>JANUYF010000003.1:175138446-176388446 GCA_026167975.1 Phrynosoma blainvillii
GGCCGAAGCCAAGCAAGCCAAAAGCAAAGAGCGGAGCGATGTTACTCTCTCCGTCTCAACTCTAAAATGGCTGCCTCCATGTGGCAGCACAGAGCTATAAATAACAAACTCTCACCCCAACTCTCGCAGAACAATAAACTCTGTGAGATTTGGTTTGAAGCAAACCTATTGGGCAAGGTGCACAGGTGTGTTTATTCCCCCGCGCACCTTAACCAACCAGGCATCTCCTGTCCTTATTTGGCCAGCACAACAAGAAACCCCTCCCGGCATGTTGGGGGGTGTCTTTCTCCATCAAGATAGATATTAAACAATGAAAAGAAACATAAGCAGGAAGAAAGACATGTCTAAACATTCCTGCATGATTCCACTTGCTAGGATATTGATTCTACGGCCCTTATATATTTTCCTTGCTAGCACTTTTCATCGTCCACTGTGAGATAATGAATAATGTCAATGTTGCCAAGTGGAGATGTTTGCAACAAATGAAGAAATATAACACTAACCATCAGGCTTTCCAAGTTTAAAAAAAAATCCTCAAAAACCAAAATTAAAAAAAAAAAAGTGCATGTGTTGGAAAAAGATTACGTCAAGACCTGTGTCTGCTGTGTCAGCATGTTCCAGAGTTAAATACACTGGAAGACCAAAGCTTGGCTGACTGAAATCAATTATGCAAACCATGGCAAACATCATACGCTATTCATATTTTTGCCATTCTGAATTTGCTGGATTAAAGTATTAGGGGCAGGAGATTTAACATTAAACTGAAACACAGCTTTAAGAAAGGAATCATTCCTGATATGGAAAGTGATGGGGAAAATGTCATCTACCTAATTTCTGCATTGTTTTTAAAGACAGGGGAGCAAGGCTTTTTGAAGCAGGCTAGTTTTAAAAGGTGACTACCCAGTATTACAAACATAGCAGTTTTTACAGAAGAATGGGTTCCTCTGCAGCCCTACCACATAGCAGAGGGAAGTGATTTGTTTGGAGAGGCATCATGGGTGGATATGGAAATTCTGAGAAATTCTGAGAACACTAATTGTAGTCTGTTGGACCCCGATTAGTGAAACATATGGTACTAGAGGTAATCCTGTCTTTCTACTTATTACTATAATCTTGCCTTTTTGTATTTACTTTGAGGAACAGAAAAAGAAGGCATAAAGTGAGGAATTCATTTATTCATTCATTTATTCCACCTTTCCCCCAGCGCCAGCCCCAAGGTGGTTTACATGAATTAAAACAGAATGCAGAAGGGAGTGGAACCACCCATGATCAGTTATAAAATGGAAGACTTTTATTTAAATATAAATAAATTAAGAGGTCATATTAAAACCAAGCACTGAATTAAAACATTAGGAAAAAAATACAAAGGTTTTTTTTTATAAATTTATTAATAGTTTTAACATATACAACAAAAAAACATAAAACCACATAAAAAACAAAACAAAGACAAAAATCAAACACAAAAACAACCAAACATCTTACATCTTACATTCCACAAATACTAATACAAATACTACATCTTCTCACCCACATACCTCTTTCTACATATATTTATAACCAATCACACATTTTTATCATATATAACTCCTAGAATTGCATAATATTATTGTCTACTTCCAAATAAATGTATAATTGCCTCATATCATAACAATTTTCCTTTACCCCTCTACTAAACAAAACTCTTTTCTTTTGATATTTATAACTTAAATAATCCTGATATCTTTATCCAATTACTATCCAGTTACTATCCTTGTTAAATCAATCATGTTAATGTTTCCCATGTCAATCTTTATACTGTGATTTGTTTTCATTCATATCCTTCTTTATCACAGTATTCTTTAAAAGCTGACCAACCTCTAACTACTTCTTTTTCCTCCTTGTCATTTAATTAGCCCGCCAGTATATCCGATTCCATCGCTTCCCAAGTCTTTCTTTTCCATTCACTTATGGTAGGGATGTTTGTTTGCTTCCATTTTCTAGCAAACAGTATTCTAGCAGTTTTTATCATATAGAGTAGGGTCTGGCTTTTATCTTTTTCTAAGACTTTCTCTAATGTATCTAGCATATTTAATAAAAAAAGAGTTGGCTCTAAAGGTATCTCCACTTTGTAGGTTTTTTATATCAAAAAATACAAAGGTTTTTGCTTGTCAGTGGAAGGAGGGCAGAAAGAAAACTGCCTAGCCTCATGTGGAATGGAGTGCCATAGCATAGGAAAGGAGTAGAATTAAGTGAATTAAGGGATAGAACTCTTGTACCTTTAATAGTTGCGCAGATGAGAAAATTTCAGTTGATGAAGCTTGTGTAACAAGCAAGCTGATTCTGTGGCAATCTACCATGTCTTTTTAAAATAACTATGAGGGCCACAAGAACCTTAAAAACATTGATACTGCAAATTACCGTATTTTTAATAGACAGGATGCAATTTTGCTTTGACTCTAGTACCAAAAGCTTTGGCCTTTTGCTCATCCTATTGTTTTCACTCTCACAAGGTGTTGCACCTGACTTTTGTCAATCCTTTTCTGACTACACTGTTTCATATCATATACCATATTATTCTAGAGGGGCTACCAACTCTCACAGGTTCAGAACTTGAATTTTGAAAAGGAATAAATATAATGAGATGTGGAAACCACCTGTTAACTAAGGAGTTGTAGCTTATATTCTGAGGCCCACTTATAGATGTTTTCAGCATGTCATCATATTCAGTCTTCTGAAAAGGAAATCCTCCGAGTCCTGCTGTTCATGGAGTGCTCCAGAACTATTTGACAAAAATCAGGTGGCCCATCCTGAGCAAGTGGAAATCATTTCCACTAGCACAAAGTTTCTGTATAAAATCCATCACAACTATGCTGCCTTACACATTTCTTTCAACTATGGTAAGTAGTTTTCCTAGCATTTTGACTGACTTATGTTTGTTAATTGGACTGTTCTGCCTCACTTATAGCCTTTTGGAAAAAGTTTTTAGTGGGCCAAGTAGAAATAATATAGATAAGGAACTGAAAACATATAGTCAAGCAGCAAATAAAGAGGAGACAAGCTCCATGTGCTAAAAGACAATAAACTATTTGCCATGGTGGCGAGGCATCACAAGAAAAAACACAATACACCAATTACAAGGAAAGGCCACAACTTTATTGAAAACAGCTGTAATGTAGGGTTGGCCCTGAAAGCATGAGGTCTGGATCTGTCATCAACCAATCATGTATTGATCAATGAACCAATTTTGCTTGGTCATAGCCTAGCTTTGGAATGACAAGAAGGATAACTAGTTAATCACCCATCCACATTTTAGGTAACCATTTGATTGCATGTTAGCATCTTTACCCCTGTCACCAAAAGATGCTGATCTGGCATTGCCTCCAGAATGGCAACACTGCAACACTCCCAGCACTCCCAGGTCCCCGTTGGACTCCTAATCCAGTGCTACACAGCCCTGGAAACCATGCCCACCAGATCCAAGACCTATGCTACAACTCCTGGAAAGTTGTGACAGCACTGCCCCTGTCCTGGGCAGAGGGAGAGAGGGTGGGAAGAGCCGAACTGGAATGGCATGAGTCTTGTGTGCCACATGGCCTTAAATAGGGCCAACAACCAACTGGGAGCTTGGAGTGGTGGAATTTCTACCCCTTCTGGCTTCCTCAACCAATCTCGTGCTTATCTCATGCTACCACCCAATGGGATGGCACTTCTGCACTACCAGTGCCTGCTGGGAAATGTAGTCCCAGTGCTAGGCAGGAAGTGCTGCCCTTTCCTCCCCCAAATGGCCAATCCCAGTCCACCCAGCCTGGCGTGATGCGTCCTGGGGCATTGCCAGGACCAGACCATCCAAAAATGGTGGCTTCCCCCCCTCGTAGCAACAAGACTGGCCTGGTGAATAGGGTGCTTTATTTATTAGTGTATTTAAATGCCCTATGCATCTCGACCACAATAGGCCTTCCTCAGGGGCTGAAAACAAGCATAATTACACTTAAGATATAATATATAAAAAGACAGCACAACACTTTCAATCTGTGATGAAAAAATAGTCATAAAGTTCTAAACAAAAGTTATACATACCCTTCAAAATAATTCACTGGAGTTGTAACACTCTCCAAAATACAAGAACATAGATATAAAGGGAATAGACATTGCAGAAAGCATAACCAATGATATGTTTTGATGGGACACAGGAACATATAATGTAATCTCACCAGATAATTCTCATTCTCATATATTAGAACATATGTATGGATATGATTGTAGTATGATGACATGAATAGAATGAGCAATTGTCTGGAGAGATTGCATCATATGGCTGCAACCCCAAGGCAGTTTCAAGCTGCTCTGGTGATGTGTGGCATGTAAACACTGCACCTGGAGCATCTTTAAACCACCCACATCTGGTCAGCCAGGGTGGCTTCTGGGCATCTTGGCAGTATGCAACATCTAAATGCCATGCCACCCAAGCCACATGGAAGCTGGCTTTTCAGGCTGGGCTGTTCCAGCCATTAGGTTCAAAGGTGTTGGAATATGGATGGGTTATACAGTCAAAGGAGAAATGTAGAGATGTGTGTGTGGAAATTTCCTCATGAGAACAACATCTAGAGAAACAAAGCGAACTCAACAGTAGGTGGCCAAGAAGACATAAACAAGTACAGTTTTAGCTGTGAAAAAGATTGCCAGTACATCAACAAGGTGAGCTCATGGGAAAGAAGTCACATGGGAGATGATGGACAGCTAGAGGCTGGGTTATCCAATCAGCATAAGGGTAACACCTAGAAGGTGGAGTATGGGAAGGGCCAAAGTATTCTTTGTTCAGTTTTGTTTATATATGTGTAGCACCGAATCCTTAGGGGAATTTTATTATTAGCTCAAATATGCGAGAGTAGGCTTGCTACAACAGCCCAATGAGACCGCTCTCCCGGTGTTTATACCAAGAGACCAGAGAATCCTAAGAAATGGAGCTGAGACAGATATTGGTTAACCACTAGATGTCTAATTTATTAAAATAGGGGAAAACTCACTCACAGAACATGAACTCACACACACACACACAAGGCTCAGGAAGATCAAGGTTGGAGTTTGGAACAGAAATGCAGGCGTTACTAATGGTGATACTTACCGAGATTTAGCCCTCCTCCCGGGAAGCGAATGGAAAATGTGGAATGATAGGGAGACAAGTCAGGCTCCGCAGCCTGGATTTTGAGCTGACTTGCCGGTAACTAGTTTCAGAGGTCAGAGTGACATGGAGTCGTTTAGACCATGAATCTAGCACACTGACTGGCTAAAATCTAGGGTTTATATAGGGCCAAATGGGCCCTGGGGGCGGAAGGCGATAATTGCGATGATGGCACCCTGCTGTATAGGGTTCCATTGTATGTGGTGGTCTTAATCCGAGGGGTCAATATCCTGGGGAAATGTGTGGGTGGGTGACACAATGCACCTTCCTATGGGTGGGAGGGTGTTAGACTGGGTGGCACAATACAAACATTACACCTTGGATGGCTGAGGGTGTTTGTGGAAGGATGACACAATACACCTCTTGATGGTTTGGATGATCTCATCATGGAAAGTCCCATTCGCAACTCTCCTGACTATCTGGAGGAAATGCATTCCTTAAGAATTAAGGGTGGGCTGCCCATGCCATGGGTGCAGAGGGCTTTTGGCCTCTTGACTCTACTGCCAGGGTTCATCTGGAGGTCATTTGGGAATTTAGCAAGGGATCCAAGGGTGGCATATGGAGTTATTAATATTTTTGGATATGAAGGGGATTCTGGGTAACATATGCAAGCACTGTGTGTGCTTGTGTGTTCGGTAGTGGTTTTAACTATAGTTTTTGACTTTTAGTTTTTGAGTATGCTTATACTGCTTTTACAATGTAACTCCTGGATCTGGAAACATGGATCTGTAACTTTTCTTTTCTACAACATCAGCAAGATGTGATCCTATGGTAGATTGTATGTTTTTTCTTTTCTTATTTACTTTCTGGAACAATAAAGCTCTACTTTAGAATTACAAGAAGTGTCTTTATGCTTTTAGCATGGGAAAGGCTGATGAAGGAAGCTATTCTTCACTATATTCTGCTGTACTCTGTACTCTGCTGGATTCTGCATACCACATCTGAATATCAACAAAGGGTTATGGGGCCTAGCATGCTTCCGCTGCCTAATAAGCAGAGAAATTTGCCGGGGGAGGCAAGACTTGCATGTTTTTAAAGAGCTGTCTGACCGTTTGGCTAAATGTAAATGCTTTTTAAAGAACTGAGTTCTGGCCTGAGCATTTTCCAAGACAGTTTATTATCCCTCCTGGTGCATTTATGCTCAGTCTCTACTGGTTCGGGAGAATCTTTGGGCGACGGTCCGAGATGGTCTTCCACAAGCACCCACTCCAGCAGATGTGGAGTCGAATGAAAGAGCTTCCACAACCTTATATCTCATCCTCTCAGAAGGGCAATTAAATTATGTGAGGGAGAAAACATTGGCTAAGGACATTTGGGATTCCTTGAGGGACATACACCAGTCTGCCTCAGCTTTAGCCAAAATGATGTGGTGCAAGAGACTGTATGGCAGAAAATGGAGAAAAGTCAGTCTCCAGAACAGCATCTGGAACTGATGCGGGACTTATTTAACCAAGTACAAATGAGAGGAGTCAAAATTCCTCAATTGAATGAATCTTTTATTCTTCTTGGTTCTCTTGCATCTGATTATGATAACATCTTGCATGGTCTGCAAGTAGTACTGAAGGCACAGATTACCAAGGAGCTAGTCACCTCTAGAGTACTTGAAGAAAGCCAATGTTGGAGATTTGAAGCAGCACAATGCAGACAGGCGTCAGCAGCTTTAAAGTCCTCAGATGCTTCAGAGGGAGCATCCAGAGAGATGCAGGCGGAGAAGGCAGCTGTTTCCAAGGAATAGATATCCTTCTATTGCAAGAAAGCAGGTCATTTGAAGAGGGACTGAAGGAAATTTGCAGCAGACAAAAAGAAGAAGAATCAACAAAAGCAACCCAGAGACTTTGGGAGAAACAAAGGAACTGCAGCTGTTACACAGGGCTGTGACAGTGTGAGCAGATGGTGAGCCAAGTCTGGATTTTGGACTCTGGTGCCACTGGCACATGGTCAACACTCCTGAACTACTCAGAAATAAACCCTCCACAGTGAACTCTATTGTTCTAGCTCAGGGCAGGCAACCTTTTTAAGACCTGGGCCGGTCTCCCATAGCCCAGGTCTCGGCTGGACCGAGGGGGGGAGAAATGGCGGCGCGCGTGTGCGTGTGTGCACCCTCCGCCACCATGTGTGATCCCCCGTGCACGCTGCCACCACCGCCGCAGTGCACGCAGCTGCAACCGCCATGGCGCATGTCGCGCCCCCCATTTTGGAAATCAAAATGGCAGCCACAATGTGTTTGTGCATGCACAAGAGTACTGCACATGCACAAACGCATTGCGACTGCCATTTTGATTTCCAAAATGGCGGCCATGGCAAATGCGGCCGCAGAGCGGCAAAAACGCACCATCATGGCGGTGCGCAGCGGCAGCAGCGGCGGCAGCAGTGGCAACCTTTGGCCTTGGCTGGTAAGTCCAGGGACCGGGGCCTTAACTGGCCCCCGGGCTGTAGGTTGCTGGTCCCTGCTCTAGCTGATGGAGTACCAAGAGAAATCCAGCAGATGGGGACTGTTTGCATTCCTTGTTTTGGTAAAACTTTTGACATTCTTTTTTGTGTGCCTAAATTACAAAACTGTTTAGTTAGTGTGTCTGCTTTGACCACAGAAGGGTATACACTGCAGTTTGTGGGAGATGAATGGATAATTTCCAAAGATGGGGACAATTGTGCAAAAGCTTTAAAGAAAGACAGAATGTATTACCTGCTACATAAGGCAGAATGTGTGATTGTACAAAATGTGCCTTTGCATGCAAACTGTATTCATTATTTTCACAGAGTGATGGGTCATATTGGTTTCAATAGTCTTGAGAAACTGGAAGAGTTTTGCCCAGATTTTAAAATGTCACCCTTTTCAAATCTCCTAGAGTGCTCAGTTTGCAGCAGGATAAACTTGAAAGCTTTTCCTGTGGCAAAGCGTATCAAACACATAGCTCGTAAACCTTTTGAGATGGTGCATTGTGATATTTCTGGCCTGACAGTCAAGTCGCTAGGTGCCAGTAGATATTTCATGGTGATTGTGGATCACTTCACTGGGTTTTCTTATGTGATGCTTCTGAAAGAAAAGAGTGAAGCAGCAGATAGGTTTAAATATTGGGTGAACATGATTGAAAGAGAATTTGATTTCAAAGTGGGGTCTTTGGTCACAGACTGGGGAGGTGAATTCTTATCTCACAGCTTGGGAAACTGGTTGAGAAAGAAAGGGATTAGGTACAACAAAACCAATCCTGGAGTTCCTCAAGAGCAGGGGTAGCCAACCTTTCCCCTTTAAGGGCTGAGGGACTTCAGCTCCCAGAAGCCTCAGCCATGTTGGCCAATAGTCCCATGTTGGCCAATAGCTCCTGGGGTTCTGGGAGTTGAAGTCCCTCAGCCCTTAAAGGGGAAAGGTTGCCTACTCCTGCTCAAGAGGATGGATTAAAACAGAGTGCTAGAAGTTGGAATCTTTGCATTTATGAAAAGCTTGTGAAGCTTGGTTACAAACGTAGCATCGCTGACGCGTGTGTTTACACAAAGGGAGCTGTTACATTAGTGATTTATGTTGATGACTTGTGCATGGCAGCTAAGTCTAAACAGGAAATTCAGACCGTGAAGAAGCAAATTGTCTGAAAATTGAGGATTGGAGAGCAGTCAAACATTTGTTAAGGTACCTGAAAGGTAGCATAGACAGGAAACTGAAGATACAGAACAGACAGGTTGGGCTGGAATGCTTTGTAGATAGTTCATTTGCTACAGAATTGCTTGACAGAAAGTCAGTTACAGGATTGTTGATCAAGTTTGGAGAAAGTGCGATAATTTGGAGAAGTAGAAAGCAGGGATATGTAGCACAAAGTACAAGTGAAGCAAAGTTTGCAGCATTGTCATAGATAGTCAATGAGATTCAATCAATCAAACAGCTATTTCAAAATTTGAATCAAGATTGTTATGAGTCAGTTTTGATTTTTGAAGATTCACAATCATGCATTGCCATGTCAGAGGCAGAAAATTTAAAATGCAGGACAAAGTACATTGGAGTAAGATACCAGAATGTCAGGGAATTGGTACAGAAAGGAGTTGTGTATCTACAATATATAGAAACAAGACATAATTTGGCAGACATTTTGACAAAACCATTGGGAGTTGAAAGACATGACCAGTTGGCACGTCTACTCGGAATGTCACATTAAGTGTACAGGACTAGCCATTGTGCTAATAAAGTTTCACAACTGAAAATACTGTGCCTCATACATCTGTACATTTCGGAGGGGACTGTTGGAATATGGATGGGTTATACAGTCAAAGGAGAAATGTAGAGATGTGTGTGTGGAAATTTCCTCATAAGAACAACATCTAGAGAAACAAAGAGAACTCGACAACAGGTGGCCAAGAAGACATAAACAAGTACAGTTTTAGCTGGGGAAAAGATAACCAGTACATCAACAAGGTGAGCTCATGGGAAAGTAGTCACATGGGAGATGATGGACAGCTAGAGGCTGGGTTAAAACACTTCATACAGGCATTATTCAATCAGCATAAGGGTAACACCTAGAAGGTGGAGTATGGGAAGGGCCAAAGTATACTTTGTTCGGTTTTGTTTATATATACAAGCACTGTGTGTGCGTGTATGTTCGGTAGTGGTTTTAACTATGGAGTTAGTTTTTTATTTTTAGTTTTTGAGTATGCTTATACTGCTTTTACAATGTAACTCCTGGATCTGGAAACATGGATCTGTAACTTTTCTTTTCTACAACATCAGCAAGATGTGATCCTATGGTAGATTGTATGTTTTTTCTTATTTACTTTCTGGAACAATAAAGCTCTACTTTAGAATTACAAGAAGTGTCTTCATGCTTTTAGCATGGGAAAGGCTGATGAAGGAAGCTGTTCTTCACTATATTCTGCTGTACTCTGTACTCTACTGGATTCTGCATACCACATCCAAATATCAACAAAAGGTGCTTCAAGATCCCCTTGTATACTAATCCACACGAACACATGTATGCCTTTTATATCTTCTGGAAGCTGGCAATGAGTAATTTCATTATTTTTCTTCTAATTATGAGAATGTGTTCAAAAACCACAGTTATATTCTCACACAGAAATAAAATTCCTGTGGAGGAATTGCTGTTTTTTCCCCACAGAAAATACTGTTTTGCATCTGCACAAAGGACACCGACTCGATTATTATGGGTGAAACATTGGCCACAACTTTATTTGTACAGGGTCTGACATATTTAATTTCAATATCACAACTATTTATCTCTCCACAATTTAAGTATTTCTTAACAATAATTTATTTGACGCATGCCCAAATGTTTTGGGTGCAAGTGCTGTAGAATATATATCTTTTCAGGGCATGCGTCAAACCTTTAACTTAGGTAATCACCTAACCAATTATAAACTCCCCCAACTGGAAATAACGTCAAAAGCATTTTATGATGCAACCACGTTATGACGTCATTAGTTTAATATGATGTCATAATGAATTTGTTTAATCTCAATGACATATACCCAATTTCATTATCATTCATTTCCAATTAATAAATCCAATTAACCTAAAATTCCCTAAAGGGGGGAGGGTCCCTGCCCGCCAACACTCAAAGCTTCCGAGTCAGAACATTGACAGACCCAACATCCTAGTTGCGACAAACTATGAATTCTTGGATCTCAAATTCCAATACATTTAATATACCATAAATAGTATCCCATCTCTATAACATTCTCCCACACAGTCAATAGTCAACAACATGAATTATAGTAGTTGGTAATGTCGTTTCCCCCAGGGAGGGCGAAAACCCCAGTCATTTACTGGGAAAATTCCCTCCCGGCCCCCTGAGGGCGACCAGCCACAGCCTGGGTGTCCACAACATGTTAACCAACAATTAAAGGGTGGGAGGGGTGGGTTGCTTGTCCAAAACTAAAATGGCTGCCGCCACGAGGCAGCAAGAGGCTTTATAGCCCCACAAATCTCGCTGTGAAATCCCGCGAGACTTCCAATCTCACAAGACCTCAACCGCGATATTGTTTTCATTGGCCAGGCCGACCAGAAGAGGCGGGCCTTCCGGTCCTCCTGGCCAATCGCGCGTCACTGCCCTTTTAAGGCAGACACAACAGAAGGCCCCCTCCCAACTCGTCGGGGGGGGGGGGTCCTTCTTTGTAAAAGAGCCACATCACAATTCTGTCCAAAATAAGTACCAAATTGTGAAGATTCTTGTCAGTCCAGGATTATTCTTGTCTGAGTTTCTCAACACTTAAACAAATTAACAACTTTTTAAATATTTTCAAATATTATTTCCATCCTAATTTAGACATGTTAGTACAAGTTGTTCTGCTAGCAATTATGCAAAGTTTTTGTGGTGGGTTCAGCACAGAGATGTGAAAATATCTGTCTGAAATTCAATAATTCACTTCAAATAATCTTCTCTTTGTTTTATGTTAGCTTTAAAGGGCTTGTTTTGTTTCCAGATTTGGACAACTTTTGCTCATTAATTTCTACATTTGTTTTCACAAGTTATCTAATTGACATAACCTTTGTACTTGTCTAACATGTATTTGTGCATTTTCCCAACTGTGGATATATTAGCCATTTATGTTTTAAAATATATGCAATATTTTGTGAGTGCATAAAAAAATAGATAAGCCTTAATCTTGGGAGGTGTGAAAATGCTACTGTCATCAATATTGTGAAATACAATGAAGTCATTATCTGTCATATTTAGTGGCATCCTGCCGCTCAGTTGTGCTTAAACTCTTAACCTCTTTTTTTAAGAACTCTAGCATGGTACCGGAGGGAGGTTGTAGCGACCTTAAAGGCTGCCTTACTTTCTTCCTCTCCATTTCATTTTTCTTTTGTGTCTACTGTGTGTGTCATCTTACTAAGCTACATGTATATCATCTACCTTCAAACCCAGAATGAGCTGGATTTGTGCCAATCTACAGACACCAAATCCTAGCCTAAACCAAATCACCAAATCAGGCTTCACACTAAATTTGAGAAAGAAGCTTACCACAGACCCATGAATTATGTCTTTAAAAGCTAATGAAGTTTTATTTTCTATTCATGTATGTCCTGTTTTTCAGCATAATTGTTGTATAATGCATTTCATGTAATCATATTATATTTTTTATATTTGCTATACATTTCATCTTCTTGTTCAATAAATTATGTCTGTGCTATTTCTTGAAAGACTGCACAGTACCATAGAAGAAGAGAACACCTCCTGACATGAACAGAATGTAAAAATGATTTGATTACCATCTTTAACCATTTGTTAGCTATTGGAAATAAAATGAACCATTCTGAGTTTTCTGAAAGCTACTATTTTATCATCACAATTCCACCTGTAGCATTGGGAACCCACCACCTTCCATATGTTGTTGGGCTCTAACTTGTACCAGTCCTATCCAGTGTGAGCAATGTCAGGGATAATAGGAATGCAGGAAAACAATATCTGGATAGTTACAGGTACACATCTTTTGCACAACAAAAATATTCCAATTTTGTGATAAGAATGGGTTTCAAATAACTATGAGCAAATTGAGAACAAAAATAACCACTAGAGCAGGAGTAGGCAACCTTTCCCCTTTAAGGGCCGAGGAACTTCAGCTCCCAGAATCCCAGGAGCTATTGGCCAACATGGGGCTATTGGCCAACATGGCTGAGGCTTCTGGGAGGTGAAGTCCCTCGGCCCTTAAAGGAGAAAGGTTGCCTACCCCTGCACTAGAGCCCACAACATGACAATTCAATGTGTCAGGCAGGTGTACAAAATTTAATCTTAATGTTTTAGTTAATATCTGCTTTGGTGTGAGTACTCTCAGTACTTTTCTTTCCAAATAATAATACCTTTCACATGGTGATTTTGAAGAGATATATTTCCATACATATATACCACAAAGCAGGGGTAGGCAACCTTTCCCCTTTAAGGGTGGAGGGACTTCAGCTCCCAGAAGCCTCAGCCATGTTGGCCAATAGTCCCATGTTGGCCAATAGTTCCTGGGATTCTGGGAGCTGAAGTCCTTCGGCCCTTAAAGAGGAAAGGTTACCTACCCCTGCCACAAAGGAAAAGCAAAGTACCTGACACAGATAAAGGGTCTAAGCAGACTGCCAGAAATAGTACACATTAAATTGAGGCACTGCCCTGGCTCAGGTCTAGGGAATCATGGGAACTGTAATTTATTGTGGCACCAGAGCTCTCTCACAGAGAAGGCTCAATGTCCCAGAAAAAAATACAGTTCCCATGATTCCCTAGCACTGAGCCTGGGCAGTGCCTCAATTTAATGTGCACTATTTCTGGCAGTCTGGAAAAATCAGTATAGGGCTTTGTTGTCTCATTATCACAAACAATAAAGAATCACTTATAAATCATTAAATATTTCAAGGTCAAATTCAGCAGTCTTAATAATTGAGGCTGCATCCCCACACTTACTTATGCAATAAGCTCTACTGAACTCAAAACTCATTTCTGTGTAGAAATATATAGCTGACCTAGATATTTCCTGTCCTTTTTCTATTCATGACATGGGAGAATTATCGCTGGGCTCAGGCAGACTGTCAGGGGGTTGATTTGGTTTTGCAATGGGATGGCAGTATAGTTGGCACAAACAGGTACTCCACTGGAAAATACTATATAGATGTGGACAAATTTATCAGTTTCATTTGCTGTCAAATTAAAATAGTGTACTTCCAACCTCAAGTTATTTCCATTTTAATTATGAGGAATCTTACATGGTTTGCAAATTACTACTACAACTACTACTACAACTACTGCTACTACTACTACTACTACAAATAATAATTATAAACAATTAAACAATATTCTGAACCATCTTTGCTGTCTAGTTCAGTTGATATAGCTATTCCCAACAAGCATCTACCATGTGGATGTCAAAGCTGACAAGTTTGTCAAAAGAAAAGATGTGGCAATCCCAATGCAGCAACACACAACTGATTGGATGTATACAAATTCTAAGACAAATATTAAAAATTAAACATTCAAGGTCTGGGAGGTGCATTTATTAGATTCTTTTTCTCACACTTCCCCCCTCCCCCCAAAATTTTTCACTTTTCCCATGGAATTTATTTAAAAAAAATAAAAATAAAAAACTCTGCAAATTATGAAAAGGGAATTCTAAACCATCCTTGTCCCCTAATATCCCAAAGGGAAGTCTTGAATCCCACTGTGGGAGAAAGTCAGAATATAAATCTTGGAAATAAATAAGTCTGAAAATCAGGAAAACCAAATTTTGGAGTGAGACAGCCAGAGTTTGGAAATTCTAAAATAATCCTCAGCTTCCTCAGTAGACTAGAGACTGATCAGTGTATCTGCAAGTCCCACTTACACTGTGGAGGCTGAGGCAGAATCCTAATAGTGCACTACTTTACCAGGGTCATCTGATGGTGGTGAGGAAATAAAGACATAATTTCTCCACTGTCTAACTGCTTTCACAGTTGCTGTACCTGAAATCCCCCCACTGCCTGCACCCGTTACACTGGCATTATTATTATTAGTATTTATTTATTTATTTATTTATTTCTTACACACCTCTCCCCATGGATTGAGTCAGGGGAGAACAACAATTAATAAATTAACAACATCACTTAAAACACATTGGTTAAAGCTCACATCAATTTAAAAGAACAAATAAGATGTGCACAAATTAAAACAATCCACATTGAAAATTCATCATTTAAAATTCATAATTTAAAAATCATCTGGATAAATCTGGTAGAAGAGATTAGTCTTCAATTTTCTTTTAAATTCAGACAGCATATGCCACTGTTGAGTCTCTTCTGGCAGGTTATTCCAGTCCAAGGGGGTTGCACACTGCCAGAAATAGTGCAAATTGAGTCCACTTTTAGGATTAGGGTTAGGGTTAGGGAATCATGGGAACTGTAGTTTATTGTGGCACCAGAGCTCTCTGACAGAGAAGGCTCAATGTCTCAGAAAAAAACAAACATTCCCATGATTCCCTAGCACTAACCCTAACCCATAAAGTGGACTCAATCTGCACTATTTCTGGCAGTCTGCAATGTGTGCAATGTATGGGTCAGATTATATGAAAGGAGGTGATCCTGAAGGGAACCTGGACCCAAACCATGTAGGGCTTGAAAAGTAATAACCAACACTTTGTACCTTGCCCAGAAACTAATTGGCAGCTGGTGGAGTAATTTTAATATTGGTGTAATGTTTTCACTCCTGGATGTCCCACTAATCAATCTGTCTGCTGTGTTTTCAACTAACTGAAGTTTATGAACTTGGTATAGAGGTAGCCCAATGTACAGCACATTGCAAAAGTCCAGGTTAGCATCAAGAACAACAACAAATGGTTGTGTGATCTACTGTAATTAGAAGGCCATTGGGACAGTTTGGGCCTTTGCAGACTACTAGAAATAGTGCAAATTGAGTCCACTTTAAGGGTTAGGGTTAGGGTTAGGGAATCATGGGAACTGTATTTTATTGTGGCACCAGAGCTCTCTGACAGAGAGGGCTCAATGTCTCAGAAAAACAACAACAACATTTCCCATGATTCCCTAGCACTAACCCTAATCCTTAAAGTGGACTCAATTTGCACTATTTCTGGCAGTCTGCAAAGGCCCTTAGTTTCTGGGAAGATTTTTAGCAGAAAACTCACAATGCTGTAACAACATGGGGACATGTAAACCAAAATAGATAAGAAACAATTGCTTTAAATATTAAGTTTTCTTACCTCTTGGTGCCTAAGCAATCCTCTGTACTCAGTGGCTTCATTAATACTAGTTTTCTCTTCCTCTTAATTAATTGCCTTTTTAATATTATCATCTCTCAGAATGATCCCTTGCTACATGTGCTTTGGAGAATCCCAAAGACATCATAGATAAATATTATAAACATCATGCATTATAGGCATTCTCTAATTCTGTATTCCCTCTTCACTTGTTTCTCTGTTTTATTCTTGACTTAAATATAAAAATTGCTTCTTTTTAGTGTCCCAAGCCTCTTTAAATGCTTGAGCTTATTTTTAATCATTTACCTATTTTAAACTATGCCTCGGGATTTGGTCAATTTATCTTCTGCAGTTCTTTGTACTTCAAATGCCCCATGTAACATAGTACAGAGTAACTGTTGGAAAATTAAGACTTAAAATTATGTACACTTGACTCAAAGTAAGATGCATAATGGGGTTTAAGTCTGAGTAGACCTATAGTGGATTACACTGTATGATACTAGAAACTATTATGATTAATATAGAAAATTCAAGAAAGCTTAATAATTTTTTCAAATGTTCAATTCTCCATTTTCTGTTATTTTTCTTTCCCCCCTTTTGTTTTGTAGAAATGCGAGTGTATCTTTTACAGTTCCAAGAGTTTAACTAAACAAGGTGGGAAAATCCATGATTATATTTCAGTGATGATGACGATGATGATGATGATGATGATGATGATGATGAAAGCAGTTGTTTCACATATTCACCAAACTGACCTGTTGCTGTCATTTATGCCATCCTTTGCTTTGTTTCTCAGAAATTGTCCTTCTGCAAATCTGGCATTTCTGTGTGTGTATCTATATTTGTGTACTTTATATTTTGACATTTGGCAGGGGAATTTATGGTGGGGGATGCATAGTCCTCCTTTGTACCATGGCCTTGCTTCAGATTTGGAATCCAGAAGTGATATGTGCTTTTAACTTGTAAAAAGGAGCTCTGATCATGGATCCTCCACTATCTCACTGACTTTAATACTAAAAAAAAAAAAAAAAAAAAAAAAAAAAAAATGATATGGAAATAAAATCATTAGAGCCACTGTAATTCTTTCATCAATAGCAAATATTAATTAAGAATGCATGTTAATTTAGAATTTAACTGCAACATGTTTAATGAGACTTACATATGGGTAAATGTGCATGTCAGCCCAAGATCTGAAGCAATTTAGTTGTGTTGCTTCCTAACAGAACATTTGAGCTCCATTTGGGAAAATCATTCATATTTGCAACACCCCTTACATTTTTCCATTTCAAAAGCTTTCTGTATGCAGTGTGTCAAATCTTCTAGTTATATTCTTGTATACAAGCAATGTTTATCCTGCTCATCTTCATACAAACTCAAAACAGGTATGCAGTAAAAATGATTTTTAAAAAATCATATGATAATAGAATAGGAAAAAAGCTACAATTGTAACAACAAACAGTAAAAAAGAACAGCAACAGCAGTGGTAGTAAACCAAAAAGCAGCAAGAAAGTAAAAGATAAATCAGCCCTAGGTAAGGGCCAGAAGGAATTCCACCATTACTAGTCTCCAGTGAAGGGGTTTTTTTTTTGTTGTTTTTTTTAAAGCCACAGTTGGTAGCGTATCACAGGAACATCAAATTTGGGACTAGGTTGGCTTCCATAGCAGGGACCTTCTAAAGTTAGCCATGCCACCCCAGGAAGTTTAGCTTTTGCATTTACTCTTTTAGAAATTCAGTCTGGTGCTTTGATATGACAGGAATACAGTCATCCCTTGACATTTGTGGCTTTCAGAATCACGGTTTTGACTATTCATAAGCAACCATTGGTTGGGGAGTGGGCTCAAATGGACTCTTCACCCCACTGCTGCTCTTCACCCCATCCTCCTTCCCATTCCTACTTTCCCCCACAATAGTATGTTGTGGTAGCTCCTGCCAAAAAATGATTTATGACCTGACAAAAATGATTTATGACCTGTCAAAATGGATAAATTTATGACCTGTCAAATTGATGGGCGTGTCCCTCCCCCAGAAATGCTAAAGTGGGACATCCTGTCCACATGACCCCAGGGGTTCCAATTAGTGCCCCTTGAGTCCATGTGAGCCCACTCCCCAACCAATGGTTGCTTATTGGGTCCTGTTCTTAACCCCGTGTCCCTAACTGGCCAATGGTACTAGATTTTCTCTGTTTTCTGATTGGTCCCTTGAGTTCACGTGTTCCTAACTGGCCAACCATGCTAGATTTCCCAGAGTCTCCACTTTAGGCATGCCCAGACATGTTCTGCGATACAACATTGAGACATCGATGCGTTTGGCTGCACCTTCTACAACCAGGAGAATAAAACCCACAAAGATAGCATCCTGGTCAAATAATTATCATGGGCCTGTGGGCTTTACTAACCCAGCAGAGGAGTGGGATATAAATAAAATTTATTATTATTATAAAATTTATTATTAACCTCCCATACCGTTGAATATTAAACCTAAAAAGGAAGCTAAAGAGCCTTAAAATACACCCAACATTATGGATTTAATTGATGATGCCTCAGAACTCGAGTGTGATTGCTGTTGAAATTTAAAAGCCATTCTCCAGAAGAAGAAAGTGCCCGACACTCCACAGAGACCAGATGAGTTAGATGGTGCAGACCTTTTGAATCCTGCCACTCAGCTGGAAGAGTTCATGGAAGAGTGAGATCATGACCCACCACAGCCCTCACATGTGGGAGAACCACCTATGGATGAAAGCATGGATCCTGATTCAGGCTACCATAGTGAAATGGTGAGTTTATGTAATCTAAAAAATATTAGGCAGTTGGTTATCATTTGAGAGATGAGTGTGTTGTTTTCCAAATGAAAAAGAATAAAATGTTCCTTATTTCTTTTTATTGAATTAGGATGAAGACCTGCAGGCAGCCAGTGCTGAGAACCAAGCTGGAAAGAATCTACAGCCCATAAATGCTTCCCCCATTCCTAAGATGTATATATGTTTCTACCAATAAAAAATTGTTTGTTTTGCATACTTACATAAGAGGTGAAAATGGGAGGGCATGAAAAAATTCTGAGTGATATATATTATTCACTGGGGAAGACTGGGAGCTTTGGGGGTGTGAACGCCCTACTTCAGGAAGCCAAAATACAGAGCAAAAATCTTAAAAGAGAGGAGGTGTCCCGATGGCTTTCTGGCCAAAATGCCTATACACTACACAGACCTGCCAAAATGCATTTTAAAAGAAACAAGACTGTTGTATCTAATGTGGCAGGCTGATCTAGTTGATATGCAGCAGTTTTCTAAGTATAACAGAAGATACAAGTACATTTTAACAGTAATAGATATTCTGTCTAAATATGTCTGGGGTTTGGCTTTAAAGGACAAAACTGGTAGAGAAGTAGCCAGTGCTTTTAACACTATTTTTAGCCAAAATGGAAGAAAGCCTGACAAATTATAAACGGATCATGGCCATGAATTTTTAAACAAATCTGTGAGCAGCCTCTTAAAACATCATGGGATTCACCATTTTGTCACCAATAATGAAGTCAAAGCAGGGGTTGTTGAACGATTCAACAGAACTTTAAAAACAAAAATGTTGAGGTATTTCACAGCTAAAAATACCTTTACCTATATTGATGTACTTCCCCAGTTTCTAAAAAGTTATAACCATAATTTTCACCGAACAATCAAAGCTAGGCCTGCAGAAGTCAATGATTCTAATGCTCTAGCCATGTGGAAAACAGTATATGGGACCCCAGTCAAAACAAAAAAAGGAGTGCCCGCTCCTCAGGAAAGGAGACCATGTGAGGATTTCTAAAAGCAAGGGCGTATTTGCCAAAGGATATGAACAGAATTTCACCACTGAAGTATTTATTGTCGACCGTGTCATCCTAACTGTGTTCCTGCTGAAAGATTATCTTGGGGAGGCTGTTGTTGGAAGCTTTTACCCTGAAGAGTTACAAAAGGTGAATATGAAAGAGGATCAAGTGTACAGAATTGAAAAAATTCTAGACACTAAAGGTCAGGGTAGGAGAAAACAATACCTAGTGAAATGGTTAGGCTGGCCTAGCAAATTCAACAGTTGGGTGCTTGCTTCTGAAATTGGTGAACCTGTGTAGAGGTGAGAGAAATGGGGGATAATGGATTTTATATCTTACTCCCTAGTAACAGTAGCACATCCATTTTTCCACAGAATACAATTTCATTCTTTACTGTCTCTTTAGCAAGACCCCTGGAACTACCTGGGGAGTGAGAAGTAGGGCTAGCTGAGATACAGTACCCACACACTTGGAATAATATCAATACTAATACACTTTTTGCGATTGCTAATGAGACCAAGAAATGGCCCTTAATTCTGTCATGGGGTATTATTCTGATCTCCCATCCAGGCTACACAATCCAGGCTGGAGGGAAACTAGCTCACATGTTAGGGTTAGTACCCAGCCATCATGCCAAAACTCCACCTTTCAAAGCAGGTATCACGGTGGGATTCAGCACCTTATATGTTTACACCGATATAATGGAGCATCAGATAGTGGGAGACTTCTATGTCCCGTTGTTGCACTGCATACCTGTACGGGGTCAGAGCAACGCATGTGTCAATATTGTTTATGATAAGCCTCACTATATCCCTGTAAGTAAGCATCACATTGACACAATCACCATTGAGATAAAGTTGGACTAGAACAAAAAAGTGTCATTTCGCTCTGGTAAGGTACTTGTAAAACTACACTTCTACCCCAGGATACTGAAGTTTTAAAAATGGTGATTATCAAAACATATGGTGACCCTGTCCTTTATAGAGATTATTACAGTGTCCAGGCTGGTAACGGTCTTCCAGGGTACCATGGAATTCCTGTAATGTATGGATCTGGGCTTGGTGGGATTTTCAGAAGCCTTTTCAGAAAAGCAGTCCTCCTTTTGAAAAGAGGCCTGAACATCATTAAACCCCACATTAAAACAGCCATGCACAATATTGCTACAGATGTGGCTGGTGAAGTTACTCATGTGGTTATAAATAAAATGAACCCCACAATTCCACAAGAAGGCTCAGGACTGATGTATATTCAAAGGAGACATCGTCAAAAAAGAAAATCATCACGGGTGAGGTTAATAGGCCCTCCCTGAGCCTTTAAAAGAAAATGTATGAGAGGAAAGAAAACACAGAAGTGGAGAGCTGTAAGGAAGAGGAAGAAGAAGAGGCTGTCTCAGACACAGTCTAAGAGAGATATTATTTAAACTAATACCATGCCTTTTATCCACAGTGGTTCTGAAGAATGCACAACATCTGAATTAGACCTATTTACTATTGGGCCTACACAGACGAGTATTGAGAAAAGTTTGTATATTGAGGTGCCCCCTTGAAGGCTCTGACAGAATCTGCACTGCTAGACTTTTTCATTGCAGGAAATGGCGAAGATTATATGGATCTTAATAATACGCTCTTATATCTAACCTATAATATTACTAAGATGATAATACAAACATTCCTCAAGCTGCTGAAGTTGGATTGGTGAATTATCCTATAGCCTCCATTTTTAGCCAGCTGGATGTGACTTTGGGGACTTGGCTTATCAGTCAGAGCAATAACTGCTACCCATACAGGGTTTTCATAGAATCTGTGCTGAACTACAGTGAAGACACTCTGGCAACCCAATTCTCTACAGGGTTGTTCTATAAAGATACCGCTGGAGAGCATGAATCAGCAGTTCTGGATGGGAATAATAAAGTCTTTATTGAAAGAGCAAACCTGACACGTGGAAGTAGAAAACTAAATCTGCTGGGACATCTCCATACAGACCTATTTTTTCAAGAGAAACTGCTTCTAAATGGGTTAGATGTAAAAATTAAACTTACACACAACAAAGATCCTTTCTGCTTAATGACTGATGATGCAGACAGAAATTACAAACTGCAAATTTTATCAGTGTCCCTTTTTGTGAAGAAGGTGAGAGTGTCACTGGGAGTCCGACTGGGTCATGCAGAAGCTCTGCTGACATGCAATGCCAAATACCCTGTGGATCGTGTAAGCATGAAAGTGTTTAGCATCCCAAGAGGCAGTCATGTCACCAACCAGGAGAATCTCTTTTTGGGCCAACTACCCAAGCAAGTGATTATAGGCCTGTTGAATAATGACACCTTCAGTGGAGTTTACAACAAAAACCCCTTTACCTTTAAGCATTATGACATCAATTTTGCAGCACTGTATCTGGATGGAGAGCAGAACCCTACTAAACCCTTTCAGCCCAATTTTGAAGATAGAAACTGTGTCAGGGAATACATGAGTTTGGTGCAGACAGCAGGCTAGCATATGAAAGACCTTTTTCTTTTAATCAGCCATGAGGAATATGCGCGAGGTTGCACGCCTTTTGCCTTTGACCTTACCCCAGACCAAGAAGGTGGAGATCACTATTCATTGATCAAAACTGGGAACCTGAGGGCAGAATTCCAGTTTGCCAGACCTCTGCCTACTACTGTGAATATGATCGCTTATGGTGTTTTTGACAATGTGATAGAGATAAATCACAGGAGAAACGTCCTGTATGATTATATGTAACATGGACAGCATGCAATTAACCCATATTCTTTCTTCAAATCCTTATACCCGAAAGCTATTCTATGGAGTCTTCCCATGTGGCATGCTTCCTAGAGAGAGGCTGATACAAAGACCTGTCTGTCTAGTCATCAACACTCACCCCCACAATCTCCCTGGAGAACACTGGCTGGCCATCTACTTAACAGAAGAAAAGACTGGTGAATTTTTTGATTCCTATGGACACCCTCCCAACCACCCTCTCTTTCCTAAAACCATCACTAAATTTTTAAGAAAAAATGCCAGCAGAACTATGTTTCTGCCCAGAGCAGTGCAAGACTCAGATTCTGTGGTTTGTGGTTATCACTGTGTGTTTTTTTTTTTGTCAGCATCGTTGTAAAGGCCTGACATTTTAAAATATTCAAGAATTATATTCTCACGATTTGCAAAGAAATGATGAAATGGTGGTTGAATATGTAAAAACAAAGAGAAACATGGCAAGGCTTGACTCATACATGCCCAGACTTGTCCCAAACATGTTTCAACCAGCCCAGGGATGTATAACCTGCAATGCTTTTCATAGACATTCTTGTCGATAAACATTTCCTCTAGGAAGGACTTTAAAGAATTTTTTGTGTTTTTTCTTTTATCAAAATCAAAACATAGACTTAAAAATAAATTATATTTTTAATTTGTTAAATTCTATTTTTGAAAAAAAATCAGGAGAATCATAAGTGGAGCCAATTGGGAGTACTAGATTGTAGCTGTTTCCTCAAAGCCCTGTGGGAGATTTTGGGTGTCTAAAACAGCACTGGAGCTGTATCATATGGATTCTTTAGCTTGTCCAAAACTTCTCTGTTGGCATTGTTCCCCACCACAGAAGTTGGGACATTTAGCTTGGCCATGGCCCTCATGAAAACATCCCAGCCTTTTGGAACATGTTTCATAGGTAAAGCATGTGTCTGAATAACCCCCTTATCTAAGTCAAGCACATTGGATCCAGCTACAGGTTCCCCTTTATAGACAAAGGCTCCTTTGTCATCTCATGAAGAAATACTCTTGTTTTGCTTCATTTTGTTTAGCAATACCCTTGTGGCATTCTTGTATCTAGCAGGCAGGCTTTCCAGGACTTTTTGAAACAGGGTTTCAGAGAAGTTTGCCACCCCCTTTTCAGGAGGCAGCTGCACTTCAGGTAGAATTAGACTTATGTTTTCTTTCTTTGCTTCCTTCTGTCTGACATGAGTCAAATACTTTTGAAGCAAAACATTATATTGTTTAGCTTTTTCATACGCTGTTAAGTCAGTCCTGTAAAGAATCTTCTGCATTTCAGCAATCAGGGTATATATGGCCTTAGTTCTGATATTTTCATCCTTAATAAATGATCCCTTTAACTGTTCTAGCTGGTGGCTAGGGATCAGATACATCTTTTCTGCATATTCCATTACTGCTTAGTTAAAAGGCTCATTATCAGGGGAACAGCAAAGCTTAACAGGGGTCCAAGAAAACCCCCTGACTGCTTCACCAAGACTTTTTTTCTTCTCAGGGAGACTCTCTTGTTACTCAGGGTATGCACACCTGATGAGGAGATAATGGAATGTTGCCTTATAAAGTATTAAGGGCTATTTCTGAGATGGCTGCCACCAGATCCTTTGAGGCTGTACATAAAAAAGCTTTCTGCTGGGGTGGGGACATATTAATGAGCAGTTTTAAGAATGCTAGATTTCTTTTCACATGCCCAGACATGTTGACCTGAGGGGGTGGTGAAAGCAATATGGTGTAGGAATTAAAGCTGAAGCTTTTTATAACCACTGGCACCCTTCTTCATGGTATATATTATAGGCCAGTCTGGAGGAAAAATTCCCGTTCGTAACCTGTAAGATTCTGGTGTGTTAGTCTGCAAATCAATAATGAGGTAACCAAAGGGCCTGCTTGTTGCATCAGCAAATGCTTCAATGAAGAATTTATTGTTTCCTGGATACATTTGATGAGCTAAAGTTGCAATTTGTAATTTATCCCTAGGGTTTTTAAACAGCACCATGTATTTTGCATTTTAGCTGATGGTCCGGAGGCTTTTTCCCTTGCAGAAAATATTTTGTGTAAGGAAAAAAACACTCAGATTCCTGTAATGAACATGGACTGTAAACAGTCTTTAAATATTTGAATTATCACAAGACTGCATAAGATCGTCTATTACCAAGAATTTTACTTTATTCAGGGGTAACAAATCTTCATTATCAAAGTTATCAGGCAAGCCCTCTACAAATTGAATAAAAGGGTATTTATGTAGGAGCTTTTGGTACAAAGGTTGCCAGCAGCTATAAGACCACAAAATTATCTCATGTTGCACTGAAAACAGATTGTGAGCATTATCCAACACATTTTTTGCAAATACAGTTTTTCCACAGTTGCTTGGTCCTGCTAGAATAGCTGAGAAGGGGTGTTGCCACCGTGTAGCCATATTCAATAACCATAAGGGAGAGTCTTAATCCCTTCAGTAATGACTCTCTTATCATAAACCACTCTTTGAGTTTTCTTGAGCTCTTTTGTATGGATAAACCACTGGCATTTATTTCTAACAATGCCTTGTTGCTACACAACTATTTCATGAGCACCTCCTTCCTCTCTGTCTGAGACGTAGCCAAACACCAGATCCTTCAGACTATCAAAATATTTTTTTTCAGTTAGCAACATTCAGTGTAATCCCTTTGACCTTCAAGCATGCTTTATCCCCGAAAGCTTGTACCCATAGATTTTTGGCCCCACTGATAGATATTCTGTGATATGTTGATCTGGGGGATTTCACTGGTGAGGTCACCTAAATAATCCCCAAGAGGAGGCAACCACTCCCCCTCTCTACTCACAAAGATCACGCTATCTGTATCATGGTACAGAACTCTGTCTTGAAGCTTATAAAGCAAAGAATAAAGGCTCAGTCTAGCATAAGTCGTCGTAAAAAAAGCAATGAACTCATTCTTTCTACCTGAGGTTGTTATGCGGTCAGTAGCATGCTTCCAGGACACACAAACAGCCTCTTCATCAATAAACTCAAACATTGAAACATTGTAAGCATCAGAAAATACAAGATTGAAGAACTCATCAGGATCTCTCACCACCTGTGTGTTAAGTCAAGTTTGTTCTCTGGCCAAACTTTCCCCACAAAGAATTTAAAAACAATTTGGCAAACTGATGTTTTGCAGGGTTCACCACAATTTGTTTCTTGCACAAAACCACCCCCTCTTTTTTCAGAAAATCAGCTATGTATTTATCTTTGTCTTCTTCACTAACACACCAATGGGGGTACCCTGAAGCCTCCTGTTTCTGGTGAAGATGTAATTTTATATATTCTTCAAATAAACCTCCTGACCACCGTATAAAGTTCCACACTTCATAGATTTTCATCATCTTGTAGCCCTTTTCTATAGCTACATTCAGTTCAGGAGTACACCAAGTTCCCACCAAAGCCCTCTCCTCATCAATGTGATTGCAGGCGTCCAGCTGGTGGTGTTCTGCACAAGTTGCACACAGTACAAACATGAGCTTTCCACCAATTTTACTGGGAAAAACAGGAAAGAACAAACCACGAGGGGCCAGTATTTCAAACTTGGCAAAGCCAAAGTACTCTGAGAGGGGCCAAAAATCCTCATAAATGATTTCTGGGGTGTCTAAGAGGATTTTTTTTTTTTTTTAGTTTTGTTGATATAGGGGTATAGGCTGGTAAAATTATAATATTTAATCTCCTCACCCTCTTTAGGCTTGTAGTAGAGACAGATTGCATTTGTACGACCACCAAACAGTGAATCCTTGGCCTCTAAGGCTGGTGGAAATTCAGCGTCAGCAAGAAACTGCTTGAACAGATCATCTGTTTTTTGCTGGTTTGTCCATTCATATTCCCAGATTGATCTGACCTCAAAGCCCCTGCTTTTCAGTTCAGCAGCTTTTTGCTGGGTGGAATTGTAAACAAACTCAAATGAATTCCCCATCATAGGGTTCCAATCATCTGGAGAATAGCATAAAGGGCAGCCATGCCAGTAACAGCCATTAAATTCAAAGGCTGTCTCTTTATTATCTATGACAGCGTAAGCATCAAGATAATAGTCACCAACTTTTACTTCTCCACCCTTTAGGGCATGCTGAATCTGAATGTTCTCTTTGTGTTCAATGTATGAAAGCCATTGGATTGCAGGAGTTAAGAAGCACTTGCAATAATTATAGAATCATAGAATCATAGAATCATAGAGTTGGAAGAGACCACAAGGGCCATCCAGTCCAACCCCCTGCCATGCAGGAACTCCCAATCAAAGCATCCCCGACAGATGGCCATCCAGCATCTGCTTAAAGACCTCCAAGGAAGGAGACTCCACTACTCTCCGAGGGAGTGTGTTCCACTGTCGAACCGCCCTTACTGTCAGGAAGTTCCTCCTAATGTTGAGGTGGAATCTCTTTTCTTGCAGCTTGCATCCATTGTTTTGGGTCCTAGTCTCTGGAGCAGCAGAAAACAAGCTTGTTCCCTCCTCGATATGACATACCTTCAAATATTTAAACACGGCTATCATATCACCTCTCAGCCTTCTCTTCTCCAGGCTAAACATCCCCAGCTCCCTAAGTCGTTCCTCATAGGGCTTGCTTTCCAGACCCTTCACCATTTTAGTTGCCCTCCTTTGGACACGCTCCAGTTTCTCCACATCCTTTTTGAATTGTGGTGCCCAGAACTGGGCACAGTATTCCAGGTGAGGCCTGACCAAAGCAGAATAGAGTGGCACTATTACGTCTCTTGATCTAGAAACTATACTTCTACTGATGCAGCCTAAAATTGCATTGGCCTTTTTAGCTGCTGCATCACACTGTTGACTCATGTTCAACTTGTGGTCCACCTGGATTTCTAGATCCCTTTCACACGTAGTCTCATTCAGCCAGGTGTCCCCCATCGTATATCTGTACTTTTCATTTTTCCACCCTAAGTGCAGTACCTTACATTTCTCCGTGTTGAATTTCATTTTGTTAGCTTTGGCCCAACTTTCTAGTCTGTTCAAGTCATTTTGAATTTTGATCTTGTCCTCTGGGGTATTAGCTACTCCTCCAAATTTGGTGTCGTCTGCAAATTTGATAACTATGCCCCCAATACCGTCATCCAAGTCATTAATAAAGATATTGAATAGCACTGGGTCCAGGACAGAGCCCTGTGGCATCCCACTGGTCACTTCTTTCCAAGTTGAAAAGGAGCCATTGTTGAGCACCCTTTGCGTTCGACCAGTTAACCAATTACAAATCCATGTAACATTTACTTTGTCTAGCCCACATTTTACCAACTTGCTTGCAAGAATGTCATGGGGAACCTTGTCAAAGGCCTTACTGAAATCAAGATATACTATATCCACAGCATTCCCTTCATCTACCAAGCTGGTAATTTTATCAAAAAAAGAGATCAGATTTGTCTGGCATGACCTGTTTCTCTGAAACCCATGTTGACTTTTTGTGATTATGAAATTATCTTCCAGATGTTCACAGACTCTCTGTTTAATGATCTGCTCCAGAATCTTTCCGGGTATTGATGTCAGACTAACTGGACGATAATTGTTGGGATCCTCTTTTTTCCCCTTTTTGAAGATGGGGACAACATTTGCCCTCCTCCAGTCCGCTGGGACCTCTCCTGTTTTCCAGGAATTCTCAAAGATTATTGCCAATGGTTCTGATATTACATTTGCCAGTTCTTTTAATACCCTTGGATGTAATTCATCTGGTCCTGGAGACTTATATTCATCTAGATTAACCAGATGTTTCTGTACTATCTCTTTACTTATTCTGTGCTGAAATTCTCCTATTCTGTCCTCTGCTCCATTATCCTCAAGTTGAGCACCCTTTGCCTTTTCTGAGAAGACGGAAGCAAAGAAGGTGTTGAGTAATTCTGCCTTTTCTCTGTCCCCTGTTAACTTTTTGCCATCTTCTCCACACAGTGCCCCTACCATTTCCTTCTTTTTCCTTTTGCTACTGACATACCCCCGAAAGCCCTTTTTATTGTTCTTAACCTCTCCATCAAGCCTGATTTCATTTTGCGCTTTAGCTTTTCTGACTTTACCCCTACACGACCAGTTAACCTTTACCCCTACACGACCAGATACCTATCAGGCTGTGGGATTGCAATCTCATCCTCCTCTAGAAAATTAAACTTGTACATTGCAAAACACACGCTAGCCAATGTGGGGTACTGTAATGGGTCTATGGCTACCCAACCTTTCTCCCCTGTATCTGTCCTCTTGTATACTTTTGTCAGATTAATGATTTCATGTCTATATTTGGAACAAGCCTGTACCAGAATATTGACATCTTGCTGGCAATAAAAGGCCAGATCTTTCTGCATGTCAAAGGTTTTTGTCTTGTTTTCTTCATACCATGCTAAAAAAGCCTCCTTTGCCCCAGCCATCATAGTTTCCACACCATAATCCTCAGGTTTAAGCATAGGGCCTACATAATCCCAATTTTCTGGTGTATTGAAAAAATGAGGAAAATATTCCTTACATTCATCAAAGCCCAGCGCTTTTGGGAGCCATGCTAGAGCCATGGGCAAGTGACTTGGGGCCTAAGCAGATGGCTTAATAGGCCGTCCTTGGCGCAGGGAAGGGGAGGGGCACCCACATGCTCAGCGCCCCCTCCCCCTCCTGAGGTCATCCTCGGAGCCGCTGGCCCTCCGCACTGCCGATGCTCTGAGGAGGACCTCCCACCGCAGCGCCTGGACACGCTGCAGTGGAAGGGTCGCCGAAAGTGTGCCACAACGTTTTGCGATGCATTTTCGGCGACATATGAAAGGAGCGCTATTTTAGTGCTCTCTTCCATGGGCGCCGATGGTGTGACACTGGATCGAGGCATGGGGATGCCTCAGTCCCGCGGCGCACATTCCCAGGGTGGCTCACGGCCACCCGTCTGCTTAGGCCCTAAGTGAATCAATGAATTTCAGATATACTCCTTTCACTTTTACACATATCAGTTTACCTCGTTGAGGAATAATATCAACATCCACTTTTTCTTTGATCAGTTCCTGTATAACAAAATAAGAATCATAACCCTTAGAATTGTGAGCTATAAATGTGGTAGCCCCAAATTTGCCATCAGTTATGAAAGTCTTGATAAACTCAGATATGCAACCCTCACCCTTAAATTCCCATGTCTGCCCTGCAGGGGCCCACTCAGGCTTTACCATTACATTTTCTTCCCTGAGTATTGCATTGTTATCCTTCCATTTCTTACCACCCTTATTCTGCTTCTTTGTACTCACCCCCTCCATCATCCTTAAAACACTCCATAGTTTTCCCATCAAAGGCTTTAGCAAAACAGTAATTAGGAACATGGACACCTGTGCATTGGTGGGTTTCAATATAAAAAAAATGTACTTGAATGAGGGTTTTGGATATTTAATGGGGCACATGTAGCACAGGTGTTTTTCACCCTTTCAGATAGGACCCCAACAAAGTGTGCACAGTATCCCTCTACAGTTGCTCTCTCTATGGTCATATGTGACATAACGACCACACTTCTCACAAAACCTTTTAGGGTCACATTTGACTTTTTCCTCCAAGGCCAGTTTTTGGTGCCTCCTTAAGCATGCCATGGATCTACAGTTCAACTTGCACCTAAAACATCTTTCCATTTTATCTACTGTAGAGGCACATTTGCGTTCTTTACACAATCTACAGTAGTACATACACGTATGTATATGTGAGTATATATTGTTGCAGTATGTGCAGTGATTGTGAGCTCCAAAAAGACCTTTCACATTGAGCACCCCATAATAATGATCTTTGTGCAGTAAAACTGTGTATGTTTCCGGATATTGGATTTTCTGTGTCTTAAAAAGCCCCCAGCCCTTATCACAGTAAAGTGCAACATGTATGTTACACTTCAAATGCTCTTCAACACACAAAATATCACTAAGGGATACTTTTTTTCTGGTCAGACCACCCCTGGTCCTGGTGTAATTTAGCAGCTGCTCTCAGCATTTCTACATCTGTGGGAACCTGCTTAGCCATTACTGCCACAAGGCTTGCAGCAAAGCATAAATTAGTGCCTAAATTAGCTGGATACACCAAATGTGTCTTCTTTTTAGCAATAATTGAGCTGTAAGGTATAGAATCTATAGATCTTGAGCGGCCCCCTCCTTGAGGAGCACACACAATAGTGAGAACCAATCTCAGTGTTCCATTTGCACAGATGTCTATATTACTCTGTAGGAGGTTACTTATGTGAGATAAAAAAAATCCTCAGCATTCATAAGATCCCTGACTCTTTGCACTGAAAACAGAGAGTTTGCTAAACCAGCATCTTGTAACCGTAATTGGACATAATCCCCAGCCCCAGCTCTCAAAAGTGCACAGAACTTCTTGAATACCCCGATGTACTGCTGCTACAACCTCTGAATATGACCTTATATGTTTTAAATTGACAAATTGGAATTCTTCAGCAATATTTATAGCCTGATACCTCTAGTTAAACCATTCCCAGCTTCTAACCTTTTCTGCAAGTAAAACATCCAACCAGCACAAAGAGCATGCATAGTGTTATTTTGTAACAAAAATAATGTGTTTGATGTGCCTTTTGAACAATGAATGCTTGCAACAGTTTTATTTAAACAGTAGGGGGGGATGTATAGAGCAAGCCAAATCAGGGTTACACTTTTAAACACATAGACACACCCTAGCTATGGTTTATATAGAAATCTGGCTATTTAATATCCCTAGACCCCACCCCACCCCCACCCTTTTTTAAATTTTTGGTTTCAGAACATGTAGGGACAGTGAGTGCTTTCAACAGTAGAGGGCATTTGTGTCTCTAAAATAATGTTCTTTTGCAGACATACAGAAAACTCTTTTAGTATGACTTAATTTTAAATTATTTCAATAAAATACAATAAATGCAGACTTAATATCACACTTAACTAAAAGGGCTCCCATGCCCAAATTCCTAATCATCTTAACTGCTGAGTCGATTGATGTGTACTTAACAGAGGTAAGCCCAGGATCAACAGCATCGTTCACCGACTCACCCTTTGGGTATGATAAATTATGAAGCAACCTAAATTCCCCAGGGGCTTTTTTAGGAACTACACCCAAAGGAGATAAGTGAAGCGTGGGGATAGGTAGCTGATCATTCAGTCCCAAAATCCTTCCTGCAGCTATTCCCTTAGCTAATTTCTCCCTCACAATGCTCGGCAACTCCCTCATGGAACGAGCACTGGGTGCATAGCGATGAATCCTAGGGCCTATATAGGGAATACGAAAGCCTAAGGAAAAACCCTGAAATAAACAGATAGCAGCCTCCTTATTAGGGTAAACCTTTAGCCACGCCACCATAGTGTCTAACTTAATTGGTGACGGGTCCTTTTCCCCCAGGTGAAGCTGGCTGGGGGGCAGTACCCACTCCTGTTCTTTTGCCTCTACCACAGGAAGTTCCAGGGTGGCCACCACGTGTCTGCTCCATTGCACCTGGAAGAACCACCCCTCGTAAGAGGTTATATAAATCATCCAAAGAAGGCTGCTCAGACACAGAGGCAGCTGCACCCTGCACCTCCACACCCAGGACTCTTTTCAAGAGATCCCACACATCGGCAATAGTGGGGTGCCCAGCCTCAACAGCCAAAACCAGCAATGAACCCGGTGTAGTATCCACCACCTGAGAATCCTATGCCACTAGAGGAAGCAACACTTCAGTGTTATTGGTGCCTGAAGGGCTGGTGATCGAGCTGGTGGCTGTAGCCTGTAGCTCCTTCTATGCAAGTTGATTGCAAAGCACCACACAAGCCTGAACAGTTTTGCCCAGTTGTGCAACCTGGGCAGAAATCTCATCATCTCTGCTGTTAGACTGGGAAGGCCTCTTTGAAGCAGAATGACCTGAGCTAGGCACGGCTGAAGCCACACACCTCTTGGATTGGGCCTTACTACATGGCATCTTAACCTCAGTGAATGGAACACTGGCCCAAACCAAATCACCCAACCATGGATGATTACCACCAGGCCAGCAGGCTGCCCTTTCCCAAGTCTCACAGGTGATGCAAACAGCCAGGAAGCGTCACTGGCAACCACCAAGGGGAAAGGTGTCCACAGAGGGTCCTTGCGGAGCCCTCACCCAAAGACTGCCATCTTCAACACACACCGCTGGGAAGAAGTGTAACCAACCCTCCCGAACCAGTGATGGGGGCCCGACCTTACCAAGACCGGGGTTACCGGGGTGTCTCTGGGCCTGAAATCTAGTACCGGGTCCACGCACCCGGTAAAAGATGCCTCCCGCAGGGCCCTCCTCGGCTGTACACCCCCGAGAATTGGGGATGTGAAGGCAGAACAGGCCCCAGAGGACTGGCCCGAAGGCATCACTCGCCCCACGGGTTGCTCAAGGAACAATACTTGAGCCCCCGATACAAAGGCGAATATAAAAGTAGTGAAAAGCCAAAAACAGCCGAAGCCAAAGGAAGTGCTAGGCCAAAAGCCAAGCAAAGCCAGAGTAAAGAGCGGAGTGATGTTACTCGCTCTGTTCAAGCTCGAAAATGGCTGCCTCCATGTGGCAGCACAGAGCTATAAAGAACAAACTCTCATCCCAAGTCTTTCAATCCAATGCCTTTTCCCCCTCCTCTTCCTCCTCCTCCTCCTCCTCCCCCTACTCCCCCCAGCCTAGAAAAAGAAACCAGGAGTTTGGGGAGAAGAAGGAAGATGAGAAGGAAGGGGAGGGAGGTAAAGGCATTGGGTTGAAAGTGGAAGGGTTTGGAAATGAGGTGGATGCAAACCTGACAAAGTGGGGAGTAGTATGTCATGGTAGCTCCTGTCAAAAATGGTTTATGACATTTTGATGCCTGTCAAAGAATGATTTATGACCTGTCAAAAATGATTTATGACCTGTCAAAATGGATTGATTTATGACCTGTCAAATTGATGGGTGTGTCCCTCCCCTGGAAATGCTAAGGCGGGACATCCTGTCCATGTGACCCCAGGGGTTCCCATTGAGTCCATGTGGCCCCACTCCCCGACCAATGGCTGCTTATTGGGTCCTGGACTCAAGGAGGAGGAGGAAGAGGAGGGAGAAAAGGCATTGGATTGAAAGTGGAAAGGTTTAGAAATGTAGGAGAGATGTGGAAAGGATGCAAAGAAAGTTATACGGGTAGTGCTCTCAGTGGGAGAGGACACTGTATCATTCATGTGGGGCTAAGTTATTCATATTTTTTTCATATTCATGAGGATCCTCCACCCCTAGCCCTCACAAAAGATAAGGGATGGCTGAATGTGGGGAAATATATCTCAGCTTGATTCATAACTGGTTCAGTATGGTGCTTTCTTTGAGAATTAATGAAGAATTTTTGTCCATTTCCTGAGAAGACTTTTCTCCATTTTTTCCAAAGATATAGCTGTGTTAGTCTGTGGAATCAGTATGGAGATTATCGTACTACACTTTTAAAGCATTGCTATTTCACTTTAATTGCTCTGGCTGCCCACAGTTTACAGTTTAGGAAGGGACATTTAGAATGCTCAGCCAGAGAGTTCTTAGGCCTCACTGAACTACTAACCCCAAAATACAACAGGAGGCTGTCAGCACAGTAAAGGTAGAATAGCAATGCTTTACGAGTGTCTTAAGACCTTTGCAGACTGCCAGAAATAGTGCACATTAAATTGAGGCACTGCCCTGGCTCAGTGCTAGGGAGTCATGGGAATTGTATTTTTTTCTGGGACATTGAGCCTTCTCTGTCAGAGAGCTCTGGTGCCACAATAAATTACAGTTCCCATGATTCCCTAGCACTGAGCCAGGGCAGTGCCTCAATTTAATGTGCACTATTTCTGGCAGTCTGCAAAGGCCCATAATCTCCTAAATAGAGAGATCTTGTAGTACTTTTGACATTAACTGAAAGAAACAAGTTGGCAGTATGAGCTTTTGTAGACTTTAGTCTACTTCCTAAGATGCATTTTTGACCTTTTTCTTTTTCTTTTTCTTTTCTTTTCTTTTCTTTTTTTTCTTTTTGGACCTTCTGTAATACTGCTCTTCAAACACAAGATACTGGTAAAGATTCTATTTGCTGACAAAAAGGAAATGGCAAAAAAAAAAAAAAAAAAGGGGGGGGGGACTGCAAGTGTTGTGGCATCAGGAGAAGAGAGCAAGAGAAAGTCCTCACCAGGAGTCAAAGGCTCTCTGCTAGCTCTCAAGCTCTTCAGAAGCCTGCAGGATGGCTATTTTTTTTAACTCCTATGGAGATGGTTTTCATTGCTGTTAATCCTGCTGCTTCTCTGTCTTGGTTGAAAAAGGGGTCATACATAGATAAGACTTCTACTAAAATAAACCTCCAACAGAATTCCAGTCAGTGATCACATCTCAAAGGTGTAGAAAAACCTCTGTACACTGGAGTTTATGGTCTGAGATGACTGTACACTTCCTGATCTATTGCCATATTTCAAGAAGCTCTTTGGTCTCTTAAGCACTCAGACCAGTATAGACTTTGAGCTTGTCTGAATAAGCTAAAGCATAGAAACAATCCATGTTATTCTGTCTGTAAATCCTCCTGCAAGACCCATAATTGGTGCAGAGCACGGAAGTATCTAGTTGTTGGTATTAATATCTTTCCCAACAATAAACAGTATTACTGTGCCACATTATTACTGTGAGCTAATGAGCTATAACTTTACTCCTTTTCTGGTGCATCTGTAATTTAGATGGCCAAAAATGAAACAATTAAGCCTCACACAGAAAGCTTGGTTGAATATAGGCCACTTTGTTAAATTATCAGCCAATTTAAGTTTAATTCCCCTGAGATATGCAAAAGAGGAGGAAGAGTAGCCTAGTGCAGGAGCAGCTAAGGCAGATAGTCTCCTCCATACCTCCCCCAACTTCCCCTGGACAAAACGCCTGCATTCCAGAGAGAACCCAGAAACTGGGTTTTTCCCTGATAGACCCACTACAGGAAGGCCAACCTGATAATCCAACCCCAAGTCACATGACTTAAAGTGAGGGCTAAACTCTCAGGACAGCCCTTAGGACAGCCTTCTTCTCTACCCGCTGGTCTCATGACACATAGGGGCAGTCCCAAAAATCTCCCTTTCATCGAATGGGTGTCATAGGTGCTCACCAAATCCCTACTTTCTCACCCCAGTAATGCCATAGATAAGGAGCAACTGCTTAGCCCTGTCCCCCACCAGGCTAGCCAAAAGAGCTCCATGGCCAAAATGGCCATTGCAAACCTAGCATGTTGCCCAACAGGATAAACTATGTCTGCAGATTAGGCCATAACCTAGAATGTGAAACAACAAAAACAATAATAAAATATTATAGTGCTGCAATGCCCTAACATATCTCTGGAAAGCCAAAGACTTCTAGCACCCAATATTCCAAATAAGTTGAGGACCCAAGCCCACTGCAGTTGTGGTTCAAATAGCCCCAAATCAAAATGAAATTTAACCCCTTTTAACCCAAGTAATGTTAGGGCCCTGGAGATGATGGGCCAGAACTGGTAATTAGTCAGGGGTGATAAATCAGCATGGAAGAATAAAGGCCCGAATTCATACACACAAACACACAATTTGAACATATCCCCAAAGGGTCTTCACTGGATATAATACCTGGTCACAGCAAATTTGTAGTTGGATCACAGATTCAACGTGCCTCTGATCTTTCTAGGATCAATGAATTTTAAGAAGTACATATTGTCTCCCCACAGTAAGATCCCTAAACTCCAAACCACTACCTGACTTGTCACCCCCTGATCCACTAGTTCACTTATTTGCAAGGCCCCAAAGAAAGTGGTCAAAGATGCAGCATGAGAGACAAGGTTGCATACTTATAAATACAAATTGCCCCCAGGTTCTTCCCTAACTCTTAAAAATAGGTTATAAAAGTTGCTTCCTGTTATCTACCTCCCCACTTCTCTCCCAAGACTGCCCTTTCAAAGCCTTCTGAATACAAAAGCCTCCTGTGGCATGTGAGAAGTCCTAGGCTTTAAACCAAAAGTCCAGGGCCATAATAATACATTGGTCCATAATAGACTGTGGAGATATCCTTGAAGGGATACACAGTACTGTACTAATTGAGTCACAGGTACAGGCCACATATCACCTAGATGTTCTTGCCATCTAAATTCCAAAATCTCCTTAACAGACCTGACATAGCTTTTCCTGGTGCTAGATGTTAGGGACAAATTAATGGTCCTCACTAGCTCAGCCTTGTAAGCATACACAGGTCTGCTGGCATTGGGATTCTGCACCAGGTGTCTGAAGCACTCTATTTGCATACAGGAGAAAACATTGTTTAAGGAGATTATTGCATTAGCTTCACTGCTGGGATAGACCTGGGATGTAACTTTCTTAAGGTGGATCTTATCGCATTCACCCGTCATCAAGCAGTATGCAGCCCATATGCAACCTAGCTACTCTCACAGCTGGCAGAAGAAGCTTGGCGAAGCCCAGGTTGCATTTGGGTTGCATACTGCCTGGCTATGGGTGAATATGATTAGATCCGCCTTAAGAAAGTAACATCCCAGATCTATCCCAGCAGTGAAGTTAATGTGATAATCTCCTAAATCATTGATCACCTGAACCACATGGAGCATCTTGAACAAAATATTGTAGCATAAACACTGCAATATGAATTCCCTAACCATCCCATCACCCTAGATGATTTAAATGTCAGGGAACTAGTAGCATGCACCACACCAAAATGGATTGAGAAGTTGGGCTATTTCTCAACCCATATCTTAGATAGGACAAAAAATGGAGGGGACAACCTTTTAGAAAGGTAAAATCTCAGCCCAATCTGTGGACCAAACATGGTCACACCAACATCCCTGAGATTGCACATCAAACCTCAAGTACCATGTGGCACCTGAAGAGACCTGCAGTGTTTCTCAAAGTTTTACCTCTTCCCTCCAAAATTCAGCCAGCAATTTATGTCATTCCTTAAGATCTTCCAGGACCCCTGTATAATCAGTATTCTATGATCTGGCTTGTTGATCCTACAGTGAGTGTCACAAAGAGATATAAGAAAAGCTCTGTATTGTGCTACCACCCTACATACAAATGTAAATGGCCAATGAGTTCTTGAAATTCTTTTTGTGTAACCTTCCTACGCACAAGAAATACAACCACTGTTTCTCATCTCGTATATACTCAGCCTTCTGCAAGGGCAACTTGCATAACTGATTGACTGTGTCAGTTTCAAAGTCCAGGAAAACCAATCTGTAGAAAGGACCCTCAAGTTTTTCTTGTATCAAAGAGACTCACAGTCCCAACATTAAAGAACCAAATGGACAGCATGATGATACAATGCTCGATTCCAAACTTTCTGATAAACAGAAAGTCATCTTTAGGTGTCTTGTCCCTGGTGGCAAGTGCTAACCTAATGGGAATGTCTTAGATGAAGAAGACAACTGTGGGAGTAGGAACTTAGAAAGCTGCTTCCTGGCAGGGCCCTCAACTTAAGACCATGGTCCTAGTCCCACTTTCAAAACACCTGATGTGTAAAGCCCAACTGGGGCCCAGCAAAATAGAAGCATCCAAATGCTTAGGAGCACCAGGCCAACTCTGCGGCCACCCTATGCCAAATCCTAACAGGGGCCTAACTGGATTCCACCAAAGGCTAGAGACCTCACTTGTATGGAGTCTGCTGAGGCATTCATAGAGAAACAAGGTGTTGAAGTCTAAGGTGAATGGGGACCTACTCAGCTATGTATGGCAAAACCATAGAGGTCTGAAGTCTAAGGTAGATGGGGACTAACATGATCTGCATACAGAAACAAGAATGATCCACAGGAATGTCTAATATGGCCTAGTAAAAAGACCTGGTGCTTCAAAAGCCTACATAAGGCTTAGCAGCAAAGGAAGACAAATAGGGCCTAGCTTGGCTCAAGCAAGATCAGGCATGATGGAAGATAAAGACTCAATGCAGGAAAGAACCTGGGAGCATTGGGACTAAAATTTTAATGAAATGCTTTTTTTAAAAAAAGTAAGTTTTAAGAATTGTTCTCAATTCCACCCCAGGTCAATCACACAGACTCTGTATAAGCTTCAGCTCAGTCATGTTAGAAACATTCCCAATCTTGGACAGAAATCAACTACACATTAATATTCAAATTAATTGCAAATAAGACAATTCATTCTTTATTGGAAAAGATTGCAGATTTCTGTCAATATCAATTATCCTTGTATGGCGGATTTTCATGATGTTGTTATGGATGCTTGTACACAAAATCACATGGCTCTTTGTAGCCAATAAGACTGAAGAAGGCAAATGAGACTGAAGTAGCAAGAAGACAGTAGATGGCACTCATTCACCATCAAAACAAACAAAATCTGGAGAGCATGTAGATGGAATCCATACGTGAAACAATTCCATATGCTCAAACGATTCTCTGTTCATTAGCAGAAAACCCTAAATTGTTTTAGCATATAGGTGTTCTTAGATACAATATGATGTAATGGTTTGAGTGCTGGATTAGGACAGTGGAAGACCAGAGTTTGAATCCCCAGTCAGCCATGGAAACCCAGTTGGTGACCTTTGGCAAGTCACACTCTCTCAGTTTTAGAGAAAGGCAAAAAGAACCCCCCTCTGAATAAATTCTTCCAAGAAATCCCTATGATACGTTCACTTTAAGCTTTCCATAAGTGAAAAATGACTTCATGGCACACAATAACAGTAAGTGCACTTAAGGCTTTCATCAAGGATATGATAATGAGGAAGTCCTTCCCATTATCTGAACCTTCTTCTTGATTAACAAAGGGATAAAATGTGTGAAAAGTCATAATAGGATGACTAAACAGGCAAATGTGCAAACCTTCAAGATGTTTCTGAGCAGATGTTATTTTAAAAAACATGAAAGTACCACAAACTCATTCTCTCTCTTTGTCTCTGGCTCTCTTAATCAGACCATAAGATGGACTCTAACAAATGGAGTTTGGGGGATGGATGCTCTTGGACCCCTGAGTAACTGGCCAAGACTGGACAAAGGATACCAGACTCTCAGCTACTTCCTGAACACCACAAATGACATCTGAAAATTGCAGCAATTTTTGAAACAGAAATCCCTAAACAATTTACTGGGCGGATGAATAACTATGAACAAAGGATATTTTTTTCCAACTCTACCTTCAAAACAGACAGTAGGAAAAATATATAGAAAATAATCAAGGACACATGGCTGTATGTGGGCTAAAAGAAAATATGTTCAGCACGCAGTGGCAGAAAAAGCTTCACAGCACATGGGAAACATAAATGTAATCTTAACACTTGTCCAAGTTTGTTAAAAATAGTAGGTGTTTCTCAGTATCAAAAACTTGAATATAAAACTTGAATATGAAATATAAAATTATATAAAAGTTTTAGCTTTAACCCTAAGAATTCACTAACTCAAAAATATGCCAGCTGTGGGGTGGCAGGATTAAGCACATTCTCCTGCCAGCAGAGATGCTCTTCTTCCAGCTTTCTCAGAGATTTGTCAAGAGGGGAGTTTACTGGTTAATATCTGCTTTACTGGTTAATATCTGCTGGCAAAGGAGGAAAATAGGGGTTCAGAGAAGGGGAGCAGTGCATATATGCCAGATCAGTGCTTCCATCTTCCTAAGGACACAGCCACCATGCTGCCACAAAGTTAGATTAGGTTGATGGTAATCCAAAGTAATTGGGAGAGGTTTAAATATAATAAAGTTTCAGCTGATCTAGTTATTGGCTCAGCCTTTGGCCAACTTGGCAAATAAGGTTTGCTCACTAATATCATCTTATTCTCCTGTGTGTCAGAGCCAAAAGGGGAGAAATGAAGGGGGGGAGGAGGTGCAGAAGTCTAAAATATGGGGACACAAATGTGTCACTTGAAATTTTATGGATGCATACAAATTTTATGGATGTATATAAAAATATCAACCATCTTGTATTGGCTAAGGAGTCATTAACAAGCTAAAAAGGTGCTATTTTCTTCTCAGTGCTCACACTTTTTTTCAGTATCTGTAAGCACTTTCACTTTTATAAAAGAAAGTAATAAGCCCTCTACATGAATAAATGAAAAACTGACTGCAGGTATTCTCAAATTAACATAGTTCTTGCTTACTAACTACTTTCCAGTTTAAATATAGGAAAAGATGCATAGTGTCTGTGATTTTCAAAAAGTGCCCACAGTATCTGTTTGCATAACCACATTTATTCTGCATATCCTTATGTAGGATTATTCTCTAAACTGAGGAAGAGTTTCTAGGACTTATGCTGGATTCTATAGAGATCATAAAAAAGAGAGAAAGAAGCATATTCCAGTGCTTGGAAAATGTATAATTCATGCTGTTATGTTCAAGGCCCAGTAGGCAAGATTTGGGGCTTATCAAATCATAAGGAATAACATAAAGACTGAGTGAAGTAAGAATATAAATCTGATCATGAGTGTGATGCCATTGTGCATTTGTATAAGATAAGAAAATACCTTGCAGGTCTTGTTGGGCTGGTTATTGAAGGTGCTATCCTTCATGTATAATTATTTCTATTTAGCCTCAGAATCCTCCCATTTTTGAAATGTGCCCCTCCTCTAAAGGAAAATAAGATATGAAACATCATTACAAGTGTTACTTTTAGTACTGAATTCTTTTTTTCTCATAACTGAACAACTGTAATTCAGCTCAGAATGAAGGAGCAATGCTTCCTTTCAGAATGGGTAATAGAGTTCAGCCATGGACGTGGACCAAGCACTTCTCTTTTAAAATTAAGCACTGACCATAATCTTCCATCTTAGAATACTGTCCAGACATTCTGGACAGCATGTCAATGCCTCAATTTTTTGTAAACACTCTCTTTTTGTTACTTTTGTCTCTGCCAATTCCAGTGGTGCCTAGTGGTTTCCAGGGGATGTGAATCCACTCTGGAATTCAGCTTGAACTTTACAAGAGCTGTTAAAAGTGCTATTCCCACTCCCTGTATATTCAACATCTTGGATAGTTCCTTGAAAGTTCAGGCTAATAACCAGAGTAGGTTGACTGTGGAACAAAACAGATGGGCAGGAAGCAGCGGCCAAAAGCTGCTCCCAGCACAATCACCCCAGGGCCACATCCAACACATTTACTGTGGTTCCAAATGGACTGTGGCAAGGAGTAGAAAAAGCTGCTTCTTTTGCCAGTTTTGGGCCTCCTTAGGCATCCCAGGGCAGCCTGGGGTGGCTTCCAGGCACTCCAGGGATGTGCATTGATGTAAATACCATGCCCCTGCAGTTCCTGGAAGTCACGTCCATCTTTTCATCTGTTTTGTGCCTGCCCCATTGATATTAGAGCCACCAGTCACTAGTGGCTGTGTCTCTGATCATTGAGATAGAAAAGGGTGGCATTCAAAGGCAGAGTGTGTTTGCAAGGTTGAAGCAACCAAGTGATGCAGTGCTCACAGAACATAAATTAAAAGTAACTATATTGTGATATAAAAGGGATGCAATGGCTCAATTGCTTAAGACGCTGACTCTGTTGATTACAAGATCAGCAGGCTGGCAGTTCAAGGCCCAGGTGCTGCCTGATGGGGTGAGCTCCTGTCACTAGTCCTAGCTTCTGCCAACCTAACAGTTTGAAAGCATGCAAATGAAAGTAGATAAATAGATACCACTTTGGTGGGAAGGTAAGCAGCATTCTGTGCAATCATGCTGGCTGCATGATCACAGAGTAGTCTCTGACAATGCTGCTCTTTGGCTTAGTAACAGAGATGAGCACCACCCCCTATGGTTGGACATGACTTAACAACCTTGTCAATGGGGAATACATTTACCTTTTTACCTTTTATATTGTGATATATGGACTGTTCATCCATTCAGACTAACAAAGGATTTTCTCAATTATATCATTTCAGGCTAAGTGCTTTTAGAGCAAAGCAGACCTCTTCATGAAAGTGGGTTCTTGCTCACCCTTCACTCAGGAAGACAATTATTTTCACAATTTAGGGACTTTAATTCATCATGTAGTATCCAAATACAAAGAAACAAATTGAAACTACAGAAGGACCAGCCTTGAATTTAACAGAATGAGATGCATGTCTGATCTGGGAGATAATGTCAAACTATTCAGTTTCTGTAGGTAGAATCAAGGACGAAATACCATTTTGTGCTTTACTTGGGCAGGAAAATCCCTTAAGTCAGCCCCAGTCTACAGCCTGAAACAGTATAGTCCAAGAAGGGTTTTTTGCTCCCTCACCCATGTGTGTGTGTGTGTGTGTGTGTGTGTAAACAAGCTATCTTTAAACTGGCTTTAGTTCAAGAACTTCACCTTAACTGTGTTCCATAGAGGATTCTGTACAGTGCTGATTCACCAAGATGCATTTTAATAATCCTCCTTGTAAGTAATACATTCTTCTTTTGCCACCTCCATTTGATAAAATAATTTAACTTTTTCTGAAGATTCCTTTATCTGTCTCTCCCTTTCTGCCAACCTATCAATCTAAAACCAGCAATGAAACATTATTAGATTTCCTTTGGCCAGCTCTGTTGCATAAAAATCAGTAGTGATACTTTAGGGAATGAAATGAAGCAATAAGAACTAAAAAAGATATCTCTAGGACAGGAAACAAGATCCAGCATATTTTAAATAAATGAAATGGAAACATTTAAAATGATTTTGTTGGGAGTTTTAAAGTACCTACAACCAGGAAACTATTAGAGGTCATAAGCTACCATTGAGGACCTTCACAAGTTCAACCTAGACAATGAATAAATAGAAATACTAAAAGAATTCCCATACCTGGGATTGAACATTGATAGTAATGGGGACTGCAGTCAGGAAATCAGAAGAAAACTAAGAATGGGGAGGGTGGCTGTGAAAGAACTAGAAAAGATTCTAAAATGCAAAGATATAAAACTCAGCACAAAAGTTAGAATCATACAAGCCATTGTTCCCTATTACCATGTACAGATGTGAGAGCTGGACAGTTAAGAAAGATGATAGAAAGAAAATTAATACATTTGAGATGTGGTGCTGGAGAAGAGTGCTGAGGATACCATGACCAACCAAAAGAACAAACAAATGGGTCCTAGAGCAGATCAAGCCGGAAACCTACCTGGAAACCAAGATGACCAAACTGAGGCTGTTGTACTTCGGACACATCATGAAAAGGGAGGACTCATTGGAAAAGACAATAATGCTGGGGAAGATGGAGGGAAGCAGGAAGAGAGGAAGGCCACATGCTAGATGGGTGGACTGTATTAAGGAGGCCATGGGCATGGGGTTGCAGGAATCAAGCAAAACAGTGGAGGAAAGAGAGCCTTGAAGATGTCTCATGAGTTGAGATTGACTTGAGGGCAGTTAACAACAACAAAAACAACATCTACCTGTGGTGGGTAAGAGGATACCATGAATTTATTTGTAACTTTAAGCCACAGTGGACTTGTTAGTTCCAAGATGAAGTAGACCAATTAAATTAATTGAGTTTTGATGTGTGTTCAATTAGCAAGTTCATACCAATATTTCATGTGTGTTCAGTTATCAAACTCACTATTAATAGGACCAACAATTGGGCAGACTGTAAATTCTAACTTCTAATAACTTATATGTATGGTACAATGGATTAATAAAGAATTAATAGAAAATTAAATAGAGAGCTCTTGAGACTGAACTATCATTAAAGAAAAATCCAGGCTGACTTCTGTCATGCACTCATTCAGGATGATTTTATCCATGGGCCATGATCTTGGTATGTCTGGGGCTCATCCCACCATTGTGGGGTGCAGGACACACAAACACACACAACCCATGTATTTGGGCTGAGGTAACTGAAACCTGTTGTCCAGATTTTAAACAAGTAAAGAGCTCTATCTATGTGCCTTCAAGTCATTTCTTACTTATAGTCGCCGTAAGGTGAACCTATTGTGTGGTTTTCTTAGCAAGTTTTCTTCCCATTAATTTGTCACTTCCTTCATATGAGTATGAGAGAATGGGACTTGTCCAAGGTCACTCAGTGAGTTTACATAATCAAGCAGGAATTTGGGCCCTGGTTGCCCAGAGTCCCAGGCCAGCACTCAAACCAATACATCATGCTAACTTCCAACCAAAGTTACAGATGGGAAAAGATTGATCATTAGATATTTTGGCTTTTGATTGTCAAGTGAACATCTTTTTGAACATTATCAGCAATACTGATATATGGATAAAATAATATGGCACTTCAGTTTAAAAATATTTTTTTCTTTCATTAGCTTGTTCCTTCTTTCTCAAATGTATCATACATTATTTTTTTTTTAAAAAGTAGAATTTCTTTTCAATTATTCCCATAAATGTTATCTAAATCTCAGAACAAACTAAAAATTAGTGTTAATTTTCCTGCTCCCTCTTAAAATTTCTTATTTAGATAATAGAAACATACAATGTTCCTAACTGTGTTTTTCTTTTAATTTTCCTTAATATGCCAAATCTATTTAATTACCGTTTCTATAAATAATCCATGCAAAATACTTCTCTGAACAAAATACGCTTTACCTTATGTACATGGCACACTTTAATGCTTGAAAAACATTAGAACAGATGTTAGGTGCCTGCTAAACTTGTTTTCAGTTTTCTTTTATTTATATGTTAATGAGATTTTAATTACTTCATGAATACTTAAGCAACCTGAGGGGGCCTGATATCATTAGCTTGAACATGACAAGAACCACAAGTGACCACATGGGAAGATGGAAATTGCTTTTAGTTTACTTGAAGACAGGAAGATTAATTCATTTCACCCCCTGCTGTGTTTTACCTGACATGCCAAACTGAAAAAAGCACTGAGCACAGACTGAATTTCAGTTTCATACAAATGAAAGGATCAGAGGAAGATAACTATAGATAAAGCCATAAATTCTGGCTCCTTGGATTTGCTTCACTTTCCTTTAATAACTAATCTGGAAAAGTCTTCTTCTTCTTCTTCTTCTTCTTCTTCTTCTTCTTCTTCTTCGGATAAATATTTGGGAGTGGGGGAACAAGCAACATTGCTTCTGCCATACAATATTCCTAGAAACATATTCAGGGCTAGCTGTGTTGGTCATATAGCCCTCCATTTCAGCAGGGATTAAGCTCTGGACCCACACCCATGGATACCATAAAACATGGGACTTTGAGTCCCATTACTCTTGAGGCTGACATGTGTGTAACCACATTGGAATGGCTGTGTGTGTGTGCCACCATTAATGACAATGGGGCAGGGCTATCTGTGGATGCCCTAATTCACAGATGGATAGACCGCCAATATGGAGGGCTGACTGTACAAAATCCACTAAAGAGCAGTGCCTTTTATTGGCTAACCAAAATGTCCAAAACACATCATGCAAGTTTTCAAAGCTCCACTGGCTTCTTCATCAGGCAAAAGATGTTAAAAAATCATAGAGGAGAGGGAAATAAAAGTGACAAAGTGACAGCATTGAAGTCACAGGCCTGCATTTTGTATCAGATGTTGTTTCTGTTGTTTAGCTGGTTTAGAAAGCTCTCAATGCAAGCAGAGGCCATACTTCTTTAGGCTGAGTGTGGACTGAAACAAAGAACAGTAAAAGTAGTAGTAAAGTGACTCCTCTTGGGATCCAACATGTCTCTGACTTTTGTGAAATCATGGGGGCCCTAGTTTTCTTCTTAGTGTTCACAACATATAGATACTGTACACTATTCAAATAATCCAATATATAAACAACTAGCATAATAATATTTTACTGTACTGCATAAAATATTTTATTTAAGAGTAGGCAATGGAAGTGACGTATGACAAATCTGTTCTGAAGGCCTGTTTGAGTTCTTTTTTTAAATAATCTTTATTAAATTTTTGTTTGTTATAAAAAAACAGAAAAGACATAACAAACATTTACAACATGTAATTCATACAACTCATACATCACTTGTTCACCTAACTAACACAAATGTTCTTTCATTCAATAAAACAACTTCCAATTATCTATATCTCATTCTCATGAGTAAAGGACTGGCTTAGATTAATGGATAGGAGAATGCCATATTTGGAGGGCATGGATAATGTATACGGATTTCACACCTACTTATATTATGATAAAGTTAAGGTTAACAATGACTTTAAGAATCATTATGTGAGAAAATCGACATGGAGAGCCTGGGAGATATATAAACAAAGATTTAATAGAGGTATATCAATGTTTATGTCTCCAAATGAAGCCTTACATAGAAATGATGAAATGCTACCAAACAAGTGGATAACATATGAAGAATTATTAATTAAGGAGAAAGGAAAATGGAGACTAAAATCAAGGATGAACTTAAAGGCCTGTTTGAGTTCTGACATTGCTACACATCAACTATCTTAAATGGAAATAGCAATATTTGCTATGCATTTTCTTCATAAAGTAGTATGAACTAGGAATGTAAAGAATACACATAGTTATTCCAAATAAAATGATAAATTCTCTTGAGAATTTTGGAACTTTGGGACTGCTTTTGCAAAAACTGCTTCTTTCAAAACCAAGCCACATTTTTGAACAGGAAGAAATGTAAGTCTGCATTTGTTTTCTGCAAAACTAATAGTTTCTGCAAAACACATGCTTATACAAATATATTTTTTTGTGGAAAAAGTTTCAAAATGTAAGCCAAAATTAGGAATGTTCCATTTTGTCCTACCTCAGACATTTTGCAGAAAGTAAAATTTTGGCTTGAAATTTTATTTAAAGTTTGCACTGCAAAATAAGATTAACATGTTCTATAAGCTTTACAAATTCATAGGAAGTTTCTGCCCCATTTTCAAAATCTTGATATTACATTTAGTGTTGTTGAGAGGAAGGAACAGCTTGATGATCAGGTGTATACCAAACATAAAGAAAGCCCTAGGTTCCTTTCCAACATTTTCCATTTAAATGGGATTAGGTAGCAAATGAGAGTTGCACCAAAGATTGCTGAGCTGGGCAGACTTGGACAAAAAGAAGGCAATACAGTATATAGATCAGATCACACAATAAGATTTATGTGGACTTGAACCTAGGTCTGCCAATTTTTCCAACAGTATATCAACATGGCACTAGTAATCTTATAACTTCCATTGAATTTTATTTATGATTGTTGATCATAGGAAATATAAGTATAATCTGTTGAAAAAGTTCTGTTATTACCAATAATATGATCTAAATAGGAAAAAGGTTTTCTTCATAAAAATGGTGTTGATTGACGCAGAGAAAGCTTTTGATAGAGTAAACTGGAATTTTTTATTAAAGGTATTGGAGAAGATGAATACCAGAGAAAATTTTAACTCCTGGATTAAAGCAATTTATAAGGAACAAAGAGCACAAATTCTTGTCAATGAAGAGAAAACAAAACATATTAGGATTGAAAGAGGAACCAGACAAGGGTGTCCAGTGTCACCCCTTCTCTTTATATTAACACTTGAAGTGTTAACTAACAGGATTCGAGAAGAGGACAATATAAAAGGAGTAAGAATAGGAAAAACACAGTTTAATAATAATAATAATAATAATAATAATAATAATAATAATAAATTTTATTTATATACCGCCCTTTGGCGAACCAATCCGGGCGGTGAACATAATAAAATAGAATATACAAGAAATGCAATCTAAAACACACCATTCCCCCCTCCCCCCTTTAAAAACTATTAAATCAATCCAATTAAAAAAACAAAAAACAAATACAACTAATATATTTATAAAAAATTCATACCATGAAGTTTAAGCTTAAAACATATTCAGATGACCTGACTTACTTCTTAGAGGAACCTAAAGAAAGCTTACATTATTTAATTCAAACAATAAAAAAAAAATATGGTATACACTCTGGATTTAAAATCAATGTAGATAAAACCATTATATTAACAAAGAACATGAAACATGTGGAAGAAGAAGAATTGAAAGAACTATCTGGTTTTAACATCCAAAACAAAGCAAAATATCTTGGCATCACGTTGACAAAAAATAATATTGATCTCTATCAAAATAATTACGGAAAATTGTGGAATGAGATTAAGATAGATCTGGAAAGATGGTCCAAATTAAAATTATCACTCTCTGGAAAGGCATCTGTCATAAAAATGAACATCCTCCCAAGATTCATGTTTTTATTCCAAAACGTGCCAATAATTGTAAAAGAGAACTGCTTTACCATCTGGCAGAGAGAATTGTCCAAATTCCTCTGGGGAGGAAAAAAAAAAAAACACCCAGAACCAGATGGAAGATTTTGACAGAGGAGAAAATTAAAGAAGAATGGCATTACCTAATTTGAAATTATATTACTATGACATGGATCGAAGAGTGGACAACATTAAGAAATGACAAACTATTAAGACTCGAAAACAGCAATATAAGATATGGCTTCCATACATATCTTTGGTATAAGAAGAAGACTGTTAATAACAATTTTGATTATCACATATTCAGGAAAGCACTTTTATTATTCTGGTATAAAATTAAAAAACAATTCTATATGAAGATACCAATGTAGTTCTCTATTCAAGAGGCTTTCTATTATAGGACAAGAAATAAAGATCAGAAAATGGATACTATACAAAAACATATTAGAAACAGATGTAAAAGGCTCGTACAAATTCAAGACGATAGAAGATCTACAACAAAAAGACATAAAAATTGACTGGTTTTTATATAATCAACTTAAATCAAAATTCAGAGAAGATTTAAAAACATCAGGATTTGAGAAAAGCCTGAATGAGATAGATAAAATTATATATGAAGAACAAAATAAACATATATCTAGATACTATAAATTATTGAAAGAAAGAGATCTTGAAAATGAAACCATCAAAAGTGTCATGATCCAATGGGCCCAGGACATAGGAGAATCAATAGACCTGGATTACTGGGAAGAATCCTGGAAAAATACCAACAGATTCACACTTTTTCAGAACTTAAAAGAAAATTATCTTAAAATGTTCCATCAATGTTATCTGACTCCCGCCAAACTTCATAAAATTTACAAAACTGGCAACACGAAATGTTGGAAATGCCAACACCCAGAAGCAGATTTTACCCACATGTGGTGGAAATGCCAGGAAGCGAAAAAAGTATTGGAACAAAGTAGCAGAGTTAATAGGTGAAATGTTTAAGACTAAAATAGATCTAGATCCTAAATTATTTCTACTGAATATGACAACTAACATTAACAAAACAATAAAGAAGATACAGATTAAAAAACTCCTATACATGGTCGCAATGGCTAGGATCACATACGCACAAAACTGGAAACAAAAATCTATTCCAAGAGAAGAGGACTGTTTTTTTAAGTTGTTAGAAGCAGTCGCTCTAGATAAACTTGCAGCAAACTTAAATAATAAAGAATTAGACAATGAATGGAAAGAACTGGAAATTCTAAGAGAAAAAAGAGGTTGGAAATTAATTTAATTTTTGGTTTAATTTCAAAAAAGAAACGCAGAGGGAATGGTAAAGTAATAGAGATTAGCAAGTGATTGTAGATTCACATAAGGAAGTCTATAAACAGAAGATTCAAGAAATAGAAATTTCATAAAACTTAATAAGAATATGATTATTGATCAAAGCTTTAATGTTGTAACAGATGTTATTGTAGAATGGATGGCTTTGTAAGTTTTAGATTTTAGTATGTATTAAAATGAGGAATGAATAGAGGGAACGGATGTATATGTATATATGACATATGTTAGGTGGGATTGGTGGATGAATATATTTGTTTTTGGATGAATATATTTGTATTTGTGTTTATATATGTAGTTAAATAAACAATAAAAAATAAAAATGTAAGAAGAACTGTGCTTAATAGAAATGAAAGATTTGTATGGAGTCCATAACTGTATTCATACATTGGCCAGCCAGAAGCCCATGGGCAGTCCCCAATCAACACCATAATAAATGAAGGCATATATTGAAGCCATGATAATTGAAGGCATGCACTCCCTCTGATAACTGAAGACATACACTGAAGGCATGATAATTGAAGATATGCACTGCCTCTGACACTGTAGATAATATACAACTATTATGAATAGTGGCCATCTATAATGTTTTCTTTTGTGCATTTTTCTATTACATAGAGGGGTTTAAACATTTTTTTGTTTATTGTACTGTTAAATAAGTGATGCATTCGCCATGGCAAGAGTTCAGGAACAGTAGCTGACATTCAACTTTCCATTTTCATTTTCTTTCAAAAAGAAATATCTTGGGGAAATAAGTTGTATTGCATACAAGGGACTCTGAGTAGATATTTGTACACATGCATTAGGAGGCTAGGGCAGACAAGTTCAGATAAAGTCTGTAATTTATTCTCACTTCAATCAGTAACCAGGTGGCCTTGGCAAGTCTCTTCCACTCACCTTATCCCCTACAATAATGATATGTCTCTACTTGGTCAGGTGTTTACAAGGGTTACAACAATAAAGTACATGAAGTGCTTCGGAATGTATGAATAACATGCTGGAAATGCTCTGTTATGATGGCTGCTTTGATATAAAGGCCCCTTTCTGGTCCCTGCCATGACCCTGGACTAGGAGAAGCCCCAATCACCATGAACCCAAGGCGAGCACATCACATAGGCACCTGAAAGGTCACATCTGAACTTACAACAATTTGCAGATCAAAAGGGCCAGGCCTAGGAGCTGCAATGCAAGATATTCACACCTAGAAGATGAGTACCAGCCAGAATGTGTCCGATTGAAGATGAGATAACATTAACATCCCATCTCCTCTCCTTGGAAATTGTTTACTTCAAAGAGTAGTAACCAGAATCCTTTGATATACAATAGCAACTCTTTGCCTCAGGTTAGGTTTAAGATATAAATGAAGCCCCAAAATCTCAGGCACATTGGGTCTGGTTACATTTCATGGTGACAGTGCACCACTGTGAACTCTGACTAGGGTCTTGACACTTTCCGTTGTCCTTTCCCTTTTCATAATGGTTGAGTTTATCTATCTTCATTCATTGTTGGAGCAGCCTCCTTCAGGTAATTATCACCACTAGAAAGCCTTGTGTTTCCTCTCCAAGCTAACTACTTTATTCCTGAGTTCTTATGTGTATAAGTATATGATAGAGTGTCTTTGTATGTTTGGATCCCCGAAATAAATTACAGTTCATTGGAAAGCTTTGTTTCTATCAGTCTATCCCCTAGCCACCTCTGTAAACATAGGATAAAAGATCCCATAGAAGACTTGGACTTTAGTAATTCCCAAGTTAAAGTCCTTCTTTAAATTTTTGGTGGAGAATGTAAAAGATCCCCCTCTACAAAAACAGTATAGATACCTCAGGGAAGCTGAAGAAGAGATTGCCAAAACCATAGAGGGATTACTGAAATGGGATGTGAATCTTATGATGCAATCCATTTGCAACTCTCCCCTATGGTTCGTTTTAAAAGCAGATGGTATGACTTGGAGAATGACCATAGGTTTCAGAGCCCTAAATGTAGTCACTCCAGCAGTAGCTCCTGTAGTGGCTAAATATAATGAAATATTGGCTGCAATTGCAGCAGGGGCCAAGTGTCATAGACTTGGCCAACATGTTTCATTCTATCCCACTACATGTGAACTGCTTCAATAAATTTGCCCTTGAATTTAGAGGGACTCAATTGTGTTTCAAAACCCCCCCAAAAGGATTTCACTTCAGTTCCAGTATATGCCATGCATATATGGTAAAAATGTGGAGTAAGTTGCACCCCACTTTGCACCCCCACATTTTGTCGTATGTGAATGACATACTGGTACATTTAGATTCCAAAGAAAAGACCATAGACATCACCCAAGAGGTTTTAGATTTGATTAGAAACACTGATTTCATGGCAAACTGAGATAAGGCACATGTGGTCCAAACACAAGTGAAGTACTTGGGATTGAACCTACAAATGGACTGCAGAACCCCAGATCTACAGAGAGTTGAAATTATTGGCAAACTCCCAGCCCCTACTAATGTAGCTTCTTTAAGAACATTGTTAGGCACTTTTAACTTCTCCTGGGAGTTCATAGAAGCCTTGGCCAATAAAGCCAAGCCATCTGTTGAAGAAGGGAGTTACTTGGGATTGGGGGTGAAAGCATTTGCTACTTTGAAGCAAGATTTAGCACAAGCATCTGCACTTGTTCACCCAGACTCCCAGAAGCCCTTTTACATTCAGCTTGCCATTTCAGATGGCCATTGAGGAGCAATCCTTTCTCAAATCAGAAATGGAACACAAAGAGTAATAGCCCATGCATCCAAGAACCTCTCCCCCAAAGAAATCAAGTACAGTCCCTGTGAGGTTTTTTTTTTTTTTTTTTTTTTTTGGCTTTGGTTTGGGCATTGACTAGATGGGAGTTCATCATTGGAAGAGCAAAAGTTATTGTACAGATGCCCCACATGCCTTTGAAGTTTATCCTCTCAGGAAAAAAATACAAGATGGTCAAGTTCACAATGCAAAGATAGCAAAGTGGACCTTAAAAGTGACTAAAAGAGAGGTGTAGAGACAGCCCAATGAACTGGTGGCTCCCTAAGGCTTAAATGTCACCGGATCCACTCATGAGTGTCCCCTTTCCCCCATCAAGGAAGATAAAAGGCCAGTCAAAGCAGGAGAACCATGGAGGAACCACTTTTACAAGTGGTTTTTTAATGTTTCATCCTCATGTCTTGAAGGGAGCCACTTAATGGGATATGGAGCTATTTCGATAAATGATGGTCAGTCACTGCAAGGAATTGTTTGGCCACATTTTAGTCAAGCTGCCACAGTAGAAGCCCTCTGTGCTGAATTAGAATTCAAGAGCCCTGACATGTCTTGAGATATATATATATATATATATATATATATATATATATATATACAGATTTACAGTGGACAGTCAATGCAGCTACAGATTGGATCCCAATTTGGTTAGAATGAGACTATTATATTAAGGAATACAATGGCATGTATGAGTCTGACTTTTGTGCTGAGTTGCGTTTTAGGATCTTTTCTAGTTCTTTCATAGCTGCCCTCCCTGTTCTTAATCTTCTCCTGATTTCCTGGCTGCAGTCCCTGTTCCAATCAATTATTGATGCCAGATATGAGAACTCTTTTACTATTAATATTTCCTCATTGTCTAGTTAGAATGTGTGTAAGTTCTCTGTGGTCATTATTTTTGTTTTCTTTATGTTCAACAGTAAGCCTGCCATTGCACTTTCTTCTTTGATCTACCTTAGTAGTTGTTCCAGGTCTGTGAGGTTTTCTTCTGGTATTATGGTGTCATCAGAATATCTCAGATTGTCGATATTTCTTCCTCCTATTTTCACTCTTCCATGTCTAAGCCTGCTTTCCTTATAATATATTCTGTATATAAGTTGAATAGGTACTGTGATAGGATGCAGCCTTGTCTGACTCCTTTGGCAATTGGGAACCATTCTGTTTCTCCATGTTCTGTTCTGATAGTAGCTCTTGTCCTGAGTACAGATTCCTCACTGGGACAATCAGATATGTTGACACTCCCATGTCTTTAAGGGCATTCCATAGCCTTTCATGATCTGTGCAGTCAAAGGCTTTGCTATAGTCTATAAAGCACATGCTGATTTTCTTTTGGAAGTCCCTGCTATGCTCCATTAGCCATTGTATATTTGCAATGTGATCCCTGGTGCCTCTTTCTTTCCTGAACCCTGCTTGGGCTTCTGGGATTTCTCTCTCCGTGTGTGGTTGGAGTCTATGTTGCAGTATTTTGAGCATAATTTTGCTTGCATTGGAGATTAGAACTATGGTACTGTAGTTGCTGCAGTCTCTTGTGTCTCTTTTTGTGTGGACGGGGATGTATATTGATCGCTTCCAATCTGTTCGCCATCATTTTGTTTTCCATATCTGTTGACCTGTCATATCTTTTGACTTGTCAATTACTATACAATGCACTCAGATACAAAGCTCCTTCACCGCATTTGCCTCACAGCTAATTCAAGCCACCTTAATGAAATTGGTACATCCTGAGATTTTAAGTTTGTTCTGGGAGTGGTACCCTGATTCCCTATAATACCCTGCTGATTTAATGACTGGAGCTCATTGGAAAGACATGATTTTAAGAATTGGAATTTACCATGAAAAGATATGAGATCCTATACTGTTACATCCTGTATCCCTCCTAGGACTTCCCTTTGCCAAGAGCAACACCACAATTTTGCCAGGAAACATATTACATTGGTCAAATGGAACCCATCTTTATGATTTAAATGGCTGTGCAAAGATATATCACTCGGTTCACTGTTAAGATGCACTACAAGGCATTCCATTCCAGGATGTTAGAGAACAAACTATAGTTTCTGTGCACTACACCATTTTGGTCCAAATGACTGTTTTTGGTTAAGGACCCCGTGTGACACACTAACCATTTTACTTTTGGAATACTCTTTAAAAATATATTGAACCTTAGGAAATCCGTGTTTTTGCAGAATATATTTAATAGATTGCTTTGATAAAGAATTTTATTTGCATGAACGGGTACAAGATTATGCCATGGACACACCTTGCCAAATTGATTCCACTGCAATCCAGAGCTTTCATCTGGAAGATGAGCTTCTCATATCGAAGTGGCTGAGATTGCTAACCAATTTGAGTAACATTGCTAGTAAAAATGAGAGGACAGAGGAGAATATTAAGATGGTAATAGATATGAAAGCCCAACACATCATTAAAGTCATTAACCGCCCGGCTAAACTGGAGGTGATCCGGTATTTATCCTTCCCGCCATTCTGATATGTAGGACAAATCTGGTTGTATTGTATTTTAACGGTGAATTTGATTTTAACTCTATGATAATGTTATCCTGTTTTAAGGGGTGGGAGGGTTAGGGGTGGGAGGATGCTGCCCCGATTGTCGAGCAGAGGGGCAGGTTATAAATAAAACTTATTATTATTATTATTATTATTATTATTATTATTACTACTCATGCAGGAAATAAAGAGATCCACAGAAACATCACGGTGAAGGGAGTTCGATTGGAGTGCCACCCCTGAAGCCCTGCTCCACACTCTAACTAACCCAATAATCATCATTTTATGTTTACAGGTGGCTACTGTCATTGGAACCATCAGCATTGTCATTTAGATAAGGAGAAAAGTGGCAGAATTTGGGGGGGGGGTATTTTTTCTTTGAATGCTTTATTGGAGAATTTGAATTAATATACATATTATCATTCGACAATGTACATATTATAGTACGAAAAAGAGAAGTGTTGGTACCCCTTACATAGCCTTCATTACAAAATTGCTTAACTAAATAAACATCTGTGTTTATATATATCAATAAATCACCTTATATAAATAAGATTTTTCTACATATCCTAATATAAACTATATCTTTTACTGTTCCTCTAAGATACGAGGAAACTTTCTATTTTTTCCCATTTTAAGTTAAAGTCTTTCTCTTGTTTGTCCTTAATTAACATTGTCAGTTTGTCCATTTGCATTAAATCTCTTATTTTCAGTTTCCATTCCTCATACATTTGCGTATTGTTTCTTATCCAATACTTAGATAGGATCAATCGTGTGCCAGTAATCAGGTACAGTATTACTCTTATTTCATCTTTTTTTTAATACCCCTTTCAAATTGTCCGTTATATTCAATAAATATAATTTGGGGTCCATTTTTATTGTGATATTGAATATTTCCGTTATTTTGTTGTGAATAATATTCCAGAAATCATTTCCCACTCTACACGTCCACCACATATGGAAAAGCTTAGCGTCTTTTTGTTGACATTTCCAGCATCTGCCAATTTCTTCTTTATTTTGTTTGGCCAACCTTGCCAGTTTCTGCGGGTAAAGGTGCCATCTATACAATACTTTATAATAGTTCTCTATCAGGTAGGCACTTTTTGTAAACCTAACATTATTCATCCATGTCTTTTCCCAGATTTCTATGTCAATATTTTCTTTTATGTCTTGCATCCATTTAATAATACATTCTTTAATGCAGTCCTCTTTTAACTCTATCTCTAGTAAGCATTTGTATAGTCATGTTACAAATGTTTGTTCCCTTTTTCAAAGATTTTTTCTAGTTCTTTTTTCCTTATTTCAATACTGGGGTTAATATATCTTTACTATATCTAGTTCTAATCTGCATATAGGTATACCAGTGGAGTTCAAACCTTACCTTTTGTAGTTCCTTGTGAGATCTTAGATTTACATTTGTTCCAGAGCTTTCCATTAAGTCTTTGTATGTGATATATGCACCCCCATAGAAAGTATCTATTTTGAAAGCTTCCATGGGTGAAGTCCAACATGGAATTTTAGAGTAAAAGTATTGCTTATATTTGTTCCATATTTTTAATAGGGCGTTTCTAATAATATGTTTATTAAACTCCTTTTCTGCCTTTTTCTCACAGTAGCATAAATACCAGTGCCAACCTTTATCTAGATCAGCACCTTCTTATATTATTATTTTTTTTATCTGTTAAGGTTATCCACTCTTTTATCCATGTTAACGCTGCAGCGTCATAATAGATTTGCAAGTTTGGAAGACCTAAACCCCCTCTTATCTTTTCATCTTGTAAAGTTCTCATTTTATTCTGGGTTTTCTCCCCTGCCAAATGAAATCCCTCAAGTCTCTATTCCAGGCTTTAAAACAAGATGAAGAGATATATATTGGAATAGTTTGGAAGAGAAATAAAACTTTAGGTAGCACATAGGATTTTATGACTGCTATTCGTCCTAGTACTGAGAGTTGTAGCTTCTTCCAATTATTTCACTTTTCTTTCATTTGTTTCCATGTTTGAAGATAATTGTTCAATAAAAGAGTAGAATTTTGATTTGCCAAGGTAATACCCAAATGTTTTGCTTTATTGATTATTTTAAGATCAGTTTTGGATTTTAACTCTTTTTCATCTCTTATATTAAAGTTTTTAATCAATATACTCATTTACTCATTTACTGTTTATTAATCTTAATACCTGTCATCGCACTAGTTATCTCTAAAATTTCCCATAGTTTCTTAATACTCTTTTTTGGATCATCTAAGATTATAGCCACGTCATCCGCAAAGGCTTTAACTTTATATTGTTGATTTCCTACAGTTAAGCCCACTATTTGTTTCTCATTCCTGATTTTCCTAAGGACATTTTCAAGTATCATGATAAACAGCAAAGGGGAAAGCAGACAACCCTGTCTTGTCCCTTTATTTCTTTTACATTTTTCTGATTTTTCCCTATTAATGTCTATCTGATAATTATAGATTTCTTCTAATTCAAAACTATAGACCCATATCATTGTTAAATATTGATTATAAAATTTTTGCAACAGTATTATCGGAAAGATTAAAGAAAATTATATCAAAATGGATTCATGAGGACCAATCTGGATGTATACCAGGTAGAAATATAAAAAAATCATGTAAGAACCTTAGTAATGTAAAAATAATGTAAGAACCTCTTGGGCCGCCTGAAGGGGTTAGGTATCGGGGGCACTACACTGCAGTGGTTCCGGTCCTTCCTCTTGGGTCGGTCCCAGAGGGTGCTGCTCAGGGACTGTAGCTCCGGTAAGAGAGACCTCACTTGTGGGGTCCCTCAGGGAGCTATTTTGTCCCCGATATTATTTAACATCTACATGAAGCCGCTGGGTGAGATAATACGGAGTTATGGTGCTGGGTGTTATCAGTACGCTGATGACACCCAAATCTATTTCTCCGTGTCTCATTCGTCAGCCTCGAATTCCAATGGCATCTCTTCTCTCAATGAATGTCTTGGGGCAGTAATGGGCTGGATGAGGAAAAACAGATTGAAATTGAATCCAGACAAGACAGAGGTGCTCACGGTAGTGGCCCCGAAACCAAGAATTGGGTTGCAACCTCCACTCCTGGATGGGGTCACACTCTCCTCCAGTGACTGTGTTCGCAGTCTGGGGGTGCTCCTTGACTCGTTGCTCCTGATGACTAATCAGGTGAATGCGACGGTCAGGAGCGCCTGCTATCAGCTTCGGCTAATATGCCAGCTGCACCCTTTTCTGGAAGTAGGGGATCTCGAGACTGTGGTGCATGCATTGGTAACCTCCCACCTCGACTTCTGCAATGCACTCTACATGGGGCTACCCTTGTGCCTGGTTCGGAAACTTCAACTAGTACAGAATATGGCAGCCAGGCTTGTATCAGGGACATCTCGGAGGGACCACATTACTCCGGTTCTGAGATCCCTCCACTGGCTGCCTATGAGTTTCTGGACCCAGTACAAGGTGTTGGTTATTATCTTTAAAGCCCTAAATGGCTGGGGTCCAAGCTATATCAGGGACCGCCTTCTCCCGTACAATCCTCCCCGCACACTTTGGTCCTCCGGGAGGAACTTGCTGCAGCCTCAGAAATCGAGGCTCGCAGCTACCTCCCGGAGGGCTTTTTCAGTCGTCGCCCCTAGGCTCTGGAACGGCCTGCCGGATGAGATCCGTCTGTTAACATCTTTAGACAGCTTTAAAAAGGCTGTCAAGACGGATCTCTTCCGGCAGGCCTTTCCAGACTAGTTATCTTCCTTAGACAAGCCATCCCCCCTCGGACAACTACTCCTGCACAACTGACGTTCTTCACGTGGCTCCATCATTGATGGAAGGAACGTTGAGTCAGGCTTTTAGTTAATTTTGGCATTAGGTTTTAATTATTGTTTGATGATTTAAATGATTTGATTTAATACTGTTTTAAGGGGGGTGGGGGGTGTCCTTTGTATTATATGTTTTATTGGACTGTACTTTTAAACTTGTAAGCTGCCCGGATTGGTGTACCATTGGGCGGGATATAAATAAATTTTATTATTATTATTATTATTAGTAGTAGTAGTAGTAGTAGTAGTAGATATCATTGAATACTATGATCATCACAAAAATAAGAAACAGGGCATTGTTTTTCTTGACTGTGAGAAAGCATTTGATAATGTTAACTGGTTCTATATGAAAGAAACATTAAGACAATCCAAAATAGGTAATAGAATGGCAAAAATGGTTAGAAGAAATCAAAAGTGGCAGAATTTGATGCCATCTGCAGAGAAGTTTATTTTCTCTGCAGAAATTCTGTTCTACTGCTTGGTCCTTCCCCTTGACCAGCAAGGAGGAAGGATCCAATTCATTTGTTTAACTGGTAAAGGAGGGCAGGGGAATTCACCATTTCCCCTGCCCATGGATTGAGATGTCAGCCTCTGTGGTAAATTCAGTTCTTTGCCTTAGAGCAGGGGTAGGCAACCTTTCCCCTTTAAGGGCCGAGGGACTTCAGCTCCCAGAAGCCTCAGCCATGTTGGCCAATAGTCCCATGTTGGCCAATAGCTCCTGGGATTCTGGGAGCTGAAGTCCCTTGGCCCTTAAAGGGGAAAGGTTGCCTACCCCTGCCTTAGAGTCATTGATGAACTAATAGACAAGCCCCTAGATAAGTGACTTATCACTTGTGGGTGTTAGACGCTAAGGCTAACAGATTAGGCTAACAGATTAACAGATTAGGCTAACAAGACTAAGGCTAACAGATTAGTCAGTCCCTTCGCAGAGATGGCCACCAGTGATATTTTTTGGCTATTTTTCCTGAGGACCCTATTGCTTTCATCAATGTTTTAACTTAGTGCAGGGGTAGGCAACCTTTCCCCTTTAAGGGCTGAGGGACTTCAGCTCCCAGAAGCCTCAGACATGTTGGCCAATAGCTCCTGGGATTCTGGGAGCTGAAGTCCTTCGGCCCTTAAAGAGGAAAGGTTACCTACCCCTGCCCTAGATGGATTCAGCCAGGGGTAGGCAACCTTTCCCCTTTAAGGGCCGAGGGACTTCAGCTCCCAGAAGCCTCAGCCATGTTGGCCAATAGTCTCATGTTGGCCAATAGCTCCTGGGATACTGGGAGCTGAAGTCCCTCGGCCCTTAAAGGGGAAAGGTTGCCTACCCCTGGATTCAGCCAATCTTGGGCTATAAGAATATGTACTAGTTTTTGTAAATACGTTGTATTTTGGTTGTTTTGGGGCAATTTAGGTCATGTTTTGGGCTAATTTGCATATTTTCCCATCATTCTCTGTCTGACCAGGAAGCAGAGGCCAGCTAAAATGGATGCCACCAAATTTCTTTAAGACACAGTGCTTTTATCACTGAGATGAACCTTGTACTAACAGTAAATTCTTTTTACAGAGCCTGGATGGAAAAACCCACAACATATATTTATTTACAGCCCTTTTCTAGCTCACTATCTCTTTTAAACCTTGTATGTTTGTTAGCTTTTCAAGAGCTGAGGGGGGGGGGAGATTTCTTTTCCTTTTCTCCCTCCTCTCCAGGGCATGTACAGCAGGTCTGTGCCTATTTCTGCTTTTGTCTCTTCTTCCATGTGAGTGTGTGTGTGTCTTGACAAATGTGTTTAAAGCCAAGGTGCCTTTGTCCTGCAGGGTGTGTGTGTGTGAGAGAGAGAGAGAGAGAGAGAGAGACGTTACTCCATCTCCACTCCAGATGTCCTCCATTAATATCTGGCAAGCTGTTTCTGTGATATCGGGCCATTTCCCAGATATCCTCCACAACTCACACAAATCATTGCCAATGTTGTTCCCAGTCCTGAGACGCACTGAGCTAGACCTCAGTTGTAGTTCTGGAGATGTCCAGAGCAGGATTCCTGCTCTGCTTCATGATTCCTGCTGCCCTGCTATCACTTGCTTGCTAACTGCATCCTGCCTTGCTGGAGTCTGGTCAAATTTATGCCTGTGGAAGTCCTGGTCTACTCTAGTTCTAGAAGCCCTGGTCTACCTAAGTTCCAGGAGTCCTGGTCTACCCATCTTTCAGAGACCCTGGTATACCTCATTCTTCACAGGAAGCCCTGCTCTACTCAACTGTTTTTCCAGGCACCCTCGTATACTCTTCAGCTTCAATGTTTTAATTTATGGACATTATTCATGCTTCCTGGGCTGCATGAACACAGACTGTCAAGTCCTCCATGGTCCTCCATGGGGATTGTGACTTCATTACAGCTCTTGAGGCATCCCTTCAATGCCTTCATTCAGCCACTAGTGTACTAAGGTACTATTCAATTTTTTTGGCCCATTCATTCCAAACTCAAACCTAAACTTTTGCACAAACTTTCACCAAATCCATCCAAATTTGCTGGACATATTGATACACACTTTCTACACCAGCACATAACCTGCTACAAGACTTTGGACATGGATTGCTCCTCTTCATGGCTATTGATGCCACAGTGTTGCTGAACTTTTGTCATCATAACTATTGAAAATGGACTTGAATGCACACATGTTCAAGGATTTGAATGTATTTTTTGATGTTGCTTTATTATTACTGGAATTGGTTGTTAGACTTTCTAGAAAATAGTGGGCATTGCTGCTTCATGATTATACCTATTCATTTTTTCCATTGATTGTTATTTGATTTATCCATTATTGCTTTGAATTACTGATGGACATTGGTCCATTGAATACTTTATGCTTTTAATATTTATCAGTTTGTTTTAGTCATGATCGTTTGATGACGTTCATTGTCATTGCATACTGTTGTTGATATTCATTGCATACATTGATTATTAGTTAATTAGCACTGCTTTTGAACTGCTATGATTAGGATTGATATGCAAGGGTGAATGAGAGACCGCCCCAGAAGCTGAAGGCTTTTCTATAGGATAATTGTCCTTTCCTGTTTCATAACAGCCTCCTTCAGGTAATTATCACCGTTAGAAAGTCTTGTGTTTCCTCTCCAAGCTAACTACTTTATTCCTGAGTTCTTGTGTGTATGAATGTTTGAATTCCCCAAATAAATTACTGTTCATTGGAAATCTTTGTCTCTATCAGTCTATTCTTTAGCCACCTCCGTTAACATAGGATAAAAGATCCCATTGAAAACTTGGACTTTAATAATTCGCCAAATTCAGGTCCTTCTTTATAGCTCAGTATGTATCAGTGGGAACATTCAGCTTTGTGAATTGACACAAAGTTTGGTTACAAAAGAAAATCAAGGTTTGAATTCTTTCTTCTTGTGATAGTTGCAACAGGCTCAAGCCAATTAAACCAGCAGTGTTTATTTGTGTGTTAAATCAATTCAGGATTAAGAACTGAATTAGTGGATCTACATATGTTGGGCCTATCCCAAGCCAAGATGTTGGGCCTCATCCAGGCCAAGTATTGGCAGCAGGCAAAAAAGCAAAAAAAGAGGCAAAATTAGATAAACCAAGGGTAGGAAGCACACAATAATTGTTGAAAAGAAGAGCTAAATTCGGTACCAAATTTATAACACACATACAGAAAATTTCTGGTGTGGAAGGCAGTTAAGGGTGTATGAAGGGGGGAACCAAGAATGTTGGCCACATCTATTAAACCATCTTAACTGAATGAACCTGCAATACATAGATCTCTAGACAGCATATTTCCTGATTTCTGTTCCTCAAGAGGGATTGAAGGAATATTTGAAAATATTCATAAAATGTTTTTGCTTGTTTGTTTGAGTGCTAAGAAATACTGGTGAGAAGAATTGTGGGCTGATGAGGATCTTCAGAGCTCAGAACTTAGTTTGTCAGCACAAAATTTGTATGTGCTTGTTTTGCACAGAAAACAGTATTTCTGCAGAGGAGGTTTCTGTATTTATTTATTTTATTACAGCATAGTCATTTTAATAATAGGTTCTTACATTTGATAATTCTATTTTACATTACATAGCATTCTTATACAATAAAGGTGATGTTCTTTTATTATACATGTACATGAGTTTTTTTCTAGACTTATTGTCTTTCTGCATTGTGTGACTTATCTTCCTATGTTTATCTCCTTCTGTTTTCCTGATCATTACTTATGTTCATTATATTTTGATTGTCTTAATTTTCTTTGAGATCCTCATATCATCTACTTAATATGTTTATATTATCTTGTGACTGTTTTATTTCTACTCTATTTATTTTTGCAATATTATTTTATTAATTTCCATTCCTTTTTCTGCTGTTTTTCATGATTTTCTGTTTAACCATTGTGTCAGTTTATCCATTTCAATGACTTTTAATAGATTTATTAACCATTTATCCATATTAGGAGTATCTTTTCACTCCCATTTTTTTTAGCAAAATTCATTCTGGCCATGGAGATTATATAGAGTATTTGTCTCCATTTTTTTTTTTTTTTTTAAGCAGGTAGATCTCATGAATCATCTAGTAGCTTATTTACAGGAAGTTTCTGTATTGAAATATTATTTTCTATGCAGAAAATGCTATTTTCTGTGCAAAACAACCATGTGCAAATTTTGCAGAGAATAAGTCCTGAATTGTGAATTGCTTTCAAAAACTGTTTGGTTTTCCAAGAGTTTGTTCCACTGAGAAGAAAATTGCTGGAATTGTTCATTGCTACCTTTGAGAAAAAATAATAAAGAATTACATTCCCATTCCTCAGTCACACCTTTAGGTCCTGATGACAGCTTTCCCACATTGCTATCATTCCAAGCCCCAAAGCTTTGTATTCATAAACTGAATATGTTTCTCAGCTGATTCTTCTTCATCCTTAGAACCACACAGCTCTATGCCTTGGGAAAGTTCACCTTAATACAAACATCAGACTTGGAGAAAGACAAAAATCTGAAATTAGACTGGTTGAATTATTTACAAATAGAAATAAAGATTCAAGGAAGACTTAACAAAGGAAGGTTTCGAAATGACACAAAATTAAATTGATAAAATCTTGTGGATTGGATACAAAGGGAAAATATCCAAATTGTACTCTTTACTTTTAAAAAGAGACATAGAACAAGAATTGATTAAAAATGCAATGATTAAATGGGCAACAGATGTGGGCCATAACATTCCACTAGAAAGTTGGGAATCTGCATGGAAGAAGACACAATTTTTTTCAGCATCACAAGACCTCAAAGAAAACTTTGTCAAAATGGTATTATACCCCAGTTTGAATAAACAGAATTCATAAAACAGGAAAGGAAAGGTGTTGGAAATGCCACACCTTATACCATATGTGGTGGTCATGCCCATTTATTTTAAAAAAATGATCTAAAGTTCACACGATTATTCAAAACAAATTAAATATACAGTATCCATTCTCTCTAGAATTATATTTACTTAATATGACCATGATACTAAAAAAGGATGATGAAAGAACATTTGGAAAATTATGATTTATTTAGTTACTGCCATAAGATTAAGTATAGCAAAAAACAAAACAAAACAAACAAAAAAACATGGACCAAAAACAGAGGAATGGAAGTTGAAAACCAAGGATATGAGAGAATTAGATATATTGACTTTCCTGATAAGAGAATTAGATATACTGACTTCCCTAATAAATAATAAGACTATAAATAAAGTAGAAAAGGAATGGCTACCTTTTGATAACTTTGGAAAATTCTCTTAAAGGTACGATTTGAAAGAGTATAATGATAACATGTACTGCATCTGTTTAGATAATATAGAAATATTGTATTCTATAATAATGTAGAAAATAATAGCATATAAAATAATAATTTCATTATGTCACTTGAATATAAGAAATATACCAGTAGTCTAATTGATACAAATAGATGAATATGTTTAAATAGAAGATGACACTTTTTAAAACAATATTGAAAAAAAAACAACCTAATATTTAGTTTTCTGTGGCAAGCACTTAATTAAGAGTGATATAAATAACGGTTTGATTTTTCACATTGTAAGAACACTAGAATTGGATTAATGAGGTTTATAAATTTTTAACTGTAAGCCGCCCAGATTGGATTACCAATGGGTGGGATACAAATAATTTTTATTATTATTATTATTATTATTATTATTATTATAAAAATATATCAGTTATCACTCCCAGCTAATGAGGAATTACAGGAAGCACAGACTTTTTATAATTTATAATTATTTGTATATTGTGAAAAGCTTAGAAAGTTATCGTTTTTTTATTTGTAATGTATAAAAATATAAATAATAAAAAACCCTCACAGCTCTAAGCAGACAGTCTGAAAAATCAACATTCAGCATAAAGGTGCCCTAGAATGCTCACCACTAACTCACCTACTACTTGTCCTTCCCATACTACTCAGCCAATTTGATCAGCCTACACAATCTATTATAAGCCAGTTTCCAGTTCTTGTTTTTCATAACTTGAAGAAGGCATCTTATGCAGTTTCTAGAATGTCCACAGTACAATTTCTCACACCTCTCATTCTGATTGGGCATGGATGTATAGGGGAACTGAATGAGATCTCATAAAGGAGGGTGAAGAAATGGAAAATGGAAGGACACAGTGATTGATAATGTCATACTGGGAGAAGGATTTGAAAACGCCATGTGGAGGTTTTGGGAAATAAGAATACTGGTAAGGAGAGAGACTGTGTTGGGACAATACATGATGAAGAAGGGGAAAAGTTTGGGTAAGAATACATAGAGAAGCAAAAGTTACAGAAAGGAAGGAACAATGAGACACAGCATAGATATAGGTAACATGTCAAACTTAACACAGAAGCAAGGAAAAGAAGAAGCTATTGTGCAAAGGTATATTTGCTTGTCTTATCCTCACATGAAAGGATGAGGGCTATGCAGGAAGGATTTTCCTCTTTTTACATTGTGAAAAGACAGGAGGGAAAAGGGAGGCTTTTTTATTTTAATGGACTTTTGAAAACTGAAAACTTGTAAAGAAAGGTCTTTTAAGGGTATTCTGGACAGTTCAAGCTGCATTGCTTTTAAATTTATTTTTTTTAACATTTTAATTGCATATTTTAAAATGTTTTTAGTATTGTTGGTCATTTAATTCCATGTTAATATTGCTTAATTGAATATTTTAGGGGGGATACAGACGAGCGGCCATGGGCCATCCTGGGAAGTGGAGGTTTGGGGCCGAGGCTGCCCCACACCTCAGCCCCAATCCTCCCTTCTGCCAGCCCTGAAAGGAATGAAAAAATGCTAACCCTTTCAGAGCCAGCACAAGGAACACATCAAGAGCCGATGCACGGCTCTTCTGTGCCTCTTCCAGTGCAGCGCGTTAAGATGCTGCACTGTGATGATGTCATCGGTGTGGGGTTGGGGCACCCATGGTGTGGTTGCCCCTCCCCTTCCCTGCCTCCAAGATGGCACAAAACACCATCTATAAAGGCCCATAGTTATATACTATGTGTTTTAAGCTGTAAGCCTCCTTGTATGCATTGTCTAAACTAATGCCCCAAAGCTGCCAGGTAGCCTCTGCAAAGGGACCATCTGTTTTGCATCTAAAATACCTTGTGAAGTCAGGACAGCTGGAATCAGTGAAGAAGATGAATTTAGCAGCTATTCTTTAGACCCATTGCTATTGTCAGAAAAGTAGTGAACTGAATAAAGTGTTAAGGTTGAGTGATGGTGGCCAGAAAAGCCAAAGGGATAACTGGAGGTAAGAGCTGAATTTCACATATTGATTGGAATGAATCAAATGTACTTTCATGTTTTCCCAGATGGAGAATGAAACTACCAATGAAAACAACCACTAGCTTTCTGTTTCATTTCAGAAATGTTGTGTTTCAATGATTCATCAAAGAACAGATAATTTACAAACAAGAATGAGTCTTGTGAAGCCTAGCCTCTGTCAAATCTGTTCACATGAAATTTGTGCAAAAAATATTTCATAATCAATTTCAGTTATTCATATACAACTTCCTTTCAACCTGGATGGCAGTCCTTGGACAATATAACAAATAGTGTCCAGGAAAGCCCTATCTTGGTATTTGTCAGGCATTTGGTTCATGTATGAAATAAAAACAAATTGAGCTAGGAGTGATATTTGGATCCATTGTTTGTTAAGCCAGAGAAAGAAAATTGAAAATTTGATTGAAAAGTGTGGATTACAAAATGCTAAAATAGTAAGAGCTCCAATGACAATTGGTTTTGTATCTGAAAAAAACAACTAGAGATTTTGAAGACAATACTTTATTCAGGAGCATAATAGGATCTTTACAATTCATATCTTGCCAAACCAGACCAGACATTTCATATGCTGTAAATGTATTGTCCAGAAGGGTTAATGATCCAAAAATTGAAGACTGGACAGCAGTAAAACACTTATTAAGATATTTGAAAGGAACTTTAGATAAGAAATTGGTAATTAGAAACAGTAGTTCAGATTTAGATTGTTATGTGGATAGTTCTTTTGCATCAGAATTAGGAGACAAGAAGTCAGTTACAGGAATGATAATTAAGTACAGTGAAAGTCCAATAGTCTGGAGAAGTAGAAAACAAACTAATGTAGCGTTAAGTATGACTGAAGCAGAATTTGCAGCTTTAAATGAGATAGTGAATGAGGTACAGTGGGTTGAGCAATTGTTGAATGATTTAAATGAAAGTTACAAGATACCAGTAGAAATTCTGGAAGATTCACAGTCATGCATAGCGATGGCTGAAACTGAAAGTTTAAAAAACAGAACAAAATATGTTGGTGTAAGATATCAAAATGTGCGAGACATGGTTCAGAAGGGTGAAATAGAACTGAGATATATAGAAACACAACACAACATATCAGATTTGTTCACAAAAGCATTGACGGCGGAAAAACATGAAAGACTGACACAAATGGTTCGAATGACATTATAAGACACATACAATATTTTATTTCTGAGGGGATTGTTAAGGAAAATGCAACATGGGACTTACAGTAATAGAAATAAATATATAAATATATATATGGCTCATGATTTGAACAAAAATGCAGATAATTTTTACCAAAAAAACCAATATATATATATATATATATATATATATATATATATTAATGTAGCCCCACCATATGTGAAATGGTGTTGACTCTAGTATTGTGGTATTGCAGACAGTTTCTGGTGGTGGGATGTGTGTTTCATTGGGCAGTACTGGATTGACTAGTGATGATACAGGATCAGCATACTCACCTTATTATTTCTTGTTGTCCTAGTTAATTTAAGTTGAACTTATTGCGTCCATTTATTTGAGTTTTATCCATCTGGCTCCAGCAGGCCAGGGCAGCATTTCATCCTTTAGCCATAAAAGGGAAGTTATTTCATTGTGTTAATTTTATGTCTACATTATTAAGTCTCTGTAGCTATTTAATTAATTTCCAGTAATTATTATTTTAAGGGGTTGGCATTTGGGCCTGTGCAAAGGGGTAGAGTGATGCTGTGAACATGGCCAGACGGAGTGGTAGTGGAGTGTTCTGTGGGGGGAGGGGGATGGGGTCATTATTAACATTCTTGGTGGTGCAGTTTCCCCATTGATTGAAAACCCTGGTAGACCTCACCATCCCTGGCATGCTCAGTGTCATATGCAGCATTTGAGAAGTTCAGTACATTTCTAGAGCAGGCAGTTAACTTTTTAAAAGGATCCATTATCTGGATAACTTCTTATTCACTAATTCAGCCTATTGATGCAGGAGCTGGAAGTTCCCCTGATGGTACAAAAGGTCCCCTCTCACCAACTGGTATTCTTGGGATTCTAAATTGATACAATAAATCAGTTTTGTAAATTGTCCTTAGATAAAGTTCAACATGTGAAAGACAAATGTGATGGGGTTCTTAGATCATATGAAGGCTATACTCAAGGAATTGAAGGAGCTCATTATACATTTGAGCTTTACATGTTGAGTTGTGGCACCAGATAGGGGTTTTCTCAAATGTCTTTGTCATATTATCTCTGGGTTAGTAGGCCCATCATAGGATTAGGATTACACCAGTGTTAGGGGAGGACTTTACTGGATGGCAAGACTTCTTGGCTAGTTTTAATGGAATCTGTTTTTGGAGGGAGGAGGTGAAGCTCAATGATGTGCAGGTCACATCAAACACTGCAAGGTCTCTGAGGTTTGGCATATATTTTAAAGAATGTTGGTATGCCCAGGTCTGGCCCACTGATAGGATTGAGGTTGGTGTCACTGTTGATGCAACATTTTTAGAGCCCCCCCCCCCCCAATTCTGGTGATAGGTAAGGTTTAGGCTAATGAGATGGCTTTTCTGGCATGCTAATATAATAACAGTAGTAGCCAGTGGGAGAGCCACATAATGAGCTAGCCTGAGAGTAGGCAAGAGAACCCAGAGGAGGTGAGAAAAGTCTGGCCATAAATCAAGATGATGGTTCTGATTTATGTGACTATCTCAGTTTGATATCTCCTGCAAGCCAGCTGGATGCAGGAATTGGGATATTTACAGGCCTTAATAACTCTTCAGAAAACTCTACATCAGAGTGCCACCTTACATATCAAAGGGCCCACCATTAGGCCAGATGGCCTCTGGAATTTGCCTCAGAGGTCCCAAAAGCATATTTATACCGCAGGCTTTCTTTTGTTTGGTGAACAGCTATGACACCAATTTGGTGAAAGATAGGTCTCTGAAGCTCCCCAACATGTCATGAGACCTGGGGTACAGTGAAGGAAGCTGTCCTTAGGGCTGGCATAGGGGTTTAGCCATCATTGGAGAGCATGTGACTTGAGGATTTTATCTTCGTGTTGGCCTTCCATTGGCAAATTGGCCAGGGGGCAAAACAAAGTTTTTGTTCTCCTTGGGGATCAGGTTTTTTTTTTTTTTTTTTTTTTTTTTTTTTTTTTTTTTTTTGTCCAAGGGAAGCTGGGGTGGAGGTCTGGGAGAGACCGACTGCCCCACCTGTACTCACAATTGCTTACTTAAATAGGAACAGTTAAGTTGCTCATATTTGAATCCAATTTCCTGTATGTGGTCTCATTACTTCATGGATTGGTCATCAATAGGCCTTTGCAATCTCATTTTCCTAGAAAATAACAACTTTGTGAGGGCATAAGTTGTTCATTCCCTCAAAACAACCAATGCATTCTATGAAAAAGAAATAGTTCATAGATCTATCCCAGAATACATGACACAACACAGACAATGATTCCATGGAGTTATTGGAAATCCAGAAGGCTGAGTTTTCAGAAACTTTCATAATAACTTGCTTTATTCATTTCCTTGTTAGCGTGGTTATGCAGTGCGTGAAGATCCACATTAGAGTGCAGCATCAGGAACATGACCTTCTCAGATGCAGGCAGTAGTGTGTCAGCTGGAAAAGCACCTCTCCCCTTCCAGACAGAGTAAAGAGACTCCACAGACAGATGTCTCTCATATGAGGCTTTAATCTTAGTTGCTCTATGTACAAGGCTACTACAGCAATAACGACAACCATCCACAACCACAGCAATACACAGCAACCCACAACACCCACATGTGTGTCCAGAGGCTTCTGCCTTATATAGCCATGGCTTCACATGTCCCTCTGGCTTTGCCTCTTCCTGCTGGACACCTGTCAGTCACATGAGTGAGTCTGCAGTTTTGCAACAGTTCTCTGTGCTTTCCAGCACCAGGTGACCATCTCCATGATGTCATATCCCATGACGCAGCATGAGTCAGCATGACTCAGCTGCAATCAAATGCTGTGTCATCATGGCTGCTGCTATTCCCCACATTGTACATTTTACCTGGTACTCCTTCCTAACATTCCTTATTTTCAATATAAAATACTAAACAAAGGGGAAAAAATCCTGAAACTGATACTGTATAATATCACTGATACATTTAAATGTTCTTTCCTTCCTTCCTTCCAATATATAATAAAATCTATTGATATAATGGCTTGAATGCTGTTCTAAAAGTCTTGGAGACTAGAATTCAAATTCTTTCTAAGCCCTGGAAACACCCCAGTGAACTTGGGCAAATAATGCTCCCTCCATCTCAGAGAAAGGCAATGACAAAACTTGCCAAAACCCATGGTAGATTCACCTTAGCATCAATGTAAGTTGGAAGCAAAGACACACAACAAGAAACATGCACCTGTACACAACAGATAAACACAAAACATATTGTAAACACACAGTTTGGTGGAAGAGAATGAATAACTTGCTGTTATATGAAAATGATGTGGTGTGTGTCAGGATCAGATAACCCAGTTCCCAATAACCAAGAAAGCATCATAATGTAATAGAAGCTAGATATTTCTTCTGGATATCAAGACAGAAAGTTCCCTGTGCCAGGTTCAGTGTCGGAACTGAAAAAGTCCCCCTTTGGACCATCACAAACACATTCCCATCCTCCATTCCCTTTTTTCAGCTCTGTGGTGAGTCTCTTTTGGGACATACCTCCAACTCTCATGCTGGGGCATTTTGGACAAGGCATCAGCGAATACATTTTGTTTTCCTGGAAAGGACTTTAATTGGAATTTAAAGTGATAAACTCCTTGGCCCATCAGCTCTGCTTTGGGCTTAACTTTCTCAGGGTCTACAACACTTCTAGGTTACAATGGTCTGTTCATACCTCAAAAGGGTGAGGGGCACCCTCCAGAAACTGGTGCCAAGTCTGCAGAGCCCACTTGATCACAAAGGCCTCTTTTTCCCAGATGGGCCAATCCACTCCCTGAAATTCCTTGGACAAGTAGACATTGTTGGAATATGGATGGAATATGCAGTCAAAGTGGAAATGTATAAATGTGTGAAAAATCTCTTCTGAGAAAAGTTTCAAGCAAACAAAGAGGATTCAGCCTGCAGGTGGTTTGAAACCAAAACAGAATAAATAAGGATATTGAGCCTGGGAAAGCAGGATGCTGGAAGGTAAACAAATGATCTCATCTGGTATGCATAGGAACCAGGTCACATTGGAAGTGACTCACGTCTAGGGGCTGGGATAAAGCTTATCATCCTATCACTATATAGGTTGCTAGCCAGGAAGTGGAGTTATGGGTTGGGCCAAGGGCTCCTTTGTTCTCTTTGTTAGAACTTGTCTTGCTTTTCAACCTAACAACAAGAAGTTGTGATCCTGTGTTTTTCTATCATTTGCAAGATGGATTGTACATAGTTCTTTTCTGTTTGTTTGTTTTTTACTATGCAACAATAAAAGCTTTACTTTGGAATTACTATTGTGTCTTCATGAAAAACTGAAGCTGCTGGGAGAATACAGGGAACAGCATTTCCAGGATGGCTGATGAAAGGAAGCATTCCAGGATTGGTGAGCCAGTCTTCTGATCTCTGCTACATCTATATTTACATCACATAAATCAACAAAGATTATGGGTGACAGCCACGATTTCTGCTGCACCAGAGAAGGACAGAAAAAGGCTTCTGGAATTCATCAGCTGTAAGTAAACATCTGCACCTCAGGTGGTCTGCATGTTTTAAAGCTATCTGGCTGTTTGGCAGATGTGTTAGGCTCTTAAGGACTGTGCTCTGAGCCTGAACATTCTAGACAGTGGAAGCAGGAAGCTGGGAAGCTAGAAAGGGTGCAAGGACTCTTTTGAGTGCCAATTGTGTGACAATGGATGCAGTCAAGTTTCCTAAGCTTAATTACTCGAATTACAGCCCTTGGAGCACATATGCAGAATCCCTTTCAGTCAAGGAAAATCTGTGGGCGATGGTCTGAAATGGGCTTCCACAGGCACCCACAGGTGCGGATGTGAAAAGAAATTATAAAACCAGAGCTTCTTATCCTGTTAACAATTTCAGAAAGTCAAATAAATTATGTGAGAGATAGAACATCAGCCAAAGATGTTTGGGACGATCTTAAGGACAAAAACCAATCAAGTACAGCATTGTCTAAAATGATGTGGTGTAGGAAACTTTATGCCCAAAAGATGGAAAAAGGACAATCTCCAGAAAAGCATCTGGAGATGATGCAGGACTTGTTCAATCAAGTGCAAATGAGGGGAGTCCAACTCCCAAGACAACAAAAAGCTTATATTTTGCTGGGGTCTCTCTCACGAGAATTTAATAATAAATTGCATGGCCTTCAAGGAGTTCCTGAAACACAAATTACAATGGAGTTAATAGCCTCCAGAGTTCTGGAAGAAAGTCAGTGCTGCAGGTTCGAGGCAGGACTTCAAAGGCAGCCACAAGCAGCGCCAAGATCCACAAATGCTTCGGAAGGAGCGTCCAGAGAGATGCAAGCAGAAAATGCAGCTGTGTCCAAAGAGATGACATGTTTCTACTGCAAGAAAGCAGGTCATCTGAAATGGAATTGCAGGAAATTTGCAGCAGACAAGAAGAAAAAGATCCATTAAGATCAACCAAGAGACTTTGGGACTAAAAAGGTCACTGCAGCTGTTACAAAGCTGTTACAAAGGATATTGAGCCTGGGAAAGCAGGATGCTGGAAGGTAAACAAATGATCTCATCTGGTATGCATGGGAACCAGGTCACATTGGGAGTGACACAAGTCTAGGGGCTGGGATAAAGCTGATCATCCTATCACTATGTAGGTTTCCACCCAGGAAGTGGAGTTATGGGTTGGGCCTGGAAACTAATGGGCAGCCAGTGAAGTGATCTTAAGATTGGTGTTATGTGGTCTATTCTCGTTGTTCCTGAGACCAACCTGGCTGCCATACTCTGTACTAGTTGAAGTTTCCGGACCATGTACGAGGGTAGCTCCATGTAGAACACATTAAAGAAACAGAGAGACAAGAGGTTACCAGCGTGTGCACAACAGTTTCAGGTTCCCTAACTTCCAGGAAAGGGTGCAGATGATGTATCAGCTGAAGCTGATAACAGGCACCATGACGTCGCATTTACCTGATTTATCATCTGAAGCGACAGATCCAGGACCACCCCCAGACTGTGAACACAGTCCTTAGAAGAGAGTGTGGCCCCATCCGGGACTGGAGGTTGCAACCCAATACCTTGGTTCAGGGCCACTACTTTAACTACCTCTGCTTTGTCTGGATTCAGTCTCAATCTGTTTTTCCTCATCCTGTCCATTACTGCTTCAGATGCCATCTGAAGTCACAGCTGAGGACTGAGTTGTAACTTACTATCTTTCTCTTAGGTAGCAAGTAACTAACCAACATTTCTGTTTTATATTATACATTTTGCTTCCTAGTCTTTTCAGTTTGCAATATCTAGATGTAATCTTTGCTGAGGAAAAATAGCCAAAGAACAAACAAGGAGTATTTTTCATCAGTTGTGAGGTAGGAAAGTCCTTTGGAGTCCTAGATCAGTAAACCTGCCAAAGGAGGTAGCAGCAGATGATACATGTTCCTTTGATTTTGTACCAGTACACATTTGAAGAAGTGCAAGGCTGTTTTTGCTTCTACATCTATAGTCACACAAACACAAAAAACCACAGCCTTCCAAATCGTTTTCACTTAATGCAATTTGTGACCTAGAAGGTGTTCCAGGGTAACGGACAATGTTGTTTGAGAACCAGGTTTATGATCAGTACACTTTTAAACTATGTTGTCACCTTATGACATCTGATTGCCTGCAGTAAAAATACAAGCAATCCAAAGAAGATAAGAATATTTAATACATACAGACATATCTATAGATAGATAGATAGATAGATAGATAGATAGATAGATAGACAAGTAGCAGCAGCAGGGCCAGGAGAGGCCTGGGCTGAGACTCCAGGGCCTGCCATTACTGCCACCACTCAGTAGCACAGCAGCAGCGGTGGCAGCAGGGCCAGGAGAGGCCTAGGTGGAGGCTCCAGGGCCCGCTTAATACCATCACCACCTGGCAGCGCAGCAGCAGTGGTGGCAGTGGGGCCAGGAAGGCCCAGGAGGAGCCTTTAGAGCCTGCCCGTTACCATCACCACTCAGCAGTGCAGCAGCAGTGGCAGCAGTGGGGCCAGGAGAGGTCCGGGCAGAGGCTCCAGGGCCTGCCCATTACCGCCACCACCCAGTAGCACAGCAGGACTGAAACCAGGTATGGACGGAGTAGCAGCAGCAGCCGCGGGGCTGGGAACTTTGACTGAACACAGGCCAATTAACCCGCCCCTACTATTTGCCTTAATAGTGGCAGCAGCGGCGAATCCGAGAGCCGGGTCTGGGGTGGGGCTTCCATCCAGCCTGTCCAGCCCTTTCACCACTGATGCTGTCACACCGGTGATGCCGGGAGCCAGTCTGGGAACCAGGACTGGGTGGAGGCTACTTAGCCTGCCCCAACCCTCCTGCCTTTAGCAGCAAACTGACCCCCCCCCGAGTTCTGTCAGTGAGGGTTCTCCTCTTTGGGAGCTGCCAGAGAATGTGGGGAAGGAGGCTATTTGGCTGCTTCAACATCTTCATCTCTTATTGTGGCCAGGAATGATCTAAGAGTGTAAATTGAGGTTGTGAGGGGGAAAGGAAGATATGGCGGCAACAGAGTGAAGGGCTGTTACAAAAAAAGGCAGGATTGATGTTTGAAAGCTATCCCGCCTTCAGTTCACTCTGTTTCCCAGAATGGATTGGAGAGCACACCAATCATTCCACAGAATCTCACACTGCTCTTTTGCAATGCGAGGTTGGTTAAGAATAAGACCCATATTATTTATGATCTCCTCCTAGATGAGGATGCCAACCTGGCTTGCTTTAGAGAGACCTGGCTGAGAGAGGATAGTGCCATGACCTGGATGCAGGCCCTCCCACCTAGGTACTCTGTTAGTGAGCAGGTAATGGGAAGTTGGCAGTGGGGCGGGAGGGCAGAGTGGCTCACAAGAACAACCTAACCTTGGCCAGGATACCTGTCCGGAACACAGTCCACTTTGAGTATATGTACCTGAGCCTGAGGACCAAGGATAGTTTGTGGATTCTGCTAGTATACCAACCACTGAGTTGCCTAGCAGAGCCCCTAACTGAGCAAATGTAGCTGGTCTCAGAGCTGATGTTGGAGTCATCCAGACTTTTAGTTTTGGGTAACTTCAACATTCCACTCAAGACCAGTTTGCCAAATTTAACAGGTGAGGCTCGGGAGTTTATGGAATCCATTACAAACATGGGCCTATCCCGACTGGTCATGGAGCCTACTTATTGTGTGAGTCATACCCTCAATGCAGTCTTTAGTACAGAACAGGAATATTCACATTGTCATGGATGGATCATTTCCTGATCAAGGCTGAACTAAGAACCACAGTCCGTCCCACCAGGGGTGGTGGAACCATTAGAATGGTCCACCCTTAAAGGCTAATGGAACCTATTGGTTTCCAGAAAGCCTTAGAGGGTTTAATGGTTGGTAACGCCAGTGATTCTGTCGAAGCTTTGGTGAATACCTGGACTACCAATCTTGCCAAGGCCATCAACACAATTGCTCCCAAGCATCTTTTCCAACCCGCTTCTAACCAGAAGCCTTGGTATACGGAAGACCTTAGGAAGATGAAACAGGTTGCACAACGACTGGAGTGCATCTGGGAGAGAACTTGACTCTTATCTGACAAGACTCATCATAGGAACGTTCTTTGTTCCTATCGAGAGGCAATACATGCAGCACAGAGATCCTTCTTCTCCACACGTATTGCATCTGCAGAGTCTCATCCAGCAGAGCTGTTTAGGGTGGTAGGAAAGGTTTTACCAGGTGAGAACCCACTACTTAACCTGACAATGGCCTGCTGTGATGCATTTAACAAGTTCTTTGCAGATAAAATCTCCCAGAAAAGAGCTGACAGTTAGCGTGGTTATGCAGCGCATGATGATCCATGTCAACGTGCAGCACCAGTGTCACCGCCTTCTCAGATGCAGGTAGTAGCTTGTGAGCTGAAGGAGCACCTCTCCCCTTCCAGAGAGAGTAAAGAGACTCTACAAACAGACGTCTCTCAGATGAGGCTTTAATCTTGGTTCATCTATGTACCGGGCTATATACAGCAACAACTCTCAATGACATCAACCACCATCAACCCACACAACCATCTAATAATAATAATAATAATAATAATAATAATAATAATAATAATAAAATTTATTTCCATCCCGTCCCTCTGCAACACAATTGGGATGGCTTACAACAATAAAAAATCAATAAATACATCCAATTACAACCCCACCCCTTAAAAAATTATTAAACTAGAACAATTTAAAATATTAGATAAAACAACACATAAAAACCAAACATCATAATAATACAACATAGTCAGCAGCAGCATCAAAGGGAGAGAGTTATCTAACTCTTTGAGCTGGGATAATTATAGAGGAAAGGCCTGCCGGAAGAGATTCATCTTAACAGCCTTCTTAAAGCTGTCTAAGGTGGAAATAAAATAGATCTCATCTGGCAGGCCGTTCCATAATCTGGGAGCATTAGCAGAAAAGGCTTTCTGGGAGGTCACCAACAGCCTAGTTTTTATTGGCTATAATAAATTCCTCCCAGATCACCGAAGTATGTGGGGTGGATCATACAGAAAGAGACGGTCCCAGAGATAGGTTGGACCCAAGCCATGTAGGGCTTTAAAGGTCATAACCAACACCTTGTACTGTGCCCGGAGACTAATGGAGAGCCAGTGGAGAGATTTTAGCAGAGGTGTAATATGCTATCTTCTGAAAGTTCCAGAAATCAACCTGGCTGCCATGTTCTGAACTAGTTGAAGTTTCTGAGTCAAGCACAAGGGTAGCCCCAAATAGAGTGCCTAACAGAAGAAAAGATGTGAGGTTACCAGCGCATGTACCACAGTTTCAAGATTCTTAGTTTCCAGGAGAGGGCACAGCTGACGTATCAGCCGAAGCTGATAACAGGCACTCCTGACAGTCACATTTACCTGATTTGACATCTGGAGTGATGGATCCAGGAGCAACCCCAGACTGCGGACACAGTCTTTGGAGGGGAGTGTGACTCTTTCCAGGACTGGAACATGTACCTTTTCTGGTAAGGTCAGATCCAGAGGTTGCTCCTGGTCTCCTCAGGATTATTTTTAATGGATTATCAGGGTTCCCTGCCACTGTCCATCCTCCTTTTGCTCTTTTGACTCTCATCCAATGTATCCAGGGTTAATGCCAGCAACTTTTACAGCTGTTGAAGTAGAAAGTATAACAGTTTTTGGTCCTCTCGATCAGGGTGTTAAGGGGTCATTTTTCCACTCTTTAACCCATACCTCATCTCCATGGTTAAACAAATGTAATTTGGTTTGGACCAAAGGTGCTCTCTGTTCTAAAACATATTGATTCAGGGTTTTTAAAAGGCTTTTCCCAGCTCCTGAACCTCTTGATACAACATTATGTTTCCTATTTCTTCCAGGTCCCCCCTTGGCCCACTTAAGATCCGTTGGGTCCTACTGTACATTAGTTCAAATGGTGACAATGCAGTAGTTTCATTTGCATTCATCTGAGGATGAATAAAACCAAGAGTAAGATCACTGTCCATTTAAAATGAATTTCTTGACACAGTTTAAAAAGACAAAGCAAAACAAAAGATAGCTCTGTATATTTTGCAACTGTTATTTGGTTCTTATTACATACATTTGGTCCCTATGTGTCACTAATAAATTACCAAAGTATGCTTTTTCATCTGTAATGGGCCAACTCCTATCCCTAATTTAGATGCTATCCTGATGCATAGCAAAGCAATGATTAAACCTTCAGGCTACTTCAACCTTGCCTCTTAGTAGAGTTTGACTTTGCACCATCTTCAAGCCAAGGAAGGGAAGGGGCAGCCAGACTCTGGACGACCGATCCCCTTCCTGAGGATGTCATTTGAGCACCTGCCCTTCCACATGCTGAGCCGGGAGAGGCACAGAAGAGCTGCATGGCAGCTCTTCGGGCACCCCTTTCATGGCTTGTGGAAGGAGCATTATTTTAGTACTCCTTTTCCAGGAGATGAAAAGGAGGATCAGGGCTGAGGCGAGAGGCAGCCTTGGCCCCAATTCGCCACTTCCCAGGGCGGCCCATGGCCGCCCGTCTGCATTCCCCCTAAATATCTCTTAAAGTCTGATTCAAAACTTTTCATTTGTTTACACTCTGCAATCTCTAAGCAGTATGGTATGTCCAATCAATTATCAAAAGTTCTTCAACTCCCTTGTTGTGCTCTTGATATAATGTCAGTCTCTGACTGTCTGGATGATCTCTAATATCCTAAACCTAGAAGTCAGATCCTAGATAAATTTCTTTGTTAGTCCACTGCTCAGGTATGGGGAGCAAGCAAAACATTCAGTCCAACTCGAGAAAACACACACAGAGAGACAAATACTTCAACCTGTCACCTTGGGGTGGCTCAACAAAGTCCATTTGCCAAAGCTCTTCAAGTTAAATCCCTTTGTGGGCTGCCAGTGGTAGTCTAGGTTCTGCAGGTGGTGTAGTTCTTGTAGGTAGTCTGATTCTGCTGTTAATGGCAACGGTTCAATCAGGATTTTTTGAAGCATGTGTATCATGGCTCGGTTTCCTGATGAGTATTTTGATGAAGCTTTCATTCTCCAGTTCCCTTTGGCTGTTATTTGTACTACCAAGTTCAGGAACTACTATAGTTTTTCAAAGTATCTTGACTTGCATAAACAGTCTCCAGGATGACTTTACAATCATAGGCTGGATAGATTTAAAATAGGTCTGCAGAGAAAATTCTTCATCAAGCTGGATTACTTGGTACCTCCCATAAACATGACACATAAATAGTTAATTGCTCTCCCAAAGTGTATTTGCTGGCTTTCTAAACCACCAGAACTGTTACAATTTCAGCTTTTCAAACAGCCAGACCAATTCAGTGCTACATAACCTGTTTGACTTGGTGTTTTCCAGGCACCAGGAATCTGATTTTTTCCCCCTTTCCTTTGTCCGTTTTGTCCAAAGTTTTCAGCTCCATCTATCTCTCCTGTCCACATCCTTTGTTACCATTAAATCCACATACTCTTCATAATCAAAGATCTACATTCTTATTAGTGTAAAATCTGTAGGTAACCTGTACCAGCTGGGAGATGGACATATTCAGACCTTTGCCCATTTTTAGTTTTCAAAACAACTATCCTGCTGACAGCCTCTTTTGTCTCAGGTTTTAGTGCTGAAACACATATAGTGCTGAGAAAACATCTACCAAATTCAAAAATAAAAAGAAAGTATCTTCAGAGTCAATGTGTTGTTCCAGTGCAGATTGGGATTAAACATTATGTTCTGGACAAAAGACAACATCTATTGTCTTTGGGCAAACCATACTCAGGAAACAAAAAGATGTTCAATAACACATGACAGTCCTCCCAGCCAAGGTTATTATACATAATGACAGGAAACAAGCCAGACACTTTATTCTGACATTCTTAGCAGGGTTTAATAGCTTTCTTTGGTAGTAAAAGAAGCATGTCTTGAGACCATATGGCTGGCGGGTGAAACATTCTGGCTGGATCAATGGAATCCCTAAACTTAAGTTATCCTGAACTACAACATTGGCTTTCCCTATTCCCCTTTCTTGGAATTCATACCCCAGGGACACATAGTTTACAAACAATTGAAAATTATAGTTGAGGAAGAGAAAAGGCAAAGTGGAGCTACAGCCACCACCACCCCCTTTCCAGAGTCAGGGGAGTATTTGGCTTACCTTCAAGGAACCACAGCTATACCTCTTATTCTAAAGCAGTCTGCTCTTTCCCTTTCTCATAGACATCCATGCAATTTCTCATACAAATAGCATCTCTATTCAAGCATATAAAACACAGAATTTTAATTTCATTCACTTTCACACATGACTGCAGCAGTTGTTCAATGATGTTAAAATTAACAGATCCCATTTCTGGCCATTTTTTCAATACAAAATTTACCAGCTAAGTTCTTCAACATATCATCCAGCAGTGTAGTTTTACTCCTGCTGCCTCCCATGTTTCCCAAGGGTATGGTCAGTGCCTGACACACAGATAAGGGGGAGGTGCCTTTGGCTCCATCAGTTCCTCACCTGGGGGGGGGGGGGTTAACTCCCCATATCCTCCCAAGTAAAAGTCAGACAGACACAGAAGGGAAAGTGTGTTAGCTGCTGATTAAGGGGTCTCACCAGCCAACATAAGAGGGATTAACACCACTCTCTCACCAGTGGCCTGGGCAGCCAGACTCTGAACAGTTTGCAGCAGCAACTGCAGCAGTCAGTCACTTAATACACATGTCAACCACTTCACTCACACATCCCTACCACCCACCATTCCACATCTCCTTTTTTCTGTTTTTCCTTTTCTCCTCTTTTTGTTTATTTCCTTTTTTCTTCTTCTTGCCTTTCGAACTGAGCCAAGCACATTCCCCAACTCCCTGCTGAGTACTCAGGCATTGGCTATTATAAGGGAGTGATCAGCTCCCACTCCAAGAGTGGGTTGCCATCAGGACTCTAACCTGGCTTCTCTATTGAGGGGCCTCTAACCCACCAGCAGGCCTCTAACCTGACTTTGATGTTCCCCTGATATTCCCCTGTATTATAGTTGCCTGATCTTGGAGGCGGGACTCAGGTTTCCTTCTCAAGTTTCTGGGTTCTCCTAGCGCATGTAGCTGTTCAGGAGAGCACGACACAGTTTCCGTGCTTCCGACAAATAGTAAGAGGTGCACCTGAGACCAGGGATCAGTGCCAGGGCCCCTTCCTGGGCATGGAGATCAGAGCAGGCTAATGCCACCTCTCAGTCCCATCTGGGTCACGAGAAATGTTGCAGAAAAATGGGACTAGAGACCTCTCAGAGTAAAGAAAGTGAGTTTGTTTAATAAAAAATAATAATGCCAGTGGGCTTAGCAGGAAATAACTTTTCAGAGATGCCAAGCCCTGAATTAAGCAAAATGAGAATATTTTATAGTGATCTTACAAGCCTATAGGAAAGCCACTCCCCCTCCCTCCCTAGTTCTGTTAGGTTTTGCATCATTCAATACTTCTTGTTAAGCAGACATTGTTTTCAGTTACATCAGAATCTTACGAAGGATAAAGAAAATGTTTACAGTACATGAAGTCTATGGTCTTATCAATGAGAACCTTGACTGCAGTACAAAGCACAGAGTTAAGAGAAACAAATAGACAAACAGAAAAGTTTGCAAAGTCTCATCTAGAGTCCCAGTTGGTTATCTAGTCCGACCCTGAGTCATAGACAATCATGGACAGTCATTTTAAAATACAATTTTCAGCTGCAGGCAGTTGACTACTTCATTGGCACAAAAAAGGAAATTAAAACATCTGAGTATAAGAAAATGGTTAATAAAACTATATGATGTGATTGAGATGGACAAACTGACACAATTCATGACATTGGAGCCTATAAAGAAAAAGACGAATGGAAACCAATACTCAGATATTTGAAATGTGAATGGAGAAAACTGATTGTAATTGGTTTTTAGTACCAATTGACAAAGGTTAAAGAGGAAATAGAACCAAACAGAAAACATATAACTAAAGTGAAATGGGTATTGGAGGTGGAGACAGATGAGAACACTTTTTTCTTTTTTTAATAATAAGTTTTATTTGCATAAAATAATAAGCTCCTACATCATTCAAATCTTGGAGAACAATGCACATTCTACACATTATCCTGTAATAAAGTGAGAACATCTAAATACAATTTTACCTATACTTCTACAACAAATAATTAAATTATATCTTTAAATGAATAACTCAGATTTCCATCTATTATTTCTAGTCTTGTGATGCTTCTAATTACTCATATTTAGCTCTGACTGCAAATATTTACATATTTCTCTTCATTTTCTATCATATTGTTAGGCTGTCTTCCCAGCAATATACATAGATAAATTATCCATTACTGCTAAGTCATTTAATTTTACTTTCCATTCCTGTATAGTGGGTACTTTTTGTGATTTCCAATATCTTGTGTACACCACTTGTGCCGCTGTTATCATATATAATATTACACTTTTTTCTTCCTGATTTAGTTGACAGTCTATCACAATTATTATATTTAACAAGAACAGTTCTGGTTTTAATGGAATGGTTTTTTGTAAAATTTTACACATATTCTTGTGTATATTTCCCAATATTTTTTAACTCTGCTACAATACCACCACAAATGGTATATGGAACCCATTTTTTTCCTTGCATTTCCAACAATTATTGTTACTTTGATTCTTCATTTTTGCCAATCTGGTGGGGATCATGTGCCATCTGTGAAAATTTTTGTGGAAGTTTTCCTTTAAAGCATTACATTTCATGCATTTCATATTATTTTTCCAAGCATTTGTCCAACTTTTGAGAGATATTGGATTGCCAATATTTTGCATCCATTTAATCATGTTAGTTTTCACTGTTTCTTCCCCTAATTATGTTTCTAACAACAGATTATATGTCTTCTTTCTCCATTGTTGGTCACCTCCCTTTAATATTTTGTCAAATATTTTTGGTTCACTTTCTATTCCTAGGTCTACCATATCTTTATAAAAGTCTTCTCTTATCTGTAAATATTTGAGCCAGTTAACTTCTATCCCTTCTTGTTGTAATTTTTCTCTCTTTTTGATTTTTAGATCTTCGTTGGTATTTATCAGTAAATTTTCATAAGTAATCCAGCATCCTTTTTTATGAAATGCCTCCCAGAGAAATGTCCATATAAGTATTTTAGAATAAAAAGGTATTTTATATCTTTTCCATATTGTAAATAATGCTTTCCTTATGCAATGGCTGTTGAACTCTCGAGACAGAAGACACTTGAAGGAAATGAAGTAGAAAATTGACAAAGAAATATTAAGATAAGCTTAAATATTAATACAAATGGAACAGGGAAATATATAAGATTTGAAATTTAATAGAGAATTGAAGTGCGGAAGCTTCTCTTTAGCTGATAGTAGATAAGAAGGTTAAAGATGTGTGATGTAATAAGCCAGTACGGGTAAGACGGAAGTCTAGAATGTATGATATGGAATGGAAGTAAAGTAGGGGGGAGGTAGGAAGAGAGATGAATGGAATATGTGAAGGAAGTGAGAGGATGTAGATGAAGGTAAGAGAATGTAGGTGAAGGTATGAGAAAGTGAGGAGAGGAGGGATAAATTGTGAGGAGGATGAGAGGAGTTGAGGAGATGAGAAAGAATGAGGGATAGAGATAGAGAAGGAGGAGGTTGGGAAAGAAGGATAAAGGAAGGAATGATAGGAAGTAGAGTTGGGACCAGAGAAGACTTGTAAATTTTAAAGGTTAATTTAGGGGCTTTGCAGATGGTGCAAAGCACCATCTTTGAGTCAAGGAAGGGGAGAGGCAGCCAGACACTGGGTGTCCCAACCCCTTCCTGAGGACATCATCGTAGTGCACATGGTGAGTGCACATGGTGAGTGCTCCGATGACTTCTTTCCATCGCAGCATCCGGACATACTGTGACGGAAGAGACACAGAAGTAGTGCGCGCCACCTCTTCCGGTGCCCTTTATGCGGTTTGAGGAAGGAGCACTATTTTAGCGCTCCTTCCAGGGCCACCCAAAGAGTGGATTGGGGCTGAGGAATGGGGCAGCCTTAGCCCCAATTGTCGGCTTCTTGGGCTGGCCCACGGCAGCCCGTCTGTAAAAGCCCTTAGAAAGGAATATAGAAAAGAAAGTGAAGCAGAGGGTGGAGAAAGGTAAGATTGGAAGAATACTGAAAGACTAACTTGGTTAATTTATGTTTATTTTTATAATCCGTAGATTTCTCAACTCATGGTTGTAGGTCTGTTATTTGTTATTAATTATATTGTATAAATGTGATTATGTTTTGTTTTGTAAATTTGGAATGTTTGGAATGTTTTGGAATGTTTAAATTTGTATAATAAAATTTATTATAATAAAAGATCTGTTACAAGAGGATGCATCAAGGACATTAACATCTTAGGGATATTTCTTGGGAGAAAATTATGGTGTTAAATAATGAATGGCACAGTTCCTTGAGGGATGGAAAACTTTATATTATTTAAAGCAAAGATTTGGAATATTTATTAAAATGAAAATTTGTCAGCTGATCATTTACTTATTCCTCCCTCCCATGGCAGTATTTCATATACCATGTAGAGCACTAAAGTCACAAGGATTTCTTTAGTTTCACTGAAGCCATATTTCAGGCTATTGGTTTTCATGTGTAAAAAACTTTGGGTCTTTAACGTTAAGTATCCTAGAGTATGCCTATATCATTTTGCATTAACTCATCTCTCCATCTTTTTTATTTCTCCCTCTCCCCCATTAAAAACAAGGTAGAAATGTCTCTTCTGCTTGGGGAAAAATGGCAACTGCAGCGGCGTTTGGGCTGTGGAGGACTGCTTTGGCCCATCCTACAGCCCTCAGAGGACCATCAAAGTCAGCCTGAACTGCATCAGCTGTGGAGGCTGGGAGGAGCACCGGCGGGAATAAAATCCCTGCCAGAGTCCATCTCTCCCCTGGCAACTGCAGCAGCGTTTGGGCTGTGGAGGACTGCTTTGGCCCATCCTACAGCCCTCAGAGGACCATCTAAGGCAGCCTGAACTGCATCAGCTGTGGAGGCTGGGAGGAGCACCGGCGGGAATAAAATCCATTCCAGAGTCCATCTCTCCCCTGGCAACTGCAGCGGCGTTTGGGCTGTGGAGGACTGCTTTGGCCCATCCTACAGCCCTCAGAGGACCATCTAAGGCAGCCTGAACTGCATCAGCTGTGGAGGCTGGGAGGAGCACCGGCGGGAATAAAATCCGTTCCAGAGTCCATCTCTCCCCTGGCAACTGCAGCGGCGTTTGGGCTGTGGAGGACTGCTTTGGCCCGTCCTACAGCCCTCAGAGGACCATCAAAGGCAGCCTGAACTGCATCAGCTGTGGAGGCTGGGAGGAGCACCGGCGGGAATAAAATCCCTGCCAGAGTCCATCTCTCCCCTGGCAACTGCAGCGGCGTTTGGGCTGTGGAGGACTGCTTTGGCCTGTCCTACAGCCCTCAGAGGACCATCAAGGCGGCTTGAACCATGGCAGCTGTGGGGGCTGGGAGGATTCGCTTATACAAACCGGGGTCATATATCAGTGGGTTCTTATTGTTCCTATATTGTGGCTGACTAAAACTGGGGGCAGATATTCAGGTTGTATGGGGGCGGGGAAGATATTGCGGTAACAGTCTCAACAAATGTTGCAAAAGAAGAAGGGATCGATGTTTATTATCTATCCCTCCTTCAGTTGATTCTGTTTCCCATGATAAGTTGGAGAGCAAACTCACCATTCCACTGACCCTCAACCTGCTCCTTTGCAATGCCAGGTCGGTCAAGAATAAGACTCATATCATCCACGATTTGTTAGTGGATGAGATGGCCGACCTGGCTTGTTTTACTGAGACCTGGCTGGGGGATGCCAGCTCCATAACATGGGTGCAGGCCCTCCCAGCTGGGTACTCAGTTTGCGAGCAGGTGAGAGAAAGTGGGCGGGGGGGGGGGGCGGGATAGCCTTGGTCCATAAGAACACCTTGACCTTGATCAGAAAGCCTATCCGGAAAACGTCGCACATCGAGTGTATGTACCTCAGCCTGAAGACCAGGGATAGTTTGGGGATTCTGTTGGTATACCGGCCACCCCGTTGCTTAACAGACTCCCTAACTGAGCTGATGGCCCTGGTTTCTGAGTTGCTGTTGGAGTCGCCCAGACTTTTAGTTCTGGGCGACTTCAACATTCCACTCGAAACCAGTTTACAGGATTTAACTGGCGCGGCTCGGAAGTTCATGGATACCATGACAAACATGGGCCTATCCCAGTTGGTCAACGGGCCCACACATTGTGCTGGTCATACCCTCGATGCGGTCTTTAGTACGGAACAGGAACATCCATGGGCGGAGGTCACAAAAACCTCCGCATTGTCATGGATGGATCACTTTCTGATCAAGGTGGAACTAAAGACTATTGCTCGCCCTCCCGGGGGTGGTGGACCTATTAGAATGGTCCGCCCTCGAAGGCTAATGGAACCCATTGGTTTCCAGAAAGCCTTAGAGGGTTTGATGGTGAGTAATGTCGGTGATTCTGTCGAAGCTTTGGTTAATACATGGAACATCGATCTTACCAAGGCTATCGACACAATCGCTCCCAAGCGTCCTTTCCACCCCGTTTTAGATCGGAAGCCATGGTACACAGAAGAGCTTAGAAGGATGAAGCGGGTTGGACAACGACTAGAGTGCGAATGGCGAAAAACTCATCTCTTATCCGACAGAACTCGCCTTAGGAAGCATCTTGATTCCTATAGGGAGGCTTTACGTGCAGCGCAGAAATCTTTCTGTTCTGCACGTATTGCGTCTGCAGAGTCTCGCCCGGCAGAGCTGTTTAGGGTGGTGGGGGATTTGACGCGGATACCTCCTGCGCCGAACCCTCTACTTAACCCGACGACAGCCTGCTGTGAGGCATTTAATATCTACTTTTCAGATAAAATCTCTCGGATAAGAGCCGACTTAGACACCAGTATTCTGGCAGAATCTGTAGACGAGGCGTCCAGTAACTCCATTGATGGCATTTTACTGGATCAATTTCAATTTGTGAGTACCGAGGACGTGGACAAGTTGCTTGGTAGGATGAGGAAGACAACTTGCCCTCTCAATCCTTGTCCATCATGGCTGGTCGTCCAAGGTGGGGACGCGTTGAGAGTGTTTCTCCGAGACACAATCAACACGTCCCTCAGGGAAGGCAGTATACCATCTTGCTTAAAAGAGGCGGCAGTTAGGCCACTCTTGAAAAAGCCTTCCCTGGATCCCCTGGACAGAAACAAGTATAGACCAGTCACCTTGCTGCCATTTTTAAGCAAGGTGATCGAGAGGGCAGTTGCCTCCCAGCTCCAAGCTATCTTGAATGAAACCGATTATCTCGATCCATTTCAAACTGGCTTTAGGACAGGATTTGGGGTTGAGACTGCCATGGTTGCTCTGACCGATGACCTCCTCTTGAGCATCGACAGGGGAAGTGTGACCCTGCTGATGCTCTTGGACCTCTCGGCGGCCTTTGATACTATAGATCATGCCATTCTTTTGGATCGGCTGAGAGAGTTAGGAATTGGGGGCACTGCCTTGCAGTGGTTCTGTTCCTTCCTCTCTGGCAGATCCCAGAGAGTGAGGCTCGGGGACAGTTGCTCTTCTAAAATAGAGCTTAATTGTGGCGTCCCTCAGGGCGCCATCCTGTCCCCAATGTTATTTAACATTTATATGAAGCCGCTGGGGGAGATCATTCGGAGGCATGGAGCACGGTGTCTTCAGTACGCTGATGACACCCAGATTTATTTCTCCATGACCAAATCATTGCCTCAGACCTCTGATGGCGTCTCTCCTCTCAATGACTGTCTTAGAGCGGTAATGGATTGGATGAGGAAAAACAAATTGAAGTTGAATCCAGACAAAACGGAGGTACTCACGGTTATAGGTCTGAACCCGGGTTCGGGATTACAGCCCCCAGTCCTGGATGGAGTCACACTCTCCTCCAAGGACCATGTGCACAGTCTGGGGGTACTCCTTGACTCGTCGCTTCACATGACCAATCAGGTGAGCGCGACAGTCAGGAGTGCCTGCTATCAGCTTCGGCTGATACGCCAGCTGCGCCCATACCTGGACAGGAAAGACCTGGAAACTGTGGTGCACGCGCTGGTAACCTCACGTCTAGATTACTGCAATGCACTCTACATGGGGCTACCCTTGTGCCTAACCCGGAAACTTCAGCTAGTGCAAAATATGGCAGCCAGATTAATCACCGGAACATCAAGGAGGGAGCACATAACACCTGTGCTTAAATCCCTCCACTGGCTGCCAATTAGTTTCCGGGTGCAGTACAAGGTGTTGGTTTTGACCTTTAAAGCCCTACATGGCTTGGGTCCAACTTACCTCTGGGACCGCCTCTTCCCGTATGAGCCCCCCCGTGCCCTTCGGTCAGCTGGTAAGAACCTACTTCAACAGCTGAAGACAAAGTTCAAACAGACCTCGCAGAGGGCATTCTCCATCATTGCCCCTAAACTATGGAACGGCCTGCCGGATGAGATCCGTCTCACTACAACACTCACCACTTTTAAGAAAGCAGTTAAGATGGATCTCTTCCGGCAGGCCTTCCCAGAATGATCCTCTTTAGAGGAATGAACATTGAACTTTCCTCCTCAAGCTCTCTGTTGCTCTGCCATTTTTATATAACTATGTCCTTATCTTATTAATGTTTGCTTTTAAATTTCTTAAGTTTAATTTTGTCTTAAAGGGTGTGGGAGGGATGAGTGGAGGGATTGGGATACCGGAATGCTTTTAACTATTGTATTTTTAATTGTTGTAAGCCACCCCGATTGCTAAGCAGAGGGATAAAAATAAAATTTATTATTATTATTATTATTATTATTATTATTATTATTATTATAGTTATATTGCTAATTATTCAACAGAGGGATAGTGGAAATAAGCAATAGTTACATTTAGGGCTTTAAAGGTGATAACCAAGACCTTATACTGGGCCTGGAAACTGATAGGCAGCCAGTGGAGAGATTTTAACACTGGAATTATGTGGTCTCTCCCAGATGTTCCTGAGACCACTCTGGCAGCCATATTTTATACCAGCTGAAGTTTCTGGACCAAGCATGAGGGTTGTTAAGGAAAATGCAACATGGGACATACAGTAATAGAAATAAAATATGTATGTGATAGTCACAGTGACTAAGCAGGAACAATCATGAAGCTACACAGGTGAAAAGGATAATGTAATTTGGAAGCCTTGAGAGCCAAGGACAAAGTTATAGAGTGTATATTGAAAACACCTGTTATAGATTGCAAACACCTGAGATTCATTAAGTAGTCAAGGTAAAATGATGAAATACTTGTGTTGGTCTTAAGTATGGGATGATCTATGTAAACCAATCAAAATGAATGTACACGCCCAATGGGTGGAAACTGACTAGTGGGTGGCGACTAACAATGGCTATAAGTGCAATGTTTGCCAATGCATATTGTGGTGTATTGTGTAGTAGTTTTGGAGATATTGTGAAGTGTAGAGATTGTGATTTGTAGGGCATATAGTATTTATGTATATAGTAGAATAAAGTAGATCTTTTATATAAGACTACTGAGTTGTCTGGTGTCTTGAGGGAAGATACAAGAGCCAGAAGAATCCTGGAGAAGTTTGGAGACATCTCAGGAAGAAGAGTGAGAAGGCTTGGAGAGTTTGTCAGGGTCTTCAGCCTATTCTCTGAAACTCTGCTGCTTGGGAAAGAAGCATCAACCACTGATCAAAGCTGGTCAGCTCTGCTGCATAACAAGGTGGTGAGTTAGAGCCAGAGGTGAAGAGCTACAACTCCCATCATCCCTGACATGTAGAGTGCATTACAGAAATCCAGATGAGAGGTTACCAGCGTGTGCACCACAGTCTAAAGATCCCTTACTTCCACGAAAGGGAGCAGCTAGCATATCAGCCAAAGCTGATAACAGGCACTCCTGACCGACGCATTCACCTGACTAGTTATCTGAAGCAACAAATCAAGGAGCACCCCAAGACTGTGAACACAGTTCTTCATGGAGAGTATGACCCCATCCAGGACTGGAGGTTGCAACCCATTTCCTGGTTTCGGGGCTGCTACAATGAGCACCTCCATTTTGTCTGGATTTAATCTCAATCTGTTTTTCCTCATCCAGCCCATTACCGCGTTAAGACAGTCATTAAGAGGAGAGATGCCATCGGAATTCGAGGCCGACAATTGAGACAAAGAGAAATAGATCTGGGTGTAATCAGCGTACTGATAACACCCAGCCCCATAACTCTGAATGATCTCACCCAGCGGCTTCATATAGATGTAAAACAGCATCAGGAACAGAATGGTGCCTTACGGTATGCCACAGGTAAGCTCCTCTTAACTGGAGCAACTGTCCCTGAGCAGTACCCTCTGGGACCTGCCTGAGAGGAAGGACCGGAACCACTGCAATGAAGTGCCTCCAATTCCTAACCTACTCAGGCAATCCAAGAAGATGCTGTGATCTATTGTATTGAAAGCTGCTGAGAGGTCTAGAAGCACCAACATTACCCCTGTCGATGCTCAGATACAGGTCATCGTTCAAGGTAATCATGGCAGTCTCAACTCCAAATCCCATCCTAAAGCCAGTTTGAAATGGGTCTAGACAATCGGTTTCATCCAAAACCACTTGGAGTTGAAGAGCAACTGCCCTCTTGATCACTTTGCCCAAGAATGGTATCATAGAGACCAGCCTATAGTTGTTTATGTTCTGGGGGTCCAGGGAAGGTTTTGTCAGAAGCAGCCTAACCACCACTTCCTTTAAACAGGATGGAACACACCCTTCTTTGAGGGATGTATTGATGATGTCCTTAAGGAACACCATCAAGGCACTCCCCCCCCCCCGGATGGCCAGCCATGAAGGGCAAGAATCAAGAGGGCAAGTTTTCTTCCTCACTCTACCAAGTAGCTTGTCCACGTCCTCAGTATTCACAGATTAAAATTGATCCAGTAAAGTTACATCAACAGAGTTGCTGGACACCTCGTCAATTGTTTCTGTCAAAATACTGGTATCTAAGTTGGCTCTTATCTGAGAGATTTTATCTGCAAAGTTGTTGTTAAATGCATCACAGCAGGCCTTTGTTGGGTTAAGCAACAGGTTCTGCACAGGTACAACCTGCGTCATCTCCCTTATCACGCTAAACAGCTCTGCTGGACGGGACTCTGCAGACACAATACGTGCAGAGGAGAAGGATCTCTGTGCTGCATGTATTGCCTCTTGATAGGAGCAAAGACAGTTCCTATGACGAGTCTTGTCAGATAAGAGTTGAGTTTTCCACCAGATGCGCTCTAGTCATTGTCCCACCCACTTCATTTTTCTAAGTCCAGATGTATTCTGTGACATATGATTTGGAGCGGGTTGGAAAGGACGCTTGGGAACGATCGTGTCGATAGCCTTGGTAAGATTGGTGTTCCAAGTATTAACCAAGGCTTCAATAGGGTCACTGGCATTACCTACCATTAAACCCTCCAAGGCTTTCTGGAATCCTATTGGCTCCATTAGCCTTCGAGGGTGGACCATTCTAATGGGTCCACCATCCCCAGTGGGGTGGATAGTGGCTCTTAGTTCAGTCTTGACCAGGAAATGATCTGTCCATGACAATGCAGTGGTTTTAATAACCTCCGTCCATGGATATTCCTGATCTGCACTAAAAACCGCATCTAGGGTATGACCCACACAGTGAGTGGGCCCAACGACCAATCAGGATAGTCCCATGTTTGTCATGGATTCCATGAACTCCCGAGCTGCACCCGTTAGATTTAACAGACTGGTCTTGAGTGGGATGTTGAAGTCACCCAGAACTAAAAGTCTGGGCAACTCCAACAGCAACTCTGAGTCCAGCTGTGTCAGCTCAGTTAGCGAGTCTGCTAGACAATGGGGTGGTTAGTATACTAACAGAATCCCCAAACTATCCCTGGTCCTCAGGCTTATGTACATACACTCAAAGTGGACTATGTTCCGGACAGGTATCCTGGTCAATGTAAGGGTGTTTTTATAAAACAGAGACACTCCCTCCCCACATCCCTTCACCTGCTCACTGACAGAATACCCAGCTGGGAGGGCCTGCGTCCATGTAACAGCATTGTCCTCTCCCAGCCAGGTTTCTGTGAAGAAAGCCAGGTCAGCATCCTCATCCAAAAGAAGATTGTAAGTGATAGAATTTTATTTTTAACCGACCTGGAATTGCAAAGGAACACAGTAAGGTTCTGTGGAATGGTAGGTGTGCTCTCCAATCCATTTTGGGAAACAGAGTGAACTAAAGGTGGGGTAGCTTTCAGACAGCAATCCCACTTTCTTTTGTAACATCTGTTCACTCTGTTCCAACCATACCTCCCTTTCCCCTGCACAACTCTGCTTTCCGCCCCCAACACATTCAAAGCCCCATCCAGTGGAGGGGTCAATAGAGCCACATATCCCCCCCCTCACACACACACACAACCACCCTGCTACTGTGGTTGCCCCGGCTAAAAGAGGTGCAGGGTGAGCTAGAAGGAAGAAGCCCAACCCAGCCTGTCTCTCAGCCTCATCTCCACTGCTGCTGGAGATCAAATGATATGGGCGGATTAAATAACCCTTCCGGCTCAGCTACCAGCTTCACCGCCACCGTCGCAAAGTCCTGGGAGGTGTGGAGGGAGGGCAGGAAGGACTAGATGAAAAAGTCTGCCTGGCCCAGCTCATAGCCTCATTGCCACTGCCTCCTCCAATCATAACTGCACACTGTCTCTCAATTATTTTGATAGGAGGGGCTAGATAGAGCTCCCCCTGGCTGGATCCTGTAGCCAGTGCCAATGGGCTGCTTCCCAGGTGTTCCGAGGGAGGAGGGGGCGGGTCAGAGCACACACCACCCAGCTCCTGAGCAACTCTCTGCCACTGCTCCTGTTCAACACAATTGATCATAACATCCTCTTGGATTACCTGTGTGGGTTAGTAATTGGAGGCACTGTGTTGCAGTGGTTCCATTCCTTCCTCACAGGCAGATCCCAGAGGTGTTGCTCGGAGACAGTTGCTCCACAAAAACAGAGCTTACTTGCGGCGTCCCTCAAGGTGCCATTCTGTCCCTGATGCTGTTTAACATATATATGAAGCCACTGGGAGAGATCATCTGCAGACATGGGGCGGGGTGATATCAGTACACTGATGACACCCAGATCTATTTCTCCATGTCTTGGTCTTCAACTTTGACTCCTGATGGCATCTCCTCCCTCAATGACTGTCTTAAGGCAGTAGTGGACTAGATGAGGAAAAACAGATTGAGACTGAATCCAGATAAAATGGAAGTACTTAAAATAGCAGCCCTGAAACCAGGTATTGGGATACAACCTGCAGTCCTGTACGGGGTCGCACTCTCTGTGAAGGACTGTGTTCGTAGTCTGGGGTGCTCCTGGACCCGTCGCTCCAGATGACTAATCAGGTAAATGACGGTCAGGAGCACCTGTTAGCAGCTTCAGCTCATACGCCAGCTGCACCCTTTCCTGGAAGTAAGGGACCTTGAAACTGTGGTACACTCGCTGGTAACCTCTCACTTTGATTTCTGTAATGCGCTCTACATGGGTTTACCCTTGTGCTTGGTCCAGAAACTTCAACTAGTACAGAACCTGGCAGCCAGATTGGAACAGATTAAATACAGAGAAACAAAGAGATAGTGTGTCTCTGAGCTTCTCTGCTCTGATTTCCAGTCATTCTCTTCACTTTGGAAGGTGGGAAAATCCATGTGTGTGTTTTAATATGAAGTCTGAAGCTTAACTACAACCCTCTAACTCTTTTTAGATTGGTTAGGAATAGATTCCATGCTGTTTCCAACCTATTTGACTTTAAGAAAGAGCTTGCATTGCATATTGACTGTTCTGTAGGTTTCTGCTGCTGTCTTCTTCTGTCTTTTTAATAAGCTTTTTTTTTTTTTATGGCTACAAAATCAGCTTGTGCTCAACCTGTTTTTTTCCCCTCCACCTCATTCTCCCCTCAGTCTTTACTTCTATATATGGCTCTAAAAGCTGGACAGAAATCTGATGGAAAGAAAATTAATTCATTTTAAATGTCATATGAGATTTTCATACTTTGAGGTTATCATAAGATATGTCTCACTAGAAAGGACAGTAATGCTTGGTAAGGTAGAAAGCAAAAGGAAAAGAGGAATCCTGCATTACAGATGAATAGACTCAATCAGGGATGCAGGGCTGTTGAGGATAGGGTGACCTAGAGCACTCTCATTCATAGGGTCATTGAAAGGAGGAAAATGTTCAAAAAATAAACAAAAAATAAACAATGGGAGGCATAAGAGCTTCAAGAAGCCCTGGGGCTATACGTTGGTCATAGGACACATTTTCTTCACCTCTACTTTAATGAATGTTTGGGGGTATTTTTTAAAATTATTTAAATGGACAGTCATCTACCTCTGAATGAATTAGCTCCATGTGGTAACGATAAGCCCCAACTAGGGTATTCTGAAAAGTAAAAAGGGAGGGGGACTTTCATATTCTTTAATGTAACTATAAATTCTGTTTGTCTCTGTATTTAATCACACCAATTAACCTTCATGGTTAGTTTGAATCCTCTAGTTGATCCAGCTGTCATTTTTATTATCAGTATAAATTTATTTATGTTACTTTGTTATAATGGTGCATCTGCTTATATTGTTTGCAACTAACCATGTTAAGCTTTGAACCATTGAAATTTGCTAATTTATAATAGAAAAACAATAGTATAACTCTCCACATGTTTGGATTATACCTGAGATTGTTTGTGGTAACAGGTTTTGTTCTGAGAAGTACACTCAAAACCTATGGGAGAGAGCAACTATTATGAACTCCTGCCATTTTACAGAATCATATATTTTAAGCCTCAATCACACCATCATCATGCTCCCAACTTTAATGCATAGTTAGTCAAGAATTAATTTTTTATTTAGTCAGTGACCAAATCTTTCTCCTTAAATAATATGGCTCCAGGCTGCAAATCCCAGAATTCCATAGCATTGAGCAATAGCAGTTATAGCAGTATCAAGCTTCATTATTTCTGCAATGTGGAAGTAGCCCCAGGTTAATGTGATCATGAATTTGATCTTGTTAGAGAATGCATATCCACAACTGTAACTCATGACAAAAAAATTGAAGAAATGTTTTAGCCAAGGGTTGAGAGTTGTTAATCTTGCATATTTTAAGAATGATGACATCAGTTTTGCAAGTACAAGGATGCTCTTGCAGATCCTGTTCCCCTTAAGTTTCATCACTCTTTTTCTTTGACCATAGAATGTTAATATAAATCTATACTTTCTGTCAGTGTTGGTTAGTGGCTTCAATGACAGTAGAACAGTGGATCTGTTATCTGAATTTTATCTGTTTTGGGGAGAGGAATCAGTACCTTGAATATAGCATTTGAGGTCAAAGTGAAACCTAGAATGGATTCACCATCCCACTGGCAAGGGAACCACTAGCGTTTTCTAAAACCAAACCAAACCATAGCTTGGGACACACCCCAGTGATCAAGAGTTCTCCTGCATTCATTTTTTAAAATCAAATTCTTCCATTTAATTTATGAAAAAAATATGAGTTTGGGAAAGTATATAAAAAGAATTTTCCCCAAGAATTTATAGAAGCTTTTGCTAGCAAAACCAAGCCCCTATATGCCTTACTTAAGAAAGGAAGCTTTTGCCACCTTAAAAACAGACCTAGCCAAGGCACCAGCTCTAGTTCACCCCGATGTAACCCAGCCATTTTACATTCAGCTTGCAATATCAGATAGCCATGTAGGAGTGGTCCTTACTCAGCTTAGGAACAATGTACATAGGGTAGTAGCCTATGGCTCAAAAAACCTCTCTCCCACAGAAGTAAAGTTCAGCCCATGCGAGAAGGACTGTTTAGCTTTGATCTAGGCCCTGACCTGCTGGGAATTTATCATAGGTGGAGCCAAAGTCATTGTGCAGACCCTGCATACACCCCTTAAGTATATTTTCTCAGGCAAAATTCAGGATGGCCAAGTTCATAGCTCCCACATAGCCAAATGGACCCTAGAATTAATCAAGTGTGGCATTGACTACAATAGGCAAGACAACAAGGCAGTAGCCCCCCATGGGCTGGTAGTTGCTGGAGCAGCCCATGAGAGCTCCTTCCTTCTGAACACACTAAGTAATTGGCCAGTAAAAGCAGGCAAGCCCCCAACAGAAGCCATTAAGGAAGGATTTAACTGTTGGTTTTGTAAAGGATCCTCCACTTGCCCTGATGGGACCCAATTAATGGGATTCGGAACCATCAGAGTTAACGACCAACACACCCTCCAAGGAGCCATTCACCTCCACTCCAGTCAGGCAGCCGAGGTAGAAGCCCTCTGTGCTGTCTTGGAATTTGAGGATCCAGACACCCGCGTAGCCATTTATTCAGACTCCCAATGGACTGTAAATGCAGCCATAGATTGGCTCCCCATTTGGATGACCCAAGATTGGAGCACTAGTGAGAACAAGCCCGTAGCCCATGCAGATAAATGGCAAGAAGCCACCCAGTTAATCTTAGGTAGGACTGCCCCCATGTGGGTCTCACATGTGAAAGGCCATCAGAAAACCATGGAGGAGGAAGCCCAATGGAACAACAAGGCCAACACCCATGACACTCATCAATGTAAAACCCAAAACTTACACCCTACCCGAGACACTAGATTTGGCACAGCTACAGAAGGGAGATAGTGAGGTCAAAGTGCTAGCCACAGCAGGCAGGGATCACATGGGAAAATACAGCATAGTTCAAAAGGAAGATATATGGTGGGCAGTAGACGGAGAAGGAATTCACCATTGGATAGTCCCCACTGAGGTCTGAGGGGATCTCATTCAGTTTGTACATAATATAGACACTGAGGAAAGCAAGTTACCATAGACAAGGTTAAGGAAACAGGATGGTGGCCCCACATGAAGGAAGACATAGAGCAGTGGGTAGAGAACTGCCTAGCGTGCACCATGGTCAATGCGGACTCTAGTGGCCCTAAGGCCCCCATCAGCCACCAACGCATAGAAGGCCCCTGGTCCCAACTGCAAATGGATTACATTGGCCCCTGCCAACCACATCCCGACACCACAAATATTGTTTAACCATAATCAACCCATTCAGCAAATGGATCGAGGCTTTCCCACTAGAGATAACACTGCAGAAAACATAGCTCAGATCCTTTTTGAGCAAGTCTTTAGCCGCTGGGGACTGCCCCAGACCTTTACCATTGACCATGACTCAGGCAGCCATTTCACGGGAGAAGTTATGAAAGCCTTATGCTCCGCCCTAGGTATTAGGCAAAGATTCCACATAGCCGCCCATCCCCAAAGCTCAGGTCACATAGAAAGCTCAGGTCACATAATAGAATCCTAAAGGAAGCAATGAGGAAAATAGTTAAGGCATCGGGTAAGGATTGGGATGGAAAGCTCCCCATAATCCTCATGGCCTTGAGAGGGACTAGCATTGCATGGCTTCACGCCACACCAGGTTATGAGAGGACGAAAAATGACCATGCCAGAAGAGTTTTGGATAAACACCACTCTCCCTGCAGATCTAGAGCCAGTATTTTTAAACCACGAATGGATGAGAACTCTCCTACAGAGCATCCAGCAGACCCATAGACAAGTAGCAGAGAAATCAGGACAAAACATGAGGTCTATGGATAAAAGATTAGGTTGGGTGCGCAACCCTCAGCAGTGGGACCCTGGAATGCAAGTAATGTACAGGAACTTTTTCAAACAAAGACATAATCTCACGGCAAAATGGCTAGGACCAGTGGAAATAGTTGAGAGAGTGTCCCCCGCTGTGTACCAAATTAGAATCCCTAGCCGCCATGGGATTAGACTAAAATACTTCCATGTATCACAACTAAAGGAATGGAAGGGAGACCCAACGCCTGTAAATCCAGTTTGGTTGGAGCCCAACCCAGTGCCCACCATTGACCTGACTGAGACATTTGTGAGTCTCTTCCCCTAATAGCCAGTTAGTGAGACACCTCTATGCTTCCCTACAGGGACAAGAGATGGCACTGAGCGCATGGACCCTCTGGATGGATGCCAGCTAAGGTCTGTGCTAGCATTTACCCAACCCAGTTCAACACAGATTGGAAGTATAATATAGAAGCAAAATGTCATTGGGCCACCCAGTACTCGGGAATGATGGAGGTAATCAATTCTATGGGCAATGCAAGGACTTGGTAGACAAGGGACTGCCCATTTTAATTAAGACTAGAGTATATGTCACAAAAAGAAACACCCTAGCTTCAAGAGTTTATATGTTTGGCCCCAAAGAACTATAGCCACGGGCCTTTTTAAGGGGAATTTATGATTAACCCAATATTGCGAGATGGGCTGGCTACTACGCCCTGCAGAACCGTCTTCCCAATGTGTATACCAAGCAGACCAGGGAAGTCCCAGAAATGGGGCTGAGACAGACACTTCCAATGAATGTCTTAGTTTTATTATAGGGCAAAGTCACACAATAACATGTGCTCACACACTCATACAGGCTCAGGAAAAATAGAGGTTAGCATGGGGATAGAATACAGGCTTCACTAGGGATATACTCACCAATAGACTAGGCTCGCCTTCGGGGTCCGAATGGGAAGAGTGGATATGGAGACAAGTCCGCTCCGCAGTGTGGGTTTGAGCAGAAATGCCGGTGACTAGCTTCAGAGGTCAGAGTGACGTGGAGTCATTTAGAACGGGAAGATAGCACACTGACTGGCCAAAATCTGGGGTTTTTATAAGGCCAAACTGGGCCCGAGGCGAAAAGTGATAATTACAAAGATACAAGTATAGGGTATATTGTGTCTGCTAGTCTTAATCCGAAGGGCCAATATCCTGGGGTGTGTGTGATCGGTTGGTACAATACAAACATTACACCTTCCTATGGTTTTGATGCTATCAGATAATTCCATCTGCAACTCTCCTAGACTATCTGGGGGCTATGTATGTGTTGAGGATTAAGGGTGCTTGGCCAATGCCTTGGGCGTGGAGGGCACTTACCTCTATGTCCATGCCAGAGGTCATCTGGAGGTCATTCATCAAGTTTATTTTTGATATTAGCAGCACTATGGGTAACAGAATTCACTTGGGTGAAGGCAAATGCAGGCCCCCTCGCCCTTCAAGCAAAAATCTGGAGAAGGCACCACTTCGATCCTCCATTTAGCAACCCCCCCCACCTCTTCCTACACCTCCCTCACCATAGATTATCTGCCACCCTACATGGGCTTGGAAAACCAGACTGTTTGTGTGTCATTAATTCATTCGCACCATAACTTGCCGGCACATGGTGTGTCCCAACATCCTCGCCGAAGTTCCCGCTATGATCCAGGAGCCATCTATGTACATTGGTACTCCTAGGAACCTTTCATTTTTCCCAAATATACTTGCATCTATTTATCCTCCCTCTGCCAAAAATGTACAGCAATCCAAACCCAAAGCAGATGGATAGCCACATGTATGTTTTCCCTGGATACTCTAGTAAAATGTGTCTGGCCCATATTCTATTTAATTGGAATGAGGAGTATTTTAATCATGTAGACAACCCCTAAGTCTCTTTTCACATATACTATTGCCAAGCCAGGTGTCACATCCTATACCTGCATTTCAATTTTTTTCTGCCTAAGTATAATGCCCTGTTGAAATTCATTTTGTTAGTTTTGGCCCACCTTTCTAATCTATTAAGGTCATTTTGAATTTATCCTGTCCTTTCGGATATTAGTTACCCCTCCTAATTTGTCATCATGTTCAAATTTCATATGCATATTGTTAGCGGACGTCCTCCATTTTTCTTATATATTTTAGCCATGTGGAGTTCCCTATGACCCCAGCCTGACCCTTGGGAGATGGCAGCCATAATCCCCTAGATCAGGTAAGCAAGCTGAAGTTGCTCAAGACCACTAAAGATTTCCTGGACAAGCAGGTTTTGGAAGTTGCCCTTGGGAATATCCCATTATACTGGAAATTGTGTTTGTTTGTCTTAGTCTCACATTTAATGGGACAGTGATCAGATCAGTGCACCCCTTTCTCTAGCTTCCTTTCCTTGATAGTTTTGAAACCAAATATATTGTTTAGACTATTCCCAGGCTTAGGTAAACAATGGTAAACCCATCAAGCCTTTATCCACCTATTGTTTGACTCATGGCCAGGAGGCAGAAATTCCCTATAAGAACCCCTGGATTTTAGTGGACCTTGTGCTACCTTGGAAGTGCATGCTGAATCTCTGTCGGTCTGTGCTATGAGATAGTTCCTGTGACCCCCTCTCTTGCCAGTCGCGCCCCTTCCATGGAAACCATCCTCATTTGCCAGAAGTCCAGAGGAGTCTCTCGGGCATGAGTATATCCCCCTCTATCCTGGTTTCACTTTGCCTCCCCCCGCTCCCGCTCCTTCGCGCTCATTCTTCTAGTGTGTGAGTGTGTGCCATATGTGGTTGTTTGCTCATTGTGTTAATAAATATTTTAGACTTTAATTGGAGTTTGGTCCATTTCAGCATCATTCCTTGCCAGAATTCTTATACCTCTGGTATACAATTGGATAAGATCTCCGAAGTGAAGTTTGGTGCTTCACTCTCACATTTGAGCTTATTATAAATTACCCAAAATTAGGCTTGTTTCCCAACAATATCCTCTATACCATTATTCAAGTTATTTATAAATAAGTTGAATAGCATAGAACCCAGTGGCACACCACTAGTCACTTCTTTCCAGGATGAAGAGGAGCCATTGGTGAGCATCCTGTGGGTTCAGACAGTCAACCAGTTATAAATCCACCTAAATCACTATATTCATCTGAGGAAGTAGACTGAAGTCTACAAAAGCTCATGCTGCCAACTTCTTTATTTCAGTTAGTGTCAAAGGTGCTACAAGATCTCCATGCACACTGATTCTACAGAGTAACATGGCTATATCTTTGAAATCCAGCTGAGAGCCTCATCGTCTAGTCCATGTTTTATTAGCTTGTTTGTTTGAATATCCTGGGGCACCTTAACAAAGGCCTTACTTTTTTATTATTATTATTTAAATTTCTATAAACACAAAAAAGTACATCCAACAACAAAAAATAGACATAACAAAAAGAGAAACATAACATAACATTAAACTAACAAACTAATACTCCATACTATCTAAAAAAAAAATAATAATAACAGAAAAAAATTAAAATAATAAAATATATACATAAAAAAGCTTCCCTTCCTTGATCCTGCTTATCAAATACTTCTAAAATGTCTTTCAACTATTTTCACATACTTCCGTGTTGTTTACATTAACACATTTTCCCAACAAAATCAAAAAATATATATTTATACAAGGTTGTTGATATTCATGTACCCATCATATTCCTTATGATTGACACTCTAAAGTTATTACTCTTGTTATAAGTCATTTCATGCAATTTTTTACTAAAATGATTTTACCAACCTGAGCATCTATACTATTACATATTATGTTTAGTCTCTAAGTTCAATAATAAATTACTGTGACCATATATTAGATAAATATTGAGTAACCGGCATCCACTCCTTTTCAAACCTTTCTTTTCTTTGATCTCTTAAAGCATATGTAAGTTTGTCCAGTTCCATCACATCATATAATTTAATTTGCCATTCCTTTATTAATGGATCTGCTTGGCCTTTCCATTTCTTTGCATAAACAACTCTTGCAGCATATAACATGTAAAAAATTATTTTCCCATATTTTTCTTCTATTTTATTATTTACCATACCAAGCAGAAATGTTGTTGGATCCAAATCAAGTTTTTCTTTTATAATTTTGGTAATCTCATTTTGTATTTGTGCCCAATTTTTTTTGGCTCTCTCACAATACCACCACATATGAATGTATGTGCCCTTTTCTTTTTCACAGTACCAGCAGGTATTTTTTTTTTTTATTTATATATCTTTGAAGTTTTTTCAGAGGTTAAATACCATTTGAATTGCATTTTGTAATAATTTCTCTAACATCTTGGCTTAACGTGTACTTTATTCTTTTTTCCATTTTTCCCCCATTCTTCCAACATGATGTGTTTATTGATTTCCTGCGGCCAAGAAACCATAAATTGTTTTATCATCTCATCTTCCATATATCTTTCCAATAAAACTTTATATATTTTAGATACAACATGTTGTGTTTCTTTTGTGATTATTTTACCAAATTGGCTTTCTTCCTTTTCAATGTGTGATAATTTAGTGTCCATTTGAAATCTTTCCTGTATTTGTCTGTATAAAAACCAATTACATTTTCCCCTTTCTGATGACAGTTCTTCCATTGATTTCATTGTGTATTTGTTGTTTTCCAGTTTTAACAATTCATTGTATGATGCCCATTGGTCTGTAAGCATCTGTTCTCATCTGTAAAAGGGTTCATTTACCGAGGTCCATTTAGGAATGTCTGGCATAAATATTAATTTATATCTTTTCCAGATTTTAAGTAATGGTCTCCTAATAAAATGATTATTAAACTCCGAATTCACTCTGTCTTTGTCATACATGAGATATACATGCCACCCGTATGGTAAATCATATCCTTCAAGATATAATAGTTTATCATTTTTCAGTTGCACCCATTCTTTTAACCAATCTAGGCAGCATGCATGATAGTATAATCTAAGATTTGTGATACCAAGACCCCCTCTTTCTTTTGTGTCCTGTAAAACTTTCATTTTGATTTTCAACTTCTTTTTATTCCAGAAAAATGTATTTAAATCTTTCTCCCATTTTTTGAAAGGTGAATCATTGGTGATAATTGGTAATGATTGAAATAAGAATATCATTTTTGATAACACATTCATTTTGATCGCCGAGATTCTACCCAACCATGTAAGATTTAATTTTGTCCAATCGTCCAAATTTTTCTTTACAGCTTGCCATGTTTTCCCATAATTATTCTTGAATAAATCGGAGTTCTTTGCCGTTAGATTAATATCAAGATACTTTACTTTTTTTCTGTATCTCAAAGCCCGATATTTTTTGTAATATTTCTTTTTCTGCTGTGGATATATTTAATGGTAGTATTTTTGTTTTTCTCTCATTAATTTTGAGTCCTGCCAGTTTACCGTATCCTTGAATTTTATTTTTCAAAGTGGAAATGCTTTCTATAGGATCATTTAAAACAATAATCATATCATCAGCGTATGCTTTAATCTTGTATTCTTGATTTTTAAATTTTATACCCCAGATTTGTGTGTTGTCTCTTATTTTATTATTAAGAATTTCTGTTACCATGATAAACAATAAAGGCGAGAGAGGAGAGCCTTGATGTGTTTCTTTACTTATTTGAAATCTTTCTGTCTTTTCACCATTAATCAAGATTCTTGCTTCTTGCTCTGTGTATATAGCTTGCGTCCAATTCAAGAAATTTTCTCCTACATTCACTAATTTCATCATTGCTTTCATATAGTCCCAATTAACATTATCAAAGGCTTTCTCCACATCCAGAAATATTAAAGCAGATTGCTTATCCGATCTCTTATTATAGTATTCTATAATATTAAAAACCTCACAAATATTTCTTTTCATGTGCCGATTCAGAAGAAAGCCCATCTGATCTTGATGAATCCCAATATTGAGTACTTTTTTTAACCTTTTAGCTAATATTGATGCAAAAATTTTATAATCCAAATTTAAAAGAGCAATAGGTCTAAAGTCCTTTGTTTCTTGAATCTCTTTGTCTTCTTTTGGTGTAAGTCAGGGGTAGGCAACCTTTCCCCTTTAAGAGCCGAGGGACTTCAGCTTCCAGAAGCCTCAACCATGTTGGCCAATAGTCCCATGTTGGCCAATAGCTCCTGGGATTCTGGGAGCTGAAGTCCCTCAGCCCTTAAAGGGGAAAGGTTGCCTACCCCTGGTATAAGTGAAATATAGGAGGTTTTCCAAGAATCAGGTATACCATACTCCGCAATATTGTTAATGGTGATTTGTAGCAGTACTGCCAAAATGTTTTTAGATTTCTTGTAATACAACATGGTAAAACCGTCTGGTCCAGGAGCCTTTCCTTGTTTTAGATTATCGATCGCTTCTATTATATCCATAATCATTATTTTCTTATTATGTTCTTCCCTCTGTGATTCTATGAATTCTTCAAATTTTTTTTGTTTTTTTAAATATTGCTGAATCTCCTCTATGTTTCCTTATTCCTGTGTAAATAGATTCCTGAAATATCAATGAAATATTTTCTTCAAGTCATTCTGAGCTGTTGCAATTCTATCTCCATCCTTTATTTGCCGAATAATTTTCTTTTCTCTATCCCTCTTTAATTTCCATGCTAGCCATTTACCAGGTTTGTTTCCAAATTTGAAATGACGTTGTCTGGCATATTTAATTTTTTTTCTCCATCTACTCTGTCATCAATGTTGATAGTTGTTTTTGTAAGAACTGGATCTCCTTTGTAAACTGTTTCTTATTTGGATCTTTTTTGAGTTTATTCTCATTTGCCTGAATCCTTTGCAGAATCTGATCCTGTTTTTCTCTTTGTTTTCTTTTAACTGCATCATTTTTTGTATGAAGAATCCTCTCATCACAGCTTTTGATGCATCCCAAACCATATTTGTGTTAGTTCCATTGTTCATGTTTTCCTTGAAGTATAATTGCAAGGGTTTCTCTGCCTCTTTAAGTATTTCTTCTTGTTTCAGCAATGATTCGTTTAGTCTCCAATTATATTCCTTCTTCTTATTTATAATTTCCAATGTTATCAGATTATGGCCAGAGAATATTTTTGGTAAAATCTCTGTTTTCTCAAGCACAGATATTAGCAAAGATGATACAAAAAACATGTCAATTCTTGACCAAGACAGATGGCTGTGTGAAAAAAAAGTATAATCTTTCTCAGTTCCATGGATAGTCCTCCAAACATCAATTAAGTCTAAAGTCTCTTTTAATTAAAAAAAAAACCCTGGAAAGTAACTTCCCTTGTTTCCTTCTAATTTGTTTATCTCATTTTCTGTCCATCTCTGGATTAATAACCCCATTCCAATCTCCCATAAAAATAAATTGATCATAATCAAGTTAATTAATAATTTGTAATAGTTTTTGGAAATATTTTTCTTTTTTTTTTTCTAATGGTGGATATATTGCGATGTCCAGTGTTTTTACATGATTCCAGCACACTTCTATTCCCAAATATTGTCCATTAAAATCATTAAATATTTCCTGTCCTTTCAGACCTTCTTTTATATACATTACAATTCCTTTTTTTTCCATTTGTTACTTGCAGAAACAAATTTGGCACCAAGTTTTTGATTGGATAAATATTTCTTCTCATCCTTCCTGATGTGAGTTTCTTGTAAACAGTAAATATCATTTTTCATTTTGTTCAAATAATGAAATACTCGTTTCCTTTTTTGAGGGCTGTTCAATCCTTTTACATTCCAAGATAAACATTTTATTTTTGATGTCATCATTGTCAGTATTTTATTATTAAATTTATTCTAAATCTTGATCTTCACCTTCCAAATTCATGTCCTGTTGTTGTGCTCCCAGTAAAGTTGTTGAGTCCTCATCTAAACCCTGTTCTTGGTCTTTAATGAGATTCTCTAAGAATTCCTGTGCTTCCTGTGTCGAACTGATTTTCACTCTTTTCTGTCTGTATTTGAATGATAATCCTTCTAGATTTTCCCAACAGTAATTTATCTGCGCTTCTCTAAGCTTTCTTGTAAGAGAACTGTATTCCTTTCTTTTTTTCAGTATTTGGCCTGCCATGTCCTTCAGCAATTGTACCTCCGATCCTTTAATCTTCAATCTTGTTTGAAAATGTTGTTGTATTATCTGTTCCTTTGTTATTGTTCTTACAAAGTATACCACAATGTCTTGAGGTAATTTCTTTTGCTTTGCAACCCATGAGTTCACACAGAACAATTTATCGATGTCAAATTCCATAATCTCTTTGTCCTTCCTAATAAATTCTGCTAGAGTCGATATTATAAGTTTGTATAAGTTTTCATCTTCACTTTCCATGACACCTCTTATCTTAATACATCTCTCCCTGCTTTTTTGCTCCCACATTATTTTATCTTCCAAAATCTCCTTTCTTTTCTGTGTCTCTATATCTATTTTCTCTTCTAGTGTTTGATTTTTCTTTTCTAACTCCTTCACTTTATATTTAACCAACTTCACGTCCTTTGTTATTGACTTCATTGCATCTGTTAGTTCAGCCATCTCTGATTTTATTTCCATCTTTATTTCTCCTTTTATTTTTTCCATATCCTGTCACAGATCTTCATTATTTTTGTCATCTCTTGTCTTATGAGTCTTAGTTCCTCTACTATTGCAGCCATATCTTGTCCTTTCGATTGGTCTATAGATGATCTTTGCGGTAGCATTTGTTCCTGTTTAGCTTTAGAGGATTGTAATCTGGTTGTTAGTGACATATTGATTTAAATCAATCAAGATATAGTTTGAAACAATCAAAATAAAATCCTAATTAATTATTAATTATTAATTATTATTGATTAATATTTAGTTAATTATGCACCAATCAAATAATCCAGTGTCAAATATATAAAATTATACTCAAATTATCTTAAAAAACAATATTAAGGGGAATGAAAAAGGTAAAGAAAAAAATTAACAATCCCTTCTGAGTAATAACAAGCTTTATGATACTGAGAGACAATTACTTGATTTATCTTCCCAATTTGTCAATTTTATCAATTATCAAGATTTCATTAACATCAGTCCCTCACCCCAAAATATTCAAATAATTGTAGCATTAACTGTGCAATAATATATATATGTGTGTGTTATATTATGTATCAATTCAATAAGCCACCAAATGTCACTATTTACCAGATATTTTTTTTTAAAAAAATTAATGAAATGATACCTTTTAACCACTAGATGGAGCTAAGACATCTACTGTGTTGCTAAATACCACAAAGATACAGTCTTTCACTTAGCAAATAAAGCAGATAAGGTTTCTTTGTATTTCTTTTCCTGTTGCCTATTAACCCTAGCTTTACCGAATGTGTTAGCAATAGTTTACTCTAGCTCTATATTTATAAATTCTTCCCACCCAGTTCCACCTTTCTCTTTGCCCCCTTCAGCTATAAATCTCAATTACTGTATCAAATTAGAAAACACTTTACCGACTCTAATTATTTTAACTCTTTTCCTCCCCTTATTAACTTTTCATTAAATTTCCCATTAATAAATATCAACTAAACACCATTTAACAGTAAAGTATTATTTCTCTATCACACCGCCATCCCTTTATCCGCCATCCAATGTACACTGGCTGCCATCTGGTCATCCACCGTCCACCGATCTCTCTCCTCTGTCCTCCATCCGCTGTCCAATATCCCCCTTCCTGCACCATGCCCGTCTCCCCCCGACTTCCCGATTCCTCCTACGGATCCTCCTGTCTCGTCGTCTCCATCTCCATGTCCAGTCACTGATCCCAGGTCTCTGTCTCTGTCTCCCATCAGCGATCTCAGGTCTCCGTCTCCATCTCCAGTTACCGATCCTAGGTCTCTGTCTCCATTCTCTGTCTCAGACCTGCTCCTTCCTCCACAATGAAGACCCACTCCACCTCCATTGGTGAGGGCATGCTAGCTCTCTTTTCTCCATTTTCCCCTTTCTCCACCTGTGCTGCTTCTCTTCCCCCCCCCCAAAAAAGCTCTGGTTGCCGGACCACTTTCTATCGTCCTTCCTTTTGCCACACTATTCATCTATCCTATCTCCTATCCAGCGCCAAGGGTCTCCGATTCAGCCCCACTCTCAAAAAAAGCAGTCTCAGTGAAAGCTAATTTATTGAAAGCAGTCTCAACAATTTCTCATACTGGTTTCACTGCTGAACTTATTATCCCACTGCCTCTTTGCCTTATTCCGCTATTATCCGCACTTAAAAGTCCCCAGGCTGGGCGGGTGGAAAAAAAGAAATGTACAGTCCAAATAGAGCGGGGATAAAAGATTCAATTTCAGTCCAATTTCAGTCCATTAAATAAACAATTCCAGATCAAAATATTCTGTTCAGCCTCTTTTATTTCCCCAAATCAAAAAAAGTTCAATCGGATGCATCCAATTAATTTCCATTGCCCGACCTGATACTCTGTAACTGACTTAATTACTTAATTGCTTTGCTCTCAATCTCAAACTTTCTTTTTGTTTTCCTTGTCACCACTGGGTCCCTTCCAAATGTGTTCTTTCCCGTCCTCCTATCCAGTCTGTTCAAGTTTTATATTTTCCAATTTCACTTTTCATATTGGCAAAAAAGTATTTTGAGGATCAATCCAAGAAAATATAAGTGTTGATGAGTCTGAATTGGTGAAAGATAACTGTCCCAAGAATCAAGGTTTTCAGGATTGCTGTAGATTTAAGTTTCTTATTCTTAGTTGGTGGCGTCTGTGAGCCAAGAATGGCGGCACAAATAAAGCCGTGTATAGTCCTAGGGTCCCCTCTGCTTCTTACCGGACAGACATCTGATGGATTTTCTATCATCCTGAGCAGGAATCGGACCTCAATAGAACACCTCTGATCCCTTTATACCCAGAGGAATATTTGGAGTAGCCTCTCTATTCGGAGAGGCCCTCCACTGCTGTAAGAGGCGAGTGATCTCCAGCAGACACACTAAACACCACTCAATTAGATGCCATCACAACCGGAAGTCCCTAACAAAGGCTTTACTGAAATCAAGATTCACTACCTGCACAGCACTCCCTTTGTCTATGAAACTGGTAATTTTATTAAAAATAGATGAAATTAGTTTTACATAGTTTGTTATTGAGAAACCCGTGCTGACTTTTAATGATCAAAGTATTCCTTTCTTAGTGCTTACAGATTGTTTCATTATCTGCTCTAGAATCTTTCCTTATATTGGTGTCAGGCTGACTGGGCACTATGTATTTGGGTTGTCATCCTTCCCACCTTTTCTTTCTTTCTTTCTTTTTCTTTTTCTTTTTCTTTTTTTTTGAAGATGGGAACAATATTTGTTCTCCTCCAATCCCATTTAATTTTAGATTTGCATTGCCTGATTAAAACACTATGCAATTATCTGACCCAAGATGTCTCATTCCTTTCCAATTTAGCTTCCTCACCCTGAGTATTTCAATGTTTATACATTCCATTTCTTGTATAGCTTCTCATATTCTTTGTTTGTTAACTAACTTTGTATCGATCTCCCATGGAGACCCTATGGATGAGACATCTCCAGCCCCCTCCCACACACTTCTCTGCCCAGCTTCTGCAAACTCATATTCATGATCTCTTTAATAAAGTCCATCCATCTAACATGTGGCCTTCGTCTCTTTCTACTTCCCTCCACCTTTCCTAACATTATTGTATTTTTCAATGATTCATGCCTTCTCATGATGTATCCAAAGTATGACAGTTTAAGTCTTGTCATCTTGGCTTCTAGGGATATCTCTGGCTTGATCTGCTCTAGGATCAATTTGTTTGTCCTTTCGGCTGTCCATGGAATCCGCATCACTCTTCTGCAACATCACATCTCAAATGCATTGATTTTTCTCTTATCTTCTTTCTTGACTGTCCAGCTCTCACATCCATACATGGTAATAGGGAATGCGATGGCTTGTATGATTCTGACTTTTGTATTGAGTTGTATGTCTTTGCATTTTAGGATCTTTTCTAGTTCTTTCATAGCTGCACATTCTACATTCCTGTAATATGTGTTCTGAAGTTTTGGACTTCCTTTTTATATTTAAACACCTGAAAATCCTTTCAGTTTGAGTCCAGTTGTGTCATTAGCCACAGTGTTACTTGTAATTGTTCTCTGCTATACTCCAATAATTCATTGAGTGACCTGGGAGTTTCACCGTCCGGCATTATCTCTTCCTATATTTTGGATTGTCTTATTATAGGGTTGCACAGTACTAACAAGCAGTAGCTATGGTGTCACTGCTGTTTCTCTGAGAGATTCTCCACCTATATAACCCTCCACTACTGCTGCTGCCCAGACACTTTTTGGCACATTTAGTCTGGATCCTCAGCAAAAGCCTGTCTGACATATCAGATTCTACTAGTAGCACTGCTGGCATCAGCACAGCCTCTTGCTCAAAACAACACAATCATACCACCATGGAAAGGTGCCCCTGATTCCCCTCTTTGTGTCAGCTTTCCCCTAAAATATCCAGGGGGTTGGACCCATTTTTGCGATATTTGTGGATATCAGGCCCAGCCTGGCTGAGGACTCAAGGGAGGACTCTGAGCCTGAGCCTGGCCCTAGCTCTGCCCTGAGAGCTCCATTAGAGACTGTGACTCTAGAAGACAACTAGGAGTCAAATCTCCAGACAGCAAATTTTTCTAATACTGTGGACATGGAGGAGGAGGATTTAGAGAATGATAAAAGCCTGAGAAAGACACCAGAGCCTTTGTCAGAAGCTATCTGATTTCCCTGGTGGGGAAAAAAAACATACTTCTTGACTCTTGGTTTTGACTTATCTGCTTGGATCTTTGGATTGACCACCTTGCTTTTCTGGAACCATTGACCTTCTTGGACTGTTCAACTATGCTCTTGGTTTGATCCTTTTCCTTACATCCAGACTATCTACTGACCTCATTTCTGGACTCTGCCTTTGTTGTAAGTCTACTATTCAAAACTTGCTTTATTCCACAAACTCTGTGTGGTGTTCTTTGTTTGTTTTGGGCTCTATTATCAGCTGTTGGCTGCTTTCCTGAATAGTGGACCCCCTTGGCCATTTTGGGCTCAGTAGACACCATTTTTCATTTTTTTTTAAAAAAAATGCAGGGTGGGTGATATTCCAACATGCCCACCTAACTCCTCATAGTTATCTACTTTTGCATTAAAGGAACAATTCTATGCTCCTTATGAGAATCACAAGGGACCACTGATTCAGATCTCACTTTCTGTTGGCAGAGAAGGAAGAAGAGAGAGGAAAATGTATACTGCTAATAGTCCCTCATCAAATTCATAGAAAGAAATCCTGTGAGATCTGATAGTCTCAATAACGTTGGCATTTATGTATCTCCTGAGACTTGTTATGAGAAAATATGTCATTTACTTCAAGTATTCACATATTTCTATTTATTATAAAGCATTTCTGAGAAATAAAATGTACACAAAACAGTGCATTTGTTTGAAAATGTGAATGGCTAACAGGTGCTTAGTTGAGAAAAAACACTCTGAGAAAGCCTTTAATCCATGGGAGAAGTTGAGTAAATTGGTTAAATAATAAAAATATATATGAAAATTTGGAAAATGTATTAAAGTATATTTATGAATTCTTCCAAACTGATACAAAACAAAAATGAGAAGATAATTCAGGTTGTTTTTTGGAGAAAGTAGGGGAAAAACTGAGATAGACACATCCACATCCCATGATTATTAGCAAAGATTTCTTCTACTAGGAATGCTCTGTCAGTTGGGGGGAAGCAGACGATAGCGTTGGGGGCGCCGCGGGACGGTGCACCGCCAGAGCGATGCAGCCACACCACAGCGCACTGTCGGTGCCTCTGAAAGGAGTGCTAAATCAGCGCTCCTTTCAGAAGTCAGGGAAAGTGCGCCCTAAATGCATCGTGTGCACTTTCCCTGACTTTTCCGCCGCAGCGTGTGCATACGCTGCGGCAGGAGGTTGCCCTCGGAGCGCCAGCCATGCGGAGGGCCGGCAGCTCCGAGGGCAACCTCGGGAGGAGGAAGGGGCACCGCTCGTGCGGCTGCCCCTCCTCTTCCCTGCCTCCAAGACGACCCTATTAGTTGTATGCCAAGGCCCTTAGTGGGGCTTTGCCAATATTTTGGTATAAAGTGAGGCAGCTGCCCTGGGGCAATATATTTGAAGTGTCACAAAATTACATAAAATTGTTAATTTGTTGTTATTGCACTTTTACTACTAGTGTGGAGTGAAGCAATCTCTATTTCATGTACCAAAATAACTTCTTAGACTTTGGAAAGTCTAAACCTTTATTTGGGTGAGATGTCATTTGTTCTGACTTATGCAGCAAATTATTTTGGGTCAACCTGGTCCAGTAATAAGAGTTGTTAGTTAACCAGAACTCAAGTGAAAATATAGCAAACTAGTAAAAGACAATTCTTACAAGATATTCAGATTTGCCATGTCGGAACTGCATTTAGCAGAGCTGGTGCACTGATAACTTTGTCTGACTTGGTAACTTTGCTGTCAGGAGACAAGAAGATAATACATCTTTCATATAGGCAAATGCTCTTATTTCTAATGTACCTATTACAGGAGGCTACTCTCTTTTTAGTGTAGACACCAAATGTTAATGGGCATAATGGCTATGAATCAAACAGATAATCCACTCTTCAAATAAGGAAAGAAAATTGTTACATTTTATTAATCTTCTTTATTGGTGAGAGATATGTTGCAAGCCTTAAGCAGGAGAATCAATTTCATTTGAAAATAACTGAAGTGGAAGAAAAGTAACTTTAATTGGCTAGTTGATCTGTGAGGAGTCCTGAAGGCCATGTATTAATTATCTCCCATTGAGAGACTGACATTTGTCAGCTGCACTGCAGTTAAAGGAGTCAGCAGATAGGATTTTGGTTTAAAAGGCCATACCTTTTTATTAACGACCCATTACAAGTGGTTTCCAACTTTAAATTGCTTTGGTTTGGGGGCTTAGACACTCACAGCCATTCCGCTCTGAAACATTTCTAATTTTTCAGGGAAAAGAGGAAAAATTTGTCATCTGAAACAGTTCCTTTTTAGCTTAGAACAGAGCTCTAGCTGTCAAACTGTGTTCTGGAGTGCACCGGGTCCCCCAAGAGCTTGTGAAAGTGCCTGAAAAGGAAATGTTGGGGGAAGTGACCAGAATTTACTGTAAATAGTTTGCTCTCTACTGTAATCTTCTTTTAGCAGGTAGTACTTGGAACTACTAGGTTATATTCCTTCTATATTTCCATCTTAGCTAAAGTAAGAGGACAGCAAGAATCCTAGACAGTGCATATCCCTGCCTCGTGATTCACTAAAAACACATCAGAATCTTCCCCAGTGTGTAGTTAGTCAATCAATATAATTACTGAGTTGTAGAAAGCATGGTAAGAAAAAAGACAGAAGTATCTTTTGTATGACAACCTCCCTATTCTTCTAGGCAAGAATAACACCAGGTGGCATTTGTGTGAGCTGCTGATGGCTTGTTTATGCTTCTTCCTTCCACAATCCTATTACTTCCTCTTTCACCATTTGAGCCATTGGTATTACTTCTTCCTCCTCCTCACCTTGTCTAATTTCTTCTCACCCTCTTCCAACCCACTTTTCTGTCAATAAAACATATTTATAAGATAGAGGATGGTGAGCAGATGACAGGAGGATGAGAGAGAATTACTCTTCCTTCTCAATGGGAATGAAATGAGTGTGGCTAATATGGTTGTGAGATTTCAGTTTTGGCAGATTCCCAATTCCAGAATTTCTGTATCTCCTCAGGTTCACTTAAAAACAAAACCAAGAAGTTACTTTATAATGGAATTACTTTGGTTTATCTAGGAAATCAGAAGTCTACATTGATTGTGAGTGATATTCTTCTTGGAGTTTCAGGTCCTCCAATGGGTCAATCAAACTTAGGGCCTTTACAGACTGCTGGAAATAATGCAGCTTGAGGCCACTTTAACTGTCCTGGCTCAGTGCTAAGGAATCATGGGAACTGTAGTTTATTTTGGCACCAGAGCTCTCTGACAGAGAAGGCTCAATGTCCCAGAAAAAAAATACAATTGCCATAATTCCCTAGCACTGGGCCAGGACAGTTAAAGTGACCTCAAGCTCCATTATTTCTGGTAATCTGTAAAGGCCCTTAGTGATAAAGTAAAGAGTAAATGGATGTGCTTAGTAAGTACAAATCAAGTGAGTATAACCAGAGGTTTTTACACATCTCTTGCAAAAAACAAAACAAAACACTGTACTGTCAAATCTGTCTTTGACACTTGTGGATGAGCTCCATCCCATAAAACTGGAAAGCTGCAAAGAAAATAATATGTAATCTTTATTTGAAATAATATTTCAGTTGATTGCTTGTTTTGTTCCTCTTTTTGACTTAGCATTTTTCTTCTGCTGAATAGTTTTCATTAAGATACAAATGTGAAATTCACCTCCCATGAACTAGAAATGTGATCCCACTGTTCTGATCTCCATAATGACATCCTTTCTCTGCTAATAAATTGAGCCCTGGTGGGACAAAAGCACTTTTGTCAATTAGGCATGTTTAAAATTTAAAGAGAAGCTCAGTTTCCTATCTACTGAGAACCTTCAGGAAAATCAAATCCTCCTTTCTTCAAGCATCTTTTTAATCAAATATGTATTGTTTAATGTGATTCAGCTGGAATAAATAGAACTTTTAGTGAAGAGTATCAGAGAATGCTATATGTTCAGTAATGGCAACATACTAAGGTCTGGTATTTAAAATCATGCTATCCAGAAATGGATGCTTTAAGAGATACCATTGAGGAGCTATAAAAATGCTATTATTATACTTCCCAGGAGAGTTTATATAGCATTCTCAAATGTTAGCTTTTCACACTGTAAAACTGCAAAATGATATTCTTTCCATAGTAGCTACTTGCTATGTTGATGGGGAGGGGGCATCATCACTAGAAATATCAGACTTCAATATGTTACAAAGATCCATTTTGTGCATTTTTCATGTTCCCTACTGCATATTTTCCCTGATAGGTCAACATTATTGCATTATTACAAATCTGTCACAAGTGATTTTGTTTCTGAAGACAAAATGGATCATAGATTGAGCTGTTGGTTGTTTCAACTGTGAAGCTTGAAGTGAACTCGGAACTGCCTTCATATGAAAACATCTACAAAAAATTGGGGAACTCAAACACATTGGAGAATCATCCCCAGATATTTGAGAAAGGGAAAATAAGTTTTCATTAAAAAAAAAACTATATGGGATAGAAATCAAAACTAACAATTCTATCCATACATACCATGGCCTTTGTGTGTTTAACAATTAAAACATTGCATTTCAGTCCCTGAGTATTTAACCTTTAGTCCCAATTTAAAATTGCTACCTCTTTTCTTTTCTGTGAGGACCTTTAACTTTAACACATGCATGATCCATACATGACAGGCAGGTAAAACATGGTCTCCTCCATGCTGAACACAGATGTAGCTACTGAACTGCATATGGGCAAAATGGTTTTTATTGCATATATCAACATTTGAACATTTCTTTATAAACAAGATTGATAGAATTTGATAGAACACCTTATATCCTAGGTAACTTGATCCAGCTGTTTTCTCCTTCAACTGAAACAAAGGAAATCTCTCAGGAAGTGGGGATTATCTACCATACTAGCTTGATTTCTAAAACTATGGTGATGTTCACCAGTTGGGAAGACTAATTTTGTCCGTCCTCTGAACCCTGGACTAGAAACAGAGGGCCTTGGCAGACGACTAATAGAGTCGTCTCCGAGGCAGGGAAGAGGAGGGGCAGCCCCACGCTCGGTGCCCCTTCCTCCTCCTGAGGTTGCCCTCGGAGCTGCCGGCCCTCCGCACGGCCGGTGCGCTGAGGGCAACCTCCCGCCGCAGCGTCCGCACACGCTGCGGTGGATAAGTCAGTGAAAGTGCACCCTATGCTTTTGGGGTACACTTTCACTGACATCTGAAAGGAGCACTGATTTAGCGCTCCTTTCAGAGGCGCCGACAGTGCACCGCGGTGCGGATGCCACGGTCCCATGGCGCACCGTCCCGCTGCGTCCTGGAAGCACTTGTGTGCTTCCCCCAAAGAAGGTCTTTCCCTCAGTTTAACAATGTAACATTTAATTTTATTTACTTAATTTTTTTAAAGGCCTGAGGTACCCTGTACCTGGCTGGTAGTCAAAATTTGGTCTGGAAAAAATGGCAGAACTGGAAAAATAATAATAAGTGAAGATCAAAAAGTAATATCTAAAATATTATCTAATATTATCTAAAATCTATTTTTAATTAAATTGGGACATATAGGAAGAAACTATAAAAGAGATAATGATTAAATGGGCACAAAATATTAGCCATAACATAGAATTAGATAAATGAGAGAAAGTTTGAGCTACAATGATGAAATTCTCATCATGACAAAATGTTAAGTAGAATATTTACAAAATGCATTAGAGGTGGTATATCACCCCTGAAATATTATCAAAAATGTATATATATATATATATATATATATATATATATATATATTAAAAAAATGAATGTTGGAAGTGCTTGAGAGAAAAAAGAACCCTTTATCATCAAAGATGGACTTGCACAATGGTTAATAAATTTTGGAGCCCTGTCCATCAATTAATTGAAAAACTTCTAAAGTTGAAAATGATATGATAACTGCAGTTAGACTTTTAATAGCTCAGAAATGGAAAGATAATTTAACTCTCACAGTTCAAGATTGGCTATTAAAATTATTAGAGATGGCTGAATTAGATAAATTAACATGTTTTTAAAGGAAGAAAAATACATGATTTTGTAAATATTTGGGAACAAATAATGGGATACTCAAGTAATATGTTAGGGGAAATGTCAATTATTGGATTTATTGTTTAACAATGATAGTACGTGTATATTCATTTGTAGTAGATTAATCAAACATTTAAGACAGAATTAGATAAGTAATAAATATGTAGAGAGAACAGTAAAAATGTATAAAGGTATATAAATAAAACAAATTCATGTTCGCAATAGGTGCAGTTGGAATTTGAATTTAGGAATGGATGTTAAAGGATGTAAAATGCTAAAGCATGGAAGCAAATTAATAAAAAGAATTTAGACTGTTAAAGTAGATGTGTATGTATGTATGTTTTATTGTGTTGCTTTTTATTATTTGTCTTTTATGTGTGATTTGTATATTTACAATTTTTAAAAAATGGCCTGGTAAGTGAAGTCTTCTGGGCATAGGAAATAGCAAGCTGCCACACCTCATTTGTGTTTTGTAATGAGGGGAACTTTCATGGTTGAAAACACTGGTCGGAGGGACCTTTGACAGGTAAAATTTTACCTGGATTAAAGAGAAAGTAAGGGGATTGCCCAAATGGATATGGAATCCTCATTACTCACCAGTAGACTGCCTTTTTTGGAAGCTGAATGAAGAATGAATGAGGAGGGATAATGGGGCTACATCTATGCCCAAACTGCTTCCTGTGGTATTTGTTCCTGACACAAGTCTTCTGCATATGGACTTTGGGTCACACATGTGCCAACAAGAAGAACCCACAGTATCTGGTGGACTTGACCCCCTTCTCAACTGCCATTCCATTCTTTTGTGTCATGCCTTTTTAGACATTTTAGTCTGAGGGCAGAGAATAGTAAAATCAGCAATCTGTAAGCTGCTCTGAGAGCTTTTGTGGATGAATATTAGGGTAGAAATAATTAATTAATTAAATAAATAGTGTTGTTAGTAAAGAGAAAGTTTTAATATAGCTTAAGATAATGTAATGGCTTGTTTGACATGATTATAGTAAGATAATGAGTAATACTTTAATGTAGAGAGAACTTGTAGCACCTTTGAGACTATCTAAAGAAAGAGGTTGCCAGCTTGAGCTTTTGTAGACTTAAGTCTGCCAACTTCTTTCTTTAGTTAGTCTCAATGATGCTACAAGATTTCTTTATATGCTATTCTACAGACTAACTGGCTATAACTTTGATATTTTAATGTTCTTTATATGATCCTTGAGAAGAAGATACTATTGGTTTTGAAGAAAGGGAATAGAGTATAGAATGAAGTTTATTAGATTTTTGCTTAGGCTTGAAATAATTATATTGCTATGTAACAACTGAAGGAAGAACTGAAGCTATCTTTTCCTTTCTTTTTGTCCTTTAATCTCTGTTCTTTATGTCTTACTTTGTGTTTCTTTTTCTCCTTTTTAGTGTTGATGTATTTATATAACATACAATAAAATTACTTCTTGACAAAGTATTTCATCTGATAAGTTACAAAATAGATAGGTGATGGGTAAGCTTGTCATTATCCATCTACCTACTCCTGGACCATAGATAAAATGACACCAAGGGATAGAGTGGGGGTTTATACTGCATATGTACTGTAGAACAGCATACAGTTGTACTCTCTCATAAAAATCTTGTCTTGGGGCAGACCTGACAAAACAATTTGGCTATTACTGCTTTAGCAGCTGATTCTGGAAAGGATTATGTTCTGGAAGCAAAACCAGTTTCCAGGTTCAGGAAGTGGATTAGATCCAAAATATAACATCTACATGCAAAATCAATGGCTTTGTATGCCTCCATTGACATCCATGGACAAAGGGTCTTATGGCTAAATCTACTTTTTTCATTCTTGTATAGGATTAGATGAAATTTGTATGTGTAGCTGCCATTTCTAAGTGGACTAAATTTGCCAAAATTCTGGTGTGAGAATGATAGGTATCTTTTCATTTGATCCACCCACCTACCCTTTTAAGAACAGTTTTAACATTTTTTTAAAAAATGCTTCGCAGAATTGAATGAACATTTCAGAACTTACTATTTCTGTGAAAATGAAGCTGTTAATTTCAGATAGATAGTTGAAAGCAAAGAAGAATAAAAAAACAATAGGGAGATTGGATTAGGAAAAAGAAACAAAGCAGGTGAGTGTCTGATATATTTTTGTGAAGCCAACAACCTATTCATTACAATCACATTTTTCATACAAATAGAGAAATAGAAGAAAGACAATAAGGGAAGAACAAGAGATCTATTTCACAAGATCAGGGAAATAAAAGGAAAATTCAAATCAAAGACTGGGACAATCTATGGAAATAAAAATAACATAATTCAACACCAGGAAGGAATAAAAAAATAACATAATTCAAAACCAGGAAGCAATACACAGAAGAATTATAAAAAAAGAGATAACAAAATGAAGGACACATGGAATGAAGAGCCTTATGAAGATGAACCACAAATTCCAAAAAGTGAGGTGGAAACTGCAATAAGAAAAATAGCAAAAAAACAACAACAAATAACCAGGAACAGATGATATTCCAATTGAATTGCTGCAATCTGCATTGACAGAGTCAATTCTAGTGCTAACCAACATATGTTAAAGATATGGAAAACAAAATGATGGCTAACAGATTGGAAGCAATCAATATGCATCCCCAACCACAAAAAGGGAGACACAAGAGACTGCAGCAACTATAGGGTCATAGCACTGATCTCCCATGCAAACAAAATCATGCTAAAAATTCTGCAACATAGACTCCAATCATAAATGGAGAGAGAAATCCAAGAGGTCAAAGTGGGGATAAGAAAAGGAAGAGGCACTAGGGATCACATTGCAAACATACGATGGCTAATGGAGCACACCAGAGAATTCCAAAAGAAAATCAGCATGTGCTTTATATACTATAGCAAAGGCTTTGACTGCATAGGCCATGAAAAGCTATGAAACACCCTTAAAGACATGGGAATGCCAGCACATCTGGTAGTCCTGATGAGGAATCTGTACTCAGGGTAAGAGGCTACTGTGAAAACAGAACATGGAGAAACAGAATAGTTCCCAATTAGCAAAGGGGTCAGACAAGGCTGCATTCTTTCACCCAATCTGTTCAACTTGTATGCAGAACGTATTGCAAGAAAAGCAGGCTTGAACACAGAAGAAGGAGGAATGAAAATAGGATGAAGGAATATCAACAATCTAAGATATGCAGATGACACCATAATACTAGCAGAAAACTTCACAGACATGGAACACCTACTAAGGAAAATCAAAGAAGAAATTGCAAAGGCAGGCTTACTGTTGAACATAAAGAAAACAAAAATAATGACCACCGAGGACCTTCACAAGTTCAACCTAGACAATGAAGAAATAGAAATAGTAAAAGAATTCCCACACCTGGAATCAAACATTGATAGAAATGGGGACTGCAGTCAGGAAATCAGAAGACTAAGGGGGGATGCAAACTGGTGGCCCTGGGCTCCCCTGGGAAATGGAGGATTGGGGACGAGGCTGCCCCATGCCTCAGCCCCAATCCATCCTTTTGCTGGCCCTGAAAGAAGTGCCAAAACACCAGTCCTTTCAGAACTGGCAAAAAGGGTGCCCGAAGAGCCACCACACGGCTCTTCTGCGCCTCTTCCAGTTCAGTGTCTTAATGTGCTGCACCATGATTACTTCTTCAGCGTGGGGTTGGGACACCCAGTGTGTTGCTGCCCCTCCCCTTTCCTACCTCCAAGATGGTGCAAAGTGCTGTCTTGTAGAGGCCCTAAGAATGGGAAGAGTGGCTATGAAAGAACTAGAAAAGATTTTAAAATGTAAAGATATACAACTCAGCACAAAAATTAGAATCATACAAATCATTGTATAGATTTGAGAGCTGGACAGTTAAGAAAGATGATAAGAAGAAAATCAATTCCTTTGAGATGTGGTGCTGGAGAAGTGTTCTCAGGATCCCATGGACAAACAAATGGTCCTAGAGCAGATCAACTGGAAACCTCCCTGGAAGCCAAGATGACCAAACTGAGACTGTCGTACTTCATACACATCATGAGAAGGGAAGATTCTTTAGAAAAACAATAATGCTGGGGAAGGTGGAGGGAAGTAGAAAGAGAGGAAGATCACATGCTAGATGGATGGACTCTATTAAGGAAGTCATGGTTATGGGATTACAGGAATTAAGCAAAGTAGTGGAGGACAGAGGGTCTTGGAGATGTCTCATCCATAGGGTTGTCATGAGTCGAGATCAACTCGAGGGCAGTTAACAACAACAAAAGATGCAGGGGTATTGTGCAAAGGTAACTTTTCAAGTATGGGTTGTTGTTTTTGTTGTTGTTTTAAAAGAGGGGTGATTTGCTATCCCCTTTTGTTTTCTGGGCAATCTGTGTGGAAACCCACAAAAGAGCAATACCCTTATTGTTCAATCAAAATGCAGAAAATATATTGTGCAAACTTTTAAAGCTCCACTGGCTTCTTCATCAGGTAAAAAAAGAAAAGAAAATCACACAGGAGGAGGCGAGTGACAATGGGGGGTTGCAGACTGCCAGAAATAGTGCAAATTGAGTCCACTTTTAGGGTTAGGGTTAGGGATAGGGAATCATAGGAACTGTAGTTTATTGTGGCACCAGAGCTCTCTGACAGAGAAGGCTCAATGTCTCAGAAAAAAAAAATCCATGATTTCCTAGCACTAACCCTAACCCTAACAGTGGACTCAGTTTGCACTATTTCTGGCAGTCTGCAACCCCTCAATGTAAGTGTCACAGGCCTACATTTTTTTATCATATGTTGTTTCTGTTGTATTTCAGTTGGTGTAGGGATCTTAGTGCAGTCAAAAGCCACTCTCCTTCATGGCGATGTGCAGGTTGGGACAATGGAGAATAACATTTAAACTCCATTAGCAGCAGTAACTTTTCCATTCCATAACCTTTATTAGGCATCTCGATAATCGATATACAATGAACAATACAGTATAAAATTTAACTAAAATAATTAACATGAATACATACAATTTACCGTCATTAAAATAATCTAACACTGAACTCTAACCACTATTTAATTTGTGCCAGATTTTTGTTGCCTCCATTAAAAAATTGGCCATCAAACATGTAATCTGTACATTACGATCCTCCAATAGATGTACTAAAGTTATATCAGTTAAGCAGTAATTCAATTCCGTTAGTTTCTTTAGCAATTTCGCCCTAGGTTTTTGATACAACGGGCAAAGAAATGTAATATGTTGAAGAGTATCTGGAGATAGATCACAAATACACATTCAATTTGCAAAAGGTATCCTCAAATATCTGCCTCTGGTAACACAGGAAGGGTGAATGTTCAACCTTGTGAAGAGGAAGGCTTTCTCGAAGCCTGTAGGGACAGTGATTGAAAGTACTTTGGTATCTCTCCCCAATGGGGGGGAATGCCAAATACAGAGGGGGAGCACACTCTAGGAGTAATGGGATAAGTCATCTTATAGTCCCAACTCAATAAACATTCTTTAATTGTCTTGAAGCACTCCTCCTCAGTCAGGAGGAGTAGAGAGTCCAAATTTAGGCCCTTAATTTTTAATTTATCTTTGTAGATTTTTGACCAGATAGTATAATAATTGTCAGATAAAAGAAACCAAATTAAACTAGATCTATTTGGTCTATAATGGATTTTTAGCCAATATTTGTACGTCATCAACCAGGCTGTGGTCTCGAGTGTGTCCGGACCAAGTTCAGCATATAACGTTAAGTGATGAACACATGGTGGGATGGATAACAATTTCCTACATAATTGTGCTTGTAAACTTTCGACCTCCCTATTAAGAGCTGTGACCCATACAAATATGCTATATAGTATTTGTGGTCTTATTTTAGTTTTGTAAATTTTCATAGCTGCAAGGAGATCTTGGTTACCCTTCTTATAAGAAAAGGATTGTAGAGTCGCCAGGGATCTTTTTCCAGATTGGACCACCTTTTCTCTCTGTTTTGCCCAACGGCCATTATAATGGAAGAGAACACCCAAATATGTATACATTTTTACCTGCTCTATAATTTGATTATTCACCTTCCATTTCCTTGGATTGAAACCTTTTGAAAACACCAAAACCTTTGATTTAGTAACATTTATCTGTAGATAAAACTTGGCACAATACTCACTAAATCTATTCAGGGCTCTCGATAGGCCCACTTGAGTGAACGAAAGTAATACAGTGTCATCGGCATATTGCAACACAAGTAATGGGCGATCGCCTAGCATGGGGGGATGGGTATCAACCATTGACAGCAGCAGTAACTTGTCTTGGGATGCATGCTTTCTCTGGTTTTTGTGAAGCCACACACACCTTTCTTAAGCAGAGAATATTGATTTTTTTCAAAAAAAAAAATCACCCCAAATTCTGGAGAAAAATCTTTTTCATGCTATATAGATAAAAATTTGTCAATTGTAATCCAAAAGAAAACATTTTACTTTTGTGGGAAATATTACACATAGTAGTTTCCTTGGCTAATCTATGTACAGGAAAGAATCGTTTGGATGGCTATAAAGATTTTATGAAAAGATTTTATGAACATTGGAAATATTTTCACAAATGGCACCAACTCCCTAAAAAAAATGGAAAGCTAGAATATGAGCATAAGGACTTAGTAGGTTGTTAGGCTGTGTTTTGTTTCATTCATCAAATAACAAAGATAAAACAACTGGGCATGTTCTGCTGTTGAGAAAACAGCCAGAGAACTAGAGTAACAGACAAAATCCCCCACAAGTATGGTTTAGAATAATACTTGCACCTTAGTGGTGAATTTGTTTGTATGTCATAGCCTTTTGTGGATGAGATTCTTTCACTGCACATTTCTGTAATGCTACACAACATTGACTTAGGGCCTTTGCAGACTGCCAGAAATAGTGCACATTAAATTGAGGCACTGCCCTGGCTCAGTGCTAGGGGATCATGGGAATTGTAATTTATTGTGGCACCAGAGCTCTCTGACAGAGAAGGCCAGAAAAAAATACAGTTCCCATGACTCCCTAGCACTGAGCCAGGGCAGTGCCTCAATTTAATGTGCACTATTTCTGGCAGTCTGCAAAGGCCCTTAAATGTTTATTTGGGCTGTTAAAAAAAAAGTTCTGAGTTCAATCTACTATCTGAGCCTTAAAATATTAATAAAAAACCCCTTCATGTACTTAGGTGATTTTTTTTAAAAAATTGTACATGTTTTTATGATACATGTGGAGTTTTTGTAGTACATATTTCTCAAAGTGAAAGTTGTTGTTTTTGTTGTTAAAAAAAAAAAAGCAAAATAAGGTTTGCCATACAGCAAGTCACAAGAAGTAGAAAATGGATTCTTTTAATATTTTCAATGCCAATAAAAACAAAACAAAAAAATCATTACAACATTAAAAGGAACACTTGCTTGGAGAAGTTCCATAAATCTTGGACAAAGTTTTAACCAGTCTAAGCAAGCTGCTTTGCTTTTGCATTCAGATGTGGTATGATAAAATGCAGGCACCTAATTCTAGTTGGTTTATATTCATTTTCCTTTGGTACATTAAAAGGTGACAGCCAGTATGGTGTAGTGTTTTGACTGTTGGACTAACAGCCTTTTAGATTCTGAAGATCTGGGTTTAAATCTCTGCCTCAGAAGAAATCTTTGCCTCAGTCTCACCCTCAAAAGAAATCAATGGCAAACCTCCTCTGAACAAATTTCACCAAGAAAACAGGGTGATAGGTCCTCGTAAGTTCATCCAAAGTCATAAACATTTTGAAAGCTCACAACACCATCAAAAGGCATAACTGAAGCACACTATTTCAAATAGTCAGCCTCAACGGTACAAACATTGACTCTTCTTTATTCCATGCCACAAGCTTCTTACATTAACTGGTCGCAGGCTTAGACATGGGGAGTTTGAAATGCAGCACCTTATGGGCTCACAGCCACTGCACTATTGCCAAATGACAGCACAAACACATCCACTTGCCAACCAGGTTCCTTGCCACCTCAGGGGTTGTTAGTGGGCAGGATACCCTATGTTGGTTCAGCTTACCAACCTCCCTTCCTTTCATCCATAATTGTATATCCCAGTCTTCCTCTCATGTTGCCTACACACCAATTTGCACCAGGTAGTCATGCCACATTTCAGCTGTACCAGATGGTGATTTAGATTCTGTTTTAGGTGAGCATTTGAACACCCTCCACAGGTCGAGAAAATTCTTAAAGGAGAATTTATTGATATATTTTCACTTCTGTACTGGGAAGTGAACAAAAATAATTGGGAGAGTATGGAATAAAAGGAGTGTGACATAGTATGCAAGATAAAGGTAGATAGGAATAGGCGGAACTGGCTATCCGGTATGTTTATCTTTGTAGGAGTCATAGCCAGCTTACAGCTGGCCAGAGCTTACTCACTTGTTTGCTATATGGACATAATTCATAGGGCCTATGTGGGCTTTGCTGCCTTTGCTTGGCTTCAATATGATGAAGCTTTTAGAATGAAAGTGGCTAGCACCCCAACACTTAGGTGGGATCAAATCCACTCTCAACTATGGATGCAGTTAATGACCCCAGGTTGACCCATGCAAGGTGAGTGGACTCATAGTGGTCATATGGTCTAAAAATCCCAGACTGGTTCTCCTGTTAAGAGTCCATCGACCCCTGTGGACTCTTTCAAGATATACTGGGATTTTGGAGTACAAGTTCATATAATAGACATCCTTGCATGTATCATCATGAATGTTCCATCTGCAAAGGGTCAATCATTTCGCCAGTGTCCTAATGCCAGGTCTTCATCAGGTTTCAAAGACAATTCAAATAAAAAGAGCCCTGGAGCTCCAACTCCACTTGCAAAAGGGGCCCAGCCCAATTGAGCTTGATTATTTTTTAAAGCTGTTGTTTGTTTATTCCAGGGGTAGGCATCCTTTCCCCTTTAAGGGCTGAGGGACTTCAGCTCCCGGAAGCCTCAGCCATGTTGGCCAATAGTCCCATGTTGGCCAATAGCTCCTGGGATTCTGGGAGCTGAAGTCCCTTGACCCTTAAAGGGGAAAGGTTGCCTACCCCTGGTTTATTCTAACAGGCCAGCAGCTGACTATTTAATGAAAGGCTTCCATGATGTTTTTCACTTTCTGTTTTATGATCAGCGTAGACCTTATCACTCAAAAATTGTGTTTCATAATAGGGTTAGAACACATAGTTAGGATTAAGATTCAGAAAGAGGTTGATGAAGGGAGAGTCATAGCTTCCTACTCATTACCCTTGGTTCTCAACTTCAGGGTGTCTCGACTAGGTGTTGTCCCCAAGAGGTCCTGGGGGAACATAGATTAATCCATCACTTATCATTTCCACAGGTTGATTCAGTTAATGACAGCATTTCTCAGGAACTATGCTCAGTGCAATACACTTCCTTTGGTTTGGTCCTGCCCACAGTGCATAGTAGAGGCTTTGCTACAGAGCTTGGAAAGTGTGACATATGTCTAGGATTTGATAAAGATTTTCAAATTTATTAAAGATGTTATTTCACCATGCTCACTGTATCCTGGATGCTCCAATAGATTTCAAGGAGGAAAAGATAAAGCCCTCCTTTCGAAGCATTCAAAATTGCATTGCAATCTATTGGATCATCCAGGATACAGTGAGTATGGGGAAATAACATCTTTAATAACTTTGAATATCTTTATCAAATCGTAGACATATACATGTCTATATACATTTTCTACAGGAATGTATTGCCTGATAAACTCCTTACTTATACTGGATGACTCCCTGCAAATAGGGAAATTATTGTGCTATTACAACAGGTACATCTGCTAGATTATTATTTTACAATATGGTCTTCATTTACTAATAAATATACTAACTATACTATATTTTTCTATTTTAACTTAATTTTGTACAGAAAAAGACATACAGTCAAAACATGTTTGGATTTATTGTAATTTTTTATCTCTTATATTACATATCCTCTGGAAGTGTATGTGCTTCTATTCCTTCATGCACTTTGAATGTTTAATATTTTTATATTGTATATGTCATTTGAGATTTATATATCTCTAATCTTCTATGTATATTGGCAGTGCATTTACTTTTTATTTGCATATATATATGGGAAGCTTATACATTACTTGTTGTTTTTACTTTCTGGCACAGTGTATTGCCTTGACCACACACTGTTTACTTGGATGCCAGAAAACTTCTGTTTCTACATTTAGTGTATATTTTAGATAATAAAATTTTCTTATGTATTACTCTTTCACTACTTTTCCTTAGCCCTTTATGTGTGTCATAAATAAGACCGAAACTTGGGGTTTCTGCTATTGATATTGTATGTGGATTTTAATTTTTAAACTTGTTGAGAGGTCAGGACAGGTGATGTTTTTTGAAGCAAGTTACATTTTTAAAGAAATGGGCACCTGTTCACTCCAAACATAAGCATACTATTAAGAACAGTTTACTGTTTTGGGGGGGGGGGGGGAGAAGCTCACCTAGACACTAACTCTCTGCAGGACCTTACAGGCTCAAGGTTTTAGAAAAGCAAGTAATTAACCAGAGTGACTTCAAGTGAGAATGAGGTAGAAAGGAAAAAAGTAGGGCAAGGACAAGCTGATTTTACAGCAAAAACAAGTATTTCTTTACTAAAAAGACAGAAAAGGATAGTAGTAGAAATCAACAGATAAATCAGTGCAGGCCGTTCTATTTTTCTTTTTTTAATGAAATGAAATGTATTTGCTAAAAAAACCCCAAACAAATAAACATGATGAAGGTAGATCAAAAGCACAAAAATATTAACAAATGCTTACATAAAAAATAGGGCATGAGTTATGTTATCCTGATCTTGAAATACAAAGTAAATTTCCCTGCAATGATTTGTTCTATTGAATTAATTCTTTCCAAATGGAACCATAGGTCAATAGAATGTAAGTTCTTTCCTCATTAATTTGATTTACATAGGAAACAAATGGAAACCACGTTACCTCAAAGGTATTATTATCTTTCTGTTCTTTTGCTTATTTGCCATGTTAGTGTGAAGACCCCCGCATTCACCTAACTTTTTTCTCAGATGGCAGCCCTTGTTCGGTGGTGGAGGAGCAGGTTTATTTGTAAATCCAGCAGAGTTTAACTTGCAGCAGAGAAACACCACACAGAGCAATATCCAATCTTCTAGTAGTAGGCTTTATTATAGAAAACACATGTAGAGTAAAAAACTATAAGGTCCAATAGAATATCACATCAGGCAGATGTGGCTATCAGGTACATACTACAAATCCTTAATGCTACATTGTGAAAAAGTTAATCATTCTATAGCTCCAGCAAAAATAAAGAAAACTTAATCCATTCCAATGAAAGTTCAAAAACAGACTGACTTCTATGCCTGATACACAATTTTCTCAGCCCAACCTTTATCCACCTCTTGGGTGTTAACCTCAGGTTAATTGGTTGTTTTGTACATGACGTATGTTAACTCAAACTCTTGTTCATCCTTTACCATGTGATCTACTTTCTCATAACAACTTTTATTATTGTTTTCACTGTATAAACAAGAACACTATCCCATCTATTCCATCTTGTGGTTTCCATTTTGTTTTGTCTCTTTGGACACCTGGACTGAGTTGTTGTGTTCGGCCTAGAAGCATGTTCTCATGGAAAAATACAGACACACACATCTTTACATTTCACCATTGACTATATATGCCATCAATACTCTAACAATCCCCTCCTGAAATGTATGGATGTGTGTATGTTGCACACTAACTAAAAATGTTGTAAAACTAACTTAGCACGTTTGCTAGGCTTCTACACTTATGACATACCAAGTAGACGTGACATCTGGTCGTGTCTATCAATGGTCAATGCTTTTGTTAAAGTGTCTCCTTGATTCTGCTTTCATTCTATGTATTGCAGACTCACAATTTCTTTCTGTACCATCCCTCTGATATTTTGGTATCTGACTCCAATGTACTTTGTTCTACACTTCAGATTTTCTGTTTCAGCCATGGCAATACAAGATTGATAATCCTCATTTATCAATACTGGCTCAACACACTCTTGATTTAAATCTTTCAACAATTGTCTAATCCATTCAATCTCATTGACTAATTCAGATAGAGCTCTGAACTCCGCTTCTCCTGTACTTTGTGCTACATATCCCTGCTTTCTATTTCTCCAAACAATTGTGCTCTCTCCAAACTTAATCAACAATCCTGTCACTGACTTTCTATCATGAAGTTCAGAAGCAAACAAACTGTCAACAAAACATTCAAGTCCAGCTTGACTGTTTTGTAACTTTTGGCCTAAGCAGACTGCCAGAAATAGTGCATATTAAATTGAGGCACTGCCCTGGCTCAGTGCTAGGGAGTCATGGGAATTGTATTTTTTTCTGGGACATTGAGCCTTCTCTGTCAGAGAGCTCTGGTGCTACAATAAATTACAGTTCCCATGATTCCCTAGCACTGAGCCAGGGCAGTGCCTCAATTTAATGTGCACTATTTCTGGCAGTCTGCTTAGGCCCTTTAACTTTCTATCTATGCTATCTTTCAAATATTTCAACAAATGTTTTACTGCAGTCCAATCTTCCACTTTCGGTAAATTTGCTTTTCTGCTAAGTACACCAACTGCAAAAGAAATGTCTGGTCTAGAATTACAAGCAATAAACATCAAACTCCCAACAAAACTTCTATACAACTCTGGATTTTCAAACTCTCTAGTCCCTTTATCATTAACATATCCAACTGACATAGAACTCCTCATTGTCTTTGCATCCTGCAATCCACACTTTTCTATCAAGCTTTGAATCTTTTTTCTGTTGATTTAACAAACAATTTCCATCTTCAGTCCATTCAACTTCAATTTCAAGATAAGATTTTAAAATTCCAAGATCTTTCACACTAAATTTCTTTGACAATTCCTTCCTCACTGTCTGAAACTCTTGTTTTGAATTAGCTGCCACACACAAGTCATCAACATAAATTACCAAAATCACATCTCCTTTTGTGTAAACACATGCATCAGCAACACTGCATTTGTAACCAAGCATTACTATCTCTTCATGTATGCAAAGATTCCAACTTCTTGGACTCTGCTTCAAATCATATAAAGCAGGGGTAGGCAACCTTTCCCCTTTAAGGGCTGAGGGACTTCAGCTCCCAGAATCCCAGGAGCTATTGGCCAACATGGGACTATTGGCCAACATTGATGAGGCTTCTGGGAGCTGAAGTCCCTCGGCCCTTAAAGGGGAAATGTTGCCTACCCCTGATATAAAGCTTTCTTCAATTTGTACACCTTTCTGTCACTATCTTGTTGAAATCCCAAAGGTTGTTCTATGTATACCAGGGGTAGGCAACCTTTCCCCTTTAAGGGCCGAGGGACTTCAGCTCCCAGAATCCCAGGAGCTATTGGCCAACATGGGACTATTGGCCAAAATGTCAGAGGCTTCTGGGAGCTGAAGTCCCTTGGCCCTTAAAGGGGAAAGGTTGCCTACCCCTGATGTATACAGTCTCCTCAAGACAAGCATTCAAGTATGCAGTCTCAAAATAAAAATGATGTACTAACTGGCCTCTCTTTGCTGCTAATGTCAAAACCAATTTCAAACTTTCAAGTTTTGCTGTTGGATAAAAAGTTTTATCAAAATTCTCAAACCTCTGTTGTGCAAATCCTTTAGCTACCAACCTAGCCTTGTATCTCTGACTACCATCAGGCATCAACTTTCTTTTGTAAACCCATTTGCAACCCATCACCTTGTGATTTGTAGGTCTGTCAACAATTTCAAACACATTCTTGTCTATTAAAGACTTGAACTCCTGCTCTATAGCAGACTCCTATTTCAACCTTTCTTCATCACAACAATCTTGCACTTCTTTGTAACTCTCAGGCTCATCTACCACAACTGTACAAGCTGTAGCTTCCTGATTTTAAAATGATCTGGAAGTCTTCTGACTCTCTGGGTGCATCTCAAGACAGTGTTTTTAGTCTTTCCATCCTCATCTTCAGTATCAGTGCTTGTCTGTGAATCCCTATCTCTGTGTCTCCTAGTTTCTGTCATTCTAGGTCAGGGGTAGGCAACCTTTCCCCTTTAAGGGCCGAGGGACTTCAGCTCCCAGAAGCCTCAGCCATGTTGGCCAATAGTCCCATGTTGGCCAATAGCTCCTGGGATTCTGGGAGCTGAAGTCCCTTGGCCCTTAAAGGGGAAAGGTTGCCTACCCCTGTTCTAGGTGCATGTGGACGTGTTTGTGTCATCTTGTCTGATGCACTTGCTTCACTTTCTGAAGAATCTGACTCTTACTTTACTACCCCTCCATTTCTGGCAGGTGTTTCTAACTGTCCCTATCTAAGAAAAACTTCTTTGTTGGAGTGCACATTTTTCCAACCTGAATGTTTCTCAAAATTTGTGCTCCTAGAAAACAAAATTTCCCTTGCTCCTAGGTGAAATTGTAACTATTCCCTGAATAACCCACAAACATCAATCTTCTCCATTTGGGCTGACCTTTCCTTCTGAAAGCTGCAGGCACATAAACATTTGCATATTGCCCAAGCACTCTAAGATATTTTTGCTGCCTCACCCTTTTCTTTCAAAAGTATCACATAAGAAAACCTGGTGAAACGATCCACAACCACCATGGAGTATTTGCTTCCCCCTAGTGTCGAAACCATAGGACCAGCAACATCACAATGCACAGCCTCAAACGGACGTTTGGCTTTAAATTTGCTTTGTTTTGCCACAGAATAAGCCTTCAACTTAATCCTGCTACAAACTGAGCACTCTAGGTGGTTTGAACATGGTGAAATTTTAAAATCAGGACAAATTTTCTCTAGCTTCAGAAGACTTTGAAAACCAACATGACCCAGCACTCTGTGAAAATAGTGAATGCAATTTGAATGTAAAGGCTCATTTTGCACAAGTGCACACTCTGCTTCATCTACTATATAGTACAATCTGTCTTTCTTAACAGCTTTAGCACAAACTTCACCATCTTTGGAAATTAAGCATTCATCCCCTTTAAAACTCAATTTGTACCCATATGTGGTCAAAGCAGACACACTAACTAAACAGTTTTGTAATTTAGGCACATATAAAACATTTTCAAAACTTTTACCAAACCCTGGAATTCAAACAGTTCTCATCTCACGGATTTCTCTTGCTGCTCCATCAGCTAGAGCAACTGAAGTGACTGTGGAGGGTTTTTTGCTTCTAAACATCTCAATTCTGTTAGACATATGAGTGCTTGCTCTGCTGTCCAGGGTCCAATGGCTGGTTTTTGCAATTTGAGTCACACTGTCACAGCCTCTAATCATAGCAACAGTTCCTTTGTTTCCTCCCGGAGGACGTGGCTGCTGTTGATTCCTCTTCTTGTTGTTGGCTGCAAGCTTACGGCAGTCCTTTCTTAGATGACCTGCTTTCTTGCAGTAGTAGCAAATCTTTCCTCTGGAAACAGCTGCTTTTCAGTTAGCATCTCCCTGGAAACTCCCTCTGTGGCATTTGGAGATTTTGAAGTTGCAGACGCCTGCTTGCACTGCTCAGCCTCAAACTTTCAGCATTGGCTTTCTTCCATGACTCTGGAAGCCACTAGTTCCATTGTGAGTTGTGCTGCAGGCACCCCTTGCAGACCATACAGAATGTTGTCATAATTTTCAGACAAAGAACCCAAAAGGATAAAACATTTCTATTGTTCTGGAATATCCACACCCCTCATTTGAACTTGAGCAAATAACTCTCTCATCTGTTCCAGATGCCTTTCTGGCGGTTGATTCCCTTTCATTTTGCAAGCATAAAGTTTTTTACACCACATCATTTTGGCTAATTCTGATGCAGACTGGTGAATGTCCCTGAGGGTATCCCATAAGACTTTTGCCACTGTTATGCCCCTTACATGATTCAATTGGCCTTCAGAAAGAATGAGGTGCAGAGTTGCAACAGCTTTCTCATTCCTTTCTATCTCAGCTTGGCTGGAGTTAACTGGTAGACCCTGTTCCACAGCTGGCCATAAATTCTCCTTTACAAGTAGAGCACGGGCATATAAGTTCCAGGCTTCATAATTCTCCGCACTGAGTTTTGGAAATTTTGTAACATCCATGATTAATTTTTACTTGAGGCACAAAAGTTAAAGCTGCTTGCCTCTCTCCGGCTTTCTTAAAGAACACTGTCTCTTTAAATGTGCATCTTGAACAGACTTTCTGAGAACTTGACCATTTTAGCTTAACAGCAAGACAGTCTCTTTGAAATTTATTACTTCAGATAAGCACAGTGATTTACTTACTGCTTGCCAGCAACACTTCAAAGCAAGTTGCAGAAGAATTCAAGCTTTGATTCTTTCGGAGGACAGCTCATCTCCGTCTCCCTCTGGCTCTGCTTCTTTCCAGTTTTGCCCATCCGGTCCTTCTCCCTTCGGTGCACGGCTTTGGAAGATGCCTGGGCAACCCATAACCTTTGTTCGGTGGTGGAGGAGCAGGTTTATTTGTAAATCCAGCAGAGTTTAACTTGCAGCAGAGAAACACCACACAGAGCAATCTCCAAGCTTCTAATAGTAGGCTTTATTATAGAAAAAACATGTAGAGTAAAAAACTATAAGGTCCAATAGAACATCACATCAGGCAGATGTGGCTATCAGGAACAAACTATGGGGGGGGTGCAGACCAGGGCATCGGGGATGCCCTGGGACAGTGCACCGCTGGAGTGAGGCACTCGCACTGCGGCGCACCGGCGGCGTCCCTGAAAGGAGCGCCAAATTGGCGCTCCTTTCAGAAGATAGGGAAAGTGTGCCCTAAACATGTCAGGCACACTTTCCCTGGCTTTTCCGCTGCAGCTTGTGCGGACGCTGCGGCAGGAGATTGCCCTCGGCGCGCCGGCCGTGTAGAGGGCCGGCAGCTCTGAGGGCAACCTCGGGAGGAGGAAGGGGCACCGCTCATGCGGCTGCCCCTCCTCTTCCTTGCCTCGGAGATGACCCTATTGGTCATCTGCCGAGGCCCTACAAATCCTTAATGCTACATTGTGAAAAAGTTAGTCATTCTATAGCTCCAGCAAAAATAAAGAAAACTTAATCCATTCAAGTGAAAGTTCAAAAACAGACTGACTTCTATGCCTGATACACAATTTTCTCAGCCCAACCTTTCTCCACCTCTTGGGTGTTAACCTCAGGTTAATTGGTTGTTGTGTACATGACGTATGTTAACCCAACCTCTTGTTGTTCATCCTTTACCATGTGATCTACTTTCTCATAACAACTTTTATTATTGTTTTCACTGTATAAATAAGAACACTTTCCCATCTATTCCATCTTGTGGTTTCCATTTTGTTTTGTCTGTTTGGATACCTGGACTGAGTTGTTGTACTCGACCTAGAAGCATGTTCTCATGAAAAAATATAGAGACACACATCTTTACATTTCACCATTGACTATGGGGGGGAAGCAGACGAGGGCATTCAAGATGCCCTGCAGCGGTGCGCCGCGTGACTGGAACAGTCACACCGCGGTGCACCGTCAGCACCTCTGAAAGGAGCGCAAAAATAGCGCTCCTTTCAGAAGTCAGTGAAAGTGCGCCCTAAAAGCGTCTGGCGCACTTTCACTGACTTTTCCGCCACAGCGCGTGCGGTCGCTGCAGTGGGAGGTTGTCCCCGAAGCGCCAGACGTGCGGAGGGCCAGCGGCTCCGAGGACGACCTCGGGAAGAGGAAGGGGCGCCGTTCGTGTGGCTGCCCCTCCTCTTCCTTGCCTCGGAGACGGCTCAATAAGCCGTCTGCCGAGGCCCAAAATTACTTCTTCCATTTTACCTTCCATTTTTCTTGTTTTGTATTCTAGTTTTTCCACTTTACTGGTCATTTTCTCTATATGTGTGTTGATCTTATCTAAATCTTGTCTGATTAAGCTTGACTCATGTTTCAGTTCTCTTTTTGTTTCCCCCCTGGAATCTCTAATATCCTGTCTCATTTCATCTTTTTTTTCTCTGATTTCTTTTCTCAGTTCCAAGTGAAGTCTTTTTATTTCCTCCAGGATGGAAACAATCTGATCCTTTTCTGGCCATCTTTAACAAGGGTCTTCTCTGATTTGATTGTAAAGCTGCTTGTGATTGTGTTTTTTCCCTTCTTGACATCATGTCTTGTTCTTATTTTCCTTCTATTGTGTTCATATAGTATTTAAGTCAAGTCTAGTGGAATCATCTTTTCTTCTTTTTTTTCCCGTCCTCTTTTTTCTCTCTCGTCAGATACTGTTTTGTTTATCTAAATTTTATCAAATAAAAGAAATATCCCTGACATGTCCAGTTAATGTTCCTGGTGCATCCTCTTGTAAAAGATCTTGAAAAACCCCCGGTATCTGATATGCACTGGACACTGAGAGTTCACAGTTTATATACATTTATATACATTTCTAGTTTACATTTCCACATTTTTCTCATAGCTAGGGATACTCCAGGTTGTTGGAAAAAAATATTTCCCATTTCTATTTTGGGTTACTTGCATATTATGATGCAGCAGTAATCAGCTGTCCTGAACAATCTGTTCATACAAAAATTAAATAGTGCATTATACTCATAGATTTACTCACATATGCCAAGATAACAGAAGAATGCAAAAAGGAATTGCATTCCAATGATGGAACTAAGTTATCTGGCAATTATTCCTTACTCCTGTTGGCCACTGTGACTCTGCTTACTATTTCCATATGCATTTCTCATTCAGTGGTACTGAGAAATCTATTCAAACTTTTCTTTTTATTAACTGCCCTCAAGTCGATCTGGACTCATGGCGACCCTATGGATGAGACATCTCCAAGACCCCCTGTTCTCCACTACTCTGCTTAATTCTTGCAACCCCATACCCATGACCTTCTTAATAGAGTTCATTCATCTGGCATGTGGCTTTCCTCTCTTCCTACTTCCCTCCACCTTTCCCAGCATTATTGTCTTTTCCAATGGGTTCTTCCTTCTCATATGTCCAAAAAATGACAGTGTCAGTTTGCTCATCTTGGCTTCCAGGTAGGTTTCTGGCTTGATCTGTAGGACCCATTTGTTTGTTCTTTTGGCTGTCCATGGGATCCTCAACACTCTTCTCCAGCACCACATCTCAAATGCATTGATTTTCTTCCTATCAACTTTCTTAACTGTCCAGGTTGCACATCGATACATGGTAATAGGAAGTACAATGGCTTGTATGATACTAAGGTTTGTGCTGAGTTGTATGGGGAGGATGAAGACTAGCACTTTAGGCTGTATTTTAGAATCTTTTCTAGTTCTTTTATAGCCACCCTCCCCATTCTTAATCTTCTTCTGATTTCCTGACTGCAGTCCCCATTTCTATCAATTTTTGATCCCAAGTATGGGAATTCTTTTACTATTTCTATTTCTTTATTGTTTAGGTTGAACTTGTGAAAGCCGTTGGTGGTCATTATTTTTGTTTTCTTTATGTTCAACATTAAGCCTGCCTTAGAACTTTCTTCTTTGATCTTCCTTAGTAGGTATTCCAGGTCTGTGACATTTTCTGCTAGTACTATGGTGTCATCTGCATATCTTAGATTGTTGATATTCCTTCCTTCTATTTTCACTCCTCCTTCTTTTGTGTCCAAGCCTGCTTTTCTTATAATATGTTCTACATACAAATTGAACAGATAGGGTGATAGGATGCAGTCTTACCTGACCCTTTGTCAATTGCGTACCATTCTGTTTCTCTGTGTTCTGTTCTGACAGTAACCTCTTGTCCTGAGTGCAGATTCCTCATCAAGATTATCACATGTGTTGGCACTCCCATCTCTTTAAGGGTGTTCCATAGCCTTTCATGATCTATGCAGCCAAAAATTTTGCTACATTCTATAAAGCACATGATATCTTCTTTTGGAATTCCCTGGTGTACTCCATTAGCCATCATATGTTTGCAATGTATTCTCTCATGCCTCTTCCTTTTCTGAACCCTACTTGAACCTCTGGGATTTCTTTCTCCATGTATGGTTGGAGTCTATGTTGCAGAAATTTGAGCATGATTTTGTTTGTGTGCAGTGCTATGGTCCTATAGTTGCTGCAGTCTCTTGTGTCTCCCTCTTTGTGGATGGGGATGCATACTGATGTCTTCCAATCTGTTGGGCTTTATTTTGTTTTCCATATCTTTGACATATGTTGGTTAGCACTAAAATTGACTCTGTCAATGTGGATTGCAGCAGTTCTATTTTAATATCATCTTTGAGTCATAAAAACTAGTAACTGTTTCAGTAATTTGTCATTTATCTTTCATGTGATTCAGCCAACATAAGAGAGAATAATCTGTTCTTACCATAAATTTTCTACCTCTGAAATATGTTTTTAACTTGTTTAAGGCCCAGACTATGGCCATACATTCTTTCTCAATAGTGGCCAAATGCTTTTCTCTCGGTAACAACTTTTTACTTAGGAACAAGACTGGGTGCAACTGACCATCTTTACCTTCTTGGCTTAGTACTGCCCCTATTCCTACATTGGAAGCATCAGTAGTTACTACAAAAGTCTTGAAGTAATCTGGAGCCACCAATATGGGTGCAGTAGTCATCAATCATTTCAATTCATTAAAGGATTATTACACTTTCCTGACCATTGGGTTTTAACAGGTTTATCCTTTTTGTCAAATTGGACAAAGGGCTTGCAATAGTACTGGAGTTAGGAAAAAAAACATCCTATAATAATCTGCCAATCCTAAAAATGATCTGACACACCAATTAATTATAGCTTCAACTTTTGAAGTTTTAGCCTTGATGTTTCCACTTCCTGCCACATAACCTAGATACCAGTTTTCTCTTTTTCCAATATGGCATTTAGAACAGCTAAACCACTCTTTTTAAGTCTTTTAAAGACTTCTGCTATGACATCCTCATAAAATGTTAAAATATGAATAGATATGAATATGCAAATGAAAATACACACACACTAAGCAAAGAAAATATTTTTATTTATATACTAAGTCTGGGGGGCAACATCCACATGTAGCTGTAAAGGGGGACACAAGGGTAAAAAGTATGAGAATCACTGTTATGATGGGTAAAAATCTTGCATTGGGCTTGTACGTCTTCATCTCTTTTATTTAAAGTTAATCACTACCGTTGTTGTTGTTGCCGCTGCTGCTGCATGCCGTCAAGTCATTTCCAACTTATGAAAACCCTGAAGCAAACTATCACAGGGTTTTCTTGGCAAAATTTGTCCAGTGAGGGCTTGCCTTTGCCTTCCTCTGAGACTGTGAAGATGTGTCTTCCCCAAGGTCACCCAGTGGATTTCCATGGCTGAGTGGGGATTCAAACCATGGTCTCCAAAGATGCAGTCCAATATCCAAATCACTACACCACAATGGCTTTCCAATCACTGCCTTGAAATGCCCAAATACTCTCTATTACTGCTTCCCTTCGTTCCTTGGAATTACCAATGACAAGTGAAAGCGAAACATGACAGAAAGGATGAAACATGCCCTTAGAAATACAGAACATGGAATACGTTAATGATATAGTAATTAGCTTAATTGTTAATCATCTAGCTTTCTGTCTTAATTTTGTGTTATACATAAGACAAAATAATTAATAATAATAATAATAATAATAATAATAATATACTTATATCCCACCCCTCTGCAGAGCAATCAGAGTAGCTTACAGCATTAAAATTACAATAAAATACAATCTTAATCATACCCCAAAGAACACCTCCGTTTTGTCTGAATTTAATCTTAATCTATTTTTCCTCATCCATCCCATTACTGCCTTAAGTATACCATTTCTTGTAATGTGATGTGACAAGTCTTTATTATCTTTCAGCTTGTCATACCATAAAAAAGCATGGTAGCCATAGTTTAGTGCTTTCCAGATCCAATAGTCTTTCATTAGTTAATTTCACCCAGTCTTCTGTCCATGCGAGACATGATGCATAATAATACAATTTCAAATTAGGTAATCCATAACCTTCTTTTATTTTTTCCTCAGTTAGCAATTTCCATTTAATTCTGGCTTTTTTACTTGCTCATATAAATTTTTATATTTCCCTCCGCTATTCTTCATAGACTTCTGAGAGGTAAAATCCAACACACCTGGAAGTACGAATGAGAATGTCTGGATTATTAAACTTGCTTTAAGGGGAGGATATGTGTTGATACTATAATTGTAATATTGTTTATGGTTGCGCTCACCTCACTTACAAAAAGATATTTTGGATATACAGCTAGAAGGATGTGTAATTAAATTGTTAACTTACTACCAGAGGCTATAGTAATAGCTGCCAACATGTGTGAATTTAAAAGGGGATTGGATGAATTCATTAAATATGGAAACATCTGAAAATATTTGTTATAATGGCTATAGGCTCTCACCCAGTGCCAAGGACAATATGCCTTATTGCTGACCAACCAGTGAATAAAGAGACCAGACCCAAGAAATGGGTTTCAAATGGGCCACTTTAAGTTACTTATTTAATATTTCTAGGAAGAACTGCAACTAATGGTGGAATAGCCTAGTATGGGAGCAGCTGCAGCTGAAAATATTCTCCTTTGAAATGCCTTTCCCAAGACCTCCTCTGCAACTGCCCTAGGGCAATAATTCCTGAGCCCCAAAGATAACCCACACATTGGGTTAATCCTTGGCTGGCCCACATCAGGAAAGCCAACCTGAAAGCCCCTTCCCAAAGCCCCAAGGCTTAAAAGAGAGGGTTTATCCTTTAGACCAGCCGCAAAGGAAGCCCCTTTCACTACCTCCCCAGTCCCTAGACCAAAAGAGGCAGTTCCAGTGATTTCCCTTCCACAAAAATGGTGACCTATGGGCTCACCATACTCAAAATCTCCTCTCCCCAATCCATAAGATGACAACCTATTTAGACACCACCCCAAGCCAATTGCCCAACTCTGACAGTAAAACAGTATGGGATAGATGAAAAACCCATGGAAAATGGGGAAAATCCTATCTGGCCTCGAAATGACCAAGTAACTTCATATTGTGACAGTGATGGGAGGGTTGGTTGAAAACTGAATCAAAAGAGGCAGAGACAAGGGTAGGAACACAGCCAAAGTCTGGCTCTTCCCCTGACTTTGCTAACAATGGGGCTCCGCAGACAGCGCAAAGTGCTGTCTTGGATCCAGGGAAGAAGAGGGGCAGTCGGATGCCAGATGACCCAACCCCTTCCTGAGGATGTCATCAGAGCACCTGCCATTGCACATGGCGAGCACTCCGATGACATCCTTCCTGCTCAGTGTTTGGACATGCTGGGCCAGAAGAGACACAGAAGAGCCACGCAAAGGCTCTTCTGGTGCCCCTTCTGCCTGCTCTGGAAGGAGCACTATTTTAGTGCTCCTTCCAGGGCTGGCAGAAGGGTGGATTGGGGCCGAGACGTGGGGCAGCCTTGGCCCCAATCCTGCACTTCTCAGGGCGGCTCACGTCTGCAAGGCCCAATGTCTCCGAGACTCTGGGACTTTGCAGATCGGCCTAAAGGGCCAGCCTGAGTGTGGGGTTGGGGTGGGACAGCCACATGCCAGCCATTCCAATTCAACCCTGATGCTGCCCTGATGCCACACACCCATCTCCATGGCACACAGCGTCAGGGCATGCTCCTGGTGCAGCGTGTACACATGCTGCACCAAAAGCACACTGAGAGTTGCAGCACTGGCTCTTAGGGTGGCCTTTTGCTGCCCCTAAAAGGAGCGGCATTGTGCCACTCTTTGGGGGGGGGGGAGTGGCAAAAAGTAGGATCAGGATGTGGTGTGCGGTTGCCACAGCCCTGATCTGCTGCTCCCCGGGACGGCTCTGTGCCACCCCTTTCGATGGGTCTGTAAAGGCCCTCTGTTTACTTTTAAATCCTGGTGTCATGGTCACTGAAGGCCAACAAATCACATCTTCTCTCTCAATGGCTCTGCTGAGGGGTGGATCCACACAATGCACGTTGCCAGTAAACATGATTGGGAAAGGATGCAATAACACTTTGTGATAACTCCTTGTGGATTTGTTAACTCCTTTTGGGTAGGCCATTGTGTGAACAATAGATATTTGTCTGGTCTGATGAAGCACATCTTTTATTATGTTAATATAATTGGTATATGCTAGGAAAAAAAGTACATTTATTTAAATTATGTGGCATGTTATGGAAAGGGAGGATAAGAGCTCAGTATAGTATGTTCCGGAAACTTGTGGTTCTTATGATAAATTCAAACAGTTACAAGTAACTACAAAAGTCATCTAGCTGAATCCTCTGACACTTGAAATTTTTTACTGCAGTATCTTTCATAAGTGGCTATTTTATAATATGTAACATTTCTCCTAAGAACACAGCAAAACAGCCAGGTGTGGTTATATATAGGATTTCTCCAAGCTTTATTATTATTACTTTTTTACTGTTCAACTTTGTTCCACAAGTGTATTATCTCCCCATTTATTGTTGTTGATAGCTTCCCTTATTGTATTATCTTTCTACAGGTAAAATGTCACCTATTTCAAAGAGGTTCAGAGTTTGCTTTTTCTTCCTTCATCACAATCTAGTAAGATCCTAACTGCAGTGATCCATGACTTAGAGATCATAAGGTGATTGATGGGTGCCCACCAGCCTGATAATGACATGGTTTGAAATGAAAATACAATTCATCTGGTGTGACAAACACACTGATCCCTGAAGTCTCTGAAGTGTCAGTTTGAATGCCAAGTCCAGAGGAAAATAGGAAATACCAGTGATTATGGTTCAGTGTTTGTAAAAGTAAAATTTAGTCTTTCAGGGAACATTATTTATCACTATCCACAAGTATTTTCTGGATATACTGTGTAGTTTCGGTACTCAGAATTCATTGCCTGCCAAGAGAGACTGAACTTAGAAGTTAGTATACCTACTCTTAAAAGTTAATGAGCAGCCCAGGGAGTTATGATTTACCAGCAGTCCACCTAGAAATGTCAATAGCCTACCCTATGTAGAATGCAGCATCATTGGATCAGATTGGTGAACTTTTCATGTTACCATACACGAGACAGCAAACAAAAAATTAGGCTATAAATAATTGAATTTAAGAAAAAAAGAAAAGAAAGATGTTAAAGCATTTCAAAAGGTATTGCATCCTTGAATTTGTTCTCTTCAAGTCTTAAACATAGCAGAAGCTTTTTGAAAAGTGCAAGACAATAATAGACACCCAGTGCTCATTTTCTGGTAAAGTTCGATGAATTGTAGAACATAATATATGCAGCTCTGACAATCATTTTACCAACACCACCCCGAGATTAGCATGTCACAAAGAGAAAGTCCATTAAATTGTAGATATTAAATGCATGCTTTTGCAAAGCAGAAATGGGAAACTCCAGCCTGTGGTTTAGACTCTGCTTGTTTGTATATATATATATATACCCATCTGGCCTACAGAACACATTTGCAGACTGCCAGAAATAGTGCAAATTGAGTCCACTTTAAGGGTTAGGGTTAGGGAATCATGGGAACTGTATTTTATTGTGGCACCAGAGCTCTCTGACAGAGAAGGCTCAATGTCTCAGAAAAAACAATTCCCATGACTCCCTAGCACTAACCCTAACCCTTAAAGTGGACTCAATTTACACTATTTCTGGCAGTCTGCAAAGGCCCAGAGTTCTGTTATCCCCAGTCAGTTATAGGAGAGAAAATGTTATTTTAAAATATTTGTATAATTTTACAATTATTACAGAGGAAATATTATCCTCCAAAATGCCTTGAACAGAATTAAACTGTGATTTTGGATTATCTGAAAATTGGTGCACTAGGGTTTACTCTTGAGCAGAAGCTGAGTTATGCTTTTTGAATGACTGAAAACTAAAATTGTGCATGGCTCTTCCAATTTGGTTTGGAGCCAATCTGGACTCCAATCTGATATGACCTCAAATCTGCAAAGAGGAAGAACATCAATTTTCAGATGCTCAACCAATTTTTAAGTCAAGATGGTGGGCCAGGATGGTAAACATAATGCATCAGTCAGATATGTCTGTTAGTCTGTTTGTTTAACTGATAACTATGGTAAAGATAATGACAGCTTAATGGAGAGAAGTGTTTTAGTGTTATACAAATTCCTGGTGTGGACACTTTATTCTGATTCAGATTCATAGCTGGGACCAAAAGTCACTTTTCTGCTATACTCTGGGCCTGAACAGACTGCCAGAAATAATCCAGTTTGAGACCACTTAAACTGGCCTGACTCGGTGCTAGGAAATCATGGGATCTGTAGTTTATTGTGGCACCATAGCTCTCTGACGTAGAAGGCTCAATGTTTCAGAAAAAACCTGCAGTTCCCATGATTCCCTAGCACTGAGCCAGGGCAGTTAAAGTGGTCTCAAGCTGGATTATTTCTGACAGTCTGTTCAGTCCCTCTCTTAGGCTAGAAATCTAAGCTTAACCAGGCTCCCTGCATTCTGATGATAGCTATTGAAATGATTTTGAGGTCCCCAATTTCTGCTCCTACTGGATCTCCAGGACCTATTTGCCAGCCCTGACCATTGATTTGAATTATCCCTTTATAGCAATGCAATGCAATACTTCCCATCTTTGATGCTGCAGAGACATTTTCTTCCCTTTCCCAACCTTGAGGAAAAGCATGTGAAAGTGGTGCATGAGAGAGTACTTTTTTGAACACTTTTAAACATCATTCTCAGTGGAAAATTAGCTACATGTAATTTTTTGTACAGAATAAGTCCTAAACTGCAAAGATTATTATTAGTTCAGAATTCTACTTGTCTGGATTTCTTATCATTGGAGAAACATGTTTTTGACCATTTTGAATGTTTTAATATTCTTTACAACTCTGCTTTAGAGCATTTTACCTTTAAAGTGAGCCAGAAGTTGATGTTGTCTATCTCTGGTCAGCTTCTCCTAGTGGTTCACCTCTTCTGACACTGGATGTCAGGTGGCAGCAGTCTCATCCAGTCTTGCATCAATTCAAGCTTCTCAATTTTGTAGAAGGCAATCTTATCCCTAAAACATTTACCACCTCTCTCCTTTTATCTGACAATCTTCCCCACTAACCTCTTTTCATCTTATCATATTTAGTCACTCTGATGCCTATGTTGAAATGAGTTTGGTGATAAAGCAGCACTGAAATGGCTACTTGTTTAAATTCCCTCAATGAAATAGCTGTTCTGAAGTGCTCATGATGAACCACCCATGATGAATTGTCTTAGACCCTCACTCATGTTACTGTTGGATCAAGACTATCTGTGGACTATGATTGTTCACCTTTTACAAGAAAGAGCACTGCTTTTATGCAGGCTAAAGCTGATAAAAACTACTTTCACTTGTATACCATGTTGTAGAAGTTGAAAGCAGAAGATAAATTTAACTTAGCACTTTCTATACCACTTCATAATGAACTAAGCACTCTGTAAGTGGTTGACAATGTGTAAGTCAACTGCTCCAAACAAGCTGGGTACTCATTTTACCAACCTATGAAAGGATGGAAAGCTGAGTCAAACTAGAGCCCTGCAGAATCAAACTCACAACATTGTGGCTGCTGTACCAGCGTTTAACCACTGCACCACCAGAGTTAATGTGTACTACCAGGGCTTGTGACTAACTGAAAACTAGTCCATAAATGACAGTTTCTGCCAAGCCTTATACCTTTATTTTTGTCTGTCTATCTGTCTGTCTTTCTATCACTTCTATAAAGCTCCCATTTTCATCTTTTCATTTGAAATATCATGATACAGTTTCAACTATGTAATTTATTTCATTTCTACAGAGTTAGATTATTCCATGTTCTCCTTGAAAATTTATTCCCAGGTTCAATTATCTTAAACAAAATAAATAAAGTGCATACTTTTGTCAGAGAATTGATATTATTATACAAATACAGAATATTGTTAGTCAATAAGATTACTCAAATTATGAATTAATTGCCAATTTAAAATGTGAGTTTTAAAATCACATTTTAATTAGAGTTCTACCCATAGGTTGTTCAGGTCTGTCAAAATATGAGTTACAAATTACCTACAAATGTCTACATTTCCAGTAACTGGGTATGTGGATATATTGTAGGAAATAGTTCCAATAATTAACAGGACACTTGCATGTAGCGACTCAGAGGTAAATTCCACTGGCTTCAAAGGGATTTACTCCTAATAAGATATTCATAGCATTGCAGTAACATAGTACAATCCTACATTTGTTGACTATATGTCCCATTGAGTTCAATAATAATTACTGAGAGAAATGTGTGTATGCTGTTGTGCCTAAATGACCTAAAAGATTACTGCAGGAGAACACCGGAACCTTAGGTTGTATCTACACTGCAGAAATAATGTAGTTTGGGACTTCTGGTGGCATGGCCAGTGTGATGGTTTCCAGAAAGGATTGCTTCTAAAGTGACTGCTAGCTGTGAGGATTAGATGTCTCCGGGAAGATTGTAGGACAGATGAGTTTGTCCTCCTGATAAAGGGGATCCAGAGGGGCCCACAACAGAGGTTCAAGTCAAACTTACAAGCCCAATATGAAGTAAGGAGATCAGACAGCTTGGGAGAGCGAACTTTGGGGTGAGCCACATCTGCGGCAAGCTGCTGCTTGGGACACAAGCATTGCCACCACTTTTTTGTTGTTAAGGGAGAGGAGAGGAAGAAAGCAGAAAATTTAAAAGAAAGTAATCACTTCTACAACGTGAAGAGATGATTTCCTTTCTAAGGTACCTTCTACAACAGAACTTAATTGCTCAATTAATCAATAGCAATTGAGAATAATGGTTGATCCTTGATACTCTGCTAAAAAAAAAAGAGAGAAATTGTCCATAGAAGGAAAAGGAGAAAGAAGAAAGGAGGGGGAAATCCTAACCAAAGAGAAACATTACTCAAAACTGAAAACTGGAAAGAGAATAAGATCACAGTCTGAAAAAGATAATAAAAATAAGACTGTAAAGGACATAACAATAAAACTGTGGTTTAGACCAAATACAGAATGGATTTGACAATAGTTTGATCCAGTTAAATGGACTAAATATTTGATTAGAACCTCAAAGGGGAAGCATACAATGCAATATCTTTATTTATTTTATTAGCATAAAAAATAAAACCAATTCATAGCTTATAAAATATATAATAAACTTTTGCGTAGACATATAATTGTCTTCAGTCAAACCTCTCTAGCCTTATAATTTATATAAATTATAAAGTTGAGCTTTAACATAATCATGTAATTATCTTATCTCAGGAGCACTCAGACAAAGATTTATCTAACACTTAGTAAAATGGTTATAACCCATTATATAAAACAGTAAAATGAAATCCCTATTTGCCAAATTTCATATAAGATAGAAGACTTTTAGCCAGTTAGCATAGATTCTTGTTGCCCTCCTCTCCCTCTTTCTCATTACCCAATGGATGGGCTAAGCATAACAAGTTGGATCCAAACTCAGTCATGGAATAGCATATGTCCTATTGATTTCAAATTGACTATTAAAATGTTTACTCCCAATCCAACCCTACATCTGGAATCCTATCCAGTAGAAAGTTAGCATAAGATTTCAAGGAGTGACCATGCCAAGGTAATGCTATACCAAGCAATTACATATCTAGATCATACAGCACATGGCACTTCTTGCCCACAGTGCAGTATTAATGACACTTGCACAACCCTGATTACCAGAGCTGAGCAGCCTCTTTAGAAATTTAACTACTTACATAGTGACATTTAGATTGTACAATACAGTTCAATACATCACAGGCCCAACATGAAATAAAAATAAAGTAAATACATAAATTGTAAATGATATTAATTTTCTAAATTATATGGCAGAGCTTTATCATAATCTTATAGTTATCTGTTATCAAGCATCTCCAGGACATGTTTATATATAACACATGGAATAAAATGGTTATAACCCAGTATATATTAAAAGAAAAGCAATAAGATGACAGCCTCAATTACCAATTTTCATGGACAATGCTACATCTGTTTTAAGGTATTTTTGTGGCAAGTAACTGCAACAGCAGGTAATTTAGTATCTTTAACAGTTGCCTGTTCTTTGTGGTCAAAGAAAAGATAATGTACATAAAACTTCTCTTAACTACCAAGTAGATATTAGAAAGATAGGGGTATGTGTAGGACACAAGCTTCTATATGAAGAGAACCACAGAGAAGGATGCAGTCAATTAATTCAGCTTTCTCAGTACCTCATAGAGCTCTTAAAATAAAATGATTACAGTCCAATATAAATCAGCAGTAAGACATCAGTCCTTAAAGCACTGCTTTAGCAAATTTTTACAGGAGGCAATTGCAGCACCAAGGAATTTAGCAACTTTAACAGTTATCTATTCTTTACAGTCAGAGAGGAGATAGTTTACATAAAACTTCACTTGTCTGCCAGGCAGACATTGGAGGAGCAGGGATATATATGAGGTGTGAGCTTCTATGTAAGGGGAACAGCAAGAAAGAACATGGTCAATTGATTCAACTTCCTCAGACCCACAAGGACATAGACAACATTGATAAGGTATTTTTTTTTATATCTTCCTTCAATTACAGCTGATGGGAGAATATTCACTCTTGTGAGCATAAATGCCCGTTTTAACTTGGGGATGTTTAAATTATCAAAATATTTTGCATACAAAAGTGTTCTACTAGTTTCCCAAATTATGGGATATAGGATTGATTGGCTTTCATGATTTTATAAGTCTGCATCATTAATTCATTGACTAATGGCAGTTTTTTGCTTTATTATAACCTAGAAATAATACATATGTCATTGAGAACCCACTAGAGACAATTTTCCTGTTTAAAGATTTCTTCCAAGTTGATGGAAAAGAGTCCATTAAAATTAACGATACCAGGCTGACTGGATTAAAGAGCATTTTTAACCATAAATTGAATTTACAAATCCAAAAACGAGTCTCGACTGATAACAGACCAGTTTCCAAATGGAGAATAACATTTGATACACAATTTGGAACTCCAAGGATCTATATCAGGAACTTAGTTTGAACAGCTTCAAGCGGAGCAAAGTTACTAAATGAGCAAACCTCCGAACCATACAGAAGCTGCACTAAAATCTTGTCTTCAAACACTTGTAATGCTGCAGGGACAAATTAGCCACCCCTGTTATAGAAAAAGATGTAAAGTGCCTTAGTGCTTCTTTGTACTCTTTCTAAATTAGATATCACATTCTTTTGATGGAAATTAACAGACTTCTTTTCGTGAAAGAATATTCCAAGATATTTATAAGATGATACCTGCTCGATGCAGTTGTTGATTTTCTGATTTTGTCAATTTTCCATTTATGGTGAATTCTCCTCTTTATCGTGAATCCTCCTCCTCTTGAGAATATCATTATTTTAGTCTTATTGTAATTGATTTTTAATGAGTCTTTCACACAATGATTTGCAAGGGCTTTCAAAAGCCTATTTAGTCCCACTCTAGTGACTTAACAATGTCATCAGCATATAGTAGTATCGATAAGGGCCTGTTAGATAGAGATGGGTGCTGTGATGGTATTTCTGACAAAGATGTGATCATGGAATTTATGTAGAAGTTAAAGAGAGTTGGTACTAATACACAGCCCTGTCTTGCTCCATTAGATGTCAAAATAGAGCTAGTTAGATTACCTTGCCTATTGCATCTTACAGCTATACGGGAGTTCTCATGAAACTTATGAATTAAAGTCAGCAATCATCTATCAATATTGGTAGTTTTGAATATTCCCCAAAGTTTATTCCTTGGAATAAGGTTCAAGGCTGACTTAAAGTCTATGAAAGCAGTATAGAGAGCTCCCTTAGCTGAAGATGAGTATTTTTCAATTACATGGTGGAGAACCAGATCATGATCAGTTGCAGAGTGGTTATTCCTGAATCCAACTTGTTCATCTTTGATAATATCTTCTTCAGCTAGCCAATCTTGCAGTTTGTCCAACAGATGTATTGCATAGAGGTTACTTATAATATTCAGTGAGCTAATGGGCCTATAATTTCTCGGGTCAGATTTACCACCTTTCTTATAAATAGGGACAATTATAACCAATCCTCAATCATCAGGAATAGATGTTTGATCAATAACACAAAATAAAATGGCTAGAACAGGAGCCCAACAATCAGCATTAGATTTAAACACCTCGGCAGGAATGTTGTCATTGCCAGGAACTTTTCCTATCTTAAGTCTGGAAATCAAATGTTTTGGTTTCCATGATTGAAACAAGAGGCCAATTGGGTAGATTTTCATCAGGAGTGTAAGGCTGACAGCTAGCCTAAGATTGATCATACAATTTGATGAGATATTGTTCCCAACTACATGCAGGAATATGGTGGATTATACTACTTATACAGTTAGGCCAACCTCTAGATACTGTTTTCCAGAATACAGCTGAGTCCTTATCTCTTGCAGCTTTTATTAGACTAGTTCAAGAATATTTTCGGGCTTGTATTTTTTTTATTTTTTTTTATTTTATAAGTCTTTTATAACTCTTCTTTAATTCAAAGCATTCGGGAGGATTTGTTTGCATATTTCCATTTCTATATTCCCTGTATTTCTCCAGAAGTTTTTGTTTCAAGTTAATATAATCTTGATCAAACCAGCTTTTGGATCTGTAAGAAGTGTTTGTATTTCTGGAAAGGGTTGATTGTTGTAGCAAAGTCCTGATTGTTGCAATTAAATTTAGAAAAGATTCAAAACTTGTATCAGAAGATTTTGTTGTTAATAAGATGTACATATAAAGAAAATTTTCTGTGTTCAGGGAAGTACTTGTAATATTTTCTGTCTTTAAAGTCCATTTAGTGCCACACAATCTCACTTCTAAGTTCCCAATTGGTAGTTCAGTTCGTTCCACATAATCTGTCTGAGTAACACAGTGTAATGTTAGTGTTACAGGTAAGTGATCACTTTCTACACGTTGTTCTACCACACATCTAACCAACAAAGGGATCAGATCATATGAAACAACAAAGTAGTCAATTGTAGAAGACCGCGGTTTGTTACAAAAGTATATTCACCCTCCATGTCTCCCTCAATGGAGCCATTCACAACAACTAGATTCAAATTGTTTGTCAATTGAGTGACATAAAGGCCAGCTTTGTTAAATCCCTTGTTCTTAGATTGTCTAGATGGCAGATCTAGACCAGGATCCTGTTCAAGTTGTAAAAGGTGAAAATGGGAATAAAGATCTGCCTCATTAGGGCCAATTCTTGCATTACAATCCCCTGCTAATATCACAAAGGCATTGGGATATAAGGCTAGTAATTTAGCAATATAGTTCCAATTTATCCCAAATTTCTTTTAGCGTTTTTTTTATGGCATAAGGGAGGGATGTAAATGCTTATGACTAATAACCAAATATAACTAAATTTAATTAGTAAAGAGATAGCCAAATCAGCAAAGAGGAGCAATAGGAAATTGGGTATGTTTAAGGCTAGTGAAAACCAGGATTAACAGACCCCACTAGGACAGCCACTATATTGAGGAACACAAACCTCAGCAGAGTGAGCTGTAAAACCATGTATAGTTAATTCCTCCCTAAGCCAAGTTTCTTGGAGTAGTATTATGTCAAAACCGGTAATAAATTCCATAAAAGAAAGATCTCACATGTTTCTTCTCCATCTAGCAATATTCCACAACAAGAATTTTAAATTTCTTAGTTTAGATTTTGGCTAAAGTCATAAATTCGCCAATGTGTTACGAGATGGTTCTTGAAGTTGGGTAATAACTGATGCAATTGACTAATTTATAGGCTGTGTATTCAGATGTATACTTGGAATAGCTGTTGTTTCCCCATTAGTTCCTAAAATTGAGTGAGCAACGTTAATACTGGCTGCTATCTTCTCGATAATTTCAAGGGATGGATAAACACCACCAACATTGGTAGATACAGGATCGCATGTGTTTGATGGCCTATCTATTTGAGTTATAACTTGTTGTAAGAGACCATTCTCTGAGTCTTTTAGGTACCTCATTTCTGTCCATGACTGAGGATTTATCTCTGCTTTAACCATATTTTTGTTCTTCCTTTCATGGACTTCATTTACATCATATTTATCTGTTGTTCGACTACTTACCAAGTATTGTCTCAAGCCTTCTAGCCTAGTCAGAATTTCATTCTGAGCCAGATAGGACAATGCCAAAAAGGTATCAATTAAACATTTTTATTCCACCCGAAATAGGAAATTAGCTGGTGACCCTAAGTGAGAATAATAATAATAATAATAATAATAATAATAATAATAAATAAAATTTATTTTTATCCCACCCCTTTGCGACGCAATCAGGGTGGCTTACAGTATTAAAACCAAGATAAAATACATCCAAAACCCTCCTACCCCTTAAAAAAATATTAAACAAGAACGATATAAAACAAACTTAATAACATCAATCACAAATAACATATCAATCATAATAATAGCAGCACAAAAAGGGGAAAGAAGGATTAATCTAGGTCGAGGGGCCAGGAAAACTATTCAGGAAAGGATAATTTGTAGGACCACATTTTCCACTATTACTAGGCTCAATAGAGACTTGATCCCTAGCTTTCACAAATGATTGATCTCTCATGTCCCAATTTTCAGTGGGAGTTGATTTGGATACACAAGGTGAAAACTGTATCATTGACTGTGGAGAATCTATATTAATGAAGAATCTCAAGATAAATATATCCTTGACTGCAAATAAAAGTTTGCATCTGTATAGCAGAGTAGCAAACTTTGGTTCTCTAAATAGAATTAATGCAAAAGCACATATCTTATTATAATATAGGTACTCTGCATGTCAGATATCTTTGAAGGTGATCTGATAGGGACAAAATTCTTCTAAGAGGGATAAAAGATGTAGCTTTCATTCAGTTTGAGTAAGTATACCCATGGGTTTGGGGAAATTAGACATTGTTAATTTATGCTGCATGAGGACTAGCTTCCATTTTTTAAAAATTTATATCGTTTGTTGAAATCCCTTTCTTCATTGTACAAGAGGAAGATCTATACACTGCTCTGAGGTCATCAATTCCATCGTCACAGCATTATTTAGGGAAACAACAGAGGTATCATTTAGGGGGTAGTTTTATTGACTTTGGGTTTCTGCTTCACCAAAACATTCTTATGCTTTTGCAGATTAGAATGCTTTTTTTGTTTTATGAGACCTCTTGCAGTTCCCAACTATTCTCTCAGTGGGTTTTTCTACTTAGGGCTCTTCATTTGGCAGCATTCAACTTTCTGTGAAGCAGATATTGACAGAAATGAATGAGTATTATCTCTTTTAGCTTTTACTTCCTGCTGATTTGCAGTGAAAAGGGTTGTATTGCAAACGCATGTCCACCAAAGTGGTCAGTAAGGTGTTACATTCGATTAGGAATTTTTTTGATTATTACTATATCTTCTGCCAGTGAAGAGATCCAACCCTGGGTTTCTACCTTATTTATGAGCTTCTGTAATCTAATGTCACTTCTAGAAGTTAAATTTATTTGTCCCAGTTCAGATTCAAATAGTTGTTTTTTTCCATCATTATCGTAAATGACAGATCTGGGAGAAGGGGGATTTTGAGTTTTAAGAGCATCAAATGATTTAATTAATTCAGCACTGGCTAACTCAGAAGCAAGATTTGGAAGAGAAGAGCTTCTAAGAATAGGCTCACATGAGCCTATATTATCCAGTGACCAGTCCATCACCGGCACATCAGTAGGAGAGGTTAGCTCTTTAGTTTCATTGTTGTTAGGCTCTATTTTAGATTCAGTGCATCTATCAATTAACTCCTGTCTACTTTGTGCATAGAATTGAGTAATCTTTAACTGCCCTCTGTCCTTCTTTGGAGAATGTTCTACAAGGGGGGGGGGGATTCTCAGTATTTTGTAGTCTTTCCTAGTCATAACCATTTTAGCCAAATCTTTCACTATAAATCACAAGAACTTATTCAACAAGATGTTTGCATCAACTGATAATTAACTCTCCTAATATCAGGCTAAAAATTTGTTTAATGTACAAGGAAGTTAATTACACACCTTCCATGGATCAGAACTGAAACTAAGACCACATTCCCAGACTTCCCCTTCATCACTATTGCCTAAGCGTGCTCCCAACCACACCACTGTCAGAGGTGATGGTATTAGGGGTAGGCTCAATGATCTTTTGCCCTGAGCTACTCTATCTGTGCCACTATCGCTGCTTAAGGTGTTGAGGATGGCTAAACAAGGTTCCTCCCCAAATTACTCTATTCACTCCACCCCTATGATGACAAGGGAGAAAGGAAGGGGAAAAAACCTGCTGCTGCTGTTCTTCCCACCTGAAGAATACTGGGTGGGGCAGGCGGTTTCCTCCTCCTCTGCCGTTTGCCTCCCGTGGCTGCTGCTGCTGCTGTTGTTGCTGCTATTGCTGCTCTTCCCACCTGGGCTTATGCAATAGTATAAAAAGGAGGACTGCTATTGAATGGAACATTGATATGGACTTCGAATATGAGTGAATGCAACAAGAACATAAAAAATATAAAAATATAAAAAGAAAAAAAAGAAAGTAAAGAAGGAAAGGAAGGAAGGAAGGGGAAAAAATCAACAGATCTATTTAATTGAAAGGCTATTATACCAAAGAAACATAATGGAATACTTTGAACAAAACCTGAACAAAACCTGAAATAAGCTCCACAAGAATAAACTTAATTAAAGACTGATTAAGGACCAAGTAAAAAAACAAAATAGTGGGGGAATTGATTTTGGGATGTTGAAATTGATTATTATATGGACTTTGAATGGGAAAAATGATTTGACTTGATTTGCTTATGTATTATTTGAAATGATTATTAAGTATTTGAATTAAATAGAGGTGTTTAATTAAGTAGAAATTATATATTTGAATTATCTTTTTTACTATTTATTACTTGAAGGGATTATTAAATGGAGATGCTATATTTGAATTGAGGGTGTTCGAAAGAGAGGTGACCTTGGGAATGCCAGCAAAACAGATAAGGCTATTTCAATACACAAAATACTTTGTTTAGGCTGGGAGATATGAGAAATAGGAATTCAAGGAGAAAGAGACCTCTTATGGTATAAGTGAGAATAAAAGAGTGAGAGAATCAATTTAACAGTATAAGAGGAAAATTCTAAATAAGAAAAGTGTTGATGTGTGAATTATATTAATTCTTTTTCTTGATCAAACAAGTAAAATAGATATTGAAATAAAAAGAAATATATATTGTAAAGGCAACAAGCAGGGAAAGAACAGAATAGTTGACTAAATATTAAATAGAAATTGTGTAAGTGCATATGTACATAAGGGAATAGGCAATCAATTTCTACAAGAACAAACTACCTGAATTTAAAAATGGCTAAAGGAAGAAAAATCCATGCACCAACAGCAACAATGAGTCAGAGAAGATCCTCAATAGAAACAACTGTAACATTATCAGAACAAAATGAACTGATTGTAGACCAGATAAAAAAAATTCAGGAGGAAATGCAAAAAAATAATCTAAGATTGAAACAGGAAACAAAACAAGAGGTAAAACAGGAAATCAAGAATAAACTGACAGAATTGAAGCAGACTTTAGAAAAAATTAAGTGTGACCTAGGAAAAATTTCAAAGTAGGCAAGTTGGAAAATAATTTCAAGCACATGAAAGATATTATAGAGAACTTAACAAAACAGCAACAAGAAGATCAAGAAATCCAGGTTAAGTTGGAGGTAAAATGAAGGAATAAATGTTTTAAATTGTGAGGACTCCATGAACAAAGTAATGAGAATTTATATAAACTGCTAACCCTAATACTTGCAGATGTTATCAAGGAATGAGCAGAGCAATTCCCATGTGAATTGGACAGGCTTTACTGAATAAAGCAGCCAGGACTAGAAACTTACCATGGGACATAGTAATCTATTATGTCAAGAAATAGACAAGGGACTTAATAATCCAACAAAGTTATTATAAAGACTTGATAATAGAAGGGGAAATGATACAGATTTTTAAAGACATCCCAGGGAAAGTATTGAAAATGAGAAGAGATTATACCTTTTTGACAGGTCAACTTAAGATTCATGGCTTACCCTTCCAATGGGAAAAAATAGAAAGGATCTCCTTGACATGGAAGCAGAAAAGATACAAACTCAACACAATAGAACAGGCAAGAGGTTTCTGGGCAAAGAACAGAAAATAAATAGAAGAAGATAAAGACTGCAGTCCTAAAGAGGAAAGATTTGGAAAGAGGATATTGGGAAGGATGAGACTTCAGGAAGCCTACAAAAGAGAAAGAAAAAGAAAAGAAAAGAAAAAAGAAAAAGGAGAAATTCAGAATGCAAATGTAGAATAACAAAAAGAAGAAGAAGAACAAGGAGGGATAAGGGGAGAACAATTAGCTATAGAGTAGGGAAAGTACAGGAATGTCCACATTGCTCTTTCATTTTATAGCTTTTTTTTCCTATGCACTTTTATACTTTTTTAGGGGGGGAACAATAATTGGAATTTATTTAAATTTAAATTAAAGTGTAAAATGAAAATATTGTCCTGGAACATAAAGGATTGAGGTCATCATAAAAAACAAAACAAAACAAATCAAAAACAAGCCTTTTTTAATACTAGAAAAAACAGAATGTGATGTTATAAGCCTTCAGAAATTGCATATTAAATCTCAAGATATAAGGTTAATTAAGAACTCAAAATTAGGTGAGGAATATGTAATCTTAGCAGATAAAAGGAAGAAAAGAGTAATTTTTTATATAAAAGAACAATTAAACTCAAATGAAATCTTTAAAGATAAAAAAGGGCATTGGCTAGAAGTAGAGATTATATGGAAAGGAGAGAAGGTACTAATAATAGAGATTTACTGTCCTGAAGAAAACAAGGGAGAATTCTATGAGAGCTTCCATAAAAAGTTATTAGACTATGAATATGGCAAAATAATTATCTTAGGTGATTATAATGGAGTAATCGAACCACAATTGGACAGAAGTTCAACAAAAAATAGGAGAAAAACAAGGCAAATTACCCAAGATTTTTTTTAACTTAATAGACATTGTAGACATGTCTGGTAGACATTTGGAGACAACTATATAATCAAGCTAAAAGTTTCACCTTTTATTTGGATAGACACAGCTCACTGGCAAGAATTGATCTAATATTGACTTTCAAAGTATGGCTGAGAGAAATAAAGGAAATGCAAATATTGTCATGGACAATTTCAGATCATAATGCACAGATCCTGATACTAAAAGATCAAAGAAAAAAGAAAAAATGGAGACTAAATGAAGCGTTATTAAATGACACAGATATTGTAATGAAGGCAAAAAGGTGATAACCAAATACTTTGAAGAAAATATGAATAAAGGTACCAAAATGGGGGTAGTTTGGGATGAAGGGATAGTGGTCCTCAGAGGGTTCTTTATACAACAAAGTAATATAAGAAAAAAGAAAGAAAGAATGGATAGGTTAAATAAATTAAACAAAATACAAGAAGAAAAATTAAAGGATAATTCAAAGAAAAAAGAAATAATTAAAGAAATAAAGATATTGAAAAATCATTTTTTTTTCTGGAAATGGTGAGATAAAATGGATGAAACAGTAATTTTGAGCACTCAAAATTGGCAAATGGCATTCAAACAAACTGAGAAAAGAAAAAGAGAAAAAAACTAATAATTAGGATTAGAAAAGGACAAAAAATATGTACACAACATAAAAAAATTAAGTGTTTTAAAGATATTACAAAATTTTATATGGCAGGGAAAGAAACCCAGAGTAAGATTAAAAATATTGCAAGATGCCTGTGAGAGAGGAGGTCTAGCCTTACCAAACTTTAAATTATATTCAGAAGCATGTAGCCTTGATTGGTTAAAAAAATGGATGGATTTTGAAGATGTAAGATTATTAAAACTTGAAAGTGAGGAATTAAAGTTTGGAATACATGCTTATTTGGCTTATGATAAGGGAAAAAGCAAACAAAATATTCAATTTTCATTGTATAAGAAGACCACTCTTGAAAGTCTGGAAGATGTATAAAAATAGGATAATGAATAAAATACCCAGGTGGTTAGTTCCTCAGGAAGCTTTCTAAAGGAGAAGAGAGGTGGTGTAGATATAGTAACATTGAAGAAAAGCATGGAGGGAAAATAACAATATGTAAACAGGAGACTTTACAAGAGAAGGGATTCAACTTAAGATGGTTCCAATACAGACAAATGTATGAAAGAGCGATGGCATATATAAAAAAAATCATGGTTGGGCAGGAGAAAAAACAGAAGCTGAACATATATTATTTGATAACAAGAAGAGAACTATAGGTAGGTTAGATTAGGTTAGGATAGGATGATATAGTAAGAAAGAGGGGTAGTAAGAGGAGACAGACCAAAAAGAAGGGGTTAATTGGAAAGAATGGGAAAAAGAGGAGATAGAGGAAGGATTAGAAAGATTAGAGAAGGGACATAAGTGGAGGTAATAGAAGGGAGAAGGTATAAAGATGATAGCTGAAGTGAGAGAAAGTAGAGTAAAGATGATATATGTTTATATAGTTTTTTGTGTGTGGTTTTTGTGGGGGGGGGTTCACCATTTTGTTACTTTGTTTATAGAATGTATGAAATAGAATATTTGATGTTGGATGTTATATTTAGCCTTCTCTGTCAGAGAGCTTTGGTGCCACAACAAACTACAAACTGCAAGATTCCACAATGTAGAGCATAGGTAGTTAAAATGGTTGTCAAACTGCATTATTTCTGTATTGCAGATGCAGAGTCAACCCAGTGATTTATGAAGCATTGTGCAAAGTTTACAGACAAGATATTTCCCAAGGTGTGTGTGTGTGTGTGTGTGTGTGTGTGTGTGTGTATACTTCTTTTTTAACCCTGCTCTTTGAAATTCAATTACATAATGACAGCAGGAATTTAACTTGGATTTTTTCCCTAAATCATATGAAATATTTCCCTTTACATTGAACTAGGAACCTACCAGTACATGGAAGACTTCAATAGCTAATGAATCAAATGAACAAGCAACATATGAAGACAAAAGGCATATATGTAGACGTATATATGTGATGGGCTTATGTTACCACTAGGCTGACTATACTCATATTATTTGTCTATTGCTTGTGGGCTTCCTAGAGTATTTGGCTGGCTGCTGCAGGCAAAAAATAGACCGGCCTTTGGTGTGATGCCACAGGACTCGTCTTATACTCATTTGTTTGAAATAAGATATATTCCACATAATTTTATTTCACAGAAGATGTTGCTGAGTGCTTTTTTTCATTATTGCTTTGGGCCTAAGCAGACTGCCAGAAATAGTGCACATTAAATTGAGGCACTGCCCTGGCTCAGTGCTAGGGAATCATGGGAACTGTAATTTATTGTGGCACCAGAGCTCTCTGACAGAGAAGGCTCAATGTCTCAGAAAAAAAATACAATTCCCATAACTCCCTAGCACTGAGCCAGGGCAGTGCCTCAATTTAATGTGCACTATTTCTGGCAGTCTGCTTAGGCCTAGTCTCTTCCTCCTTGTAGAATATTCAGAATGACTTTCTTTTCTTTCTTCTTAAAGTGACACAAGAGCAGAGTTTCCACCACAGTATTTAATGCCTTTCCATGAACTCCTAGAAAGAACTGATTGTCAAATTCTAGCAGAGGCTTTGAATAAAAGAAATCACAATATATCTGCATTTTTCCCCTGTGAGAATATGATATTGTTCTTCTGTGACAGGCAATGCTGTAATAATGATGACTGACACAATTAAATCACTTATTCTGGAGTAATTCCTGGAAGACTGGAGGTCCCTCTGAAGTGAAAGAGACAGCTTCAAACAACGAGGTTGAACATCATAATCAATGACAGTTTCAGCTCTAGGCATTTTCTTTGGCTGTTTTTTCAACATGAGAAAACTTAAATGATTTTCCACTTGTAGTTTGACTTCCCTCTTTCTAAGAACTAGTCCTCTGTTCATGAGCACAATATGGTGGGTTAAGGGGTCTTAATAATAAGGATCTTGTTGAAGCAGCTACATTTCAGTCAAGACAGATTTCATTGCATTATTTAGTACATGTTTCCATTATAAATTATAGCCTTCAAACTAAAGCTTGAAAGATAAAGTGGAAGGTAACAACAGGGATATGGAAGTCAGATGAGAAACTGCATAGAATAGCAAGGTATAAAATACATATAGGAAATGAAGAGAAAACTAGCCATCCCAAGAATACAAATCATTTTTGATTGCTTATGCATGCTTTAGAATTAACAGTGGTGAACAAAGTGGTGTATTCCAACACATTTTAGAATCAAACATACATAGCCATTTATAGTTAAGTACAATTTGACTCTTGAGGACATGCCTCTTGATGTCTTTCTTTTTCTTCAAGTGCCCTCAGTCATCTTCCTTATGCCAATACCTGTGTTAGATGAGGATTTGAAGAATTCCTTATGGTGTAGTGTTAACATCATGCACTTCAGTGAATTTAATCATATTATTTGGTATCACTTTTTTTGGGGGGGGGGGGAATCCCAGAACATTGTACATTTTATAGAATCAGCATTTATCAAACAGACCACACCCCAAAACTCTGAAACATTCTTCCATTTGTTTAAAGGAGACAACAGCTTTCCTTGTAGATCACACTCAGGTATAAAGTTTGCAAACTGTGACTGTTATTGGTTAATTGGGAAGTGTTGCTAAGTTTCACCTAAGGAGGAACCTCCAATTCATCTATTTGATTTTATTTTTGATACAATACTTAATGTATAAAATATCCTACACAATATCAATAGTCATGTTACATAATTTTGAATATACATATTTACAATTGACATCCAATGTACATCCAGTTTGTATTAAACTATTCTCATTTAAATCTTACTGTCTTCACTTCAAGTGCAATATTTATGTCAGATCCTCTGTGTGTTAAACCAACAATATATATATTATATTTTATCATTTCTACTGAGTTCTTGAATAAGTCATTACAAATTAAAACTTGCCTTCTTACAGTATTGGGGTCCAATCCTGTTCAACTTCTCCTATATTTTGTTCATTTAATCTAGCAGTTAGTACATCCATGCTCATCATTTCTGTGAGTTTCCAGAGCCACTCACTAGTTGAGGGTACCTCTGTCGATTTCCATTTTTTTACTAGTACTAATCTCACCACTGTTATCATATATAATAATAATCTTCCACAATCCTTTTCTATCTCTTTTGATGTCTTATTTATCATATTTAATAAGTATGTTTCAGGTAGCAAATCATGCTTTATTTTGAGGACCTCACATATTACTGTATGAATATTTGTCCAGTATGATCTAATTACAGTACCGTTCCACAACATGTGGAACCATCCTCCAGTGGCATGATTACATTTCCAGCACTCATTAGTGCTTGTTTTGTAAATTTTTGCCAATTTTGTAGGCGTTAAGTGCCATTGGTGTTTCCTTTTGATATATATATATATATTTAAGTCCTGGCTTCGAGTGAACTTTTGCATTCTTTTTCTTGTCCGTTCCCAACTTTCTAAGGGCCTTTACAGACTGCCAGAAATAATAGGTTTTTCTGAGACATTGAGCCTTCCCTGTCAGAGAGCTCTGGTGCCACAATAAACTACAGTTCCCATGATTCCTGCAATGAGCCAGGGCAGTTAAATTGGCCTCAAGCTGCATTATTTCTGGCAGTCTGTAATGGCCCTAAGTCAATATCTCTTCCAATGACTATTGCCCACTTGATCATTGTTTCTTTTATAACATTTTGTTTTAATTCTGTTTTCAACAGTACGTTATAAAATTTTGAAATCAATTTTGGGCCATTTTGTTTTATTACTTTGTCCAGCTCATTTCCAGTTTCTTCAAATCCTTTTTATAATCTATTTTAAATCTGTCTACCAGTTGTTTATATGAAAACCAGTGAATATATATATATATATATATATATATACAACTCTTTCAAATCTTCTAAAGGTTTCATTTCATATTGTCCACCACCTCATTTGTTCAAAATGTCTTGGTATCTTAGCCATTCCGATACTTCATGCCATCTTCCAAAGAACGCTTCCTGGGTTGACATCCACAATGGTAATTTTATGTAATAATTTTCCCTGCTGTGTCCAAATTCTAAGTAATGATCTTCTAATGTAATGGTGTTCAAATTCTTTGTGTGCATTAGCTTTTTTATACGACATATAAACGTGCCATCTATATTGCAAACTGAAACCTTCTAGAGTCAAAGTTATTTCTTTATCGAATTTTATCCATTCCATGATCCACGTTAAGGCATTTGACTGGTAATAAATTTTAAAATCTGGTAGATTGCATCTGCCATTCTCCTTCTTATTGATTAAAGTGTTCCATTTTATCCTTGGTTTTCTCCCTAATCAAATGAATTTCACCAGGTCTTTCTTCCAAAGTATAAATGGTTTTTCATTCAAAATTATTGGTATATTTTGGGATAAAAAGTTCATCTTAGGCATACTATCATTTCAATTGTCTCTATTCTTCTGAATAATGATACGTTTATCTTCATCCATTTATTTAATTCCTCTTTTATTTCTTTCCCTGTCTTCTCATAGTTATTTTCAAATAAATCTGCTTTCCTTTTAGTTATCCAAATACCTAAGTATCTAATTTTCTTCTCAATTCTGTATCCTGATATAATCTGTAATTTTTCTTCTTCTACCTTTGTTATGCATTTAACAAGTATCACCATCTTTTCCTTGTTAACTGTAATTCCTAAGGTTCTTTCAAAGTCAAGTAGCATTGTTTGTAATTTTCCATTTGAGGTTAATGGTTCTTCTAAAAAGAAAACTATGTCATTGGCAAAGGCCTTCAGTTTATAATGCTGTCCTTTAACACATATTCTTTTGATGACTGTATCATCCCTAATTTTGTTATTTAAAATTTCCAACACCATAATGAACAAAAGTGGAGATAACGGATATCCTTGTCTACTTCCTTTTTTTGGTTCTTATATCTGCCAAAGAAGGCCTCTTGAGGGGAAACCCAGCTAGGAATTTGAGTATAAAAATCTTCCTTTATGTTTAACCAAGATTTAAGGAAGGTGTTCCTTAAGAAATGATTTGAAAAGTCTTTATTATGTTTCAATTTATTATAAAACATATAAGCATGAAATCCATATCTCATTCCCGCTCTCTCTATTTCTAAAATTCTATCATTTTTTAAATTAACCCAATCCTCCAACCAATTCAAACAAAGTGCTCTATAATATAATTTGAGATTCGGGAGTCCACAACCTCCTTTTAGTTTATCTTCTGTTAAGAGCTTCCAGCCTATTCTTGCTTTTTTCCCCTGCCATACAAATTTTAATATTTCTCTCTGCCAGATATCAAGAAATTTCTCATAATTTATAATTGGTAAATTTTGAAATAGATACATTATTTTAGGCAGTATATTCATTTTAATTGCTTCTATTCTTCCCAAGAAAGAAAGCTGTTTAGTTGACCAATTAATCATATCCTTTTTAATCTTTTCCCAACAATTTATATAATTATTCCTAAATAAATCTATATTTCTTTTAGTGAGAGTAATACCTAAATACTTAACTTTTTTTCAATTTTAAATCCTGTCATTTGTTGTATCTCTCCTTCCTCTTTTGTCGTCATATTTTTAGTTAGTACTACTGTTTTATCCTTGTTTATGACAAATCCTGCTATATTCCCAAATTCCTCTGTTAACTCAATCAATCTATTTATACTTTTCCTTGGGTCTTCTAAAAAATAAATCACATCATCCACAAATAATTGCATTTTATATATGAATTGTTTTATCTTAACCCCCTCAACTCCATGGTCTTCTCTTATTCTATTATTTAATACTTCTAATATAATTATAAATAACAAAGGTGAGAGGGGACAACCCTGTCTCGTCCCTTTTTCAATAGCAATTTTTTCTGTTTTTTTCCTGATTTACTATTACCTGGGCATATTGTTCTTTATATACTTCTTCTATCCACCGACAAAATGTTTCACCCATACCCATATTTTTAATCAGCTCCTTCATAAAACACCAATTTACCCTGTCAAATGATTTTTCTGCATCCAACAGAATCAACGCAAGTTTCTTATCATTATTCATTTCAAAGTATTCTAATATGTTCAACACTGTCCTCATATTATTCCTTATCTGTCTCTTTGGTACAAACCCGTTCTGGTCTTCATGGATTATCATATCCAATATCGTTTTCATTCTATTAGCTATAATTGACATAAAAAATTTATAATCTATATTAGTTAACAATATAGGTCTATAATTTTTCATTTCCAACCGGCTTTTATCTTCTTTGGGAATTATTGTAATCCATGCTTCTTTCCAGCTTTCAGGTATACCATGATCTCTTATACTATTAAACAAATCTTTAAAAGGGTCTACAAGAATATCTATTAATTTGTTATAATACATTGATGTTATACCATCCGGACCTGGAGCTTTCCTACTTTTCAATTTGCTAATTACATCTGTGATCTCATTCAATGTTATCGGCTGATTTAGCTTTATAACATATTCATCCTTAATTTTAGTAATCTTTTGTTCTTTCAAATATTGCCTTATTTTCTCTTTTCCCTCATCATTTCCTTTATCATTTTTGTATATTTTTTTCATAGTACTCCTTAAATCGTAATTTTATTTCCTCTTGTTCAGTAATTCTTTTCCCTTTATAGTTTATTTCTGTTATAATTTTCTTTTCTCTCTCTTTTCTAAGTTTATTAGCCAATATTCTACAAGCTTTATTTCCTAATTCAATTTTTTTTGCTTTATATATTTTATTTTAGATTCTATTTCTTTAATAGCAATTTCTTTTAATTGTCGCCGTAAATTTTCTATCTCATTCTTCAAAATCTTATCACCTGTTTCATTCCACTCTTTTTCTTTATTTTCTAGTTTTTCTCTTATTTCTTGTTCTTTCCGTTTCTTTTTCTTCTTCATTTCTATTTGTAATTTAATAAATTCACCTCTTATAACTGTCTTACTGGCATCCCACAAAATTCTATTTTGAATATTTTCTGTCTTATTTTCTTTAAAATAATATTTCAATACCGTCTTTATCCTTTCTATGTTTTCTTCTTTTCTCAGGAGTTCCTCATTTAGTTTCCAAATATATTCTTTCTTTTTTACTCTTATGTTTATTTCTATTGGATTGTGATCTGATATATACCTAGTCAATATACCTGCATTATTTACCATAGGTGCTAAAAAAATTTGTGACCAAACATAAATCAATTCTTAACAAAGATTTACCTGAGTATGAAACAAATGTGTAACCTCTAGAATCTTTATTCTTATGTCTCCATATATCTACCATTTCAAATTCATCAATCATCTTTTAAAAAGATACTGGAAGTTTCTCTCGGTTAGGTCTAATTTTCTTTCCCTCCATTGATTTTCTATCTATCATAGGTTCCATTACTGCATTGAAATCACCGAAAACGATTATAGTACTGTAGTGCAACTTTTGGAGGTTTTCTAATAATTCTGCAAAATATTGATATTATTTTCATTTGGAGCATATACTCCTACAACCAAAACTGTGAGATTTTCCAATCTAACTTCAATACCTATACATCTCCCATCATCATTATTGAGATTTGTTTAGAATGGTATTTTTTATTCACATATATCACAGTTCCTCTTTTCCTTTTATTTGCCGCCGATACATATGCTATACCAAGTTTTGGATTTCTTTTTTTCTTTTTTTTTGTATCTCTTTTTTTTTTTAAGTTTATTTATATTAATCAACTTTCCATACATTTTTATATACTTTTACATCTTAGCCGTTTTTTTTTTTAAACAAAGCCCCCTAAATATCCCCTCCGTGCACCCCACCCTCGGAGCCATTTCCATCTTTATACTCCATCCAAAATCTTAACTCCTCCCGTGGAGGCAATTTCCCATCTTCCATTCTTAATACATTTTCAATAAATTTTTTCCATATTTCATCAAAATCATTTCTTTTCAATAATCCTTTTTTCACTTTCAGTCTACATGTTAATTTATCATTAATTGCTATCTTCCAAACTTCCTTATACCAATCCTCCAATGTCACACTTATTTTTGTTTTCCAACTTCTTGCTATAATTAATCTCGCAGCAGTAAACAAATTTGTTACAAGGTTTTTTCCTCCTTCCAGTCTACATCATTATATATTGATAACAATGCTATATTCGGTTTTCTATCTATCTTTATATTCATAACCTTTTCTATCTCTAATATTACTATTTCCCAGAATTTTTGTACATATATACATTGCCACCACATATGTAGATATGACCCTACTTCCTGACAACCTCTCCAACAATATTTTGAATTTTCTTTATTTATATTATGTAATCTCAGTGGTGTCAAATACCACTTCCAAATCAATTTATAATAATTTTCCTTAATTCGCACCGATAAATTTTTCAAATGTCTTTGTTCCCAAATCTTATTCCATTCATTGTCAGAGATTTTGCATTTCAATTCATCTTCCCATATTTCTTTTAAAATAATTTGATGTAGTTTTTCCCTTTTATTATCCATTAATATTTTATAAATTTTGCTAGTTAAGCCTTTCATATTTTCATTTTCCTCCATTCCTTTTCCTTTCTGAACTATTTGTTCAAACTGTGTATATTTCCCTTTTTCTATATTTTTTTTCTTCAAATTCTTAAACCATTGTTCTATTTGCATAAAATGTAACCAAGACATGTTTATCCCCCTAAGTTTTTCTTTTATATTTTCTTTTCCTATCTTTAATTCTATCCAATTTTCTATTTTATCTATTTTCCTTTCCTTTAATTCTTTATCTAATAAATCTTTTAAATTTTTGGGGAAAGATTTTTCCATTATTATTGGTGTTATTATTGAATTTTCATTCATTAATCCTTTTTTATATTTATTCCAAATTTCTAATATATTTTCCATAAATGGATTTCCAATTTCTTTAATTTCTTTCCTACTAATTTCTTTAAAAAAAATTTTCTCTATTTTCATATCTATCTCTTTTCCCCCCATTTCTAACCAATCTAAATCTGGTACGTCCAGCATTCCTTCTATTACATATCTTAAGTGGTTAGCTTCATAATATCCTTTTATATTAGGGAGGCCTAGCCCTCCTTTTTTCTGAGACTCATACCAAAATTGTTTATTTAATCTACATCTTTTCCCTCCATTACAATATATGTTTAGTAACTGTTGCCATTTACTTAATTCTACTTCTGATATTTTTAGTGGTATCATTCTAAATAGGAAATTTAATTTTCGTAAAATTTTCATTTTAACTAACGCTATTCTTCCAAACCATGATAATCGAATTTTCTTATATTCTACTATTTTTTTCAACTTCTCTCCGTAATACTAAGAAATTTTTCTCTTCCATTTCTTTTAAATCTTTTGTTATATTAATTCCTAAATATTTTATATTACTTTTTATTCTTATCCCTAATTCTTTTTTGCTTCATAAGCTCTGATACTTCCTTTTTTGTATAATTAAATAACATCATTTCTGTTTTATTCCAATTAATTTGAAGTCCTATTATCTCACCAAATAAATTCAAATGTTCCTTAATTTCTCCTATTTTATCTTTTAAGTCTTTAATAGTTAATAATGCATCATCAGCAAATAAACTAATTTTATGTTTTTTTTTCCAATCCTATTCCTTCCAAACTACTATCCTTCCTAATAACATTTGCTAACATTTCTATAACCATTGCAAATAATATTGGTCACAACGGGCATCCTTGCCTTGTACCTCTCGTTACTTTTATTTCCTTTGTAATTCCATCATTAACTATTACTTTTATTGAGTTATCACAATATAGTTGATCTATTAGTCCCCTCATTTTTTCTCCCATTTCAAAATTTTTCATAATTATTTTTAATGTTGGCCATTCCACACAGTCGAAAGCTTTAAATATATCTAATGCTAAAATTCCTGCTTTTAATTTTTCTCTCCCAATTACATGTATTTTACTCAAAACTCTTCCTACTAAATTAGACATTTGTCTTCCCTTCACAAAACCACATTGATCTTTTCCTATATATTTATACACACATTTATTCATTCTATTTGCTATTATTGCTGTTAATATCTTTGCATCCTGATTTATTAATGATATAGGTCTATATGACCCTGGATCAGTTGGATCTTTATCTACTTTTGGTATTAATATTACTAATGATTGAGACCATGATAAAGGTATTTTCTCTCCTTGTAATATTCCATTATGTAATTCTAACAACTTTGGAATTAATATTTTTTCAAACACTTTATAATATTCAGGTCCCAAACCATCCATTCCTGGACTTTTGCCATTTTTTAATTTTCTAATTACTTCTATTATCTCTTCCTTTTCAATGGGTTTTTCCAATAGTTCTTTATCTTCCTCCATTATTGTTTGTCCCCAATTTTCTTCTACATAATTTTCTATTTTATCTATTTGATTTTTTCCTGCTTGATATAATTCTTTATAAAATTCTTCAAAATTTTTTATTTTTTCTTTCATCATTCTACACATCATCCCAGATCTATCCTTCACTATATTTATCATACTTTCCATTTTCTTTTTCTGTGTGGCTCTGGCCAACATTTTTGAATTTTTATTACTATATTCGAAATATTCCCTTCTTAAATAAATCAAATTTTCCTGTACTTCATCTATCTCTATCTTTTGCAGTTCCTCCCTTTTTGCCCTCAAATCTACGTAAATCTGTTTATTTCTATTAGCTATATATTTATACTCTAATTGTTCTATATCTGTTTCTAATTTTTTTTCCTTTCTTCCTGTCTTTTTCGAAGGTTATATGCTTCTTTCATACATATTCCTCTTGTTACTGCCTTCATCGTGTCCCATAACAATCCTTTTGTCACTTCCTTATTGTTTATATCCCATGTTTCTTGCCATTCCTTTTCAATTTTGTTTACTATATCTTTATAATTCAATATCTTAGTATTTAACCTCCACCTCTTTATTTGTTCATAATCTTTCTTAATAATAAATTCTGCACTCACCAAGGCATGGTCACTTACTTTTATACTTGATATTTCACTATCTAAAACTTTAGTTATCATATTTTTTGAAACATAAATGTAATCTATTCTAGTATATGTTTTATGTACAGCAGAATAATATGTATATTTCTTTTCATCCCCTTTTACTAGTCTCCAGACATCTTTAAATTCCCTTTTATTCATTATTTTATTTAAGTTTGTTATATTTCTATGTTTATCCTTTACTGAGGGGTTAGATTTATCTTTAATCTTATCCATTTGCATGTTAAAATCTGCTGCAATAATTACATATTGCTTCTGTATTCTTTCCACTTTCTTTAACACTCTTTCATAAAACTCTTCTTGTTTTTCATTTGGTGCATATACATTCACAAGTGTATAATTATCTTCCCCTAGTTCTCCCTGTATTATTATATATCTTCCTTCATCATCTTTTATTACTTTATTTATTACAAAATTACATTTTTTTGCAATTATTATTGCTACCCCTTTTGATTTTGAATTTCCAAATGCTTTCTCATAGTTCTTTGTCCAATTCAGTTTCAGTTCATTTTCCCCTTTTTTCCGTTGATGCGTTTCTTGAATAAAAATAATATCTGCTGAATCTCTTCATAATAAAGCTTCAATCCTTCTTCTTTTAATCACTGATCCAAGACCTTTGGTATTTAAAGTTGAAATTTTCAGTTTATCTACCATAATACCATTTATTTATTTCTCTAATGGCTCCATTTTGTGTAAACCCTATCCCTTCCCTCCTCCCTCTATTTCCCCTCCCTTCCCTCCCCAAGTCCCATTTACCTCTCCACTTCTTCTTGCTAGAGCGCATTGCTCTAGCCCCGGTTGCCGAAGCTACCCCTGTGGAGAGGGGTGACGAAGACATCCCAAGGCCCAAAGAAACCGCCCACCCCCCGAGTGCTCATAAAAACAATAAATTTAACTTTGTGCTTAATTGCAGTAATTTCTCTTTTCGTCTATGGGAGTCCGCTTCCTCCACTTGCTCCCAATAATTCTTCTCCTCCCAATACTCCAACCTGGATGACAGCTCCATTCCCTTTAAATTTTTTAGACTCTCCAATTGTTCCTTCTTCTTCTTTAAATATCCCAAGATCTTTCAACAATTGTATTCCTTGTTCCACTGAATCAATCCTATATCTCTTTCCTGCTTTTTGAAATTTCAGGAATATAGGATGTCCCCAAGTGTAGTAAATTCCCGCTCCTCTCAACATAGTAGTACACGGTTTCATCTCTCTTCTCCACATTTTCGTTTGAAGACAATAGTCGTTATAAATTTCTACATCGACATCTTGAAATTTTAATTTTTCCGGATTCTTCCTCACCATATTCATCAGTCCTTCCTTTTTATTGTAGTTAATTACTCTTACTATTACATCTCGTGGTGCCATCTTGTTCGTCACTGGTCCAATGCGGTGAATTCTTTCAAAGTCTGATTCAGTCCAGTTTAAGGATGGGGAGATTTCTTGTAACCATTTCAAAATTTTTGATTGCAAATCATATTTTCTATCTCTTTTCTCCAACTCTGGTATATTCTTAATAACAAAATTGGTTCTTCTTTGATAATCCTGCAGATATATAAGTTTTTTTGTCCATTTCAGACAATTTAGCTCTATTGGTTTCAATTTCTCTTTGTTGTCTCCCTTGTATAATCTTGCTTTCCTTGTTATCTGATTTTAATGTTTGCACATCCTCTTGTATTTGTTTTATATTTCTTTGTATTTCCATAAACTTTTCATCTGAACTTTTCCTTTCAGGTTGCATTTGTAGTTGAAATTGCTTTGTCATAGCCTCTCTTTCATTTCGTATTGTTGTTGAAAAGATTTGCTTGTCTGCATCTCTTGCTTGTAATATTTCATTTTTCTGTCTTTCCAGAAAATCATTCATCTCTTTACGTCTCATCTCATTCTCCTGCTTCATAATTTCTGTAATCATAGTCCTCATTTGTTCACAATTCATCATTCCTGCTTTTGCTCCTGTTCCTGCATCTGTTTTATCTTTCCCCTTTCCTTCTCCCTGCTTCTCTGGGAGTGAACTTGTAGAAGTAGCCATTTTTTTAGGGGGGCTTCTTAACATTTCTTTTTGTTCAGTTTGTTCCAATCTAACAAGTCTTCCGAAGGCTCTATCTGAAGGTTTATCTTTCTCAGTTTGTCTTAAACCTCTCTTCCAAAGCTTTCCCCCTAATATTTTTGGCCTTTTTGACATATACACGTATTTAATATTCACTCCGTTTTATTCACCTCCCAGTTCCTCCCTTTTAAGCAATCAGCAGTGGATAGTACTTTTATCGTCTTTCATCTCCTCTCATTCAAGCTTCTAGCCACTTATGATTTGTGGGTTAATTCCATTCACTTTAAGGCAGTTACAAAACTTAATTCCTTATCTCAAAGTCCATTTTTAACAGCCTCTAGCTGCCTCGTTAGTCTTTTTAATGGCGGACAAGCTTCCTCCGTGATTCTCCGTCCCCCACAAAACGAAAGTAAGCTATTTTAAGTCTACTCTTGAGATAATAATATTTTTTTTTACCTTTTATGTTCCTTGTATCTTCTTGTTATAAATTCATCTCAAAGAGTCAACATTTCTCTCTTTGGGAGGTTTTTTTTTTTTTTTACTGCAATTGTCTATTTCTGAGCACTCCGAAAGCTCAGGCAGTCCTTACCCGGCCATTGCTCAGGCCCCACCCCCAAGTTTTGGATTTCTAACATATTTAACTTCATTTTGTCTTATTCTGGTTTCTTGAATACATGTAATATCACTTTTAAATTTTTCCAATTGATGAAATACTACACTTCTCTTATATCTTGAGTTAATTCCTTTCACATTCCACATTATTATTTTAACCATACTCATTTGTAGATTCTTGTTTTTGTCGTTGATGTTATGAATGTTTTTATTGTGCCACCCCTTCTGCCCCTTAAATTATTTATTTATTACTTTTTCTTTTATATAATTGTAAATAATTCCCTTATCCTCTTCCTTCCTCTTCTTTTTTCCTTGTTTCTTTACTTTATTTAATCTGAGTTTCCTTTCCCCTCTCTTCTTCTTTCCCTCTTCCTCTTCCTCTTCCTTCCTTCCTTCTCTTTTTAACTTAGCTTTTTCTTCCTCTATTTTCCCAACCTTGTCCTCTTGCTTCTTTTCCTTAGTTTGATCCATATCCTCTTTTCTTCCTTCCTCCTTCTTTCTCTCTTTATATCTTTGAGATCTCCATTCTCTAATAAGGGTTCTATCCCCATTTTCTTCCTCCTCCTCTTTAAATTCTTCTCTGAGCTTTTGTTCTATTTCTTTAGCTTTACTTTCATTATCTATCCTATATCTTCTTTGTTTATATGAGAAAATTAGTCCTTCTATTCTATCCTATCTAAAAGGAATTCCCAGATGTTTCAGCAATTGTGTCAAATTCCGATACTTCTGCCTTTCCAGCATAATCTGCGGAGGGACATCTTTAAAAATCTTAATTTCAACATCTTCAACTATTACTTTAATGTCATAACTTTTCTGTATCAATTTCTCTCTTATTCTAGTTCTAGCCCAACATATTACAACATCTCTAGGATATTTTCTGTCTTTAGCCTGGGCAGAGCTAACTCGAAAAATTTTATCAACTTCTCTCCCCAGCTCTACCTCAGGCATTTCAATTAATTTTGCCAAGTCTGGGATTAGTCTAAGTATCAAATTTTTGTTGCTTTTCTCTGGTAAACCTCTTATCTTAGTACACCGTTCTCTAAATCTCAGTTCATTTGTCCAAATCATCAATTCTTGTTGTTCTAATTTTTTCCTAATTTCTTTAGAAGCATTTTCCAGTAGATTGGTTCTTTCATTTACTTTAATTATTTCCTTCTGGTTCTTATTTATATCCAAGGTCATTTTTTCCATTTTCTTACCAATATTATCAAGTTATCTCTTTATCTCTCTTTCTGATCTCATTTCTTGTCTCCTTCATCTCTCCCCTTAGCTCTTGGTTTGTGTCTTTAATTTCACCTCTGATTTCTTGATTAGATTCCCTCAGATCCTCTTTCATTTCCTGCCTATTTTCCTTTATTTCCTGTCGCAAACAACATACCTCATCCAGTAACTGCATTATTGGATCTGTCACTTTTACAGAATCGTTTGTAGAACCTCTTCTTTGTGCAGTTATTTGAGATTGAATCAAGTTTTTATTTTGTGTAGCCATATCACCCCCTTTCTCTAACTATCCAAGTATAAAAAAGAGAATATATATATATATATATATATATATATGTAAAAGTTATCTAATTATCAAATTTCAATTGTCCAACAATCCTTCTCTCACATTATCTTAGGGTATACTACTCCAACTTACCACTTAATAATTAAATAATATTATATCAGTACCCCCACTTTATGTGATCATTCAACACCCAACTTAACTATCAGTACTGTAATTCAAAATATATATATCTGTATATATAAAAATATATAAATATAAGTACGTATTTTTCAACAATTCAATTCTTTAAATTCTTTAAGTTCTTCAAACTCTATATATCTGGATCTATAAGTGTAAATATATTCTATATTTTATACCTTTTACAACTCTGTTTTATAACTTTTCTATACCTTTTTCATTAATTAAACCAGAAATAGTATTATAATTGAATTATGATTAGAAACAAAAAGAGAACCACTTAATGAAAATTAAGATTTAGAATCCAACCCTATTCCAATATACCAGAAAATAACAATTATCAAATTTCTCTTACTCTTTCTCTTTCTCTTTCTCTTTCTCTGTTTCGCTTTAATTGTCTTGTTTCCATTAAAGAAAAGTCACTCTTCCGTGGTTTCTGGGTTAGCTATAATTACCTTAATTCACTCCTTTTTTTAAAATAAATATTTCACATATACCCCTGTTCCCAACAACTATCCACCTTTAATCCAGTCCTTTTTTATAACACTTACTTTTAACTTTCCCCTTCTCCTTTTTCTTATATATTTCCCAATTTTTTCTCTAACCCTTTATTTATTTATTTATTAACTCTTTGTGAGCCCTTCTCTCTAAGATTGGTTCCACTCTATTACATCCACCTCTTAGGGTTCACTTATTTCTTTCTTTAACCTCCACTCTTTATGTATCAGTCTCTTTTATCTCAGTCTCTTTTCTCTTTTCTCTCAGTTTATTTTCTCTTTTCACTATTTCCCTATTCCCAACTAGACTATCCTTGTCTAGTTCCCTTTTGTATGTCAAACTTTGTGGTTCTTTCTCCATTAATAATTAGTTTAGCATTCTGGTGACCGTATATATTTCTGATCCATTCATTAAAAATTCACCAAGATTCATTTTCTTGATAACCTCCAACATGAAGCTCCATTTCATCTTATCAAAGGCTTTTTCAGCATCAACAAAAATCATGGCAGCTTTTTTTTTTATTATGTCTTTCATAATATTCAATGGCATTTATACTGTTCTTATGTTTTCTTTCGTATGTCTTGATGGGAGGAAACCCGTCTGGTCATCATGTATCACTTTATTTAAAATATTTTTCAGTCTTGTAGCTAAAATGGTCATAAAAATCTTATAATCAACATTTAATAATGAAATAGGTTGATAGTTCTCTATTTTGGAACCTGCAGTTCATTTAGAAAGTTTCCTTTGGATGAAACTAGATAGCAGTTCTACTTTCAGGATATATCAGTTTTGCCTACTCCAGGGAGATACTGTTCACTGCCATGGGGTTCAAATAAAGTATGACATAATTTTCTGTGGGTTTTCCAGGCTATGTGGCCATGTTCTGGAATAATTTATTCCTGACATTTTGCCTGAATCTGATCCTGGAATCATCTCCCACCCCCCCAAAGATGCCAGCCACAGATACAAGCAAATTGTTAGAAATAAATTACTCCAGAATGCAGCCATATAGTCCAGAAAACCTCCAGAAAGCTATGGACACCAGCCATGAAAGCTTTTGACTTCACAATGTATGACATGTTAGTGAGGAGATGACTTCTTTAGGATTATTTGACTAAGCCCACATTAATGTTTTATCTGGGATGTGTGGAATCTTCCTGCTCTATAGATGACTCTTTTTGGCCCCATTTTGCTCTTCCTAAACCATAATTGATATGTTTTCTAAATAACTAAAATAACAGAGAAAAAAATCTCATTGTAACATATTGTGTTAAGGGCTTTCCAAGTTTAGTCAAACTCCAAAATGCTGAGAATGTTGGTGTAATATGTGTGTATAGAACAGAAAAATATTTTGATTGACAGGTGACAGTTAAGAGTTGACAATTGGGATGTTCTGTTGGTTGGGAGTTATGGTTGAAGGAGCAGTGTGTGTTTTATTGCTGTGTATGTGTGGAATATGTTTGGAGTTGTGAATCAGACTTTGAAGTTGATTATAAGGTGTGTGTGTATGCTTTATTGTATTGTATATATATTTCAACTAAAGATAAAAGCCTCCAGGAACTTTGGACAAATCAACTGTGTGTGATTGTTTCTTTTAAGTGTGAAAAGTGGTCAGTGCACTGCCAATACCAATAGCTGGGGAGGTTTGCTTTTATACTCTGCTGTGTATATTGTTTTGTGTTTTGTGTTTTTGTTTTTGTTGTTATTGTTGTTTTTGGTTTGGTTTGGTTTGGTTTGCTATGCTTTGCTTTGCTTTGCTTTGCTTTGCTTTAACTGGGTGATTTTTACTCAGACTGTGCCAGGAGTTGGCCTTGTCTCAATTATTTTTACTGGCCAACAGGGAATTACAGGAAAATGACAACTTTTCAGGGACACAACCCTGTCCTAGGCACAACCCTGTCCCATAGGCAGTATGAATATGATATGATATCTTATGTTTTGGTTTATTCCATCTCCACTGCTTACTTGCCAATGAATAGTTATTAATGGCAAAGTGGTGGGCTCAAATTGTCTGTACCCTGGAAGAGGAATGTGCAGTCTACAGAACAGATTGTAATACCCACTGACCCTAGGAATGCCAGGGACAGGGTTCCTGTAACTTTATCAGTTGTACAGAAGAGGGAATTTCAGCAGGTGTTCCTTGTCATGAAAAATTCATCTGCTGAAATTTCCCTTTCTACACAATCATTAAAGAGACACCTGGCACCCCAAGCCCTCCTCCCCCCCCAGATTATTGGCACCCAATAAACAAATAATTTCAACATAGAACAGAGTTGAAAGGGACCTGGATTTGTAGTCAATACTCTGAGGCAGGGGTGTCACCACTGCACCCCAAACATCTGCCTTTTGACAGAAATGGGTTGTGGCTTTCTCCTGCATTCCTTTAAAACATTGATTAGATGTTTAAGTGAGGTGAGATTCAGTGGGAAGGGAAAGGAGAAAAAAATAAAAATGTTTATTCTTTTTAAAACTTTATTTAAAAACATTACATCTTCCCAAATTTTCACTCTAAACACATGGAACTAGATACATGTAAATACATTTAGACTGCATGTGCAATATTATACTTTAAAGATATAATTTTAATGTTTTTAGTTGTTTATGTCACAGCTATTGCCATTACATTCAATGATACATGGAAGTTACGATTTATGAGTAACATTAGTACCAAAAACAACAACAACAACAACAACACATTACTAAGTATTCTGTATAGTGTGGTATGGGAAGAGGTCAATGGGGAGTGACACCATAATAATAATAATAATAATAATAATAATAATAATAATAATAAATTTTATTTATATCCCACCCCTCTGCTGGGCAATCGGAGCGGTGAACAAGATTAAAAAAGAACAAAGTTAAAACAATTCCATCTCACCCCCAGTCCCTAACCCACCCACCCCCATAAAAAATGAATTAAACCATATTAGAAGTAAAATACAGAATCAGCAGTAATTTAAAACCATTAAACAAACAAACAATGGAGGATGGGAGCAAAGGAACAATCAGTCTCAGATTGGTCGGGAGTAACCATGAGTTACCAGACCGGATGCTGCCAACTCTAGTGACTCCACTGGTCTGGGTAAAATCAGAATGAAAAGTGAGAAATTTTAAGATTATTTAGTGCTTCTGCTTTAGCATGAGAAGGAACAGAGTTTTCATCACATAGGCAGCATGTGATGAAATATTTTTTAAAAAAATACTATGGTGTTTGAGATTAGATATTTGAAAGAAGCTCCTCACCTGTGTCAGTTTTACATATGTCTCTATGTAGTTGTGTGTTCTTTTCCTTTCTTTATCTCTGTCTTTCCTTCTTCTCCAAACTGCTTTCCTTCTTCTCCAATTGCTTAATACACAGAATTCAGGCTTTTAAAAGTTGCCTCCATTGGCACAGGAAGCCTTGTGCAGCAGCAAATGCCCTATGTGGCATTTAGTCTGGACTGACAATTAGGAAGACTAATAGCATACTAAAAAAACAAAACAAAACAAAACCCCTTACAATTTCTCTATCCCTTGTTTTCCAATTGCCCTAATTTTTAAGTATATTCTCAGTATGAATATGTAATGCTTGATAGAGAATTTCTGTGATGAATATAGAGCCTTTGCAGACTGCTAGAAATAGTGCAAATTGAGTCCACTTTAACTGCCCTGGCTCAGTGCTAGGGAATCATGGGAATTATATTTTTTCTGAGACATTGAGCCTTCTCTGTCAGAGAGCTCTGGTGCCACAATAAACTATAGTTCCCATGATAACAGTTTACAATTTTTCAAATATATTCTAATATTCTTCCCATTCCTAGTAAATGATATAGTTTGATGGTAGCCTCCTATGCTGGGATAAGTAGGGGATGGCAAATGAATAATTATCCCATGAAAGAGGCTGCACATGCCATGGAAATCAGATTCTAATAGGTTGAAACAATCACAGGTGAATCAGACTAGGCCAGACCATATACTGTATGTGTAGACAAGAAGGTTCCCTAAAACTGTGTGGTTGGTGGAGTAGCAAGATGCAACAAAGGGAGGGAGGGAAATATTAAAATCCCATAGTCCCCAAAGGCACCACCATTGGGGAAAATGGGACTTGAATAGTTGTGAAATTTTGCATCTTTAGGGGGGGTCTGGAATAGACCCCTGCAACTCCAGGGGGAAGACTGTACATGTGCAAATTGGAAAAAAAAAATATGCCCAGAAGGCTTTTACGGGGGGGGGGGGAAGAACACCCCAAACACAGTAGCATCTATGAATGGGGAAATGCTGTGTCTAGCTCCAGAACAGAGGTAGAGTTAGTGCTGTGCAAAAAAATGTAATTCCATTTCCATAAAGTTTTCTTCACCTATGAAAGAGGTTTCTGTTTTATCTCCTTCCTCGTGAGATAAGATGAGATGATTGAGTATATCCATATGTGTATGCACACTCACACAAGGAAAGAGTATAATATTTATAGTTAGCATAATATATTATGCACTGTTTATCAATTTATTTTCCAAATAAATAATAACAAATCTTTACAGTTTCAAAATATGTGCCAATCCCTCTCTATCTGAGGACATGATTCCTTGAAGATATAACATCCTGCACCTTTCTTGGTTTCACTCAGAATTTTCACACACATAATCACACAGAGCATCTTTTTAGCCTAATATGAAATTAACCTAGTCTGTAACCTCTCTTCTTAGTATCACTGCACTCACAAAATAGGTTCCCCAACAACAATCCTGACTGTTGATGTATTTTTATGTTTATCCTTTTGGGATTTGATTCGAACAGCATTTTTAGACAAGGTAGAATACTTGACTTATTTTCCCTTCAAGTATTGTTTTGCACCTCTGTAGTATTTTTTTTTTTTAGATTGTAAGCCTGTGGGCAGGGAACCTGTCTAATTAACCATTGTAATTTGTAAGGCTCTCTTAAAGCCTTTGTGGCTGAAGAGTAAGTTATAAATATTTAAAATAAATAAATAATATTTTCTCTTTCCTACCATCTCCAGAATGCAATGCTCACCTTCCCTGCTTGGTGTTCAGGGCTCATGCCTGAAAGCATTGAAACTTAATAAGACTCATCACTATGCCTTTGCTTGTCATGTCAGCAGGCTCGTCATGAGAAATATATTCTGACTGAGTAAGCCTGAGGTAGACAGTACTTAATTCTCCACTACAAAATGTTCCAGGAATAGAAGAGAGATTTTGCCAGAGGGCATCAATCGTATCACTGCCCTGTTATCCTAACACACTGTTTACTCAGTTACTGGCATTACAGTTTGCTTTATCAGTCTGATAAAGGTATTAGAGTATCTTTTTGGGCTTGTTTACTAGTTACATTGTAGTTTCATTTCCAAGAACCAAAGTTTTTCTTCCTACCCAAGACTTGCTATGTTTTGAGCGCCATAAATTATACTTACTGCCAGATGTTAGCATTGTATGATGGAACTTATTAATTTGTTTGCATTTTTAATACCTTGCTCCATATCCTGCTGATGAACACATATATCCAACGAAAGTACAAAAATATGACATATTTATGGATATTTAAAGCTTCTTGTAGAACTGGAAAACATATCCTAGAGTTGACGCTGAAAATTTCACTTAAAGTGAAAACAAATTGGGAAGTTTCTTGAGGGAAATACCAGAGGATGTTGATCAAATATGACTCAGAGAAATTTCACAAGCAACATAAGATTGTGACCTCATTTTACTTGTAGCCAAAATGTAAAACTCAGAGTCAGCAACCTCCAAGGAATGATGCTGACATTCCAATAGTGTTATATTTTGTAGAAAATTTTATTGGGAAGATTTTGCACATCTTCATTGTATTTACATATATGGGGAAAAGGAAGTCTCCTGTGGGATCTACTGCAGAACCATCCAGAAGCTTTCAGGAAGATGCCCTTTCTCCAGGTTTAGATACTAGACAAATAAACATATCACTAATTTTCAAAGATTGGCCAGAATTTAAGAAGCAGAACTATATTGACATTAATTGCATCCATCAGTAACTGATACAGAAATACCAGAAATGTGAGCATTAAATGTGTGGCAATGCTGTCCTCATGAAATAATAATACCATGATTGACCATGACCAAAGATCACTGAAAATACATGAAGTCCTGTCCTGTTGCACAATATGTTGCACATTAAACCAATAGCTTAGTGGAAAAGGAAACCAAGCAATAGCCAAAAGCAGATGGAAGAGAAAAGCTAGTTCACACCTGGAGATTCCCAGTTCATGGGGAGAATTTGCTGACTGCATTGTTGACTCCTACAATTGGCGAACAACTGATGCACAGTTCATACCATCCCCCCATAATGACACAATTATGGCTACAAGGTGAACCACACCATTATTTTTTTCTGTTCTGCCATAAATGCATGCACTCAAGTGCACTGACACTAAGCTAGCAGCATGATCCTGCCCATCTTTCTAGTCCACACAATGGTCCATGAGGCTATCTGCTCAATCACATGATCTTATTGATTGCCCACATGGTACATTGGTGCAACCTGGTGACACATTGGCATAGATGCACTTGTTCAGCCATGATGTGCCCCCCACAAACATATCCCTTTCTCTCCTTTCCTCCCCATGACACCCTGTTGGACTGACCAGTTTGTTAATATTTTTATTTAAATCATTTTATTGTTGGTAGTATGACATATTTATCATCATTTTGCTTCACAGGGTGCGTGATGGGGTGACAGTGCAGCTGAGCACTTATGTGCTTGTGCAATTGATTTGCAGGTTGGCAATAAAAAAAATATGACCAGCAAAAAAAAAAAAAAAAAAAAAAAAAAAAAAAAAAAAAAAAAGGAGGGGGAGGGAATCTTCTACCAGTCTCCATGAAATCTACATACCAATGTGATAGTTTGCTTTTTTCAGCTTCAATTGGAGCAATCTGGGTTTATTTTGTTCCAGTCTTAAATCCCTGGAGTGTGCCTTGGGGCCATTTTCCTGCTGTTTCAGTCACATGTATTGTCTGCACAGGTGAGTTCCAAAATGGGGTAAGGGTGTTTCTTTCTGCTTGTGTGAAAAAGCCCAAAATAACCTTCTGCATAATGGCTTGGTACTCTGTACTATAGTAAACTGCTCAGATGAAGAACAAGTGTGAAGGTTCAGTAGTGGCAAGCAAATCATAAATGACAAGCACAACAAGAAAGATGCCATTTTGGGGAGTATTTGTCTCTAAACTGCAGAGTGTAGAAATAGAAATATCTTCAGACAAAAATTGATTTATGTCACTGATTTATATTTCAACAGAACAATAACACACATATCCTACTAAAGGTATGCAATCTATATATTTATATAATCTATATCTATATCTAGTGAAAGGAAAGGCTATTTCTATCTGTCTGGATCAAATTTCCCACAGTAGTTTCAGTGAGTAGCTCCAATCAACAGTTCAGAAGTGTATAGGTCTGAAATATTTCAAAGGGTATCAGATCTTAGTATCAGACTAAGAATGTCATAAATATCTTAGGTATTTTCTTCCCTGATTTCTTTTTCCAACCTTAGATTCAAGTTGCGATCTAGGGCACTTCCAGAGATTGACAAGGGCACTAGAAAATTAAAGTGTAAACCAGAGTTTGGGACAATCTTCCAGATATTGTTGGACTGCAGCTCCCAGCATTCCTCACCATTGTTGGTACTGATTTGAGCTCCTGGGAATTGCACAACTTCTGGAAGGCCACATGATTCCCATGTAAACAATGTTTGCACCTGGCATGAATGGAATAAGAGCTAGTCTAGGGCCTTTGCAGACTGCCAGAAATAGTGCACATTAAATTGAGGCACTGCCCTGGCTCAGTGCTAGGGGATCATGGGAACTGTAATTTATAGTGGCACCAGAGCTCTCTGACAGAGAAGGCTCAATGTCCCAGAAAAAAATACAATTCCCATGACTCCCTAGCACTGAGCCAGGGCAGTGCCTCAATTTAATGTGCACTATTGCTGGCAGTCTGCAAAGGCCCGAAGTCATTTTATTGCCTGAAATGGAGAAGATTGTGCCCTCTTCCTAGCACATGTGCAGATGATGACAGGACATGCAACTGAATATTTTAATTCAATACTGGTGGTTGGATAAAACATCAGGATGCTCTATGTGGTGACAGGGCTGATGATTTTAGATTGAGTTGCATATAATACTGTGATATCCAACAGAGGAAATAGATGGACAGTTGATGAAGAATGCTGGCAGGGTACCACTACTGATTCCCAACATTTGCTACCTGAGGCAATTACTGCACTCTTTCTAACTGTGAAACCTGTCCTTAATGCAGCACTGTGGTGTAAGAAGGCACTAATGTAATATTTTCAAGGCTGGTCCTAAAATTATTCCATATGTACCTTGGTTTCAAACAAACCAATTGTGTTCTACCTGATATCCATCAAGTGGTGGTGGTTTCCTAAGTTATCAACAAACAGAAAGCTATTTCATTTGCGACCAGGGGAAAATATAATTAACTATATGAGGAGAAACAAAGAGACAGAATGGATAGGTAAGCTTGTGTGGTGATTAGTTACTTTGATCATAATTAGGAAAACAGACTGTATCCTTCCCCCTGATACAACAGAAGGCAAGGACAACCACATTGACTTAGAACTGACAGTTTTAAAAAAGCAAAGATCTAGAGAAGAACAGCATGTGTATTGTCAGCTTTAGCACTTCACATATGAGTTTCCTTTTAGCTGAGGAATCCCATTACCACACACTGTACAGATAATTAAATGTTCTGTTTTCAATTCTGACTGCAAATAATTCATAATCAAATGCAGTGTCTTTTCTACATCAGGCAGACTGATTAATCTTTAAGAAATACATGTTGGCCAAGAACCTGCATCAGGAGACACAAGGCCTAAGCAGACTGCCAGAAATAGTGCACATTAAATTGAGGCACTGCCCTGGCTCAGTGCTAGGGAATCATGGGAACTGTATTTTTTTCTGGGACATTGAGCCTTCTCTGTGAGAGAGCTCTGGTGCCACAATAAAATACAGTTCCCATGATTCCCTAGCACTGAGCCAGGGCAGTGCCTCAATTTAATGTGCACTATTTCTGGCAGTCTGCTTAGGCCCACAGATATAATGATGGAGCTCTATCACTGTAGCTACATTTCTTAAAGAGACACTCAGCATAAGGATTGTGACAGACAGTTCCAGGGACCCCATTAGGGGTCCTGCTGCATTTGCTTTTTGCAAAATCCTTCACTGCTGAAAGAGGACAAGTTACTACTCCATAGCTAACAAAGAACTGTAAGCCAACCATCATGCCAAAATACAATCTGGAGAACATCACTTGAAGATTTTAAAAACAAAATCAAAATCAGATTTGCATTATTTGCATTAATAATAATAATAATAATAATAATAATAATTTTTATTTATATCCCGCCCCTCTGCCAGGCAATCGGGGCGGCGCACAACATCACAAAACATCAAAGCAATACATCAAATTAAAATCCCATCCCTCCTTCACCCACCCACCCATCCCCCCAAACATACAATCAAATCAGATAACAATAATTAAAAATACAATTTAAAAAGCATAATTTTCCTGTCTTGTGGTCCTCCAAGAGCTATAAGATGGCAAAATAGTCCTCTATGGCGAAGGTGTTCCCAGCGGCGTTGTGTAGCTGTCAGCGCTCTTCCGGCATCCACAGGGGTGGTCTCCCAGAGCTGGTCTTCCGGGGCTGGTAAGTGGTCCTCCATGGCCTGGAGGATGCTGCCGCTCGCCAGGTGGTGCAGGCGAGGATGTCCTTGGCAGCACTATATATCCTCTGGTGTCCACAGGGGTGGAGCGGAGGAGGGGCTGCTCAGTCCGCTCAGCCGGTCTCCCAGAGCTGGTCTTCCGGGGCTGGTAAGTGGTCCTCCATGGCCTGGAGGACGCTGCCGCTCGCCAGGTGGTGCAGGCGAGGATGTCCTTGGCAGCACTATATATCCTCTGGTGTCCACAGGGGTGGAGCGGAGGAGGGGCTGCTCAGTCCGCTCAGCTGGTCTCCCAGAGCTGGTCTTCCGGGGCTGGTAAGTGGTCCTCCATGGCCTGGAGGACGCTGCCGCTCACCAGGTGGTGCAGGCGAGGATGTCCTTGGCAGCACTATATATCCTCTGGTGTCCACAGGGGTGGAGCGGAGGAGGGGCTGCTCAGTCTGCTCAGCTGGTCTCCCAGAGCTGGTCTTCCGGGGCTGGTAAGTGGTCCTCCATGGCCTGGAGGACGCTGCCGCTCGCCAGGTGGTGCAGGCGAGGATGTCCTTGGCAGCACTATATATCCTCTGGTGTCCACAGGGGTGGAGCGGAGGAGGGGCTGCTCAGTCCGCTCAGCTGGTCTCCCAGAGCTGGTCTTCCGGGGCTGGTAAGTGGTCCTCCATGGCCTGGAGGACGCTGCCGCTCACCAGGTTATTAAATTGACCAGGAGACAGAAGAACTCTAGGGCAGGGGTAGGCAACCTTTCCCCTTCAAGGGCCGAGGGACTTCAGCTCCCATAATCCCAGGACTATTAGCCAACATGGCTGAGACTTCTGGGAGCTGAAGTCCCTTGGCCCTTAAAGGGGAAAGGTTGCCTACCCCTGCTCTAGAGTTTTTCAAGATTCTATTTCTGGCATGCAGTGGGTTTCAGAGGTGGCCTTATCTTTAGGCAGAGTGATGAAATTCTCTTGTATAGAAAATGTTGTGGGAAAGAGCAGCTATCCTTGTACTGTTGTTCTCCTCAAACAGGGGATCCACACAGCTCTCTTCTCATCTCCTAATTTTCAACCATCAGTTGTAGTGGAAGGTGTTGTTCCACCACTATTACTGAATTAAGGTTCAGATGATAATCCAGTCAACTCCTCTGTGTGAATGGACAAGGGGCCCTTTGCTTCAGAAAGCAAAATGTCTTCAGTATTAATAGTTCCCTGGTAACCAATAGGGATACCATTCTTATTTATTTTAATTAATTAGTATTTTCTATTAATTTCTTTACTAAATGCTTTTGCCTACACAGAAAACATTGTTCTCTATGAAAATGTACCAAGGACCAATTTTGTATAGAATAATGCCCAAACACTGAAGATTCTCATCAGTACAGGTTTCTTCTTCAGAGAAATGTCGTTCAGCAGCAGCTATGAAGTAGAACAGGCACAGCCAAAGTGCTTCAGACCAATCTGAGTATCTGCATGTCAAAGACTAGATGGGGGAAAAACATACTGTGTGCATCAAACCTATAAGGAAGGCACCACATTAGTGTAATGCAGAAAGAATGTGTGCTTTTGCTGTTGTTGTTATTGTTGCTAGATATCATATAATAAAAAAGAATGCATAGAGACTTCCACCAGCCAAAAGGAAAGTGAAGAAACCATAGATGACAGATAAAACACTACAAGCAATAAAGGAAAGAAGAGAAACAAAACCAAAAGGAGATAGGAATAAACTAAGAACCATGTGTAATGAAGACCTTGAACTTTGGAATTACTAAAGTCCAAGTTTTCTATGGGATCTTTTATCCTATGTTCATGGAGGTGGCTAGGGAATAGATTGAGAGAGACAAAGCTTTCTAATGAACTGTAATTTATTTCAGGATTCAAGCATACAAAGACACTCTAACATACAATCATACACACAAGAACTCAGGAGTAAAGTAGTTAGCTTGGAGAGGAAACACAAGACTTTCTAATGGTGATCATTACCTGAAGGAGGCTGCTCCAACGATGAATGAAGATGGATAAACTCAACCATTATGAAAGGAAAGGACAATAGAAAGAACTGGGAGTTTAGTCAGGGTTCACAGTGGCACAGTGAAACCATGAAATCTAGCCAGGCCCCAATGTGCCTGAGATTTTGGGGAGCATATATACCCTTAAATCTAGCCTGAGGGAAAAGTTGCTATTATATATCAAAGGATTCCAATTGTTATGCTTTGAAGTAGACAATTTCTAAGGAGAGGAGATAGGATGTTAATGTTATTTAATCTTCAGCTGGACACATCCTAGCTGGCAATCATAAATCCTCTAGGTGTGAATGTCCTGCTTATCAGCTCCTAGGCATGGCCCTTCTCATCTGCAAATTGTTGTAAATGCAGATGTGACCTTTCAGGTGCCTATGTGATGTGCACACCTTAAGTTCATGGTGATAGGGGCTCATACCAGCCCAGGACCATGGCAGGGACCCAAACAGGGGTCTTTATATCAAATCAGTTATCATTACACATGAATGCAACAGGACAATGGCTAGTGTGCAAAGATAAGGAAAATTACTACTACAACAAATGTAGAGAAATAAAAGACAACAACAAAAAGGGAAGAATGAGAGACCTATTCCACAAGATTTGAGAAATTAAGGGAAAGTTCAAACCAAGGACCAGGACACTCTACGACAATAAAAATAACATAATTCAAGACCAGGAAGGAATAAAAAGATGTTGGATGTAATACACAGATGAACTATATAAAAGAGATGACAAAATGAAGGACACATGGAGTGAAGAGCCATATGAAGTTGAACCTCAAATTCTAAAAACTGAGGTGGAAGCTGCAATAAATGAAATAGCAAAAAACAAGACTCCAGGAACAGATGATATTCCAATAGAACTATTGCAATCTACAGTGACAGGCAACTCTAGTGCTAACAAAGATATGTCAATAGATATGGAAAACAAAACGATGGCCAACAGATTGGAAGCGATCAATATACATCCCCATCTACAAAAAAGGAGACACAAGAAACTGCAGCAACTATAGAACCATAGCTCTAATCCCCCATGCAACTAAAATCATGCACAGAATTCTACAACATAGGCTCCAACCATACATGGAGAGAGAAATCCCAGAGGTTCAAGCAGGATTCAGAAAAGGAAGAGGCACCAGAGATCAAAATGCAAATATATAATGGCTAATGGAGTGTAGCAGAGAGTTCCAAAAGAAAATCAGCATATGCTTTATAGACTACAGCAAAGCCTTTGACTGCATAGATCATGAAAGGCTATGGAACACTCTTAAAGAGATGGGAGTGCCAACACATCTGACAGTCCTAATGAGGAATCTGTACTCAGGACAAAAGGTGACTGTCAGAAGAGAACATGGAAACACAGAATGATTTCTCCTAATTGGCAAAGGAGTTACACAAGGCGGCACCCTATCACCCTACCTATTCAACCTATATGCAGAAGATATTGTAAGGAAAGCAGGCTTGGAAATGGAAGAGGGAGGAGTGAAAATAGGAGGAAGAAATATCAACAATCTGAGATATGCTGACAGCACCATAATACTAGCAGAAAACCTCACAGACTTGGAACAACTAAGGAAGATCAAAGAAGAAAGTGCAAAAGCAGCCTTACTGTTGAATGTAAAGAAAACAAAAATAATGACCACAGAGAACTTACACACATTCAGAGTGGACAATGAGGAAATAGAAATAGTAAAAGATTTCCCATATCTGGGATCAAACATTGATTGGAATGGGGGCTGCAGCCAGGAAATCAGGAGAAGATTAAAAGTGGGAAGAGCAGCTATGAAAGAACTAGAAAAGATCCTAAAATGCAAAGACATAGGTCTGATGCAGACAGCCTGTAAGGGACGGCTCTGGACCACCCCTGGGAGAGGCAAATCAGGATTATGGCAATCACACGCTGCAGGCCCAATCTTCCTTTTTTCTGTCCCCAAAAGAGTGGGCAAATGCCGCTCCTTTTGGGGGTGGCAAAAAGCCACCCTTTGAACCATGGTGATGGCTCTTTTGCACCCCTTTGGCACAACATGAACACATGCTTTGCCAAGAAGACACCTGATGCCGTGCACTGTGCTAATGGGTGTGCGGCATTAGGGTGGAGTCAAGATGGAGTATGAGTGGCCAGCGTGCAGTTGCCCCACCCCAACTTCATCCCCAGGCCAGCCTAAAGTGCTAGTCTTCATCCTCCCCATACAACTCAGCACAAAAGTCAGAATCATACAAGCCATTGTATTCCCTATTACCATGTATGGATGTGAGAACTGGACAGTCAAGAAAGAAGATAGGAGGAAAATCAACTCATTTGAGATGTGGTGCTGGAGAAGAGTGCTGAGGATTCCATGGACAGCCAAAAAGACAAACAAATGAGAAATAGAGCAGATGAAGCCAGATATATCCCTGGAAGTCAAGAGGACAAGACTGACTGTCATACTTTGGACACACCATGAGAATGCAGGAATCGTTGGAAAAGACAATAATGTTAGGAAAGATGGAGGGAAGTAGGATGGGAGAAAGGTCACATGCTAGATGGATAGATTTTATTAAAGAGACCATGAATGTGAGTTTTCAGGAGCTGGGCAGAGCAGTAGAGTACAGAGGGACCTGGAGATGTCTCATCCATAGGGTCGTCATGGGTTGAGATTGACATGAAGGCATTTAACAACAACAATAGCAAATAATATAAAAACGGAGGAAAATTTCAATTGCATAAATAAATAAAATGGAAAATGGGTTAATTCTCTCTTTAAGTGCCCCAAATTTATGTTGCTATCTGAAAAAATATTTTTAAAAGCAATAGCTATTTTTCATCTCTCACTGAAAATTGATGGGAATGGGATTAGTGATCCAGATTTCTAAAACTCAGTTCTGATTTGGGATCCAGATCAAACCAGATTAGGTCTGAATTACTAAGAATGAACTGGGCCCAAAGAAAAATTGCCAAACTTAGCTTTGTACTAAATCAGGTGCCATGAAACATGAAAAAGAAAAATCTCACCATTGCATGACAAAATCTTAAACTGGCAATCTCAGCCTGATAGATTAGTCTCTTGAGGGTTCTCCAGCCCCTGAAAGGAGACTCACAGTGTCAGAATAAGAGAAAAAGTAAATAGTGCAAATTGAGTCCACTTTTAGGGTTAGGGTTAGGGTTAGGGAATCATGGGAACTGTATTTTATTGTGGCACCAGAGCTCTCTGACAGAGAAGGCTCAATGTCTCAGAAAAAAACCAAAACAATTCCCATGATTCCTTAGCACTATCCCTAAAAGTGAGCTCAATTTGCACTATTTCTGGCAGTCTGCAACCTGCAATCCCCCTATATTGAGCCCTAAAAGTGGGCTCAATTTGTACTATTTCTGGCAGTCTGCAGTCTGCAACCCCCCTATATTTCCAATGTATTTTCTGTATTTTGCATAAAAATGGATCTGTACAAAACTCCTCCAAATACAACATTTTCTGTCTGGAAAATAGCCCTTGCTGTATAGAAAGTAATATTTCTGCATGGAAATAGTGGATCACAAATAATGCAAATCATGCAATCATGAAAATCTGATTTTCTGCATAGAAATATTATTATATAAGTACATAAAAGACTGTTTCTAAGACAGAAATTGTTCTTTAATGTGTAATATAACCACATGTAGATTTTGGGCAGAACTGCAAAGGAGTTGTTGGTTTTTTTAAAAAAAGATTTATTGATGAATCAGTTTTTATACTCCTTCCATGCCAGTCCATTTCTAAACTCCACTGAATGGGTATATAATTCAAAATTGGAAGCAATTAATTATACAAGAAGAAACAGTCTTCAAGAAGTGAAAATGCACTACTGAATTAAAATGTGTATTATCATGGCAATTCACCTCCAAGCTATTTTTTTTATCCCACTATTTTGTGTTAACCTATTATGGTTTATTTTCAGAATGTAATAAATCCAGTCTTGTTCATAGCTTACACGGTAACTTATTTCCATCAGTCCAGAATCATTCTAATAATTTTTGAATATTTTCTTTCCATCCTTATATCCATTTAATTCTATTCACAGGTAGATAGTTATTACATTTTTTTCTTCAATATTACTCATTTAGGGAGATGAAGCGGGGGGGGGGGGGAGGAATCCTGTGTATCAAGGATGTATGTGTCCTAGATATTCCTACATAGGTAGAAAGATATACAGACAGACAGACAGATTCTTATTGCATGAGGACAAACCAGGTTAAGATTTACAAGCCTGTCTGTTGTTCAACCCTGTCTTCTATCTGTACTAGAGGTGACGGGAGTGGAGGACACAGCAGCGGAGCCCTGCCTTGGCTCTTTAAGTGCCTGGGAAGATTGAGGCAGTGGTGAGGCTTGGACATAATAATAATTATAATTATTATTATTATTATTATTATTATTATTATTATTATTATTATTATTATTATTATTTTTATTTATATCCCGCCCCTCTGCCAAGCAATCGGGGCAGCGTACAACAATACAAAACTTCAAAACAATAAATCAGATTGAATCCCATCCCTCCTTCGCCCACCCACCCTTCCCCCCAAAACATACAGAACAAATTAAATAACAATAATAAAAATGTACAATTTAAAATACATCCTGCAGGACGCCAGCTGCAGCCCCTCCCTTCACCAGCCTAGAACACCTTTGGTGACGGAGAGGAGGATGTGATGGTGGAGCCCTGTCTTGGCCCTTTAAGAGCCCCTAGAGACCTTGGCAGCAGCGTGGCCCTGATGCTCTTTGGGAGACTATTTCTAGCCCCCCCTTACCGGCCTGGAACATCTTTGGCGATGGGAGAGGAGGGTATGGTGGTGGAGCCCTGTCTTGGCTCTGCTTTCATATCTATTGCAGAACCAGAGCGTAGCTGGAGCATTTGTCATTGTTACCATGTAATGTAGCCGGGAATGATCAGGGAGTGGGGATTGAGGTTGTGTGGGGGAAGGGAAGGTATGGTGGCAACAGAGTGAACAAATGTTACAAAAGAAGAAGGGATCGATGCTTAATACCTATCCCTTCTTCAGTTCACTCTGTTTCCCAGGATAACTTGGAGAGCGTACCATCAATTCCACAGACCCTTACTCTGCTCCTTTGCAATGCCAGGTCAGTCAAAAATAAGACTCATATCATCCATGATCTCTTAGTGGATGAGGCGGCTGACCTGGCATGCTTTACCGAGATCTGGCTGGGGGATGCCAGCGCTGCAACATGGGTGCAGACTCTCCCAGCTGGGTACTCAGTTAATGAGCAGATAAGGGAAAGTGGGCAGGGGGGCAGTGTGGCCTTGGTTCATAAAAACAACCTAACCTTGACCAGGTAGCCTCTCCGGAGAACAGCCTATATCGAATGCATGTACCTAAGCCTGAAAACTAGGGATAGTTTGGGGATTCTGTTGGTATACTGGCCACCCCTTTGCTTAACAGACTCCCTGACCGAGCTGACCTAACTGGTCTCTGAGCTTCTGTTGGAGTCGCCTAGACTCTTGGTTCTGGGCGACTTCAGCATTCCACTCGAGACCAGTTTGTCAAATCTAACAGGTGCAGCTCGGGAGTTCATGGAGACCATGACAAACATGAGCCTATCCTAATTGGTTGTCGGGCCCACACATTGTGCGGGTCATACCCTCGATGCAGTCTTTAGTACGGAACAGGAATATCCGTGGGCGGAGGTCATTGCTACCTCCGCATTGTCATGGACGGATCATTTCCTGGTCAAGATGGAACTTAGGGCCACTGTCTGCCCCTCCGGGGGTGGTGGACCTATTAGAATGGTCTGCACTCAAAGGGTAATGGAACCAATTGGTTTCCAGAAGGCCTTAGAGGGTTTGATGGTTGGTAACACCGGTGACTCTGTCAAAGACTTGGTTAATAATTGGAACAGCGATCTCTCCAAGGCTATCGACACAATCGCTCCCAAGCGTCCTTTCCAGCCCACTCCTAATCGTAAGCCCTGGTATACCAAGGAGCTTAGGAGGATGAAGCGAGCTGGACAATGACTAGAGCGTGAATGGCGGAAGACTTGACTCTTATCCGACAGAACATGCCATAGGAAACACCCTGATTCCTATCGGGAGGCATTGCGTGCAGCGCAGAAATCTTTCTCCTCTGCACGCATTGCGTCTGCAGAGTCTCATCCAGCAGAACTGTTTAGGGTGGTGGGGGAACTGACACAGGTTCCTCCTGTGCAGAACCCTCTACTTAACCCTACAGTGGCCTGTTGTGATGATTTTAACATCTACTTTGCAGATAAAATCTCTCAAATAAGAGCCAACCTTGATGCCAGTATTTTGACAGAATCCATGGGTGAGGTGTCCAGCAACTCAGTTGATGGCATTTTACTGGATCAGCTTCAATCTGTGAGTACCGATGACGTGGACAAGCTCCTTGGTAGAGTGAGGAAGACGACTTGCCCTCTCGATCCTTGTCCATCTTGGCTGGTCATCCAGGGGGGTGACGTACTAAGGGTATTCCTTCGGGATACCATCAACATGTCATTCACGGAAGGCATTGTTCCATCTTGTTTAAAGGAGGTGGCGGTTAAACCCCTCTTGAAAAAGCCTTCCCTGGATCTCCATGGACAGGAATAACTACAGACCAGTCTCCTTGCTGCCCTTCTTAAGCATTGTGATCGAGAGGGCAGTTGCTTCCCAACTCCAAGCTGTCCTGGATGAAACCGATTATCTTGATCCATTTCAAACTGGCTTTAGGACAGGATATGGAGTTGAGACTGCCATGGTTGCTCTGGCTGATGACCTCCGCTTGGGTATCAACAGGGGTAGTGTGACCCTGTTGGTGCTCTTGGACCTCTCAGCGGCCTTTGATACTATAGACCACTCCACCCTCTTGGATCGCCTCAGAGAGTTAGGAATTGGAGGCACTGCTCTGCAGTGGTTCCATTCCTTCCTCTCGGGCAGATCCCAGAGGGTGAGGCTCAGGGACAGTTGTTCTTCCACAATAGAACTTAATTCCTCAGGGTGTCATCCTGTCCCCGATGCTATTCAATATCTACATGAAGCCGCTGGGAGAGATCATTCGGAGGCATGGAGCACGATGTCTTCAGTATGCTGATGACACCCAGATATACCTCTCCATGACCCAATCGTCTGCCCAGACCTCAGATGGCATCTCTCCTCTCAATGATTGTCTTAGGGTGGTAATGGATTGGATGAGGAAAAACAGATTGAGAATGAATCCGGACAAAACGGAGCTACTTACAGTGACGGGCCCAAAACCAGGCTTGGGAATACATTCTCCAGTCCTGGATGGAGTCACACTCTTCTCCAAGGACTGTGTTCGCAGTCTGGGGGTACTCTTAAATTTGTCGTTTCACATGACTTGTCAGGTGAATGTGGTGGTCAGGAGTGCCTGTTATCAGCTTCGGCTGATATGCCAGCTGCGCCCTTTCCTGGAGACTAGGAACCTAGAAACTGTGGTGCATGCCCTGGTAACCTCACGTTTAGATTTCTGCAATGCACTCTACATGGGGCTACCCTTGTGCCTAACCAGAAACTTCAGCTGTTTCAAAATATGGCAGCCAGGTTGCTCACTGGTGTATCAAGGAGAGAGCACATCACACCAGTGTTGAAATCTCTCCACTAGTTTCCAGGCACAGTACAAGGTGTTGGTTTTGACCTTTAAAGCCCTACATGGCTTGGGTCCATCTTATCTCAGGGACTGCCTCTCCCCGTATGACGCCCCCCCGCGCACTTCGGTCCTCTGGGAGGAACCTGCTGCAGCCTATGAAGACCAGGCTTTTGCAGACCTTCCAGAGGGCCTTTTCTGCGACTGCTCCCAAATTATGGAATGGCCTGCCGGACAAGATCCATTTTATTACCACTCTTACTGCCTTTAAAAAGGCAGTAAAAACGGGCCTCTTCCAGCAGGCCTTCCCAGAGTAACTTCCCGGCTCTTTCTTTAGATGGTCTGGCTTGTCAATCCGATCTCCTTCCCCTAGCCACTATTGTTTTGTTTTTGTTTTTATTCAATGATTTTATTATTGATGCAGTTTTTAATATTATTCTAGTTTAATCTAATTTTAAGGGGTGGGAGGGTTAGGGGAAGTATTGGGTAATGTATTTTATTCTTGCATTATTTTAATCTGTTGTACGCTGCCCCACTTGCCTCGCAGAGGGGTGGGTTAGAACTAAAAATTATTATTATTATTATTATTATTATTATTATTATTATGTAACAATTCAAAAATGTGATCACAAATATTTTTGCTGACATGACCACATAATAGAAATCCTTAAATTGTTTTCATTTAATAAAGAATGCTATTTTTATCTGTTGAATCAGGACATTGATTTAATATATATTTTTAAGGGGGGGTAATAGGTTCGTGATATCTGTATTGTATAGGATTGTATTTTAAATTGTAAGCCGCCTGGATAGCCTTGGCTAAAGGCGGGATATGAATAAAATTTTATTATATTATTATTATTTTATCACTGCCTTTTTATTTATGGAGTCCTTGAGGTAACTTATAAAACAAGAAATCATATTAAACTAGGATCTTTCAGCTTTCTTCAACCACGAAAATGGCAGTCAGTTCCAGAAAGACCCATTCCTTGTCTTCCCACACCATCTTATGAAGCCATATGGAAATGACAACATGAGGGCACTGTTCATGGAGGCTAGAAGTCAAGTGGGCCCAAGCCTGGCCAATGTAAAGGCTCTGGACCTGTGGATTATAGTCATTTTATTTCAAATGTATAAACTACTCAACTCTGAGCTTTCTTTAACTCGCTGAGCAATTGGTGTTGCTGGTCAGATAAAACATAAGCTGTTTAAACTAGAAAACTTATCAGAAGCCACAGGTTTCTCACTACTGGGAAACAGGTGACACTGATCTTCCACCTACTGTCCACAGTACAAGGTCCAGAGTTGCTGCAACTCACTTTGATTGTGTATTTGCTAATTAATTTATCCTCTGTATTTATCTCCTGCTGTGATGAATTGGAGATCCTCCATTCATCTGAGGACATCAAAGGGTTAAAGATTTGGGGGGGAGGTGCATGCTAATGAGAATTGACTGATATGCTAATGGAGGCGACATCACATCTGATGTAAAGACAGCTAGCCAATTAGCTTCATAGGACCAGAGTTTTTAAAAGTACTCCCCCGTCATGTAGCTGAGGGTCTTTCCTTTGTTTGCGAGCACAGCTGTTGGGCCTGTTGCAAAGGAGCAGGTTTAAGAGATGTGGGCTGAGCTAGGCCATGGAGGCCAGCTCCCTGCTTCTTAAACTATAAATTTCTGCAGATCCCATCTCATTGTGAGTAGTGTAGGGCCTTTTGGTTATTTTACTAGCTTGGATGAAATGGCTGAATTTGCTGTACTGTCTATATTCTCTATAACTATATTCTCTATAACTTACTTCCTGTACCTGCAAGGCAAGGAGGTATCTGTGATACCTAGTTGCTATAGAATCTGTCTTTGGGCCTTTGCAGACTGCTAGAAATAGTGCAAATTGAGTCCACTTTAAGGGTTAGGGAATCATGGGAACTGTATTTTATTGTGGCACCAGAGCTCTCTGACAGAGAAGGCTCAATGTCTCAGGAAAAAAACAATTTCCATGATTCCCTTGCACTAACCCTAACCCTTAAAGTGGACTCAATTTGCACTATTTCTGGCAGTCTGCAAAGGCCCTTAGTTAGAATAAAGCTTCTTTAAAAGTACCTGGCTTCTCATTGTACTCCTTTTACATATGCCTTGACTCAATTACTAATTGGTGAACTGCTTGCTTAAGTTAACAAGGGTCGGAATTAGAAATCCCCTGCAAAGTCCTGATGTGTTGCTAGGACAGAGGTCAGGAATTCATCAGGTGGCGGCAGACGTTTAGATAGTCTCAAGGTGTCTAATTTAGCTCAGAAGGGAGTGAGAACAGAGATTCAGAAACTGGGAATTCAGTGATCTGCCGGGGGCTAAGAGTCAAATACAAGGAGTCTGTGGTTGGCTAAGGCCCCAAGGATCATAACATCTGCTTTTCCTCCATTGAGCATGAAGTAGTATGCAAGACTCTAGGATTACCTCATGGAAATCTCATGAAAGTAATGTTTCCCATGAAATGTACCTGGTAGTGTTCTTTACAATGCACAAAGATTTTGCACCAAACCACTGCTCTTCCTTCAAGAAGAAAATTAAGACAACTAAGGATTGCTGAAATATTTATCTTTGAAATATGTGAGTCTTTCAATTCTTTCAATTTGGCTGACTTTTTTTGAATGTGCAAAGGGAACTTACAACATCTTTGAGACTAACTGTGCAACAGAAGTTGTCGTATGAGCTTTTATAGACTTGGGAGATTATCACACAAGGAAGAGGAGCAGAGCAAAGCAGATCACTCCCATCCTTATCCTGTACTTATCACATCACATTTATCTCATCCTTCTCCCATCAGTGAAGTGGAATGGCCCTGTCACTTTACATTAGTGGGAGTTTCCATTAATAAAAAGTAACAGGGCCATTCCACTTCACTGACAGGAGAAGGATGGGATAAATGTGATGTCGTCTGATAATCTTTGTGTGATCATGCAATAAGGGCAGTATAAGGATGGGATAATGGCAGAATAAGAGTGACGTCATCTGATAATCTTGCAGTAATCATGCAATAATGACAGGAGTGATCCGTTTAACTCCCCTCCTATTCCCCATGTGATAGGGGTACAGTGGCTCAAGTGTTTGAGATGCTGACTCTGTTGATTGCAAGATTGGCAGGTTGGCAGTTCAAGGCCTAGGTGCTGCATGATGGGGTGAGCTCCTGTTACTAGTCCCAACTTTTGCCAATTTAGCAGTTCAAAAACATGCAAATGCAAATAGATAAATAGGTACCACTTTGGTGGGAAGGTAAACAGTGTTCTGTGCAATCATGCTGACCACATGATCACAGAGTAGTCTCTGACAATGCTGGCTCTTTGGCTCAGTAACAGAGATAAGCACCGGCCCTATGGTTGGACACAACCTGACAACCTTGTCAATGGGGAATACTTTTACCTTTACTTGTTTCCTCGGATCTCAAAGGTGCTGTAAGATATCTTTGCATATTGATATTCCAGTCAGTGTTCAATGTGTTGTGCTTATTGTCTGATTTTGATCTATCATATCCTTCAATATATTGATAAATCCGTTTTTGTACTCCTTCCATGCCAATCCATTTCTAAACTCGACTGAATGGGCATATTATTCAAAATTGGAAGCACCCAATTATACCAGAAGGAACAGTCTTCAAGCAGTGAAACTGCACTAGTTTCTACTGAATGAAAATATGTGTTATCATGGCAATTTACCTCCAAACTATTTTTTTCTCCCACTGTTTTGTGTTAACCTATTATGGTTTATTTCAGAATTTAATCAGTTCAATCTTGTGCATAGCCTACACTATAACTTCTTTCCTTACTTCCATTAATTAATTTTGGGTGGAGGATCCATGAAGTATATTTCAAGGTGTTTCACATTCACTGTTTGGTATACTCATTGCAGTTTTATGGCTTTCCCATATTTACAGCTATATTCTCTTATGAATGTTCCCTATCATTGAATTTTGTACCATATTATTGTCATTCCCCTTTCTCAGACATTACTCTTTCCCATCCTTTTCCCCACTCCTTCATCAGACAGTTTTGTTGTAATATTATGGATTGCCTATGCAAACATCTCATTTCCCAGAGTGGTGAAGAACTAAATATTATCATTAAAAAGAGATCATTTATGAAACACACTGTCTTGTATATAATTTCCATGTGAGACATGTTATATATTGGGTGAGAAAAGGAGTTCTGTAATGGGTTTTGAAGCAATCATTTCTCCAAGTACTATCCTACCCACAAAATTGTCATTCTTTTCAATGATCACTTATAGCCATGACATGCTCTCTGTTTAAATATGTATTTTCCAGGCATTGATTGGAGATGAATATGAAAGGAAATAATCCATTCTAGGTAACTATAAGTCAGGGATGTGGTCAATGCATTTATTTTAGATGCATGGACTAAATTATGCAATACCCACATTTTACTTTTTGAACCCCATTATAATAAATATACAAGTTGAAATGAAAATAAAATGTATGTGGGTAGAACTCAGTCACCAATGGCACATATTGGACCAGTTTCCCAAAATACACAGAACAAGAATTTCATCCTTTCTATGCCATTGCAGAGTTTATTTATTTCAGAACTCAAAGAAGTTTTGGACTAGACCTTCCATAATTCTTCAGCTATTATGGCTACTGACCATAGCAACTGAGAGCTATAGGAGCTGTAGTTCTAACATTAACTTGTCAAGCTCTGGTTTATTGTAAGAAATCCAAACTGCTTGTGCAGCTATCCTTTCCAATTACAGAGCTTTGTATGGTTTTTTGCCACTTAGAATGAAGCAGTCTTGAAGTCACACTTAAACTGTAAAACTATTTTCTGTCAAACATCTACAGTCTAGGTTTGTTGAATAGAGACTTGTTTGTCATTGATAGATAATACAGTGATAATATGCCAGGGCATGTCATAATCCACCACTGAGACCCAAGGATTTGCTTAAGTACTTCCATATGGGATATTCCCTGCCTCCTCCCAGTATAATGTACTGGAAAACCACCCAAAAAGTAGAGAAAAATCTCATGAGAGCAGATCCTGAAGTATGATGGCTTTCTAATGGAAAGATAAAGTAATAGCCTTCGTATGCATGCATAAAAACTGCATATGACCTCCTCACTGTTTGTTCTGTATTTGTGACTGTTGTGTGTGTATTTGTGTTTGGCATGAACATTTACTCCTAATATTCTTTCTATTTACAGGAAATGTAATAGCTTCTGAATGGAATGTTCTTTTCCATTGTAGAGGAGATGTAATCCATGGCCTGTCAACAACCAGTTTCAGTGTGTGTCTCCGTTTATAATAATTTCTATTCATCTGGGCTTTCATACTCATCTGCATGCCATTTTTTCACCCACATAGTTATACAGCACCTTCTTTGTATTGTGCAGTTATTGTTTAGAAAGACACACCCCAACTTGTCAGGAGGGGTATCTTGTTGTACTGGCCAAATAAGGACAAAGACTCCTCATTGGTCAGGGTACGGGGGTGAAGATCTCACCACCGCGTCCAGGCCAACAGGCTGTGGTTAATAATTCTCGCATGGAGACTGTTATGTGAGATTTGGATGAGAGTTTGTTGCTTATAACTCAGCACAGACACGTGGAGGCAGCCATTTTTATAGTTGAGACAGGGTGAATACATCAAACCATTCTCGGCTTTTGGGGAGCTCGGCTTTGGCCTTGCTTTTTAGTGTGCTTTGTGGCTCTTGCCTATTTCTTCGGCATCGACGTTTGCTCCGTGGGTTCTGGTTTTCCTACAGCTTCCCGCAGAGGTGAGCGAGTGGCCTTCCGGCCAGCCCTCTGGACCTGCTAGCATCCGCATTCCCTATTCTCAGGGTGTCACTTGAAATAGGTGCTGCGGGCTCCTTCACCAGGTGCATCTATCTCTGCCTTCAGGCTCTGAGATGCCCCGGCCACTCGATCTTGTAAGGTCGGGACCCACCGCTTATGGGGGGGGGGGTGTTTAGCAGCACTTCTCTTCAGTGGTGAGTGAAAGTTCTGTGTTGGACCTTCAGTGGACACCTTTCCTGTGGTGGTTGCCAGCATTGCTCCCTGGCTGTGGTGTCTCTGAGAGACTTGAGGGAAGGGCGGCCTTCTGGCCAGGTTGGAATCACCTGCAGGGGTGATTGTTTGGGGCCCACGTCATTGTCATTAGGTTCAGGATGTCACGCAGTAAGGCCCAATCCAAACGACGGGCGGCTTTGGCTGCACCTTCTGCAGGTCAATTGGCTTCTAAAAGACCTTCCAAGCCTGCTAATAGAGAAAAGAATTTGTTTGCCCAAGTCTCTCAACTCGGTAAAACAGTGCTGGCTTGCGTAGCGCTGTGCAATCAACTGGTGCAAAAGGAACTTCAGGCTACTGCCCCTTCCTCAAGCATCAACCCTTCGGGTATTAATAACACTGAAGCATCATCTTCTATGGCTGCACCTGAGTCTCAGTTGGCCACTGCCACACCAGGCCCGCAAGTTGTTTCAGCAGTGGAGATAGGGCACCCCATGGTTGCCGATGTTTGGGATCTCTTGCAAAGAGTCCCGGGTTTGGGGACACAGGGTGTGGATCCTCCTGTGTCCGGGCAGCCTACTATGGCTGATTTGTATAACCTCTTACAGAGGGCTGTTGTTCCAAGCAGTGCAATGGAGTAAATTGGTGGTGCGCAAGGAGGTGATCAAGGGGCTGCTGCCTCCACTACCTTGGACACCCAAGCTGTTGCGACACCTCAACTCGGTGGATCTTCATGGTCAACTGCTGATTCAGCTCAAGCTTCAAGTTCAGGTGTGTCTTCTGGCACTTTGCAATCTAATTGGCTTACCTTGGTATGGGCTCCAGGTAGCCAGGTGGGGCAGGGGGTGGCTTTGGAACAGCCTAACCCTGCAGCTTTAAATGCACCTGTTCAGGCCCTTGCTGTTTCACAGGTGCCTGACTTGCAGGCGCACAGTGGTCAGCTCTCCTCTGTTGTCACCTCCGCACCTGTGGTGCAAATTGCTGTTGCAGTTACCTGGAGTGGTTGGCAGCATGGAGTCTACTCCTTACGCTGGTATGTCTACACCCCGTGGTTCTCACCTTCCTCTTGCCACTAAAGAATGGATTTGGAAAGGTGAATACATTGATTTATTTACTTTAATGTTTAGGGAGCCTGAATCAAGGATCATGGTTAAGGATGGTATTGTGTTTAGCTTGCCAAAAGAATGCCAGGTGCTCAAACGCCCTAAGCTGGAGCACAATTTTGTTAATTGGATCATGGGATTTACTATTTACAGAGGTGTGATTGAAGAAAAACAGCCCCTTAGATCTCCGGATTTTTGAAAATACCAAGAGATCATGATAAAAGCCTATACCAATTGCCTAAACAATGCTAGAGGTGCTGCCTGGCTCCAGTATGATGAGCAATTTAGAATGCGAGCAGCTCAAGATTCCTCTTTATCTTGGAAGCATGTGCAATCAGAGCTCTGGGCTGATATCATGGTGGGGGCCTCCCCCTCGAGCAGGTGTGACAATGGCTTTGTGCCAATGGTCACCTTGCCGAGAGGGCCAAATGTGAGGCCTAACACAGGTGATAAAAGACAATTTGGCTTGTCCTGGGATTTTAATGCTGAAAAATGCAAAATGCAACCCTGTAGGTATGAACACAAGTGTAACACCTGTGGGAGCGGCCACCCAGGGAATTCTTGCATTAAAGGAAAAAGAACAGGAGGGGGTGCCGTTTCCCAGCCAGTGCCTTCTGGAGCAAAAGGCCCCATCACCAATTAATATAGCTAATATGGAGCCTTGGTTAAAAATGTATCCCAACAAGGAGGCTGCTTTATATTTATTTCATGGGTTTTCTTCAGGTTTTCATATTCTCTATTTTGGTCCTAGGGTTTATCATTCTGCACCTAATGCTCGTTCTGTGAGGAATTGCTAGATATAGTTAGGGCAAAATTGGCTAAAGAGATTGCAGCAGGGAGAATTTCCAGAACTCATGATAATTTGCTTCTTCCTACGCTTTGTTTATCCCTGCTAGGAGTTGTTCCTAAAAAAGCTCCTGGGGAATTTAGGCTAATTCACAATTTATCATACCCTAAAGGTGAATCGGTGAATGATGCCATTGACCCAGGGCTTACCTCTGTTAGGTACACATCATTTGACTCAGCAGTCACGATGATTAAGAGTTTGGGTTCAAGCGTCCTGCTAGCTCAATGCGATATTAAATCCGCTTTCAGACTTCTCCCTGTACACCCAGATTATTTTGATTTGCTGGGTTTCCAGTCTGAGGGCAAATTTTATTTTGACAAAGCAATGCCAATGGGGTGCTCAATTTCTTGTGCTGCATTTGAGACTTTCAGCACTTTACTTCATTGGTGTGTTGTTAAGAGAACTGGCAATAATGTTATTGCTCATTATTTAGACGATTTTCTATTAGCTGGTTCTCCTGACTCCTCACAATGCCTCAATACCCTACTGCAATTTCAAGAATTGATGCAGGAGTTGGGAGTGCCTCTTGCCGAGGAGAAGACAGAGGGTCCTAACACTCAATTAACATTTTTGGGCATTGAGATAGACACTATTGCAGGAATTTCTCATTTGCCCTCTGAGAAATTGGTATCCATGAGGCAGCAAGTCCAACTTATGTTAAATAAACGAAATACTACCCTGCTTGAATTCAATCACTTACAGGCTTATTAAACTTTGCCTGTGGGGTGATAGTTCCAGGACAAGCATTTTGTGCTAGACTTTACAAGGCCACTGCAGGTTTAGTGACTCAGCATCACCACATTAGAATCACGAGGGGCATCCATGAGGATCTTAAGGTTTGGCACTCCTTTTTGGAGAATTATAATGGTGTGTCATTTTGGAGAACTGAAATGCTGCTTCGTGCAGATTTTCAGGTGCATTCTGATGCTGCTGGTACCCATGGCTTTGGTCTTTTTTGGAATGGCCAATGGGCTGCTGAGGCCTGGCCTCCTGCATGGGTGGAATCTTGCCTTACCAGGGACCCTACTTTTTTGGAATTATTTCCAATCGTTGTTGCTGTCTATTTATGGGGAAGCCACTTCGCTAATAAGTCCGTTTGGTTTTGGTGTGACAACCAAGCAGTAGTGCATGTGGTGAATTCACAGTCCTCCAAATCTCCTAAGGTGATGGGTTTGGTGAGGGCAATGGTTTTACAATGTTTAAAGTTTAATATATTGTTTAGAGCTCACCATGTTCCTGGTTCCCCCTTTGGCAGACGCCCTTTCTAGTTTTCAGCTTACCAGGTTCCAGCAGCCCCAGGCTACTTTACACCCGCTGGAGGTACAGACGTTTCTCTGGAACCTTGGAGATTAGAAGTTCATAGGGCGATGTTGAATCCCATTGCCCCATCAACACGCAAGTCTTATCAAACAGCCCTAAATTCTTTTACCCAATTCATGTGTCAAATTGGGGAAATAATAACTTGGCCTATTAATGTCAATTTAGTACTTCACTTTATTGTTGCACTCAGACAATTGGGACTATCACCTGTCACCATCAGGGGCAGTTTGGCTGCTTTGGCCTTTTTTTCCAGGGCTAATGGTTATTTCGACCCAACTGTTGACTTTAGAGTCAAAAGGGTGGTAGAAGTATGGTCCAGAGAGTCTATTATCTGAAAGGATGCCAGAAGACCAATAAATGGCCCTGTCCTGGCTTTGTTATGGGAGCAACTGGCCGTAGTATGCTATTCACATGAGGAATTGGCTTTATTTAGGGCAGTGTTTGCTACTGCATTTTTTGCTGCCCTGAGAATCAATGAGATCATTCCTGGTTCAAGTAATGATACATTGGACAGGGCACTTCTAATTTCTGATTTAACTGATCATGGTATTCAGATATGCATTAGGCGGTCTAAGACTGACCAGTTTGGCAAGGGTCAGTCTTTATTCTTAGCTAAGGCCCAACTGGGTCAAATCTGCCCTGTGGGGGCAATGGATAACTATTTAAGAATCAGGCCTAAGGTCCCTGAATATCTGTTTCTTCATTTATCAGGTTTGCCCCTGACACAATTTCAATTCAGGGCAGTGCTTAAGGAAGCGGTTAAGAAGGCTGGGCTGCCTATTGATTCCTTTTCTTTGCACTCCTTTCATATAGGAGCTGTGACGGTTGCTGCCACTCATGGCATGAGTGAAACTGATATTTGTGGGATTGGCAGGTGGCACTCACAGGCTTTTAAATCTTATGTTAGACAATCGGGCCCTGGGACTCTTGATTAGTCTTGCTAACTGTTTTATTTTATTTCAGTTTTTTTCAGCCTGGGTGATATTTGGATCACCGGGCATAGCTTGGTGGCTTGGGCTGAGCATTTCCTGAAGGAGCATTGTTCCAACACTTCTTTGGGCTTGTCCAACCTTGGTTGTATGATTTGATTTGGCGACAGAGGCATGAGGTGGCCGTCCCTTGTGCCTTACATGAAGGTGTTGATTCGGTCCCACCCTTCCTCCTGGTCAGTGGTTGTTCACCTGGGGGAAAACGATTTGGCGTGCGTACCGTGTCTACAGCTGGCCAAATTGTTAAAGATTTGGAAGAATTACAAGCAATGTTGCCTTGTGTGAAGATAATTTGGACCAAATTGGTGCCTAGGTGATCTTGGTCTGGTGCACAAAAAGATTCTGCCATCAGTAATGCTCAGTGGTGACTTAATCGCTTTGTGACTAAACAACTGTTAAAGAGGGGCATGTCTGTTATTTAGCATTCTATTAAGCTGGATAAGCCACAACTGTTTTGCGATGATGGGATACACCTCTCCAAGGAAGGGCAGTGGTTATATATTGGTGCTCTTAGTGACAATATTTCTGAAATTATCGAGGGGGGGGAGAGAGGGGATGCCTAGCTTTTTTGGCCCTCCCTCTTGTGGCGGGGAATGACCCCACCCCACATATAAAATTAATTCGGCTACTTAAATTGGGAATAGAAATAATTTGACTCTAAACAAATTAACAGGAAATGACGTAAATAAATAAAATTACATCATAAATTGTGATGTCATATGATGTAATATGACATCATTTCTGGGGAGGGGTTTGCTTATTTGATTAATTACTTGGTTATTTATTTATTGCTATTATTGTTGTTAATTATTGTTTTGCCATGGGCAGTGAGGGACCACCCTTGGGTGGGTTTACCTTCACTGACACCTGTGGCAAAGCTGATTTATTATTATATTTTATTATATAATTTGACCCTGTACTATTTAATAAAGTTGTGGCCTGATTTAAACCCAAGAAAGGAGTCTTGTGTCCTTTGTGCCAGTGCAAAAGTAAGTTCCCTCACATTGGGGAAAGGTGCTAATTCTGATGACGTTTGTTAAACTTCCTTCAAAATCCTACAAAAGGGTTGCTTGAATAATTCCTTCATGGTCTTAAGTGTTATTCAGTCAATGTGAAAGTGTGTGTCAAAAAACAAATAAAGGAACATACTCTCTTGAACTTAGCAGTTCAACCTAGCAGTTCAAAAGCATGCAAATGTAAGTAAATATATAGATAACACTTCTCAGTGGGAAGGTAAACATTGTTCTGTGCAATCATGCTGGCCACATGATCACAGAGTAGTCTCTGACAACACTGGTTCTTTGGCTTAGTAATGGAGATGAGCACCACCCCCTACAGTCAGACATGACTTGACAACCTTGTCAATGGGGAATACCTTTAACTTTACCTTTATTCTTTTCATCCCCTCTGTCTCCTAGTCTGCATAGCATTTATGTTACATGTAAAGGTTCTTACATGATACAAATAAGGGAACTAATTCTGTTCAAATCTGCCATGTTCCACCTACAAAAAAGTCATAAAACTAGAGATGGGGTACTGATGCAATTTTCTCTTCTCGTCATACAACAACTGAATAAGAGTATAGGTTATGTGCATTTCTCATCTAGTAAGATGATGTATGAACTGTCCCTGAGAATTTTTTTTTCATTTTATTGAAATTCACATAGCATCCATCAGAATTCCAGAAGATGTTTCACCTCAGCAGGACTCTTCAAATTAATCTCAAATTTTGCTTAAGGGAAAAAGCTTGGTGGCAGTGCAAATAATGAAAAATTAGCATAATGTTGCAATGACTGTCAATATATGGGAATTATTATGCAGAAGAAAAGTAGTACATACACTACTTAGCAGCTCTAGGTTGCAAATAGAAATGTCAAAATTCGATTTGTGTTGGAAGCAGAAATGATTCCTGATTTACTGTGTAGTCATTAATTGACAGAAAAGCTGCTTTTTGGAGGAGGGAGAACCAGTTAAGAGTGAAGTGTAGATATGGTCTAATTTAGGAGGTGAAGGTATAGATACACAACTACTGTTGTCACCTGGAATTAATTTTTGAGGAGAAAGAATGTGAGAAGTACATCATTACCAAGATCAGACTCTGTTCCCTTTCACAGATGTGAGATCCTTTTTTGCTTGAGTCCAAGTGGTATGTTACTCACCTAATCAAAGACTAACATATCAGTTAAAGTGAAGTGAGTATAATTTATTATAAAAGAATGAAGCATATCATAAAGGGTTAAAACAACAATTAGAGTATAACATATTCTAAGAACTTAAATAATACAGTTGAGGGGGAGATTGAAAAGGCATGCATGCAGACATTTGGTTTGGCTGGGAAAGATATCAGATCAAGAAAAAAGGGTATGTGTGCACCAGGTTGTTTGCCATAAAGAGTAAGATAGGAGAGGCAAAGGTTCAGGAGAACTGGAATCTGAGTTGAAGAGTAAAGCAAAGCTGAGGGAAAGAATAGAGCCTGTCAGAGGCAAGAAGGGAAAGTGAGAGACCAAGAGCTTTGGCCCAAGATAGCAAATAGCATAAAAAGCCATGGCATTAACCCTACACACCAGGGATGCAATTCATCATTATTCTTTTTCTTTAAAGAAGAAACAAGTAATTTTAGCAATTTTCTTCACAGTGGTAGATAGACTTTAAAAATCATGCAGTTTTTAAAGCCTATTCACAGTTATGGACTTATTTAGCACAAAAATTGTATGTGACTGTTTTGCAAAGAAAGCATTTTTTTTTTTTTTTGCAAAAGAAACCTTTCATACAAAGGAAATGATATATACAAATTCTATTTTTCTGTGCAGAAAAAGCTATTTCCTCTGCAGAAAATGTTGTTTCCTGTGCAAATCAACCTCATATGAATTTAATTTGGAATGTCTGCAATGGCAGCATTTTCTGTGTAGGAAAGACTTTTTTTGGGGGGGCAGAAAATATTTTTATGCTGAAATATGTTCTTCAGAAAACATGCTTTTTCCTATACAGGAAATTCTGTCTACCATGCAAAACTACTGCATGCAAATTTTATCCACAGTATGTCCAAAACTTCAAACATTATTGGCAGTCCAGGATTCTTCTCATTGGGGGAATATATATTTTATTTCCCTACTGCATGTGTGCATGAGAATGTGCATGAATGCACACACACACACACACACACACACACACTCACAGGAAAAAAAATGCTTACTTCAATCAAACCTGGACACCAACCCCAGTGTGCTCATAGATTAGAGTAGAAAATAAGTGCACCCTCTCATGATCTTCATCATCTCCCCACTTACCACTTGAGTAATCCAACATTCGTTTCTATTTTCCTCAACTTCTTTGATGTTTGTACCTTGGCAATTTGTCAGTTCTAGGTTGGTTCCTTTGAGCATGGGTCCCAAGTGCTTATATGATTTGGACATTGCTGTTCTGCACCCCCTTTCTCTGAGTGCTTGAGAGAGCTCTTTTAGAGCTGGGATAAAATTTGCATAGAAGATTAACTTCTCTGTTCATCTCTATCTCTTGAAAAGTTTCCCTTTCTTCTCCTTCATCAGATATTTTATGTGTCTTTTTCTGGCCAGGCTCCCAGACAGAAATTAATTCTTTCTGACATATATCACACATATATCACCTATATACACACATGCTTTCCCAGACCCACACCAGAAGGTTAAATATGATATGCAGAATTTTACATGCTTTGTCACAAATCTTTTCCAGCTGTTTTGCTTGGGGTTATCCCCAAAGCAAATGCATTGAATTTTGTTTACTATGCTAGTTAGTTTTATGCACGCTGAAAAGATACAACCAATTACAAAGCATACATTCCAAAGTTACACAAAGAGTATTATTATTTGTGGAAGGGTAAAAGAAGCAAAAAGTGGACAGTATCCCATGAAATCCACAGACACAAAGAAAGGAAAAAAATGTCTTAAGATTTGTGCGTGTGTGGAGGGGGAATTAATGGGGTGGACACCCTGAGACATTTCTCTTTCCCCTTAGAGTTATAGTTACTTTATTTCTATAGTAAACCATTTATTCAAATACTCAAAATACTGGCCTCTTGACTCATTACTAATTCCCTATGCTAGAAATAGGTGCCATGTTTTCCCACGGTGTGTCATTATTCTTCCTTTCAAATCCAAACATATGTTTATTCTGTACATAAGCACTCACTGTCTAAAGTAGATGAGAACATGCAGAAGCATCTGTTTTAACTGAACTCCCTCTTGAAAAATGCAGATGAAAGAAAGTAATTTTGTTTATCAAATAAGTTTGAAACGTAAATATTAATTTAATTCACACATTGGGGTACACATAGATTTCAAAAGAGAAAAGGGAAGAGAAACAAAAGGAACTCTTTATTCCCCTCAAATAAGATCAGAACTTTTCTTAGAGTTGAGTTGCAGTGGTTTCCCATAGCAACATTGAAAATACTGAAACTAGTCACACAATGCTCAACTGTCACTACTATTTTTGGACAGGGTTGTAAAAAACTGATCAATGTTCCTCTGCAAATTCCGGACTAATTTGAGACTAAAACCTGATAGTGGCACAATTTGAACAGTACATCTTGCACTTTACCCATCATAGCATCAGATTGCTCTACCTCTGAAATCACTGCACTGGAAATTCACACAGATCCCAGAGGCTTTGCAAATTCAAGTTCCTGCTGCTGGTATATTTCCTTCCTTCCTTCCTTCCTTCCTTCCTTCCTTCCTTCCTTCCTTCCTTCCTTCCTTCCTTCCTAGTAATTCTCTTACTTTCATCTCCATCAGATCTCTGTGTGCCTTCAGAAACCCCTGATGATGTATTTTACTAGTAATATGACTGTATATAGTGATCAATATACATCCCCATCCACAAAAAGGGAGACACAAGAGAATGCAGCAACTATAGAACCATAGCACTTCTCCCATGGAAGCAAAATCATGCTCAAAATTCTGCAACATAGCCTACAACCATACATGGGAAGAAAAATTCCAGAGGTCCAAGAAGGGTTCAGGAAAGGAAGAGGCATGCAAACATACGATGGCTAATGGAGTTCATCAGGGAATTCTAAAGGAAAATCAGCATGTGCTTTATAGACTATAGCAAAGCCTTTGACTGCATAGATCATGAAAGGATACGGAATGACAATAAAGACATGGGAATGCCAACACATCTGATAGTCCTGGTGAGGAATCTGTACTCAAGACAAGAGGCTATTGTTAGAACAGAACACAGAGAAACAGAATGGTTCCCAATTGGCAAAGGGGTCAGGTAAGACTGCATCCTATAACCCTATCTGTCCAACTTGTATGCAGAACATATTATAAGAAAAGCAGGCTTGGTCACAGAAGGAGGAGGAGTGAAAATAGGAGGAAGGAATATCAACAATCTGAGATATGCAATTGACACTATAATACTAGCAGAAAACCTCATAAATCGGGAACACCTACTAAGGAAGATCAAAGAAGAAAGTGCAAAGGCAGGCTTAATGTTGAACATAAAGAAAACAAAAATAATTACCACTGAAGACCTTCACATGTTCAACCTAGACAATGAAGAAATAGAAATAGTAAAAGAATTCCCATACCTGCAATCAGACATTGATAGAAATGTGGATTGCAGTCAGGAAATCAGAAGACTAAAAATGGGGAGGGTGAATATGAAAGAACTAGAAAAAATTCTAAAATGCAAAGATATACAACTCAGCACAAAAGTTAGAATCAAACAAGCCATTGCATTCTCTATTACCATGTATGGATGTGAGAACTAGACAGTTAAGAAAGTTTATAGGAAGAAAATCAATTCATTTGAGATGTGGTGGCAGAGGAGAGTGCTGAGGATCCCATGAACAGCAAAAAGGACAAATAAATGGGTCCTTGAGCAGATTAAGCTGGAAAGCTCCCTGGAAGTCAAGATGACCAAACTGAGACTGTCATACTTTGGACACATCATGAAAAGGGAGGACTCTTTGGAAAAAACAATAATGCTGGGAAAGGTGGAGGAAAGTAGGAAGAGAGGAAGGCTACATGCTAAATGGATGGACTCTATTAAGGAGGTCATGGGTATGGGTTTGCAGGAATTAAGCAGAGCAGTGGAGGACAGAGGGTCTTGGAGATGTCTCATCCTTAGAGTAGCCATGAGTTGAGGTCGACTTGAGGGCAGTTAACATCAACAAATGACTGTATTTCCTCAATGTATTGGCTGAAATTGTAAACTGATGCTGCCAATTAACTTGTATTTCAGTGTAAACCAGCTCAATAAAGGTAGAATTTGCTTCAGCTGCACACTTAGTATGTGCTATATAAACTTCCATTCTGATTTTCTAGTTTTAAGGTTTTTTTTAATGAATAAATAAATTTCTAGTGTTTTACATATGAAAATGTTACAAGAAATGTAGAACCTGTCAGTGTGTGGATCATAAGTGTTGTGATGCTCTATGGCACCCAGCAGAATCTGCAGGACAAGCTGGCTGCTGTGATCCACAGCCACTTTGTAACTCTTACCATCAACTGGCTCAGCTTCTCTTCTTCAGGATCCTGTCTTCTTCAGTCAAGAAGACACATTGTAAAGTCCAAAAGCATAGTTTTATTAATGCATATAAAAGTAAAATAAGATATCTAAGTAAAATCCATTGTGATGAACTTGTCCAGTTCAGCCATGAAAGATTACATCTTTAACAATCCCAAAAGCTTAAGATCTCTGACTTGTTGCAGTTAAAACCACTGCTTCCAGCCACACACATTCACATCTTGAACAATAAACAATCTAGACAAAGGATTCTCTAGGCCCTTCCCATACTCCACCTTCTAGGTGTTAACCTTATGTTGATTGGATAATGCCTGCATGATGTATGTTAACCCAGCCTCTTGCTGTCCATCATCCACCACATGACTATTTTCTCAAGCCTAACGATTGTTTACATATTGTTATCACTTGCTACCCATAACAAAGTCTGTGTCCATGAGTTCTACCTTTGCGGAAGTCCATGTTTACATCTGAGTAACCATCTGGTGTTAGATTCACTTTGTTTCTCTAGATGTTGTTTGTGCTTTGCCTAGAAGCTGTTCTCAAGTGGAAAATTCCACACACACATCTCTACATTTCACCTTTGACTGTATAACCCATCTATATTCTAATACAACCAATAGGTCAAATTGCCATCAGGATATTGTTCTCGGAAAGCTCCTAGAGGTTGCTGGAATTCACTCCAAATGTGAACTGGGAAAACTCTTAATACTTAAACTAATGATTGTGTGCTCAGCTCTTATGCTTTTTAATCTTGTTCTTGTCTTATTTCTAATTTTGCTTTTCTCGTTTCCCTACAAGACAAAATTATGCTCAAAGTTCTGCACCACAGACTCCAACCATACATGAAGAGAGAAATCTCAGAAGTCCAAGTGGGGTTCAGGAAAGGAACAGAGACTAGGGACCACATCACAAACATTTGGTGGCTAATGGTGCACACAAAGGAATTCTAGGGGGTGGAAAATCACCATGTGCTTTAGAGACTACAGCAAAACATTTGACTGTATAGATAACATAAAGCTATAGGGGGCTTTAAAGGATATGTGAGTGCCACTATATATGATTGTCCTGATGGGAAATCTGTACTCAGGATAAGAGTCCACCATTAGAACAGATTTTGTGGAAACAGAATGGTTCCCAGTTGGCAAGGATGTCAGGCAAGGATGCATTCTGTCACCATACTTGTGAGACACATTATTACCTTTCTGCATTATGGAAAATATGAAATATTGCAGAACCAGGATTCTATTTTATAGTCCTATCTCCTGTTTTATGTACAAGTATACTTTAATTTAATGCAATGTTTTTACAATAAATTATTGGCAGTGCCAAATACATCTTGTCTTTTGAAAATAAAATAAAATAAAATAAAATAAAGGGGCCCTTGGGGCACTAGTATAAGAAAGTTAAAAAGGCTGTTTTTACTGTGATTCCATGTTGGCATGCAAACCTAAATAGCAATAGGAGCTTCATTTATATTTATATACCATTTCATGCCACACTAAGCAGTCTCTAAGTGATTCACAACTGTGAGCTAATTGCCCCCAATAAAACTCATTTTAGCAACCTATGGAAGGATGCTAAGTTGAGTCAATCCTGAGCCCCTGGCTGGAATTGAATTCACAACCCTATGGTTTGTGAGTGAATGGCTGCAATATTGGCATTTAACCACTGTACCACCAGGGCTCCTTCTAAAGTTTTTTCTTTGTGAATCACATATTTCTGTAGAAGATACCAGAGGTAATTGAAATAGTACTTATTTTAAGAAAATGGAATGAAGAATATTCCTATAAGTTAACGCTTGCATTTCCTGCATTAAACCAAAATGTTTTGCTGCACATTACATAGCACCATAATAACACTGCTATATAGAGGATTCTGGCATATCCAAACTGCACTTATCAGTAAACAGTTGCAGGGATCTCTGGGGTCTGTTCCTTTTTCAACCAAGAAGCAGCTACCTGACATCCCCCCTCCCAAGAACAATCTCTAGTGTGACAGGAAGCAAAAGGACCCCTGTTGTAAATTCCCCTCTTGCTTAAAATCATTCATGGGAAGGGAGATGGGAATTTCAAGTAGTTGCTTCCTAATGGAACCTCATCACTCCCAGGAGCTGCTTATTGGAAAGTGAGGTTTAGGGGACTTTCAGGGTCACTTCATACTCCTAAAGTATGGGCTACATAGGAAACATGAATGCATAGCAATTGTGAATATATAACTTGTAGGTTATGTATTTTCCTGGCCTCTGCTTCTTTCTCTCCAGGGCATTTTGTCTGCTTAAGACCAAATACAATTCTTTGTCTTGATGCATTTATGTTTAACCATAAGGAAAGATCAATCTTTCAGGAATTAGCAACAGAGCTGGTGTTTTCAAGGAGCCTGTTATTGCTAGATTTAAAGTGGATGTGTCACATTTTGGTACATCTTGTCAAGTTTATTTAATCACATTGAGATCCATGTGACATGATCCAATTTTGCATCATCAACACTACTTGATTTGGCAAACCACCGTTTGCTAGTAAAGGTCAAATTAAACACAAAACAAAAGAAATACTGTTTAAAACTGTTAAGGAATTATGATAAATAGGTGGATGGATAGGTCAATAGGTAGCCAGTTTGATAGATGAGAGGCAGAGATAGAGGCAGAGACAGAAGGACAGATAGATAGATAGGTAGGTGCAAAAATTGGTTTCAGGATAGACAGACAGACAGATAATGTTGGTGTACTAATTTTGTCAGCATGATTGCACAAACAGCGTTGCACCACATTTAAGCTGTGCACCTGGATGGCCACCAAAGAAGTGACACAGAGCTCTGTGCAGGATGGACAACTCTGGTGGCACAGTGGTTAAATGCCTGTACTGCAGCCACTCACTCATAGACCACAAGGTTGCAATTCCAATACTAGCCAGGGCTCAGGCTAGACTCAGGCCTGCATCCTTCCGAGGTCGTTAAAATGAGTACCCAACTGTTGGGGGCAATGAGCTTGCAGTTGTAAACCACTTAGATATCCCATAGAGAGATATGAAGTGGTAGATAAATTAAGCTGCTCTCTCCCACTCTCTAGAAACAGGCAAAAAGAGAACAGGCAGATATCTCTCAAGGAGGCTCTTTAATCTTTGTTCCTCTGTGTACAAGCTTGTCCTGACCGACAAAGCTACTTGCATTACACCACACACCAATGATAACTCACACTGTAGAATAATGCTCCTCCCTTATATACATTATCTCCTCCAGGGATATTTAGTCCAGCCCACTCACCTGATTGATGTAACACAGCAGGATTCAGAACATCTGATTCAATCCTCTGCTTAGTTTTGCATCAGCCCCCTGTGACTCAGCACATCATGCTTGCTCTTCATGGTGGCTCTATAGCTCAAGGCAACCCTGTCATCTTTTATCCCACATCTGTACCTTTTACCTAGGATCTATTCCTTAACAATCCCCTCCAAAATGTTCAGATGTGTGTTTCTATGCTTAATGTTGTCTTGAAGTGTGTTCTCCCTGGATTTCCTGTATTATAGGCTCATTTCCAACTGGACTGACATCCCTGCATGTCTTTCCACCAGTAGTGCCTTGGTGAGAATGTCTACAACATTTCCTTCCGATAGAATGTATTTCACGCTCAGAACCCCATTCTTCATCATTTCTTGCACATTCTGGTACCTGAAGCCTATATACTTTGTCCGATGCTTCACGCTCTCTGCTTCTGACATTGCAATGCACGATTGTGAGTCCTCGTGTACCACCATTGGACATGTATACTTCTTGCCTAAGTCCTCCAACAGCTGATGTACTCACTGTTCCTCATCTGTCATCTCAGACAAAGCTGCAAACTCTGCCTCAGTGGTACTCAGCGCCACACAGTTCTGCTTCCTGCTTCTCCAGACAATTGGACTATCTGCATACCTGATCAGCAGGCATGACACAGATTTCCTGTCTGTCACCTCTGAAGCAAACAAACTGTCCACAAAACAATCTAGCTGTGCCATCCTCTCATGCAACACCAGCTTCCTGTCCTTGCTACCCTTCAAGTACCTGAGCACATGTTTCACAGCTGTCCAGGTCTCCATCTTCAGCTTGTTCACTCTCCTGCCCAGCACTCCAACAGCATACAAAATGTCAGGTCTCATGTTATTAGCTATGAATAACAAGCTCCCTATGTTTTGGCATTGTCAAGATCTTTTGACGACTCGCTACTGGTGTACCCTGGAGTCATGGGACTTTTCACTTATCTAGACCACGTTTCTCCACCAGCTTCTCAATTTTCTTTTTCTGACACAACACAAATCTGCCATCCTGTGTCCGCTCTACCTCGATCCCTAGGTAGGCCTTTAGATTTCCCAAAACCTTCAGGATGAATTTCTTGGACAACTCCTCCCACACATTTCTTGCTATCTGCTCTGACTTAGCAGCCACACACAGGTCATCCACATATATCACCAAAGTGATATCCTGCTTGGTGTGTATGCACACATCAGCTATGCTATGCTTGTAACCAAGCCTCAGAAGCTCTTCATGGATGCACTGGTCCCAACAACGTGTGCTCTGTTTCAGTCCATACAGAGCTTTCCTAAGCCTATATAACTTCCTACCCTTGGTGTCATCATAGCCTGGTGCCTTTTCCATGAACACCATCTCACCAAGCTGGGCATTCAGGTAGGCAGTTTTGAAAATGAAGTGCCTCACCACCTGTCATTGTCTAGCTGCTAATGCCAACACCAATCTAAGGCTCTCTGGCTTTGTTGTTGGGGAAAAGGTCTTATTATAACTTTCAAACCTTTGTTGGGAAAACCCATTGGCAACAGGCCTAGCCTTATATTTGTGGGTGCTGTTGGGCATTTCCTTCCTTTTGAACACCCACTTGCAGCCAACAACTTTGTGGTCTCCAGGCCTTTCCACATCAAACACCTGCCTGTTGACCAAAGACAGGAACTCCCTATTCATGACTTCAAAAGATCTGTCCTCCTCCTCCTTAGGGTAGATTAACAATTCCTGATAGCTTTCTGGTTCATCAGTGGACAGTGCACACTCTGACTCCCTGCACTACAAACCTGTCTGGTGGTCTTCTCACCTTCTGTGTTCCCCTGGGGAGGATGACCTTTGTTCTCCCACTTTCATCCTCACTATCACTACTTGTTTGAACTTCTTCATCTACAGAAGGCACTTGCTCAAACTTTCTATTAGTGATAGGTGAGTGCATGTCAGTGGGACCCTGTGAGACCAGCACAGCCACTGGTGTTTTCACCCCTTTATTCCTGGCACTTGTGCCCTGTTGTCCCAGCCTCAGAAACACCTCCTGGTTTGTGTGGAGTCTTTCCCACCCAGAGTGATTTTTAAAGATGGCACTCCTGGACAATAGAATCTTGCCATGCTCCAGGTAGAAGCAGTAGCTATTGTCCTCATACCTTACAAATCTCAGTCTTTGGATTGCCCTTCTTTCTGAAGTTTGGATTGCCCTTCTTTGGATTGCCCTTCTTTCTGAAGTTTGCAGGTATCAGGATATTAGCATACTACCCAAAAACCCTTAGATAGCCCAAGTTGGGTGGTTTCCCATATAACATGAAATATGGGTTTTGCTATATTGTGGAGTTCCACATGCAGTTCACTATGTGGCAAGAAGACAATATTGCTTTACTCCAAAGATTCTCTGGAGCCTCCACATCCAGCAACATACAATCCTTCATTTGTTTCAGCACTCCAATCCTCCTCTCTGCCAAACTTTTCTCTTGTGGAGTGGCAGGATTGGTGTTATTGTGGAATATCCCTTTTTGTTTCAACTAATTCCCGAGGTCTTGACATAAAAATTCGCCACCCCTGTCTGTTATCTGGGCACTAGCTGTGTGCTCAAATTCCCTCTCCATGATGTGCACCCACTGCTTAAACCTGTTAGCAGCTTCATTCTTCTCCCTCATCACATAGCATAGCTGTAACGGGTGTGGTGGTCTATAATAACCATTAAGTATTTACTACCTTCCACACTTTCAGGAAAAGGGCCCACTAGATCAGCACACACCCCCTGGAGTGGCTGCTTGGTGGTGCATGCTCTTTTTTGCCACCGGATAAGCCTTCAGCTTAATCCTGCTGCAAACAGAGCGATCCAAATGTTGGCCACAAGCATTCATTTTCAGCTCGGGACAGACTTCATCCAATTTCCCCAAAATAGTAAAATTGACATGTCCCAGCACTTAGTGGAAATAGTGTGCACATTTTGAGTGCAGAGGCTCATTACTCACTGTGGCACACACTTTACTCTATCCACCAAATAATACAGCCTGTGCCGCTTTTGTGCTTTTGCACAAACCTGCCCTCCTAAAGAGATAATGCAGTCATCCCCCTTGAACTTTAGTTCATAACTATTAGAAGTCACAGATGACACACTGACTAGGCAGTTCTGCAACTGGGAGGCTCACAACACATTGTCAAAGTCTTTTGCAAAGCTTGGAAAAAAGTCTGTCTCCATGTCCTGTATCTGGCTTGAACCCCCATCAGCTAAGCCCTCAGAGTCTATACATGAGGGTTTCTTTTTCTTCGGGAGTGATTTGGAGTTCACAAGATGATGGATAGCACCCAAATCAAGGACCCAACCCCCTCCCTGAGTGGTTGTCTGGTGGGCATGATAACCATTTTCCTCTGCCACAGAAGCAACACCCTTCCTGTCCCCAGGCTTTCTGTGTTGCTTGTCCTTTTGAAATGGCCAGCCTCTCCACAGTTGAAGCAGTATTAACTCTGCAGACTGCAGTTTACTCAGCACACAGAGCCAGGGGAGGTTCCTTAGTAGTGTTTGGTGGCTTTGGCTCAGCTTTCTGCTGTCTCTGAAGATCTGCCTTGTACTGCCACCTCTGGTCTTCTTTCAAAACATATGCCAACACCATGTTCACTGAGAGCTGTCCCTCTGGCACCCCCTGCAGGCTGTACTTGACATGGTCATAGTCATTGGTCAGATTGCCCAAAAGGATGTATGCATTCTTTTCTCTGGGGATTTCAAACCCTTGCACTGGACTTGAGCAAACAGATCTCACTTTTAAGTGCTGGGATGGAGACTGTCCTTCATGCATTTTGCAAGCATAAAGCCTTTTGCACCACAGCATTTTGGACAAGGCAGTGTCTGACTAATGTACACCTCTAAGAGCTTGCCAAACCGCATGGGCATACCTCTTATCACACATGTGGCTCAGCTGACTGGGCTCAATATTCAGGTACAGCATTGCACATGCCCTCATGTCCTCCTCAGCTGTGTCTGTTGAAGGCCCTTTCTCCATGACATTCCACAGTTCTTCTCTTACTAGAAGGGATTTTGCATAAATGCTCCAGGCAGGGTAATTACAGTCATTTAATTTAGAAAACTTAACAGGATCTATTGCCTCCTTATCTCAAGGACACACTAACCTTTGGCAGTCTTCCAAGCTCAGCCATCCGCTGATAAAGCACAGGCCAGCAGTACGGTGTTTTAACTATTTGCTTTCCGGACTCACAGACAGTCTAGACAAGACCTCTGGCACAAAAACACAAAAACCACTCACACTATCATTCTGATGGTCTGTACAGCACAGACTGGGTCCATAACCCTTGTCAGCATGATTGCATGAACAGGGTTGCACCACGTTTAAGCTGTGTACCTAGATGGCTGCCAAAGAAGCAATACAATGCTCTGTGCAGGCTGGAGAATTCTCTCCTCCTCTCTAGAGGCAGGCAAAGAAGACAACAGACAGATATCCCTCAAGAAGGCTCTTTAATCTTCATTCCTCTGTGTACAAGCTTGTCCTGACTGACAAAGCTACTTGCATTACACCACACAAAAAATGATAACTCACACTGTACAATAATGCTCCTCCCTTATATACATTATTCCCTCCAGGGATATTTAGTCCAGCCCACTCTCCTGGCTGATGTAACACATCAGGATTCAGAACATCTGATTCAGTCCTCTGCTTAGTGTTGCATCAGAGAAAAAGAAGCCACAGATTGTCCATTACTGTTGCAAAGCAACTGTTCAACTGAATAAAAAAGTCTCTTTTTTGTCTATAAAAATTGGAGCAAAGAAGGGAATTACATTCCACACCTCTTGCTCAACATCTCTCAATCTGTTCTTACAAAACTATTTTCCCTTCTTTCACATTCATTGTAGTAATCTTATTGGAAATCTTTAGAAGTCTCTTGAAAATTCTAAATATTATGCCTAAATACATATGCCTACATTGGACTTTGTATCTTGTTTGAATCAAATTCAGGGACATTCTGTTAAGGTATGACCCTCCCCTTCTCACCTCCAACATATTGTATTTTAATCCTTGATCATAGTTACAAATGTGCATACCTTCAATAACATGGGTAATATGTAGAGATTGCGAAAATCCTTCAATCTAGATTTACTGAACAGAAACTACTGCGAGCAACAGGATTATGTTCTCCTGTTGATCAAGATGCAGCTGAATGACATTTTCACCTCCCCCCCCCCATGTAAATCTCTGGTATGAGGAGGATTTATTATTTATTTCTGACTGTTGTACTAGAGATTGTTCATGGGAGGAACTGGAAGCATCTGTCAGCTGCATTTTGATCAACAGAACATACTTCTGTCACTCACAGTGGCTGCTGCTCACTAAGTCCAGATGGGGCAATGGTCAGCTATGTAAATAAGGTAGTTATGCAGCTTAGTAGCTGATATAAAATCTTGGCCACTGCATGTTACTGATATATTGAGCAACTATTCCATTAAGTAGAGAGAGAAGAAAAGCAGACATCCATCCAGAAGTCATTTCACTGAGGGACTTTGAAACACTAATAACTTGTCACTTAATGTTGTTTTGACTTGTTTTACTGTTATTCTTTTCCTTTTCCCTCTTCATTCCATTTTTCTTTTATGCCATCTCCTTTTGGATCATAATTCAGAAGGCAGAGGATATGTTGCCTTTTTTTTTTTTTTTCAATTATTATGTAAGTTGTTTCCAGATGCAGAGTGGGGAATGTATGTCATAAACCAACCAGCCAGCCAACATTCTTTGTATATTTTCAGCCATTATTTTGGGGTGAGATTTTTTTGGAGAAAACAATTACAAACACATTCTAGTCTAGAACATTTAATTTCCAATGATATATTAATGTGAAATGAACATGATAACGTGATGGTGATGGTATTGACACATCTTCACCTCAATTAGGCAGATTTTTTTATTAAACTGTTGCAAGATCAGTAGCTCTTCTGGTATTATTTGTTACTTTGGTGAAGCTGTTTCAAACTGTTTAGAAAGGTTTTGATGAGGAGGAGACGAACGTTTACAGTCTGTAGGCATCTAGCACATGCTGCTTGGGAATTCATGTCAGTGAGGCTTTGCTACAGGATGTAAAATGTCCCAGGTGCATGTAGTATGCAGTGTGCACAAAGGTGAAAACCTGACTCAGAAGAAGCTGATGAAACTTCAGCAGGAAGTTGTGTGGTAACAGTTCAAAGCAGCACAGTTACTGTGAACATGTGACAGGAAAATGATGAAACACTGGCAGGAGGTTAGGTCAGAATCCTAGCCAGATTTTGTGGTTAGGTGGATGTCGAATGGTGGTGGAGCATTATGTTGGATGGTGTAAATATTGCTGTATCGTGCTTGTAAATATTTGCTGCAACTAAGATTAAAAGCCTCTTTGGAAGAACCTCAGCAGTGTGAGTACAATTCTGGATGAAGGAATTTTTGCCTACCACTACTTCCAGAATTTCAAGTGGCATTTGTTATCTGGCTCTCTGTCTTCTGCATAGGGAATTATGGGAACTGTAGGTTATTGTGGCATCCAAGCTCTCTGACAGAGAAGGCTCAATGCCTCAGAAAAAAACTATAGTTCCCATGATTCCCTAGCATTGATCCAGGATAATTAAAGTGGTCTCAAGCTGGATTATTTCTGTCAGTCTGTTCAAGCTCTTAGTCTTCCACCTGTGCTAACAATTCAAAACAATGCACCTTATTTTACTTGGCTTGTTTCTGTCTTGTTAATATTAGTTAAATATTGACATTCTCCAGTGGGAGTTTTGGAAGGTTCATTTTGCATATACAGACCAGGCAGTTGATTTAGTGAAACTTTATTTATTTATTTTAAAATATGCTTAACTTGTTCACTCATGTTGTTGAGATTTTTGGAGGTTTCTTTTCTTTACGTTAAGCGCTGTAAAATCCAATCTCACCAAACCACATGGGGAGAGAATAAACAGTGTTAGCAGTGCACAAATGAAATCCTGTGGTCATGTGAGGCTTGCTCAGTCTAATTCTATATGAGGAAATTGTTCAGTCATCTGAAAAGAAATGCCACAAAATACTTTATGTAGGACAGTGATCTGGTATTACATTGTAGTTGTGTTTCACTTTCTTCTGCATTACATACACTGTCCAATGTTGTCCGTAAAGGACATGCCAGGCACTCATGTCCCCCAAAGGAAGGGTTATGTATAGAACACAAGAATGCTGGGGCTGGAGAAAGACCCAGATGGGATAGTTGTTGATTTATGTGATGTAAATGTAGATGTAGCAGAGATCAGAAGACTGCTTCCTTTCATCAGCCATCCTGGAAATGCTGTTCTCTGTATTCCCCCAGCAGCTTTAGTTTCTCATGAAGACACAATTGTAAATCCAAAGTAAAGCTTTATTGTTGCATAGTAAAACCAGAAAAGAACTATGCACAATCTATCTTGCAGATGACAGAAAACCATAGGATCACAACTTGTTGTTGTTAAGTTGAAAAGCAAGGCAAGTTGCACTAGCACAAAGGACACAAGACGCCTCTTTTTGGGTTAAAACAGGTCACAACTTTTATTTAGCTGTACAGGGTCTATTTACAAGAATAATTCTAACAATTTTTTGTCACATGTGTAAGTGAAGGTGTGACCCCCCCCCATGTGGGTGGTCCTTCACCGCATGTGACAAAGTAAATAAACAAATAACAAAACCAATTTACAAACCTCTTCCCTCCGGAAATGACATCATATTACATCATATGACATCATTCAATTAGTGACGTCATGCATTTAACTGCATGCATCACTTCCTTTTAATTTAGCATTATCCAATTTACACCAACTAATTTACTAATTTAACCAGACTAATTATTTTGTGGGGTGGGTGGGGCATTACCCACCCCTAAATACAAATGAGGACATTTTAACTTATAGACCCAAACCCTTAAGTTGTGACAAGCTAATAATAACATAAACAATACATCAATTATAACCCTAAGACCCATATCACACATTAATTAAACATTAATCTCAGGGAGGGTGAAAAACCCAGGACAGCTTCCTGGGAAAAAAAATCCCTCCCGGCCCCTGAAGGCAAGCAGCCAAAGCCTGAGAGTAACCAATAAAGCTCTTTAATAAAGGGTGGGTGGATTGGGTCACTCAGTTGAAGCTCTAAAATGGCTGCTGCCACGTGGCGGCGCAGAGCTATAAAGACCAAACTCTCATCCCAAGTCTCGGGAGATTACAGGCACCAAGAGACTTTGGGATATAAACCAAGCAACTTGATTGGACTAAGAGTGCAGGTGCTCCCAGACCCCCGCAGGCTTAACCAATCAGGCCTCTCATGTCCTTATATGGCCAGCGCAACAAAAAACCCCTCCCAACTCATCGGGGGGGGGTGTCTTTGCACTGGCACAAAGGACATGAGACACCTCTTTTTGGGTTAAAACAGGTCACAACTTTTATTTAGCTGTACAGGGTCTATTTACAAGAATAATTCTAACAATTTTTGTCACATGTGTAAGTGAAGGTGTGACCCCCCCTGTATGGGTGGTCCTTCACTGCATGTGACAAAGTAAATAAACAAATAACAAAACCAATTTACAAACCCCTCCCCTCCAGAAATGATGTCATTCAATTAGTGACGTCATGCATTTCACTGCATGCATCACTTCCTTTTAATTTAACTTTATCCAATTTACCACAACTAATTTACTTAACCAGATTAATTATTTTCTGGGGTGGGGGTCATTACCCACCACAAGAGGGGGACAGCCTAGCTAGGCATCCCATCTCGCCCCCCCCCCCTGCAAACTGCTTCAATAATTTGTTTGTAGATTGCCTTAAGGTAGATCTCCAAACCTTCAGGAGAGAGGTGGACCCCGTCCCCCCTGTACAGTGCAGCCTATCCAATTTATTTCATGTTTGATTTCAAAAATGCCCAGTTTAAACAACTGCATGGCCACAGAATGATTAAGCCATCGTTGAGCATTGTTAATTGCAGCGTCTTTGCGCACTCCAGGCCAGCTATGCCTTGGCAGGAGCTTGGAACAAAGTATTACAGCTCCTGGGAAAACTTTTTGAATTTCTTGCAGATCTCTAACCATCTGCTTTGCTAGTTGCAAACAAGGTACTTTAACTAAGTCATTTTCCCCCAGGTGTAAAACTAAAACCTGGGGTTGTGGGTAGGACTGAGCCAACTGCAAAATCCAAGGAAGGAGCGCTCCCCACATCATGCCTCTTTGTCCAAAACACTTAATGGGTCCGATGTGTGACAAGCCCAATGAAGAGTTGCGCTGATGTTCCAGAATGTGGCGTTCTGCCTAGAAAACCAAACTGTGGCCCACAATCCATATCTCGTTTTTAAAGAATCCAGCTGAAATAGAAACAAGGCAGATTAGCGTGACTGATCAGGAGTTACATTCCCTGATGGCCTAACATATGACTTAAATGCTCTAGAATGACACCTGCCAATTTGGCAAATATCAGCTTCACTCAAGCCATGAGTGGCCGCAGCTGTTGCTGCTCCAATACAGAAGGAGTGCGAAGAGAAATAGGCCTGTGGCAGCTTAGCCCGCTTTAGTGTCTCCTTCAACATTGCCCTAAATTGAAATTGAGTTAAGGGCATACCAGACAAATGTAAGAAGAGATAGCCTGCCAATTTGGGCCTAATCTACAAATAATTAGTCATTGCTAACACTGGGAAAATTTGCCCACTAGGTACTTTGGCCAAGAAAATAGACTGACTCTTTGCTAACTGGTCAGTCTTAAAGCGCCTAATACAGATATGAATCCTCTGTTCTATTAAAACAACATCTGAAATTAAAAGTGCCCTGCCAGATTGGTCATTATGAGACCTGGGCACAATCTCACTGATTCTTAATGCTGCAAAAAAGGCTATGGCAAATACTGTCTAAAATAAAGCTACCTCCTCAGGTGAATAACAGGCATGAGCTAACTGTTCCCATAATCTGGTCAGGACTGAGCCTCTTATGGGCCATCGTGAGGCCTTTATTGCAGGGAATTCTCTGAACCAATCTTCCACAGCTCGTTTAACTCTAAAGTCTGTGGTAGGATCAAAGCAACTCCTTGCCCTGGTGTGAAATGCCAGGGCGGCCAGCCTGCCCTAATAGTAACAGGTGAGAGACCTGTCTGCCTAAGATAAACTATAAAACGTAGGATCAGGTCCACCCTAGTCGGCCAACTTGGAACCTCCCCAATTTCCAATAAAAAATGATTGAACTAATCCAGTGCTGTTTGGTAGGACTTGTGTGTAGATGGGGTGATGGAATTCAGGATTGCCCTGTGAATTTCAAAACTCCAAGGCTCCAAAGCCAGGCTGGTACCTCCAACGGGTGTGTCGACGCCTCGGGAGTCAGCTGTCGGAACCTGGAGGACTGAAAACGAGAAAGGGCATCCGCCAAAGGGTTAAGCCACACCAGGAACATGTTGAGCTTGGAATAGCACATTAAATTTTAAACATTGCATGACCATTGCCCTCTCCAAATACATCACTCTAGAGGACTTGGAAGACTGAGAATTAACCACATGTACAACCGCCTGGTTGTCACACCAAAACCAGATGGTCTTGTTAGCAAATTGGATTGCCCATATGTGCACAGCCACTACGATAGGAAAAAGCTTCAGAAACATCAGTTCTCTAGTCAGACCACACTCTGACCATGCAGAAGGCCATGCCTCTGCAACCCACTGGCCATTCCAGTAAAGGCCAAAACCATGTGCGCCAGCAGCATCCGAATGCACTTGAAAGTCTGCCCGAAGCAGCATTTCAGTTCTCCAAAATGAAGTTCCATTGAATTGCTCCAGTAAGGAGTCCCAAACAATCAAGTCATCTCGAATCCCCATTGTGATTCTAATGTGATGATGCGGTGCAACTACTCCTACAGTAGCCCTATACAATTTTGCGCAGAATGCTCATCCTGGAACTACTACCTTACAGGTGAAATTTAACAGTCCTATAAGGGATTGGAATTCATGAAGTGTAGCTTTTTGCTTCACCAACATTGTCCTCACCTGCTGCCTCATAGTGACTAATTTGTCATTCGGCAATCAAGAAATTCCAGTTATGGTGTCAATCTCGATACCTAAAATGGTAAGCCGTGTGTCTGGCCCTTCATTCTTTTCCTCTGCTAGAGGAACTCCCAACTCGGACATTAAGTCCTGAAAATCAGCTAAAGAATCTCCACATTGTGAGGAATTGGGGTTCCCAGCGATCTAAAAGTCATTTAAATAATGTGTTATGGCTCTATTACCTGTCCACTTAACTGCACACCAATGAAGAAAGGTGCTAAAAGTCTCGAAAGCCGGACAAGAAATCGAGCACCCCATTGGCATGGCTTTGTTGAAGAAATACTTTCCCTCGAACTGGAAACCCAGTATGTAAAAATCATCTGGGTGAACAGGAAGAAGCCTGAAGGCGGATTTAATATCACACTTTGCTGAAAGGGCTCCCTTGCCTAGATTCCTAATCATTTTAACTGCAGAGTCGAATGATGCGTACTTAACAGACGTAAGCCCAGGATTAATAGCATCATTCACTGAATCACCCTTTGGGTAAGATAAATTATGAATCAACCTGAATTCCCAAGGGGCTTTTTTAGGAACTACACCTATGGGTGATAGGCATTGCGTGGGCATAGGCAGCTGATCATGAGGTCCTGTAATCCTGCCAGCAGCTATTTCTTTTGCTAGCTTTTCCCTCATGATGTTTGGGAGCTCCCTCACGGAACGAGCATTGGGCGCATAGCAATGAACCCTAGGACCTGTATAAGGGATACGAAAGCCTAGGGAAAAACCATGAAATAAATAAGATGCAGCCTCTTTATTAGGGTATACCTTTAACCACACCACCATTTCATCTAACTTAATTGGCAATGGTGCCTTTTCCCCCAGGCAATACTGGTCTGGGGGCACTACCCACTCCTGACTGCTTAGCTCTATTACAGGAAGTGCCAGGGTGACCACCCCCGCAGGTATTACATTTGTGGTTGAACCTTCAGGGCTGCCTCTTGCACTTGCCTGAGTTGAAGTCCCAGCAAATGCCAAATTGCTTTCTGTCCCCCGTGCTAGTCCTCGCATTCGGCCCTCTTGGCATAGTAACCATGGGAACAAATCCATTGTCACACCTGCTCGAGGGGGAGGCTCCCAACATAACATCATCCCAAAGCTCGGACTGTAAGTGTCTCCATGACAAGGAGCGATCCTGTGCAGCTCTCATTCTAAACTGCTCATCGTATTGTAGCCAAGCTGCACCTCTAGCATTATGATGGCAGTTTTATCATGATCTCCTGATATTTAGAAAAATCAGGAGACCTCAATGGCTCTTTTTCCTCTATGGCACCTCTGTAAATAGTGAAACCCATAATCCAATTTACTAAATTGCTCTCCAGCTTAGGGCATTTCAGTTCTTGAAACTCTTTTGGAAGACTAAACACAATCCCATCCTTTACCATGATCCTTGGACTGGGATCCCTGAAAGTAAGAGAAAATAAGTCAATATACTCTCCCTTCCAAATTCTTTCTTTAGTGGAAAGAGGAAGGTGTGAACCAAGGGGTGTAGACATCCCAGCATTCAGAATGCACAGCTGCTCCTGATAACATAGGAGCACTCACAGGAGACACCGCAGAGGTGTTGTTAGCCAAAACCATTGGGTGCCCATCCTGCAACCTAGTGTCAGGGACCTGTGTAACCGCAGGTGCCTGCACAGTTGGATCCAAAGCTGCAGGGTTGGGTTGTTCCACACCCACACCCTGACTAACCTGGCCACCTGGAGCCCATACCGAGATTGACCAGTTTGCATGTGCAGTAGTGGTAGCAGACAAAACTGAACCTGAAGCTTGCTGGGAAGCATCACCAGCCATTCCCTCGAAGTGTGGCCCCACAACAGCTCGGGTGTCAGGCAAAGATGAAGCAGCAGCAGCTTAATCTCCTCTTTGTGCATCACAGGTCTGCTCCATTACACCAGCTCCTGGAACAGGGGTAGGCAACCTTTCCCCTTTAAGGGCCGAGGAACTTCAGCTTCCAGAAGCCTCAGCCATGTTGGCCAATAGTCCCATGTTGGCCAATAGCTCCTGGGATTCTGGGAGCTGAAATCCCTCGGCCCTTAAAGAGGAAAGGTTGCCTACCCCTGTCCTGGAAGAACCACTCCTTTCAAGAGGTTATATAAATCCATTACAATAGGCTGTTCAGAAACAGGGGCAGCCGCACCCTGAATCTCCACACCAGGGACCCTTTTCATGAGATCCCACACATCGGCAATAGTGGGGTGCCCAGCCTCCACAGCCGAAACCACCAAAGGACCCGGTGTAGCATCTATCACCTGAGCATCAGGTGCCAAGAGAAGAGGTAGCACTTCTGTGTCGGAGATAGCAGGACTGCTGCCAATAGGACTGGCGGCAGTAGACTGCAGCCCTTTCTGGGCAAGCTGATTGCAAACCGCAACACAAGCCTGCACTGTTTTACCCAGCTGTGCTAACTGGGCAGCAATCTCATCATCTCTGCTTGTAGACTGAAGGCCTAAGCAGACTGCCAGAAATAGTGCACATTAAATTGAGGCACTGCCCTGGCTCAGTGCTAGGGAATCATGGGAACTGTATTTTTTTCTGGGACATTGAGCCTTCTCTGTCAGAGAGCTCTGGTGCCACAATAAATTACAGTTCCCATGATTCTCTAGCACTGAGCTAGGACAGTGCCTCAATTTAATGTGCACTATTTCTGGCAGTCTGCTTAGGCCCTGAGAAGGCCTTTTTGAAGCAGAGTGACCAGAGCTGGGAGCAGCTGAATCTGTGCACCTCTTGGATTGGGCCTTACTGCGGGGCATCACTCCACTGAGTGAGTGGAACATGGGTCCGAAGCCCAGTCACCCGACCTTGGGTGAATAACCAGGCCAAAGGCCGCCCTTCCCCAAGTCTTGACACGAGACGCAAACTGCCAGGAAGCTTCACTGGCCACCACACCAGGGGGAAGGTGTCCACCAAGGATCCTAAATGGAACCCCAACCCAAAGACAATGCTGTCTGCCCACACACTCACCGCTGGGGAGAGGTGTACCAGCCCTCCCAAACCAGCAATGGGGCCCGACCTTACCAGACCAGTGATGCTGGAGCACCACTGGGCCTGAATCCAGTACCGGGTCCGCGCATCCGGTGAGGATGCCTTCCGCAGCACCCACCTCAGATAAAACAGACCCCCGAGAGTTGGAGATGCAAAGGCCCTTGCAGACCCAAGGGCACCGGCCCAAAGGCCTCACTCAGCCTTCGAAATCACTCAGGGAGGGACTCACTGAACACTCCCTGTTGTACAAGAAAGAGCAAATCAGCAAAAGCCAAATGCAGCAAAAGCCGAGAATAAACGCTAGGCCAACGCCAAGCAATCAGCCAGAGCACAGAGCAGAACGATGTGACTCGCTCAGTTGAAGCTCTAAAATGGCTGCCGCTACGTGGCAGCGCAGAACTATAAAGACCAAACGCCCAAGAATTGGGAGATTACAGGCACCATGAGACTTTGGGATATAAACCAAGCAACTTGATTGGACTAAGCGCGCAGGTGCTCCCAGACCCCCGCACGCTTAACCAATCAGGCCTCTCATGTCCTTATATGGCCAGCGCAACAAGAAGCCCCTCCTGACTCATCAGGGGGTGTCTTTCTAACAAAGAAAACAAAGGAGCCCTTGGCCCAACCCATAACTCCACCTCCTGGATGACAACTTACATAATGATAGGATGATCAGCTTTATCCCAGGCTCTAGACCAGCCCCTAGCTGTGTGTCACTCCCCATGTGACCTGTTTCCCATGCAAACCAGATGAGATCATTTGTTTACCTTCTAGTGTCCTGTTTTCCCAGACTTAATGTCCTTGTTATTCTGTTCAGTATGAAATTGTTTTGGTTTCAAACCACCTGCAGGCTGAGTCCTCTTTGTTTGCTTAGACACTTTTCTCAAAAGAGATTTTTCACATATCTTTACATTTCCACTTTGACTGCATATCCCATCATATTCCAATAATAGTGATGCATAAATAGGCCAGGCTCAGTTCACCATTTACAGGTAGAGATTTATTTTGTTACAAATAAAAATCTTCATACTTAAATTTGAGGATACTTGGCAAGGGACCCGATATTCATTAAATGTCAGTCTTTTCTTCAGTAGATCCCATGGTAACAATTACAGGAGACAAAAACAAGGATCTGAATTGCTGCTAGTTGTTGTTCTTGTTCTTCTTATCCACCATTGAATCAACCTTGACCCATGGTAACCATATCAGAGACACCACCAAGATGCCCTGTCCTCCACTGCTCTGCTCAGTTCCTGCAAACTCATACCCGTGACCTCTCTTTCTGCTTCCATCCACATTTCCTAGCATTACTGTTTTTTTCCCAATGAGTCATGTCTTCTCATGATGCATCCAAACTACATCAGCCTTAGTCATTCATCTTGGTTCCAGAGAGGTTTCTAGTTCGATCTGTTCTAGACTGATTTGTTTGCCTTTTTTGCTGTCCACATAATGCTGAGCATTCTTCTCCAGCACTACATCTCAGATTAATTTATTTTCTTTCTATCCACTTTCTTAACTGTCCAGCTCTCACATCCATACATGGTAATAGGGAATATAATGGCTTGTACAATTCTAACTTTCGTACTCTGTTTTATATCTTTACATTTTAGGATCTTTTCTAGCTCCTTCATAGCCGCCCTTCCCATTCTTAGTCTTCTTCTTATTTCTTGACTGCACTCCCTGCTCCGATCAATATTTGATCCTAGGTATGAGAACTCTTGTACTATTTCTATCTCCTCATTGTCTAGATTGAATCTCAGTTGTCATTATCTTTATTTTCTTTATGTTCAACTATAAGCCTGCCTTTGTACTTTCTTCTTTCATTTTCCTTAGTAGTTGATCTGGTGATGTTTAGTAGTTGATCTAGTAGTGATGTTTTCTGCTAGTAGTATTGTGTCATCTGCATTTCTTTGTTGTTGTTGTTGTTGTTGTTGTTGTTGTTGTTAGATGTCCTGAAGTTGGTTCCAACTCATGGCGACTCTGTGGATGAGACATCTCCAAGAATCTCTATCTTCCACTGGCTTGATCAGATCCTGCAAGCCCTTATCATAACCTGCCTGATCGAATCTATCCATCTGGTTTGTGATCTTACTCCCTTTCTTCTATTCTCTACCTTTTCTAGTATTGTTTTTTTCTAGTGATCCATGCCTTCTCATTATGTGGCCAAAGTACGATAGTCTCAACTTTATCATCTTTGCTTCCAAGGAGAGCCCTGGTCTGATCTGTTCAAGAACCCATTTGTCTGTCTTCTTGGCTGTCCATGGTATTCTAAGTACTCTTCTCCAGCACCACATTTCAAATGAGTTGATTTTGTTTCTGTCTGCTTTCTTCACTGTCCAGTTCTTGCATCTGTACATGGTAAATGGGAATACAATGGCCTGAATGATTCTGACTTTATGCTCAGTTGTATGTCTTCAGTATCTTTTCCATTTCTTTCATAGCTGCCCTTCCCATTCCTAATCTTCTTATTTCTTGACTGCAGTCTCCATTCTGGTCAATGTTTGATCCTCCATATGGGAATTCTTTAACTATTTCAATTTCCTCATTGTCTAGATTGAATTTGTATATTTCTTCTGTGGTCATTATTTTTGTTTTCCTTATCTTCAGCATCAGACCTGCCTTTGCACTTTCATCTTTGACATTCGTTATTAACTGTTCCAATTCCTGAATGTCTTCTGTTAATATTACGGTATCGTCCGCATATCTTAGGTTGTTGATGTTGCTTCCTTCTATCTTTGCCCCTCCTTTTTCTGTTTCTAATTCTGCTTTTCTTATGATGTTTTCAGCATATAAGTTAAACAAGTAGAGTGATAGGATGCAGCCTTGCCTGACCCCTTCGCCTATTGGGTACCATTCTGATTCCCTGAATTCTGTTCTGGCAGTGGCAACTTGTCCTTGGTACAGAATCCTCATCAAGACTATCAGATGTAGTGGCACCTCCATGTCTTTGAGTGGATTCCATAGTTTTTTCATAATCTATACAATCAAATGCTTTGCTGTAATCTATGAAACACATGCTGATTCTTTTTTAGAATTCTTTGGTGTGCTCTATTAGCTATTGTATGTTTGCAATATGACCCCTAGTACCCTTCCTTTTCTGAATCCTGCTTGGCACCTCTGGAATTTCTCTCTCCATGTATGATTGGAGTCTATGCTGCAGAATTTTGAGCATTATTTTGTTTGCATGTGATATTAGTGATATTGTACTTGCTGCAGTCTTTTGTATCTCCTTTCTTGTGGATTGGTATGTATATTGAGTGTTTCCAGTCTGTTGGCCACCATTTTGTTGTCCATATTTGTTGGCATATTTCAGTTAGCACTAAAGTTGCATCTGTAGGCACTGTAGCAGTTCAATTGGGATATTGTCTCTTCCCAGTGATTTATTTGTTTCCATTTCCCTTATTACAGATTCCACTTCACTTCTTAGAATTTGGGGTTCATCTTCATATGGTGTCTCATTCAAAATATCATTCATTCCCTCACCTCTTTTGTATAACTCTTCTGTTTATTGCCTCAAACATCTTTTTATTTCTTATTGTTCCTGTATTATGTTCTTTTTTTCTCTCCATAGAGCATCCCTGCCCTCAGTTTGAACATGGCTTTAATTTCTTGGATTTTTTGATAGAGGTCTCTCGTTCTTCCTTTTTTGTTGTTGTCTTCTGTTTCTCTGCATTGGACATTGTAGTACAGTAGTCCCTCCAAATTCGTAGCCTTGAGATTCACAGTTTAAATTATTCGCGATCTCAAGGCTTTCACCCCCCTCAGACACCTTCCCTATGTCTCCCCCCCTGAAAACTTCAGAGAAGCATCTCCAAAGTCTCCCAGGTGTGGGCAAGTGGGAGCAGTGTAAGTGAGCACTCCTTTTTTCTGGACCTCTCCCATCCCTGAAAGCCTTGGGAGAAGCTTCTTCCAAACCTTCCAGGGATGGGAGGGGTTGAGGAATGGAGTGCTCCTCTTCTCTAGACCCCTCCCATTCCTGAAAGCCTTGGGAAAAGTGTCTCCAAAGCCTTCAAGGGATGGGAGGGGTTGAATAACTGAGTGCTCCTTTTCCCTGGATCCCTCCCATCCTTGAAAGCCTCAGTAAAAGTGTCTTCCAAGCCTTCCAAGGCTGCGAATGGGAGGGATCAGCGAATGGAGCACTTCCTTTCTCTGGGTCCCTGCTCCCCAAAAGGCTTGAGGGGTGCTTTTCAGGTTTTCCCCCACCCCTCCCACCCTGGGTGCCACATGGGGAAATGGGTGTCAAATGGGGGGAGGGTTATTCACAGTTTTTCTGTATTCGCAGGGGTCTTGATCCCCTAACCCACTTGAATATGGAGGGACTACTCTATTTCTCCTTATCCCTGCATGTCAGACATTTGACAGTTGTGTTCATACTTCTGGCTTTCTTCTTATCTCCCTTTGCTTTTGCTTTTCTTCTCTCTTTTATTGCATGAAATTTTTCATCTGTCACCCATTGTTTCTTATCTTTCTTTTTTGGCCACTGTTAGTGTTTTCTTGAATTCGTCCTTAGTTATGTCTTTGACTTCTGTCCATAGTTCAGGTTCGTGGTCAATTGTACTCAATAGTTCAAATCTGTTTCTTACATTGTCCTTGAATTCATCTGAAATGTTATTCTTCTTCAGCTTAACTGATTTTTGTTATGGGCAGTTCATGTTCTGTGCCACAATCAGCTCCTGGTCTGGTTTTGGCCACAAAGATAGTTTCTCCATCTTCTACTTCCTATTATGTAGTCTATCTGATTTTTGTGTTTACCATCTAGTGATGTCCAGGTGTATAGTCTCCTATCTGGTTTTATGAATCAGGTATTTGCAATGACTAGATTGTTGGCCTTACAGAATTCTATCACACACTCTACTGATTTATTTCTTGATCCTAATCCAAATCTTCCTACAGTTTTTGATTCTTTTTTATTGTCAACTTTAGCATTCAAATCTCCAATGATTAGTTTGAAATCTTATGATGGTATGTTGTGAATTACTTCCTGGACTGCATCACAGAATCTTTCAATTTCCTCTTCATCTGCATCTGTGGTTGGTGCATATACCTGGATTATTGTGATGTTTATAAGTTTACCCTAAAGACTTATTGATAATATTCGGTCTGACTTTGAGTTGTATCCTTTGAGTGCTCTAGCTATATCATTCCTTAGTATAAATGTCACTCCATTTCTTCTTGGTTTTTTTTTTTTTCATTTCCTGAATAAATTACTGTATAGTTGTCTGAGTCAAAGTGACCCATTTCTGTCCATTTTAACTCACTCACTCCTAGTATTACTATATTCATGTGTTCCATTTCCCTCGTTACTATGTCTAGTTTTCTCTGACTCCTACTTCTCAAGTTCCATGTTCCAATTACATGTTGCTTCTAACTATGCTTGTTTTATTGGACATGTTTTCTGTCTGGTTTTCCCCTCTCTAGTTTTTGGTTTTTGAGCTATCTCACCTAAAGGGTGTTCTTAATGAAATGGTCTAACAAGGAGGGACACCTTTTGCCTCTTTTTGCACAGTTCTGACAAGTGTCAGCTATGGTGACACTACTGCTCTCTCTGTGAGAGTTGACTTCAGTGTCACCCACCACTACTGCTGCAGCTCAGTAGCTTTTCTTGCATTTTTTGCCTGTTATTCCCTTCTTCCCTCTCTCAATTCTCTTTTCCCTTTCTTTTTATACACTCCTAGATGTTTTCCACACCTTCCTCTCCTCCTTCCCGCCTCCTGCTTTTTCCCCATTGGTAATATCAGTGGCCTTCTGATCTTCTTGTTGGGGAGGGCACTGATTACGTGTCCTTACCATCCTGCTTTGAACAAAAAAACATGGGACACGGAAAATCTTCGGCAAATGAAGTGGGCTGTGCAACGACTGGAGTGCTGCTGGCAGAAACATTGACGTTTATCTGACAAGACACTCCATAGAAACCTTTTGGATTCTTATGGGGTGGCAATAGATGCGGCTAAGAAATCCTTCTATGCTGCATGTATTGCATCTGTAAAGTCTCATCCAGCAGAGCTGTTCAGGGTGGTAAAAGAACTAACACAATTGCTTCCCACCATGAACTCACTATTGGAACCAACTAAAGCCTGCTGTGATGCTTTTAACGACTTTTTTATAGATAAAATCTCTCAGATAAGGGTCGATCTTGATGTGGGCATTATAACAGATCCAATGAGAGAAATGTCCAGGGACTCCGTGGATTGTATTAAACTGGATCGATTCGAGTTTGTAAATACTGATGAAGTGGACAAGCTTCTTGGATGTGTAAGGAAGACAACGTGCCCTCTTGATCCTTGCCAATAATGGCTGACCGCCCAGGGAGGAGATGCTGTAAAATTATTATTAAAGCTTATAATTAATGCATCCTTCAGGGAGGGCAAATTTCCATCAAGCTTAAAACTAGCAATAGTTAAACTGCTATTGAAAAAGCCCTCCCTTGATCTCCTGGTGAGAAACAACTACAGACTGGTCTTCTTAGTACCATTCTTAGGCAAAGTGATTGAGAGGGCAGTTGCCTTCCAGCTCCAGGCAGTCTTGGATGAAGCCGATTATCTGGACCCATTTCAAACTGGCTTCAGGGCGGGATATGGGGTTGAGACTTCCATGGTCACCTTAGTCAATGACCTCCGTCTTGGTATCGACAGGGGAAGTGTGACCCTGTTGGTGCTTTTGGACATCTCAACGGCATTCGATACCATACAACATGGTATCCTTCTGGGAGGCCTGAGGGAGTTAGATATTGGGGGCACTGCACTCCAGTGGCTCCGGTCCTACCTCTTAGTCAGATCCCACATCGTGAGGCTGGGGGACAGCTGCTCCTCTAAGACGGAGCTGACATCTGGCATCCTTCAGGGCGCTATACTGTTCCCCATGCTGTTTAACATTTACATGAAGCTTCTGGGAGAGATCATCCGGAGATATGGGGCACGGGGTTATCAATATGCTGATGACACTCAACTCTACTTCTCCATGTCTCCGACTACTGCAGTGACTAAGGATGGTGTCACTCCTCTGGATGCCTACCTTGGGTCGGTAATGGGCTAAATGAGGGAAAACAAACTCAAACTGAATCCAGAGAAAACAGAGGTGCTTGTAATAGGTATCCCTAGCCTGGAGAGGGAGTTTTGTCAACCTATCCTTGATAGGGTCACACTTCCCCTAAAGGACAAAATATGCAGCTTGGGAGTACTACTGGACTCATCTCTTTAGTTGTCATCTCAAGTAGATGCAATGGCCAGGAGTGCTTGGAATCAACTTCGGTTGATTTGTCAACTGCATCCCTACCTAGACCATAGGGACCTTGAAGCAGTAGTACTTGCCCTGGTAATTTCTCGTTTGGACTTCTGCAACACGCTCTACATGGGACTACCTTTGTACCAAGTTTGGAAGCTTCAACTGGTTCAAAATGCGGCAGCCAGGTTGGGGGGGAAGCAGACGGGTGGCACAGGGCTGCCCCGGGAAGCTGCAGATCGGGGCCGAGGCATCTGTATTCTTCGGCCCCATGGTGCAGCATCCCTGCTCCAGGAAGGAGTGCTAAAATAGCCCTCCTTCTGCAAGACGCCGAAGGTGCACTGCAAAAGGTGTCCGGCGCACCTTTGGCACCTCTTCCGGATGCTGTGCGGACGCTGCAGCGTGCGGACGCTGCAGCAGAAGTGCATCGTCGGAGCACCGGCCGTGCGGAGGGCCAGCCGCTTCAACGACGTTTGGGGGAAGGGGTTGGGGCGCCCAGCATGAGGCTGCCCCTCCCCTTCCTGGCCTCAAAGACAGCACTTTGCGCCATCTGCTTAGGCCTTTGGTCACCGGAACATCTAGGGTGGACCATATTACACCTGTACTAAAAGCCCTCCACTGGCTACAGATTAGCTTCCAGGCGCAATAGAAAGTGTTGGTTGTTACCTTTAAAGATCTACATGGCTTGGGCCCGAGTTACTTGAAGGAACGCCTACCCCATACAATCCACCTGGCACTCTCAGAACATCTGGGAACAATTTATTAGATCATTACCCTACCAGATTAAGATCAACTTCCCAAAGATCATTCACAGCTGTGGCCCCCAAGTTATGGAACAGCCTGCCGGAAGAGATCTGTCTTATTACCACACTAGAAGCCTTTAAGAAGGCACTTAAGACGGAGCTCTTCTGGCGGGCCTATCCACCTGATCTCCCAAATTGAATTTAAGACTAATCATTACTGTCTTATGCGGCCTGCCGGTCGAGGAAGTTGTTTGATGATCTAGGGCATCTAAGGCATTAGATTTCGCACTGTTTTTATAGTATGTTTTGTTGATTTTATTCTTGTTATGTTTTTATATATTGTATCTTAGTACATTGTTGTACATTTTACTGTTGTATTCCCACCTCGATCCATAGGGAGAGGCGGAAAAATATAAATAAACTATTATTATTATTATTATTATTATTATTGCTATTGCTATTTACATGCATACATACTTACTCACTCATACCTCTCCTGTCTGCCAGAAAGGTAGTTAAGAAAAGTTGCATTCAGCTTTCAAACAGAGACTGTATTAAAGCAAATGAACATATTTTAAACACATTAAAAAAAATCCATACAAACAAATAATATCCCAACATGTAAAACCTCTTATTTAGTTTAAATTACAAAGATCTGTACTAAAAGGATATGGAAGAGAAAGAGAGGGAGGAAGCATTTGCTTGCTACCAGAAGAAAAGCAAAAAAATATACCAGTCTAATTTACATTGAAAAGGAGTTCCAAAGCCTGGAAGTGCCCACCGAGCAAGCCCCCTCACATTGTCACTAAATGTTCTTTTGTTGATAGCAGGAATGGCTGAAGAACCTTCTCTTCAGTCAGGCCCAATATATGGAGAAAGAAATAATTCCTTTAAAATCTTACAATTCAGATGGATTTCTATGGTAGAACTTAATAATATAAAAGATCTTTAAATGCAAGGGAGTCTTCTGAGAAATTCTTTTTGTTTTCAAGAAATTTACTGAACTTTCCTGAGAATTACAACATATATATATATATATATATATATATATATTAAAAAATTATTTTATTAGGACCATGCAAATTTTATCTCTCATTTCACAATATTTACATCTGAGGTAGCAAATCTGGTGCATGATGGTTTAGGAGATTATCACATTGACTTTTCAGCCCAATTCATGAACAAGGTAGGATCGGGCTGGAACAGGACAAAATGGGTTTTATTACACACAAAATTGCTGTTGTGTTGCCAGCTGATTAGCACCTGTCCCCAAGCCGTGCTCTGCTAGTCAATTTTGATAGTACCTGTACTACCAAAAGTGGCCAGCAGAGCATGACTCAGGGACAGGTGATGGTCGGCCAGCAGCACAGCAGCAATTTTGTGTGCAATAAAACCCATTTTGCTCTGTTCCAGCCTGATCCTGTCCCATGCACAGATAGGGCTGAATTATCAATACAGTAATCTCCTTATAATATGTAACCAATGACATATAATAGAATTTGAGTGGGCTGATTGTACAGATAAAATACACTATATAATATCTAATTTAGTACCACCCCCACCCCATATACATATACCTGTAGGTGCATAGAAGATGATTTTCCAAAGTGTAATCCCAGGCAGCAAAAAACTATGGAGCAAGATATCAAGCTTTTCAATCATTCTACACATGAGTGATAATTAAGGCACACTGAATGAGACATCTTGTTACCATTTTAATGAACAAATGTTAAATGTCTTTCTAACTATTGCCTAATTCATTTTTCAAAATAGATATTTGAAAGACTGCCATTGATTTTGGACAGGTTTTAGCAGAAGAATACTAATGTTCTGCAATAAGACAAAAGAAGGTTGTTTTATAATTATATGGTACATTATAAAATGTATTTACTACCATAAAGTACAAAAAAGTATATTGCTTGCAATGATGGTATTAATGTGCTAGCTACTAAATAAAACATTATAATATTTTGGTCAGGGATAGATAAATGAACAAAATAGATAGATAGATCGATCTCTTTTCTTTCTCCCCAGAATGGGCACTTGCAGTATAGATCACTTGCTGTAGTAGTAGTAATAGTATTGCTCCTCCAAATTGACTCTAATGTATGGCAACCCCATCCTAGGGATTTCTTGACAAGATTTACTTAGATGAGTATGGTATAATGTTTTGAATCTTGACCTACAATTCTGGAGACCAGGGTTTGAATCATCACTCAGCCATGGACCTTAAGAAAGTCACATTCTCTCAGCCTCAGATGAAGGCAGAGGCAAACCCCCTCTGACCAAATCTTGCCAAGACAACCCTATGATAGGTGCACTTTATAGTTACCATATGTCAGAAATTACTTGGAGGCATATAACAACAGCAATACCCTAATGGTTTCTTCATAAGATTTACTCAGAGCAGGTTTGCTCTGAGTGTGACTAGTCCAATGTTTTTCATGGTTCACCAAGGCAATTGAAACTTGGTCTTCTGTGTTCATGTCCAACACTGAAAGCACTACACCACACTGCCTCACACAGTATAGATAAAAGCTTTACAAGTCATTAAAATTTAACTAAGCTATCTTTAGTACTGAAAAAAAAATAGGGATTAGTAGAGAGAAAAACAAAACAAAATGAAAAGCAATAAAAAGTACTATTTGAATATGGGCCCTAAGGGGTGGTGGCAAGCTGCCCCTTCTCTTGCTGCATTGGGGCTGTGTACAACCACACATTGTGGCCCTGATCTGGTGCTTTGCCACTCTAAAAAGAGCTGGCAAAATGCCACTCCTTTTTAGAAAGGCAAAATCCACCCTTTCTGCAGCTGTGGTGGCTTTTCTGCACTCCTTTGGCATAGCGTGTGTGGACGCTGCACCAAGGGAGTGCCCTGATGCCTCCCACCCTGCAGTGGGGTGCACAGTGTGAAGCCAGCATGAGGGCAGTTGGGGTGGCTGGCATGCAGTCACCATGCCCCCACTCTGCCTCCAGGCCAACTGTTTATGCCAGTCTCTTCAAGCCCTAAGTCTGGTATTGGAATGACAGGAACTTGGGGACTAGGCTTCCTAGGAAGGGTTCTAAACCCTTAGGGTAGCCATGGAGAAGTTCTCGCTTTTGTGTATCAATAAACATGCCTATAGTGGTGGAACCAAGAGTAGGCCCCTTCCTGATAATCTCAGAGCCTTGAAGGCTTGTACAGGAGAATGTCTCTCTCTAGGTAGTCTGGGTACAGGCCTTAAAGCCTAATACATGGTGCAAACCAATGGAACACAATCATCACTGGGAAGTTGAATCCAGACAAAACAGAGGTACTGACAGTTACAGGACTGAAACCAGATTTGGGTATACAGTCTCCAGTCCTGGATGGAGTTACACTCTCCTCCAAGGACTGTGTTCGCAGTTTGGGGGTACTGCTTGACTCGTCGCTTCACATGACTAGTCAGGTGAGTGCGGCGGTCAGGAGTGCCTGCTATCAGCTTTGGCTGATATGCCAACTGTGCCCTTTTCTGGATATGAGTGACTTGGAAACTGTGGTACATGCTCTGGCAACCTCACGTCTGGACTACTGCAATGCACTCTACATGGGGCTACCCTTGTGCCTAACCTGGAAATTCCAATTGGTGCAAAATATGGCACCCAGATTAATTATCGGAACATCTAGGAGGGAGCACATAACACTGGTGCTTAAATCCCTCCACTGGCTGCCAATTAGTTTCCGGGTGCAGTACAAGGTGTTGGTTTTAACCTTTAAAGCCCTACATGGCTTGGGTCCATCTTATCTTAGGGACCGCCTCTCCCCATATGATCCCCCCCCCACACACCCTTCAGTCCTCTGGGAGGAATCTGCTACAGCCAATAAAAACTAGGCTGTCTCAGACCTCCCAGAGGGCCTTTTCTACGGCCGCTCCCAGGCTATGGAAAGGCCTGCCGGATGAGATCCGTCTTATTACCACACTTACTGCCTTCAAAAAGGCAGTGAAGACGGATCTCTTCCGGCAGGCCTTCCCGGAATAACATCTGTCCTAGGGAGATGAGCTTTCAGCTTCCATTTTTATCCTGTCCTTATTGTGTCTGATTTTTATTGATTAATTGTTTTATTGAATTATATCATTTTAATCCTTTTCTAGTTTAATCCTTTTTTTAAGGTTTGGGAGGGTTGGATTGGGGGATGAGGGCATGTTTTAATTTTGTCTGTTTTAAATGCTGTAACCCACCTTGATTGTTGTGCAGAGGGGTGGGCTATAAATAAAAATTATTATTATTATTATTATTATTATTATGTTCCAATGACTTTGCATTCCATGAAATGTGGCATTTGAATTGTACTTTAAACTAGTTGCATAACATTTGTACTATCTGAAAGCTTTGTGTCACCAAAGTTTGGTACAGTTACTCTAAAATATATCCATTAGTTGAACTATCTGGCTATTCTTGGTTATTTGACCATAGTCACATGTAGGAGTTAAGGCTTTTCACTTAAGTGCATTCTATGTTGATAAAGGAGAGAGTTTTCTCATTTGTGGTACCACATTTCTAGAGCATCTTCCCAACAAAGATGCAATTGGTCCCATCACTGTAATGATCTGAAGACTTCTTGTTTGCCCAGACAAGGGGTCCCCACGCTTTTTGATCCAGGGGCTGGTTTCCTGGCCCCCAGATCTTCGGGAGGGGGAGGGCGGAGGTGCACACACATGTGCACCTGTGCATGCACACTACTCGGGTGCCATTTTGTGTTCCAAAATGGCACCTGGAGTAGTGTGCATGCGCGTGCAATGCGCATGACTCCAGATGCTATTTTGGAACACAAAATGGCACCCAGAGTCATGTGCATGCGTATGCAATGGCAGGCACATGCACATGACTCCGGATGTCTTTTTGGAACACAAAATGGTGGGTGGCGGCGTGTGCACGTGGCGGCGGCGCGGCAGCGGTGGCAGCGACTGTGGCGGTGGTGGCAGGACCAGCTGCGGGCCGATAAAAAGGCCTTGACGGGCCAGGTCTGGCCTGCGGGCCATAGTTTTGGGAACCCTGGCCCAGACATTGTAATGGACTGATTGTGTGTTTATTGTTGTACTATCAGGAAACAATTTGTACAAACTAAAAGATATTAATGAAAAACTGTTTAAAAGTCTTTCATTAACTCTTCATATGAACTAGTCTGAGTTCTAAGAACTTTGGGGGAGGGCTTTCTCATGGTGCCACCACCTTCACAGGTGTGACAGGTGAGGGCATGGAGAAGAAGACCTTCTCCCTGCTTGCTTCTAAACTGTGGAACTCCCTCCCACAGTTAGACCCTTCCCTGATACATTTCCACTACACCTTAAGCCCTTCTATTTAGCCAGGACTTTGACTAATTGTATTCTTACATCAGAGCAGTGTTCACAGAGGTGTGTTTTTGTTTATATTTTGTATGCTTTAGATCATATATTTTAAAACTTTTTGGTATGTATTTTAAATATCATTGTTGTTTGTTTAGGCTTTCCTTCAATTTTTTTTTTTTTTTTGTAAAAGTATATTTCTAGTTAAATTGTTATTTTAAATTTTGTAAGCAGTCTTGAGTCCTGTAGCAGATAAAGTCAGGATGTAGAATTAATGAATGAATAAAATGTAATTCAGTCAGCCCTCCTTATCCATGGATTTTTATCCACAGATTCAAGCATCCATGGCTTGAAAATATTTTTAAAACCTAGAATCCTTGATTTTTGCCATTTTATACAAGGTGCACCATTTTAGTATCCCATGCATTTAATGGGACATGAGCATCAACTGATTTTGGTATCCATGGGGGGTGGTCTTGGAACCAGATCCCAACAGGTACCAAGGGCCCACTGTACATGCAAAATTGACATGGATATAGGGGTTTGATCATCTATATAATGGCACATAATTTCAAAATCCCAGACAAGCCTCCTCTTCTGTGGTTTCGTTCTGATGTTAAATTGCATGGTGGAACATGGAAGGATGGATTCCTATGAGACATAATAATCTGGTGATATATTGTAGTACCACTGCCCCATATTCTGTAGCAGCCAGTATAGGAAAGACTACAACTACCACACAAAATGTTAGCCTATTCCATCCTAAACAGGTGATTGCAAAGAGTACCATACTCAAAATCTATGAAGAAGTCTGATAGAACCAACAGAAATCAATCCAGATCAATAAATTGTATTAAGTCACTTCTAAGAGTGAGATAAAAAGGCAATTTTCCTCCACATTATTTGCAGTGCACTGCTTATAGGTATGACACTACACATTTTCCCTTATAATCAAATAGCAGAATGCAATCTATCTTGGTGCAACATTGCCTAGTAGCAGTCTGTGGCAGACTGTATTCTAGGATGTATGAGAGAATTGCAGAAATTATACCACCTGGAGGGATTTGGTGAATATTAGAATAAACAATGCTCAACACATGGGATGGGATAGGATCAACTTTGTGTCATAAACATAAGCATGTGTTGTACCTTTCATTTATTGCAACAAACTCCAGCAAAAAAGATTTTTTTTCCCATTTCTGAAGTGTTTGTTCAAAAGCATTTGTTTGGTGCCATTCAAAAAGCATACGGATTTCCTCTAAAAATGGACATTTTCACCACTATACAGTCTAAACAGAAGAAATAAAATGAAGATATTTTAAATTGTCTTTAAAGCATATGTCTTCAGTGCTACTCACATCTTTGCCATTCCCTTAGTTCTCTTTGTGCCTTAGGATGTACAGCAGACAGCCTGTGAATAAGGAGCCCCATGGCACTATCTATGTAGTACACAAGATTTGTCCCTAAGGAAAAGATTCAGATATAAAATGCAAAATGAGTAAATGACAGCAAGTGCAGCTTTGTAAAATGTATGCAGTAAAACATAAAGATTGTCAAAGGCCATTGTTTTGAAGATTGAGTTTGGTTTCCTCTATTCAGCCTAGGCCGCTGCTTATCACAATGGTTTCTCCCCCCCCCCTTTTTTTTTTTTTATTGCTACACAATTCACCAAGCACAAGTAATTCCCACATAAATTCTTTTCTGCAGTGGCAACATAAATATACACATTCTGAAGGAAAAGGACTTGCCTCATTTTATTGGCTGTTCATGCTTCCATAGTTAAAGTTGTGTCAGCTCTTCTATTAAAACCTTGTTTTTCAGAGTTTACAGGTGGCACCATGTAGTCAATTTGAGTTTCCCCACCCTTTTGAAAAGCATACATGGTCACAACTTACATTAATCTTGAAGGGGATCAACCAATTGTGTCTGACTATAATGTGCATGGTGTGGGGGCAGGGGTTAGTGGGCATGTAAACATCACACTGCAATGGCCAAAGGGAAGCTAGGGTAATACTTTAGCTCAAACTGACCTCAACTCTGGTGACATAACTGTTTAGACAAAAGGAATGTTTTACACATGCTCTTATTGTCATGTGATGATGAGAAATGAAAAGGCATGTGCAACTTCATTAGCACAGGGATATGCTGAATTTGATAAATGGATGTCTGTATTCACTCTATAATGCAGTATTCTTGTGCTCTCTGTGTGTGTGTGCACGCACATGTGTGTGCACACAAACACTCTCTCTCCCCCTACTCTCTGACATTGATATTGATGATTTTTGTTGTTGTTGTTAAGTATCACATGCCAAAGGTTAGTGAGATAAAAAATAATGTCACACATCTGGCATGTTCAAGCCTATCATAAACAAGAGTTCCCTGGCAAGTGGTGTCAGGGATGATGGGAGTTGTAGCTCTTCACCTCTGGCTCTAACTCTCCACCTTGTTATGCAGCAGATCTGACCAGCTTTGATCAGTGGTTGATGCTTCTTTCCCAAGCAGCAAAGTTTCAGAGAATAGGCTGAAGACCCTGACAAACTCTCCAAGCCTTCTCACTCTTCTTCCTGAGATGTCTCCAAACTTCTCCAGGATTCTTCTGGCTCTTGTATCTTCCCTCAAGACACCAGACAACTCAGTAGTCTTATATAAAAGATCTACTTTATTCTACTATATATAAATACTATATGCCCTACAAATCACACTCTCTACACTTCACAATATCTCCAACATTACTCCACAATGTACATTAGCAAACATTGCAATTTATAGCCATTGTTAGACACCACCCACCAGTCAGTTTCCACCCAGTGGGTGTGTACATACATCTTGATTGGTCCACATAGATCATCCCATACCTAAGACCAACCCAAGTGTTTCATCACTTTACCTTGACCACTTAATGAGTCTCAGGTGTTTGCAATCTATCACAGGTGTTCTCAATATACCTTCTATAACTTTGTCCTTGGCTCTCAAGGCTTCTTAATTATATTATCTTTTTCACCTGTGTATCTTCCTGATTGCTCCTGCTTAGTCACTTTGACATTCACATACATATTTTTATTTCTATTACTGTATATCCCATGTTGCTTTTTCCTTAACAAGTGGAACTGTGAATTTTTGCTCAGTCATCACCTCAAACACACATTAATGCTTTGCATTTGGAATTGCAGTGACATTTTTTGCCCTGGTGCACTTTGGTCACTTCAACATCATGTTCAGACATTCTTATTACAGTCCTGGTCCTCTGAAATTCCAATCTATAATTTTGCAGTAAGCTTTTGAGGGGAGCAAGAAAAGTAACAAGTGCAATAACAAACTATAAAAAGTAGTTCAAAATAATATCTATTCCATGTATTTTCTGAACTTCACAATTCCATTTTTAGTATCCTCTGTCTGATTAGAACATGGATAGCATATAGCTTTGCAAACAAGGTGAGGGGTGACCTCAAATAGCATGTCTGCCAAATAACAGACATGCTAATGAAATTTTGGACAAGAAATTGTACAAGAAATTTTGTACAATTTTGTAATGGGGTAGCAGGAAAGGAAGATGTGGAGTTTGTGCAAAATACACACATTCCAGAGGTTTTCCTACACAAACAACTTCCAACATTCATAAGAATATTGTATTCTGATGACTTGTTCTATACCGAACTGTTTTGATTAATGGAAAAGTCTACTCTTCTGTATATTACAGCACGTGCTTCCATGATAATGGGCTCTTTACCACTGAGGGTAAAGTCTCTTCTCCAGATGAACAAAAGCTTAATAATGTGGTGGATTAAGTTACAATTACTGGGAGTCAGCATCTTCTGATACAATTGCCTAATGAAGACAACCATTTTAGAAGGATTCGAATAAAAATTGACCAAACAGTGATACCTTTATTGGCCAACCAAAATACACCAAAATACACAAGGAACCCCCCCCCCCCCGATGTGTCGGGAGGGGTCCTCTGTTGTGTCAGCCCAATTAGGGATTCTGACGCTGCGATTGGCTGGGCGGGCAGGAAGTCCCGCCCTTCCTGCACCGCCCAGCCAATCAGCGGGATCTCATGAGATCCCCAGCATGCTGGTAATCTCACAAGACCTTGATTCTCATGAGATTACTAGCAGGTTTGGCTATATAGCCCCCAGCTGCCATGTGGCAGCAGCCATTTTAGTTGGAGTAGCCGAATGAGATGTTTCGGCTGCTCTTGTTTGGGCCTTCCACAGCAGTTTTTTTTTGGGGGGGTGCAGCTGCTGTTCTTGCCCGTTCAGGCTGCAGAGGATGAGGAGGGGCATGGACGAGCGGCTGGGCTCCTCCAGGGTGGCGCCTTCCTCAGACTCGGCCTGGGCCTGTGCTGGCTCATTGAGGACTCAATGTGGCAAGGCCCAGGCAGCCCAGAGGCCTGTGCGGCTGATAATTTGGGGCCTTCCTCACATGAGTGGACTGGCCCGTACGGCCCGTGAGGAGACCCGGGCAGCCCGGGGGCCTGAGCAGCCAATATTTTGGGGCCTGCATTTGGCTTTGGGCCCAGTACGGGCCCAGTGTGGGTGGGGGCACCCAGCCCGGGTAGCCTGGTGGGCCCTTGGGGCAGTATCCATGCTCCTCTGGGAGCAGCCCAGGGTCCTTGGGAGGCTGACAGCCTGTTGGATTGAGTGTGGTCTGGTTCCTCAGTCAGGGAGAGGCCTGGTGACTGAATTTTAACATTTAAGGTCTTGGGTGCGGCCTGATCCCTAGGACAGGGAGAGGCCTGGTGGTTGGATTTGAATGTAAAAGCCTTTCTCCTTGCTGACACCTGGCTGGGATATCCTAGCTGGGGTTTAAATGTGTCCCTATTTGGGATTGGTTAGGCTAGTGTGTGATATATTGTACCTCCTTGGCACATTCTTACACTCTGCTCTTTTGGGTGGGATAACCTGAAGGGTGTAGCGGGTAAAGGGACACTACACCCATCACAGAATTCCTAGCTTGACTTTTGTTTGCCCAAGTCATTATGCCTCGCAGCAAGGCGCAGTCAAAACGGTGCACAGCTTCTGCTGGGCCTAGTGCAGGCAGGTCAGCACCTAAGCATGCACCCAAAACATAGGGCAGAGAGCATGTAATTGTAGCTCATTTGGCACAGTTGGGCTGGACTATGCAGGCCTGTGTTGCGGCCTGTGAGCAATTGGCTCAGAGGGGGTCCTGGGTCTTAGTTCGGGATCACTGGCTACCACATCTCAAAATGATGATCAAATTGTGGGATCACAGTCTACTCAGGTGCAATTGGCTTCTTCATCTGATATGTTGGATGGCAGTACACATGGTCCCCTGACTACCTCAGCTATAGAGGTTGGGCAATCAACTGTAGCTGATGTAATGGAACTGTTGAGAAAGGTTCCTGGTGTGGTACAACCGGGTGCAGCTGCCCCTGTGTCAGCACAGCCAACTCTGGCAGATTTGTATAATTTTGTTCAGAGAGCTGTTGTTTCAGGGCAAGGCAGTGGAATGGCCCCTGAAACTATGGAGGCATCAAACAGGGATGACAGAAGTACTTCTTCCACCCTGCATCAGAGAACCCAAGCTACAAGTATGGCACACTCGGGGTGAGTTTCACAAGCATCATTGGATGCTTCACAGCAATTGCCAAGTTCAAGTTTGTCCCATTCTCCTAACTCATTGGCTTCTTGGCCCACCTTGGTATGGGCTCCAGGCGGACAGGTTGGTCAGAGTGGTTGAGCTGAATGCTCAACTTCTGTATCCCTTGGTGCACCTTCAACAACACCTGGGACATCCCAGGTTACTCAGTTATAGGTACAGACTGAGCAGTCCTCGGTCCCTAAGGTAGGTGACTCGAGTGGGGTGGTGACAGTGGGAGCATTAGCTGTAACCAGAGTAGATAGAGAGGTGGAGTGCAACCCTTATGCTGGGATGTCTACTCCTTTGGGCTCTCACCTCCCGCTTGCCACAAAGGAAAGGATATGGAAAGGGGAATATATTGCCTCATTTTCCGTAACATTTCGCGATCCCAAACCTCGGATTATAGTAAAGGATGGGGTCATGTTTAGTTTGCCAAAAGAATTCCAGGCTCTCAAGCGCCCTAAGCTCGAGAGGAACTTTGTCAATTGGATGATAGGCTTTACCATTCACAGGGGAGTTATTGAGGAGAAAGAGCCAGCAAAGTATCCTGATTTTTCTAAATATCAGGAGATAATGATTAAGGCATATACCAATTGCCATTTTAATCAAAGAGGGTCAGCTTGGCTCCAATACGATGAGCAGTTTAGGATGAGGGCCACTTTAGATTGTTCCTTGTCATGGAGGCATGTTCAGTCAGAGTTGTGGGCGGATGTCATGGTTGGGAACTCCCCTTCGAGCAGGTGTGACAATGGCTTTGTGCCTATGGTCACACAGCCAAGAGGGCAATATTCGAGGCCTAGCACAAGGGAGAAAAAAGGCAACAGGACTCTGTTGGGATTTCAACTTAGGTAAGTGCAGGAGGCAGTCCTGCAGGTTTGATCATAAATGTAACACCAGCGGAGGCAATCACCCAGGCGCTTCCTGTTTTAGACGTAAGAAGTCCGATGTTGGGGTCCCTTCTCAGTCAACCACACCGGGAAGGAAAGGCACCAACGCCAATTAAATTGGAAATTTTGGCTGCATGGCTGCAGATATACCCTAACTGAGATGCTGCACAGTATTTTTTAGAAGGTTTTTCATCTGGTTTTCATATACCTTGTTCTGGTTTGAGAGCTCACCATTTTGCACATAATGCATGTTCAGTGAGGGAGTTACCAGGGATTGTTAGAGATAAGCTGGCCAAAGAATTAGCTGCGGGAAGGATATCGGGACCCCAGAAGCATCTGCCAATGCCAACATTAAGAGTGTTGCCATTGGGTGTGGTGCCTAAGAAGGCACCAGGTGAATATCGTCTAATCCACAATCTTTCTTATCCCAAAGAGGATTCAGTGAATGATGCTATAGACCCAGCGTTAACATCTGTAAAATATGCATCGTTTGATTCAGCAGTGCAAATGATGAGAGCACTGGGCAGGGGAGCCCTTTTGGCTAAATGTGACATAAAATCCACTTTTAGGTTATTGCCAGTGCATCCCGATGATTTTGTTCTCCTGGGTTTTCAATTTGAAGGGATGTACTATTTTGATAAAGCAATGGTAATGAGGTGTTCCATTTCCTGCTCTGCTTTTGAAAACATTAGTACCTTTTTGCACTGGTGTATGGTACAGAGGTTAGGTAATCAAGCAATTACCCACTATTTGGATGATTTCTTGTTTGTTTGGGCTCATGGCACAACCAAGTGTATGGATACACTGTTAGATTTCAGGTGTTGATGGCAGAAATGGGTGTTCCATTGGCTGATGAGAAGACTGAGGGCCCAAGCACCCATTTTACTTTTTTGAGTATTGAATTGGACACTGTGGAATGTTTATCCTGTCTTTCAGTTGAAAAACTGGAGTTGGTGAGTCAACAGGTCAGGGTAATGAAGGGAAGAAACAAGGCCACACTACACGACTTTCAATCCCTGACGGGTTTGTTAAATTTTGCTTGTAGAGTTATAATCCCAGGACGAGCCTTTTGTGCTCGGTTATACAATGCCACAAAAGGGGTGACCATCCCTCATCATTATGAGTGGGATAAGGGAGGATTTGAAGATTTGGGAGTCATTCTTGGAGCAATTTAATGGTGTTTCATTTTGGAGGTCTGAAATGCTATTAAAGGCAGACTTTCAGGTACACTCTGATGCTTCTGGTGCCCACGGCTTTGGAGTATATTGGAAAGGCCAGTGGGTGGCTGAGAGTTGGCCCCAACCTTGGGTGAATGATTGTTGGACCCGCGATCTTACTTTTCTTGAACTCTTCCCTATTGTGGTGGCAGTTCATTTGTGGCCAACACAATTTGCAAACAGAACTGTTTGGTTTTGGTGTGACAACCAAGCAGTGGTTCATGTGGTGAACTCCCAGAGCTCCAAATTTCCTAGGGTGATGGCTTTGGTTAGGTCTATGGTTGCTCAGTGTTTAAAGTATAATGTGTTCTTCAAGGCTCACCACGTTCCTGGTTTACTAAATCCTTTGGCGGACACCCTTTCACGTTTTCAGTTTTCGAGGTTTCGTCAACTGAATCCGAAGGCAGCAGCGGCACATCTATGGAGCCTTGGAGAGTAGAAATCGACAGGGCGATTCTTCAGTCCGTTGCTCCGTTGACATGCAAGTCATACCAGCTTGCAATCCGAGCTTTCAGACAGTTCTTGTCTGATGTTGGGGTGGTTGAAGTTTGGCCTTTAGGGGTGGAAATTGTTTTACATTTTGCAGTTCACCTTCGGCAGTCTGGTTTGTCCCTGGTCACCATCAGGGGAAGGTTGGCAGCCCTGGCCTTCTATTCTCGAGAGGGAGGTTTTACTGACCCTACTGTTAACTTTAGAGTTTTCAGAGCTTTAGAGGGATGGTCTAGGGAGCGTCCTGTGGTACGTGACAATCATTTACCGATAACGGGTGCAATTCTTTCAAGATTTGGCAATTGCTCCAAACGGTGTGCTCCTCGCCCAAGGAGGTAATTTTATTCTGTGCAGCATTTTCTTTGGCCTTTTTTGCAGCCACTAGGATTAGCGAATTAATTCCCAGCTCACGTCCGATAAGTCAGGCAGGGCACTTTGCTTATCCGATGTTCAAATTTCAGAGCAGGGTATTCATGTCTCTTTCAGGCATTCTAAAATTGATCAGTTAGCCTGGGGTCAAACTGTATTTTTGTCCAGAGCGTCTGAGGTTCAGATCTGCCCTGTTTTGGCTTTGTCTGATTACCTCAGATTGCGACCGAATGGCCCTGGTTATTTGTTTCTTCACGTCTCTGGTCTTCCACTGATGCAGTTTCAATTCCAAGCTGTACTTAGGGAAACTGTGAGACGGGCGGGATGCCAGCGGATCAATTCTCTTCACATTCTTTTAGGATTGGAGCAGCAACCGCTGCAGCAATACAGGGATTAAGTGACACTGCAATTTGACAGATTGGGAGTTGGTGCTCCAGGGCTTTCAAATTTTATATTCGTTCATAGTTGGGTTGCTGGTAATTTCGCTATAAGAACAAGAGTTATTTATTTATGGTTAACTTGTTGTTTTTGTTGAGAAGGTCAGCAACAGGGTGGCGTGTGGATTATAGGTCATAGACTTGTCTTTTGGGCTGAGCGTCACATATTACAATCTCGCCAGGACCTGAACTTGGGACTAAGCGACACCGGTCCCATACGTTGGTTTGGACGCAGAGGCATGCTGTGGGGAGCTCTTCTTCCATGAGTTATTGAATTGGTCAACACTTTTCCACCTCCCAGGATTCTTCTTGTGCACCTGGGCGAAAATGACTTGGTAAAGCTTCCCTGTTTGCATTTGGCCAAGCATATATTGAGAGACGTGAGGGACATAAAGCGAAGGTTGCCACATACTGTTCTTCTTTGGACTAAATTTTTGCCTCGTCGTACTTGAGCAGGTGCACAGAAGGACTCAGCTATCAACATGGCTCACCGTTGGTTGAACAGATCTGTGGCCAAGAAGTTGATGGAATTGGGAATTTTGGTAGTTGAACATGTGGGAATTAAGGCTTGGGTGCCACATTTGTACACGGGCGACAGGGTTCTTCTCTCCCCAGAGGGATGAGATGTATACCTAGATTCTATTGCTGGTCATATTAAATGAGCTCTTCTGGGGGGGAGGGGATGCCAAGCTAGGCTGGCCCCCTCCTGTGGCGGGCAGGCCCCCCCCGGGGATAATTCCGTTAATTGAAATTACCAAATTCAATTAATTAAACTCAATGAAGGGTATACGTCAGTGGGTCAACTAAATGTGTTATGACATCATAAACCATATTGATGATGTCATAACTGGATTACATCATATGTTTAATTATGACGTCATTTCCTGCTTAAGGGGGGGAATTATTTGTTGAAATTGCTTAACTAATTGAAATGGACGTTCTTGACACATGCTATGCTGGACCTTGGTTCTCGCGAGATTCCTGGCGAGATTTGGGGGCTATATAGCCCCCTGCTGCCAAGTGGTACAATTTTAATTGGAGCAGCTGAATGACCCAATCTTGCCCACCCTTTAATTACTAGCTGCTTATTATCTACTCTCAGGGTTCGTCTGATCGCCTTCGGGGGCCTGGAGGGAATTTTTTACCAGAGTTATTGTAACCTGGGTTTTTCGCCCTCCCTGAGAATAGTAATTAATACTGATAACAGTAATATAGTGTGGGTTATATAATGTAATAATTTCTGTGTTATTGTTGTGATAATTTTTTACATGGTGTTACAAATATTGCTTATGCTGGCACAACTTGGGAATCAGGGTTTTGATTGATCAATTTTATAATATGTTGTTTGGAAATTTTGGCTGGCAGTGACCCCCCCCCCAGGGGATAATTTGGTTAATTGAAATTACCAAATTCAATTAATTAAACCCAATGAAGGGTATACGTCAGTGGGTTAACTTAATTTGTTATGATGTCATAAACCATCTTGATGATGTCATAACTGGATTACATCATATGTTTAATTATGACATCATTTCCTGCTCAAGGGGGGGGAGATGATTCATTGAAATTTCTTAACTAATTGAAATGGACGTTCTTGACACATGCTATGCTGGACGTGGTTTACCCGATGATGATTCAGTTCTGTGTATGAACACATGTGTCAAGAACATAAACATGGTTAATTGTGATGTTGTAAATAAAAGTATTTAAGATCTTGTACAAATAAATAAATGTTGTGGCCAGTTTATACCCAACAAAACGCATGCGGAATCTTTTGTACCAATGCAATATACTTGTTGGCCACCCCGTTGCTTAACAAACCCCGTTGCTTAACAAACCGGCCACCCCGTTGCTTAACAGACTCCCTAGCCGAGCTGACGACCCTGGTTTCTGAGTTGCTGTTGGAGTCGCCCAGACTTCTGGTTCTGGGCGACTTCAACATCCCACTTGAAACCAGATTACAAGATCTGTCTGGCGCAGCTCGGGAGTTCATGGATACCATGACAATCATGGGCCTATCCCAATTAGTCGACGGGCCCACACATTGTGCGGGTCATACCCTCGATGCGGTCTTTAGTACGGAGCAGGAACATCCGTGGGTGGAGGTTAAGGGAATCTCCCCCTTGTCATGGACGGATCATTTCCTGATCAGGGTGGAACTCAGGGCTATATCCTATCCCCCGGGGGTGGTGGACCTATTAGATTGGTCCGCCCTCAAAGACTAATGGAACCTATCAGGTTCCAGAAAGCCTTAGAGGGTTTAATGGCTGGCAACGACGGTGATTCTGTCGAAGCTTTGGTGAACACTTGGAACACCGATCTCACCAGGGCTATCAACACAATTGCTCCCAAGCATCCTTTCCGACCCGCTCCGAACCGCAAATCTTGGTATTCAGAAGATCTCAGACGGATGAAGCGGGCTGGACAACGACTGGAGTGCGAGTGGCGGAAGACTCGCCTCTTATCCGACAGAACTCGCCTTAGGAGTCATCTTGACTCCTATAGGGAGGCTATACGTGCAGCACAGAGATCTTTCTGTACTGCACGTATCGCATCTGCAGAGTCTCGCCCGGCAGAGCTGTTTAGGGTGGTGGGGGAGTTGGCAAAGGTTCCTCCTGCGCCAGGCCCCCTACTTATCCCAACAACAGCCTGCTGTGAGGCATTTAATATCCACTTTGCAGATAAAATCTCTCGGATAAGAGCCGACTTGGACGCCAATGTTCAAGCAGAATCCGTAGACGAGGTGTCCAGCAACTCCGTTGATGTCATTTTACTGGATGAATTTCAATCTGTGAGTACCAATGACGTGGACAAGCTGCTCGGAAGGATGAGGAAGACTACTTGCCCTCTCGATCCGTGTCCATCTTGGCTGGTCATTCAAGGGGGGGATGCCTTGAAAGGGTTCCTTCGGGACACGATTAATGCATCCCTTAGGGAGGGTTGTGTACCATCCTGTCTTAAGGAGGCGGCAGTTAAGCCACTCCTGAAGAAACCCTCCCTAGACCCCTTGGATAGAAATAATTACCGACCGGTCTCCTTGCTACCTTTTTTGAGCAAGGTTATCGAGAGGGCAGTTGCCTCCCAACTTCAGACAGTCTTGGATGAAACCGATTATCTCGATCCATTTCAAACCGGCTTTAGGACAGGATTTGGGGTTGAGACTGCTATGGTTGCTCTGACCGATGACCTCCGCTTGAGTATTGACAGGGGTAGTGTGACCCTGTTAGTGCTCTTGGATCTCTCTGCAGCCTTTGATACTATAGATCATGCCATCCTTTTGGATCGCCTGAGAGAGTTGGGAATAGGAGGCACTGCTTTGCAGTGGTTCCATTCCTTTCTCTCGGGCAGATCCCAAAGGGTGAGGCTCGGGGACAGTTGCTCATCTAAGATAGAGCTTAATTGTGGCGTCCCTCAGGGCGCCATTCTGTCCCCGATGCTGTTTAATATATACATGAAACCGCTGGGGGAGATCATTCGGAGGCATGGAGCACGGTGTCTTCAGTACGCTGATGACACTCAGATATATCTCTCCATGACCAGATCATCGACTCAGACCTCAGATGGCGTCTCACCTCTTAATGACTGTCTAAGAGCGGTAATGGGTTGGATGAGGAAAAACAAATTGAAGTTAAATCCAGACAAAACGGAGGTACTCACAGTCACTGGCCCGAAACCAGATCTGGGAATACAGTCTCCAGTCCTGGACGGAGTCACACTCTCCTCTAAGGACTGTGTTCGCAGTTTGGGGGTGCTCCTTGACTCATCGCTTCACATGACTAGTCAGGTGAACGCGGTGGTCAGGAGTGCTTGTTATCAGCTTCGGCTGATACGCCAACTGCGCCCTTATCTGGATATGAGGGACTTGGAAACTGTGGTGCACGCGCTGGTAACCTCACGTCTGGATTACTGCAACGCGCTCTACATGGGGCTACCCTTGTGCCTAACCCAGAAACTTCAATTAGTACAAAACATGGCAGCCAGATTAGTTACTGGGACATCGAGGAGGGAGCACATAACACCAGTGCTTAAATCCCTCCACTGGCTGCCAATTAGTTTCCGGGCACAGTATAAGGTGTTGGTTTTAACCTTTAAAGCCCTACATGGCTTGGGTCCATCTTATCTTAGGGACCGCCTCTCCCCATATGACCCCCCCCCGTGCCCTTCGGTCCTCGGGGAGGAATCTGTTACAGCCAATAAAAACTAGGCTGTCTCAGACCTCCCAGAGGGCCTTTTCCGCGACCGCCCCCAGTCTATGGAATGGCCTGCCGGACGAGATCCGCCTTATTTCTACGCTCACTGCCTTTAAGAAGGCAGTGAAGACGGATCTTTTCCGGCAGGCCTTCCCAGACTAATTATTCCCCGGATACATCTGCTCTGGGGAGTCGCTTCTTGTCTGATATTCTACCGGCCTCCCTGTGATGCTTGGGCAGGTTATTTATTTATTGCTTGTTTTATGTAGTAGTTCATTGTTTTAACATTTTCTTGTTTAATACTGTTTTAAGGGGGTGGGAGGAGGGATTAGGGTTGGGATTGTTTTACACTGTTTATTTTAACTTGTGTAACCCGCCTCGATTGTTTGGCAGAGAGGCGGGCTATAAATAAAAATTATTATTATTATTTATTATTGTTGCAAGCTTTTGAGGCTCCACTGGCTTCTTCATCAGGCAAGATATTACAAACCAAACAGGAGAAAAATAATTCGAGATGTTAGTGAGATGCCTGCACGTTGTTGTTTCTTTTCTTCGTTGAGATGGTATGGTGAGGGTATCTTTTGCAGGCTGGCCCCTCCTCCTTCTGGCCATGTGGCAATTGGGAGATTTTCAAAGTCTAGGAAATTTAAAGTCCATTTGCATTTGCTAAATGTCCAACACAGTGACCATGTGTAAGGTATGAGGAAAATGCTGTATTCATATTCACATATGGACATTACTTCTTTAATAAGAAAAACAACAACACAATGGTACCAGAGGCAGAAATACATGAAAAGAATAGGGATAGGTTCCTACATCACCAAAAAGATGAGTTCAAAACATTTCAGGAAACTATTTTTATATGGTCTTGGAAGGAGGCACAGCTACAACAGAGCTGTCAGAGGCAGAAGAAATGTCCTCCCTCCATTCCAACTGTCTTGACCATGGCCTTGGAGGGAGAGAATAACAGGCAGTTCTGCTGGACTTTATGCCCTCCCCCACTGTCATGCTCTTTGCTTGTGTGTCGTGTCTTTAGATTGTAAGCCCGAGGGCAGGGAACTGATTTTTCCCCCCTTGTTGTTTTTCTTGTAAAGAAAATCACCTTGTACATTGCTGGTGCCCAATAAATAAATAAATAAATACTGATGATGATGATGATGATGATGATGATGATGATGATGATAACAATCCCAATAGTATTTACATGTGAAATAAAAAAAAGTCAGGTAAACGTTACATAAGTAAACAAACTAACAAAAATGGAATCCTCTAGGCCTCTATTTCTCCTAAATGCATCCATGGATATTTCACCAGTTTCTATTTTTTAAAATGCTTTCTGTAATTGGTGGCTAAACTGATAAATCTATTTTGCTGTTTTAACGTGTTGTGGGGATCTACTGAAGCAGGCTATTCTGCTTTTCCCCTTTCCCTCTGCTTTGCTGTTCACACACACACACAGTAAAGAATTCTGGAGACTGCTGCTGTTTTCTTTGCCTGTTGTGGACAAACACACACTGCTACAGCAAGATTGGCTAGATTCACATTACATTTTTTTCCAAGTGCAAACTTAATTGAATTATTTACTGTAGACAACTGCTGCAACTCAACACTGAAACTCCCCCCCTTCATCATACTTCCAATGTTGATGCTGCTAAAAAAACCCAAAACAAAACAAAGTAAAACAAAACAAAAAAACCAGAAAGACCAGCTGGACAGTGGACAAGGAGAAAAAAAGGGACTGGATGGCCAGAAAAATACTTTAAAAATATGTTCTTTGTCAAAGGCTTTGTTAACTGAGGTATGTCTATGCTTTGCTTGTAAGATACACTACAGGGCCTCTGCAGATGGGCCCTTTGCGGTGTGTTGGAGGCAGGGAAGAGGAGGGGCAGCCACACGCCGGCCGCCCCAACCCCTCCCCAAAGATGTCCTGATGCCACTTGTCCTTATGCATGGTGTGTGGCATCAGGATGTCCTCCCAGCGTAGCGTCCTCATGCGTACGCAGGAAGAGGGAGAGAAGAGCCATGTGGCAGCTCTTGGGGCGGCCTTTTGCCACCTCTAATAGGAGCAGCATTTTGCCTCTCTTTTAAGAGGTGGCAAACGAGAGAATCGGGGCCACTATATGTGCTAGCAGAGACCCCGATCCTCTGCTTCCCAGGGTGGCCCAGGGCCACCCATCTGCATTTCCCCTACAGTCTTTCATATTCTTCAACGCATGTTCTGATAAGTTTTTTTTCTAAATCCTTCCCAAATTCTTTATGATTGGAAATAAAAAAAAGAAGACTCCTAATAAAATTATTCCTTGGTTTTTTAAAAAAAATAATAATAGGAATATCAAGCACAAAAAGACACTCCTTCCTCTACCTCCCACACTCCCCCTCCTGTTCTCTCCCTCCTTTTATAGAGATTATGGGTAGAAGATATATACTTTCTTAACTGTGTCTGAAAGGTCTAATTCCATTTGAATCTCTCAAGTGGATCCAAAGTTTTATAAGCATTCAAGCTGATTTTGAACCATTTTATGGATGCACTACTTCCCTTTGGACAAACGCCAAAGCAGTCCAGAGTGGTTGCACATTCCTATGAAAAATAATACTTCCTATCAAGAAAGGACACACCCATTGATATGCCTGATTTGTATTTTTTTTAAAAAAAGAGAACTACCTCACATTTTCATTATCCTTCTGCTACTGTTTGTTGTGTTAATGTGCAATATTTGTCAAACCTAATAGAGTCAATTTAGCCATTAACCAACTAAATGCTGACTTCATTGCTATGTCCTTAGAACATGATACAACTCCTGCTTTTGTTTCCACAGTACACATGTTTTGATGAGATTAATGTGTATTTCCACAAGATCTTTCCAGTTATGTGCAAAGAAAATGTGCTTTTCAGCGACTCTGCTTGGCTCAGAAATATATGCATTTGCCCCAAAGCCACTAGCGTCATAGTGTTAAACTCAATTAGCCAGTTTTCTTGAACAAACAAACATTAAACAACTATTTATTTAAAGTGTATGTCTCCATAAACATTTCAGTGCCTGAAGCTCACATGAGAAAAAAAAATGTGTCCTGAATATGTATAAACCCATAAAAGTATAGCTCAGGGGAAGTGATGATATCCAAAATAAGACACACTGCGTACATTTTAATCCTTACTGGGGTTTATGTATTCTGTTAATAAACTGTTAATATTCTGTTAATAAACTGGGGTTTATTAATATTCTGTATCGTGAGATACCACATTGTAGCAGCAACAGGGAACCAGAAGAATAGTCTGTGGACTGGGAACTTCAACCAAGATAAAACAATTTTCTTCTTCTTTAATTTGAACTGAATTCACATCTTTTACCTCTACATCTGCCAAAATATTATTGATGCAAAACATAGAAAATTCTTGAGGAATCCATTGTTCTCTGCCACAGAGAAGCCTGTGACCTCATTGGAATGGTTACATATTAAATTGCAAAAGAGGGGTCCCTGTTGAGATACAAATGGATTTTAAATTTCCTGGACTTTGAGAATCTCCCTATAGTCACAGGGCCAGAAGGAGGAGGAGCTTGCCTGCAAAAGATATCCTCCCCACCATAAACCATCTTAACTAAAGACTGAAACAGCATGTAGGCATCTGACTAACATCTCCAATTGTTTTTCTCCTGTGTAGTTTGTAACATCTTGCCTGATGAAGAAGCCCATGGAGCTTTGAAAACTTGCAACAAATATATTGTGCATTTTGGTTGGCCAATAAAAGTATCACTGATGGATTTTTTTTGAATTTGCTAAATGGCCAATACAGCTACCTGTGAATGTTTTCTGGGGTTTATGTGGAAGTAGAAATTATGGTATATATCCTTTGTTCTTTCAAAAAGAAGGAAGAAGAGGAAGAAGAAGAAGAGTAGGAGGAGAGAAAAAAAGGTTAAAAAAAGAGAGAAGAGTGGGAGAGTGGGAGAGTGGGACTAACTGGAATTATTTCCATACAACAGACATACACGTATGGTACCAAGAAGAATTAAGCTCATTAGCTATCAGGGTTGGTTCCCATTTAACAGAAAGCAGTCACCCAAAGCAGCAAAAACTATTGGCTAACTCCCTAGATGTCCCTCTTACTTATATGATAGAAACCCTGTTGGCTTCTTTTGAAAATTCTCATTTAACCTAAGGAGATATCTCAAAATTAATTTTGAATTTCATTTTAACCAACATTTCTCAACAATTTAAGGTCATGAATACTTAGGCCTCTTCTCAATTCTCAGTTCTCAAATAGACACATTTAATCCCTTTTAGGATCACTTTCAATTCCCTAAATGTTCTGTCTTGAAAAGAAGATCCTCTTCCTTTTGACCATATTGGGCTACATGCATCATCAATGATCAAGCACACATCCCCTTTAGCTACTCACCTTTGAAATAGGTGTGTGAAGTTAGACATAATCTTGAAAGGTCTCCCTTCCTCTTGTATGGCTTCGAACCAAACGCACAGCAATAATCTCTTATGGCTTTGTGCCAAAGAGACTCATTAGCTGTTGGAGTCCTGCTGGCCACTATTCTATTACTCTGACTCAACCAGTGTATTTTCTACCAGCATCTCTTAATTCTCCAGCTACTGGAGCTACTAACTGTGGCCAGGGTTGCTGCCAAACTGCAGAATTAATGCAGTTTGACACCACTTTTACTCTTATGTCTCCATCGTATGGAATCCTAGGATTTGGAGTTTGTTGTGGCACTAGAGCTCTCTGACAGAGAAGACTAAACATCTCATAAAACTAAAAATCCCAGAATTCCATAGTAGTGAACCATGACAGTTAAAGCAGTGTCAAACTGCATTAATTCTGCAGTGTAGATGCTGTGTGGGGAAAAAGACAGCTTGACATTTATGGTCACCTGGTTGAATCTTGTATGGATATCAGCATTCAGATAGTAATGTAAGGTTGCTGTGGGTCAGAAATTGTATAGTTACTTTCTTGTGTGTTTCAGGGACATCGAAATAAATTCTGATTTTTAGATAATTCTCCCATAAAATTATTTAGAAGTCTCCATTGCATCAATAATAATAAAAAATTCAGGAATGTTTTCTAAGGTTAGAAACATCCTATTGCTGAAGTGTCAGTAATATAGCAGATGTGGGTATCTTTAGTTTCTGTTTTATTTCACTATAACTGATATATGCAGAAATTCCTGACTGATTTTATGTTTCTGGCTGATGTTTATCATTCTATCTGTAGGTCTCTAAAGATCACAATGATAACTGCTCACAGTGTGTCTGTTTTTCTCCAAATTTCACACCAAACAGCTGTTTGAAGTGACAAACTACCTTCTTTTTAGCTTGATCCTATTCCCAGGAATATATTCTGCATCACATGTTACATTACCAGCCATGCATATAATGAAAGGAAATAATTGTTCTATCCCAAAAGGCCTTTTACTGACATTCTAACTAATTTAGCAGTATCAGTCACAGAGTATGCACTTTTATAGCTTTCCAATACTGTCAACCACCATAACTGCAGGCATGATTTCTATTATACATATATGCAGAAATCAAACTGAAAATATAAGTTTCCATTTTGGTAAGATAATTATGACCCTTCCATTCATAACTTGCAATTATTTCTTATATTTCACACAGTCCACAGATTATTTGGTTTCTCAACACATTTAATAACTAACAATGTAAGGCTGTGAATGGGAACTTATATGAACATTCTATATGTAAAGTTTAATCCCTACACATGTAGCTCACTACTTCAATCTATTACTATAAAACAATGGTCTCTTAGGTCCAAAACACACTGCATAAGTAATCCAGTTTGACACCACTTTAACAGTCATGGCTCAATGCTAGGAAATTCTGGGAATTGTAGTTTTATGAGATATTTAGCCTTCTCTTTCAGAGAAACTAAACATTTGTTGTTGCTGTTGTTAGCTGCCCTTGAGTAAATTCTGACTCATGGCGACTGTGGATGAGACAGTTCCAAGAATCTCTATCTTCCACTGCCTTTCCCAGACTCTGCAAGTCATGGAGCTGGGTGTTATCAGTATGCTGATGACACCTAGATCTATTTCTCCATGTCTCGATCGTCAGCCTCGACTACCGATGGCATCTCTCCTCTCAATGGATGTTATCACACAGGGTCTAAAGCAGCCCCATGCCTGCACCATCGCTGCATCATTCTGGATCCTTTGCCCCTGTGATCAGACGACGTCGCAGCAAACCCCACCCATCCCTGCATCATCCCTGCGCCATCGCTGCATCATTCCAGCTCTTTGTAATTCCTCTTTCAAAGAGGAATTACGGCTGCGCGACCAGAATCATTCCGGTATGGTTCTGGATTGATTCCATGCTGCTTTTTCTTGCTGCTTTGAGACCCCTGGTGTGATAATGTCCAATGAGTGTCTTAAGGCAGTAATGGGCTGGATGAGGAAAAACAGATTGAAGTTGAATCCAGACAAAATGGAGGTGCTAACAGTAGCGGCCCCGAAACGAGGAACTGGGTGGCAACCTCCAGTCCTGGATGGGGTCACACTCTCTGGCAAGGACTGTGTTTGCAGTCTGGGGGTAGTCCTTGATTCGTAACTTCTGATGACTAATCAGGTAAATGTGATGGTCAGCTGATATGCCAGCTGCGCCTTTCCTGGAAGCAAAGGACCTTGAGACTGTGGTGCACGCACTGGTAATCTCCCGTCTAGAATTCTGTAATGCACTGTACATGGGGCTACCCTCATGCTTGGTCTGGAAACTTCAATTAGTACAAAATATGGCAACCAGAGTGGTTTCGGGGACATCTAGACCATATAACTCCAGTATTAAAGTCCCTCCACTGGCTGCTTATCAATTTCCGGCCCAGTATAAGGTGTTGGTTAGTACCTTTAAGCCCTAAATGGCTTGGGTCCAACTTATCTCCGGGACCGCCTCCTCCCATAAAGTTCTACCCGCGTACTCCAGTCCCTGGGAGGAATTTGCTTCAGCCATTAAAGTCAAGGCTGTCTGCCACCTCCCAGAGGGCATTTCCAGTAATCACCCCCAGATTATGGAACAGCCTGCCAGACTAGAACAGTCAGATCTTGAGTTTAAGCAGCTTTTAAAAAGATGTGAAGACGGATCTCTTTCGGCAGGTCTTTTTGATTAGATCCCGGCCTCAGGAGCTGTGCAACTCTGCCTCTTTTAGCTTTGGCTCGCCCTCTGCTCTCGTTTGTTTACAGTCGCTCCAATGACCTCATTTTTTCTTGCTATTTTATGCTCTGATTTTAATGGATGTGTAGTTTAATAGATTTTTATGTAGGGTTTCTGGGATTTTTTAATCTATATTATTTCTGGTGTAATTTTTAACTGTTGTAAGCTGCTCCAATTGTTTGACAGAGGGGCGAGGTATAAATTATTATTATTATTATTATTATTATTATTATTATTATTATTATTATTCCCCATAACCCCCCTGATTGAGTCTATCCATCTGGTTTGTGGTCTTCCTCTCTTTCTTCTACTCTTTATCTTTCCTAGCATTATTGTTTTTTTCTAGTGATCCGTGCCTTCTCATTATGTGGCCAAAGTACGATAGTTTCAAATTGATCTTTGCTTCTAAGGAGAGCCCTGGTCTGATCTGTTCAAGAACCCACTTGTTTATCTTCTTGGCTGTCCATGGTATTCTAAGTACTCTTCTCCAGCACCACATTTCAAATGAGTTGATTTTCTTTTTGACTGCTTCCTTCACTGTCCAGCTCTTGCATCCATACATAGTAATTGGGAATACAATGGCCTGAATGATTCTGACTTTAGTGCTCAGTTGTATGTCTTTGCTCTTCAGTATCTTTTTCAATCCTTTCATAGCTGCCCTTTCCATTTCTAATCTTCTTATTTCTTGACTGCAGTCTCCATTCTGGCCAATGTTTGATCTTCAATATGGGAATTATTTAACTATTTCAATTTCCTCATTGTCTAGATTGAATTTGTGTATTTCTTCTGTGGTCCTTATTTTTGGTTTTTATTTTTATGTTCAGCATCAGATCTGCCTTTGCAGTTTCATCTTTGTCATTCCTTATTAACTGTTCCAATTCCTGAATGTCTTCTGCTAATAATATGATATCATACACATATCTTAGGTTGTTAATCTTGTTTCCTCCTATCTTAACTCCTCTTTTTTCTGATTCTAATTCTGCTTTTCTTATGATGTTTTCAGCATATAAGTTAAACAAGTAGTGTGACGGGATGCAGCCTTGCTTGACCCCTTTGCCTATTGGGAACCACTGTTTTCCTGAATTCTGTTTTGACAGTGGTCTCTTGTACTTGGTACTCATCAGGACTATCAGATGTAGTGGCACGCCTTTGAGTGCATTCCATAATTTTTAGTGATTTGTACAATCAAATGCTTTGCAGTAGTCTATGAAACACATGCTGATTCTTTTTTGGAAACTAAACATACTTACAAAAAAATCAAAGAAATCTACAAATACATTCATAATCTGAAGACTATATCCATTCATAGTCTGAAAACCTAAAATCATAACAAAACCTTTCTTATTTTTCATATAATCAATCAGCATCTTCCATTATTCCTTGAAACAATCCAAAGATTTGTCATGAATCAAAATAATTTGTCCATTTCTGAAAATCATACTGTTTTAACAACCAGTCTTCTCATGAAGGAATAGGTGTCTCATTCCATCTTATGGCATATAGCATTCTTACTGCTGTTTTCATATAGTGCAGTAATCATCCATAAGTCCTCTCCTACTGATCCTTTAAACATCTTAATAAAAATGTTTCAAATCATGAATCTGAGTCTTCAAATCATGAATCTGAGTCTTCCAATTTTCTTTTCTTTTCTTTCTTTTATTCAGTTTTATTGCTTTTTCACATAACCACAACAAATGAAAAATAAAAAGCTCCCTGTTTCTTTTGACATTTCCAGCACATATTGAAAGAGCTTTATACATCCTAGGAGTCATGTATATGGGGCAAAAGGAGCAGCCAGAGGCCACTCCCACCCCAATTGACATGGAACTGCAGTGATCACATGGCCGAGTCCCAATCCAGACTACAGGGATGCTGGAAAAGAGTGGAATTTCTCTGCTCCCTTTCCAGGCAACTTTTCCTCTCTGCACACTCTCTGCACAGATTCTGGCTGCTCATCTAAACACCACACCCTCAGAGGGGCTGAAAACCACACTTCCCTAACCATCTCTTTCAGGATGTAAAATATTTTCTGGAGTTAATTACCAATGGCACATCATCTTATTTTCCCCATTGTGAAAGGCATACATTATGACCCATATCAAGGTATATATAATATCAATTTAATCATACATTCTGTTAACTGTTCATCCTCCATTTCCATTTAAATAGCATTTTATCCATTTTTGATATTAATTTATCATCATTAAAACATATAAGTTTTTCAAAGTCTTACTTTGAACCTTCAAAAGCAATCATCTTCATATCCATCTTCATCATTTTGTTTTAAACTGGGCTTTATCATATTTTAAAAGGTATTCATATTCTAACAATCCATATTGGGCTGTAAATTCTCTAATAAACAAAGCTTCATGTGCTGAAACCCAAATAGGTATTTTGGGAAAATTCTAAGTCAATATATCACCCGGATGCTTAACAAATACCTTCTAAAAATGATTATTAAAACTGACATTAACTTAAAGTTCATCATACCATAAAAAACATGCCATCCAAATATTTTTTTTTAAAAAAAAATTAAACTAAAGACAGAAAAAAGGATAACAAACAACATAAAAAGAAAATTATAAACATAATTCACATTATACAAGGTAACAATATCACAGCTAACCCACCTACTCTCCCCATTCCCTCCCATCTCCTGTAATACTACCACCTATCTTACATCCCAACACATAACATACATTTAAAATATTTCCTTTTCCTCTAACATTCTATTGTGTACTCTGAAGCTTTATTTTCCCCCTTTATCATTTTGACATCTTCTATCTTCTAATTCTGTTCATCCTACATAACTATGAAAGATACCAACACATCTATACTCTATAATCAACAACATTCTATGCGTTTTATAACCAATTTATTGACCACTCTAAATTTTATTCTGGTATTTTTCCATGTATGCATATATATTGATGATTTAGTTCCTCACATATATATCTGTATATAATAAATAAAATTTACAAAAGACATCTATTTGCTCTCCTTGATATTTTATTTCATTTGTTTCTCCCCATTTCAATGTCAAGTAGTCTATGACCATTTCCCAATCTTCTAGATAATTATTTGCTCATTCATATTCAATACTCCTAGTTAACTTGTCAATCTTGATCATTTCATACAATTTTATTTCCCAATCTTCTATATCTGGATTTTTTCTTTTTTTCCAACACTTTGTGTAGACCATTCTGGCTGCTGTAATCATATGGAAGAGTATTCTTCCATTCCCCCCCCCCCTATTTTTTTCATCTAACATATTTAGTAAAAATATTTCTGGTTTAAGTTTTAAATCTGTCAGTAATATCTTATTTATTAACTTTTGTATTTTGTTCCAGTATTCTTTTGTTTTGCTACATGTCCACCATAAATGGTAGAGAGTACCTTTTTCTTTTGGCATTTCCAACAATGATTTGATGTGTTATTTTATTTATTTTATCTAGACTCAGGTATCACCTAAAAAAAATTATAGTAGTTTTCCCCTCAAATCTTGACTCCTAGTAAAACTTAATCTTTTTTTTTGGTTGTTGCTTATTTTAGCATATTATCTTTTAATAACTCATCTTCCATATGTAACTTTAAGATATATTTGTATATTTTTGATAATAATTTATTATCTTCCAATAGGAAAATATTTGCCAAATCTGTATTTTTATCCTATTATTTCATATTTATTGTCTCTATCAAATCTTTCTTTTAATTGCATATATTTGAACCAATTATTTACTAACCCTTCTTTTTCCAGCTCTTCTCTTGATATTAATTTAAATGTGTTGCCTTGTTTAAACACGATGTTAGTATATGTAATCCAACTTTCATTTCCAAATGAATCTGTTCTGTACAGTGCTTCATGTGGTGAATCCCAGAGTAGAGTTTTAGGACAAATAAAGTTCTTGTACTTTTCCCACACCTTCAGTGATGCATTCCTTATAAAATAATTATAGAAATCTTTATTTACCTTATCCTTATAATAAAGTATGTAAGCGTGCCAAACATATCATAAATTAGTTGCTTTTAGTTTTAACATGTTACTATTTTGAAATGTCATTGAACCCTTAATCCAAATTAAACAGTTGGCATCATAGTATAATTTGAGATTTGGTAAAGTTAGCTTTCCCCTGTCTTTTGAATCTTGAAGATTTTTTAATCGTATTCTTGGTCTATTTTTGTCCCATATTAAGGGGTTTATTTCTTTCTGCCATTCTAGGAAAGGTGATTCATTTTTTATTATAGGTAGTATTCAGAATAGGAAAAGTAATTTTGAACAGACATCTTTATTGCTACTATTCTATCTAACAGCAAGATTTTCAACCCTGTCCAACTAATTTAAATCCTTTTTAATTCGTATGCATGTTTTTTTATAATTATTTACAAATAAGTCTGATTTTTTTATTTATTAAAGTTATTCCCAAATACTTTACCCTTTTATTTATACTGAAACCCAAACTCACACTTAGCATTTTGTCCTCCTTTTGATATATATATATATATATATATATATATATATATATTTGGTCAAAATTGAAGTTTTAGATTTGTTAACTTTCAATCTGGTTGCTTTTTCAAAACTTAATAATCTTTCAGAAGTTCATATACCATATTTTGCGGCATATAAGATGACTTTTTAACCCCAGAAAATCTTCCCAAAAGTCGGGGGTCGTCTTATACGCTGGTAAGAGAAAGATCCTGCTCACCCGGTGGCCATTTTGTCTCCATCCTCCTCCCTCTCAACTCACCAGGCTGGGCCACACTCTCAGGAAGATCAGGGAGGAGCAGGAGGCGGCGCCATTGCTGGCTTGGCCTGGGAGAAGAGGAGGAAGCAGGATGAGGTGAGGTGTTTCTCCCTTCCTCCCTCACTGGGTGGGGCTGCCCTCCTTTGCCCTGTAAAAACCCACTGGGTGGCCATGGGCAAGTCACACTCTCTCAGCCTCAGGGGAAGGCCTCAGCTTCCTTCCCTCCCTTCTTTCCCCCCTTCCTTCCTTCCTTCCTTCCTCCCTTCTTTCTTTCCTTCATTCCTCCCTCTCTCCCTTCCCCTCAGAAAAAGCCCCCCCATGGGAGAAGGAGGAGGAGGAGGAGGTGAAGAGGGGCAGGGAAGCCCCCTTGCAGGGCGAGGATGCCATCCTCCTCCTCTTCTCTCCTGGGGAGTCCCCCCCCTCTCTCTGGGGCCCTGGCACTTGCCAGCCTTCCTCCTCCTCTTCCCCACGGTAGAGGAAGCATCTCTGGGGGAGCTCCCCACCTGGAGCCTTGGGGGGGGTAGGGGGAGGAAGAAGAGGAAAACCTATCTTGGGGTTTCCTTGGCAAGGTTTGTTCAGAAAGCGTTTGTCATTGCTTTTCCCAAGGCTGAGAGAGTGTGACTTCCAGAAATGCTGTTGTGGTGTGGCTGTTGTGTGCCTTCCAGTAATTTCTAACTTCTGGCAACTCAAAGGCAAACCTATCCTGGGTTTCCTTTGCAAGGTTTGTTCAGAAAGTATTTGCCATTTGCTTTTCCCAGAGGCTGAGAGAGTGTGACTTCCAAAAATGCTATTGTTGTGGTGGCTGTTGTGTGCCTTCCAGTCATTTCTAACTTCTGGCAACTCAAAGGCAAACCTATCCTGGGTTTCCTTGGCAAGGTTTGTTCAGAAAACGTTTGCCATTTGCTTTCCCCAGAGGCTGAGAGAGTGTGACTTCCAAAAATGCTATTGTTGTGGTGGCTGTTGTGTGCCTTCCAGTTGTTTCTAACTTCTGGCAACTCAAAGGCAAACCTATCCTGGGTTTCCTTGGCAAAGTTTGTTCAGAAAGCATTTGCCATTGCTTTCCCCGAGGCTGAGAGAGTGTGACCTCCAAGAATGTTATTGTTTTGTTATTGTTCCCTACTTATGGTGATCATGGGGTTTTCTTGGCAAGATTCGCTCAGAAGAGGTTTCCCCTGAGGCTGAGAGTGTGTGACTTGTCCAAGTTCACCCAGTGGGTTTCATGTCAGAGTGGGGAATCAAACACAGATCTCCAGAGTGGTAGTCCAACACTCAAACTGACTACACCATGCTGGCTTGTATTCCCATGTGTTAACTAGGAAACAATTGCAGACGTTTTTTGTTGTTCTTGTGCGTCTTCAAGTCCTTTCCGACTTATGGTGACCCTAAGGCAACCTTATCATGGGGTTTTCTTGGCATGTTTCTTCAAATGGTTGTTGCCATTACCCTCCTCTGAGGCTGAGAGTGTGTGACATGCCCAGGGCCACTTCCTTGGCTACAGATTGCACATAACCCAGAATGCATCACCTAGTATATTGGCAGTCCTTCCCCCCAACACTTTCTCATTTTCCCCCAACCATCTCATAGCTGGGAGATGGAAATATTTTTAAAGCAGCATCTAAATCTGGACTATTTTTAAAAAGTAAGATCCAAAACACACTGCAGAAATAAATGCTAGGGAACATGGGAGCTGCAGTTTGTTGTGTTTATAAGTGAGAGTTTTCCTGCTAAGTACCTGCATGCCATAAGCATTTGAATTAAAATTACCAAATTGAAATCAAATCTCATGTTTTTTTTTAAAAAAAATTATTCGGTGTGTGTTATACACCCAGTCATCTTATACGCCAGAAAATACGGTATGTTGTTCAGTGGATACTTAAAAAACAACAACAAAAAACAACCAAATTATCTGCAAAAGCCCAAGCTTTAAATTCTGTTCCCTTTATTCTCACTTCTTTTATTCTTATGTTTTCCTTGATGTTTCTTAACAATATCTCCAACATTATTGAAAATAATAGCAGAGGTAGGGGGCATGCTTGTCTTGTCCCTTTTTTAAATCATGATCTGTTTTGTTCTTTCTTCATTGATTAATATTCTAGCAACTTGATTTGAGTATATAGCTTTAATCTTTAATAGCTGTTGTCCTGTTTCCTATGTTCATTCTTTTGAATATTTCCCAAATCATGTTCCAATGTACCTTATCAAAGGCCTTTTTGAGGTCCATGAATATCATAACTAATCTTTTTATTTCGTATTTCATAGTGTTCTATTATATTTAATACACATATTATGTAATCATTTAATTGTCTTTTTGGAAGAAATTTTCATTAGTCTCCAAATATTTAGTATTTGTTTCAGTCTATTTGCTATTATGGAGATAAAGATTTTATAATCTACGTTCAACAATGAAATTGGACGAAAGTTTTCTGGTAAGGTTTGGTCTGTACCTTCTTTTCCAATCAATATAATATTTGCTTCTTCCCAAGTCAATGGTAAATTTTCTTTTCTAATAGCATTCATCAGTTCTGTCATTGGGCCTAAGATGATCTCTTATAAGATCTTATAGTAGATAAGTGTCAGGACATCTGGACCTGAGGCCTTAACATTTTTGCATCATTTAATAGCTTGTGATCACACTGGATGTTATTTTCTTATTTAGTAGTTCCTTTTGTTCTTGATTTATTACAGGAATGTTACTTTTTTGTAAATATTCCTTTATTTTCCCAATATTTATGGCTTCCTCTTTATACAATTCTGTATAATATTTCTCATTTTTTTCTTTTTCCTTGTTCATTATCATACCCTTTTCCATCTTTATTTTTTTTTTTTATTAATCTATTTTCTTTTTTTTCTCTGAAGCTGCTAGCCACAGATGCAGGTGAAACATCAGGAATACATTCTTCTAGCACACAGCCTCACAGCCTGAAAAACCTACAGATGCCGGCCATGAAAGCCTTTGACTTCACATATTTTCTTTTTCTTTTTTCTTGCCAGCCATTCACCTCATTTGTTGGCATATTGAAAATGATTATATTTAGTATATCTAATCTTTGTTTCTATTTCTTCTGTTAAATCTTTGGATAATTGTTCTCTGTAAAATTTTAATTTCTTATTCAGGTTTTTGTTTTGGGGGTTCTTTTGTAATTCGTGCTCTTTATTTTTAATTTCTTCACTGATTTTTTTTGCATTTTTCTTCTCTTTTTTTAATTTTATGCTTTGCTGGATGAAAAAAAGCCCTCATGACTGCTTTTGATGCATCCCACAATGTTTTCCTATTACTTACATGGTCTATATTTTTCTTCAAATATCTATCCAAAGTATATTTTGCTTTGTCCATTATACTCTTATTTTTTTTAAAGAAATTATCATTGAGTCTACATATGAAATCTTTTGGTGCATCTTTTAAACTTAAAGCTATGGTGTTGTGATCTGCTAATGTTTTGCTTAAAATTTCAGTTTTAATTATGCTGTCTGGAGTAGGTCTTGTGATAGTCAGAGAATAAAGTATAGTCTTTCTTATCTCCATGTTTTTCTCTCCAAATATCTATAAGTGATATATTGTTGACTAATCTAAAAAATGAAATAGGCAATTTTTCAGTATTTCCCTTTTTTCCCTCACAATAGTTTTATCTAATTTGGGATCTACTACACCATTGTAGTCCCCTATAATAATTATATTTTCATAGTCATATTTATTTAATTTATTCCATAGCCTTTGGTAAAAAAATTTCCTTTTTTTTGCTGCAGTGCATAAATCCCAATTAATAGGTTTTTTTCTCTTGAACAATTATCTCAGTCTCTCAACCCCTGAGATTGATATCATTTAATATTTCTTTACTTTCAATTTTGTCATCTATATAGAACTCTATTCGCCTTTTCTTATTTTCAGCAACAGAAATACATTATTTTCCTATTTTTTGTTTTTTAATAATCTATTAGCTTTTTTTAATGTGTGTTTCCTGTAAAGAAATTATTTTGATTTGTTTACCCAAATAGTGATATATTTTCCTTCTTTTTTGAGTTTCATTTAATCCATTAATATTCCAAGACAATATCTTTAGATTAGTTTGTTTATTCATTTCTCACTTTATTGGTTCTCTTTACCCCTTGCTATTCCCTCCCCCTTTTTTCCCTTTCACTTTCTCTTTGTATATCCTTTTCTTCTTCTTTGGAGCTTTCCTCTTCCTTTCTCTCTTCTCCTTTTTCCTCCACCTCATATTCTAGCATTTCTTGTATTTCCTTCGTTATTTCTTACCTCTGAATCTATTAGTCTTTTCCTTTGGTAAGTATTATCATTTTTGAATTTTGTTCTCTTCACAGAGATGTTCTGTATTTCTTTACCATTTTCCTCCAAATGTCTTTTGCTTTATGGGTGGTATTTAATTTGTACCATTTTTGTATATAATTTACAGATATTCCTTCTAGATTATTTGTAGATTATTTTTCCTTACTTAATTGTGATGTTAGGAACTTATCATCTCTCTCTCTCTCTCTTTTTTTAGGATTCTTCTTGGTATATAATTATATATCTTTATTTGTTTTCCGTCTATTATAAATTACCTATGGTAACTTTGGTAAAGAATATTGTCTCTTGTCTTTGTTTTTTTCTCACAAGATATACTACCACATCTATTGGTATACTGTGTCCTCTTGCAATAGCAGAGTTCATTCTGAAGACTTTGTTTATTTTCCAAACTCTTGTTTAGGAATTTCCATATAGTCCATTAATACAGATGTTATGTAATCATAAAGATCTTCATTTTTCTTTACTCGTAACCCTCTAATCTTAGGGCAGTTTTTTCTAAATTTCAAATCTTCCAATGCCCTTTGATCTAGTTCATTCTCTTGGTTTATCTTCAATTCTGTTGTAGTTTCTTCCAACACTTTGGTCTCATTTTCCAGCATATCTATTCTTACATTAGATTGTTTCATTTCTTCTTTGACTTTTGCTAATGATTTTGTGATTACTTTGATTTCAGCTTTGATGTCTTGTTTAATATCTGTTCTTAGCACTTTTATCTCCTGTGTCATGTTTTGTTGCACCTCAAATTTTAACTTTTTGATTTCTTCCAAGAAGAAACATTGATCTAGTGATGCCCTTCTTTGTGGATTTGCTTGAGCCTGAGTGGCTGCAGTCACTTCTCTTGTTGCTTTATCCATCTTGTTTCTGTTTTTCCTATTATCCTTTTCATTTTACCCTTTTTTACTTTTATTTTTATTTATTTATTATTTTTCCTTAACACTGATTTGTGATTTGCTATCCAATCAATTTTTATTCAATTAGATGGTAATACAATCAGTTGATTCACTATTAAGTTTTCCAACAATTATCAAGTATTTAATCCATGATGTTAATCAAGGAAGATAATCCAATGTTTTAATCAATAGTTATTTTGTGAAGTCATAGGCTTTCATGGCTGACATCCATAGTTTTTTGTGGGTTTTTTGGGCTGTGTCACCATGATCTAGAAGAGTTTCTTTTTGACTTTTCACCAGCATCTGTGGCTGATGAAATGTCAGAAAGAAACTCTTTTAGAACATGGCCACACAGCCTGAAAAACCCACAAAAAACAATAGTTATTTTGTTGATAATTCAGATTTCCCAATCTATTCAAGTTCCAGTTTAAGTGCCAAAAAGTCAAGATTCAGATTATCAAATACTCCAGTCTTAGTTGGTTTAGTCAAGTTCCAATAATTAGAATAGTGTTTATTTTAACAATTAATTAAATGTTGCAATTTAATCAATGACACAATTTAATTAATTCAACCTGTAGATAAGGAGATGAAATATCAAGTAATCCAGTCAGAATTAATTAATCCAGTTAGTCTAATCCAATGAAATCTATCAAAATTAATTTTCTTTTCTCTTTTATATGTATTAATATGTGAACAGAATCTATTAGTATCCAAATTCTTTCAGTCTCTACTCCCAGTCATAATCTCTCAATCAAGTCCGGTAAAAAAAGATTTGATGAAGGAAGTATAATAACAAAGTTTTAGTCTTTGTAATACTCTAGCTATCTTTTTTATTATTTCTTTTTGGAGTCTTTAACTTTAGCGTTCCTTTTGCTTATTAAGTTTTAATGAGGCAGAAACAAATCTTAAATTAAAGCCTTCTAATTGCAAATGTATTTTATTTTATAAAGTTATCCACACCTTCACACAAGCAAAAGAACTTGCATAGAAATAATTCCTGGGAAGAAATTATCATCTGTTTAAAACCCAAACTGATGGTCATCTCAGGCGGCACAGGAAGCTTTGAGAAAGAGCTCTTAATTACACAATTTCAGCCCAGAAATCCTGTATTCCTTTTTCTGAGTTCATACTTGTTGCTTCTGTTAGTTGGAGCTGGTTTTTAATTAATTTTAATAAATGGGGAGATCACCAAATATATATATATATATATATATATACACACATAATGTTCAAAAGGGGGTTAGACAAGGATGCCCCTTGTCACCCTTGCTTTTCATCACCACATTGGAAATCCTAATTAATGCAGAGTGTTGAAAAATTAATGATGATGAATGTACAGGAAATAGTCCATAAGACAAGGCAGTTTTACAGTGCCCTGTAATCACCAACACGCAGCTAGCTTCAGCAAGATTCTAGTTTATTGTAAAAATAAAACTACAAAGTCCAATAGTATTTCTCTTTAGCCAGAATGGCTAACAGGAACAAAATTATAACTGCTACATTGTGAAAGATTAGTCAAGCTACAGCATCTGCAAAATAGTTTTCTAGCTAATCCATTCAGTTTGAAAGTTGGAAAAGAACTGACTCCTTTTCCCAAAGACACAATCCCAGCCCACATATCTCCACCTTCTTTGGGTGTGAGATACTCAGAGGTATTTAAATTTTTTTGTAACATCTGGTCTGTCTGATTTAATATATTTAATAGATATATTTCCAGTTTCAATTCATACTTAACTTTAAGAAAGTCTTGAATTGTTTCATGGATTTTCTTCCAGTAAATTTTCATCTTAGAGCATCTCCATCAAACATGAAGCCAAGATCCAATATTTTGTTTACATTTCCAACAAACATTCAAATTTGTATTATAAATTTTTGCAATGTTTGATGGAGTTAGATACCATCTTTGTTCCATCTTCCAATAGTTCTCTTTTAAATCTTGTGATTTAGTAAATTTCTCAGTTTTCCTTCTTGCCTATTCCCAGCTTTCCAAATCAATTGTTTTCCCTATATCCATTGTCCATTTAATCATGTTTTCTGAAATTAAATCTCTTTCTTGTTTTCTATCCAGCAAGATGTTATACAGTTTACTTGTCCTTTTCTTTTCTGATTTTGTCAGGATCTCATCTAATTCATGTGGCTTTTCTTCAATGTCCTCTATTTTGCTATCATCTTAAATCTTTCCCTCAGTTGTATATACAATAACCAATACATTCTAGGATATACCTGTTCCTGTTGGCTACATTTTCTATCTGGCTAATTGATTAAGTGCTGCTTTTATATCACAACTAATTGAATACAGGCAATTCACATAAATTGGCTCTTGATGAAGTTTTTTTGGTTGACACTGCAAGATAAAAAAGATCTACCCATTTCCATATCACTGCTGACCAGCTTAAGGGAAGATGTGTTGTGAGTTTTGTCCCATGATGAATTCCTGATAAGTGTGCCAACCTGCACCAGCTGGAGGAATCTCTTCAGCAGATGAGGTTAGGACAAACCACAGGGTCTATATCATGGGTTTTAAGCCCAGATGTCTCTGGATGGAAGATCTGACTTAACTAGATTCTCACATAGAAATCCATGCTACATTGAAAATTCTTGAGGTTTCTAAATTGTGGCTTTATTTCATCCAATTCTTGAGACATTATTTGGGTGGGATGGAAAGTTTTCTTTGCCACCAGTGGAAGCTTCTGTCCCAAGGCAAATAGAAGCTGGAAGTGGGCTGGAGGTCTTAAAACTCTCTTCCTCTCGGCATGACCCTGATGTTTAATGGGCACTCCATAGACTCTACTCACATATTTATAGTATATTTGTTAGCTAATGCATGCTAAGTTCATTTCTGCCTCAGAGTCCTTGTTTTTCTGAACAGTGAGACAAATTCTGGTATTTCTTACAGTGTTGCTAGGTGGGAATAATCACTCCTAGAAAGGTATATATAAATTTAATCCTAGCATGATTAGATACAAGCTTGTAATTATAAATGGCACATGCACACTTTTAAACTTATTTGTCCTTCTTCTATGGCATCTTATAATACTCTGAAGAAAAAAACAGTGCTCAGTAGATACTGAAAGTGTGTAGCTGGCAAACTATACATCTTAGCAAAAACATTCCAAATGTCTGAAATGCTTAAATATTAGTGCTCATGAAAATTAGTGCCAACTAAAATTTTCTCTTCAAATCCAGCTTCCCTAAGAATTGATGCTTCATGGTTTCAAATGATACTAACAGCTCAGTTCTTTCTTTTAAGTTGATTTTGAAACTTTTGTTTAAAAGTTTGATGAGCTTAATTTATTACTATCATCACCTCTCTTTTGATGAGAGCACAATTTTTCCACATTTTCCAATAGAAAGGTATCCCCATGTACTATACAGGATTTCCATATAGACTCTGGGATGCATTGGTGGCTTCCATGTGTAAAAATGCTTTACATTAAAGAAGGAATAAAATAATTTTGCTTAATCTTGCTTTTCTTGGGAATAAAACACTGATACATCTTCCATTCATCATATACTAACCACTACTGACCCCTTTTTTTTCTTTCAAAAAGGTACTTTAGTAGACCAATGTCTTTCTCATTATTCAACTTACTGATCCCAACTTGTTATTTTCATAGTGATTGTACATTCCCTTAGTCAGCACATAAACATACACCTGTGTTGACAGCAGTTTCCTTGGTGTGCTCCTGACTTGTCAGATAAGGCAGGTGGTGATCCAAAGAGGGTCTTTTAGCTGGTAGCATCTCTTTTACAGAGCACACCCTTCTGGAAGGTTGTTGCTGTTCTTATTATCCTTTGTGCTTTATTGGGAAATGCTCTGGTAACCATTTTGATAAAGAATGGTGTGCTTACTAAACTGCCTGCCTGCTGTGCCTACATCTAAGCTCAGTATCAAATACTCTGACTGGAACCGATTCTCTCAGGCAGAGAAAGGTCTTTCACAGCATGTATTGCCTAATCTATCTATCTATCTTTCTTTCTTTCTCTATGTGCAGTTTATTTTAGTTATAAAAAAAAACTGTCCTTTCAAGCAGAACTTCAAATCTAATAGATCAAAATAAGATGGCTTATTCCATCAAAGAAAGAGGGAAGTAGAAACATGCATGTGCAAAATAAGGAATTTTCAATGTGGACATGAGGAAGGTCATCAGCTCTAATGGAAAAAAGAGGAACTGTACTGTTTACATTTATATATAACTGGAAATTTCATATTTATCACAATCATACTGTGTCATAGGTCCAAAACACATAGCAGAAATAATCCAGTACAAGACTGCTTTGTGGCTCAATGGTAAAGGATTATGAGAACTGTATTTTTTTTGAGACTTTTAGCTTTCTCTGTCAGAGAGCTCTGATGCCATAAATTACAATTCCCAGGATTCGCTAGTTCTGAGCTAGGGCAGTTAAAGTGGTCTCAAACTGGATTATTTCTGCACTGTATTTTGGACCATTGCCTTTGTGTCTGGTCTCCTTAGACATCAGCTTCACTTAGACCTTACCCCTAGTAATCTCAAACCTGCCTAAAACTGTGTAGAGCAATTTAATGTGAATATACAATAAAACAGAGATGTCAGCAACACATATAGAATAAAAAAAATCTGAATAATCATTACACATGTTAAAATTATAATGAAACTAAGATTTATTTATTTATTTATTTATTTTTACCAAAGATAGCTCTCATGATAAAAACATATTTTCACCATGGCGATAAGTTGAAAGGATGACCATGTTAGTCTGACATTTGTTGAGAATAAAAAGTCAGACCTAGGCACTAAATGCATACTATAGAGCTGACCTTATCCACAAGTAAGCTTCACCTGCACTAGTGGCTGGTGTCTTCCATGTCAGTGTGGTGATGAATACATTTTGGATTTGAGTGTATAAGGAACCCCCCAAGATCTGCTTTGGGAATAGGATTGACCATCTTGGATAGATCCTTTTTATCCTGGACTAAAACATGGTGCAAATTTACCACACCACTTACATAGAAGCTACCAAGTGCCATTGGAAATCTGTATTTGTATACTGCATATTTTAGCCCTTTCCTTCATGCTTTAGAAATAAAAAAAGAGAGAGTCAACTTTAACATATTAGTTGTTTGATATTGACTTGTATAACATGGCATAATTTTTTTTATTTTTATTTTTACTACTTGGTGTTCACCTAAGTTTGTGCATATACATGCTAAAAAAACCCTTCAAAATATATAAACCCATTTAACCATTTTCAGATTCTGCTACCAATTTTATTTTGTTCTTGTAAACTTTACAATGACTGAAAATCCTTAGATGAGCCATTACAGTGGCATGAACATAGACACTGATAACAAGAATTAGTCCATGGTATATTCTCCAAACAAGCAAACAAATTCAATTATCAATTGCCTCCAACTATTCAAACCAAAACAGAAAGTGAGGGTCAGCCCTGCTGAGGGTCAAGGAAAATTGGGGCAGTGCTGGTCAAAGAGAGTTTGTTTCTTGAGGTACAGAAGCACATGATATCTTTCCTTTCCTGTCCTATTCTGGTGCACAATATCCAATCCTAGACTATTCTGGCATACAGAGCAGAAAATCTTCAGAACATGTCCTTGTTTATGTGGAAGTAAAAATAATAATAAAACATTAAAAAAATAATTATTGTTGTTCTTTCATGATACTCTAAATCAGTCACCCAAAGCAAATTTTCACTCTTTCTAATAAAAGGCCAGCATTGTTGGAGGGGTTTGAAAGATCTTAACCAAAAACCACCAGTAACTTATTGCTTTAGCATATTTGAGATGATTGCATAAACCTTCCCTGAAGACTGTAGTCATTGCTGAAAATAATGCTTGTTAAACAATTTCATAATATCCTTTCAAGTGTCAAGATGAGGAGTTGTTGGGAGGGGGAGCTAACTAAAGGCAATAGAAAGGAACAGAGAAAAAATAGTCTCAGTACTTTACTTAGCTAACTAAAGATGAGAACAACTCAAAACTTCTCTTGTTGCTAGGAGCACTTTGCCTTCTATAATATTTTATTAATATATTATTTATAGACATTGGGAAGAGCACTAAAATGGCTAAGCTTTTTTCTCAGATAGTGTGCCTCTCACAATTATAGTATGATATCTTGAATACTGGAGAGTTTTTAATGCATCCTGTTTCCAAGTGTCACTTCATATTTTTTTCCAAATAAAAGTGGCAAGTGATTTAATACAACATGACATGATACAGAAGGTCACTTCACACCAGCTTTTTCATTTTCTTTCTTTCTTTCTTTCTTTCTTTCTTTCTTTCTTTCTTTTTTTTTTTAAAAAAAATCAAAATAAAGTGCACTTTAAAGTGATTAAATTTTTATTAAATCTCTGCCATCCAAGACAAGAAAAATGCACAAGGTAAGATGGTTCACAAAAACATGGAGGGAAAACACATTTCCAGGAATACTTGCACGTCAAAATATTTAAAACAGTATTCAGCCATGGGCTGTCATGATGCAAAATCAAGAGTGATGCCATGAAAATAACAAAATGTAATTCTAATGGATCAGGTGGGAAGATAAAAAGAGAAACACAGCGAGAGAGATCTGGGATCCTGTTGGTGTTTTACACTTACATATGTAGTTGTCCATATTCAGCTCACAATTGTGAAAGCAGAGTGCAACTGTTGTGCATGCAGTTATTCATTCTTAAATGGAACATAATTATCTGTCTTCACTGTGCCACTTTTTAAAACTTGAATGAAAGAGACATCTTTTTTGTCTCCCCCATTTCATAATGGGAGAATATACAAACACTTTAGTAGATATGCAGTTGATTGTATAATGTCAGTATTCATAAAAAGGGATCATAGCATAGCTACTATTTAAATATGTGAGTGTAGATTGACATTACATTAGCACAATGTACGATCTCACATCTCCACACACATATCTGTATATCTAGATATAGATACAGATAGCTAGTGGTTACAATCTGATGGAACTTAGGTGAGTTTGAGAAACTGATGGCTGGAACGCTTCCAGGAGAAGTAAGAGTAGCCAGATCTTTTTTTTAGTCATCAAACTATAGGGATATTTCAACATATATGTCCTTTTAAAAAGTGAATAATAAGTAAACTGAATTATCGATTCTTCTAACTAGGGAAACTGCAGAGTGTATGCCAAAATGTCACTGAGAGATATAGAAAGGTAGTTTTTGTTCTAAGTACAAAAAAGGGGAAAAGAAAAAAAAGAAGAAGAAAGCCAGCAGTTCAGTAAAGCATTATACTGCCTGAAACCTCTTCACTGCCTATTGTAAGAGTAGAAGTTGTAGAGTTATGTGGAGTGGTAGTGGTGGTAAGTATGAGTACATTCAAAACAACAACTAGTCCATTGATGTAGACAGTACCTTACTATTTACATTGATACAGCTGGTCTTTTTTGGAGTTATTCATTTCCTGGAAGCCAAAGGTCCGGACCTGTTCTTCATGGAATCTCCACCAATCCTTCCCTAGAGCTAGAAAAGGATAGTAAACTATCTTTTCAAAAAGCCCTGGAGTTTTGCCTTTGAAATGTCATTGGTTTCCAAAAGTTCAAGGTGCTTTTTAACTTCCATAGAGATTCACTGAGGTAGGCTTCCTTTCCTGAGCTTATGCAGGTCTATTCATTTGGTAACCCTTTGTAAACTGGATGCAAGATGTTAAACTGGATAATCGTGAAGGGTGGCATTATCACAATATGCTGTCTTGTTTGCAGTATTGATATTGCTTTAAGAATAGCACTGTCTTTTGGTTCTTTTTGAACTGGAAATGTTAAAAAAAGAAACATTATAGGTTTGTATTATTCCTCCCTTGGTGTCTGGGAAGCCTAAGCTCAACCCCTCCCCCCCCCTCCCCCGGTCACTGGCTGGGATTTCTTAGAACTGGCCATTCTGAAGACTTTTTGTAGAATGTCCTCAACTGCCTTAACTAAGGTTAAGTTCAGAATCCCATAACGCATTTATGATAATTTCACTGGAATCTTCTTATTTTTTTTTCCAGTTTTGCCCCAAAGGCAATTCTTTATTAAATTAAATGAAATTGGGACAAAATTGCAATGGGAGAAGAGGGGAGGCAAAGGGAGGGGGTTGGAATCAGCACAGCAATCCTTTTCACTGTACTTGGTTGCTAATATAATCAACAAGCTACTATATTTGATAGACCCTAGCTTTCATTTAGCATTTGCCAGTCTAGCATAAAAACACTGTCTTAGGGAAATATATTTTGATACTAAAGAATGCATTCTAAATAGTGTCTGGGCTTGAGCCTCTCTATGAGCCCCTACCATTTCTATGGTGCTCTTTTTTAGAGAATATATTTTCTGAACAGAAAGAATCACTCCCTCATATTTAGTGTTTACTTTTTTGATGGTGTGCATGTGTGTGTGAATGTTTTTATCTGTCTGTGTTCAATCTGCAGAAGCTATATGGTATGACATTAGTTGTATCAAGTAAGCACAAATCAAAAATAAACCCAACTCTCTGTTTACTGTTATATTTTCCAAATTATAACTGTAGTGTTTACTTATCATCTCATATTAGATATAAATGTAGACAAAGATACAGACATTGTCAATTATCTAACAAATTTAAAGAAACTGCAAGGTTGCACAAGGGGAATACAGTTTTTGGATTCAACTTGAAACAGAAATATTAACTCACCAAAGGTTAGGACAACACAAAACTGTCAACATACTAGAATAACTTCAGCTCAACAATCACATATGATCAGGGATGCAAGTTCACTAATTTTCTTCTTGAAAGAGACATGTTGGCAATCATGAATTACCCTGTGCAAAATTTACGTGTGGTTGTTTTGCACAGAAAACAGCATTATTTACACTGGAATCACCTTTTTTGTGCAGGAATAATGCATGTGAAGAAATATTATTTCTCTGCAGGAATTTTATTTCTTGTCAAATTATTAATAGTTTTAGGAGATTGGAATGGGTTAATAGATCCTAATATGCATAGGAATACGGCCACTAAAAGCAACCAAGGGAAACTACCAAATTCTTTTTTTGAACTCATAGAAAATTGTATATTAAGAGAAATATGGAGAAAGATATCCCCCCGACTTGTCGTGAGGGGTCCTCTGTTGCATCGGCCATAGAAGGGCCTCGACGCAAGATTGGTGGAGCAGCCCGGAAGTCCCGCCCTCGCCGGGCTGCTCCGCCAATAAAATGCAGGTCTCGTGTCTAGTGATGTGAGATTGGAAGTCTTGCGTTGATTTGAGCGAGATTGGGAAGGGCTATATAGCCCGTAGCTGCCTCGTGGCCGGCAGCCATTTTGTTTTAGCAAGCGAGCAGGCAACTCGCTTCCCTCTTGCTGTTTTGAGGCTGGCGCTTGGGCTAACAGCCTGCGCTTGGGCTAGCAGCCTCGAAGGACGGCGAGTGTGACTGGGAGCGACCGCACAAGCAGTTTACAGCCGTGGTTCGCCCCCTTTACAAGCGAGTGAGCAGCCTGCTTCCAGCTCGCCAGGTTTCGGGCTTAGAGCAGGCCCAAAGCCTTAGAGGGACGGCAAGCACACCAGGAGCGTCCGTACCTCAATAATTAAACACAGCCGCGGATCGTAAGTGAGAGGGCAGCTCGCCTCTAGATTGATCGGAGTGAGGCTTTGATTGGGCCCAAGGCCTCAAGGGAAAGCGGGCGCACAGGGACGGTACATGCCTCTTCAGGACAGCCGCGGATCGGCCCCTAAAAGAACGCAAATTAAAAAAAATAAGAAAAAAATAAGCATATATATATATATATATATATATTGAAAAACACACACACACACACACACACACATATATATATATATATATATATAAGGAGGAGGTAGTCCGTGCAAACGGATTTTGCAGGCCTGATTGAAGCCTAGGTTGCTGGCCTATTTGGGGCCAATGAACTGGGCGTTTGGTGCTCAGTTGGCTTTGGTGGGCCTGCAGGCCTAGAAAGTGGTGGCCTATTTGGGGCCAATATTTTGGTTTGCATATTAAAAAAAAAAAAAAAAAGTAAAGCCATCTTGATTTACAGGTGGCAGGTTTAATTGGGGACTGTGCCACCTGGTCTTGCATTCACCACAGCTTTTTAATTTTGACAGATAGCAATATTGTTACTCACAGTTTAAATACATATTACTAAACAATAGACGCTAACGATAGTCCACCAGCTATTATCATGCCGCGAAGTAAGACACAGTACAAAAAATGTGCGGCTTCAGCTAGCCATAGTGCTGGTCAGTCGACAACTAAACGGATTAACGTCAAAAAAAATAAGGAAATAGACTTACATTCACATTTAGCTCAAATTGGCCGAACAATGCAAGCATGTGCGATGGTATGCGAGCAACTAGCTCAAAAACATTTGATGGTGGGCACATCCGGTTCACAGATTGTAGCTTCTACAGCTATAGACCGTTCATCAGATGTGCAACATGGCACACTTCAGCAGGATAGAAATCATGCTAACATGCAAGTAGACATGGCACTGAGTTCCCCTGGGAAGTCTGCTATGGAGGTGGGACAGCCGACCGTAGCAGATATAATGGAGCTTTTGAAAAAAGTTCCCGGTGTGGAACAACAGGGTGCAGCAGCCCCTGTGGTTAATCAACCCACTTTAGCAGATTTGTTTACTTTTGTGCAAAAAGTTGTTGTTTCAGGGCAGAGCAATGCGCCAACCTCTGGAACCACGGAGACTGTCAACAGCAACAGGCCAAGTACCGCGGGGAGACACCACAACACCAGAGCAGCTACTGCTACGCTCTCGGTGGGAGCTCAACAAGCATCAACTGATGCTTCAAATCAAGGGACGAGCTCAGGTGTGTCTCATAATCGCAATACACACGTAACTTGGCCGTCATCGGTTTGGTCTACCAGTAGCCAAACAGGACTGAGTCCTGGATTCGAATCCCCTTTGCCTGCATCTTTATCAGCATTTTCAACAAATGCTGTTTGTCCCCGGGGCGTGGAGACACGGGTGCAGGATGGTGCAAATATTAATAATACTACAGGGGATAATTTGGGAACGGTGGTAGTGGGAGCATTAAATATTTCCGGACCGGATAGGACCGTTGAATGCAACCTCTATGCAGGTATGTCTACATCTTTGGGATCGCACCTTCCCCTTTCGACTAAAGAAAGGATATGGAAAGGTGAGTTTATTGACTTATTTTCGCTCACATTTCGTGATCCGGAACCGAGGATCATAGTTAAGGATGGGGTGGTTTTTGCACTTCCCAAGCAATTTCAGGTACACAAACACCCAAAAATAGAAAGGAATTTTGTCAACTGGATTATGGGCTTTATAATTTACAGGGGCATTATTGAAGAAAAAGACCCCAATAGATCACCTGAATTATCGAAATACCAGGAAATAATGATTAAGGCCTATACAAACTGTCATTTTAACTCCAGGGGCTCGGCGTGGCTGCAATATGACAAACAGTTTAGAATGAGGGTGGCATTAGACCGTTCTCTATCATGGCGTCACGTGCAGTCAGAACTATGGGCAGATGTTATGTTAGGTGCCTCCCCTAAGAGCCGTTGTGACAATGGGTTTGTACCCATGGTCACGCAGCTGAGAGGGCAGAATAAGAGGCCTGGCATGGGGGATAGGAAACAAGTCGGACTGTGCTGGGACTTCAATGCAGGTAGGTGTCGGAGGCAGCCCTGCAGATACGACCACAAATGCAGTGCGTGTAGGGGACCTCACCCTGGGTCATCATGTGTTAAAGGTAAGAAAGCTGGTGGAGGGGCCCCTTATTCGCAATCGGCGGTTGCTGGAAAAAGCACCAGCACCAATTAACTTAAACGTGTTGGAGAATTGGTTGTGGATTTATCCAAAAAGAGATGCCGCACAATATTTGAGGGAGGGTTTTTCCCAAGGTTTTCATATTCCTTATACAGGTGTTCGCGTGCACAGTTTAGCTCCTAACGCACGCTCAGTTAGGGAACTTCCAGGGATTGTAAAGGACAAGCTGGCCAAAGAAATCACAGCAGGGAGAGTTTCAGGCCCTCATGATCAATTGCCAATTCCAAATTTGAGACTATCTCCCCTTGGTGTCATCTCCAAGAAGGCACTGGGGGAGTTTAGATTAATTCACAACTTATCTTATTCTAGAGGTGAATCGATTAATGATGCAATTGATCCACAGCTGACTTCAGTTAAGTATGCGTCTTTTGACTCAGCTGTAAAAATTGTTAAAAATTTAGGCAAGGGAGCGTTATTAGCAAAGTGTGATATTAAATCAGCCTTTAGATTATTACCAGTTCACCCTGACAATTTTGATCTGCTGGGTTTTCAATTCGAAGGTAAATATTATTTCGATAAAGCAATGCCAATGGGTTGTTCCATCTCCTGCGCAGCTTTTGAGACATTTAGTATGTTTTTACATTGGTGTGCCACTAAGAGGTCTAATAATCCAGCAATTACACATTACCTGGATGACTTCTTGTTCGCAGGGGCCCATGGGACGACAGATTGCTTAGACACATTATTGGCATTCAAAAGGCTAATGGAAGAGATGGGGGTTCCTTTAGCTGAAGAAAAAACAGAGGGTCCTGACACAAATATTATCTTCCTAGGAATTGAATTGGACACTATTGAAGGAGTATCGCGCCTTCCGGTAGACAAACTCATGGCTATGAGGTCTCAGGTTAAAACGATGAGAAGCAAATCTAAGGCCACGCTTAGAGAATTTCAATCCCTGACAGGTTTATTAAATTTTGCCCGCAAGGTGATCATGCCTGGGCGAGCGTTTTGTTCACGTTTATATAAAGCCACCAGGGGCATAAAAGCTCCACATCATCATATCAGAATTACTTCTGGTATTAGAGAGGATTTAAGCATTTGGGAAGTGTTTTTAGAACAATTTAATGGGGTTGCATTTTGGAGATCAGATATGCTCCTAAGGGCTGATTTTCAAGTACAATCTGATGCCTCAGGGGCTCACGGTTTCGGGGTTTATTTTAATGGGCAATGGACAGCTGAAGCATGGCCTCAGCCTTGGAAGGATAAAGGATGGACTAGAGATCTCACATTTTTAGAATTATTTCCAATTGTGGTAGCAGTTCATCTATGGAAGGAACAATTTAAGAACAAAACAGTGTGGTTTTGGTGTGATAACCAAGCCGTAGTACACATAGTGAACTCACAGACATCTAAATCCACTAGGGTGATGACCTTGGTTAGAGAATTGGTGGCTCAATGTTTAAAGTTCAATATTTTGTTCCAAGCTCAGCATGTTCCTGGTTTATTTAATCCTTTGGCGGATGCCCTTTCACGTTTTCAGTTTTCCAGCTTCCAACAATTGGCGCTGGAGGCAGCAACTCAGCCACTGGAGGTACCAATACGACTCTGGAGCCTTGGAGAGTAGAAATCGACAGGGCGATTGTCTAGTCCATCGCTCCATTGACACGCAAGTCATATCAGCTCGCATTGCGAGCGTCTAGATGTTTCTTGTCAACTGTCGGGGAGGTGGAGGTCTGGCCGTTAAATGTGGAGATTGTCCTTAGATTTGCGGTACACCTTAGGCAATCGGGATTATCCCCAGTAACTATAAAAGGCAGGATAGCGGCGTTGTCATTTTATTCAAGCGCCGGGGGTTTCAACGATCCAACAGTCAACTTTAGAGTCAGGAGGGCTTTAGATTGTTGGGCTAGAGCAGGGATAGGCAAGCTTTCCCCTTTAAGGGCTGAGGGACTTCAGCTCCCAGAAGCCTCAGCCATGTTGGCCAATAGTCCCATGTTGGCCAATAGCTCCTGGGATTCTGGGAGCTGAAGTCCCTCGGCCCTTAAAGGGGAAAGGTTGCCTACCTCTGGGATAGAGAATTCATTACAGTTAGGGATAGTCGATTGCCAATAACAGGACCAATACTGATAAAAATTTGGCAAAGTCTTCCCATTACATGTTTTTCCCAGGAGGAGGTAATGTTATTTAGAGCAGTATTCTCTTTGTCATTTTTTGCGGCATTGAGAATAAGCGAAATAGTGCCGAGTTCACGCAATGATGAATCCGGTAGGGCTCTCTCTGTTTCAGACATACAAATTTCGGAACAGGGATTACATTTGAATATTAGGAGGTCAAAAACGGATCAGTTAGGTAAGGGTCAGTCGATAGTTTTGGCCAGGGCACCTAGTGGTCAAATTTGTCCGGTGTCAGCATTAATCGAGTATATCAAGATAAGGCCAAAGGAAGTGGGATATTTGTTTTTACACAACTCTGGCTTACTGTTGACCCAGTTTCAGTTCAGGGCTGTTTTGCAAGAAGTGTTGAGACAAGCGGGTCTCCCAGCAGCTCAATTTGCTTCTCATTCTTTTAGAATTGGAGCAGCAACATCAGCAGCCAGGCAGGGTTTAAGCGAGGATTTGCAGGATTGGACGTTGGCGCTCTAGAGCGTTTAAATCTTATGTTCAGAAATGAGACAAACAGATATTGATAAGTTGATATAATTCAACTCTATTTCAGCACAACCGTCGACTGAAGGTGTGTGGATACTGGGACATAGCTTGGTCTTTTGGGCAGAGCGGCACATCATTCAACAGCATCGAGATATTACCTTGGGATGGAGAGGCACCGGAACGGTTCGATGGTTCGGTTGCAGAGGAATGCTGTGGGGAGCTCTACTCCCTACAATTCTCGAACTACTGAAGTCTTTCAAGCATCCTAAGATTTTGATACTCCATTTAGGGGGAAATGATTTGGGAAAAGTGACTTCCTTAAAGTTAGCTAACATGATTATTAATGACATGCGTGAAGTTAAGAGACTGTTGCCGGATACTGTGCTGATTTGGACGAAATTACTGCCAAGAAGGACCTGGTACAGAGCTCGAAGTGATTCGGCCATCAACAAAGCTAGACATTTTTTGAATAGATCTTTGTCCAAGACTTTGGGAGAGCTGGGAGTTGCTGTTATAGAACACAATGAAATTCAGGTTGATTTGCCACATTTGTACAGGGGGGACGGAGTACATCTCTCCCCAAAAGGAAATCACATTTATCTGACTTCTCTGGAGTCGTGCCTAAAAGGACTGATGGGGGGAGGGGATGTCTAGCTAGGCTGACCCCTCCTGTGGCGGGCAGGGACCCCCCCCCCTCAGGGGTAGAACTAGGTTAATTGGAAATTAACAATTGGCTAAATAAATAAAATTTGAATATTTAGATGATGTCATTAGGTTAACACAAATTAGTATGACATGTTGATAGAAATGAATGATGTCATATGTTAAGTGGGTTTAAAACCAATATGACATCACATCCGGTTGGGGGAGGGATTAATTTGAAGGTAGTAAATTACGTAATCTGATATCTTGATGCATGCAGTATTTGAGGATAATTAAAGAATAGCGATTACACTTATTCGCATGAACGCATGTGTCAAGTATATATATATAATGGTTTATCCAAAATGGTGATTTAATTGTAAATTAGAAAGTTTTAAGACCCTGTACAAATAAAGTTGTGGCCAAATGTTTTACCCAAATAATAGCGTTTGAGTCCTTTGTGCCGATGCAATAAGACACCCAAGAGAAAAAGAATTCACATTTTATTCAAACAGACATAAATCTTGCTCCAGACTTGATATGATCTTTATTTCTAAAACATTAAATAAGAGAATTAAAACAGTAGAAATACTTACAAAAACTATCTCAGACCACAATCCGGTAATATTATACTTTTATAGCAAAAAATATTTGAATATAATTGGAGACTTAAGGAAAAAATATTGTTAGAAGATAACATGGTGCTAGTGGCCAAAAAAAGCCTTGAAACATTTTTTCAAGGGGAACTTAGATGAAGATACAAAAACAGAAACAGTGAGGGAGACCTCTAAAGCATATATGAGAGGATTCTTTATACAAAAGGAAATAGAGACTAAAAGAAGAAGGAATGAACAGGGGAGACAACTATTAGAAAGGATAAACAAAAAAGAAAAAGAATTGAAAGTTTATCCAACTGATAAAAAGATAAAACAAGAATTGAAAATGCTCCAAAAACAATTAGATATAGAACTATCATTAGAAATTGAAGAGAAATTAAAGTTTACCAGACAAAATTTTTTTGAACACTCAAACAAGATGGGGAAATGGTTAACTTACACACTACGGAAAGAAAAGGGAAAAAAATGATCCTAAACATAAAAAGAAAAGGAGAAATTATAACTAACAAAAAAAAAAATAAAGATAAGTTTCTTAATTTTTACTCAGAATTATTTAGGAGAGAAAGAATAGAAGGAGAACAAAAGGAAGAAATGATGAATTATCTAGAGATGGAAAGAATTCCAAGATCACAAAAGAAAAAGAAAAAAACCCTAGAAGCACCAATTTCACTTATGGAAATAACAGAAGCTAGAAAAAAAATTAAAAATAGGGAAAGCCCCTGGACCTGATGGATTTTTGGCTTGATATTATAAAATACTAGAAGATGATCTTTTATTACCTTTGCATAGAGTTATATCCAACTTAGATATAAACACAAAATTCAAATCCTGGGGAGAAGCATTAATAACACTGATAGCAAAAGAAGATAATGACAATTTAGAAATTAAAAATTATAGACTGATCTCTCTTTTAAATTTGGATTATAAAATATATTTATTTTATATATTGATATATTTATATCAATTTTGGCAGAGAGACTTAAAAAATTAAAAGAGTGGGTCCAAGAAGATCAGGCAAGGTTCTTACCAGGGCGACAAACCAAAGATAATTTAAGAACTTTTTTAAACCTAATAGAATTCTATGAAAAACACACACATATATATATAAACTTGCCATGATTTTTCTAAATGCCAAAAAGGCATTTGTCAATGTCAATTAGGACTTCATGTTTGCAGTTGTACAAAAAATGGGGATAGGACAAAAAAATTATAAAATGGATTAAGAAAATTTACAAAGAACAAAGAATCATTATAAATGTAGAAAAGACTGCAGAATTCAAAATAACCAAAGGAACAAAAAAGGATGCCCCCTTTCACCCTCCTATTTCTAGTAGTAATAGAAATCATCTTAAGGAAAATTAAAAACAATACACAAATTAAGAGCCCATCAATAAAAGGACAATCCTACAAGGTTAAAGCCTTTGCCGATGACATAGTGATTTTTTTAGATGACGTAATCCAAAGTCTGAAGAGATTAAACCAGGTCCTAATAGAGTTGGAAAATGGTCTAGATTTAGAATAAATAGAGAAAAAACAGTGATTATAACTAAAAACATAGGAATAAAGGAAGAGGAACTACTAGAAAACATATTGAAATATAAAATTCAAAAATGGTAAAGTACTTGGGAATAAATCTAACAAAAAAGAACTCAGATTTAATTAATAATAACTATCAAAGAATTTGGAATAAAATAAAAAATGGCTTTAAAAATGGAATAATTTAGACCTTTCACTTTTGGATAAGGTGGCAGCAATAAAAATGTTGATACCACCCAAAATGTTATATTATTTCCAAAACATTTCAACAATAACAAGTGAAACACCTTTTAAAGAATGGAATAAAGAGTTATCAAAGTTCATTTGGAATGGAAGGAAGCCAAGAATAAAGTGGAAAATTATGTATGACACTAAAGCAAGAGGTGGATTGGGGCTACCTAACCTCAGATTGTATTCCCTAAATTGGATACTAGATTGGATCAAACTTTGGAATGAGAAATTACTTAACCTTGAAGGTTTTAATGCTCGTTTTGGATTACACACGTATCTCTGGTACGACAAAGATAAGGTCCATAAATAATTTAAAGATCATTATATAAGGAAATCCCTTCAACAAACCTGGCTAAAATATAGAAATAAAATATATACAAAAATGTCTATGTGGGTATGTGGGTACCCCCACATATTGAAAAGAGAGACAATGTGAGGTAAAGAATGGATATGTTATGAAGATTTAATAGAAAGCAAGGAAGATAAGTAGTGTTTAAAATCAAGAGAAGAACTCTCACAAGAGGGGATAACTTGAAACTGGTTCACATATAGACAACTAAAGGAAAGGCTTAATAAAGACCAAAAAAAAAAAAAAAAGGATTTGAAAAAACTAAAAATGAATTTGATGAGATTATCCAACCTAGTAAAGAAAAGATATTAGCAAAAGTTTACCAAATCTTGCTAAAATTAGAATTGGAGCAAGAATTGATAAAACTCCAGATGATTGCATGGGTTCAAAATATAGGCAGTACTATTCAATTAGAAGACTGGGGAAAAAGATGGTCAAAATATTTAAAATTCATTCATACTAAGAGAAAACTACTATAAGATATATTTAAGGTGGTATCTAACCCCAGAAAAAATAGTGAAAATTACCAAAAAGTCATCTGGCATATGTTGGAAATGCAAATTAAGCAAAGGAATGCTATTCCACATGTGGTGGCTGTGCAAAATAATCCAAAATTCTGGAAAAAATAATAGTTATGAACAATTGTAAAAGGAGAAGGAGAAAATCTAAAAGTTACTTTGTAGGGGAAAAAAATCTTAGTAAAGGACGGGAAGTTTCTTTTTATGTGATTATGTTTATGTCATGTGTTAATGTTAGATGTAGTTGTAAATGTGTTTGTATAATTATATATATGTATGTCTGTGTAATGATTGTATGTATTTTATTATGTGGGGGGAAAAAATCTGGAAAAAACTACACCAAATAATAGAACAATCACTTAACATTATTTTTTCTATGAAACTGGAGATATATTTATTAAATATTCTAAGTAGCCTAGATAGAGCAACAGAATTAAAAAAACTGGAAAATACTTCTCAATATGATCACAGCTGCAAGATTAATTATAGTTAAAAATTGGAAGTCATCTTTAGATTTAGATATAGAAGAATGGCTATTAAAAATATATGACACTTATGAAATGGATATTCCTACACCATTATTAATGGAAAATCAATAACAGAAAATAAAAATGATTGGAATAGAATTAGTATCCTCTGCATAAACATTAGTACAAATCAAGCACCACAAACTTCAGAAGAACTTAGAAAGATGACATCATATGCATATTTTTTGGTAAAGAGATTATGAAACAATTGAAAATATAAATAAACATTAATCAAATAAATGTTAATTAAATCTTAGCTAAATTATTCAGAAATAAGTAAAAATAACAATAACAATAATAATAACTTATAGCTAGTTAGAGAGAGCAGGGTTAAATTGTAAAGAAACTAAGAGAACAATTAATTTTAAAAAGGAATTTTATTTTCTGAGCAGAAAAAGGTGTTTCTTGTGCAGAAATATGCAAATAAACGCATCTGAACTTTTCATGTTGTACATTCTGAACCGTGAACATTCTTGTCAGTCCAGGATTTTTCTTGTTAAGATTTCTTGATACATTAAAAACACGTTCTTCAACCATTTTTAAAAATCTAAATTCTCCCCATCCCTAAATATGACAGAACACCGGGGCTCAAAAATCTCCCTGATTCTGTTGCTTTTCTGAGAGAGCCAATGCAGGCAGATCATTATGGACCAGAGAAGACTCCATCTATGATGGGTAAACAGTCCTGCTTTTGTGGTCAGAGATAATGGCTCTTAATCTTAAGGAAAAGATTATTTGGATTATTGGGTGGTAGGTATGAAATTTCTTTATGCCCTCCTCAGTTGACCTCCATCAAGACTGATGGTACAGGGAGAGGGTCCTGACCTTGCTGTTATTTTGAGAGAAGATTCAGTTGTCAGTTACAACAATCCTTTCCCCATTTCCCAGCAATCCTGATGGTGATCTTTGGAGAAAATGTAACCTCTCTCTCTCTCTGTATAAAAGTGAAAGTGTGTATGCAAGCATTAGTGTGTATGAGAGGGAGGGAAGAAGACAGTGTGAGAGAGAATATGAACATGTGCTACTTCATACTAGTGTGTAAATGCATATATGCACACTTTGTTTGGATTGGAAACTATTTCCTGTAAATTGGATTCCATAAGGGTGAATCAATCAAACATTTTGTGCTCTTAATATAGAATCACCAAATAATCTTCCATTGGCAACTCGCCCAGCCATTCAGATCACTTATGTGCACAACATTATGTTTAAAAGACACAGTAATTCAGAACCATCCTCTACTCTTTGGCCTGTTATCTTCCTCTGTATCTTTGCCTACACACTAAAGCTACCAAATTGTCTTTCTTTTCCTCTTTGTCCACATTGTCTTCTATTTTCTGAACGTACTTCAGCTTATCTGTGTGAGGTAGATATGCTCAAATTAGAAGTAGGGGGAGGAATCCACACGTTCAACTATCATGGATCAGATAAACCATAATTCCACTGGCAATCAATAGAAAGCTGTGGAGGTGGTGATTGAAAGTTGTCAAGAAAATTGTTTGAGCAGCTGAAAAGCTCAGGAAAAATAACTCAATTTATGAGCACTAGCATGAGTGAACTATAATGTGATCAATTTAAGGTATATCTTGCATGTCACACTGCCACGCTTACTCATTTGTCTACTTGTTGCCACCATCTTGACAGAATCATCATTAATTATGATTGTAAAGAACAACAAGTACGGTACACTGATGATAGAAGAGGTTATTCTGTCATTTAAGGAATTGAATTTCTTAGTGAAGCTACAGGTTTGTCTAAGTTAAAAGTTGAAGATTTAGTATTTGCAAAAAATATATGCCCTTTTAATATACAAAATTGTTTCTATGGTATTACTTAATGATATTCTATAAAATTGCCAGTCAACACTGATGTAGGAGATGGTTTATAATATGTATTGGATCACTGATGTACTAGTAAATCCTTGAAAACTCACTGTGAAGCTAGCTCAAGAGCAAGAAAGAATTCAAATATATATATTAAAGAAAACATTACAGGCCCTGAGATGCTCTGAGCAGAGTTCATTATACTAATGTTATAACTGAAATTTTGACAAAGGAGAAAATATTTAGAGAGTAAAAATCCTTGATATTGATTGTACATTGTACTTCCAAAGTTGCTTTTTTAGCTAATAAATTCCTTTATTCTTGTGTCATGATTATAACAATAACTGATAATTATCTTGTGGTATTGGGCTGTTTTTATGCTGTCATAGTTGAAAAATCAACTTTTTTTTTTACTTTTTTGTTCAAGTAGTACTAGATTTTTTTAAAAAACATATTTACTAGTAACTGAAATATATGTGCCCAGGATCTCAGTTGATGCCACACTAGGAACAATTGAATCAGTCTAGATCATTTGGCCAGTTTTGTATGTTTCTTTCCATCAGTTTTTGCATTAATCTATAAAAGGTAAACAAAAAGTGTTAGGGTATAAATGAGATAGATAAATAGATAGATAGATAGATAGATAGATAGATAGATAGATAGATAGATAGATTTATAACAAATATAATGAAAGACTAAACTAATCAGTTTTTCTAATTTGAACTACTCAGTCCTCACTATATATAATATATATAGGAGAAGACCCATAGAATATAAATCATTTGTTAAAGGAAAAAATGAGATGGTCCAAGTTCTTCATTTAAACAGAAGCCTGGGACATTTTGATTAACAGTCTTCTTCAGTGGCCAATGTGACTTTTGTGTTGTCCAATATTTCCTCTAAATAAAAAAAAAAAGAAAAAGAAAAAAAGAAAAATAAAGAAAAATAAACCAGCTTGCCATCAGGGGTATTGGAAGTTGAGACTGACAGCACCTTCATATGGCTCTCATCATTCTCATTCTTGGTTCACTGAGCCATAAGACTGTCTTCTTTCTTCCTCAGAAAACCTAAAACAAATCAAGGACTTTCCCTTTGGTTTATAGGTATGCAGATCTCTGTGAGAGCAAGTGAATGAGACAGCAATCCCCACCGCTACATTATTCAGTTGCTTGCTTGCTCACCCTGCATACCTACATTTGCTTTCCCTCTTTCCCCTGATCACTGTATCCACACTCCCATTTCATCTTATCATTGTCCCCACTCACTGGTGGTGGGGTGAAAGTGGGACAGGCTAGACCAATCTATCCCCCCACTGCTGATCTCATGGTGAAACATAAAACATGATGACCCACAACAGGCTTGCTGGAACCAAGCAGTCTCACTTACCAAATATTCCTCTCACCCCTGCACCCACACTGATGTTGCTATGGAGCAGAGTTTGACCACCACCACCACAAAATATCCAGTTTTTCTGCTGAAATCCACAGTAAATTGCCACTCTTTTTCTCTGGATTAAACTCTGAGGCACTGGAAAGGTCCAGATTTAGCCTGAATCATACCATGCATAAGCTCACAGTGAAAACAAGTTGATAATGTTTTATTTGGCCCATGAAGACAAATATCAGGTACAAAAGGCACACATGTGTGCATCTGATGCCCTGCATGCATCTGAGGAACTAGACCAAGTCTACAAAAGCTCTTGCTACAACTTTTTTTGCAATTAGTCTCAAAGGTACTACAAAATTCCTTGCAAAAGATACAATTAGAATTAATGTAAGCCTAACTTGCTTGCCAATCTGTTTTGAGTATATGTACATACTGTCTTGATATGCAAACACCTACATCTAATTCTTGCTAATAAAAGCACTATCATTTCAGCAGTATGGGGGGGGGGGTATCAGTTTGACAATAAATCCAAAGATTTTCCAGTAGGTCATGATATGTTTCCACTACACCTTTATGCTAAGGAATGTATTTCAAATGCCCTCTAAAGCTAGCTTGTTTCTCTCAAAAGTGAAAGAAGATTCTGTTCCTTTGCTTCAGACAGTCTTGCAAAGAAAAGTCATAATTAGTGATGATTCTGTCAAGATGGTGGCAATTCAAAGAAGGAGAAATAATAGTTGCATCCCAAGTGGGGGAGGTTTTAGCAAGGAAATACTAAATAGAAAAATAAAAAATAAAATTAGAAAATGTATATGTTCTGAAAATATGCAAAGGCTGGGGGGGGGGGGGTATCATTGCCCTTAATAGGGAAAGTTCAGAGTAAAATGCATCAGCATAAGATATGGGTCACAAAGTACAACATTTGTATTCTATTGTGCACTCCAGAATCACAGTCATTTGGCCTTTGGATCTGTATTACTTCAAGATAATTTATTTCCCAAATGGAAATGCCTTTTTCCTGTTCAATTATGCTTACAAAGTTTTATGCATGTCATTTAATTTTGCTTTCAATGCAGTGCTTTTGGCATGTTAATTTCATTAATATGTAGAGTTAACTTATATCAGTATACAGTTTGGTTCTAGACTTCCCTGTTACCTGTGGATAATTTAATAGCTGTGTAGTGACATATGATTTGATGTGAACTGAAGTGATGGAATACATATTAAGGAATAATGAAAAAATCTGATCATAATTATATAGATACCACATTCAGTATTTCAAAATGTATCTCATTGTACATTTTCCATCTTCATCAGAATACCATGCAGTTGATAAGCTTACTTCTGAAGTTAGGATAATTTAGCCTAAGTGCTAAATTAGGAGATTATGATAGATATGTAAAAGTAAAGCTCACAGAGGTCTCAGAAGGTTATATCATTGTTCTGCATATGTCTATGGGCACACAGTCAGATTTTCTCCAATGCTCCCTACTTTCCAAATGGCTATGAGGGGCAGCTCCTGCAACTAAAAGTTGAGTCTTAGGAAGTGGAATTTTAGTCACTGAGCAAAATCAACAGATAAATCTGACAATTGCAAAGACCAAAAATGTGACATGAGGTGTCATAAATTGCATTTCCTTCATCGTAAGCCACTAATAGGATGCCAGGCCCTATCATATTTATAATATTCGTGAAGCACTTTTCCAAAAGGGAAAATATCCAAAGGCAACACAAAATTTGATCCCACATTGTTTTTGGAAGCACAGTTGATAGCACAGGGCTGTCTTTTAACATATTTTTCTGATTCAACAACTCTCTTTCAAAGAGAAGACAGCAACTGGTTGTTGTCATTTATGCCATGGCTATCTTCACACTAGACTACTGTAATGTACATGGAATGGGACTATTAATCTTAACTGTTTGAAAATGCTTGTGTCAGACCATAGTTGAGAAGAAGAGAGTCCAGTCTCTTCTCACTTGTGTTGGTTTGATTTTATTGTGGGCCCAGTTCATGACATTGTTTATTCCCTTTTACTGCCTAAATAGCTTAGGAACTGGATATCTTTAGTTCCACCTTATCTCATATGCCCCTTTCCATAACATTTATCCAATATTTAAGATTCTGCGCAGTGTTCTCCCATTGACTAAAGTCCACTGGGGACCATTTCAGTTTTGACACTGACTCTCAGAAGTACCCTACCAAGGGAGAACCATTTGACAGTATCATCATCATCACTACCATCATCATCATCCCATCTTTCTCCTGATATAGGGACTCAAGGCAGTAACCAACAAATTTAAAACAGTATAAATTAAATACAATACAAAAACATTAAAAAATGGAAATATAAAGTTTAAAAGCAATTAAACAATTCAAACAGTTTAAAGCATTAAACATTAAAAATATTTAAAATGCATTAAATACTAAATAATAATAATAATAATAATAATAATAATAATAATAATTCCCGCCTCTCCCTGTGGATCGAGGTGGGATTACAACAATAAAAATACAAAAATACAAATACAAAATATAAAATACACTATATAAAAAACTGGAATCAGCAGCAAACATACAATAGAGTACAATAATACAATATCTAATATCTAAAATGGCACTTGTCCCTCATTCATCATCCGGGAGGCATATAAGGTGGTCTTACTTAACTTCAGCCGGTCTTGCTTGACTTCAAGAATCAGCTAAGGAGATCAGGTGGATAAGCCCGTCAGAAGAGCTCCATCTTAATTGCCCTCTTAAAGGCTTCTAACGTAGTAATAAGATTGATCTCTTCCAGCAGACTATTCCATAACTTAGGGGCTGCAGCTGTGAGTGATCTCTGGGAAGTCGCACTTAACCTGGTTTTATAGCAGTCTAGTAATTTCTTCCTGGATGTTCTGAGAGTGCAGGGTGGATTATGTAGGGAGAGGCTTTCCTTCAAGTAACTTGGACCCAAACCATATAGAGCTTTAAAGGTAATGACCAACACTTTGTACTGCATCCGGAAGCTGACTGGCAGCCAGTGAAGGGCTTTCAACACTGGTTTAATATGGTCAGATCTCAATGTTCCAGTGACCAATCTGGCTGCTGCATTTTGAACCAATTGAAGTTTCCGAACTTGGTACAAAGGTATCCCCATGTAGCCCCATGTAGCCCCATGCATTACAGAAGTCCAAACAAGAGATTACCAGGGCAAGTACTACTGCTTCAAGGTACTTTTGGTTCAAATAGGGATGCAGTTGGCGAATCAACCGAAGTTGGTTCCAAGCACTCCTGGCCATCACATCCACGTGAGATGATAATGCATACTTTGTCCTTTAGGGGAAGTGTGACCCCATCCAGGACTGGTTGAACAATCTTCCTACCTGGACAAGGGATTCTTATCATGAGCACCTCTGTTTTCTCTGGATTCAACTTGAGTTTGTTTTCCCTCATCCAGCCCATTACTGACCCAAGGCAGGCATCTAGAGGAATGACACCATCCTTAGTCACTGCAGTAGTCGGAGACATGGAGAAGTAGAGTTGGGTGTCATCAGCATATTGATAACCCTGAGCCCCATATCTCCGGATGATCTCTCCCAGTGGCTTCATGTAAATGTTAAACAGCATGGGGGACAGTATAGCGCCCTGCGGGATGCCAGATGTCAGCTCCCTCTTAGAGGAGCAACTGTCCCCCAGCCTCACCATCTGGAATCTGCCCAAGAGGTAGGACCGGAGCCACTGAAGTGCAGTGCCCCCAATACCTAACTCCTCAGGTGTTCCAGAAGGATACCATGGTCTATGGTATCAAATGCTGCTGAGATATCCAAGAGCACCAGCAGGGTCACACTTCCCATCAATACCCAGATGGAGATCATTGACTAAGGCGACCATGGCAGTCTCAACCCCGTATCCTGCCCTGAAGCCCATTTGAAATGGGTCCAGATAATCGGCTTCATCCAAGACTGCCTGGAGCCAGAAGGCAACTGCCCTCTCGATCACTTTGCCCAAGAATGGTAATAGGGAGACTGGTCTATAGCTATTTCTCACTAGTGGATCAAGGGAAGGCTTTTTCAATAGCAGTTTGACTACCGCTAATTTTAAGCTCGATGGAAATTTGCCTTCCCTGAAAGAAGCATTGATTATGAGCTGTAATAGTTGTTTCAGTGCATCACCTGCCTGAGCGGTCAGCCATGATGGGCAAGGATCAAGAGGGCACGTCATCTTCTTAACACAGCCAAGAAGCTTTTCCACTTCATCGGTATTTACAAACTTGAATTGATCCAGTTTAATACAGTCCACAGAGTCCCTGGACATCTCTCTTGTTAGTTCTGTTATAATGCTCGCATCTAGATCAAGCCTTATCTGAGAGATTTTATCTATAAAAAAGTCATTAAAAGCATCACAGCAGGCTTCAGTTGGTTCTAATAATGAGTTCAGGGTGGGAGATAATTGTGTTAGTTCTTTTACCACCCTGAACAGCTCTGCTGGATGAGACTTTACAGATGCAATATGTGCAGCATAGAAGGACTTCTTAGCTGCATCGATTGCCAACCCATAAGAATCCAAAAGGTTTCTATGGAGTGTCTTGTCAGATAAACATCAATGTTTCCACCAGCGACACTTCAGTCATTGCGCAGCCTGCTTCATTTGACAAAGATCTTCAGTGTACCATGATTTTTTATTTGAAGCAGGTTGGTAAGGATGCTGGGGAGCGATAATGTCTACAGCTCTGATAAGATCGTTATTCCAGGTATCAACCAGGGCTTCGACAGAATCGCCATCGTTCCCAAATATAAAACCCTCTAAGGCTTCTTGGAACCTTTTGAGTTCCATTACTCTTCAAGGGCGGACCATTTTTATAGGTCCTCTACCCCCGAGGAGGATATAGGAAGTAGCCTTCAGTCCTACTTTGACCAGAAAATCATCCATCCATGACAGGGCAGAAGTTTGAATCATTTCTGCCATGGATGTTCCTGATCTGTACTAAAGACCACATTGAGTGTATTACCAGCACAATGTGTAGGACCTGAAACTAATTGGGACAGGCCCATGACTGACATGGAAGCCATGAACTCCCAAGCTGCACCTTTTAGATCTAATGAGTTGGACTCAAAGGGTATGTTGAGGTCCCCCAGAACAAGAAGCCTGGGGACTCCAACACCAGCTCCAAGACCAGCTGTGACAGCTCTTCCTGGCCCTGCTGATGCTGGTGTTACTGCTGCTGCGCTGCCAGGAGAGTGGGAAACCAACAGGTCTTACAGGCTCTGTCCGAGCCTCTTCCTGGCCCCGCTGGCACTGGTATTACTGCTACTGCACTGCCAGGAGAGTGGGAAACAGGCAGGTCCTATAGGCTCCACCCAAGCCTCTTCCTGGCCCCCTGGAGCTGGTGTTACTGCTGCTGTGCTGCCAGGAGAGTGGGAAACAGGCAAGTTTTATAGGCCCCGCCCGAGCCTCTTCCTGGCCCCGCTGGTGCTGGTGTTACTGCTGCTGCACTGCCAGGAGAGTGGGAAACAGCCAGGTCCTATAGTCTCCGTCCGAGCCTCTTCCTGGCCCCGCTCATGCTGGTGTTACTGCTGCTGCACTGCCAGGAGAGTGGGAAATACAAACCTTGACATCTGAATTGCACAGCATTTAAAAGCCCAACCCTCATCGGTTTGAAAAAGTCTGATTGCATAAAAAAAAAACCTCTCACTGAAAGGAAAGCAAAGATGGGACCACCCTGTCCTCTCTAGAGGGAGTTAGAGAATTTGTGAGCAGTCACCAAGAAGGCCCTCTCCCTTGTTCCCATCAAAAGAGCCTGAAAATATAATTGCTGTTTACTTTTTAGCCCTTAGTAAAAAGGTGTCTTCTAGAATGTGTATTTCATTAGTTACATTTATATGCTGTTTTCCTCTTTCTGCTTGAGGCAGCACTCATAGTTTTCATCCTTTTGAACTTTATCTTCAGAATAATCTGGTGTGGTATGAACACCTACAAAGCCCTATACAAGTAGGTCCAGACTATCTTCCCGTATAAGCCTGCTCTGGTTGTGAGATCCTCCTGAGAAGAACTTATCTCAGTCCTGCCATTTTTTGTGCATACTTGTGGAACATAGAGACTTTTTAACTGTAGCCCTTAAGCTCTGGAACTCCCTTCCCAAAGAGCCCAGAAAGGCCCCTTCCTTGAAGTCCTTCTGTCAATATTGTTATTCAGACAGGGTTTTTCAATACTGAAAATTTCAAAGAAAGAACTTTTAAGAGGATTCTTTGTTATTTTAACTGTCTTTTTAAAAATAATAATAAATTGTATGTTTTAAATTGCTTTTAATGTTATTAATAGTTAAACTGTGTTGGATTTATTTTAATACATCATCATATCATTGCCACTGAGGGCCCCATGTGGGGAAAACAGGTTATAAATTGAGTTAATTAATTAATTAATTAACAGCATTAAATGATGGGGGTGATTAATTAATTAATTAATCATCCCCATCATTAGTTCTCATACTGACCTCTTACTCATTGATTTTCTGATACTGATATTTTGCTTGTGTTTTTACTGATGGTGATTTTTTCTCCTACTTTTTCTTGGTTGTATTTTTTTAAATTACAATTGTTTTTATTTTATTATTCAGTTTATTTATTTGGTTATTCATTAGTCTGTCCTACAAGAAAAGCAACACAGGTTATTTTAAAAAATGGAATTCAATATATTCCAAAATAAAATAGTCCAGTTAAAATATTCTAAAATTTTCCAGTTTAGCAAAAAACTTTTTACATGTAGTCTAGCAGGCAGCCATGTTTACAGTCCTCTGGCACATTGGTGTCAAGTTAAAATGTGGTAGAGTTGACCTGTGGTGCCTTGAACAGTAGCAACATTTCTTCTTTTACAGCTACAGTGTTAGTCAAAAGAACACATGCACTTCTACTTGAATCACTGTGAAACTGTGCAATTAAGAGTGTAAATACATGTGATTCAGGATTATAAATTTAAGAATACTCTGGAAACAGGGAAAAGCAAGTAGAAAATTGGATACATGATCAGCATCATGAGCTTATCTAATAAGGATTTCTGACAGACTGATTTCAGTTAATTACAGGAGTCATTATTTACAGATAGAAATTTACCACAAAAGACGGCTTGGTACTGCTGAAATAGATGACACAAATCACAGCCTTCCAATTTGCAGAAAGACTTGTTACACAGTATGTCTATTAGTTTTCTTGTTATTATTTTTGCACTGTTAAAAGGTTTTCATTTTCAACTGTCAATATGCATTCAGATCTGCATTGTCTTGCCCACTTTTTTTCCTGAGAACAATTTATAGTTGTAAAAAATACATTAAAATTATTTGCAAGATAGATATAAATGGTGATGGTTTGATATTAAAATCCAAATGATGACTAGAGCTCCTACAAGATCTAACCATGGTGTAAAAAAATGAGCACACTTTACTGGGCTCCAGGGCCTACAGATGGGCAAAACTCACACTGCGAATCCATTAGAGTCAAAGGAGAGAAATGGGGAGGAGGGTGGCAGAATCATAAAACTTGTCTGCAAATGTTTACATGAATTTACTTTACTGTATCTATATGTGGCATCCAAGATCTAAAATTTCTTAATCTCATATGAAAATGAACAAGCAATTCATGAGCTGATTTTTTAAAGGTTTCTTTTAAATGTCTTTTAGAGTAGAGACAATGGGTATCCATCTTCTTGTGTTGTTCACATGAAGAAGACTTCACACAAAAAGATAGATCAATTATGTGGCACTGTACATTTTCCCTTTTATGTAGCATTATTCCTGTCTTCCTGCCATCCATGAATGATGTGCAAGCTTCCATAGAATTGAGAATCTTAATGATATAAGATAATTTTAATCACATAAAAGTTTAAACATGTAGGCAACTGTGTCAATTCCATATCCTTATGCCTGTCTTTCCTCTCCAATCAATGAAGATGGAGACTTTATGCAGAGGTATAACATCATTACACATTTATTTGCCACTATTTGGAAGTAATGAAGGAGAGAACCAGAAAACAAAATTGAGACTCTGCCCTTTCCCATACAAACAAAAACATCCTGTTCCACTCCTTCTTCCTTTCCTACTTACCTACTTTCCCATTACTTCTCATTCATGTTTCTTTTTCTGGAATATCCTCTACCACATGTCCAAGGCTAACCTTGTATATCTTCCCTTTTCCTCATTCCTCCTTCCCCTTCTTCTAACTTCCAAACCTCTCTGTTCTTCTTAGATCATGCCATCCCTTTCTATCTCTCATCCCTAGCTGCCTGGCTCTGTCTCCATCCAGTTAGGCTACATAATCTTGTTCTTAAAAAGTCAAAAAGAGAAAGAAAGAAAGAAAGAAAGAAAGAAAGAAAGAAAGAAAGAAAAGACAAAGAAACAAAAGAAGAAAAGAAGAGAAAATGTGGCAATGTAAAACAAGCAACAAACAAAGCTATAAAGTTTCAAAACATAAGATCTGTCAGCTTGGACATTATAAGGTGTAATTCCTTTATGAATTTAATTTATTTATACTAATATAGAAGATTTGCTTATTGCCAGCCATGTGCTCAGTGTTATGTTGAATAGATACATGACATAGTCTTTAAAGAGCTTATAATGCACAGAACAGCCAGGGTAAGGGAGTTTAGCTGATGATGTATGTAATCATTTATTAATTAATAACCTAAGGAATCTATTTCAGTTACATGTACTTTAGAAGGAGGCAAAATAGACTATTAGTGCTCACTTTTGAAAAACCAATTTCTTGCCCAACCACCCAAGATCTTTCTCTTGCTTACCCTAACTTTCTCTCTTATAATCTAATTTTCTTAACTTTCTTCTTTCTTTAGTTTATAGATTCCCATGTGAATCCAGGCAAAAGTCTCAGATTGGTACAAATGAGGAGGCTCTGTGCAGTGTCCAGTGTAGAACCTGATGCAAAGAAGATAGCTCCCTCTCTTCAAACTACTCTTACTTATGTTTTTCCTTGGTGGCTTGTTTGTTTGTTTGTTTGTTTAAAAAAAAACTTGAGAATTTGGAATTAACTATTAGGTGGTTTTATTATTATTATTATTATTATTATTATTATTAGATTTCAACAGTTATAGCCCTTGGCATGTATGAATGAACTGGTAAGTTTCAATGTTATCGATTTCTCATTTATTAATTAAATTAAATTAAATTAAATTGACTATGGACTTTTAATGCTGAAAGTACAGCTTATTCCAATTAATTCAGTTAAAACAAACAAACAAGCTGCTCTTTTTTATTAGAACACTTCTATGGGCAGGACTACACCAACCAGAATACTCCAGTCAAATTGAGGATTTGGCCCTGTCAGGAAGGCATGCCATTACAAGGTCAGGGGGAAACCAGTTCATTTGACCAATGTAGAGATGGTCTAACAATTAATTGATTTTTTTTGTTTGTTTGTTTCTGTCAGAGAAGAAATTGGAAGCTAAATCCCAATTCTGGAATTCAATACTTGTCAGTGAATTTAGATACAAAACTCTATGTGCTCAGGAGAGAATCCTTGCATATCCAGATAGTTAATGGCTTAAACATGACATGCATATGGCTGTGGGATTTTCTTCCCCCTGTGACGTGCAACATTTCATGGGAGGGGGGAATCTTGACATTTTAGTTGAACAAAAACTGTCTCTTCCACATATTTTTGTATCTTAAAAAAATAAAACAAATGCTAAAGATTGTTATTTCTCCTAAAAGGCAAGTTAGTTTAAAGTATTTCATCCCATATCCCCCTTCTTACTAATTATTTCACAATCTGTTACAAGCTATTTTTCTTCCTTTCTGATTTTATTCTAGTCTCAATGAAATGCAGTGAGATCAGGAATGAAACTTTTCCATTATGCTATTAGGTAAGTGTTGTGTTGAAGAATAAACATAAAAAAGCATGAAAATGTGCTTTAAATGTCAGATGGAAATAAAGCAGGTCTGTTCTGCCTATATATTTATCTCTCAATTTACTGAACATCAGGAGGACATCTCTCTGAGCAAGCTATATAGATAATGTTTTCCATGATTAGAATGGGCATGTGGATCTCATGTAAAAGAGCTCAGCATCATCAACTATAAGAAGTTCCCCAATTCCAGCAGTTCCATCTGTACTTTAATTAATAGCTCTAGTGTGATCAAACTTTAGTATCATACATATGAACACAGGGAACTTCCTTCTTAGGAAGGGCAGATGAAACATTGCAAGAAACCATCACTTGATCCCATTTGTTCTCTCTTCTACAGAGGGGGAAATTTTATATCATTTTCATCTATATGAATGAAATACTTCACAAAGCCAAGAACATCAAACATTTGGCTAAATTTAGCATTTTGCTATCCCAACACAATAAAATCCTCAAGAGCCTTTTATAAAAAATAAAAATAGGTGTTGATGCAACAGTAGAGGGTTGACTTTGGAGGCCCGGGAGGGCTCTTAAAGGCTCCTCCCAGCTCTCACCACCAGCATCACCTCCAACAGAAGCCACAGAAGTGGCTAGCAGCAGCTGCAGACTCTGGGAAAATTCCTCTAATTGTTTACCATCTAACATATAGAGTCTATGAATCAGAGTGAATAGATGCCCAGCTTGTATATCTATGGGCATTCTGTGTTTGGATTATACGGGCTAAAAAAAAAAAAAAAAGCAAACACCTAATTAGATGCAGTATAATGTGGGAGAGTTGTTAGAGGATTCTCTGGGAGCAGGAATTGAGGTGATATGGGTCAGGGGAAGATATGGCGGGAATAGAGTGGAGTTTTGTTACAAAAGAAGGCAGGTTCGATGTTAGAAAGCAATCCCACCTTCAGGCGACTCTGTTGCCCAAAGTAAGTTGGGGAGCTTACCAACCTTGCCACAGCACCTCACCTTGCTCCTTTGTAATGCCAGGTCAGTGAAAAACCAAACTCATATCATCCATGATCTCCTCATGGATGAAGATGCCAACCTGGTATGTTTTACAGAAACCTGGCTGGGGGAGCACAGTGCCATTACGTGGAGCCAGGCTCTCCCAGCCGGGTATTCTATGTTTGAGCAGGTGAGGGAAAGTGGGTGCGGGGGGGGGATGGCTCTGGTTCACAAAAATAACCTTTCCTTGACCAGGATACCTATCCAGAAAACAAATCATTTCGAGAGCATGTACCTGAGCCTGAAGACCAGGAATAGTATAGGGATTCTGTTGGTATTCCGTCCACCCCGTTGCCTAACAGACTCCCTATCTGAGCTGACACAGCTAGTCTTGGAGCTGTTGCTGGAGTTGCCTAGACTTTTAGTCGTGGGCGACTTCAACATCCCTCTCGAGACCAGTTTAACAGGTGCAGCTCGGCAGTTCATGGATTCCATGATGGACATGGGCCTATCCCAATTGGTTCTTGGGCCTACACACTCAGCAGGTCATACTCTAGATGCAGTCTTTAGTACGGAGCAGGCATATCCGTGGGCGGAAGTAAAAACCACCTCCTCACTGTCGTGGACGGATCATTTCCTTGTTAAGGTTGAACTAAGAGCCACTGTGCATCCCACTGGGGGTGGAGGACCCATTAAAACAGTCCATCCTTGGAGGCTAATGGAGCCAATTGGATTCCAGAAAGCTTTAGAGGGTTCCTTGGTTGGCAAAGCTGACAACCCTGTTGAAGCCCTGGTGAATACCTGGAACACTGACCTCCCAAGCATCCTTTCCAACCCGCTCCAAATCGTCACCCCTGGTTCACAGAAGAACTCAGGAAAATGAAGTGGGTTGGACAACGACTAGAGTGCATCTGGCGGAAAACTCGACTCTTATCTGACAAGACTCATCATAGGAACTTTCTTCGTTCCTATTGAGAGGCAGTACAGGCAGCGAAGAGGTCTTTCTCCTCTGCCCGTATTGCGTCTGCGGAATCTCACCCAGCAGAACTATTTAGGGTGGTGAAGTAACTGTCACAGGCTCCACCTGTACAGAACCCTTTATTTAACCCGACAACAGCCTTCTGTTATGCTTTTAACAACTATTTCTCAAATAAAACCTATCAGATAAGAGCCAACTTAGATGCTGGAGTTTTAATAGAAGTGACTGATGAGGTGTCCAGGGAACCCGTTTATGAGATTAAACTGGATCAGTTTGAGTTGGTGAGTACCAATGATGTGGGCAAGATCCTCAGAAAAGTAAGGAAGATGACGTGCCCCCTCAATCCCTGCCCATCGTGGCTGGTCGTCCAGGGGGGTGATGCCTTGATGGACTTCCTTAAGAGGGTCATCAATGCATCCCTTAGGGAAGGAATTGTTCCATCTAGCTTAAAGGAAGCAGTCATTAGACCTCTCCTGAAGAAACCTTCCCTGGACCCCCTGGATTTGAAAAATTATAGACCAGTCTCGCATTTACCATTTTCGAGCAAGGTGATCGAGCGAGCCGTCGCCTTTCAACTCCAAGCGATCTTGGATGAAACTGAAATTCTAGATCCATTTCAAACTGGCTTCAAGCCTGAATATGGAGTGGAGATGGCCATGGTCACTCTGGTGGATGACCTTTGCCTGAGCATCGACAGGGGAAGTGTGACCCAGTTGGTGCTTTTGGATCTCTCAGCGGCTTTCGATACGATAGATCATGGAATCCTTCTGGAATGCCTGAGAGAATTGGGAATAGGAGGCACTTTTCTTCAGTGGTTCCACTCATTTCTCTCAGGCAGATTCCAGAGGGTGGCACTCGGGGACAGTTCCTCATCTAAAACAGAGCTAAAATATGGCGTTTCAGGAGGTACTTACGGTAGGGGCCCCTAAACCAGGGATTGGGTTGCGACCGCCAGTTCTTAATGGGGTCATGGTTTCTGTTAAGGACTGTGTCCGCAGTCTGGGGTTGCTCCTGGACTCATCACTTCACATGACAGATCAGGTGAATGTGACGGTCAGGAGTGCTTGTTATCAGTTTTGGCTGATACGCCAGCTGCACCCATTCCTGGAAACAAGGGACCTAGAGACAGTAGTACATGCACTGGTAACCTCACGACTCAACTTCTGTAATGCACTCTACATGGGGCTACCCTTACACCTAACTCGGAAACTGCAATTGGTACAGAATATGGCAGCCAGGTTGATCACCGGGAGATCTAGAGTGATCATATTACTCCGATTTTAAAATCTCTTCACTGGCTGCCTATTGGTTTCCGAGCACAGTATAAGGTGTTGTTAATGACATTTAAAGCCCTACATGGCATGGGCCCAACTTACCTAAAGGACCACCTTTTCCCATATAATCTGCCCTGTTTCCTCAGGTCCTCTGGGAAGCAGCTTCTTCAATCAACAAGAACAAGTTTGACGGCAACCTCCCAGAGGACATTTTCTGCTACTGCTCCCAGACTCTGGAATGCCTTGCCAGAAGATATCTGTCAGATATCCAGCTTAGACGGCTTTAATAATAATAATAATAATAATAATAATAATAATAATGTTTTATTTATAAACCGCCCCTCTGCTCGGCAGTCGGGGTGGCTCACAGCAGGTTAAAAAAGCTATCAAAACAGATCTCTTCCGGCAGGCTTATCCGGAAGAGAGTTAGTTTGACCTGATTCTCCCACATTAAGAGCCCTTTCCCTTTTAACATGTGTCTCTGAGGGGCTAACTGCCCCAGCTGCAAACTGGGGGTGTTTTAGTGGCTTTGCTTCATTATTTGAATGTGTTATTGATTATTGTTTAAATATCAGATTTTAAGCTGTTTTGATTTAATTGTAATTTTAAGGGGGGTTATATGACTGTTATAACTTGTGGGAGTGTACTTTTAATGTAAGCCGCCTTGATAGCTTCGGCTAAAGGTGGGGTATAAATAAATAAATTATTATTATTATTATTATTATTATTATTATTATCTTGAGATATGACTTTTGTAGTGTACCCAGACTATAGCAAAGCCCTTGACTGCATAAATCATGAAAGGTTATGGAATGCCATTAAAGACATGGAAGTGCCAATCTGTACTCAGGATAAGAGGCTACTATCAGAACAGAACACGGAGAAAGAGAATGGTTCCTGATTGGCAAAGGGGTCAGACAAGATTGTATCTTTTCACCCTATTTGTTCAACACATATGCAGAACATATTATAAGAAAAGCAGTCTTGGACACAGAAGAAGGAGGAGAGAAAATATGAGGAAGGAATATCAACAATCTAAGATATGCAGATGACACCATAATACTAGCAGAAAACCTACAGACTTGGAACACCTACTAAGGAAGATCAAAGAGGAAAGTGCAAAGGCAGGCTTAATGTTGAACGTAAAGAAAACAAAAATAATGACCACTGAGGACCTTCACAAGTTCAACCTAGAAAATGAAGAAATAGAAATAGTAAAAGAATTCTCATACCTGGGATCAAACATAGATAGAAATGGGGGCTGTAATCAAGAAAACGGATGAAGAATAAAAATGGGGAGGGCAGCCATGAAAGAACTAGAAAAGATTCTAAAATACAAAGATATACAACCAAGCATAAAAGTCAGAATCATGCAAGCTATCGTATTCCCTATTACCATCTATGGATGTGAGAGCTGGACAGTTAAGAAAGACAATTGGAAGAAAATCAATGCATTTGAGATGTGGTGTTGGAGAAGAGTATTGAGGATCCCATGGACAGTCAAAAGGACAAACAAGTGGGTCCTAGACAGATCAAACTGGATACCTCCCTGGAAGCCAAGATGACCAAATTGAGTCTGTCATACTTCAGACACATTATGAGAAGGGAGGATTCATTAGAAAAGAAAATAATGCTGGGAAAGATGGAAGGAAGTAGAAAGAGAGGAAGGCCGCATGCCAGATGGATGGACTGTATTAAGGAGGTCACGGGTATGGGTCTGCAGGAATTAAGCAGAACAGTGGAGTACAGAGAGTCTTGGAGATGTCTCATCCATAGGGTTGCCATGTATTGAAATTGACTCAAGGGCAGTTAACCAAAGTGTGCCCAGCCTACAACACCAGTGTGTGTTTTTTTAATGCTTGAATGATGTCTGAGCAATAAGTTTGTAGAGTTTTATAATACAGTACAATAAAACACATATGCTGGTTCTCTAGCCTTATTTAAAGTGAAGAAATCATTGGAAAGGTATAAGAGTCTATGAAACAAAATCAAGAAATAAAACATGAGAAGGAAAATTCCAGCTCCTAGCCTAATATGTACTTCAGAGATTCCCATTTTTGACTATAGAACATTCTCTGAAAGCTCTTGCTGTCCCTTAAGCCCTATTATCCAAGAAATCCTTCCACATCATGATGCTCTTCCCACTTGCAGTGTGTGTGTGTGTGAGAGAGAGAGATACAGTCAGGGGGATCCTGTTGGGATCTCAAATTTTTGATTGGAGTCTTCTTTGTGCCTCATCCACCCTTCATCATTCCTAGTGAAGGAAGGTCCAGGACATTCAAAACCACACCAGTACAAAAGATGAGTTACAAAAGATGTCAAGAGGCATAGCTACATGCTCCTGGGATGATGATGATAATAATAATAATAATAATAATAATAATAATAATAATAATATATTTATACCCCACCCCTCTGTCAACAATTGGGGTGGCTAACAACAGTTAAAATTCCATACAGTATGTATAAAACACAACCTAAATCCCACCCACCCCTTAAAAAATATTAAACTAAAAATATCTTAAAACATCATAATTAAAACAATATAAATAAAATGATGATTCTGACTTAACAAACTACTAGACAAATATGAAATTACGCAAGCAAGGAAGTGGCTACATCCTAGGAGGGAGGAGGTAGAATGGGGGAATTCCTGAAGCCGGGATCAATCAGGAAAGCCCTGCTGGAAGAGATCTATTTAATGGCTTTTAAAAAGCTGCTTAAAGTCTTAATTTGACGGTTCTGATCCAGCAGGCCATTCCACAATCTGGGGGTGATTACCGAAAATGCACTCTGGGAGGTTGCGGACAGCCTAGATTTTAATGGCTGGAGCAGGTTCCTCCCAGAGGACCGGAGAGGGCAGGGAGGATTATATGGGAGAAGGTGGTCCCGAAGACAGGTTGGACCCAAGCCATTTAGGGCTTTAAAGGTCATAACCAACACCTTATACTGGGCCCAAAAACTAATAGGCAGCCAGTGGAGAGACTTTAGTACAGGTGTCATGTGGTCTCTCCTTGATGTTCCCGAGACCACTCTGGCTGCCATGTTTTGTACTAATTGCAGTTTCCAGACCAAGCACAAGGGTAGCCCCATGTAGAGTACATTACAGTAATCCAGATGGGAGGTTACCAGCATGCGAACCACAGTCTCAAGATCCCTTACTTCTAGGAAAGGGCGCTGCTGGCATATCAGCCGAAGCTGATAAGAGGCGCTCCTGACTGTCGCATTTACCTGATTAGTCATCAGGAGCGATGAATCCAAGAGTCCCCCCAGACTGTGAACACAGTCCTTCACGGAGAGTGTGACCCAGTCCAGGACTGGTGGTTGCAACCCAATTCCTGGATTCGGGGCCGCTACTGTGAGCACCTCCATTTTGTCTGGATTTAATCTCAAACGGTTTTTCCTCATCCAGCCCATTACTGCCTTAAGACATTTGTTGAGAGGAGAGATGCCATTGGAATTCAAGGCTGATGACCGAGAAATGAAGAAATAGATCTGGGTGTCATCAGCATACTGATAACACCCAGCCCCATAACTCCAAATGATCTCACCCAGCGGCTTCATATAGATGTTAAAGAGCATCGGGGACAGGATGACACCCTGAGGGATGCCACACATGAGGTCCTTTTTTGCCGAACGACTTTCCCCAAGCAGCACCCTCTGGAACCTGCCCGAGAGGAAGGAACTGAAACACTGCAGTGCAGTGCCTCCAATTCCTAACCCACTCAGTCGGTCCAAGAGGATGCTATGATCAATAGTATCAAAAGCCGCTGAGAGGTCTAAGAGCACCAACAGGGTCACACGTCCCCTATTGATACTCAGATGCAGGTCGTTGGTCAAGGCAACCATGGCAGTCTCAACTACAAATCCTGTCCTAAAGCCAGTTTGAAATGGTTCTAGATAATCGGTTTCATCCAAGACTGCTTGGAGTTGAAGAGCATCAGCCCTCTCGATCACTTTGCTCAAGAATGGTAACATAGAGACTGGCCTATAGTTGTTCATCTCCAGGGGGTTCAGGAAAGGTTTTTTCTGAAGCGGTCTAACTGCTGCTGCCTTTAAACAAGATGGAAAACATCCTTCCCTGAGGGATGCATTGATGTTGTTCTTAAGGAACATCATCAAGGCATCCTCCCCCCCCCCCCCCGGACAGCCAGTCATGAAGGGCAAGGATCGAGAGGACAGGTTGTCTTTGTCCAGGAAAGCAGCCAAAGGGATGATAAGACAGCTAGCTCTAAACAAACAAAATCCCCAGTGCAGCAGAGTCGGTGTTAACTACACAGTCTGGGAGATACACAGTAACTCTATCAAAGGGATTACCAAAAGGATTGTCAGACGGTCCGAGGTTTGAGGTATCAGATAGGCAGTTCGATAAACAGTCCAAGGTCAAGGTTTCCAGATAGTCAAGATGATCTAGGAGACACGGAGCCAGAGACAAAGTCTTTCCCGTAGAAGAGTCAGATATCCACTGGCAAAGCACCACCCATGCTCCAAGTTCTTAAGAAGGCAAGGAGCTGGCCTTCAGCTGTGTCTGATTATCAACACGCTTCTGCTGAAGCCTCCGTGATCTTCGCAAGCCCTCTCTTTCTGCTTGATGCTCCTTAAAGGTAGGCACACTGCCCAGATCCTCCTCCCTGACTACAACATTAGGCAGCCCTGACTGCTGAGCCTCTGGAGGGCCCACAGCCTCTGCTACAGCAGAACTAGGGCCAGCCTCTGGCTCTTCCACTACAGGTTCAAGTCCCAGGGGCCCTGGCTCCTCCCTTACAGGTTCAGGTCCCAGGGGCTCCAGCTCATCCCCTGAGTCCTCTGAATCATCCTCCAGGCAGGGCATGACAGTCTTCCTCAATCTACCAAGTAGCTTGTCCACATCCTCGGTTCTCACAGATTGAAAATGATCCAGTAAAATTACATCAACGGAGCTGCTGGACACATCATCTATTGATTCTGTTATTATACTGGTGTCCAAGTCAGCTCTTATCTGAGAGATTTTATCCACAAATAAGTTGTTAAATGCATCACAGCAGGCTGCTGTACGGTTAAGTAATGGGTTCTGCACAGGTGGAACCTGTGTCAGTTCCCTTACCACCTTAAACAGCTCTGCTGGACAAGACTCTGCAGACACAATACATGCAGAAGAGAAAGATTTCTGTGCTGCACGTATTGCCTCTTGATAGGACCAAATAAAGTTCCTATGACGAGTCCTGTCAGATAAGAGGTTAGTTTTCCGCCAGGTGCGCTCTAGTCATTGTCCAACCTGCTTCATTCTCCTAAGCTCTTCTGTATATCATGGCTTACGATTTAAAGTGGGTTGGAAATGACACTTGGGAGCGATCGTGTCGATAGCCTTGGTGAGATCAGTGTTCCATGTATTAACCAAAGCTTCGACAGGATCGCTGGCATTACCAACCATTAGACTCTCTAAGGCTTTCTGAAATCCAAGTGGTTCCATTAGCCTTTGAGGACGGACCATTCTAATAGGTCCACCACCCCCGGTTGGACGGACAGAGGTTCTTAGCTCAGCCTTGACCAGGAAATGATCCATCCATGAGAAAGCGGTGGTTTTTATAACCTCCACCCATGGATATTCCTGTTCCGTACTAAAGACCGCATTGAGTGTATGACCGCACAATGACTGGGCCCAACAACCAATTGTGATAGGCCCATGTTTGTCATGGATTCCATGAACCCCCAAGCCGCACCTGTTAGTTTTGTCAAACTGGTCTCTAGAGGGATGTTGAAGTCGCCCGGAACTAAAAGTCTGGGCAACTCCAGCAACAACTCTGAGACCAGCTGTATCAACTCGGTTAGGGAGTCTGCTAGACTACGGGGTGGTTGGTATACTAGCAGAATCCCCAAACTATCCTTGGTCCTCAGGCTCAGGTACATACACTCGAAGTGGACTGTGTTCTGGACAAGTATTCTGGTCAAAGCAAGGTTGCTTTTGTGAAGCAGAGCCACTTCGCCCCTCCGCCCACTTCCCCTTACTTGCTCACTGATGGGTTACTGTGACCAAGTCAGCCCAGCATTCAAGTCAGCCCAGCATTAAAAAATAGTTCTTTCTTCTATATTAAAGCAAATTAGAACTAAAAACAGGGCTCTGATTTCTGTCCTGCATGCTTCAGCATCCAGTTTGTGTTCAGTTATTTGTTTTCAGCTTGAGATTTTATGGTATTTGTAGTTCTTCACATATTTAATTGCTCACAATATTGATTTTTTTTTAATTTTAATGGGTTAATCATTTAATTTGGATCTTTTTTAACAGATAGTTTTATGTTTAAGTTTCTTTTAAGTGACATTGGGCCTAAGCAGACTGCCAGAAATAGTGCACATTAAATTGAGGCACTGTCCTGGCTCAGTGCTAAGGAATCATGGGAACTGTATTTTTTTCTGGGACATTGAGCCTTCTCTGTCAGAGAGCTCTGGTGCCACAATAAATTACAGTTCCCATGATTCCCTAGCACTGAGCCAGGGCAGTGCCTCAATTTAATGTGCACTATTTCTGGCAGTCTGCTTAGGCCTATTGTTCGCCTCCTTGAGCACTATCTATAGTTTTAGGATAAAAGTGGGATAAAATGTAAAACAACATCAACTACAAATAAAAGCACAATATCAACATTTTATTTGGGGCAGTTAAATCTATGAAAACCATATTGTTTCTATATCACTTGTCTACTGTGGTACTTGATGTACACATCCAAGGAACATAAGATAATATTTTAAGGGGCATCTACTTCCAAATATATATATATATATCTTTGTTGCTGTTGTGTACCTTCATGTCAACTCCAACTTATGAGGACCCTATCCAAGGATTTTTTTAGCAAGATATATTCAGGGAAGATTTGCCTTCCTTCAAGGCTGAAAGAATGTGTCAGGTCCAGATTTATCCTGTAGGTTCATGTAATTGAGTGGAAATTCTAACTCTTGTTTCCTGGAGTCCCAGTCCACCATTGAAGAAATTATTTCACACTGGTTATAAAAAAAATAATTTGTGGGTTACCTTACCTCGACTCTTATCTGACAGAACTCGCCATAGGAATTTTCTTAGTTCCTATCGGGAGGCACTGCGTGCAGCGAGGAAAGCTTTTTCCTCGGCACGCATTGCGTCTGCAGAGTCTCGTCCGGCAGAACTGTTTAAGGTGGTGAGGGAGTTGACGCAGGTGCCCCCTGCGCCGAATCCCTTACTTAACCCGACGACAGCCTGCTGCGACGCATTTAACAACTACTTTGCAGATAAAATCTCTCAGATAAGAGCCGACCTTGCCACCACTATTGAGACAGAGTCTATAGGCGAGGTGTCCACCAACTCCGCCGATGTAGTTTTACTGGATCAATGGCAATCTGTGAGTACCGAGGACGTGGACAAGCTGCTTGGCAAAGTGAGGAAGACAACTTGCTCTCTCGACCCTTGCCCATCTTGGCTGGCCATCCAGGGGGGGGATGCAGTGAGGAGACTCCTAACGGATATCATCAATGCATCCTTCAGGGAAGGTTATGTACCATCTTGTTTAAAAGAAGCGGCGATTAGGCCGCTTCTGAAAAAACCTTCCCTAGACCCCCTGGACATGAAGAACTATAGGCCGGTGTCATTATTGCCATTTTTGAGCAAGGTGATTGAGAGAGCAGTTGCTCTTCAGCTCCAGACAGTCTTGGATGAAACCGATTATCTAGACCCATTTCAAACCGGCTTCAGGGCAGGATTTGGGGTTGAGACTGCCATGGTTGCCTTGACCGACGATCTGCGTCTGAGCATCAACAGGGGTAGTGTGACCCTGTTGGTGCTCCTAGACCTCTCAGCGGCTTTTGATACAATAGATCACGGCATCCTTCTGGACCGCCTGAGGGAGTTAGGTATTGGGGGCACTGCTTTGCAGTGGTTCCGGTCCTTCCTCTCGGGTCGGTCTCAGAGGGTGCTGCTCGGGGACTGTAGTTCCAGTAAGAGGGAACTCACTTGTGGGGTCCCTCAGGGAGCTATTTTGTCCCCGACATTATTTAACATCTATATGAAGCTGCTGGGTGAGATAATACGGAGTTATGGTGCTGGGTGTTATCAGTACGCTGATGACACCCAAATCTATTTCTCCATATCTCGTTCGTCGGCCTTGAATTCCAATGGCATCTCTTCTCTCAATGAATGTCTTGGGGTGGTAATGGGCTGGATGAGGAAAAACAGATTGAAGTTGAATCCAGACAAGACGGAGGTGCTCACAGTCTCGGCCCCGAAACCAAGAATTGGGTTGCAACCTCCAGTCCTGGATGGAGTCACACTCTTCTCCAGTGACTGTGTTCGCAGTCTGGGGGTGCTCCTTGACTCGTCGCTCCTGATGACAAATCAGGTGAATGCGACGGTCAGGAGCGCCTGTTATCAGCTTCGGCTGATACGCCAGCTGCGCCCTTTTCTGGAAGTAAGGGATCTTGAGACTGTTGTGCACGCGTTGGTAACCTCACGCCTTGACTTCTGTAATGCACTCTACATGGGGCTACCCTTGTGCCTAGTCCGGAAATTACAGCTGGTTCAGAACATGGCAGCCAGGCTTGTTTCAGGAACATCTCGGAGGGACCACATTACTCCGGTTCTGAGGTCCCTCCACTGGCTGCCTATCAGCTTCCGGGCTAGATACAAGGTGTTGGTTATCACCTTCAAAGCCCTAAATGGCTTGGGTCCAAGCTATCTTAGGGACCGCCTACTCCCGTATAATCCTCCCCGCGCTCTTCGGTCCTCCGGGAGGAAATTGCTACAGCCTCAGAAATCGAGGCTTGTGGCTACCTCCCGGGGGGCATTTTCTGTTGTCGCCCCTAAGCTCTGGAACGACCTGCCGGATGAGATCCATCTATTAACATCATTAGACAGTTTTAAAAAAGCTGTCAAGACAGATCTCTTCCGGCAGGCCTTCCCAGACTAATTACACCGGATTGGCTCCCGCCCCAGAGACGTTCCTCACGTGGCCCCATCAAATAGATGGGAGGTTCATTGACCAAGCTTTCTTTTGAATTGGGCAAGGAGGGCTAATTTTAATAATTTTGTAGTTTTAGTTTAATTTAATCTTAATGTTATTGATTTATTGTTTTAAATTATCTTCATTTAATACTATTTTAAGGGGGGGAGGGGGGGTTACTGTATACTATGTATAATGTATGCTTGTTTTAAACTGTAAGCCGCCCAGATTGGTTCGCCATGGGGTGGGGTAAAAATAAATTTTATTATTATTATTATTATTATTATTATTACCTGAAGCATATATATTTCCATCAGTTCATACTTATCTGGAAGTGAATTATATTGGTTGGCTCTTATTCTCAGTAGAGATGCACAGACATGCATATTTTTTTCCCCAAAAAATAAAAATAAAAATTCAATTCCCCCCCCCCCCAATAATACAATACATTAGTATTATATTAGTTTTTAGAAAGACTTTTGTTTCCACTGTGATGCTTGCCACTTTTGACCTTTTTCAGAAGCAACCATCCAAAATGATTGGTCCATTTGAATTTGCTTTGATCTTAGAACAATATTATTAATTTCTATCAGAAGAGACATTATCTGGAAATATGAGTATGCACCTACATTTATTGCAAATTTAGAGATAATATATCAGTAAAACATGTTGCAATCAACTTATCATTATTTTGAATGAACTTTTCTTCTGAGAAATATGCAGCTAAAAAGTTACCCTTAATTGACATGAGCTTCAACCAGATCTTTAATTTTGCACTAGAAATCAATTATGGGCACAATTATGCAAGTGTAATCAATTGCAAGAACAAATCATATTTCTTTTCCCAATTTGTTCCTACAATTGGTTGCACCTGTTAATTTTGAGATGTAGATTCTGAGATAAATAATAGTTAGCAGAGTAGCAACAGCACATTTCTGGTGACTTTGGGGATTTATGCATATACCACCTTTCACATGGAGTGGGGCCCAAAGTGGCTTACAATAAACCCTGTCAAAAGTTCTTATTAGATTTGCTCCAAGTTCAGCTCAGTTCAGTCTATTTACCTGAATGTATAAATAGATTGTAAATAAAGTATTTGCCTAAAGTTGCTTACCACAAATTACCAAGTGGCTCCAAAGAAATAATGTGTGATAAGCACACATACACACACAAACTTACACACCCGTGTATGTATCCATTCAATGTAAGTAGATTCAAACATTACTTTAAAACATTTCAGCAGTCCAAAATCAGAATATGTGTATTACATCAGGTTTCTTAAGAGTTTATAATACTTTTTAAAAGACCTATTTTCAGTATCTCTCAGCACTTCACTTCCTTCTGAACTTTCCCCTCAAGCAACTATTAAAATCTGAAATCACAGCAGATAAATCTATCATTTGGGTTGACTTTGATCAAAGATTGTAATCATTAATGATATAAACTCCATTTAAAGAGGGTATCACATTTACATTCATTTTTTTCATGTGTAATGTATGTATAGATACAAGAAATTCATGAAAGCATTACACTTAATGTAAAATAAACTCACTTGTAGTTTCTGTAGGGCTGCATCCACACTGCAGAAATAATGTAGTTTGACACCACCTTAACTGTTTGGGTTCAGTGCTATAAAATTCTGGGAACTGTAGTTTTGCAAGTCATTGGTCTTTTCTGTCAGAGAAAGCTCTGGTGCCAAACAAACTACAGTTTCCAGAATTCCATAGCATTGAGCCATAGCACTTAAAGTGGTATTAAACTGAATTATTTCTGTACTAAAGATGCAGTTTTGATGGCAAGACTTGCATGGAGGACAGTAACTTATTCCTTCAAAAAGCAGCAGAATGCAACCAGGAGACACATTTACTAGCCAAAGTCTAGCTCACCAGTGGATGTGTTCCTGCTTCAATGAAACATCCTCTCTTTTCCTTGGCAGAGGGAACTGTTAGGAGTTTATATCTTCCTTTTGTCATGATCTACTGGCACTCTGGAGTAGGATGCACAAATGAGATATATATTTAACCAACATGCTGTTTAGTAACAAATGATGGAGGCTAAAAACAGCTTGGAATCATGGAAACTCTTATGATAATTGAAAATCCTTTCCTGAATCTCATCTATTAGTAGAAGAAAAGAGGTAGGAGGATGTCACAAACCATAATTCTATACACAGAAATAGCAATGTGGAATGAAGGTTCTTCCAAGAGATTAAAGTTCCATTCTATTGAGAAATACCTAGAGAACTATAACAATCTGATTAGATTTTAAAATAGTTCTATTTAATAATAATAATAATAATAATAATAATAATAATATAATTTATTTATATTTCCTGCCTCTCCCTACGGATCGAGGCAGGAGTACAAAGGTAAAATGTACAAAATTTACAACAGTACAATCAATAAAAAAAGAAAAACATAACAATAAAAAGAAAGGGAGAGATGACAAAGGATGAAAAGGGCGACTGGGCAAAGATTTTCATATTTGAAAAAGGCTTTGAAGAGACTTGCATAGCCACAATGGCTAATGGTCCATGTCAGTGAATTGGTAAATCCACTTTGAGTTTAGTTTGAACTTTAGAGGCACCATCTAGGGTGCAGAATTCTATCAGCAAAACAGTTTCAGCATATTGGGTAGCTCCTTTAAAGTTCAAAAGTGTGATGAGGATGAACACATTGTCTCCATTCCACCTGCTCCAGTGGTGACATAGGAAGTGAGGGTGGGGAAGAGAGCCATGACTAACCATGGAGGCTGTCAGCATGCTCTTGGTTTCTGGATAATACATGTTCACATCTTGAAACTGTAACCTCTGTATGAAGAATGTGAGCAGTGCAGTTAGCTAGGGTCAGACTCTGCTCAACCACACAGTGACTTTGGGCCCACACGGATTCCAGAGTTGTCAACAATGAGTTGCCCTTATGGGTGTGGGGGTGGATGACCGGTAGGTTATCTGATTGCTGAAGCCTGGCCTCATGCCAATCCAGCACTATATACTTGTTAAAGCTGTATCTTTTTCAGTCTCAAAAGTTATTTTGAATATGTCTTGACTTCATCCATCTGTCAGCCCTCTCTCCTGGCAACTGAAACTGTTTATGGCTGTATCTGCACTGCAGAAATAATGCAGTATGACACATTTTAACTGCCAGGGCTAAACACTATGGAATTCTTGAAGTTGTAGTTTGTTGTGGCACAACAGCTCTCTGAAAGAGAAGACTAAATACCTGGCAAAACTACAAATCCTAAAATTCCATAAGCATTGAGCTATGGCAGCTAAACTGCATCATTTCTACAGTGCAGAAGCAGCCACAGTTGCATTGTAAAAGAATGAAATTATCTTCATTATGTTACTGTTACTTGTCATATCTTAGTTATCACTAAAGGGAGTATGCACAAGTAACTCATTATTTGTAACTAGCTTCTTTCAAGCTAAACGTACTGGAGACTGACCAGGATGGAGAGAAGATTAGAAATCATGTCAAATATATGTGAAAGGGCTGGATGCATTTATCCCAGAGAAAAGAAGATAATAGAGAGGCATGGAAGCTGTCTTCAAATATGTTAAGAGACACAACGAAAATGGATCAGATGTGTTCTCTGCTGCTCCACATGACAGAACTAGAACAGATGGGTGAAATGTACAATAAAGCAGATAAAGGCAATGGAGAAGCTTCCTAAAGGCAAACACTGTTTAATGGTGGAAAAGACTTCTTTAGGATACTGAAGTCTCTCTTTTGTTGGAAAACAAGGAGTCTGGCTCTTGACAGGCAATTCTCCAGACTGCTGCCACAGCAACTCTAGTTACTCTAGATGACTTCCAAGAATCCTTCCAGCACTAAAATTCATTTTACACATATGCACTCCTAAGCACTGTGAAATACACAGATGGAAGACAGTATTTTATCACTCAATGCACTGCTATATTGATAATGGAGAATAACATAAATAACACAGACAAGCAGAGGAGATAATGTATAACTCTGTATTGTGAAAAGTTGTTGTTGTTGTTGTTGTTGTTCCCAGTACACTTTAAAAATAAGTACACTTTTAAAAAAAATAATTCAAATTATCAACATCTGGGGAGAAATCTGAGGAGACTAGACTGCTAGAAATAGTGCAAATTGAGTCCACATTAACTGCCCTGGTTCAGTGCTAGGGAATCATGGGAATTGTATTTTTTCTGAGACATTGAGCCTTCTTTTCCAGAGAGCTCTGGTGCCACAATAAACTACAGTTCCCATTATTCCCTAGCACTGAGTCAGGACAGTTAAAGTGGACTCAATTTGCACTATTTATGGCAGTCTGCAAAGGCCATTATACAATTATTCCTATCTATGAGCCAGAGTTCCCCCTCTCCCTCCCCCAACTTAGAACATATGAAATAGTTCTTATGCCATTAAGAAGTGCTAACATTGACAAATGTTGGATTTATACAGATGATTGTACTGTGTACCCTCATGCCATCAAAATTCAAAAGGCAGTTGTGCATGGCATTTTATTATTAACACTTTGAATAATTTAGGAATAAATCAATAGGAATTGTCATCCAAATGAGTAGCTTTACAGCTTGTGACTTCACTGTTGTGAACCCAAAACTGGTGGCAATTCAGTGTAAGACACCTGGGGGCCATTCCCACATGTATTTAAATCACTTTGTGAGTCACATTGACACTGGGTCTCTGAATTGATTCAGGCCGGTGCATAGTTCCCACTATGGAAGTGTATTATTTCATTATTCCATTAATTTGTGTCTTTTTTGACACAATTGTTGTATCCACTTGATTTGCACTGCTGTCAATCAAATTGCATAATTGGTGGAGAGGATGAGGTCCTTGCAGCACTCATGGATGCCTCCAAGGGGGCAATGCTGCTCCTCTCCTCCTCCTTGGCAGACAGTGGGAGCAGTTCCAGAAGTGACAGGGCCCTCCTCTTCCACCTTCGCTGCTGCCACTGCCACCCAGCCACTCTCAACAAGAGGAAGAGCAAGGCATATCCAGAGAAGGGGGAGCCTTGTCCTCCTTGGCAGTGAGGACATCAGGTCACCCTGGTTATGGGATTGGACCTAAGTTTAAAAGTTTGGGACTCCATCCCCTCCACCCCACCCCACCCATTTCCCCCCTCTCTCACAACCATTTAATATTTTCCATCTTAAACAGAAAGACTGGGGAAATGATGCCAGGTCAGGGCACATCCTCCATTTGTGTCTTCTGTCCAGGAGAAATTACAAAGGGTTCTCCATTTGGAGCAGGACTAAGAAGCATGAACTGACATTTATATATGAGTGCTTTTAGTGCTGGAGCCCTTGCGCTCACATTGAAGGCTGGCATCACATGAAGTCACTGGGAGCTCAATGGCAGGGATTTGGGCCACTGAGAAGCCACCAAAGGAGGGAGTGAGGGAGTGGGGAGGAACAGAGTGGAGAGATGAGAGAAAGAGAGAGAAAGAGAGAGAGAGAGAGAAGAGTGGGTTTCTTTTCGCAGCCAAACCTTCAACTCAAATGGACACCCTGCCAGCAAAAATGGGGGATATCACACACACAGACACACACACACACACACAAAACCTAAAAACATCCATATAAATTCATGCTTCCTAGTCATGCTCAGAATGGTGGTCATTTCGGTATTCCACCTGGACAGAAGATTAGAATGTAGGACAGGTCCTGAAAAGGAGAAGGGAAAAATGGTGGATTTCCCCAAAACCAGGGGTGAGATGGATAATGCCCTCTGCCAGCCCTCTACCATTAGTCCCTCCCCTTCTGTGTGATGCAATTCAGGTCCATCATTACTACTTGCTCAACATGCTTGCTAATTGATTATTTTCAAAAGAACCACCAAAAGATCTGTCTTTGAAAAGAGTATTTTTCTTTGCATTTGTCTCACTTCAAAGTGAGTCAGAATGATCACAGTCACATCTGAAACTGAATCCAATGTGAATGAGGCACATATAAAGCAATCAGCAAATTGTTTCAAATCATAGTGGGAATGAAGTCCTGGTTTCTTTTTGACCTTGCCAGGGTTTTCATTTGGGCTCTTTGCTCATGACTGCCTGTGAATGCCAACTTTTGATGTCATCTTGGATTTTCTTAAATTGAATGATGATATGTCTGTACTACTTGTGATTGAGCTGTGTTAGGAAAGGTCTTTCCCCCTCTTTTTGATATTATCCTTTGATGGCAGGCACATATATTCTGTTCCAAAGGAAGGTGGCTTTTGTATTAAATTTTATTTGAAGTTTTATCACTTATGTGTCACCTGAACTAGATTCAAATATAGTCCCCATACTACCCTCTTTCTAGTGGCTCTTTTTGTGCATTTGAAGTGCATACAGAACCAAGCCTATTGTTACAACTGGCAATTTTCAAGGATTCAAAGCATGGTTGGTGTCATCTAAAATGATATAGCAAGGCTGAGCTAAATCAGACAATTGTCATTTTGCTCAGATCAGCTTTCCATGACAGAGAAAATTGTAATTTATTCTTGCATCATCAGTTTCCACTGATGCAAGATTGCAAAGAGAACGTGACATGTGGTAAAGAAGGAAGTACATGAATCAGGCCGACTGAATCTGATCCCATAACTACCAATGCCAAGTTACTTGCTTGCTCAGTCAACGAAAAATAAAACGTCAATCAGTCAACAGAATTCCTAAGGGAGATTACATATACATACATCCTGATTTAGGAGGAGGAGGAGATGCAGGAGATGAGGGCAAGGGAAAATGCCAGCAATATCACTGTTGTAATCATCTTGTTGGTGGCCATGTATTTAATTTTAATGTTTTTAAATTCTTTCAAATCATGTTATTGCGTGTTTTAAATCATTCTCAATGTTATTGATAGGTTAATTACAACATGTTTGCCTTTTGTATATATTAACCATTGTGTATTTATTTTAATTTATACGCTTACTTGAGTCCAGCTTGTGGGAAGAAAATATGATATATAGACATAATAGCAATAATGATATACACGTCTTGCTAGAATTGTATCAATGAGTTTGTAATTACAGGTTTCCTGATATGTCCCTTGGAAGGTTGCATGGACAGATATGATATTACAGGTTGGGATTCTATCCATTGACCATGTACCCATCTCTCAGTCTGGAGAGTTTGGGTCTGTGTTTTTGAATGTGGATCACTAGGACAGATTAGGAACTCTATGGATTGGTGTTCTGCTTACCTTGTTGCTCAACAGTCTCCCTCTCTGAACTAGCCAGAGTATGTTGCAGGGTGCTGTTGGATTCCTTGCAGCTTGTGGTGCAAGGGGACTTTAATATGTGCACATAAATTGCTCTATAAGGAGTAATAAGTCCGTTGTGGCAACCATGAGTCTGTCCTAAGTGGTGTCTAACCGCACTCACACAAATGAAGTCTAGACCTTGTTTTATGTACTAGATGGGATGATGATTATCTGCAAGTGAAGGAGTTTTCTATTGTTTCTTTGTGATGGACAGATCATTTCTTAATCAGGCTTAGACTTGCTGGGATTTAGAGCTTCTGCAGGGATGGGGAACAAATTATGAATGTCCATCCTAAGAGGTTTATGTCTTCATGGTTCCTGATGGCTTTTATGGATTTTCTTGTTGCATCTTCTTGTGCATTTTCTTGTTTGCACTGGCACAAAGGACACGAGAAGCATCTTATGGGTTTAAACAGGCCACAACTTTTATTTCGCTATACAGGATCTATTATTATAACACAATAAACCAATAAATTTGTCACGTGTGTAGGTGAAGGTGTAACCACCCAAGTGGGTGGTCCTTCACCCCATGTGACAAGATAAATAAACAATAACAACAACAAATTTACAAACCCTTCCCCTCCGGAAGTGAGGTCATATTACTTCATATGATGTCATTCGCTTAATGTCTTCATGCATTTAACTGGACACATCATTTCCTTTAATTTTTCTACAGCCAATTTATTCCCCAATTAATTCAATTAGCCAGATTAATTTCCTGTGGGGTGGGGGTCATTACCCGCCCTGAGTAAAACCATTTTTTCCCAGTTATAGACCCTACCCCAAAGTTGTGACAAAGCAATTAACAACAATAATAACCAATAATACACCAAGATCCATTCCAATTAAATTTTAATCTCTGGGAAGGTGAAAAACCCAGGGAAACCCTGGGAAAAAATTCCCTCCCGACCCCCAAAGGCAACCAGCCTAAGCCTGAGAGTAGCCAAATTACATTTTCATAATTAAGGGTGGGAGGGATGAGTCACTCAGTTCAAGCTCTAAAATGGCAGCACTGAGCTATAAAGAACAAATTCTCACTCAAACTCTTGAGAGACCAGCAGCATTCTGAGACTTCAAATTAGCAACCAGACCACCTTATTGGACAAAGCGCGCAGGTGTTCTCATTCTCCCGCGCACTTTGTCCAATCAGGCTTTTCGTGTCTTTATATAGCCAGCACAAGAAACTCCTCCCAACTCGTCGGGGGGGTGTCTTTCTTGTTGCATTTGCAGGTGATTCTGTGAAAGCCCTGGTTGATCCTTGGAATAGAGAAATAACCAGGGTGTATATGTCCCCTCTCATGGTCTACAGCTAAACCAGTCATCCCACTGTCTAAGAAACTGGCAGCAATTAAGTGAGTGAGATCTCAGTTAGAGAGCTATTGGCAGAAAACATTGACTAAAGTCTATTTGAAGGCCTAGGGTGGGGCAAGAAAAATAGAAAGAAACTAAACACCTCCCTTAGTTGTATTTTTCCCCTCTATCACCATTGCATTTGGAAAGATCCGTTCAGTGAAGCTCTTTCAAGTAGTCAGAGGTATGTTACAACCTGATCCACATGAATATTTAAGCCTCACAACATTCCACTGTGAAGAATTAACCTAGCACTTTGAGATAAAATTGTTTGGATTTGCTCCAGCTGCAGTGCTATATTTAATACAGACTCTGCTTTTCTCACGATAATTGATACCTTTCAATTTGTGCAGGCTGAGAATAAAGACAGGATACTTGGAGAGGTAGGGATGGCTCCCTATGTACTAGGCTCTTGTTCCTCCTGGCCTATTGAACGCCAGAGACTTAGGGGGTGACAGGAGTTATTAATTCTTTTTACAGCATGTCAGGGTCCCAATATGCCTGAAGGAGGCTGTTGCAAGACCTCCATTGAAGAGGAAAAAAATATTCTCCCCTGTATCTTACTGTATTTGAGAGTTATTGCCTAATCCTTAATACTCCATTTTGGGGCAAGGTATCAGAGCATGTGGTGGCTTCTCAGCTTCAGTGGTTCTGGGATGAGGTGCATTGCATAGATTCATTTCAGTCTGATTTGGGATTCAGTTAGTTTTGGTCACCTTACTAAATCTGGAACTGGAACTGCATCTACATCTGGAACTGGACAAGAACAATATGTCCTTGTTGATTGTGCTTCACTTATCAGCAGATTTTGATACCATCAACCACATTATTATTCTTGATTTAGCTCACTGGGATGGAGTTTGAAGGCAACTGGGCCAAATAAAGTGCTTTCCAGGTGCTTTAGGGGTGTGGTGTTCAAATACTTGGTAGTCACTCCAGTGCTGCCTAATGTGGCCTGAAGCTGGCCCAAAAGGACAGGCAAAAAGCTGCTCCAGCTGGGACTGCAGCATTTGGTCATTGCAGTTCTGGAGTGATCAGGGGCCCATCTGTTTCACCCCACTGGTTTATAGTAGTTCTGGTCTTTCATGGAGAGGTGCTCTCAGAAGATGTTGCGGGAGGATTCCTGATACCTTGGCCATTGGCGGGATTCTGGTTTGTCCCCTATGCTATTAACATAGATATGCAATATCTGTGAAGTGTAATCTGGAGTTTTGGGGTCAGGAGTCACCAGTATCCAATGAATCTTTTTCTATGTTAAACTGATACTTGGCATCTGTAATGCAGTAGGCAAACAAAATAAAGGTTAATCAAAACAAGACAGAGGTTACACTCTCTCTGAAATCTCTAAATGTTTGGGTGTACTTCTCTAGATTCAAACCTGAGCCTGGATGTTCAGGTTTTGGTGGTGGCTAGGAGTGTGTCCACAAGCTAGTGTGCCAGTTGCACCTGTTCTTGTAGGTATCTCATTCAGCCATGCCCTGTTTAGATTACTTTAATGCTCTGCACAAGAGCTTCTTTTGAAAAGTGTCAGAAATTTCAATTGGCTCAAAGAGTTGCAGCCAGATTGGAGTTGGCTATAGGGTCCATAATATTCCTTTATTGCAGAAGCTCCATGGGTGACCAGTCCATTTCTGGGTACAATTCTAAGCACTGGCTGTGACCTATAAAGCCCCATACAGCTTGATACCAGACTATTTGATGGACCATATCTCTGTATATAAGCCTGTGTGAATTTTAAGTCCTTTAGGATAGGTCTCTTCCTCTTTCTAAGATAGTGGCCTTCTTACTCTCTGTTGGCAAGTAAAAACTTTCCTTGTCCACCAGGCTTTTAAGAACTAACTATTGCGAACTTTTAATGGTGTGATGTGCTGTTTTGTTGATTTTAAATATACATTTTAATTAATTTTAAATAGTGTTGACTCAATTTTTTTAAAATGACACACACACACACACACACACATTGATTGTTTACTGATTTTAATCATTTGAAAACTACCTTGAGTCCTGTTATTGATAAAAAGGTTGGAAATCATCATAGTGATGTTGGGGGGGGGGGGAGTAAATTATAAACATGTCTGCATTTGAGATGAGTGTAAAGGGAGCATGACTCATTTCCATATGATTCACCTAATGGACTTGCTGTTGGACAAAGGTCAGATCAATATTCCAACATTTGTGCATTTATTTTTTAGTTGCATTTATATTTATTCTTTCTTGCATTGAGCTCAAGGTCAAGGCTCTTTTCTTCATCCTCTCCTGAAGTAGTTCAGTCTGAGAGTGATTGGCTCAAACTCAGCCAGCAAATTTTATGGCTCATTGAACTCTACTAGCAGGATAGGGTAGCGATCCACATGATGAAAAAGAAAACAACTTTTTCTACTAGGCTTAATGCATTTGGACTATTGTCCTTCTTCTGAAGCATACGGAATATAACAGTTAAAAAAAAAAAACCTCTCTATAACAGGACTTCCACCAACAAGACCTAAAAACCTCCCAAATCCCAACTAATTTTCTGACCACTACACTACTCCCTATCTCTGGGGTTCATCTCTAGCTACACTTCTGTTGACTTCTAAAATGTCTACATCTGCTCAGCACAGTCTTGTTCACACACACATATTGTGTGTTTCATTGCAAAGTTGTCATTGGTCTGTTTTATTGTAATTTTGTTTTAAGTTAAATTTTAATGTTGTTATGAATTTAATATATTTTTAGGGGGGTGAATGTTTTTTGTATTTTAAGAGATTGTGCTTTTAGATTGTAAGATGCCTTGATAGCCTCGGCTAAAGGCAGGATATAAATAAATTATTATTATTATTATTATTATTATTATTAGACCTTTACCCACAGCCCATAGTAATTATTCTTTCTTCTTCATTGAAACATAGGGAGCTGGCTTATACTGTGGACGGACCATAGGTTCATCTTACCCAGTATTGTTAACACTGACTGGCAGTATTTCTCTAAGGTTTTAAACAGGACTTCTCTCTTACATACTATCTCTCTCTCTCTCTCTCTCTCTCTCTCTCACACACACACACACACAGACACACACAGACACACACACACACACACACATAGAGTCTTGTCTGGAGATCCCAAAGATGAAACTTTTAGTTTTCTGTCTATCATGTGCTATAGCCTTTTGTTTGGTCTTTAAAAAGAGAAAAAGAGATCCTTTCCCCTTGTATGCAAAGGTTCTGCTGTGTTGGACTCTGAACAATGTAAGCCAAGTAATTATGGATCTTAAGAGGGTAAGATACATGAAGGCTTTTTTCATGAATAAATGTAACACAGCCATAAGGTGTGGATCAGGATCTGGCTTTATTCTGCTAATGTACGGATTTCAACAAATTGACCTTTCTGCAGTCTACAGCACCACTAATTACTTTGAATATTGCTTGCTCTAAGTAATGATTATTTGTGTAGGTTTTCACCTTCAAGGGAGAAAAAAAGCAGAGTGGAGAGAGAGAGAGAGAGAGAGAGAGAATGATTCATGATGAAAAAATTTCCATCCTGTACAGATCATTTAGTTAAATATGGAGGATTGTGGCCAATTTTGAATAGCGATGAAGAAGAGTGAGATTGTTCATTTCCTGGGGTAGCAGCAGAATGTGTAATGACAGCTTAGTTTTCCTTGAAATACATTGTCAAGAAGTACCATATAGCTTGCTTTGGAATGATGTCATTCTAACTGACATTTGAGTTGCAATAATGAGATTACCTAATCTCTTTAAAACCACTGAAATACAAGTTTTAGATTAGCTCAAAGTCAAATCAAGCTTCCCATGTACCATTGACTGCCTCCCCTTGCCAAGGGAAAGAGAAATGTGGGATGACAAAATGACATCCTGGTAGTCTATACTAGGTGATGAAAAACACCCTAGGCTGTGACTTTCTTCTTCCACCCCCAAAGTGGCCTTCAGATAAAACTAATTATTGAGCAGGGCATTATTCTAACTCTACATACAAATACAAACCCTATTTATTTCTTGTGCTGTGATATAATCAGGCTGATTTTCCAGGTCTTTCCAAGGCTGGCCTAATACATTTTGTTATTCTTCATGGAGTAGCAAATGTTCTGTTAATTTTGTGTTAACTGATTTTTAACAAATTAATGCAACACATGGTCTAAAAGGCTATTATGAAGATTGTGCACACTGTTTTGGTTTCTCATCATTGGAAGTAGACTTTGAGGAAAAGGAAGCAAGAATGACCAGAAAGGACAAGATGGTAGCTGGAGATAGGGTACCTAATAATCCTGTTTGAACTACTGTAACACACTCTACATGAAGCTGCCTTTGGAAACTGTTTGGAAACTTCAGTGGGTGCAAAACACCTCAGCGAGAAAGCTGACTGGGGCCAGTTATAAGGAGCGTATTGCTGAAACAACTTCACTTGCTATCCATTCATTTCTGGGTACAATTCAAAGTGTTTGTCATGACCTATAAAACCCTACATGATTTAGGTCCAGAATATTTAGAGCCCTAAGATCCTCAGAAGAAAGCTTGCTCTTGTTCCTGCCACCACCACAGGCTCGCCTGATGAGGATATGAGAGTGAGCCTTCTCAGTGGCTGCTCCCACCCTCTGCAATGCCCTTCCACAAGAAACAAGACTGGCTCCCTCTCATAGGCAAACAAAAACAGTTTTGCTCAAGCAGTGTAATCATGGGATGACTTTTATATGGGGTGTTTGTTATATGGAGTGGGTACTGTGGTTTTATTGTGGTTTTAATGTTTAATTTTATATTGATTTTAGCTGATATTTTTAATTATTTTATTGTAATATGCTTGTTAGAATTTTTATTTGTGAGCCACCTTGGGTTCCTTTCTGGGAGAAAGGTGGCATAGAAATCAAAGAAAGAAAGAAAGAAAGAAAGAAAGAAAGAAAGAAAGAAAGTCTTCCATAAATTAAATCAAAAGAATGAATATAAATGTAGATAACAATACAGACAAATGCTTCCAGATCACCACTCCAGCCAAACAATGAACAAGAGTATTTTTAAAATGACTGCAGGACCTTGGAGAAAAACATGTGTATCTCTCCACTCAAGATAGATCAGCAGGTTCAACTACAATCTGAACATCCCTTCTAATTCCCATTTGTCTGTATACCTCAACCTATCTGTACCCCAGAGACATGGCTTTTACAAGGTAGCTTCAATTCATCCAAGTATCCTAGATCCTTATGTCAGTGATACTTATCTACTCTTTGTATTAAAGCATGTAACTGCTATAACATTTGAGCAGTCATCCTTGCTCTTTCAAATTCAGACTAGCAAACTTAGGGCTGATGGGAGCGCCGGATCGGGGCTGGAGCAACCACACGCTGTGGCCCTGATCCTCCTTTTTGCTGCTCCCAAAAAGTGCTGGCAAATGCTGCTCCTTTTGGGGGCAGCAAAAAACTGCCCTTAGAGCCACCGCTATGCACACTGCGCCAATGAGGTGTCCTGATTCCACGCACCGTGCGGTTGGGTGCATGGTGTGACGGTGGTCACCCCATCCCAACTCCACCTCCAGGCTGGCCCTTTAGGCTGGTCTGCATTGACCCTTAGTGCTTAACAGAGAAAACCTGGCTGCAGCTAGACAGGGAGCAGTAATGTTCCTGTAATGTTCACACTCTAAATTGCACCGGGAGGGGAAAGGGGGAGGTGCCGGTGGGAGTGGCATCTTCTGGAGGCAATTGTTAGCACCAGCACCAGGAGGGGAGAGGGGGAGGTGCTGGTGGAAACAGCACTTTCTAGAGGCTGGTCTGCCAGTCAAGCCTTGAGTGATGGTCGCTGGAACAACTGTGCCTGTTAGCGCCTGTGCTGGGAAGGGAGAAGGGGAGGTGCCAGTGTGAGTGACACCTCTAAAAGCCAGTCTATCAGTGAGGGAGATTAATGATGTAGACGCTGGCCATGGCAAGTCAATTGGAGTAGTGTGAGGCAAGGGGAGATATAGCATTAACAGGGTGGGGATGAAACACAAGGGAAGACGAGATCAATATCTGAAATTTATCCCATCTTCCACTCACCCTGTTTGCCCAAAAGAACTGAGGGTCATCCCAACCATACCACAGACCCTCACCTTGCTCCTTTGCAATGCCAGGTCAGTGAAAAACAAGTCTTATATAATCTATGATTTGTTAGAGGAGGAGAATGCCGACCTGGCTTGTTCATGGAAACCTGGTTGTGGGAGGATAGTAGTACAACCTGGGTTAAGGCCCTTCCAGCTGGTTATGCTGTTAAGGAGCAGGTTAGGGAAAGTGGGCGGGGGGGGGGGGGAAAGTTGCCTTGGTCCATAAAAGTACTATCACTTTGGCCAGGAAACCTGTCTGGAAAATGGATCACATTGATTATATTTACTTGACCCTGAAGGCTAGGGACAGTTTGGAGATTCTATTGGTTTACCATCCACCCGGTTGCTTAACAGACTCTCTGGGTGAGCTAACACAGCTGATCTCAGAGCTGGTGTTGTAGTCTACCAGCCTTCTTGTCCTGGGAAACCTCAACATCCCCTTCCAGTCTGGTCATTAGATCTGAAAGGTGCAGCTCGGGAGTTCATTACTTCCATGACAGCCATGGGCCTGTCCCAACTAGTCTCAGGCTCAACACATTGTGCTGGTAATACACTCAATGTGGTCTATAGTACGGATCAGGAATATCCATGGGCAAAGGTAATCCAGACTTCTGCCTTGTCATGGATGGATCATTTTCTCTTTAAAGTGGGATTGAAGGTTATTACCCATACCCCTCTCAGGGGTGGAGAACCTATTAAAATGGTCCACCCTCGAAGGCTAATGGAACCCAAAAGGTTCCAGGAAGCCTTAGAGGGTTTTATGGTTGGGACCGACGGTGATTCTGTTGAAGCCTTGGTTGATACCTGGAATAACAATCTTAACAGGGCTATAGACATTATTGCTCCCAAGCGTCTTTTCCAACCCACTTCAAATAAAAAGCCATGGTACACGGGTAATCTTAGTCCAATGAAGCGGGCTGTGCAATGACTAAAGCATCTCTGGCAGAAACACTGGCGTTTATCTGACAAGACACGCCATAGAAACATGTTGGATTTTTATGGATGCCAATTGATGCAGCAAAGAATTCTATGCTGCATGTATTGCATCTGAAAAGTCTTGTCCAGCAGAGCTCTTTAGGGTGATTAAAGAATTAACTACATTGCCTCCCACCCTGAACTCATTATTAGAACCAACTTAAGCCTGCTGTGATGTTTTTAATGACTTTTTTGTAGATAAAATCTCTCCGATAAGGGTCGATCTGGATGCGGGCATTATAACAGAACCAGTAAGAGAGATGTCCGGGTGCTCTGTGGACTGGTTTACACTGGATCATTTTGAGTTTGTTAATACCAATGAAGTGGACAAGCTTCTTGGAGGTGTAAGGAGAACAACATGCCCTCTTGATCCTTGCCCATCATGGTTGACCACCCAGGGAGGTGATGCAGTAAAAACACTGCTACAATTAATAATTAATGCATCCTTTAGGGAGGGAAAATTTCCATCTAACTTAAAATTAGCAGTGGTTAAACCACTCTTGAAAAAAACCTCCCTTGATCCCCTGGTGGAAAATAATTATAGTCCAGTTTCCCTTTTACCATTCTTGGGTGAAGTGATTGAGAGGGCAGTTGCCTTCCAGCTCCAGGCTGTCTTGGAAAAAGCCAATTATCTGGACCCATTTCAAACCAGATTCAGGGCAGGATATGGAGTTGAGACTGCCATGGTCACCTTAGCCGATGATCTCCATCTGGACATCGACAGGGGAAGTGTGACCCTGTTGTTGCTCTTGGACATCTCAGTGGCATTTGATACCAAAGACCAGGGGCAGGCAACCTTTCCCCTTTAAGGGCTGAGGGACTTCAGCTCCCAGAAGCCTCAGCCATGTTGGTCAATAGTCCCATGTTGGCCAATAGTTCCTGGGATTCTGGGAGCTGAAGTTCCTTGGCCCTTAAAGGGGAAAGGTTGCCTACCCCTGCCATAGACCATGGTATCCTTCTGGAACACCTGAGGGAGTTAGGCATTGGGGGCACTGCACTTCAGTGGTTCCGGTCCTACCTCTTGGGCAGATTCCAGATGGTAATGCTGGGAGATAGTTACTCTTCCAAAAGAGAGCTGACATTTGGCATCCCACAGGGTGCCATTCAATCCCCCATGCTGTTTAACACTTACATGAAGCCTTGGGTAAGATCATCCAGAGACATGGGGCGTGGTGCTATCAGTATGCTCTATTTCTCTATGTCTCCAACTATTGCAGTGACTAAGGATGGTGTTGCTCCTCTGGATGCCTGCCTAGGATCAGTAATGGGCTGGATGAGGGATAACAAACTCAAGCTGAATCCAGAGAAAACAGAGGTGCTCATCATAGGTACCCCTAGTCCGGGGAGGGAGCTTTGTCAACTTCCCTTAAAGGACAACGTTCACAGCTTGGGAATACTCCTGGATTCATCTTTACATTTTTCATCACAAGTGGATGTGATGGCCAGGAGTGCTTGGTATGAACTTTGGTTGATTCACCAACTGCATCCCTACCTGGACCAAAAGGACCTTGAAGCAGTAGTACTTGCCCTGGTAATCTCTCGCTTAGATTTCTGTAATGTGCTCTACATGGGGCTACCTCTGTACCAAGTTTGGAAGCTTCAATTGGTTCAAAATGCAGCAGCCAGATTGGTCACCAGAACTTCTAAGTCAGACCATATAACTCCTGTATTTAAATCTCTTTATTACCTTTAAAGCCCTACATGGCTCGAGCTACTTGAAGGAATGTCTCTCCCCACATAAGGCCTAAGCAGACTGCCAGAAATAGTGCACATTAAACTGAGGCACTGCCCTGGCTCAGTGCTAGGGAATCATGGGAACTGTATTTTTTTCTGGGACATTGAGCCTTCTGTGTCAGAGAGCTCTGGTACCACAATAAATTACAGTTCCCATGATTTCCTAGCACTGAGCCAGGGCAGTGCCTCAATTTAATGTGCACTATTTCTGGCAGTCTGCTTAGGCCCATAATCTGCCCTGCACTCTCAGAACATCTGGGAAGAACTTATTAGAACATCATAAAACCAGGCTGAGTACAACTTCCTACAGATCGTTCACTGCCTCAGTCCCCAAGTTGTGGAACAGCCTACCAGAAGAGATCCATCTTATTACTACTTTAGATGCCTTTAAGAAGGCATTTAAGATGAAGCTATTCCAGCGAGCCTATCCACTTGATCTTCTTTAGTGACCTTAAGTTAAATAAGTATTATTTCTAATTAGATCACAGGGCTTTGTGGTGACGATGATGATTGGCTATTTTATTGAATTATTAATAATGTTGCTATTTTATTGATTGTATTTTGTATACTGTTGTATATTTTTATTGTTTTATTTTTTATTGTTGTAATCCCACATCAGTCTGCAGGGAGAGGTGGGAAATATAAATAAAAAATATAATCATTTTCATTATCATTATTATTATTACATAAGAGTTTATCACATGAGAGACAAAGTGCCCAAATCCCATGCAGAAACGGATTTAAAACCCAGGAAAAACCGACAAAAGCAGATTGATTCTCAAACAGATCGTGGTTAATGAGAATTAATGCAACACTAACCAGACAAAAAGTTGACAAAACAGGCTGCTTTTTAGTTTTTGATTTTCTGAAAGTAAAAAGCAGCACATTTTTTTGGCTTTCTGTTTGGGTTAATGTCATGTTAATGCTGGGAATCTGTGTGAGAATCAACCTGCTTTTGTGGGTTTTTATCCTCTTTCTATCCAAGTTAATGTCAGATGTAGTATGAAAATCAATCTGTTTTTGCAGGTTTTCCTCCAGTTTAAATCCTGCTTTTACACAGGATCACTCCCCTGGGATAAACTCCATAGACAGGCCCTTGAAATGAATTAGAAGCTGCAACTATTGCAATATTCAGTGGCTAGACTACTGATGGGAACATCTTGTGGAAACCATATGATACCAAATTTAAATGAATTGAACCTGCTGCCAGTAAACCTCCTGTAAAAATTTAGTATGCCATGATATCCAATTGGCTAGGTTGCATCCAGTTTCTATGCATGCCACTGGAAACCCATTTTGTTCTGCAGAAAAAGCTATACAAGATTTTTGTGCAATTCCTCCATGAAACCATGAGTTTTTCTGCAAAGTGTGTATAAAATGTTTTTCACACAAAAAGCACAGATTCCATGCAAAACATTGTTTCTGTATGTTCTTCTGCAATATAGATGTGGCTTTTGCACAAAATAATGTCACTTTCTGGAAACAGATTTTGCTATGAAAAAGATGGAAAAGTTCCTCAATTTTTGTGCAAAACAAAATATTTCCACTTGTACAATTGCACAAAATAATTGCCTCAAATACTGTAGGATGCATAAAGACTGTACTAGACAAGAACAGTGCAGAAATATTTGTTTCCCACTATAATACAAGGAAAACTGTAGAAGTTATTTGTCTTCACATGAGGGGAAGGAATAATCAATACTTACATCCCTAGTGTTAATTAATTCTAATTGTTAAATTGTTTAATATATTTCTAGATGATGCACATCTTTTCCTTACTGTTTTAACATTTCAAATTGTTTGAAAGTGATTTGATCTGTATGCGATCTGGAAATCTAGTTTTTGATAAATAGATCATAAAATAAAATGAATCCAAGAATTCATTTGACTCTTCTTTGCTAGCATTTCCTATCATACCTAATCTGTGTTTCCTGTGACCTAACCTTATTCTTTCCTTTCAATTTGAACTTTCCTGTTGCCTTATTTGTCCAGAGAGATTTCTGTTGCCTTGGGCACCAAAGTATTTAGAGGCATCCCAGAGAAAGGTTTTTTCCCTGATGTAGCCCTACATTTTCTCTGTGAACTTCTTTGCAGAAGCTGCATCATCTCAATTACTGTATTAATTACCTACTGATTGCTTAGAAATGTATCCCAGATTTTTTCTCTCAAAATGAGCTTCAAGGTGGCTAACAGTAGCAAATGGAAGTGTATGGTTTGGCTAAAAGTCTCTTAACCAAGGGTCATGATTTATCAAGAGGTAGCACTCTCTGCCTAGAAATGTGATAGGCCAAGTGCCAGAAAGCATGATGTCATGCCAAGTTCTGCCTTTATCATAGCAGACGGTCTGAGGTGTTCTCCTTTTAGCAGACTCTGGATGGGCAAATATATCTGTTTCCATTTTTCCTGTACTTAGATTCTGCAAATTTCCATAGATTCTGACTAAAAATTAAAGAAAAGAAAGAAAATTAAATTCTCACCCATCTCAGTCTGACAGACTGCCTTACATTGGTGGACTAAACATTGCACAAGTCTGCTATTTCACAAACTAGTGCCACTCTGATCTCAGTGCTAAATATATGGATGTGGCTCATCTTCTGAAATTCAGATAGTGTGCGTATTTTAAAATCAGTTCCAATTACACTGATTTGAAGTAGGTGTGTGCTTCCGTTAGGGTTAACTCAATTAGGCATCATGTTGGTTCTGGTGACCCAGATTATGTCCTGCTGTTGCTACTCCCTTCTCTTGCTCTTTCAGAAAACTCAACAGCTGGGGCCACACACAGGACACGTTTGACAGAAAAGTGATGCAGATGCCAAGGACTGGAATGAATTTTTAACAGCAACATCTGTGTATGTCAAAAAGCCCTTTGCCAATTCCTTGGCTTCCTGATGCATCTGTGGCTCTTCTGCAGCTATAATGATGGATTTGTAAATGCTTATGGGAGTCCCATAGGGAAGTGGACTCCTAACTGACTGTATGAATAGTCTTGTCCTTGGATTATAATTTTACTCTGACTAACCTGTAACTGAATGTGATTAGTCCTTATTCATGTGGCAGATGCCAAATGCATAATCATAAATGTTGTTTACATGCTCAATCAATTATGCCAAAAGATCATTTCTCAAGACAGTTAGGACCTTGTCCACAAGCACTGAAATACTTGAATGTAAATAAATTTATCTCCCCCCCCATATTATATGGAACCAAATCCCCCTCCACTTCCTCTCCCTCTTCCCCTTCCTCTTTTTCTTCTAAATGTTATTAGAAGCACTTGATTCCCCCTCCCCATGTTTTGTCCCCTCAAAGTGTACTTCTTGTCTGAAATTCCAAAAACTGAAAGAGGAATATATTGTCCGAATAAACTAGAGGGAATAAATAGCCCGTCTCTGTTCTGCTTTGATCAAACTTCACCTGAAATACTATGTCCACTTTGGAGCACCACAGTTGAAGAAATAGTTGACAACCTAGAATGTTTCCAGACGATAGTGATCAAGGGAGTAAAAAGTCTGGAAACCAAGCTCTGTGATTAACAGTTTAGTGATATGGGTATGTTTAGTTTGGTGAAGAGAAAACTGATAAGTGGTATGATAGTCATCTTAAAATATCCAATGAATTCAAAGATATAGCTGTGTCAGTCTGCAGAATTAGTATGTAGAGAGATAGCACCTTTAAGACTAACTGAAAGAAAGAAAATGGCAGCATGAGCTTTCATAGACTTCAGTCTATGAAATGCATCTGAGGAAGTAGACTGAAGTCTATGAAAGCTCATGCTACCAATTTCTATCCAATGAACTGTCAGTTGTAAGATGGAGTGAGTTTGTTTTCTCCTGCTCTAGAGACTGGGACACAAATCAATGGATCTAAATTACAAGGGGGGAGGGAGATTCCACCTAAACACTCCAGCTAAACAGCATCTCCTGATGGTCATAGCTGTTCAACAGTACAACAGACTGCTTTGTGGTGATGATGAAATCTTCTTCTTTGAAAGTCTTTAAACAGAAATTCTATGGCCATCTCTTGGTGGTTATTTGGGGCCAATGTAGATGGCCCGTTTGGGGCAGGAGAGAGTTGCCCCAGGGAGCAGCAGATCGGGGCCATGGCAACCCAATCTTTTCTTTTGCTGCCCTTAAAAGAGCAGGAAAATGCCACTCCTTTTAGGGACAGTAAAAGGCCACCCTAAGAGCACTGCAGCTCTTCCATGCCCTTTTGGTGCAGCGTGTCTGAACACTGCGTTGGAAGGATGTCCTGATGCTGCATGCCATGCGTACGGCCACACGGCATCAGGATGGCATCAGGGTGGGGTTGGGGCAGCCAGTGTGCAGATGCCCTGCCCCAACTCTACCCCCAGGCAAGCCCTTTGGGCTGGTCTGCAATGGCCCTTTGTTGTGTATTTCAGTATGGCAAGGGGTTGGGGTAGGTGGTCCTTATGGTTTATTTTAACTCTATAAATCTATGATTCTAATATAAAAAAAAATAAAACTGAATAGTGAAGGAAGGGAAAAATAGCTGTTGTGTGGGTAAATGCCTTTACTGAATCAGCTCCTTCCCTGATGGTGCTACATGCAGCTGGTGGATCCAGCCCTCAGTATTCTCAGATATATTCTTCTGTGGTTCTGGGTCCCTACAGAATAATCACTGCTAGTAAGAAGTGGTGAGAAACAAATGCATATTGCTTATAGTTTCACAAGCTTTTACCAAAATAAATTTGTTAATCTTTACCAAAGAACTGTTTGTTGTTGCTATTGTTGTTGTGGTTTTCCCTACAGAAGACTAGTGATACTAATGAAATGACCTACCATCTTCCCTGAAACCCAGATACTAAATATATCAGATTCCCATGGTAACTGAAACTACAAAGTTCAGGAGTAGGAAGTAAATCATGAGGAATTTTTTTCCCTATAAAATAATCTATATGTTACTGATCCTAGGCTAGGATGATTTAGAGGTTTTGTAAATTATGAGCCTTACGAAAATACAGCTGGGAGAATGAGAAAATAGAATATTAGTAACAGAAGAGTAATTTCACTATATAGCCAGTAGGTGGCAGTCATAGCCCCTATCTTTTGGCCTCCGTCAAAAATGATGAAAAAATGTAGGGAATAGCAATGGGAAGAAAGGTTCTCCCTCTTTGTTTTATTCTTTCTCTCTCACACAAAAACACACATTCTCCTGGTCATTCTATTGGTGTGGACATGAAAGTGCTACAAAAACCTACTGAAGAATTGACACTTGACTGTCTATAAGCAGATTGCTTTAATCTCACCAGCATTAGTACAGCAAGAGGGGTACTTTGTTCCAGAAATGACATAATTTGTTTATTAAGCTATCAAAGAGAATATAGGATATATTGGTGCTAAATTATTGCATTCTATTTCCTCCTCATCTCTTTGCAACCCTGACGTGTTTTGATTTTCTCCCTTTCATTTTAAACATAATGAAAGTTAGGGAAGTGTGATTCTGTCAAGTAGTTTCACTCAGGGTCACCTTTTTTTGCAGTGCTTCCCATTATTATTCCACACTGGATTGTGATTTTTTTTTAAATGAACAATTAAGATATAAGCTATCTCAGGGATCGCCTCCTTCCATACAATCCTCCCTGCGCTCTCTGGTCCTCTGGGAGGAATTTGCTGCAGCCTCAAAAATCAAGGCTTACGGCGACCTCCCAGAGGGCTTTTTCTGTTGTCACCCCCGAACTCTGGAACAGCCTGCCGGACGAGATCTGTCAGTTGACATCACTAGACAGCTTTAAAAAAGCTGTCAAGACGGATCTCTTTAGCCAGGCCTTCCCAGACTAATCACCCCGGCCTTTGGTTCCTTGACTCCTGCATTCCTCTCGTGGCCCCATCAGTTGTTGATGGATGAGGAACGCAGTAGAGGTTGATTAGGGGGTGGGTTGGTTTTTCTTTTTGGAGATATGTTATACGGGTTGTATTGTAAGCCGCTTGGATTGTCTGGCAATAAGCGGGATACAAATAAACATTTATTATTATTATTATTATTATTATTATTATTATTATTATGCATAGTGGGAGGGGGCACTATACATAAAAAATTATCTTAATTGTTCAATTTTTTTTTAAAAAAGTCAATCCTCCCCCCCCCCCCCCCCAAAGTCTATGCATTTTATAAGCCATATATATATATATATTAAGAAATAGTTTTTCAAATAAGGAAGCATTTGATGAGAATTTTTTTAAAAAAAAATGTTTAATTTTAGTTTGTTTTAAAATGTATAGATTACTGTTGATGGCTTTTGAATAAAGGGTATTTCAGGTTTTGGAAATATATGGTTTTTCATGGCCAACTACATTCTGGTGTATTTTCAGGTACAGGAAATGAGAATGGAAAATTTTACATTGAAATGAAAGTGAAATGATGTCCCAAATTGTCTCAGTGTCAATGGCAATGCATTATCTAATTGTATCACTTACAATGTATACAGTCTGTAAAGTGGATGAACAACTAACATATGTGAGCAATCATATATTGCCACAGCAGTCTATTCATTTGAGAGCAGGAACTGTGTGCTTTATCCAGTGTACACTTGCTGGCAAATTCAGTTTTTCTGCCTTATAATGTGTGAAATGACACAGAGCAGTCCTTAATTTTTTTTTTCTTTCTTTCCCCCCTCCAAGGTGCTTCCTTCAGAGCCCCCAACCTTTTGCTTACTCTTACTGCTGTGAGAAATATTGAATGTTTTTTTGGCAGCTGTTCCATTTTCCAAGGCTGAGGGGCTCCTTCTCTTATTTTCTCTCACAGATGGATACCCATGACTAGATTTTAGTTTTGAGTGGGAAGACCCAATCTATTTCAGTACTTGGCCAGAAAAAAAATAACATGTAACTATGGCTATATATCTTCTCTCATGGTACCTAAAGCAGCTTCATTTATATACCGCTTCATATTGCACATGGGATGTCTAAGCGGTTTACAACTGTGAGCTGATTGCCCCCCAACAATCTGGGTACTCATTTTAGCGACCTCAGAAGGATGCAGGCCTGAGTCGAGCCTCAGCCCTGGCTGGTATTGAACTCGCAACCTTGTGGTCTATGAGTGAGTGGCTGCAGTACAGGCATTTAACCACTGCACCACCAGGGCTAATCCATGAGAGGCACCCATGAAAGAGTATTTGCCCAGTTGACTTTCACAAAGGAATCAGCTCATCAGTTTCTGAACTGGAAATTGATGCACTGTTCCATTCCTGAGTACTGCAAGAAACAAACCTGCCCTGTCTTGGGAGTTCATCACATGGGACGAATCCTGTGCAGAAACTAGATTTAAAGTAAAAACAACCCACTTTTGTAGGTTGTTTTTCACATGATGTTTGGGGTTAACCTGAACAGAAAGTAGACAAAACCCACAATTGTGGGTTGTTTTTCAGACAACGTTTGCATGAAAGAGAAATCACGCGAAAATACCTCAAATGGAAAGCCAACAAAACCCGCTCATTTTTACTTTCGGAAAGTTCTGAAAATGAAAAGGAGTGGGTTTCGGTGACTTTCCATTTGGGTTAAAGGGCCTGTACAGACTGCCAGAAATATTCCAGCTTGAGACCACTTTAACTGTCCTGGCTCAATGCTAGGGAATCATAGGAATTATAGTTTTTTTCTGAGACATTGAGCCTTTTCTTTCAGAGAGCTCTGGTGCCACAATAACTACAGTTCCCATGATTCCCTAGCATTTAGCTAAGGCAGTTAAAGTGGTCTCAAACTGGATTATTTCTGGCAATCTGTACAGGCCCAATGTTGCATTATTTCTCCTTTCAACAAATACGTCTGAAAAACAACCCACTTTTGAGGATTTTTTAAAAAAAATTAAATCCCATTTCCGCATGGGATTTAAGCCATTTGCCTCCATGTGATAAGGTCCGTGCTCTGTTTCATCCCAGATGTCCATTTATCTTTAGCTCATGGGTGATGTCAAAAGCTCAATTTCACTAACTGGATAAAGGAAAAGCTAAGAATAAGCTGGCAGAGAACAGGCAAATAGATCAGGCAATGTTCAGGGGGAGTCAGGGAAGAGCAAAGAAAGGCAAAATAGCAAATTACCAAGCAGATTCAAAACATAGCCACAGAGGTGTGTGTGTGGGGGGGGGGGGGGAGAGAGAGAATGATGTCCAATTGAGGACACATCCAGAATGGTTAAAAAGACCATAAACTCTCAGTTTTTGTACCTGTCCTTTCCAGTCTTATTTTGGAGATCTATATATACTATGTGTATCCCAGAATATTTTCTCTCAGCTCCCAGTACAAATAGAGACTTTTCATACCAGGTCCTCAGGTTTATTTATTTTAACCCAGCATAAAACTGAAATGTGCAAATGACACTCAACTCAATATTTTATATATGGCCTACATGAAAATATGCTGCACAAAGAGAAAAAGTGGTATTTATGCATAACAAATAACTTCTAATTGCTAGGAGATATTAACAGAGCTCTGAATTTCCTATGCATCTAAAAGCCAAACTTGAATTAAATGTAAATTGTGTTTGATTTCTTTATCATGGCTAGCTAATAAGGATAACATGTTGTTTTACAATATGAGCATTTAAACTCCATATGAATAATTTGGATGGCATCATAGGTCCCAGATGCCATGGCTTAGGAAGTATTCTTCCAAAAGGAGCATCTGTCACCTTGGCACATTTCATTGGTTAACTTTGTAATGCCACTGGCTCTATGACATGCTTAGATGATGATGAATATTAATTTTCAGACCCTGAAAAATGAAGAGATTTAGAAATCTTTTTGACTCCCCCACCCCAAGATAGTTCAGAATTGCTTAAAAGGTCCTTAAAATGCTATGCAGGATTTTTCTTATAGCCTACCTATTTTCATAAAATGTAAACAATTCAAACAACATTACCTAACTCTTGTTGTTGTTAGTGTTGTTGTTTGCCTTCAAGTCATTTTCAACTTAAGGTAATAGTAAGGCAAACCTATCACAGGGTTTTCTTGGCAAAATTAGTTCAGAAGAGATTAGTTTTGCCAGTAGCATCACTAGGGGGTGCGGGGTGTGTGGACCGCACTGAGTGACACCCCTGAGGAGAAAGGGGCAGTGCTGAGGACTGCCAGGAGATGTGTGCGTGCTTCTCCTGTCCATCCTTGCCACTGCACCTATTTCCCCTGAGAAGGAGGAGGAGGAGGGGACAAGGATGACCATGGAACTCCTTGCCATTGCCTCCTTCTCCCCAGAGGTGAAAAGGACAACAAGGACCACTGGGGAGCATGCACACTTCTCCTGGCTCCTTGCTGCCACCACCACCTCCTCAGGGGAGTAAGGAACAGCAGCAAAGACCACTGGGGAGCATGCACACTCTTCTCCTGGCTTGCCACTTCTTCTACCCTGAGGAAAAGAGACAGTGCTAAGGACTGCCGGGAGATGCATGTGTGCTCTGAGGAAGAGGAGTCAGTGGCAAGGAGCCAGGAGAAGTGTGCATGGTCCCCAGACATCCTTGCCACTGTCCCTTTCTCCTCAGGGGAGAAGGGTGCAGTATTAAGGACTGCTTGGAGGTGTGCGCATGCTTCTCTCAGCTCCTTGCTGCTGCTCCTTCTGCCCTGAGGAGAAAGGAACAGCAGCAAGGATAGGGACTGTGGCAGCAAGGGGTGGGCACGTGGACACACACTCATTTTGAGTGCCCCAAGCCTCTTTGGTGAAGCTCTGTCCTTCTGCCTCTGAAGCTCCACCCCCTCTGCTTTTGAAGCCCCCTCCCCCCCCCCCCCCATACCAGGTGATGCCAGGGCCAGGAATGCTGTTGAGTTTTGCCTTCCTCTGAAAGGCTGAAAAAGTGTGAATTGCCCAAGGTAACCCAATGGGTTTCCATGGGGGAGTGGGGATTTGAATCCTCGTCTCCAGAGTCATAGTCCAATGATCAGAGTTACACCACGTTGGCTCTTGACTTAACTATTGCTTTCTCTTATTATATATTTAGGATATATTTCTTATTTTAGTATAGCAAAACATAAAATGAGATAAAATATATCATTCATTTAGAACACTATCTGATTGATGCATGAAGGATGCAAACTGGAACATACTGATTTGGCAATAATCTATTTTGGACACAATAGAGGTCAATTTGGAGTAGACACAAATAGGATTATATTCTTAGACAGTGATCTTGCACAATTCTAAGATAAAGTAAGTTCCACTAACTTTACAAACACAGGAAGCAGCCTCCTAATCAATCCATTTGTCAATGTAGCCCAATATTGTCAATTATGCTTGGTAGAAACTACCTAGAGGAGATTGCTTCCTTGGTCCTTCATCCCATGTGAGACTAAGGGCCTTTGCAGACTGCTAGAAATAGTGCAAATTGAGTCTGTTTTAACTGCCCTGGCTCAGTGCTAGGGAATCATGGGAATTGTATTTTTTTTCTGAGACATTGAACCTTCTTTGTCAGAGAGCTCTGGTGCTACAATAAACTACAGTTCCCATTATTCCCTAGCACTGAGTCAAGGCAGTTAAAGTGGACTCAATTTGCACTATTTCTGCAGTCTGCAAAGGCCCTAAAGTAGCTAGGAAGAAACGCCTGTTATGTAGTACTAAAGAGTCTCAAGCCTGCTTCATTTGAATAATCAGACTGAGTATGTTCCTATCATACACCCATTATGTCCCAGTCTCATTATTCTACAGTTTAATCAAAAGTATTCCTAGGAAAATAGGAACAGTATATTCACTTTAATAATGTGGCAAATCTAAGAGCTAGAAATTTTTCTGTTTGTTCCTTGATGTAGGAACATGTCATTTTAGAAAGATGATTGCCTTATTACCTAATAGACTGGAGTTTGAAAACCTTGAACAAGCAGGATGAATGAGAGGACAACTTGGAAATAAAAATGAGTTCAGATTACTCTCCAAATGCAAATTGTGTGAGCAATCCAGCTGACACATCCACATTTGAAACAATGGGAATAGATCTAGCTCATTTTATTGATATTTAACCTCTTGTTTTTATTTCATTTGTTTAAAGGGGAAAGACTAATCAAATTGTGTTTTGAAATTAACAATTCTGATCCATTCTGTCCAGTGTATAATAACTCTATGAGCCGTAGCCTAAGACCAGTTCAGACCATTATTTGACACATGGGTCTGGATAACACAAAACAGGGCTTAGCAAATTAGTTCAGAGACTAGATAATTAATTGGTTCTCATGATTTTCATCCTCCCATTACTAATTGTATGACAATGTATATGTTCTTAGATATGCTGATTTTTAAAGTATGTGGAAAAAGCAATGGACAGGCTACTCGATGATGTTGACTTAATGGAATGAGGGATGTATTCATAATCCTCCCCACAAAAATTTCTGAATTTTGGCATCCATATTTTTGTGGCCTTTCTAAAATATTACTGACACATTTGGATTTCAATATTATTTTATTCTGAATCCCTCTTCCAAATTTTGATAAGCCTGTGAATTTTGATTAGCTTGTGAAATCATTTAGGCTATTTCTTCCTTGGAGAAATGGTATTATCAGCACCTGTCAACTCATTTTCTTTAAGTAAGCTATGTGAAAGTGAAGGTAATCAGTTGAAGCACAGGCTGTCTGACATTATGGGTGCTTTTGAGCAATTATGAATTGACTGAGAGACCTGGGTAGGATTCTCAGAAACATGAATCAGCTTTAAATAAAGGAATATGATCTGCAATTGCCTTAATTGTAAGCAAAAGTAAAATAAGGAATTACTTTCCCCTCCTTTTCTTACTTCACCACCAAAATTCTCTGGTGGTACAGTATATGTGCTGCAGGTTCTGCAGAAAGAATGGTTACAGACCAATGGAAGATGCATAACTAGATAATACAACCTGCAGGTTACTGAGAGGGGATGCAGACCAGGGCGTCGGGGATGCCCTGGTCCGGAGCGCCGGGGGACCTCGGCAGCCGGACCGCGGCGCTCCTGCAGCGTCCCTGGAAGGAGTGCAAAATCAGCGCTCCTTCCACAAGAAAGGGAAAGTGTGCCCTAAAAGCGTAGGGCGCACTTTCCCTACCTTTTCCGCCGCAGCGCATCCGGTCACTGGACGTTTTCACACGGGGCAAAAGGAGGACGCTAGCTGGCCTCCCGCCGGCCTCACTCCGGCTCCATTTCCCATGTGTTCACACACACGCGGTGGCAAACCCCGCCCCTTCCGGTGTCATCCCTGCGTCCAGCCGGCTTTTTGCTCCGTGTGTTCAAACACACGGAGCCCTAAGTCCGGCCTCACTCCGGCAGCAGCAGGCTAATTCCTGGCTAACTCCGGCTTCAGGTAATTCCGGGTGGCAAAAGGAATTAGCCTGCCGCCGCCGGAGTCATTCCGGTGTCAGCGGCACGGGGTCCAGCCGGCAGTAGGGGAAGGGCTCCAGCCGGCTTTAGGGAGCCCTGTGTGAAAACGTCCACTGTGGTGGGAGGTTGCCCCGGAAGTGCCGGCCGTGCGGAGGGCCGGCAGCTCCCAGGGCGACCTCAGGAAGAGGAAGGAGCGCCGCTCGTGCGGTGGGTCCTCCTCTTCCGGGCCTCCAAGAAGGCTCAATAAGCCGTCTGCTGAGGCCCTCAGTTACCATATGTTGCTATCACATACAAGTTCAGAAACAACAGTTTGGGATTTAGCATATCCTGAGACAGGTAGTTTTATACTGTAATATACCTGATATAGCAATACATTATACATTAACTGAAGATTTGAATAATAATTTTCATTATTTTGCTTTCATTTTGGCTATATAATACAAATCTGTTTTAAAGATCAAAAAAAAAAGAAAAAAAAGAAAAAAAAGAAAGAGAAAATAAAACATGAAACTTCCCATCAAGCATTAGCACCTGACAAGAGCAAGCATACAGGTCACAAGATTCCCCACTATAGCAAGGTTTGTTCATATTAATACATGCATATTGATACAAATCTGTCTTTTTCAGTGATGCAATGTGGCAACCTTATTTTTTTATTGCTCACTTTTATTTAAACTGTGGTAACAGTGAGAGAATTTGAATCTAAGGGCCTTTATAGACTGCCAGTAATAATGCAGCTTGAGGTCACTTTAACTATGGGGGGTTGCAGACTGCCAGAAATAGTGTGAATTCAGTCCACTTTTAGGGTTAGGGTTAGTGCTAGGGAATCATGGGAACTGTTATTTTTCTGAGACATTGAGCCTTCTCTGTCAGACAACTCTGATGCCACAATAAAATACAGTTCCCATGGTTCCCTAACTCTAACCCTAACCCTAAAAGTGGACTGAATTCACACTATTTCTGGCAGTCTGCAACCCCCCTATCTTAGTTCAGTGCTAAGGAATCATGGGAACTGTAGTTTATTGTGGCACCAGAGCTCTCTCACAGAGAAGGCTCAATGTCTCAGAAAAAAATACAGTTCCCATGATTCCTTAGCACTGAGCCAGAACTGTTAAAGTGGCCTCAAACTGCATTATTTCTGGCAGTCTGTAAAGGCCCTAACACACATACATACAGAAGCCTTGGGTCCAGATTATTTGAGAGACCATATCTCCCCATATAAACCTGCGAGAGCCCTAAAATCTGCAGAAGAAGGCTTTCTCTTGGTCCCATCAAGATCACAGGCTCACCTAGTGAGGACACGAGAGGATTATTCTCGTGGCTGCTCCCACCCTGTGGAACTCCCTTCCACAGGAGGCTAGACTGGCCCCTCCCTGCTGGCCTTTCTCCTCTAAGCAAAAACTTTTTTATTCAAGCAAGCTTTTCAAAATAATGGAGGTCTGGTTTTATTTGGGGTCATTGTTGTTTTAGATTATGTTTTTAACTTTTGTATATTTTATGTGATTTTCTATTGGATATAGATGTTTTAATTGTTTTGAATTTTATGTGATTTTAAATGTTTTATCTGTGAGCTGCATTGGGTCCCTATAGGAAGAAAGGTGACATATAAATGAAATAATAAATAAATAAATAAAGCCAACACAAGGAAAAATATATCGGTGAGGGCTTACAGAAAAGACAAAGTACATTTTTGGGAAACTGTACTCATCTAGATTGCTCAGAATCTATAGTTCTATTGGTGCAGACCAGATTCACAAGTGTATTTGATTCACTTGCCATTAAGAGATTACTGAGTTAGAATATTCAAGACTTGAGCATGGAGATTTAAGAAACAATATTGCACATCTAGATTTGCATTCCGTTGAAAGCAATGAGCAGACCATTCAGTATAGGATTTAATAGAGAATCTGCAGCTCTGGAATCAAAGCCTAGCAAAAGAGAGAACTCCTTAGAAATTGAAATTTTACACATTCCTAATATACACTTGAAGAGCTAGCATGCATAGTGGTCTGAGCATTGGATTAGGATTTTGGGAGACAGGATTCAAATATCTGCTCAGCCATGGAAACCCATTAGGGAGTTTATCACATAGGGAAAATTGGAAGTTTAAACTGGACAGAACCCAGGATTATCCAGGGTATTAGGCACAATTGCACAATTGGTTTTCAGACAATGATGCACGCAAACTGCTTGGACTCTGAACAGAAAATGACATGAATCAGGGAGTAGTCATTTTTGGGAAAATATTGTGTTTTTATTTCTGTTCCATTCATGAATTCACTTTCTTTATGCAATTGTTGTAGTGTGAAAGCTATTCGTGGGATTCTCCCTGTTTTTGTGCTTGTTGAAAGATTTACCATGACTCTTTGCTGCTTTGTTGTGTTGAGAGGGACACAGCCTTTTATGCTCCTAAAGCATCAACAGGCACACATGTACAGAGATAAAAAGTTTCATTCTCTCCCTCGTGCACAGCTTGAATGTCTCCTCTGTCTCCTCCTCCAGCCTTAGCCTTAGCTGGTGAGGGAAGGAACAGAAGGGATGCAAAGAGAGGATTCTCTTTCCTTTCCTACTTCTTTTTGGTAATGTTCTTTTTTTACTTTGGGGTGAGTTTACTGCCTGGCTTTATCATGCTCAGTTGAAAACAGATTCTGAGGCACAGAGGTGACTGGAGAGGAGGATGCGATGGCTGAGCCCTGCCTTGGCTCTCTAAGAGCCCTTTAAGACCTGGTGACAGTGTGGCCTTGACAATCTCCTGCAGGCTATTTCTACCCCCCCCCCTCACTGCCCCAGAACATTAGAGGTGACTGGAGAGGAGGACGCGGCGGCCGAGCCCTGCCTTGGCTCTCTAAGAGCCCTTTAAGACCTGGTGGCAGCGTAGCCTTGACGATATCCTGCAGGCTATTTCTAGCCCCCCCCTCACTGGCCCAGAAGATCAGAGGCGACTGGAGAGGAGGACGTGATGGCCGAGACCTGCCTTGGCTCTCTAAGAGCCCTTTAAGACCTGGTGGCAGTGTGGCTTTGATGATCTCCTGAAGGCTATTTCTAGCCTCCCCTCACTGGCCCAGAACATCAGAGGTGACAGGAGAGGAGGACATGGCAGCAGAGCACTGCAGCTGCAGTGGCAGTGGATTGGGGAGAACGTTGGTGGGTATAAAACCCTGCCCAGGACCATCTCTCCTCTGGAAACATACAGCGGCAGCAGTGGTGGCGTTTTGAACTGCAGGAGGATTGAGTCAGTCCGATTCTACTGCCTGTTTTAGGCAACACTGCCCTTACATTTATTGTGGGATGGGAGCATAGCTGGATCATTTGTCATTGCTACCATGTAATGTAGCCGGAAATGGTCAGGGAGCGGGGATTGAGGTTGTGTGGGGGAAGGGAAGATATGGCAGCAACAGAGTGAAGAAATGTTACAAAAGAAAATGGATTGATACTTAATATCTATCCCTTCTTAAGTTCACTCTGTTTCCCAGAATAACTTGGAGAGCGTACCATCCATTCCACAAACGCTTACTCTGCCCCTTTGCAATGTCAGGTCGGTAAAAAACAAAACTCATATCATCCATAACCTTTTATTGGATGAGGCAGCCAATCTGGTATGCTTTACAAAGACCTGGCTGGGAAATGCAAGTGCTGTGACGTGAGCGCAGTCCCTCCTGGCTGGGTACTCAGTCAGTGAGCAGATAAGGGAAAGTGGGCAGGAGGGCGGTGTGGCCTTGGATCATAGAAATAACCTAACCTTGACCGGGAAGCCTATCCGGAAAACAGCCTACATCGAGTGTATGTACCTAAGCCTGAGAACTAGGGATAGTTTGGGTGTTCTGTTGGTATACCAGCCACCCCGTTGCTTAACAGACTCCCTGACTGAGCTAGCCCAGCTGGTCTCTGAGTTGCTGTTGGAGTCGCCCAGACTTTTGATCCTGGGCGACTTCAACATTCCACTCGAGACCAGTTTGTCAAATCTAACCGGTGTGGCTCAGGAGTTCACAGAAACCATGATGAACATGGGCCTATCCCAACTGGTTGTCGGGCCCACACATTGTGTGGGTCATACCCTCGATGCAGTCTTTAGTATGGAACAGGACTATCTGTGGGCGGAGGTTATCGCAACCTCCACATTGTCATGGATGGATCATTTCCTGGTCAAGATGGAACTAAGAGCCACTGTCTGCCCCTCTGGGGTTGGCAGACCTATTAGAATGGTCTGCCCTCGAAGGCCAATGGAACCAGTTGGTTTCCAGAAGGCCTTAGAGGGTTTAATGGTTGGTGACACCGGTGATTCTGTCAAAGCCTTGGTGAATACCTGGAACACCAATCTTACCAGGGCTATTGACACAATCACTCCCAAGCATCCTTTCCAGCCTGCTTCAAATCATAAGCCCTAGTACACTGAGGAGTTTAGGAGGATGAAGCGAGCAGGACAATGACTAGAGTACAAATGGTGGAAGGCTCGACTCTTATCCGACAGAGCTCACCATAGGAAGCATCTTGATTCCTATCGGGAGGCATTACGTACTGTGCAGAGATCCTTCTGTTCCTCAAGTATTGCGTCTGCAGAGTCCCGTCCGGCAGAGCTGTTTAGGGTGGTGGGGGAGTTGATGAAGGTTCCTCCTGCGCCAAACCCAACAACAGATTGAAACTAAATACAGACAAAACTGAGGTACTGATAGTTATGGTCCCGAAACCAGATCTGGGAATACAGTTTCCAGTCCTGGATGGAGTCACACTCTCCTCAAAGGACTGTGTTCGCAGTTTGGGGGTACTCCTAGATTCGTCACTTCACATGACTAGTCAGGTGAATGCGGCGGTCAGGAGTGCCTGTTATCAGCTTCGGCTGACATGCCAACTGCGCCCTTATCTGGACATGAGGGATCTGGAAACTGTGATACATGCCCTGGTAACCTCATGTCTGGATTACTCTAAAACACTCTACATGGGGCTACTCTTGTGCCTAATGTGGAAACTTCAACTGGTACAAAATATGGCAGCCAGGTTAATTACTGGAACATCGAGGAGGGAGCATATAACACCTATGCTCAAATCTCTCCAATGGCTGCCGTTCAGTTTCCGGGCACAGTACAAGGTGTTGTTTTTAACCTTTAAAGCCCTACATGACTTGGATCCATCTTATCTCTGGGACTGCCTCTCCCTGTACGATCCCCCCCATGCAGTGCAGTCCTCTGGGAGGAACCTGCTGCAGCCCATGAAGACTAGACTCTCAGACCTCCCAGAGGGCTTCTCTTTGACAGCTCCCAGATTGTGGAATGGCCTGCCAGACAAGATCCATCTTATTACCACTCTTGCTGCCTTTAAAAAGGCAGTAAAGATGGATCTCTTCCGGCAGGCCTTCCTGTAATAACTGCCCGGCTAACTGGAGGTGATCTATTACTTACCCCTCTTGTTGCCACGGCATGTCAGCCAAAAAATTGATTTTATTGTATTTTAATTGTGTTAACCTGATTTTAATTCCAATGTAGTGTAATTTAGTTTCAAGGGGTGGGAGGGCTAGGGTGTGGGATAATGAATGTTTTAACTGTTGTCTTTTTAGCCTTGCTGTACGCCGCCCTGATTGCTGAGCAGAGGGGCAGGTTACAAATAAAAAAATATGATTGTATCATTATTATTTCCTCCCCATTTTCCCTTCCCTCTGGGGTGTGTGTGTTTGTAAGTGGTTTCTGTTGTTTTATGGGAGTTTGCAAACAGAAACCTCATCCTTCCTTCTTCTGAAACAGCTTCGGAGGAAAAGACTGTTTTCTTCCCCATTTTCCCTTCTCTCTAGAGCATGTGTGTGTATTCACTTGGAAATGACAGTTTTGAGTGCTACTTCTGTGATGCAACTACGGCTTCTGTGCACATATGCAAAAAAGTTATTCCCAAACCACCAACGGGATTTGTCCGCATCTGTCTGAAAACCAAATGCGCTTTCTACCCACTTCCTTGCATTATTAATGTGCTTTTAACACTTGGTTGTGCTCTGCATATGAAAATCAATTGCACATTTGTGTGCTTTTCTGGGAAGCAGACTCTTTAATCATTTTCAGGATGGAAGCACATAGGGTCCCCTGTGATAAACTCCTAGGTGACCTCAGACAATTCCCACTCAATGACAATGACAAACTTCTGAATAAATTTTCCCCAGGCCTGAGCCCATTTAAGTGAGAGTTGACTTGCAAGTAAGAATAACATCAATCTACATATGGAAATGACAGAGAGAGAATCTGTAGATGATGTCTCCTAGGATTTTTTTTTTCAGGTATTGTTCATGTACAATGACTGTAGTATGCCAACAAAGTCATGTCAAACCAGACACAAGTCCAAGATATTTCTAACATATTATTTGTATTGACACTGCATGCATCTTCCAGTACATTTCATTTCTCTTTCTCTTTTGTTTCACCCTCAAGCTTTGTTGACAAATTAATATCATTGCTTCTTCTCTATTTGTATTAGTCATTCTGTCCACACCAAAAATAGCCTGAGTGAAATGGACCTCTACACACTTTGTTTTCAAGATACTTAAAGTCACCTTGGTCAGAAATACTTTCAATAACATTTCTGCTGCTCCAGACATACAAGCACTGTCAGATCATCTCTGCTATGAAAGCAGCAACCAACATCAGCAGGTTATCTGTGAGGAATAATACTTGTTTAGTTATTTTAATGCACTGATACCCTTCAGTTAAAAAGGTAAGCCAAAAAATGGCTTATAAATTGTTCATTAAAAAATTCTCTGCCTTCTGGCTTACAGTCTTAAAAAAAAAAAAAAAAAACATAAAAGGAGATGGCAGGAGAAGAAGGGACTAAGTCCAGAAAATGTTCACATGTCACTGAAGTTTAATTTGGACAAGACAGAGATACTCCTGGCTAGTCAAAAGTGGAACATGAACAGGATTTCAGCCTGCTATATGTGAAGTTATAGCTCCCTTGAAAACTATGTTTTCTTGGCAGGTTGATAGTTCTAAGCAGTTGGATATAGCCCTGAGCTTGGTTCCTATATATTAGCAAAGGTATTTGCACAGTGGAAAGTAATGTGTCAGCTTCATCCATTTCTGAAGATATCCAATGTGGTCATAGTGATACATGTTTTAGTTGCATCTTGTCTGGAATACTGTAGTACATTCTGAATAGAACTGTCTTTGAAGGGAATTTGGAAATTTCAGTTAAGCTCATGGCCCAATTAACTAATGGGCTAAGGAGGTCCATACTCCTCATTCGAACTGGGGGGGGGGGGACACTAGCTAGAATAGACTCCCACATTTCAAAGAAGGGAAGAAGGGGAGAAGGAGAGAAAAGAAAATGAAATGGCAAATCTTTAACCCTTGTATGAGACAAAATATTCAGACACTATTCTATCCAACTCTGCTTCCAGAGTGTTTAGCCAAGAAACTAAGGGGTGAAGCAGATGGTCAAAATAAGCAGATTTCCAGCTGGCTTCAAGGTGGGACATTTGGACAACACATGCCTTGAAGCTGTCTGGAAAGCACATCCCAAGATGGATTCTTCTGCTTCTTCCTGGAAAGTACACACCTTTGTATGTACATATAAATGCATCAGGGCATCTCTAAAGGGGCACTCTTTCCAAACCCTAACCCTAATTGTGCATGTAAATGCCCCATCACAGGAGCACATTTAAAAGGGATGGAGCTGCCATACCCAAGCGGTGAGAGTAGCAATGCCCAAAAGAGAAAGTGTGACACCTTTCATGGAGATGAGAACAACATACACAAAGCAGACTATCAAAGAGGGGGTGTGGGATGAAGGGGTGTGTGAAGGGGGCATGATTGTACCTTGCCTGCATCTGCACGGGCATACCTCCACTCCAATGCCCTATCCTGGTAGGGGGTTGTACATATAAATGTGTGCAGTTCACAGGGATGGCCATGCAATGGGATGGCATTCGTTGGCAATTCACTCCTGTGAAGGTGCACAGAGATGGTGGGGGGAACAGTAAAAAAAATACCCAGTAGCATGGCTTGAAGCTAAGCCATGTGGTCATGACATGCACACTCCAGCCACCTTGAGTGTGGTCAGTGGAGTTTCAATGTGGGTTCAGAAAAGGCAGCTTCAAGCCGCTTTTTCTTGCCCATCTGTTTCAGCCCAAAATAACAGCTAAATTTAGATTTTGAGAGTATTTCTAAGATAAAAACATGAAGAACATCATTATATGCTTCTGGGATATCTCTCCAGGATGTAACTTGTGTTTTATCATGTTTTCAGTCCTTTCCGAAGTAAAGACTCAGAAGGTGGTGGTTGGAGATTCTTTTTCAACAACTGTCCTAGGCATTGGCCTTGGAATCTCTCAATATTCAGTTCCCTCCCCCAAGTTAATATATATATATGACTGCTGCAAGAGGTAATGCTGATCATACCCAACTCTGTCTCTCCATTTAATTCCAAGGAAACTGTTTCTGTGCTAACCATGGCAAAACCCGAGTTCCATTCTGGAGAGATATTCCAGAAACATACAATGATGTTTTCCATGTTTTTATCTTAGAAATGTTCCCAAAATCTAAATTTAGCTGTTACTTTGTTTCTTGACTAAACACACAAATAATGGGAGCAGGATTGGATAGAATAGTGTTTGAATATTTTGTCTCATACTTCTACAGGGGTTAATGATTAATCATTTCCTTTTCTTTTGTCTCTTCTTTGAAAAATAGGATTCTAGTCTAGTGTGTTATAATGCACTAGGTGAGGATTAATCCATAAAAAACAGAGGTGTTCCTGACCACTTGAAGAAAGGATCAGGGGATGGGGATTCAGCTTGTGCTGGATAGGGTTACACTTCCTCTGCAATCTCACATTAATAGGCTAGGTGTATTTCTGGGCTCAGACCTGAGCTTAGAAGCCCAAGTTTTAGTGGTGTGGTCATTAGTGCAATTGTACAGTTAAAACTAATGGAACAAGCTACACCTATTCCTGGAGAGGTTGGATCTGGCTATGGTCATACATTCTTGATGATATCTAGTTTGGGTTACAACAGCATATTCTATATGGGGCTTCCTTTAGAAACTGTTTGGAAACTGCAGCTGGTCTATAATACTGCAGCTAAACTTCTAATTGAAATTTCTTATAGGATGCATATAATCCCCTTCTTGAAGCAGATTAACTTGCTACTGGTTGACTTCTGGACACAATTCAAAGTGCTTTAAGATAATATCTCCTTATATTATTCTGCCCAGTTCTTAAGAACCTCAGGGATGGGTTTTCTGTTGGAACCATCAATGTCAAATGAAAAGGACAATATTTAAAAATATTCATAGTTGAAATGGTTGGAAAATGTGCTCATCACATGTCAGAAGGAGAATCCTTAATAGAGGAGATTTTTTGAGGATTGGGATTTATTCTGTGTAAATTTTCATGTAGTTCAGTTGCACAGAAAATGTCACTGTCTGACCAGGAAACAGTTTTTTAAGCACCCAAAGTAATATTTCAGATATATTGTTTTCTGTGCAGAAAATACTGTTTGCTTGTGCAAAACTGCCACATGCAAATTTTGTGCAGAATAATTCCAAAACTATGCATAGTCATAGCAGGAAGATAATGCATCAAATTTCTTATTGTTTAATTTAAGAATAGAGTTACAATTCTACCATCTGATAAGGGCACAGGGGAGGATCTTTTCAGTGCTTGTTCCCAGGATCTGGAATTCTCTTCCACAGGAGACTAGGCTGGTCTTATGACTGCTCTCTTCCTAGCAGGTAAAGACCTTTTATTTAAAGAATGAGTGAGTGTATATAAGGTTATTAATAGGGTGTATGTGATGTACTTTTATTCTTATTGTTATTCTTTATACAAAGTGGTCTAATAGGATAGTTTATATAATTGTGTTAATATAATTGTGTTTTTAATAGCTGTTTTTATGTGTGTTTTAAATGTTTAATTTCTGTTGTAAATCACTATGTGTCACTTGTCAGGAGAAAGAACGCAACTTAAATAATTCAGTATAGATGCATTTTGGAGCCCTGACTTTGTGAAGCAGTGGCTACTATCAATGAAAACAAAATAAAAAATCTTCCCTCACTGTAGCATCAATGCATTAATTCTCTTTTCTTACTCACACTTTATTTCACGAAAAAAGGAATTCCCCTCCCTCCACTGAGTTTGTAATCATTTTCTTTTTTAAAAAACACCCTGAGAATAGTAAAAAAAAGGACCACCTTTCTAGTCATAATATTATAGGGACTGTATTTAAGCATACACAACACAGGGCCATTATTATAGTTATTGTTGTTGGTATCAATGGAATTGAGAGTAGTATAGCATCACTCTAGTTTAGTATAATGTTACTCAGTGTACTTTTGTGTTCAGAATTTTAGGGGAATATGTTTGACAGAGAACTGTGAAGTTAGGGGAAATACAGGAAAGAAGGAAAGGTAGGTATATTTACTATGTAAATAGTTCTATATACCTAAAGTTATGTTTATTTAGAGTATGGGAATATATATATTATATATATTACTTAATTTGCTCATTGCAAAGCACAGAATATATATATATATATATATATATATATATATATATGTAGTGACATGATCTTTTGCGGAACTAATACTAACAAGAAAAAAGATTTATTTACTTTTTAAAAAAAAAAAAAACCCAAAAGAACTATGTAATTACAACCACAACATATTACTAGTTATTTTGGGAGGGAAGCCAGCTCTAGATTAATAAAATGATGGATGCATTGATGAATTGCAGGAAATTATGTGTATTCTCCTGACTGTCATGTCTGAATTAGAGAGAGAGAGTCAGTCTGTGCCTCTTGTTTTAGATACACAGAATATACAGTTTGTTTGTGAGGGAGGGAATATGCTTTTGTGAGTGAGTTTTTTTACATATATTTATATTTCCTGTCTTTACACTGAAAAAAGGAGGACATGATAAATGAGAGACTGGATTTGTATTTTAGTTTGCTATTATGGTTGAGGTATTAGTCTCTTTCTCCCATGATTTTCACTAATAGACATAATAAAAAACAAAACACAAATGAGTATGAATGTTGTACATAAAACAGTTCAATATGTGCAAAATGTACATAAATTCAGTTAAGGTGTGAGCTAGGTACCCCTACAACCTACAAGTCACAGGATCCATCAGGGGCTTGATCCAATCCAAACAGAGCTGGTTACAATGAGTTTGTGAGGCCCTTGTTAGGACTGATCCACAACGTGTTAGCACTTTTGCTGTTTATAGCTATAATTATGGCCCCACAGGGCTTTGGAGAAAGGCTCTTTGAAAAACTTCCTTTTCCATATGGGTTTTAGGATAACTGGAAGAAGTTTTTATTCTTTTCCACTACCATTCAACACACATTTGGCAGGAATTCAAGAGAGGGGCTTTTTGGTAGCTGCTGACAGGTGCTTGAACTTCCTGCCAAGGTAGTTCTATCTTTTTTGATATCCCACATGCAGACAAATATGTTTTGTTTTGGCTTTTAAAAATGTTTGACAGATTCTTGGATTATTAACTGTTTGCTGAAGTGGACATTAACTGGTGTGAGGTATTCATTTACTCTTTTAGTGATGCACATTTAACTTGAAGCCAAAACAGATGGCCCAAAAGCACTGGATTGGGGCTACCATGGAGCCACATGCTGTGGCACTGCAGCAACCCCATGTCACACCCCTAACCTGGCATTTTCCTGGCACAAAAAGGAGTGGCAGAAAGCTGATCCTTTTTGAGCTGGGAAAAGAGCATCTTTGCCACCATGGCAACACTTTTTTGGCACTCCTGCAGCATGTGGTGTGTGAACTCCTCACTGCTGGAGCGCCGGGCATGCATCATGCATACACCGCACTCCCAAGCCTCCGGGAAGCCAGCTCTTTATGCCGGTCTGTTTTGCCCCTTATGTGTTTTCATGTTTTTATTATAATTTAGTATTCTGTCTTGTATTTTAGTACTTTGAGTGCTATTTCTGATAGAAGGTGTAGGTATGCATTTAAACAAATATGAGTGGAACACTCACAACTACCTGGGTAACTTTCATGACTGTGTGTTTGTGCATGTGTTTACATGTGATATGAAGGACAAGCAAAAATATTGAAACAGCTGTTATTCTAAGAAACATAGCCAGGAAATATTTGTATAGCTGCTTTTAGCAGCTGCGAAAAAAAGTGGGTAGACTAACACACATACATGCACGTATAAGAAATGAATAAAAAATAGCTACAGCTCCTATATGTGTACATATACTTCACATTAATTAATGCATAAATAAAACCTATAAAGAAAACTAAGGGCCTCTGCAGACTGGTCCAAAGGCAGAGTTGGGGCAGGGCAGCTGCATGCCGGCCGGCCCAACCCTAAGCTGATGCAATCCTGACTCTGCACACTGTTACTCATGGTGCGCAATGTCAGGATGCCCTTCTGGTGCAATGTTCTGACACACTGTACCAAAAAGGGCACTGAAGAGCTGCACACCAGCTCTTAGGGTAGCCTTTTGCCACTCCTGAAAGGAGCAGCATTTTGCCGCTCTTCTTGGGGTGGCAAAAGGAAGGATTGGGGCCATGGCATGGGGTTGCCGTGGCCCCAACCTGCCACCTCTTGGGGCAGCCAAGAGCTGCCTGTCTGCAGTCCCCTTAAGTCAACCAAACAGATCTACGTACATGTAAAAGAGAAAACTCTATGCATTTACTAAGTGGTCTGAAAACAAACTGGAAGTGAGTTGAGAAAATGTGTCTACAAGACTTATAAGTGACAACTCATAGTTTTCAGAGAAGGAGGCAATCATTGTTGTTTCTTTTTTTCTTTCTTTCTCCTCCTGACTGAATCTCTAACAATCTAGCATGTCTCTCTCCTACTACCTGAGACAAGATGATGTATTCAGACCCTTTATGTAGAACTCTTCTCCTAAAATCTTACCATTGGCAACTAAATGTAATATCTCAACATGTTCTATTGGTGTAATCACAGACAAAAATGTGTCTTACATCAGCCATAACACAGAATACATATTATGGTGACACCTTAATTTGATAAAACAAAAGCATAAATTTGATAAAACAAGAGCATAAAATATATAACTGGAGGTTTTGAAGCCAACTGGTTTTTTCATCCAGCAAAGATGTGAAAAATCATGAATGGGAAAATAGCAGTGATAGAAACACAGATCTACATCTTGCTTCAGATATTTGCTTAAGTTGGCACTTAAGATGATCCTGAGAGAGGACCAATAAAGACAAGAGGACATAACCCTTTATGGCTGAGGATATAGGTACCAAAGTAGTAAAATAAATGCAAAAGAAAAGATCTGTTTCCTTAACACAATTTTCTAGGCTTTCTATGGTCAAAACACACTGCAAAAATAATCCAGTTTGAGACTGCTTTAACTGCCTTGACTTAGTGTTAGGGAACTCTGGTAATTGGAGTTTATTGTGGCACAAAAGCTTTCTTACAAGGCTAAAGTCTCACAAAACTATAGTTCCCAGAATTCCTTAGCAATGAGCCAGGTCAGTTAAAGTGGTCTCAAACTGGATTATTTTTGTAGTGTGTTTTGACCTATGCTTGCCTTCTGTGACTAGGTATAGCCCAAGGAGGTACATAAGAGTAGCATGTTGTTGTGTTCTCAGTATCAGTGAGTCAGTCACTATTTTACTTTCAATTTCCAAACCCATACTTAATTACAGAATACAGTCTGAATTCATCTCTCTCTCTCTTTTAAAAAAAAATTCCCCAAAATGTGGGGTGGGAATTTCTTGTATGTGTAATATCAGCAAAGTGTAGCTTTGAGACCACAACTGGCACCCAAAAAATGTTTTCATGTCCTAGATCATGCTCAAATTGGAAGTGCTCCCAGTTGAAAATCAGCTAAATTGCTGATAGATTCTGGTGCTGCAGTCAACATTTATCTCAGTTTAGTTGGCTTTGGATCAAATATTTGGGCAACTATGGCACTGGTCCTCCTTAAACAGCCTTGCTGCGGCTGGTGACACATTTTCCATTATCTCTAGGTATCTTTCATTTTCAACCTTGTGGGATGCCTTTCCGTGGTGTCCTTAGGATATCTCTCTCGTGCACGAGGCACCTTCCACATGTATCCAACTCAGATCAGGGGTGAAATCGCTCACCTGTTCACTTGGAGGTTTTTGCCACACTGCACTTGTGAACCCCAGCTAGATCTGACCACCTGGTCAGATCCACTGATGCTTTTCACTAGGCGGTTCTAGCATGACAGTCCCACTTGAGCTCAGACAGGCAGGCTGATCAACACAGAACTTTGTTCCCTAGTTATACTGATACAAGGGTCCTGGAGCCTAAAATCCAGGTCTTCTGCCTCCCTTATCAAAGCTTTGTCAGAGTAATTTTGATGACCCCACTTTGACTTGGAAAGGGCTTCCTCAATTCTTTGCGGGAGTCTTATAACTGGGAGGGATAGGGCCCTATCTTCCCACCAACAGCTTTACTGCCTACCAACAACCAAGGATTCCTCCATCTTGCAGAGGGTAGGGCCACTGGGATGTTAACCAGCTTTACTGTCCTCTGACCAAGGGAACTGGGGGGGGATCACTACCGAAGAGGGGGACCTCTATCCCTAATGTGGCTTTCCCACTCTATCGCCAGGACTGGCTATCACTCTCCTTACTGGGGTTTTGACATTGAACCTGGGGTTTTTGAAGGTGAATCTGGGGTTTTGAACTGTAGAGTGGGCTGGAAGGGAATTCTAACATTGATTCCCAACCCACGATAGCAAAAATAAAAATAGGGAATCAGGAATCTGCTCTGACACCACTCCCAAGGATCATTAGAAACCTGCTTCAGGGTCGCTCGCCCCTTACCAGCTGGCAGAACATCTAACCAAAGTGATGAAATGGGTTCAGCCAACCCAAAATAGACCCAAGCTCTTGTAGCCAAACATACAAGAAGCAACACATACATGGAATTTTTACTCTTGTGTCTGCCAAATCTCTATTACTTTTAACCTTTATGTCCGAAATTTGAACAATCCCAATTGTACAGTTGGAATATTCAAACTTCAGGGGATGCCCACATTCTCCACTAAATATTATGAATACATTTGGACTTGGGAAATTTTAATTAGCTCAAGTAATTAACTCTGGGATCATCCCTATGTATACCAAGGTAGCTAAGAATGAGAAATGGGCAGAGACAAAGTATTTCAAATGTCTTTAAATTTATTGTGGGAAACATACACTTTTAAGATAACCTTTCACTCGTGCACATGCCCAAGAACTCAGGAATAAAGGAATTAGTTGTGGAAAAGACAAGAAGCTTCCTAATAGTAATAATTACCTGAATGAGGCTGCTCTGATGAGGAAATAATGCTTGCGGACCCAAGCCATGTGAAATGGGATGGGGGAAGCAGCAGAGGGGTGGAGCTAAATCAAAATTCAGAGTGATGTGGGGACACCCAGAATTTCAAATAGCATACTAAACAAGGATTTTGCGATTCTTAAATAGACCAGATATAACTTGAAAGTGAAGGCAGTTGCTATACTTCAAAGATTCTCAAATTTCCATAGTAAAAATTGCTTTGATATAGATAGATTCAGAGGTATAAATGACTGTGGGTCGATGCAGATGGCCCATTTGGGGTGGCTCTGGGTTCCCCTAGGAGTGGTGGATTGGGGCCGTGGCAACCACACACCGCAGCCCCAATCCTCTTTTTTGCAACCCCCCAAAAAGTAGAAAAATGCCATTCCTTTTGGAGGTGGCAAAAGACCACCATTAGAGCTGCTGTGGCAGCTCTTTTGCACCTTTTTGGTGCAGCGTGTGCACACACTGCGCCAAGAGGACACCTTGACACTGTATGTCATGCAGACGGGTGCACGGCATTGAGACAGAGTTGGGGTGGAGTCGGGGTGGCCAGCGTGTGGTTGCCGCAATCCAACTCCACCCCCAGACTGGCCTATAGTGCCAGTCTGCATCGGCCCTATCTCTTTGAGCTCTGCCAGAGAATATCCAGGGCCATAAACTACCTTATCTTCCTATTTTGAGGTGTGATTCTTTCTGCCTGGAACTTCCAAAACTAGCTGCTTTGATCTGTGAATTGAGGTTAGACTACATGATTTTCTCACTTTGAATCCATGCCAGAGCCTTCAGTTCTATTTTGGGACCATACTAGTGAAATCTACACACCAAAAATCATGGAAGATGTCCAGTTCTCATAACCCACAAAAGGCTTCATAAAGTCTCCCCATTTATGTTGTAAAATATTTCCCATGTAGGAATGGAAACATTTTTTGAAAGTCTTTGCAAAATGATTGAAAAACAATTTTCTCAGGTTTTTGAAAACTCTGATGAAAATTTTTTTTTTAGTATTTAATCAACATGAAAAATTCACTTGGTATTTTTTCTTTTCATAGAAAACAGTTTCTAATTGAAAAATATTTCTCTTAAAAACAAACAAATTTCCTGCACATAAAACAGTATTTTCTGAACAGAAAATAACATTTCTGCACAAAAAATATGTTTGCTGCTTAAAAAGGGGCATCCTCTGCACAATATTTAATGTTAGAAAACTGTCCAAAAAACGTGAACAACCGTGTGCATTGTTTTGTACAGAATGAAACTTAACATGTGAATAGTCTCTGAAAACTGCAGTTTTTAACTTCTTTCTTGTAGAGAAGAGAAAAAAAAGTGAACTTATTCTCTCTTGCCTATGAGAACAAAATTTACAAAGATTTAAATGTGCTTTATGGAGATCCTGAGCAGTCCGGTCCATTTCTAGTCTGACAATATTCTTGCCATTGCTTTACATTAAATAAATTAAAGCAAGAGAAAACCAAGAGGTGTTCTGTATCCACAAAACTAAGAAAGAGACAGAACATTTTAGTTCTGAAGACATCTGACTCAGAACTCCAACCATAAATTTAAAATAAATGCTGCAATTTTGTAAACAACATCCTTCTATTTCCTGTTTATTGCTAGGGTTGTCTTCATACTGTTCAGTCTGAACAGTTTGTAAAACACTGCTTTGTCAAGTCTCTTTACTCCCAGCATCTTTTTTGCAAGACCTGCTGTCAAGAGAACTATAGGTATTCTTGCAGTGAGGAGGACCAGGTTCCTGTCAATATGTTCAACCTTACAATTTTACATTAGTTCTTGGGGAATTAGTTCATGGACAGAAGTGACAACTGGCACTACAGCAGCTGTCTTAGGACTATTCTTTTCTCTTTATCATTCTAGCCCTGATGTGTCTTCACCTGTCATTTCGCCCATTTCAAATTTCTGCCCAACAGTGCAGCATGGTCTATTGTTATGACTATGATGCCAGGAAAGATCTGGAAAAGTTAATTTTTATTATACTTCCCAGAATCCTTCCAATCTCTAGAAACCTCTGAGAGTTCTAAATCAAAACAACAACAACAATTACAACAATTACAACAACAACAACAACAACAACAACAACTTTCCCATGCTCTGGGTGGTAAGTAGCTTTCTGCTTTACTCCCTTTTCCTGTGTTTTTTTTTTTCTATATTTTTCTATATTTGGGGTCATTTCCACAATCTATTGACAAGAACCTATTTCTTGTCACTAATGACACTGGTGACAACTGAACAAAATAAAAAAGACAAAAGAAAAGAAAGTGACATCCCAAAGCAACATGGAGAAGAAATTATGGATTTCAGAACAAAATAAGTCTTAAATAGATTTTCACCCATCTTTTCCTAGCCACAGATCTATTTTCTTAAATTTTGCAGATTTCTTGCCTAGCATTACTTCTGTGGCTATTATTCTGAAGCTTAGCAGACGACGATTTCAGAAAGGAAACCCATCTTGGCTAATTTGCCCAAGTCTCCCAATACCAACAAAACAACAAACAAACAAACAAAAACAGAAAGCCACCCATACAGTCTGTCCCCATTTTTTTTTTAAATTAAGGATATAGCACAAAATTCCTTGCACATGCACATCTGGAATTTACATTGATAATCTCTGTAAGAGCTACTATGCTTGAAAATGGCATCCACATCGAACCAGCAGAATGTTGTGGCTTTTCTGAATCAGGATTTGGATTTTGACCCTGGTCAAGTTGAGTTGCTTCTAGATCAGTTGTCTGGTCATGATATTGTCAAGCTCTCTGTATCAGATTTAAAACCGAATCTTCTGATCAGTGCCTGCCTGCATCATACTAGTTTTAGACATTGCCAAAGACAGAGCTAAAACAGGATTAGGGAATGTGAGGTCTTCCAAATATTGTCGAACTTCAATATCAACAGTTTCTTCACTTTTAACTCTATGCACCATAGCCTAAAGGGAGGAGTGCTGGAATTACAATCCAATAATGTCTGGAGAGCTATACTTTGTCCACTCTGGAAGTAGAATATAAAAATCCCATAATGCACTTTCTCCCTGGGATTCTAAATTTATCAAGTTATATTTCATAGTGGCACTATGAAAAGTGGTCTACATATTCACTTTCCAGGCCAGTAGGAAAAAAGGGAATCTTTAAATTAACCCCATTCATCAATCCACTTGACTGCCACCTGGTTGTCAAAATTAACAGGCAGTGATTGGTGTAAAGGAGAGGAATTCATGCATCCTTCATTTCCAGTTTATAAAGGTAGATCAAAAGGAAGTGTTTGAATTTCGATTTCCTTTGATGTCTATGAAACCAGAATGTGCTGCGACTCCCTTTTAACATGGCTATACTTCAGTAAAAAATAATAATAAGCCAAAGCTCTCTTACATGACATGCTATTTAGCACACTTTTTTTTCTCCTTGTGCAAAAACTAGCTATTTAGATACTTTCCACTTTTTATAACCACATGTTCAGCTCGCTAATAGGATGTATTCTCACTGTATGGCACAACACTTGGTTTTGGGCAAATGATTCTTGTAAGAGGTTGTTGTGGTCTGATGCTCACAGTTGGTTTCAGACATTTAGTGACTCCCACAACATAATGTGCATGCATGAGTATATTTTGAAGATCATGTACAATACTGTCATAATTTTTTAAAGTCCAGGTAACATATTCAGGGAAGCTGTTTTGGCCATGCTGCAAAATACAACAAAATACAAAATCCACAAAACATTAATACCTTTACAAAAGTGATAACTAAGAAAGAAGCAGTTAGCCTTACACAGGACAGAGAAAGTCTGGATCTCAATGGATGTTTCTTTACTGCTCCACATGGATTTGAACAATTATTGCTTATTGCTTAGGGCTTAGGGCTCTTTGTCCCCAGTCCCCACTTTGTCCTCACGAAAAGGAGTCATCTCCAGTGGCATTGATCATTTTGAATGATTTTTAACATCTTCACATGATGAAGAATCCAATGAAGCTTCAAAAACTTGCATTATGTATTTTATCTTTTTTAGTTCAACCAATAAAAGTATCACTATTTTGTGGATTTTGAATTTTCTTGTTTTGTAAAGATGATTTTTAAACACTATGTAGCCATCACCAGCCATGCACAATCATGCAATGCACCAGTTATGTTTAACCAGTTTGGATACTTCCTCTCAAAACCTGAAGCTTGCTTTCCTAACATTAATCTCAGTGGGAGTTATTTATAGTTTAACAGCCAATCAGCACATATCAGTTAACAATCTCTGGCTATAGAAGGACTCGGTGGAGGCTACTTTGCCCATCCTACCAGCCCTTTAAGTCCAGCGGCAGCAGCAGCGGCGTGGTGTTAGAGGCCCAGGCGGAGGCTATTTAACCTCCTTTCATGAGCCCTTAACATCTCTGGCTACAGGATGTTACTTTGCCCGCCCCACCAGCCGTTTAAGTCCAGAGGCGGCAGTGGTGGTGGCCCCAACAAAGGCTATTAGAAGCCCCAACAAAGGCTATTTAACCTCCTTTCACCAGCCTTTTAAGTCCAACGGCAGCAGCAACGGCGCAGTATTAGAGGCCCTGGTGGAGGCTATTTAACATCTTTCATGAGCCCTTAACATCAGGAGGAACTTTGCCCGCCCCACCAGCCCTTAAAATCCAGCGGCAGCAGCAGTAGCATGGTGTTAGAAGCCCCGACAGAGGCTATTTAACCTCCTTTCACAAGCCCTTTAAGTCCAGTGGCAGCAGTGGTGGTGCTGTGTTAGAGGCCCCAGCAGAGGCTATTTAACCTTTTTTCATGAGCCCTTAACATCTCTGGCTACAGGAGGACCTGGCGGAGGCTACTTTGACCACCCCACCAGCTGTTTAAGTCCAGTGGCAGTGAGTACTGAGGACGTGGACAAGCTCCTTGGTAGAGTGAGGAAAACAACCTGCCCTCTTGATCTTTGTTCATCATGGCTGGCCATCCAGGGGGGGGGGGGGGGGATACATTGAGGATGTTCCTTAGGGATATTATCAATGCATCCCTTAGGGAAGGTCTCGTTCCATCCTGTCTGAAGAAAGCAGTGGCTAGTCCACTTCTGAAAAAACCTTCCCTGGACCCCCTGGATATGAACAGCTATAGGCCAGTCTCTCTATTACCTTTTTTAAAACAAGGTGATCAAGAGGCAGTTGCTTCTTAACTCCAAGCTGTCTTGGAAGAAACCAATAATCTAGATCCATTTCAAATTGGCTTTAGGATAGGATATGGAGTTGATACTGTCATGGTTGCCTTGGCTGATTACCTTCATCTGGGCATCAACTAGGGTAGTGTGACCCTGCTGGTGCTACTGGACCTCTCAGCGGCTTTTGATACTATAGATCAGGGGTCGGCAAGTTTTCCTTACCTGGGACTGGTCCGCTGGTGCCCAGGTCTTCTGTGGGCCTAGGGTGGGTGGGGGGAAATGGCGCCGTTCACACACACTTGCTCGCGCATGCGCGGTACTTCCGCCATACTGCGCATGCATGAGCGAGTCGCGACCGCCATTTTGTTTTCCAAAATGGCGGCTGCGACTCATTTGTGCATGCACCAAGTACTGCACATGTGCAAACGAGTTGCAGTCGCCATTTTGGAAAACAAAATGGCAGCTGCGACTCATTTACGCATGCTCAGTACTCGGCACATGCGCAAACGAGTTGCGGCCACCATTTTGGAAAACAAAATGGTGGCCATGGTACGTGTGGTGGTGCGGCACGCAGCAGTGCACGTGGTGGCAGCGGGGGGTTGGTGAGGGTCGGCGGTGGTGGCAGGACCACCCCAGGGCTGATCTAAAGGCCTCGGGGGGGGAGCAGATCCGGCCCCCGGGCTGTAGGTTACTGACCCCTGCTTTAGATCATATCATCCTTCTGGATCGCCTGAGAAGGTTAGGAATTGGAGGCACTGCTTTGCAGTGATTCCATTCCTTCCTCTCGGGTATATCCCAGAGGGTGATGCTCAGGGACAGTTGTTCAGCAAGAAAAGAGCTTAAGTGCGTCATTCTTCATTCTATCCCCGATGCTATTTAACATATATATGAAGCCACTGGGAGAGATCATCCGGAGACATGGGGTGCAGTGTTATCATTATGCTGATGACATCCAGATATATTTCTCCATATCCCAGTCCTCAGCTTCGACTCCTCTCTCTCCTCTCTCCTCTCAATGACTGTCTTAAGACAGTAATGGACTCGATGAGAAAAAACAGATTGAGACTGAATCCAGACAAAATGGAGGTGCTGACAGTAGCAGCCCCGAAACCATGTATAGGAATACAACTTCCAGTCCTGGATGGAGTCACACTCTCCTCCAAGGACTGTGTTCACAGTCTGGGGGTGCTCCTGGACCCGTCGCTCCAGTTGACAAATCAGGTAAATGTGACAGTTAGGAGCGCCTGTCATCAACTTCAGCTGATACGGCAGCTGTGCCCGTTCCTGGAAGTTAGGTACCTTGAAACTGTCATACACATGTTGGTAACCTCTTGTCTTGATTTCTGTAATGCGCTCTACATGGGGCTACCCGTGTGCTTGTCCCAGAAATTTCGACTGGTACAGAATATGGCCAGGTTGGTCTCAGGAACAATAACAAGAGACCATATCACACCCATGCTAAAATCACTTCACTGGCTGTACATAAGTTTCTGGGCACAGTACAAGGTGTTGGTTATCACCTTTACAGCCCTAAATGGCTTGGGTCCAACCCATCTTTGGGACCACCTTCTTCCATACAATCCACCCCACACACTCAGGGTGAAATCTGCTGCAGCCTATTAAAACTAGGCTGTCTGCAACCACTCAGAGGGTCTTCTCAGCAACTGCTCCCAGATTATGGAACGGCCAGATGAGATCCATCTTATTACTACCTTGAAAGCTTCAAAAAGGCTGTTAAGATGGATCTCTTCCAACAGGCCCTTCCTGAATAGATATCCTGGCCCCAAGAGTTAGCTCATCTCCCCTTGTAATCTCTGCTGCAGCCATTGTTATTGTCTTGTTCTTTTTCGTGTTCATGATTTATTTTAAGTAGATTTTAAGTAGGTTTTAAATTGTTCTATGTTTAATACCATTTTAAGGGGTGGGTGGGTTCGTGGGATCTATATGGCATTTTATTGAAGTTTTAATGTTGTAAGCCGCCCCGGTTGCATTTGCAGAGGGGTGGGATAAAAATAAATTATTATCATTATTATTATTATTATTATTATTATTATTATTATGCCTTTTCTTTCACCCAGTCCGGATAACAACAATAATAACAACAACAACCGTTAACTATTTCATTTTTATTTAATTATTTAATTATTTAGAGTATTTATACCCTGATTGTCAGCCAAAATGCTCTCAGATTGGCTTACAGACTGTTGATTTGATACTTCCTTGCCCTAACAGTCTGTAGTGAACACTAACATATAAATATTTCAGACTTCTCTTTATAACACATTTGTTTCTGCACAATCACCCTATGACATGTAACAGAATGGGAACCATGTAAACCTCCAGATGATGCTGAACTGCAAGTTCCTTGCTGCTGGAATGCTGGGAGTTACAGTTCAACATCTGAAGGGCAACATGATTCCCACACAACATATAATTTTATTTCAGCTTTGTTTCCTGCTGTCTTCATGATATTATATTATTTTAAGTGTATATATTTTATTGCTGAAAGCCATCTAATGGATCATAGAAAGGCAGAATATAAATATTTCAAATAAATACATATTCATGTGACATTGAATGGGTACTTTCACAAGTGTTTTATATATTGCATTTCCCACATCAATGAAACACTGAAAAAACAGCAAAATTTACTTGAATAATATAGTACTTTTGATTTCCAATTTTCTGTCAAACTTGTACTAACAGCATGTGTTGCACACAGAAGAAAATGAATGTGAAATAATTAAGCAGAACTAACCTGAGAAATAGAATTCAACAAGTGGACACAGAGAAAAGGCAAAAAATAATATCCATCAGTTCATATTGAGACTGACCAATTTGTGGCTCCTCAAGCTGTGCAGATAGGTAGTTACACAATCACCCTACTGTTTCTTGCAGCCCCCAAAAATGGACATAAAAGGCCACAAACAGACAAGTAAGTTTTCCTTAGTGTGTGCATTTTTATCTGACAGTCACATCACAACATTTTGAAAGGTGTGAAAACTGGATGATAATTGTGTTTCACTTTGTGTATTCATTTGTTTAAGGGTGAATTAGGTCAAGTTATATTAAAATGCAGACCAAAAGGAATGTCTTTGCCATTCCAAATTGAAAGACCTGTTTACATTAATGAATGTACACAAGATCCTGCTCTATGCAGTTGGAATGGTGCAGATGTGTATTTTCCATGTGTACTTTTTGGTCCATATGTTCTATGTCAGCAATGCAGATGTTTCCATCTATGGAATGAATAGGAATCCTTGTTCTCTCCAATGTCCATGGTTATTCCATGTCTTTATTATTTTCATTACCAGTTGCATGCAACATACTCTTGTAATTTCTCTGTAATAGCAATAAAGTTTCTAATGATATATCTGTATTTCACATATCACAGTGATTTCATATAACTCTACACAGGTCCATTTCTTAATAAGCATGATTAAAATGATGACATAGGCAGTGTTTTTTGGATATTTTTAAAGCCCCTTCCCTGCTGCCATAAAAAAAAAAAATATCAAAGTGGAAGTTGCAAAAATGTACTTTAACCAATGGAAGAAAATCCATGCTGAGCATTTTTACCTCATATTGTATACACAGCATAAATCATATGATTTAGTTCTTGTGGATAATTGTTCTGAGTTTTTGTTGTTTCACTTTTAAACTTATGGCAGATATGTTCTTGAAAAATTATGCCTGTCACAGAAAATTTGGAAAGAGGCCTAGAATGCCCAATTATGCAAGAATTATAGCTCGTAGGAGGGACACCTACTGTTTTAAAGGGAGAAGTGGGATTTATAAATTTTCTACATAGGAAGTTGTGTCGGAAAGATTTAATGGACAGAGGACTGGAACAAAAGATATTCAGTCTGTTTATTTTTGTTTTTCTGACACCACTTTTGGCAGCAGCAATTAATTATTAACTGCCATGGAGGCTTGGAGACATAGCACAAACTGTTTACTCCTGCATTCTTATTACATGATATGTTGCTTTAAGAAATGCACAGTATAGAGAACAATTGCCTACTATCTTATGCTGTTCAATTATTGAAAATATTTCTTTGTATTACAACAGAATATGAAACTTTTTATACACTTTTTCCAATGGGAAAAAATGTAGAACCTGGCTGTGTCGGCTGGGGAATGCTAGAAGTTGTATTTCAAATGAAAACAACAAAATTTTCAAAATCTCAGGAAAAAAATACATAAAAGACTGCTGTGGAAGTACATAATTTCATAGGTTGATTCAGAAGTTAGTACTGTGCAAGTGCTATCTTGATGAAATTGTGAGCAACCCTACCTTTTTAAAGCAATGGCTTAGATAACAAAAATGGCATTTTGCTTACCAACTAGGAAAAAGTGAGATCAGACAAGAGAGCTAGATACTAAAGGACCACTTTTATTAGCCACTGACACAAAGTAATATCATCTACAGGGGGAGCGGGAGTCTAAAGTGTATTCCAGCTGTGGCAGGGGGTCCCAAACTGACCTCTTCCACATCAATCCCTGGGTGAAACACCTCTTCTATGAATGCCAGCCACCATTTTGGCTGGACATCCATATGACTGTCAAGAAGGAAGACTGTCCTAGTGTATTTCCCTACACATAGCTTATGACCTAAAGGGGAAAGCCCCAGGCCTGCCTTTCATACCCTAGATCCACAGAAAAAAAATCTGGCGATGACACCTTCACCAAATTGGTGCCTAGGCACATTTCTTCTCCTTCAAGTTCCTCTCTCCCAACCTACCTGCCAGTTGCCTCCTATTTAATTGCCAAATCCAAGGCCAATATCCATACTCAACAGTGCAGGATAGGCAAAAACAAGCAAGCAAACAAACAAACAAAAACCTGCCTGGAAAGCCCCCGACAACGCCCAGAGATTGTCTTTACTGCCTGTGGGATGTAGGTGGGTAGGTCAAGCAACAGTGAAGAGAAGGACAATGGAGTAGCAGAGCAGGATACAAGTGTTATACTCCTTCCCTTTCCCCCCCCCCACCTTCTCAGTCTCTGGCACTGTGTGCCAGGACAAAATCATTACTCATCTCCTTGGGCTCCATTCCTAGAAGCCAGCAAAGACATCTCCTCCCCACAGATGGGCTTTGTTGTATGGCATTGGAAACAAATTTTCTATAAAAAAAAATAAGTGTCATGCAGAGAAAACAAGTTTCTGATGAATAAAAAAATATAACATTTCTGCATAGTAAATGTTTTCTCAGGAAGAATTTTTGTTTTCTATGTAAAAAAAATCACACAACTTTTCTTGCACAGCATAAGTCTTCAACTGCAAATAATTTTTGAAAACTGCTTAGTGTAGGATTGCTTCAATTTCATTAGGGCAGCATTTGCATAGTACTTTCATGTAGGAAACAGGGAAAGAGGGAAATGGTAATGCGATTTGTATACACAGAAAGTGAAAATTATAAAGATTTATATCCCTAATTCAATCTTTCTCTCAATATATATTTTAAGCTCGAGCTGTGTGAATTTATTCTGAGTCCCTGATTAGGAATTTTAAGCTACATGAATTTATATACAGCTTTGGATCAGGTGAAGATGATTTACTGGAAACTAATACAAGCAGATTGCTGAAATTAATTTACAGTAAAAAAAAATCATCAACAATTGCTAACATAAATTAAACTATCTGATAATGTTTCAGATATTTTACCTATAATTTGGTGGAACTATGCATTCCAAATGAGAACATTTCCAGTATGATAGTCTAATGCAGAATTTGTTTCCTCTTTCACAAAGCTGAGATATTTGCAAGATCTTTAGTGGTATACAACATCCTCAGACCATCCTTTCCATCCTTCCTCTATATAGCCAGGAGTTTTTTCAATTATATATAATTTCCAAATTAATCTGAAGTTAGAAATCTGAACACACCAGTTCTTGACTTGCTACAAAGCTGTTAACCATAGTTTCCTGCTTCAGTTAAAATGAGAAACTATAGTCAACTGGACTGTAGCTGGAGATGCATGGATCTTGGTTTAAAACACCAATTGTTTGAATGAAACCACTGTGTGGTGCAGGGCTGGGAAACTTGAATCTCACAGTGTTGTTAGATTCCAGTTCATTTTAGTCCCAACCATTCTGAATCGTGATAAGAAATGGCAGCACTTTGTTGTTCAACAACACTGGGAACACCAAAGTTTCCCAAGCCCAGTTAAATGTGTTCTGACAGTACTACACTCTCAGTTCGTCAAAGTATGATGGATTTGACCCCATCCCTATATAAAGGGGCTGACTAGCAATCTTAACTGTATTATGAAGCAGTACCTATGCGGGCTCTTGATGCTCCTACAAAATGCCCTTATTAGCATTAACCTGTATAACTCTAGTGTGTATACAGTTTATTTTTTTCTTTGGTTGTTTGGTTGTTTTATGTTGGGATGTTATAGGGTAAAATGAGTACTTTTGTCTTTACTATCTTCTGATTCTTCAGAAGAGCCTCCAATTAAATAATGGAATGACGTTTTAAAAATCCCTAATTTATATGATTCTCATCTTAGAGGAAAAGGTAATTCATCAGGCACAGTAAGTGAGATAAAGCCCTGACATTTTATCCACCCTTTTTATGAATATTTAAAATGGAGAACATACTTCTGGAAAGTGAGGGAGATGAGATCAGAAAAGAAACAAAATGAAGCGAAATGAAAAGATAAGCTTATATCAGAAAAAGGCCAAAAAATATGTTGCATGTGCTCTTCATAATCCACTTGTTACTAGGAGAAATCTCTTTTCATCCAATAAGTGAATCTGCATATAGCATGACTTCTATTATTTCAGTATGGAATTTACAATGTCCAGTTTGAATTGAGTCCTTTGCTACAGGGCAATCAACATTACATGGCAGTGGACTGTTGGCTATTGCCCACCTAATCAGACTAAAGAGGTAAACACAAAAATGTATGAATAAACTAAAGTCAACTTTATCAGCTATTTAATTCTGATCTGCTGCAGGGATGCTTACTGCATGTTTGCTGAAGCAAGTGTAATCTTACCTTCTCTCCTGCATTTCAAGGAGAAGCCACCTCTGACCTCAGAGTCAAACTAGTCAAGCTAGCTTGTCTCAGTCTAGGTTGTCCCTAGTCAGTTGTCTCCAGGATGTCTGAACATGTTGGTCTTCCCCTCAAGCCCTGAGCCCTAAAGGAGAAATCCAATCAAATGGTTCACTTTGGATTTGTTGGTGTTGCATGCCTTCAAGTCATTTCCAACTAATGGTGACCCAATTATGGGATTTTCTTGGCAAGATTTGTTCAGAAGAGGTTTGTCATTGTGTTCCTCTGAGGCTGAGAGAGTGTGACTTGCCAAATTCACCCAGTGGGTTTAATGGCTGAGCCAGTAATTGAACCATGATTTCCCGAATCATCATCCAGCACACAAACAGCTATGGCACTCTGCACTATATTCAACTGGGTCCATTTCATAGCACACAATTATAACTCTGTGATTCCACTTTAGCTGTCATGGCTGCATCTTTTGGAATCTTTGAATTTGTCATTTAATAAAGCACTAAAGCTTTCTAAGAATTCAGAATACCCCTCTCCAAACCACAAATTCCCAGATCCCATAGGATGGAGCCATGACAGTTAAAATGGAATCATAATCCTATAATAATGCAGTATGCAAAGGGCCCTGGGTAACTGTAGGGCCCATCATTTACTTTACTCAGGCACCAGAGACCTTTGCAACTGGGGGGGGGGTGCAGCACTCCAGAGCTAAGTAGGATTTCCCCCCTTTTAACTGCTTTCCCCCCTGCCCCACACTGTAACTGAGGGAAGTTGGGACAATTGGCTAAGGTGGAGCCTGTAAATAGGTTTCAGTCTGGCAGGTAGTGAAGGAGAATGTAAGAGTTCTGGTGTACATCTTGGTAGCCTTTTGGTGTAGGATAGAGGTCTGGAACTGCCTCTCTAAAGTTCTGAAGTCCAGGGATGGGGAAGGACTCTGCCCTTGAGGTGTGTTTGCTCTCATTTCTAATGTCCTGTGGCTTAGGTGGAAGCACCCAGATTTGCTTTCCAGGAGATGGAGGGCCAGAGAGCAACCCAGTTACTGGACTGTATGTCTTCCAGGATCAGATATTTTGCCCAAGAGAAGGCTGAGAAGACAGTGAAGGGATGACATCTGGCCTCATCTGAGCCCAAATCAGGTTGCTCCCCCTTGTTGTTCCTTCCAGGAATATTACAATGTAAAGAGGTCAATAACAGTTGACCTTCCTTAACTCAACGTTTGTGTTTAGTCTTGTTTTAGGTCATCAGTTATCATTATTGTGTGCCTTTAAGTCATTTCCAATTTATGGTGAACATATCATGAAATTTTCTTGGCAAGATTTGTGCAGAGTTGGTTTGCCATTGCCCTTGTCTGAGGCTAATTTAATGTGATTTGCCAAGGCTACCAAATGAGTTTTTAAGGCTGACTGAAAGTTCAAAGTGTTTCTTGGAGTCCTTGTCCAGCACTCATAATTCTACTCATAATTGCCCTATAGTATAGCCAGCCATGCTGGTCAGTGCCTGTGCAAACTATAAACAGTAGGATTCCCTAAGATGCAATCATGGCGCTATAAACAGTAGGATTCCCTAAGATGCAATCATGGCAGGTAAAGTGGTATCAAAACATAGTGTGAAAGAAATCTGATCCCAATCTAAAGTGATGGCCCACATGGAAGCCTTACATGTGTGATTCTTCCCCCTCAAAAAGATGGGAATATAATAAAACTAGAGGACAACATGACCAGGCAATCATATGCTGCAATCTCGGAAAATGTGGGCCTGATGCAGTTGTTTATGCCTCAATGAGACTTGCACTGCTCTTCCACAAACAATTTGAACATCAATCCATTGCAAAACATTATGTCTGAATTCCTAATTGTAAGCCTTGATTTATTGAATAATATGACTGTGCAAGTAGATAAATAGGTACCACTTTGATGGAAAGGTAAACAGTGGTCTGTGCAGTCATGCTGGCAACATGATCAGAGTTGTCTCTGACAAAATTGGCTCTTTGGTTTAGTAACGGAGGTGAGCACCACCCCCTATGGTTGGATATGACTTGACAATCTTGTCAACGGGGAATACCTTTACCTTTACCTTTATAGAAAAGAACTTGTATATCAAGACTCTACCACATATAGTTTCTATTCAGACTCCAGTATGACTTGAACAGCAGATTGAATAAAAGTTCATTATCTTTTCTAGAATCATGTAGTTGTACCAATGATTTGGTTTGGAGACTGAGCTGTTGGTTATATCCAACATTGATTTGGTAGAAATCAGCTGGATCCTGCTACCAGCATCTTGAGCCTTTACAAGTCAGGTGGGAGCAGACTAGCTTTCATCACAACCAGAACAAGTATCCCTTACATGTCTCATTGAGAGTTAAGGCAAATGAGTTTTGCTTCCATGGTCTTAGAGGCATCATGCATATTGTCAAAACCCCACCCAGGAAGACCTTGTCCCAGCAACTCAGCATCAGTGGCGATGTCTGAGCTGTGTGGAGGACTGGCGGAGGACTAAGCCTCCTGTAACATCGCCTCCCAAGGTGGCCTAAGGACACTCGCGGCAGCTGTGAAGCCAGGGAAAACTCGGGAGGGCTTAAAACCTCTCCCAGGAAGACCTTGTCCCAGCAACCCAGTGGCAGTGGTGGCGTCTGAGCCATGTGGAGGACTGGCGGAGGACTAAGCCTACTGAAATAGGGTGGGAATTTAGCTGGATTTTTTTGCCATCCCCAACATGTATAAGGGCTGGGAATGATCTGGGAGCGAGAATTGAGGTTTTGCGGGGGAAAGGAAGGTATGGCGGCAACAGGGTGAAGCAATGTTACAAAAGAAGCCGGGATCGATGTTTAATACCTATCCCGTCTTCAGTTCACTCTGTTTCCCAGAATAATTTGCAGAGCGCACCAACCACTCCACAGACCATTACTCTGCTCCTTTGCAGAGTCGGTAAAAAACAAAACTCATATCATCCATGACCTCTTGTTGGATGAGGCTGCCTACCTGGTTTGCTTTACTGAGACCTGGCTGGGAGAGACCAGTGCTGTGACTTGGGTGCAGGCCCTCCCAGCTGAGTACTCAGTCAGTGAGCAGGTAAGTGGGCGGGGGGCAGAGTGGCTTTGGTTCACAAAAACAATCTAACCTTGACCAGGAAGCCTATCCGGAAAACAGTCCACATCAAGTGCATGTACCTAAGCCTGAGGACCAGGGATAATTTAGGGATTCTGTTGGTATACTGGCCACCCCGTTGCCTAACAGCAACTCTGACAAGCTGACACAGCTGGTCTCAGAGTTGCTGTTGGAGTCGCCCAGACTTTTAGTTTTGAGCAACTTTAACATCCCACTCGAGACCAGCTTAATAAATCTAACTGGCACAGCTTGGGAGTTCATGGAATCCATGACAAACATGAGCCTATCCTAATTGGTTGTTGGGCCCACACATTGTGCTGGTCGTACCCTCGATGCAGCCTTTAGTACGGAACAGGAATATCTGTGAGTGGAGGTTGTTAAAACCTCTGCCTTGTCATGGATGGATCATTTCCTGGTCAAGATGGAACTGAGAGCCACTGTCTGCCCCACCAGGAGTGGCAGACCCATTAGAATGGTCTGCTCTTGAAGGCCAATGGAACCAATTGGATTCCAGAAAGCCTTGGAGGGATTAGTGGTTGGTAACGCCGGTGATTCTGTCAAAGCTTTGGTTAATACTTGAAGCCTTACCAAGGCTATTGACTCAATCGCTCCCAAGTGTCCTTTCCAGCCCGCTCCAAACCATAAGTATTCAGAGGAGCTTAGGAAAATGAAGCAGGCTGGACAACGACTAGAGTGCGAATGGTGGAAGACTTGACTCTTATCTGATAGGACTCGACATAGGAATTTTCCTACCATTATACAAAGTGCTAGTTACCAACAGAACAGTTCACCCTCTCTATCTACAGATTCTCACCCATGAATTCAACCAACCACAGTTCAGACATATTCACACCAACACATACATGCATACACACATGCACACTCACGCACACACTAAATTCCAAAAGCAAACCATGATTTTTCTCCTTTTATATAAGAGATGCCATTTTATTATGCCACTGTATGTAATGAGACTGGAGTAGCCACAGATTTTGGTATCCACAGCAAGTCATGGAACCTATCCCCAGTGGATACCAAGGGCCCACTGTTCAATTATTTCAAGGTACTATGTCACTTTTACAGTAATGCAATCCAATATGATGCAGGTGATGAATCTAGTTGATTTGTTCCACTGCAGTAGACTAAGAATGTAATTTTTCACTAGTTTTCTTCCCTAAGGAAGCAATGAGTAAATTTTACATTTTATTTTCTTTCCATCTTGAAAAAGTATTTTAAAACCACAGTTTTCAAAACCTCTTTACAATTTAGAACTTATTGCATAAAATGCATAAAGTTCACACATGCTCATTTTGCACTGAAAACAGGATTTTATGTACATTCTGTTATTATTTTATGTGAAATAAATTCTGAAAAGAATATCTGAATTTTGTGCATAATAAATTCACAAAAAACAGCATTTTTCTTCACAGGAAACAGTGTTTTCTGTGCAGATGGTAATGGCTTATACCAACTACTTAGTTTACAACTAAGGGGCATTGCAGACCGGCCTAAAGGGCTGGCCTGAAGGTGGAGTTGGGGTGGGGACTCACATGCTGGCTGCCCCAAGCCCAGCCCAATGCTGTCCTGATGCCGCATGCCTGTACGCACAGTGCACGGTGTCAGGACACCCTCCAAGCACAGCGTGTAGACGCACTGCACCAAAAGGGTATGGAAGAGCTGCAGTGCTGGCTCTTAGGGTGGCCTTTTGCTGCCCCTAAAAGGAGCAGGATTTTGCCACTCTTTTAGGAGTGGCAAAAGGGAGGTTCGGGGCCACAGCACACGGTTACCGTGGCCCAGAGCCGCCTGTCTGCACAACCCCTAAGCAATCTCTCCTGCCCCAGCTCCCCCAATCCTGATGGAAACCTCGTTCACCTGTACTCTCCTCACTGGCAGAATGGACTTCCTTCTCTTGATGCAGTTTATACTCAGTAAAATAGGTAGGGGATTTACAATTTACAATTGTGGCAATATAAGTAATTAAATAGCAAGCACTGGTATGTAACAGTTACCTAGACTTATTCATCCATATCTTTTTTGTATTCACAATCAGTACTTAATAGAGGGATCTTGTAGCACCTTTGAGACTAACTGAAAGAAAGAAGTTGGCAGCATGAGATTTTGTAGATTTCATTCTACTTCCTCAGATGATTTTAGGAAATAAACTGAAGTCTATGAAAGCTGATGCTGCCAACTTCTTTCTTTCAGTTAGTCTCAAAGGTGCTACAAGATCTCTCTACATAGTTACTCTACAGACTAACATGGCTATATCTTTGAATTCTACTTAATTGAGGGTAACACTTGCAGACCAAATACTTGTTCCTCTCTATCTGGATGGAAGGGTGAAATATAATCATACTGAACTTGGAGAAGAGATGTTTAAGGGGTGATATGATAGTCCTGTTTAAGTATTTGAAGGGTGTCACATTGAGGATGGGGTAAGCTTTTTTCCTGCTGCTCCAGAGACTAGAACATGGAACAATGGATGCAAGCTACAGGAAAAGAGATTCCACCTCAACATTAGGAGGAACTTCTTGACAGTAAGAGCTGTTCAACATTGGATCACACTCCCTCGGAGTGTAGTGGAATCTTGTTCCTTGGAGGTCTTTAAACAGAGACTGGATGGTCATAATAATAATAATAATTATTATTATTATTTATATCCTGCCCCTCTGCAATCGGAGCAATCGGGATGGCTTACAACATTAAAATGTCCATACATATATATTAATACAATTTAAATAGAATATAAAAATCCCAATTCCCATCCGTCCTTTAAGAAGTAAGGGTTCTTATTCCAGGCCGGATGATGCTGGGCCTAGTGTCTCTCTCCCAGATGCCATCGGATGGAATGGAGGGAGGGCTCCTCTTCTTATTTTAGGTCATCTGTCAGGGATGCTTTGATTGTGATTTCCTGCATGTCAGGGAGGTTGGACTGGATGGCCCTTGTGGTCTCTTCCAACTTTATGATTCTATGATTCTATGGTTGGTGAACTGTTTTTAAATATAGTTTTTAAAAACTAAAGATACCATTTACTGTTACTTATTTTCATTTGATTGTTTCTGCTGTTAACAATGAGAATGACTACATTGAAATTATATATTGCTCTACAAGTTAATAATGTTTCATGTGTGGCTTCTTTCCTGTGAATGCCATATGATCAGTGGATTTAAATGAATAAACTTACTTCTAATAAAGCTTAATCAATATAAACAAAATGGACACTAAAATACTTGTATTTACTTTGTTTCACAGTATGAATTAAATATTCATCATCATCATTATCAACAATATCATATATTTTAATAAAATAAAGATGAATGCAGTCACACCAGATGAATTATTTCTTCAGTGTGTTTTGGACCTAAGCATGCTGTCTGAATTTAATAGTAGTGAAGACCTATCTCTTCTGGCAGACCTACCCAGGTTATTTTTAAATTATGAATTTAAATTATGAATTTTAAACTGTAGCCTGATTGTTGTGTTATATATTGGTCTAATATGTTCTATTAAACTGCTATTATAATTTTTAAACTAGTTTATGTATTTTTAACTGATGTTATTTGTTGTATCTTAATTTGCCACTTTCCCTGAGAGACAGGCTATAAGCAGCCAGCCAGGACCTGAACAAGATCACATAGACAAGGTAGGAAGAATAAAAACAACCAGAGATGCAACTCTAATGTAAACTTTTTGCATCATATGCAATATGAATCCCAATAGCCAGTTCTGGTTCTAGCTACTTAAAGTACACACACACACACACACACACACACACAGAGAGAGAGAGAGAGTTATTCATGTTTTATATTTAAACCCTGCATCTGTTTCTCTGCTTAATATCCAGTAAGTAGATGTCTGAACAGAAAGTGTTGTATAAAAAGATGAGCACTGTGGTTTTAACAATAAATGGACTACTAACTGTTTCTTTGTTTTAAACAAGGACAAAGCAATTTGCTTGAAGTGCCTTGGAACTGTCTTGAAACTGAAGGAGAATAATGTTAAGAGGCACTTTGTATCTTGTCACAAGGACTACTCAATATATCAAGGAGAAGTGCAAATGAACAAGATAAAATATCTTTTAAAAACTATGTTTTTGTAGCAAAATACTTTTAGAAAGCATTTTGAGGAGAACTTTGCTGCTACGAGGGCCAGCTATCACACTACTGAATGGATTGCTGAGAGTGTGAGACCATTAACTGATGGTGAATTTGTAACTAGTTCATAGTTAAAGTAGTGGAGGAAATGTGCCCTAATGAGTTAGCTTACATTAGCTGCACCAGTTTACCTGCATCTGCAATCAGGAGTGTTGAAGAACTAGTAGAAGGGGGGTTGCAGACTTCCAGAAATAGTGCAAATTGAGTCCACTTTTAGGGTTAGGGTTAGTGCTAGGGAATCATGGGAATTGGTTTTTTTCTGAGACATTGAGCCTTCTTTGTCAGAGAGCTCTGGTGCCACAATAAAATACAGTTCCCATGATTCCCTAACCCTAACCCTAAAAGTGGACTCAATTTGCACTATTTCTGGCAGTCTGCAACCCCCTGAAGAGCTACACACTTTTTTGATTGTCAAGGAAAAAAACTTCGGATATATATATATATATATAATAAAATTTATTTATATCCCACTTATTGAAAAAGACAATCAAGCAGCTTTTTGCAATATATATTAATTAGATGAGATATATATTAGATTAGATATATATTAATTAGATGAGAGCAACACTGCTCAACTATGGTTAAAAAAAAAAAACAAACCCTGGGGGACACTTTCCAATATCAGAATTACAGAAAAGATGTGTGCCAAGTAGAGTTTAATTAACATTAAGTGGGCTTAACTACCCCAAAGACATCAGATCCCATCTGACATTGGAAGCTAAGCAGAGTCTGCCTTGTTAGTACTTGAATGGGAGGATGAATACCAGGTGCTGTGGGCTGTATTTCAGTGGAAGTCACTAGCAAAACTACCTCTGAATATTTATTGCTGCCCCCCCCAAAAAAAAAAACCCTATGAAATTTGGGGTCACCATAAGTTGACAAGCAACTTAAAGACACACAAACATACACAGAGCTGCAGTAAATAGTAACTCCTGGTTTGGTTTGGGATAAAGTGGAAAGTAATGCAACTGAAAGTTCAAAAAAATTAATGGGAAGTAAAACTGGTGTAATGGTAAAAGTCAATCAAGAAAAAAAGTTACACTTCTCATGTAATATCATTGCATCATCCACTAGCAAGCCTTGTGTAGTAAGCTTCTTCACTGGGACAATGTAGTGTTACACGTTACCATACTACACTCTTATACTGCTGCTATTCCACTTTTACTGCTCTGGCTGCCTCCTGTTGCATTCTAAGTTTTGTAGTTCAGTGAAGCCTAAGAGTTCTCTGGCTGAGAATTCTAAATGCCTGTCCCTAAACTGCAAATCCCAGAATGCAACAGAAGGCAGCTAGAGCTGGATCCAATTAGGACAGATCATCTATTGTTCACAGTTCAAATGATTTATCTTCTAATTTACGTATAATATCTTTATATGTTAACCATATATCTAGTAGTTTCCATCTTCCAGTAAAAGCTTTTATTGGAAGATTCTCAAAACTTTAAAAAACAAAAAACAAAAACAAACATTTACCATCAAGAAATGCCAGATGTCCAAGCTCAGTTCAGGAAAGCAAGAGGCACTAGGGATTATCTTGCAAAAATATGTTGGATAATGGAGTCCAAAGAATTTAAGAAAAAAAACAGTCTGTAATTTATAGATTATATCCAAGCTTTTGTGCAGGACAAAAAACCTATGAATCTCTCTTAAAGAAATGGGTGTGCCATAACAATTTATTATCCTAATATGTAGCCTGTACTCAGGAGCAAAAGCCACTAAATGGAGAGAAAATTATGGTTTTTAATGGGCAAAGAGGTCAGACAAGGCTGCATTTTATTACCCTATCTATTTAACCTGTGCATTGAACATATCATATGGAAAACTGGATTTGAGTCTGAGGAAGGAGGTCTCACTACTAACAGAAAATAGCAAAGTCCTGTAATAACTATTGAAGTATGGGGGAAAGCAGACGGACAACCGTGGGCTGCCCCGAGAAGTGGAGTATTGGGGCTGCTACTAACACACGCAGCGGCCCCAATACACCGTTCTGCTGACCCTAGGAGGAGCGCTGAAAAGCCGCTCCTTCCAGAGTGGGCAGAAGGGGTGTTGGAAGAGGCGCAGCGCGCCTCTTCTGTGCTCCTTCCAGCTCAGCCCGTACATATTATTTGATATCACTGGGGGGGGGGGGGGGAATCCCAGAACATTGTACATTTTATAGAATCAGCATTTATCAAACAGACCACACCCCAAAACTCTGAAACATTCTTCCATTTGTTTAAACCAGACAACAACTTTCCTTGTAGATCACACTCAGGTATAAAGTTTGCAAACTGTGACTGTTATTAGTTTTTTTGTGGGTTTTTTCGGGCTGTGTGGCCATGTTCTGAAAGAGTTTCTTTCTGACTTTTCGCCAGCATCTGTGGCTAGCATGACTGTTATTGTTTAATTGGGAAGTGTTACTAAGGGGGGGATGCAGACAGGTAGCCATGGGTCGCCCTGAGAAGCGGTGGATTGGGGCCGAGGCTGCCCCATGCCTCGGCCCCAATCCATTCTTCTGCCACCCCTATTTTAGTGCTCCTTCCTCAAGGCACAGAAAGGGCACTGGAAGAGTTGGCGTGCACCTCTTCCGCATCGCTTCTGTCACAGATTGTCCGGACGCTGTGACAGAAGGACATCATTGGAGCTCTCACCGTGTGCAATGGCGGGCACTCTGATGACGTCCTCAGGAAGGGGTTGGGGCGGCCGGTGGCCGGCTGCCCCTCCCCTTCCCTGGCTCCAAGATGGCACTTTGAGCTGTCTGCAGAGCCCCTATGTGAAGGAAGAAAGTCCAAAGGTAGCTTTACAGTGGAACATTAAGAAAACAAAACACTTCTGAGGTCAGAATGAAGTGCCTAACCTTAATCACATGGCTGGGCAGTCACCTCATTCTTACCTTAAAGAGAGTGACCCAGCAGAATGCCCATGCACACAGCTGCTATGGCACAGAACATGAGGCCACAAACATGTTAAATTTTGTATTTTCAAAAGTTTTGTCAACATTCAGAGCTGTTCTGTACAATTTGAAAAAAGTCACTTTTCTTTGTGAATTTTTCTTGTCCTTCATAAAAGTTATTGCTTTAGTCTACATGTTTGATTTTCTTCCATATTAATAAGCCAACATGTGGACATTTATATTCTGCTTCTTTACTATGTCCAAATGACTCTCAGAATTATATACTGATAACACATTCTAGGAATAATGGGATACCATTTCTAATATCTAACATTTCTTCCTCTGGGTTCCTGCATTTTGCTGCAATTTGGCAAATATTATAGATATAGAGCATAAGTTAGTATTTCATGCTGATATGACATCAGAATGGCAGTACTTAAAAAGCTTGTTTCAGACCAGCTGTAATGCCACACTGAAGAGAGTACTTATCATGCAAGTAAGTCCCACAGTGAAATGCTAAAGTACATTTTGTTGCTCTGTAAAATAGTAATTGGCAGCAGAACCCTCAGTGTATCAGTAGAACTGCTAAACACCACTCAAGAGAAATACTGACAAATATTGAAGGATCACTGTTGGTATCTAAAAGAGGCAAGATGATTTTGAACATCCTTTGCAAATGCATGTTGTAGTTTTTCTTTCATTACAGAAAGTACATTTCAGAAGTTACACAGTATTATTTACAAATGGGCCACTTAAGCATTGTGTGCCAAGCTTACTTTTAGATTTCACTGTTGGTGAAATTTAGCAGCTTACCTTTCTTACTGCTACCATAATTAGTTGCAAAGTCATGGGGATAATGGTACTTCTCAAAGTCTCAGTAGTCAGCTGTTGTCACATTTGTCACATTTGTATCGTGCACTGTTATCATAAAATCCAATTAGAGTTATATTACATTAAGTTCTTGTCTGGGAATGCTGAATGTGTGTGTTTTGGGGAAATGTTTGTTGCTGCCCCTTAAAAAATGGCAAAATGTCACTGTATTTTCACTATGAAGCTTTGGAGATTTACCTAAATACATTCATTTTCAAAGTTTTCCTTAAAAGTCTTAAGTCATCTACTGTTGGTGAAAGTCAAAATGGAAACTCCTCATGGGAACATAGAACAGTATATATTCTTTGGATAAGAAGATCATACATTAAAATTAATAAACTCTCTCCCTATATGGTATGTGTGTGTGTGTGTGTGAGAGAGAGAGAGATTGAAAAAAAAACTATTCCATTCCTCTAGTTTGTCTAGCTATGGCTACAATGTATGTCACACAATGTATGTATGGTTTAGAGTGATGGTAAGAAGGACACCTAAAACAGAATAAAAAATATAGGAAACCATCTCTCTGGAGGCTGCCTCAGTGCAGGTGACAATCTTGTCATAACCATTGCAGTTCAAGGCAGGAACATTTAACTCAGGTTTTGACAGGTAAAATGCCTTTCAGTTCACCTTTATGCTTTTAAAGGGCCTTTATCTTGAAATATGCTCCCCCTCACTAAAATACAGACAGGTGATAGCCTATTGTTACCCTTTCTTCAATTACCTGACCAATCTCAGATAATCAGAAGGTCTTTCTTTTTCTTATTCTCTACTTTTTCTCTCTCTTAACTTTCCCACTTTTCCTGGAGTGGCACGATGCTATCTTTATGTATTCAGTTAGTGATAGTGAAAGGAACAGCTCACAGATAAGCTGTGTGCAACAAGCATAAGCAGAAGTACATTTAAATTGCTGGGGAAAGGGTATCAAGTCTGCTATGGGATAAGATTTATCATTCCTGCTGTGAAGCCGATGACACCAACTCTACAAGAATGAAGCAGACAGGTTAAGAGTCAAATTTCATTAAGCTGTCTGCTAGAGGGGTGAAGCATGCAAGGCCAAGGATGAGACTGGAAAGATAGCTGATTTACAAGAAATGTGATTTTAAAGCATCTGTTGCAAGCATGGATGCCATATATGAAAGTGTAAAAGAACTATTTTGCTATTTATTTGTCTCTCCATCCTGATAGCATTCAGCCTTCAGCCTTTGAAGCAAAACTTACTATGAATCATATTTCTGAGGATTCAACTCCATTGGCATACCTTGTGATTCACTAGGTTGAATGCAGCCCACTATCAGCCATTATTTGCAACCTGCTAGGTGCTTGAAATTTTCCTACTAGGTTCACCTCTAAGAGACACTCATACTGTTGATATTCAGGTAATACTAAATCATCACATGAATTGTTGTTGTTATATGCCTTCAAGTTTTTTCTAAGTTATTATGACCATAAGGCGAAACTATAACCCTAATGTGAAACTAAGCTCAAACTACAACCATAAGGTGAAATGGCAAAGCTACTCATATCAAAGGGTTCTCTAGGGGAGACTTTTTTCCCCAGAGGGGGTTGTCTTTGGGCCTTTGCAGACTGCCAGAAATAATGCACATTAAATTGAGGCACTGCCGTGGCTCAGTGCTAGGGAATCATGGGAACTGTAGTTTATTGTGGCACCAGAGCTCTCTGGCAGAGAAGGCTCAATGTCCCAGAAAAAAATACAATTCCCATGACTTCCTAGCACTGAGCCAGGGCAGTGCCTCAATTTAATGTGCACTATTTCTGGCAGTCTGCAAAGGCCTTTGTCTTCCTTTGAGGCTGAGAGAATGTGACTTTCCCAAGGTCACCCATTGGATTTCCATGGCTGAGCAGGATTTCTAACTCTGGTCCCCAGAGTCATAAGTGGAATCTACATGAGGCCTGTATCCCAACTCCACGATGTAGTATCCCTACCCTAATTTGACCATTTTACTGCCACATGCACCTGTTTTAATCTAAACTGAAATCAGCTTGGAAAGCCATATTTTATCATATTAGATGCAAGGGGTTGCTTCTACTGTGTGCACATTTGTCATATTGTTATATACGTGGTCACACAAGGACCCCCCCCCCCCCGATGCATCGGGAGGGGCCCTCCATTGCGTTGGCCAATTGGTGATTCCAATGCCATGATTGGCTGGGTGGACAGGAAGTCCAGCCCTTCCTGTGCCGGCCAGCCAATCAGGGGGATCTCACGAGATCCCCAGCATGCTGGTAATCTTGCAAGACCTTGGCTCTTGCAAGATTATCAATGAGACTTGGGACTATATAGCCCCCAGCTGCCACGTGGCAGCAGCCATTTTAGTTGGAGCAGCCGAACGAGATGGTTCGGCTGGTCGGATTTGGGCGTCCCGCTGCAGATTTGGAGGTGCGGCCACAGCTCCTGCCTGTTCTGGTGGTGGTGGAGGCGGTGAGGCGAGGACAAGCGGCTCGGCTCTGCCAGGGCGGTGACTTCCTCAGCCTCGGGCTGGGCCTCTGGCAGCTTGGTGAGGCCTCGGGGAATCAGACCAGCCTGTGTGGCCTTTGGTGAAGCCTGGGCCAGCCCGGAGGCCTGAGCGGCCAGTATTTTGGCCTTGGATTGGTTTAGGGCCCAGTTCGGGCTCAGTGCGGGCTGGGGCGCCCAGCTTGGGTGACCTGGTGGGGCCCGTGGGGCAGCATCCACGCTCTTTAGGGAGCAGCCCAAGGTCCTTTGGCTGGCTGACAGCCTGTGGATTGGGTGTGGCCTGGTCCCTCGGACAGGGAGAGGCCTGGTGGCTGGTTTTAAATGTTTAAGGCCTTGGGTGCAGCCTGGTCCCTCACACAGGGATAGGTCTGGTGGCTGGATTTGATTGTTGACCTTTTTATTTGATGACACCTGGCTGGGTTATCCTAGCTGGGGTTTAAACATGTCCCTACTTGGGATTGGTTAGGCCATCGTGGCCCAGTGTATGTCCCTGCTCGGGGCAGGGGTATGTGGTTGGGGACCCGTGCTTGGTGTGTGATATATAGTACCTCCTTAGGACATTCTTACACTCTGCTCTTTTGTGTGGGATGATCTGAAGGGTGTAGCCAGTAAAGGTACACTACACCCATTACAGCATTGATAGCTTGAGTTTTAATTGGCCAAGTCATTATGCCTCACAGCAAGGCGCAGTCAAAATTATGCGCACCATCTGCTGGGCCTAGCGCGAGTAGGTCAGCACCTAAGCGTGCACCCAAAACACAGGGCAGGATGAAATTGCGGCTCACTTGGCACAGTTGGGCTGGACTATGCAGGCCTGTGTTGTGGTCTGTGAACAATTGGCTCAGAGGGGAGTGCCAGGTCCTAGTTCGGGATCACAGGCTACCACATCTCAAAATGATAACCAAATTGCAGAATCACAGTCTACTCAGGTGCAATTGGCTTCTTCACCTGATATGTTGGATGTCAATACACGTGGTCCCCTGACTACCTCAGCTATGGAAGTTGGGCAACCAACCGTAGCTGATGTAATGGAACTGTTGAGAAAGGTTCCTGGTGTGGCACCACAGGGTGTGACTGCCCCTATGTTAGCGCAGCCAACTCTGGCAGATTTGTATAATTTTGTTCAGAGGGCTATCGTTCCAGGGCAAGGCAGTGGAACGGCCCCTGAAACAATGGAGGCACCAAACAGGGATGTCAGAAGTGCTTCTTCCACCCTGCAACAGAGCACCCGAGCTAGAAGCATGGCACACTCAGGGGAAGTTTCTCAAGCATCATTGGATGCTTCCCAGCAATTGCCAAGTCCAGGTTTGTCCCATTCTCCTAACTCATTGGCTCCTTGGCCCACCTCGGTATGGGCTCCAGGTGGACAGGTCGGTCAGAGTGGTCAAGCTGAATGCTCAACATCTGTATCACTCAGTGCACCTTCAACAATACCTGGGATGTCCCAGGTTACTCATTTAGGGGTACAGACTGAGCAGCCCTGGTCCCTAGTGTAGGTGACTTGAGTGGGGTGGTCACAGTGGGAGCATTAGCTGTAACCGGGGTAGATAGAGCAGCTGAGTGCAACCCTTATGCTGGGATGTCTACTCCTTTAGGCTCGCACCTCCCGCTTGCCACAAAAGAAAGAATATGGAAAGGGGAATATATTGACTTATTTTCCCTCACATTTTGCAATCCTGAACCTAGGATTATGGTAAAGGATGGGGTCCTGTTTAGTTTTCTAAAAGAATTCCAGGTTCTCAAGCGCCCTAAGCTAGAGAGGAACTTGATCAATTGGATGATGGGCTTTAACATTTACAGGGGGGTTATTGAGGAGAAAGAGCCAGCAAGGTCTCCTGAATTTTCTAAATATCAGAAGATAATGATTAACGCATATACCAATTGCCATTTCAATCAAAGAGGGTCAGCTTGAACAGTTCAGGATGAAGGCCGCTTTAGATTGTTCCTTGTCATGGCGGCATGTTCAATCAGAGTTGTGGGTGGATGTTATAGCTGGTGCTTCCCCTTCGAGCAGGTGTGACAATGGCTTTGTGCCTATGGACACACAGCCGAGAGGGCAATATACGAGGCCTAGCATGGGGGAGAAAAAAGCAACAGGACTCTATTGGGATTTCAACTCAGGTAAGTGCAGGAGGCAGTTCTGCAGGTTTGATCATAAATCTAACATCTGTGGAGGCAATCACCTAGGGGCTTCCTGTTTTAGAGGTAAGAAGTCTGGCATTGGGGTCCCTTCTCAGTCAACCACACCGGGAGGGAAAGGCACCAACACCAATTAAATTGGAAGTTCTGGCTGCATGGCTGTGGATATACCCTAACCGGGATGCTGCACAGTATTTGTTGGAAGGTTTTTCATTCGGTTTTCATATACCGTATTCTGGTTCGAGAGCTCACCATTTTGCACCTAATGCACATTCGGTGAGGGAGTTACCAGGGATTGTTAAAGATAAGCTGGCCAAAGAATTAGCTGCGGGAAGAATATCGGGACCCCATAAACATCTGCCAATGCTGACATTAAGACTGTTGCCATTGGTGTGGTGCCTAAGAAGGCACCAGGTAAATATCATCTAATCCACAATCTTTCTTATCCCAAAGGGGATTCAGTGAACGATGCTATAGACCAGGGGTAGGCAACCTTTCCCCTTTAAGGGCCGAGGGACTTCAGCTCCCAGAAGCCTCAGCCATGTTGGTCAATAGTCCCATGTTGGCCAATAACTCCTGGGATTCTGGGAGCTGAAGTCCCTCGGCCCTTAAAGGGGAAAGGTTGCCTACCCCTGCTATAGACCCAGTGTTAGCATCTGTAAAATATGCATTGTTTGACTTAGCAGTGCAAATGGTGAGAGCATTGGTTAGGGGAGCTCTTTTGGCTAAATGTGACATAAAATCTGCTTTTAGGTTATTGCCAGTGCATCCTGATGATTTTGATCTGCTAGGTTTTCAATTTGAAGGGATGTACTATTTTAATAAAGCAATGCCAATGGGGTGTTCCATTTCCTGCTTTGCTTTTGAAATGTTTAGTACCTTTTTGCACTGGTGTATGGTACAGAGGTCAGGTAATCAGGCAATTACTCATTATTTGGATGACAACACAACCAAGTGTGTGGATACATTGTTAGCTTTTCAGGTTTTGATGGCAGAAATGGGAGTTCCATTGGCTGATGAGAAGACGAAGGGCCCAAGCACGCGTTTTACTTTTTTTGGGTATTGAATTGGACACTGTGGAATATTTATCTCACCTTCCAGTTGAAAAACTGGAGTTGATGGGACAACAGGTCAGGGAAATGAGGGGAAGAAACAGGACCATGTTACATGACTTTCAATCCCTGACAGGTTTGTTAAATTTTGCTTGTAGAGTTATAGTTCCAGGACAGGCCTTTTGTGCTCGGTTATACAATGCCACAAAAGGGGTGACTGTCCCTCATCACCACACTCAAATTACGAGTGGGATAAGTGAGGATTTGAAGATTTGTCTGATGTTGGGGTGTTTGAAGTGTGGCCTTTAGGGGTGGATTTTTTTTTTTTACATTTTGCAGTTTGGTTTGTCCCCGGTCACCATCAGGAAAAAGTTGGCAGCCCTGGCCTTCTATTCTCAAGAGGAACATGAGAGTTCACAGAGCTTTGGAGGGATGGTCTAGGGAGCATCCTGTGGTACGTGACAATCGTTTGCCGATAACGGGTGAGATTCTTATCAAGATTTGGCAATTGCTCCAAATGGTGTGCTCCTCATCTGAGGAGGTTATTTTATTCTGTGTGGCATTTGCTTTGGCCTTTTTTGCAGCCACTAGGATTAGCGAATTAGTTCCCAGCTCATGCTTCAATAAGTCAAACAGGGCACTTTGCTTATCCAGTGTTCAAATTTTGGGGCAGGGTATTCACATCTCTTTTAGGCATTCTAAGACTGATCAGTTAGCCTGGGGTCAAACTGTATTTTTGTCCAGAGCTACTGAGGGTCAGATCTGCCCTGTTTTGGCTTTGTCTGCTTATCTCAGATTGCGACCAAATGGCCCTGGTTATTTGTTTCTTCATGTCTCTGCTCTTCCACTGACGCAGTTTCAATTTCGAGCTGTGCTTAGGGAAACTGTGAGACAGGCAGGTTTCCCAGTGGAGCAATTCTCATCACATTCTTTTAGGACTAGAGCAGCAATTGCTGCAGCAGTACAGGGATTAAGTGACACTGCAATTCGACGGATTGGGCATTGGTGTTCCAGGGCTTTCAAATCTTATATTAGTTCATAGTAGGGTCACTGGTAATTTCGCTATAAGAACGATAGAATTATGTATTTATGGTTAACTTGTTGTTTTTATTGAGCAGGTCAACAACAGGGTGGCATGTGGATCATAGGTCATAGCCTCGTCACATATTACAGTCTCGCCGTGACCTGAACTTGGGACTAAGTGAGACCGGTCCCATACGTTGGTTTGGATGCAGAGGCATGCTGTGGGGAGCTCTTCTTCCATGAGTTATTGAGTTGGTGAACACATATACATCTCCCAGGATTCTTCTTGTGCACCTGGGCGAAAATGACTTGGTAAAGTTTCCCTGTTTGCAGTTGGCCAAGCATATTTTGAGAGATATGTGGGACTTAAAGTGAAGGTTGCCACATACTGTTCTTCTTTGGACTAAATTTTTGCCTCATCGTTCTTGGGCAGGCATATGGAAGGACTCAGCTATCAACATAGCTCGCCATTGGTTGAACAGATTTGTGGCCAAGAAATTGATGGAATTGGGGATTTTGGTGTTTGAACATGAGGGAATTCAGGTTCGGTTGTCACATTTGTACAGGGGCGATGGGGTTCATCTCTCCCCTGAGGGATGTGACGTATACTTAGATTCTATTGCTGGTCACATTGAACAATCTCTTCTGGGGGTGAGGGGATGCCAAGCTAGGCTGGCCCCCTCCTGTGGCTGCCCCCCCCCCTTAGGGAATAATTTGGTTAATGGAAATTACCAAATTCAATTAATTAAACTTGATGAAGGTTATACGTCAGTGGGTTAAGTAAATTTGTTATGATATCATAAACCATCTTGATGATGTCATAACTTGATTACATCATATGTTTAATTATGATGTCATTTCCTGCTTAAGGGGGGGATGATTTGTTGAATTTGCTTAACTAATTGAAATGGACGTTCTTGACACATGCTATGCTGGGTGTGGTTTACCTAATGATGATTCAGTTCTCTGCATGAACACATGTGTCAAGAACATAAATATGGTTAATTGGGATTTTGTAAGGAAAACTGTTAATGACCCTGTACAAATAAATAAAAGTTGTGGCCAGTTTATACCCAACAAAAGGCATGTGGAATCTTTTGTGCCGATGCAATGACCCCCCCCCCGATGTGTCAGGAGGGGCCCTCCGTTGTGTCAGCCAATTGGTGATTCCGATGCCATGATTGGCTGGGTGGGCAGGAAGTCTTGCCCTTCTTGTGCCGCCCAGTCAATCAGGGGGAACTCGCAAGATCCCCAGCACACTGGTAATCTTGCGAGACCTTGGCTCTCACGAGATTATCAGCGAGACTTGGGGGCTATATAGCCCCCGGCTGCCACGTGGTGGCAGCCATTTTAGTTGGAGCAACCAAACAACCCAACCCACCCACCCTTTAATTAATAGTTGTTTATTATCTACTCTCAGGCTTTGGCTGGATGCCTTCGGGGGCCAGGAGGGAATTTTTTACCAGAGTTATTGTAACCTGGGTTTTTCGCTCTCCCTGAGAATAGTAATTGATACTAATAACAGTAATATAGTGCGGGTTATATAATGTAATAGTTTTTGTGTTATCGTTGTGGTGATTCTTCACATGGTGTTATGAATATTGCTTATGCTGTCACAACTTGGGAATCAGGGTTTTGATTGGTCAATTTTATAATATGTTGTTAGAACATTTTGGCAGGCAGGGACCCCCCTCCCCGGCGATAATTCAGTTAATGGAAATTACCAAATTCAATGAATTAAACTCAATGAAGGGTGTATGTCAGTGTGTTAACTAAATTTGTTATGACGTCATAAACCATCTTGATGACATCATAAACCATCTTGATTATGTCATAACTTCATTATGTCATATGTTTAATTATGATGTCATTTCCTGCTTAAGGGGGGGATGATTTGTTGAATTTGCTTAACTAATTGTAATGGACGTTTTTGACACATGCTCTGCTGGGCGTGGTTTATCTGATGATGATTCAGTTCTCTGCATGAACACATGTGTCAAGAATGTAAATATGGTTAATTGGGATTTTGTAAAGAAACCTGTTTATGACCCTGTATAAATAAATAAAAGTTGTGGCCAGTTTATACCCAACAAAAGGTGTGCGGAATCTTTTGTGCTGATGCAATTGCAGAATCTGTGTGGGTTTTTTATTTATTTATTTAAATTTTATTCAAATAAAACCAACTTCATAACAATACATAACAATACATACATATATACACACAACCATTCAAACATAAAAAAAACATTAATCATGATTTCTTATCTATATATTATCTATATTCACTAATAGATTAAAAAAGGGTAGGATGAGAATGAAAATTTATATATAAAGGCAAAGACAAAAACAGCCTATCTTCTATATTTATGGTTCTTTCAACTTAAGAATCATATATTTCTTTAATTTCCTCGCCCCTTTCCTTTAACTCTACATTCAATCCCTCAACATTTCTTCTCCACCTTATCTGTACTTTCATCTTCCTCTTTCCACTAATATTTCCTTCCTTACTCTTTCTCTTCCCATTTTCTTCTTTATTCCTTTCCTATCCCTTAATTTAGTTCTTCGAAACCTTATCCATCCTTTCCCTATTCCTCCTACCTCCCTATCTCAGTCTCTTTCCTTTTTGACCTTCTTTATTCTACCTCTCCCATGACTCAACCTCTAACCCTCTCAACTTATTCAGACCTCCTTCAAGTTTCATAACCTTCATACATTTCCTCTCTTCTTTTTTACTACTCACTCTTTCCTTCCATTATCGACCATTCTTTCTTAAACTTCCTACTTGTTTTCCTTGGTTATAAACTTAATTGAAATTGTCCTTCTTTCCATCAAATTAATCTTGCTTTACTACACAATAAATTATCATAATCTTTTAGTTGTGCCATTTGTGATGCCTTGTATAAATATATTTTAAATAACTTTCTATCTAGATTCCTACAAAGATTACCTTATCTGTTCTTATATATATATATATATATATATATATATATCCTTATGTTGTATCCTTTTGCCATATACAACTTTAACTTTGTATTTTTAACCTAGAAGAAATTATCCTTCTTTTACTAAGTTATTTTCTTTTACTCCTGAGCTAATATTTTCCCCCTCTCTTTTCTTTTCTTCTTTTGACCTCTTACTTCTTCTCTGATCTTAACTTTATTGTTAATTAGTGTTTCTATATTTTCTATAGCTAACTGTTCCCAGCTGCCCCCATTGGTCTTCTATATATTTTAAAATTGGGTTCCATTCTTCATTTTCCTCTTCTATCTGGTTGTTGTTAAGAAATCTAGTAAGGGTATCCATTTCTATTATGTCGTAAAAGCTTATTATCCATTCCTTAATGCTAGGTACACTTTTCAATTTCCATTTTTTAACTAAGCTTATCCTAGCTGTCGTAATTAGATATAGTAAACTTTTTCCACAATCTTTATCTAAATTTTTATCCCACATATTTAAGAGAAATATCTCTGGACGCATCTGTAAATTCTTATTTAACATTTGATTAATGATTTCCTTTACTTTTTTCCAGTAAGTTTTGATTACCTCACAAGTCCATAAACAATGGAAAAGGGAACCAATTTCTTTCCCACATTTCCAGCAAAGGTTGTTTCTATTTTTATAAATTTTAGATATTTTTTGCAGAGTCATATACCACCTATAGAAGATTTTATAAAAGTTTTCTTTAATACTTTGGGAAGCTGTATATTTAAGCCTTTTCCCCCAAGCCAATTCCCACATTTCAAGATTTAAAGAATATCCACAGTCTTTGGCCCATTTGATCATATTAGCTTTTACCACCTCCTCTTCTAATTCCCATTTTAGTAGTAATTTATAAAAATTGCCAATCTCCTTTTTTTTCTCTCCTATCCATATTTTGTTAGCTTCATTTAAATTTAGATCTATGCCCCTTGATTTATAATCAGTTTTGTAGCATTCTAATAGTTGTCTATATTTAAACCAGTCAATTTGGTATCCTTCCTCATTTAATTCCTCTCGAGTTTTTAAATCATATCCACCCTTCTTATTATTTTTTAATAATGTTTTGTATGTAATCCAATTTCTCTCCTTTACCATCTCTTTCCTTTGAATAGCTTCCTGGGTTGAGAACCAACTCGGAAATTGGGGCATGATTCTGTCTCTATATTTATTCCATGTTCTAAAGAGGGCTTTCCTTATACAGTGATTATTGAATGTTTTGTTTGCCTTAATTTCCCCATACCCTAAGTAAGCATGCCAACCAAAACATAGGCCATCTGACTCCAAATCCAATAATTCATCATTTTCTAAACAGATCCATTCTTTAATCCAAGTCAAACAACTTGCCTAAAAATAAAGTTTTAGATTAGGTAGCCCTAATCCACCTCTTTCTCTAGAATCCTGTAAAATTTTTAGTCTTACCCGTGGTCTCTTATCCTGCCAAATAAATTTGGTCAAATCCTTATCCCATTTTTTAAAAAAATCTTTAAAAATCTTCTTTAACAATGATCGGGAGCATTTGAAATAATGATTTTTTCAGTTATTTTTTTTTGGCCAATTGTTGCTTTGACTTCCTACTCTAGACTGCAGACTTGTGTTCCTGAAGCAAGCATATAGATCAGTGGTTGTTTCCACCCATGTACTTGCACATCTGTGTTCAGTCACATAGACAAGACTAGAGAACTGGCAGGTGAAGTTTTGTTTGCTATAATAGGTCTTGCCAGTGACTTTGTCCTAAAAGTCTTCTTCAGATATATACAGGCATTGCACTGCTAAGAATCATAAGGATGTGACCCAGGATGGCTGAGTGGTGTTTTCAGGATAGCTTTTACCACTGTCTCCTTAAATCTGGTGGTTTACAGAAAGTTTGCAGGAAGCTTGAAGGATGGTCTATGAAGATGCTGATTACACTATAACTTTTTGCAAACCAAGCAAAAGACAACCATCTTGAAAAACACCCACCACACACCCCCGGTTGAAAAATCAGGCAAACCACCACAACAGAGAAACCGTAAGGTATTGGCAAGCCTTTCATAACTCTCAGCTCTCCATTTTGTGGAGATTTCCCAAAACAATGTTGTTGTTGACGATGATTATTATTATGATAATAATATTCATTTATATCTCATCTTTCAATAACAAGACTGAAGACAGCTTGTATATAACTAAGGCTTTCAGTCTACTTCTTGCCATGGTTGCTCTTTCCTTTGCTAAACTGCTGTCATTTCAGGTGGTACATCTCTTACATGCTGTGGCTCCCTGCTAAATCTGAAGGCTGCATGTGGCCTGGCTCCCCAAAGGAGGCAACACTAACTTCTTTGGAGCAAGAACTTAAGCATGTGCCCCTGCTCAAGTGCATGTGGATGTCAGCTGGTGGGTGTTTTTGTTTGTTTGTTTGTTTGTTTTGTCTCTTCAGGATTTGAAATCAGGACAGTCACCCCCTCCTCCCTTGCCCAATGAGGTGGGAAACCTGGATTCCTCAGCTGTCTCAACTATGCTGAAATCCCTCCACTGGCTGCCAATTAGTTTCCGGGCGCAGTACAAGGTGTTGGTTTTGACCTTTAAAGCCCTACATGGCTTGGGTCCATCCTTTCTTAGGGACCGCCTTTCCCCATATGAACCCCCCCCCCCCCCGTGCCCTTCGGTCCTCTGGGAGGAATCTGCTACAGCCACTAAAAACTAGGCTGTCTCAGACCTCCCAGAGGGCCTTTTCTGCGACCGCTCCCAGATTATGGAATGGCCTGCCGGATGAGATCCGTCTAATTACCACTCTTGCTGCTTTTAAGAAAGCAGTAAAGACTGATCTCTTCCAGCAGGCCTTCCCGGAATAACTCTCAGCCTAGGGATGGGTCCCTGACTTGTAAATCTGACTCCTTATATTATTGTCATTATGTTTTTAATATTGTATTTTAATTGGTCATTTGTTTAATTCTGTTTTAAGGGGATGGGAGGGTGGGACTATGGGATGATGGAATGTTTTTAACTTTGTTCTATTTTAATATTGTTGTACCCCGCCCCGATTGCTGCGCAGAGGGATGGGTTATAAATAAAAAATTATTATTATTATTATTATCTGCAGGTAGGTTTCCAAAGATCCTCTACAAAAACCACACAGTGTGATTTTGGATTCCCTTTGTGCATCCTCTAGATCAGGGGTAGGCAACCTTTCCCCTTTAAGGGCCAAGGGACTTCAGCTCCCAGAAGCCTCAGCCATGTTGGCCAATAGTCCCATGTTGGCCAATAGCTCCTGGGATTCTGGGAGCTGAAGTCCCTCGGCTCTTAAAGGGGACAGGTTGCCTACCCCTGCTCTAGATTGCTGTTGCCATGCTATGCTCAAGGAAAATTATCACAGCAGGGACAATTCAGGAGTTATCCCAGTAATGAAAATAAAATAGTAACAATAGCACTATAGCACTCAATAGTTTCACGCACTTTTGCACAATTCAGAAACTTAAAAGCCAAAGAATAGCACAATTGCTTTTCGCACATACCCATGAATGAATCATTAGTACATTGGAATTGATAATTTTGCACATGTGTCCTTGCCTCCCGCAGTGCCTTTAAACCTGGGTTGCTTCCTGCAGTCCCTTTGAAGTTTAAAGATCCCAGGTTGCTTGTTTATTGTAGTTCTTTTTTAAATGTGCTAAACATGTTGCAAACATGTTGCATCTCAAAAATCAGCTTCACAGAAATTGTCTTTTTCTTTTTGTTTACCAAACCTCCACCTCCATTTCCCCCCCTCCTTTATTTCCCCCCAGGCAAATGGAAGAGAAGGGGGAGAAAACCAAGGCAATGCTAGAAAATATATAAGAGGAAAGACTGTACCTAAAAGGGACATTGTACCAAATTGTAATATTGCAACAACTGAGGATTTTAAAAGTGAAAGTGAACAGTCCCTTTAAAATCTAAAGATCCTAGTTTGCTTCCTGCAGTCCCTTTAAAGTTTAAAGATCCCAGGTTGCTTCCTGAAGCCGATTTAAATTTTAAAGATTCCACATTGCTTCCCCAATAGTGTGAATTAAATGCAATTAGCTTTCACACACTGCCAATCATGCTTTAATCACACTTCAATCATGCTGTTGAGAGGCTATTCACAGGAATTTCCTATGAATGGTTTGTTGCTTGAGCATTGCTGATTATTCCCAGGTGAAATTTCAATTGAGTGCAATGTCATCTGAAAATCTTCCACACGATCATGTGATTTTGCCTTTTTCTTTCTCCTCCCCCCCCCCCCCCCATGTGATAATCTCCAAGGTGTCATGGCCAGAGTGGTTGGCACGTGGGCCCCTCCAATCTCTCTGAGCCTACAGCAGGGAGTGGGGGAATTATTGTTTCAATTTTTAAAACTGTCCTAATATATGGCCTGGGAAGTGGGGGGCATGTGCATAATGTTTTGGCCCTGGACCAGTTTAGGCCCATGAGAGGGCCTTTAAAAAAAAAAAGCAGGAATCAAACGGGAAGTGACTTCGATTCACTTCTTTTAAAAGGCATCTCCTGGGCCTAAAATGGCCTAGGAAGGTCCAAAATTGTGAAAGTTTCCCCACACCACAAGAAGGAGGCTAGGGTGATATTAATGAATGACATTAGAGGCTATCTTTCCCTGAGAGGTGTGTTACTATTTGACAATATAGAGCAGTTGAGACTTTATAAAATGTTACTTCACAATATCAAACAATTAAAAAACCCAATAATAATATCATTCGGGGACATCACTAGGGGGTATGTGTGGGGGTGTGTGGGCTGCATCAGGTGACACTCTAAGGGGGATGAACCACTGCTCCCCAAACATTTGACTTTGGGTAGATATAGGATGCACTATTTTCACTGGCCTAACTGAATAGCTACATCTATTTTCAGAATGAAAAATAAGATGTTTAGTTTTGCTTTCATACAGGTATTAGGATGAAGGGCCTATCTGAAATAATAATAATAAAAAAGTAGAAACCCAAAATCAGCATTCAGACCTTTTAAGAAGCAGGGATTCAAACCCAGGCCTTTTATAGTTAAAAACACTCTTGGCTGGGATGATAAATCTGAATCTCATATCTATTGAGGCTTTTTTTTTTAAAATTCAAACTGAAACTATTTGTCTACAAGTCATGTCTGTGCTACTTATGTGTATTTTATTTAGCATCCCATCTCTCTCCCCACAAGCACAGAGAGCAAAGCCAGTTTACAAAATGATAGCAAATGAAGCATTCCTCTTGTTGTTCTTCAAAAATGCAAAGTGCTATTTTCATATTAAACATTAAAACAAAAGCTTTTTAAAATGACAATTGAAAGTTATAAAAATATGAAAAGCAGATGAAAAGAATATACTAAGTCTATAAAACTTTAAATGTATCCCTTATCAGTTAACAAGCAGGGGTCAAAGTAACATTCATTGGGCGTATGTCAACTAAAACATCCAAATCGGAACTGATTCAAGTGCTGTGCAACTTACTGAACAAATTGTTTACAGCAAGTTGTCCAAAGTATGACCTCTGTTGGCTTAACCACAAACAGTTCTGAATACCATGCACTTCCCCACATACTGTATATCATCTTTATTCATTTACATAAGAAGCAGAAAAGAGTGTCAATACTTTCCTTGCTGCCTAACCAGCAGCTAGCCTTCATCTGAAGATCTTATTTAAACTATTAAAATAAAGGGGGGGGGGGGAGATGCTGTGCTTAGGTGGGCAAAAAGTTCAAACTGTTTTGCCACTTTGACTAACAATAGTAGACTTAAGAGGTCAAATGTGAAAAATACAGGGAAAGCAAGAGTCAAGGAGTTTTTCATAGAGCAAAAACACCTGGTTTACCTTTCCCAGTTTGAATCATCTTCCAGAATACAACCAGATATTATCACACCAAAGGAACTCCAAATTCATTGCCAATGCTACCGGCCGAGTGCAGCCCAGCTCTTCGGTGCCACTTTTCAAAGCCAGAAAGCTCCCAGCATTGAAAAATGGCTGCTAAAGCATGCCTGGGTGCTGGCATCAGAGGCAAATTTGGAATTCCTTTGGTGTGATAATACCCGGCTGCATCTCGGAAGAGGATTCAAACCAAGAAAGGTAAATGTGTGGGGGGGGGGGGAGGGGGGAGGGGGTGCTGGGTTGCTGTGTGAAAAAATCCAAACAGAATGAATGCATTTGCCAGAATCAGAATTATTCAAACTTAATATGAGGGAGAAGCCAACTCATATTTTTCTATTCCCTTTAATATCCTCTGTGAGATATGGGAAACAATAATAAGGTAAAGATTATTAGCTGACAAGTTTCAGAGCATGTAGGAATCTTATAAAGTTCAAGAAGGCAAAATAAATGCTTAAACAGGAATGTAAAGATTTTGAGCAAATATAAACCTAATAAGAACAAAGTGAAACTGAGCTCATATTTTTTTTCTTAATTCATGATACACACATTTGCAGTCCAGGGCAGGCAAACAAATTGACCTCAGTAGGCAACTATATATGTGTAGAGAGATGTAGAAATGTCTAAGAGGAATATGTCATTTACTTTTAAATAAATAAATAAATAATGGAATTCTCTATCAAAGTAACCAAATTATGTATGAAGAAAAGCTATATTGCATAGCCTGTTATGAATAATAAATATGTATGGCAAAATGTGCATTTTCTCTTATCCTAAACAACTCACATTGAAATAGTATGCATTAGATGTACCTTTGAGGTGCTATTGAATAGTATGGCAATTATTTTTCCCGCACCATTAGATGAACATTCATGCAAGAAATATATGTGGATAAGGTGAACACTAAGATATCACCTGCCCACACGCCCAAACCTTGAGGTGGAGAAATGGTGGAGCAGAATTCTGAAAGAAGACATACAAAGTTGAATGACAGCATGCATGGACTGATCTACCTGTCTCATACTTCCCTGTTTGGAATTCTTTTTCTGTGAGCTTGAGGGAACCTATGACCATGATACAGATCCAAAACACACTGCAGAAATAATCCAGTTTGAGACCACTTTAGCTGGCCTGTCTCAGTGCTAAGGAATCCTGGGAATTGTAGTTTATTGTGGCACCAGAGCTCTCTGCCAGAGAAGGCTAAATGGCTCACAAAACTAAAGTTCACAGAATTGCCTAGCATTGAGCCAGGATAGTTAAATTGGTCTCAAACTGGATTATTTCTACAATGTATTTTGAACCATGGTTGTGTATTTCCATCACAGACTTTTATCAAATCAGGACTTTCTTCTCTCCTTCCCTCATAACCTTTTGTGGTGTTGAAAACTTGCTACAGAGAGGTTTTCAGAACACCAGAATGGTTAATTTTTGTTTGTTGTTTGTTGGTTTTTTAGAATACAGAGTAAGTGCCAGAAAGGAGAGATGAATCACTTCCACTAGAGAAAGAATCATAATCCAATTGAAGATTTATCAACTGACAAACAGGGGCATCACAAGAGTATGGTTTGCACTGGGTGATACCTGAGACAACCTCTGGGTGGCTACTGTCATCTGTCCCAAATTCCACAGCTGCCTTCATCTACCAGCCAGGGCACGTCTACTGTCCATTGACTGTGCTGGTGGTGGTGCCAACTGGAAGCTCCTTCTGGGTCTGTTGGGGCTGCTAGCTGAATAGAAAATAGGCTGCCAGGTGGCAAAAGTAGCTCATCCCCATCAGTGACTGCTGATGGAAAGCAACTGTCTTCTGGATCTGGTAGGGTTACTAGCTAGGCAGGAGAGAGAGTCCCTGTTATTCTTGACTAGCAGCCCCAACAGACCCAGAAGGAACTGATGGGTGAAAGCAGCACTCCACCGCCCCCCCATGGCAGAGGCTAGAAGAGGAGGCAAGCTTGGGGGAGCTGCCAGGATGCCTGCGGGTGACAACATGACTTACCACATTGGGGTGATATGAACCCTAGTGATGCCACTAATGGCAAGAGAAAACTAATATAATTTCTTGAAGTGATTTATGGAACTTATGGTTACATAAGTAGATTTCCATGTGGCTGTTGCCTTGCTCTGAGACAATCACAACTAACCTAGAACTAAGGATCATAAATTATAAGGTAGCATGAAGAAATCTAGATTGGCTAATTTCCCCTGGTTATCAACAATGCCACCACTGACAAACCATCTCCTAATGTTAAGATCTTTTTGGATCTTTTATACTATTGGTTTGTTTAGTTCAGCATGCTTTAAACTTCAGAAGCTCTTCTCTAGTATCATAGGCAGGGTTCTTTCCCAACTTAACTCCCTGAAATCCTTCATTTGGAAGCATCAAAAATCTCACTTTGAACATTCTTTATTTAAAACATGTACATGAGATGTGTCTTCTCTGTAACATCAATAGGACATCATTTGTTATGCTGTACCACGGCTGAAATGAGTCTGTCCCAGCCCTACCATTAAAAAAAAAAAATCTTAGGCAAAAAATGCTGGAGGTTACTGAGGCTGCATTCCCCTGGCTATTTCTTCTGTTGGAAGACATAGCTTTGTGTCTCAGGCAGTCAGACCAATGTTTCGTAGGTGCCTGCTCACACTACACAATAATAGCAATATGATTTATTTTGATTGCCATGGTTGTATCTGATGGAATCCTGGGATTTGTAATTTGGCATGGCACTACAACTCTCTGACTAAGAATTATAAATATCCCTCCATAAACTGCACATCCCAGAATCCAACAGTGTGTAAATTACACATACTAATTTGTGGTGGAGAACACTTTTCTATCACTAGAGTTGAAGAAATATTCAACAGCTACTCTAGTTGGCTGCTGACTATGGATAACATGATGATGGCAGCATTTAAGGAGCAAAATATTTTGGGTTGGATTTCAAACTATATAGTATAGTAGATGTGTGGTAGCTGCTGCTGCTGCAAAATGCAACCAAACAAAATCAGTCATCCTTTTATTCTTTGTTCTGAGATGTCTCAGACTGTTTAGATACTTCATTCTAGAATAGGAATATGAACCATGCTGAAAGTTTCCCCTTACCTATGAATAGTGCCAATGATTTTGAGCAGGAGGAATTAAATTCATACTGTGAAATTCATACTGTTACATCACACACAGGATATTCTAGATCTTACAGGGAAGGATAGAGAAAAAGTGATGGCAGTGCTGATGTGATTTTCTGCTGTATCTCTTCAATGGTTGTCCTCATTACAACAAAAAGTGGGGTTATCCTAGACTGAGTATTTATTAACTTATTTCTCCTATTCATGATTTATAATATATGTGATCAGTTACATTCCTGGAGGGTTTTGGACATCCAAAGACCTCCTCACATTTCTTCCCAAAAATCTAAACAGAAAATAAATTATAAATACTTTTTTCTACTCATTACAGTTTAGCTATCAAGCTGGTGACACTGATTGATTAATATTGATTTCTCGGCCACATATCAATGTCTGTGCCATTTCTTTTTATGTTTAATGCCAAGTGGCTTAAAAATAAAACCAGTGAATTATGAATTTGGAGCTGCCACATATTTTGATATGTTGTTACTATTCTGACACCAGGATGTCATTTTTCATAAATGGGAATTTGCATTTAAAAGAAATTTCACAGCTTATGAAGAGTTGAGATAGAGGCCTTCAGTATCTCTGCAGTGCCTGTCCTTTTGGAATCTACACATTTCCCCTTTTAATTAATTATAGGGATTGTATTGACACTTCATGTTTATGGATTTATGGCAACTCTGACCAGGAGCAGCAGCTGTTTTGGAATTAGTAGTCTGTGATAGAATAGCACAGTCCAATCATTTAAACTCAGTTAAAAGGCAATAAGGATTTGCCAATGATTTCCATTTTTAATGAGATAAGCTAACTAATCAGTGTCTTGCTTTCTTATCAAGCACTTATACGTTAGCTTGATTTAGCACTACCAAAGGTTATATCACAATTGGAAACCTGATACATCTCTGTAGTCTTTTTAAAAAATGCAAAACACTTTTTTAAAAGTTTCTGCATTTGAGGGAATACTGATAGGTTGATTGGCTGTTAAGTATGTATTTTTGTTTTGTTTCAACAAAACAAAACAATGATTCCAGTTTTGATTTTACAATTTTAAGTAATTATATCCTATGTATAATAGAAATGCATAGTAGTAATAGGGATGTGGTGGCTTAGTGGTTAAGATGACAATTCTGATGATTGTAAGATCAGAAGTTTGGAAGTTTGAGGCCCAATCAATGCATGATGGGGTGAGCTCCTGTCACTAATCCCAGCTTCTGCCAACCTAGCTGTTCAAAATCATGCAAATGCAAGTAGATAAATAAGTACCACTTCAGTGGGAAGGTATCAGCATTTGATGCAGTCCTGCTGTCCACATGACCACCAGAATCATCTTCAGACAACACCGGCTCTTTGGTTTAGTAACAGAGAGGTGCACTGCCCCCTACAGTCAGTTATGACTAGACATTCATACCTTTACCTTAGTAATAGAAAGCAGAATGATTTGTGTTCTTTTTGAGAAAATATTAAATAAGCCTTACACACATGCACACAAAATGGTCATTTGTTTTGAATTCATCTTCAGCCCTTTTTTAAAGGTGTTAGGTATAAATCATAAAATCACTTGTGAATTTGTTATCTCCTCTATATGAAGATACTCAGACAGTAATTCAACCTCTGAGGCTCTGTTCCGTGTTTTGTCATTGCAATGGTCTCACACATTGCTCACGCTGGTGGGACACAGAGAAGAACCCTTACTGCAGATCTAATTTCTCAGGCAGTATGAAGAAGACATACATGGAGACATCTTCATAACATTTATGTCTTCAAATGTATTTTAAATGTAATGACCACCAACTTGAACATTCTCCTTAGATATATTTTTGAGAATAGGTATGAAACCAACAAGGGGTAATGGAAGAGATTAAAAAATCATCCAGACTTATCTTTCCCAAAGAAAGGAGTGGTTGGAAAGGTAATAGCATAAGGAGCAAATAATAATAATAATAATAATAATAATAATAATAATAATAATAACTATTATTATTTTTATCCCACCCCTCTGCGGACGCAATGGGGGCAAGAGCTGGAGGTTGGACTTTGTTGAATTTAAGTTATTGCAGATGCTTCATGAAACAAAACCAAGGGCCTTTACAGACTGCCAGAAATAGTGCAGCTTGAGTCCACTTTAACTGTTCTGGCTCAGTGCTAGGGAATCATGGGAATTGTATATTTTTCTGGGACATTGAACCTTCTCTGTCAGAAAGCTCTGGTGCCACAATAAACTACAGTTCCCATGATTCCTTAGCACTGAGCCAGGACAGTTAAAGTGGCCTCAAGCTGTACTATTTCTGGCATCTTTAAAGGCCCTAAATTAGTTCATTTTACGTGAGACCAGTCCAAATAAAACCTTGCTGAAGATATCAACGATTTGTATATACATAACGAGAATTATAATTTTCTTTTCATATCATCTCAATCATATACTTTTTAATGGAGTACATTCATACATCCAGTTGATCACCACTATGTGTTGTTATATAATGAGAAATCAGGTGACATGTACATTATCCTTGTGAACCAGAGCAATTCCCCTGGTGGAAAGTTTGGAAAATGATGAGAAAGTTGGAGTGAAATGGTTTTCTTTTATCCATCTTCTACCCTTTGAAGGTGATTTAAGTTTCAATAGACACTGTGAAATGAAATAGAGAGTATATGCATCACAGGATATGGAACAATGCTATTTTCATTTGCTTTCTGATTGTTTCATTTTTTTTTTTTCCTAGTTGAGAAACAATTGCACAGGGGCTATGAGACATAGTAAAACTATTATCCATCTGGTATGCTCAAAATATAGAATTGGAGGAAGCCAGTTTTCCACATCTTCTCAGAACTATGAAGACACAAGTCTGTACAATTTCATGGTAAGTTAATCTTTTGAGGGAATTCCTCAAGTGCTGTCCTAGACTGCGTACACATCAGGAGAATCTTTATGCCCCATTTTAAGTGCCTTTTTGAAGCTGGAAGGTGGTAAAATCAGAATGTGTAGCATTGTATTTCAACAGGTAATGTAGTTTAAAAGTAGATTATTCTTTAGGACACATATTTCTTTCATGTAGATATTTATTTGCATTTTGGATTGGGTACAGTAAAATTCATCTTGGTACTGACAAGCTACACTGGTTTCTGACTGAATTGGCTGATAATTGTTTTTAATGATTTTAATTAGAAACATGAAATGGCAAGCAAACAACAATAAATGAGAATGCCAATAATTAGAATCTATTTCTAAAACTCATCACATCAATGCAATTTTGTAAAACCTTAATGAGTCAAAATGTAATGAAGCAAAGTTGTTCTCTTTATATCAGAATGCTGCTGTTATTTTGTGCCTTCAGGTTGTTTCCGATTTATGGCAACTCTAAAGGGAACCTATCATGGGGGTTTCTGGGGCTGAGAGTGTGTGATTCATCCCAAGGTCACAGTGGGTGACCAAGGCCAAGCAAAGAATCAAACTAATAATAATAATAATAATAATAATAATAATAATAATAATAATAAACTCTACTCTCCAGAGTTGAAGTCCAACTATCAAACAACTAGACTATGGTGGCTCTCTTTATATTACATACCTTCTTTCCTGGTTAGAACCCCTATGTTTTAACTTATGATTTCTTTAAATATTAATTGAACTTTTCACTATCATCAGAAAAGTGCTAATGAAGACACCTGATATAATGGTCAGCCTAGGTTTGTTCCAACCCATTATGACTATGAACTGGTGTTTCCACAGGAGCAATGGATATATAGCTATCCAAATTAATAAGGTGACAATAGTGCACCATTATCATGTGAGAAATGGCAGTAGCTTTACATGCATCTAATCTGATAGTGATTGGAAGACATCTTATGAATAAATTAGCCTGAAGTACAAGGCAGATAGAATTAGCTCCAAAGATTCTGCATGGGAAACAAAAAGTGATTTCACTTTTACAGGAAATATCTGGCTTTTCTACCACTTTCTTTTTCTATCTCCTTTTTATCTCTTTATCCCAACAATTGTGCCATAATACTGGGGGATCATCAAAACAGTCCACATTACTGCACTACACTCTTATAGCCCTGCTATTCCACTTTTATTGCCCTGACTGCCTCCTATTGCATTCAGAGGTTTGTAGTTCAGTGAAGCCTAAAAGTTCTCTGGCTGAGAATTCTAAATGTGCCTACTTAAACTGCAAACCCCAGAATGCAATAGGAGGCAGCTAGACCAGTTAAAGTAGAATAACAGGACTATAGGAGTATAGTGCAGTAATCTAGTGTATCTGAAATGGAGGCGATACAAGCAATTGGGAGAAGATGATCACCCTCCCCCAAACAAGCCAATGTCTTTGTTTACACATCAAGTACTTCAAATGCAAATCAATACCTAAAGCAAGGCAAAACTAATCATAATACTATGTGGAACTACAATGGATAGATACAGAGAAGAATGTTTAACCAAAAAAAAAAAAAAAAAAAAAAAGAAGAAGAAGAAGAAGAAGAAGAAGAAGAAGAAGAGAACTCACTCATGGCTGAAATTGCCCATTTGGGACAGGAGTGTGGCTGGGTGGCTCTCATGGAGCTGGCTTGGGTTCCCCTGCCCAGGATGCACCACACACCCTGCCAGGGCAGTGATTACTGGGAACGTCCAATTGGAGGTGAGGGGCCACTCACTTCTCATTGGCTGCCTTCCTGCCAACCTGAATGAAGACTGCAGCTTGGCAGTCTTCATCAGGTCTGGGGGAGGAACATATATTGCTGTGCTCCCAGCTCATCGGGCCAGTAGTTCTCCCCTTTCATGTGTGGACTAAGCCATATTGGAAATGGTGAGAAGAGCATTTGGTACAACATACTTGTTGGACATATCATATTATTTTTGGCCAGGAATAGTATGAGTCTATAAGAACAATTTTTTTTCTTATATGCCATTACTTCACCTGTATTTATCTTGACCTTCCAGTGGGGGTTTCCACACTCCATTGCCCTTTATTCAGTAGAGATCTTAAAACATGTGCAGCTGAACTTTCTTCATTGTGGGACCCACTTTTTGAAACTCACCTCTAAAACAGATTATGAAGCTTGTTTAACTTTTTGTCATCAGCCTTATTTTCTAGTTTATAAGGTGGAAATCCATAACACAGCTCCTAAAAGTCCTTCCACAATAGGTGCATTGTTCCACTGTCTCTTTCTCCTTGAAACCCATTTTATGCTTCTTTGTTTTATTTTTCCAAAAAGCAACTGGTCATTCTGAAGCCCATCTGAGGCTCCAGCACTTAAAGTGGTGTCAAACTGCATGATTAGAGCCTTGACCATCTTTTGGAGATAAGGAACCAAGCAGGGACAGGAAGGGATTTTGACGTGACTGTGAGAGAAGAGAAGGAAAGGACTGCTGTTGAACTGGGAAGATAAAGTAAGGTATGGGTCTATGTCACATATATCTCAGTTTTTGGTGTAGATTATGTGATTGCAGTTACCAGGTAAGGCTGTGGATTTCTTTCTGGACAAAACTACAGGAGAGTAATCCAGAGACTGGAGGAAGGAAATCAGGATCAGAGGACAAAAAAAAAAAAAAAAAAAAAAAAAAAAAAGGAAAAAGGCAAGTCCAGAAAACATCTCCAGAAAATAACACCAGAAACATACCGTATATACTCGAGTATAAGTCAAAAAATTTATGCCCCAAAATGTCCTCCAGAATCCTGGGTCAACTTATATGTGGGACAATATGGTAACACTACTTATAAAGCTTCTAAAATAAGTACCCACCCTTCTCCATAGCCAGAGCTCTTAAAACCAACAACTGATGCAAGGGCAGAGAGAGGGGAGGTGAATGAATGCTTGCCCCTCCTCGAGTCCCTGTGTGCGCTCCTCTTCCCTCGTAGCCAGAGATCTTTAAACAGGTAATGAGGCAAAGGCAGAGACAAAGAGAGAGGGAGAGAGATGGAAAAAGCTTGCTTCTCTGTATGAGTTCTGTGTCTGTCTGTGTGAATGTCTCTCCTTCTCCAGCCTTCCCCAATAGCCCAGGCTGTTAAAGGAGCAGCTGCTGAGACAAAGACAGGGATGCAGTGAGAATGGGAAAGAAAAAGCTTTTGCCTCTCAGTCTCTGTCCCCTACCTCCCAACCCCCCAAGTGTTCCTCTTTCCTCATAGCCAGAGATTTTTAACAGCTACTAGGCAAGGTACAGAGAGTACCCTTGACTTATCCACGGGGCATATAAAAATCCACAATTTTGGCCCCAAAACTTGCCCTCAACTTATACATGAGGTCGACCTATAGTTGAGTATATACAGTACTTTAGTTCATGCAGAGGTTGTTGTTCCAAAAAAATAAAATAATAAAATAAAAAAGAGAAAGAAAAAAGCTTTTCCACTTAGAAGCAATACTAACACAACTCACCAGAAGATACTGTAATAATAATAAAAAAACATATGGGTATGTGATCTTCCTATTACTTGGGAGAAAACAAATTAATTAAAAATTATTTAGAGGCCATTTGGAGAAATTAATTGGCTTTCCTTCTGTTGATGCAGAAGACCATGAATTCTGTTGATGTAGAAGATCCTGAATTTTTATATTTGGGGGACTCAAAAGCAGTTATTTGCATGTACAGTAAGCCTTCTAGAAAAGGATTTATTTGTGAAAGGCTGGAAGAAGCATTGCACCCATTTTGTAAATGGGCATGCCTGCATCATCACACTCATTCATGAATCTACAGGTGTACACTTTTGTTTGAATATTAAAAGTCTAGTGAGCTGTATTCTAAGCCATTTTTTGATATTACAACTGGTGAAATCCCCTCCCCACCTCCTTTTATCAAAGCTTTATTTAATTGATTATTTTAACACGTGGTCTCTCTTTCTCTCTCTCTGTTGACCTACTAAGACCAGACACAGAGAACTGAGTATAAACAGACAACTTTATTTAAATTAACCTATTTAACAATTTCTTCTTCAAACTCTGCTAAATTGGAAGACCAACCTAGTGCTGGAGTGGCTGGGGCAGGTAATCAACTCCTAGACCACTTCCTCAGCCTCCCTGGGTGAAATACCTGAGCCAGCACTGGGTTGCTCCCCAGCTGGCCCACATCCAGAACGCCCACCCAAGATCCCCTCACTAAACTCATAAAACTTAAGTGAGGGTTCATATCTTAGGCCAGCCCCAAGGCAAATCTCTTTTCCTACCTCTTTAGTTTCAAAACCTAAATAGGCAGTTCCAGAGAACTAACCCTAATAAATGCAAGTGAAACCTATTTATGACCATACCCTTGCCAATTGTCAACATCCCCCAACAACAGTGTAGGGTAGGCAAGAAACCTTTGAAAAGGGAAGAAAATTGCTACCCTGCTTCAAACTGTCCAGTGTACTCTGCACACTGATGCAGAGGTGGGAGGGTGGACCAATGAATGGAAAGAGGGAGACAGTGGGGTGGACAGGCCTTAAATAGCCTGAACTCTGCCCCCACACCTTTCCTAACAGGGCATAGGCACACCAGAAGAGGGCAATAGCCCTATCCTCTGTAAGTTGAGGAATAAGTAATCTACATTCTTTAGCTGGAATTGGTTATGTACTCAAGCATAGTATTATAGGAACACATTAGGGAGACTTCTCAATATCATGTCTATGAAACAAATTGAAAACAACGAAGCAGAGGGATTACTATACAGAAGGCAGATATACTTTTTTTAAATTGGGCATGCTGAGCAAATAGACCTGAATGTCTCCGCTCAGACAAATGTACCAATCGGAGTTAGTTATCCTCCAAACTTTGTCATTTCCAAAATGTTCCACTGCACTTTTCATCTAAAAAAATATGTATCATACTGCATTTTAAAATCTATATTTTTGAAATACATATTTTGGGATAAAGTGCACTTTAAAATGTGCATTTTTATGTGGATTGTTTCAAAAGTGCACATTGATGTGAAGGGTAGAGAAATAAGAAATAAGAGTGTATGCATCCATGGGCGACATTGACTAGAAAATACAGATTTTTTTTGTCCTTAAGACAGATAGAAGCCAAGCTATCCACACATTTACAACTGAAGAAACAAGCATTCACTATGCCTCCATGTGCAATTTTTTAATCTTTTAAAACAACCTTGCTTTCTCCCCCACAGATATGAAACCATTGGTGATCCATCAATCAGTGCCTTCCTGATGATTTCTAATTACTAATTATAAACAGCTATGTGCAATTTACTCTCATTATAACCACAGGTGATTATTTTTGTTGTTGTTAACTGCCTTTGATTCACCATACGGATGAGACATCTCCAACACCCTCTGTCCTCCACTGCTCTGCTTAATTCCTGCAACCCTATATTCGTGACCTCCTTAATAGAATCCATCCATCTGGCATTGTGGTCTTCCTCTCTTCCTACTTTCCCAGCATTATTGTCTTTTACAAGGAGTCCTTCCTTTTCATGATGTGTCTGAAGTACGGCAACATGTTTGGTCATCTTGGCTTCCAGGGAGGTTTCTGGCTTGATCTGCTTTAGGACCCATTTGTTTGTCCTCTTGGCTATCCATAGGATCCTTAGCACTCTTCTCCAGCACACATCTCAAATGCATTGATTTTCTCCGTGTCATCTTTTTTAACTGTCCAGCTCTCACATCCATACATAGTAATAGGGAATACAATGGCTTGTATGATTCTTATTTGTGTGCTGAGTTGTATATCTTTACATTTTAAAATCTTTTCTAGTTCTTTCATAGCCACCCTCTCCATTCTTCTTATTTCCTGGCTGCAGTCCCCATTTCTATCAATGTTTGATCCAAGGTATGGGAATTCTTTTACTATATCTATTTCTTCATTGTCTAGGTTGAACTTGTGAAGGTCCTCGGTGGTCATTATTTTTTATTTTCTTTATGTTCAACATTAAGCCTGCCTTAGCATTTTCTTCTTGTATCTTTCTTAGTATGTGTTCCAGGTCTGTGAGGTTTTCTGCTACTACCATGATGTTATCTGCATATTTAAATTGTTGATATTCCTTCCTTCCTATTTTCACTCCTCCTTCTTCTGTGTTTAAGCCTGTTTTTCTTATAATGTGTTCTGCATACAAGTTGAACAGATAGGGTGAAAGGATACAGCCTTGTCTGACCCTTTTGCCAATTGGGAATAATTCTGTTTCTCCATGTTCTGTTCTGACAGGAGCCTCCTGTCTTGAGTACAGATTCATCATCAGGACTAATAGATGTATTGGCACTCCCATGTCTTTCAGGGCATTCCATAGCCTTTCATAATATATGCAATCAAAGGCTTTGCTATATTCTATAAAACATATGCTCGCAGACCACCAGCTCCCCTTCCTTTTCATCCAGACAGTCACAGCCTTTGCTTGCCTTCCTTTTGCTTCTTTTCTGCTTGAAAGAGAAGGGTTTGGGTGTTTGGGGTCAACTCTATCCTGTCGATTGCTAATTATTGAAATCTGGTTCCTCTTCTCCCTATAGATGGCCCAGCCCCCTCTCAAATTCCTGTAAGAGAGTCCCCAAATTTCAATTTAATGGCAACCAAGAATCCTGTCCTGCCCTAAAGGAGACAGTCTTTCGCGTCCCACAGGACTCCTTGTTCCCTTTGTGTTTGGGGGTCAACTCTATCCTGTCGATTGCCAATTATTGAAATCCAGTTCCCCTTCCCCACAAAAAGTGTGTCCCCTGGAGATGACATAGCTTCCTTTGAATCCAGAATCTCCCTTTAAAGGCAACCAAGAACCTTGTTCTACCCTAAAGGTGACAGCCTTCAAGGTCCCACCCAGGACTGATTGTTCCTGGAACAAAATGGCCAGCAGAGTTCCCATTCCATTCCATTCCCTTTTGGGAAATTGCAAGGCTACTCTTTTGGATTATGCCTCCCAGGCATGGCAGGAGGTATAATTGGGAAAATTAAGTTCCCCAAACTCAATAAAATGCCTCCTTAGGCAGACAGTGGATGCTGTTGTTTAATTGTTGTAATTGTTCCTTATTTTTAATCAACTTTTATTATTTTAGCTATTGTTTTGTATTTTTAGATTGTATGCCTTTGGCAGGTTCTTATTTCTATTTTATGCTTTGATTGCCTCTTTGAACAGCGCTGTGTACATTGACACCACTTTAGAAATAAACTTTAATAATAATAATAATGCTGATGTTCTTTTGGAATTCCCTGGTGTTTTGAGGTGACTGTTAATATGCTGCATCTATCTCACCAAGTGAATTCTATAAGCAGATTGGTTTTGATTCCACATCCCATTATTTGGTGGTAGTAAGTATCTAGTGAGGAGGAGGAGACATCTATCCATGGAATTCTGATTAAAACATTTAAATCATTTCTGCTCCACCTCTGTCTGTAAATCTCTGTAACTAGTATCAAACCATAGTGGCTGCCTTGATTATGTTCCCAGCAGTTTATTAACAATTAAGTAACAATACTATTTCAACGCTATCTTCTCTGCATTACTAGACTAATTGTGTGGCAGTAGAATGTCTCTATACTTTGCAAACAAACAGCAAGCCCTAACTATGTGTGTGTAGCAAGAAATTTGACATCTATTTACATTTTTAATAACTCCTGCCAATGTCAGGATTCTATGTTTCTCATAGAAATCTGACCATCAAAGGGTGATGCATGTTGGGGAGGACAATCAAAGGGAATGGCAGATGGGCATTGTAAATAGTAGCTGGGACATTGAGGCAGATTTATGACTGGGATGAGAATTTGTTTTCCGATCCCAGGAGATGAAAAGAGATGGACCTGGAAGAACTAAACTTCAGAGATCCTTTGATATGGACAAATGGACTACTGGGGAGGCAGAAAGGGGGGTTTGGTCAGAAGATTTTAAAGTATGGGTTTGGTGAGAGATCCTTAGAGTTATTTCTAAAAGGATTGCTATGGCAAAGTATCTTGATATGAGAATAGAGCAATAGAGAATTTACACTTAAAGATGTTTTCCTGGTCCTTCAAGTTTCTGGCTACCAAGGATGACATCCTTTATATTGAAGGAATTATGAGAGGATGCATCTATTTCATGTTCTGTTTTTCCTCATCTGGTAGAAAATTTCAGAGGAACCTCAGAAGGTTGGTTTCTTTGTTTTGTTTTTTTAAAATAAATTTTATTGATTAAAAATACACAAAAATACAAGAAAATACATAAATATATACAAGCACGCATCCTACACACCAACAACACTCAACTCTTGACATATCACACTCCAAAGAAATCCAGATAAAGTAAGAAGATAAAGAAAGAAAAAGAAAAAGAAAGAGGAAAATATATATATAAGGCTAAACAAACCACAAACAACAAACCAGGGGGGGGGGGGGAATCAACAAAAACTTCCTGAGTCCTGAACCATGTTCTCAATCCAATATGTTTAAGTTTGATCCTGCCTTATACAATTATAGACTAAACGTAATCAAATAGTTACCAATGCTCTACTTACAAATACAATCATATCATAAGTACAACCAAAATATAAACAGTATCTTTATATCCCGTTAGTCTCTTCTCACTTTACTATAACATCTTCATCCAGACTTGCTTATATAATTTAGCAACGGCTGCCATATCTTTTCGTTTCTCTCCCAATCCTGATCCCTTATTTTGACTGACATATTATCCATTTGCATTAGTTCTATAAGTTTACTTAACCAATCTTCCTTACACGGTACCAATACACACTTCTAATTCTTAGCATATACCAATCTCGCACTAATGACCATATAGAATAGCAGCTTCCCATATTGCTTTTCCAGGTTTTTATCCAACACAATATTTAGCAAATATAGTTCAGGTTCCAAATTCAATTCAATCCCCAGAATCTTTTCCACCACCCTGTGAATGCTCTTCCAAAATTTTTGGGCTTTTTTACATTGCCACCATAGGTGGTACAAGTCACCTTTGCCCGACTGGCATTTCCAGCATTTTTCAGATATTTTTTTATATATTTTGGCCAGTCTGGCAGGTGTCATGTACCACCTATGGTGCATTTTATAGACATTCTCTTTTATGTCGTAGCAAAGAGTATATTTCTGGATATTGGACCAGGATCTCTCCCAACAATCCAATCCAATAGCATGGTTAACATCTTGGGCCCATCTTACCATAGAGGTTTTTATCACCTCCTCTTCTTGATCAATACTTAGCAAACATCTGTAAAACAACGATATTTTTTTCAGGTTATCAGCTTTCATCAGAGTCTCAAATTCAGTTTCTGCTAGTCTTATGCCAGGTGATTTAAGATCAGCTTTAAATCTTTTTCTTAATTGGTAATACATATACCAGCCAATAGAAAAACCTTCACATACAAGTTGCTCCAGACTTTTAAACTCAAACTTCATTCCCTTAGAGTCAATGTTCAATATATCTTGGTAAGTAACACTTTTATCCTCACAAATTCTTTCTTTCTCATAAAAAGCTTCATGAACAGAGACCCAAACAGGGATATTAGGACGAATCCTGTCCTTATTCCACACTCTTAAGATCGCTTTTCTAACAAAGTGATTCATAAAGTCTTTGTGGACCTTCTGCTTCTGATAAAAAAGATAGGCATGCAGCCCAAATCTCTGCTCACATCCTTCTAAGATTAGACATTTTTTATCTTTAAGCTGAAGCCAGTTGGTCAACCAATACAAACAGTTAGCCTCATAATATAATAGCAGATTAGGGAAGGCCAAGCCCCCTCTTTCTACCCTATCTTGAAGGGTTTTTAGCCTAACTCTGGGTCTCTTGTTCTGCCAGACAAATTCTGTTAACATTCTATTCCACTTTTTAAATGGAGCTTCATTCACAATAATGGGTAGGTTTTGAAAATAAAACATAAATTTTGGCAAAACACCCATCTTAATGGCAGATATCCTCCCTAACCATGAAAGGTTAAGTTTGCTCCAAGTATCTAAATCCTGTTTAATTTCTAAAGTCAACTTCTCATAATTATTCCTATACAAATCTACATTTTTCCCACTGATCGTGATGCCCAAATATTTTACTTTTTTGACTATCTTAAAACCTGAGATTTCTTGTATTGAATCTTTTTCTTTTTGATTTAAGTTTTTGGTGAGAATTACAGTCTTGTCCTTATTCACTCTTAATTCTGAAACCTTCTCAAATCTACTCAGATGTTGTAGCAATTTTTCCATACTTTGTTCCATTTCAGAAATTGTTATTAGTAAGTCATCTGCGTAAGATATTAATTTGTATTCAAATCCTTTATATCTAATTCCTTTTACATTATCATCCGCTCTTAGACTAAGATTAAGAGTCTCAATAACAATTAGGAAGAGGAGGGGGGACAAAGGACACCCCTGCCTCGTTCCCTTTCCAATTTGTATTTTCTTAGTTCTTTCACCATTCACAATCACTTGGGCTTCCTGTTTACAGTATATGGCCTTAACCCAGTTAGTAAATTTATTGCCTGCTTTAATCTGATCCAAAATTACAAATATGAAGGCCTAGTTAACCTGGTCAAACGCCTTCTCGAAATCGAGAAAAATCATGGCTAGTTTCCGATCACATCTATTTTCACACAGTTCTATTAAATCTAACACAAATCTGATGTTATCCTTAATCATCCTTGAAGGAAGAAACCCATTTTGATCATTATGGATCCAAGAAGATAATAAGGTTGGTTTCTTTGTTAGCAGTATTGAAAATTTGTGATGCTTTTTATAATATCATTTTCTTCAGAAGAGTACTAGGGGAGTTAATGGGAAATAAGTAGGAACACAGGTAGGTACTACTAGTTTAAAAACAGTACCAGCACACTGATGTGTTAAAAAAAAAAAAAAAGAAACCAACAGAAGGCCAGCCAGGTCACAGCACTATTACCTAGCCTGAGCCAAAACACTGATTTTTCTTTTCCTATTTCAAATATCTTTGCTTGGGGAAAAATATCTTTGCTTGGGGAAAAATATCTTTGCTTGGGGAAAAAAATGGTCATTTCCAGTACAAGTAGTCATGATAAAACAGTCTTATAAAGACCTTTCATGTGGCTCTTCATTGGGTTTCATATTTCTCAACATGCCACAATAAATTCCAAATGCTGACTTTAAAAAAATAAATCATTTGATTTAAATGCATTTGAGGACATCTATTTTTGTGATAGGAAAGCCAGTGTGGTGTAGTGGTTTCAAGGTTGGGGTAAGACACTGAACGACCAGGATTCAAATCCCCACTCAGCCTTGAAAACCCACTGAGTGACCTTGGGTAAGTCACCCTCTTTCAGCCTCAGATGAAGGCAAGGGAAAAATACCTCTGAACAAATTCTATCATAAGTCAGAAATGGTTTAAAATCCACAACATTAATTGTGGGATAAAATATGTTACAAAAGCTCAATTTTAAAATAGAACATGTTCCCCCTGCACATATAAATATGAGTGTAAGATTATATTATTATTATTATTATTATTATTATTATTATTATTATTATTATTATTATTATTATTATTATCCCGCTCCTCTGCAGCACAATCAGGGCAGCTTACAATGATAAAAACACCAATAAGTACATCCAATTCCTGACCCACCCACCCCTTAAAAAGATATTGAACTAGGACAATTTAAAAACATTAGATAAAGCAAAGTATAAAACCAAGCATCACAGCAATACAACGTAATCAGCAGCAGCACCAAAGGGAGAAAAGTTATCTGACTCTTTGGGCCGGGATAGTTATACAGGAAAGACCTGCCAGAAGAGATCCATCTTAACAGCCTTCTTGAAGCTGTCTAAGGTAGAAATAAGACAAATCTCATCCAGCAGGACGTTCCATAGTCTGGGAGTGGTAGCTGAGAAGGCCCTCTGGGAGGTCACTGACAGCCTAGTTTTTATTGGCTGTAATAAATTCCTCCCAGAGGACAGGAGAGTGTGAAGTGGGTCATATGGAAGGAGGCAGTTCGGAGATAGTACTGTGCCCAAAAACTAATGGGCAGCCAGTGGAGAGATTTTAACACAGGTGTAATATGCTCTCTTCTGGAAGTTCCAGAAACCAATCTGGCTGCCATGTTCTGAACTAGTTGAAGTTTCCGAGTCAAGCACAAGGGTAGCCTCATGTAGAGCACATTGCAGAAATCAAGACGGAAGGTTACCAGCGCATGTACCACAGTTTCAAGATCCTTATTTTTCAGGAAAGGGTGCAGCTGGCCTATCAGCCAAAGCTGATAACAGGCGCTCCTGACCGTTGCATTTACCTGATTTGACATCTGGAGCGACGGATCCAGGAACACCCCCCGACTGCGAACACAGTCCTTGGAGGAGAGTGTGACTCCATCCAGGACTGGAAGTTGTATTTCCAAACCTGGTTTTGGGCTCGTAATTGTTAGTACCTCAGTTTTGTCTGGATTCAGTCTCAATCTGTTTTTCCTCATCCAGTCCATTACTGCCTTAAGACAATCATTGAGAGGAGAGATGCCTTCTGAAGTCAAAGCTGAAGACCGAGACATGGAGAAATATATCTGGGTGTCATCAGCATACTGATGGCAATGCGCTCCATGTCGCCGGATGATCTCTCCCAGCGGTTTCATATAGATATTGAATAGCATCGGGAACAGGATAGCACCTTGAGGGATGCCACAATTAAACTCTACTCTAGTAGAGCAATGGTCCCCAAGCCTCACCCTCTGAGATCTGCCTGAGAAGAAGGAATGGAACCACTGCAAGGCAGTGTCTCCAATTCCTAACCCTCTCAGGCGATCCAAAAGGATGGAATAATCTATTGTATCAAAGCCTGCTGAGAGGTCCAAGAGCACCAACAGGGTCATGCTACCCCTGTCAATACCCAAGCGGAGGTCATCAGCCAGAGCAACCATGGCAGTCTCAACTCCATATCCTGTCCTAAAGCCAGTTTCAAATGGATCTAGATAATTGGTTTCATCCAAGACAGCTTGGAGTTGAGAGGCAACCACCCTCTCAATCACCTTGCTTAAAAAAAGCAGCAAGGAGCCTGGCCTATAATTGTTCCTATCCAAGGGGTCCAGGGAAGGCTTTTTCAGGAGCTGGTTAACCGCTGCTTCCTTTAAACAAGATGGAATAAAGCCTTCCCTAAGGGACGCATTGATAATGTCCCTAACAAACACCCTCAATGTGTCACCCCCCTGGATGGCCAGCCATGATGTACAAGGATTGAGGGGGCAAGTTGTCTTCCTCAATCTACCAAGGAGCTTGTTCACATCATAGGTACTCACAGGTTGAAGCTGAAGTAAAATTTCAGCAATGGATTTAGAAGAAAGAAACAAAGAATATAATGCAACCTAAGGTAGAAACATGACAGAACAGACTCAGCAGTGGACATGAATTGGGGAAAGATGGATTCATCCACCTCTAACAGTCACTGAGTGTGGGCTGACCAATAAAATTGTCCAGATGATTGCTTTGATTAACCACTTAACTTTAATTCAAGTCCATCTATGAATTAATAATATTGGGGGTGACAAATATAAACTGACAAGTTCTCATTATTCTTCTATATAATTATAATTATCCACATGACTTCCAGAAGAATAACCATGGCTTGTTCTAGCCAAAAGACCTAGACAACTGAAAACTTATTTATATGTAATATTTATATTTCCATTACCATTATCATCAGTTAGCACAAATGTGCAATTGTAAACAATTAATAGCTGGCCAAACCTGAAGCCAAACATCCATGAAACTAAGGGCCTTTGCAGGCTGCCAGAAATAGTGCAAATTGAGTCCACTTTAAGGGTTAGGGTATCATGGGAACTGTATTTTATTGTGGCACCAGAGCTCTCTGACAGAGAATGCTCAATGTCTCAGGAAAAAAAAAATCCCATGACTCCCTAGTACTAACCCTAACCCTTAAAGTGGACTCAATTTGCACTATTTCTGGCAGTCTGCAAAGGCCCTAAAATATTCTGTCACATTTCTACATTGTCCAAATATATCCAAGTACATGAACCATTAATGAACAATGAGTGCTTTGGAGTTTCATAACCCTAAAAAAAATCTCTGATCCTAATAAATTCACAAAATTAATCTTGATATTGGCAAAGACAACTGAGAAGAAGAGAAGGGAGCTGTGGACAATGTGCAAACTTTGAAAAAGAAGCCATAATTTGACTTTTATTCAATAACAGGGAAAACACTAATTGATTGAACATTCACACTGATGGAAACTCATCCACTCCACTCCCAAATAGATATGTTTCTGAAGAACTGAAAAATAGCACTGGGGGAAAAATGTTGGCACTTGTTTTGTACTAGCAAATGAATAAAGCTTTCACATTCTTGCAGTAGACACCATATAAACCACAGCTGGCAAGGATAAGGACTGATTTGGAATGATCCAGTGTGGAACTGCCTTTGCAGCAATAGGTCATTATATCTATTTTTGAGATACTTCAAAGTTGTAAGATAAATGAAGGAAGTAGTCCTTGTGTATAATGAGTACTTTGAATGAATTTCTCATCTTGTTTGCCTCAGGGAAAATGATTATGTCATCTGGCAAAGCCGTCCTCAAAGCACAGCTCCAAAGCAAAGTCATTGGATAAGTCTTGAAGAGCTGCACTTGAAAGACATATGCAGAGAGAATTCCAATGTGGTTTGGTTTGACATCAGCTTTATATAATATTTCTGGGAAGAATATTATTCAGGTTGAGCCAATTCTGAGATCAATAGTTGGAAAGATGATGGGTGGGAGAGATACATATGTGTCAGCAAAATTTATTCTGGACTCCAATATATTGGTTTGGAAAGCAACCAGATTCTGCACAAACTGATTTGGAGGTCTCCGAATTCAACTTGCATCTCAGTTTAGAAATCCAAATAATTCTGATTATTACTGATGGTATACAAATGTTTGTAACTTTTCTCTCAGCGTTTTTCAGAGCTGGATGTGGTTAGCAGCAATGGCATCCCCACACCAGGTATCACCTAATTCATGGGGTGAGGCTTCCAGGAGCAGCACGTGCTCCCTTCCCTATGCCACCCCATCCTTTTCCTGATGGGAAAAAGGACGGGACAAGTAGAGGAAGTGTGAGAACAGCACGGGGGTGGGAGCATGCACAGGGGGTGGTAGCACACATGAGGGAATGCTAAAATGTTGGGGGGGGAGTGCACAGGGGGAGGCATGGGAATGGTTTGTGAGGAAGAGACATGTGGGGACAGCATGGGGGAGTGAAGGGGGATGATAGGAGAGAAAAACCAACCAGTGTGAGCCACACCATTGCACCCCCTAGTGATGCCACTGGTTAGCAGGCATAGTAACTCTTTAAATGGAGATCAAGCATTTCAAAATGTAAACATACAGGTTCATGGAGCAGCTCTGCTACACACACACACACACACAGGTCAATATTCAGCTACTTAGTGAAGATACTCTTCTGCTCCTCCAACCTGATAGAATCTGCATTCACTCATGCTCTGCTCAAAAGCAGAATGTACCTCTTTCTCCCATGCAGCTGATGCCCAGTAAAGTGGGTTGAGAGTGAGTTACAATCATGGCAATAGTGTCACAATTGTGACTAAGTAATAATTGTGAATATAGAACAGTTATCTAAATTAACTGTTGCATCTTTTCAATTGTTGTTTATTCATGACTGTGACACTATTGCCACAATTTTAACTTCCACTCAACCAATTTTAACAGGCATCAGCTGCATGGGGAGAAAGAGCTCAATTTAATTTAATGTTCTACCACCCAATTTTGTTTATTATTGTCTGGGAAAGCTGCCAACACGTGGCTGATAAAGACAGAGGCCTCTTCCAGGACAACAACCCAGTTGCAAGTGACGTACCACTGTTTGCTTGCAGCAGGCAACCAACAAGTCCAGAGTTCCGAAAGGCAGGTCCAGAGAGCAATCCAAGGTCCAGGGTTAACACGAGCAGGTAGTCCAGAGCTGTTCCAAAGGTCACAGGATATAAACAGTCTAAAGTCAAGCCGAGAACCAAGAGCTTCCACTGGGGAATCCAAGATAAGCCTATATGAAGAGCTTGGCTTTTCCCAGCTGCTTATCTACCCTCAGCTCCTCTCTCCCAGGTGTTTCTCTTTAGCTGCGCGTTTCTCAGCTAACCTTCGAGAACGCCGCAGCCCCTCCCTATCTGTTCTCCTCTGAGCAAAGGTAGGGATTTCAATCTCTTGCTCCTCTGTTTCTTCCTGGCCTGCAACCTCTGCTGGGGAAAGGCTTTCTGCTGGAGGAAGGCTAGGCTGCTGGGGAGGAAGGCTAGGCTGGTGAGGCAGGGGCTGTTGCTCAATGGGTTCCACACAGCTAGGTCCAGGTTCAGCTAGGTCTATGGGGGCTGGTAGCACCAAGCTAGGATCTGGCCCCACATCCTCCGACTCAGAGTTCTCCACCTGGCTGTCCCTGACAATTATCTCATCAAGATAATGATATTTAAGTATTATTTAGATAATGCTTCTTGCAAAGATTGAATTGTGTGTTGGCATTCTTACCTCAAAATTCTAAAATATGAGAAAAATGACAAAATGCCTGTGGGAAATCACAAAACAGATGAAAATGTGTCAAGATGAATGGTATAAATACTCAATAGTCAAAAAATCTATGCCATATATCTAGGCAAACAACAGGAGGCACAGACTCATGGATAATAATACAAAAATCTTAAATCACAAGCAAAATACTTGTTTCAAATTCAGCAAATTCAGCAAAAATACTGATTTTTATGTATTTATTTATTTATTTAGGAACAGAATATTGTACCAGCTTGCCTGTATTTTGAAGCAACTAGCTTGCAAATACTTGGAAATAAGTCTTGCATCTTTCGCTTGCCCATTTCTGGACTTTCTCTGGATATTTCTGCCTGTTCCTCTATTGCATTTTTATCTACCTTCCCCTATTCCTGTCTCTAAGCTTCCTTATCCATCATCTTTCCTCTTACCTGCTTCGCTCCTTGTTCTGGCTTCCCTCTAGATTAATTTATCAGTTTAAATGTCAGTTTCCAGTCTGGTGTATTAATACAAAGTGACTTTATCCCAGTACTTTATCCAATATCACTTCTGCTCAGACTATTTATTCAGTGTCCATGGTTTTGACAGTCTGTGACCATCTCTAAGAATAACAAATTTCCAAAATTACAAACTCACCATAGTTTTAATCAAGTGTTATAAACTAACCTCACCATCCACTTCATTCATCATGTACTTTATTCAATCATCACTCAAACCAGAATTTCAATATGCTGGCTTAGTATTTAGGATGTTTATTATTTTGGGTATTACTCTAAAATGGCCATTTAAAAGAATTGGCTGGCATTCTGTTAGTCAGTTATGATCTCTTAAGCTAGACTTACAACCACATAACTGTTCACTATTCACATCTACTACTGTGGTACAATTGACACACACACAAAATGTCACTGAAACCCATCTTTGCCGCATTTTTGGCTAAGAACCTTTTCCCTAAATTCAACATTTTTCTAAAATCTATGTATGAGAAAGTAAAGCCAAAAGATTCCCCCACCAGGAACAGATTTCATGTACTCATATCTTTAAAATCTAAATTTAATATCTCCTTTTCACCTGTGTGTGTTGTTACCATCCATGGAGCAAAGTACGGAAGCAATTAGTTTAAGATCCCTGAGCTAATCAAGATGATCAAATGCATCAGATACTTTCCCTCTGCATGACATAAAGAATGATTTTCAATATTTATGGACATAGTTACATAAATGTGGGTTATTCTTCCAACATATTAACAATGTTCAATCCTATTTATACAGGTTTGTATAATTATGTATAACTTATTTGAAAAGAACTATAAGTGCTACCTAAATCTGAATTAAGATGGATAGAACTGGATTGCCTATTGAACTATATTGATTTATTAGTAATGTTCTTTCTAAGTGAAGGAAAGTGGACATTTATGTAGTAGGAAGGAGGATTTGAAGAATGTGGAAAATATGATATATCTAATAATATAAAAGCAAATGTGTTCCAAATAAATCACCTCGTGTGGACACGTGGATGTCTATTGAAAGATACTTTCTTTCAAGATTATGTTGTTTGACCTTCCCTTGTTAGAAGAAACAATTGAAACAAAATACCATCAATATTTCAAGAGAAGCACCTTTCATTGAGGACTAGTTCATACCAAGTAGTATGTTTCAGTGACCTTGGCTGCATCCACTCTGCAGAAATAATCTAGTTTGACATCACTTTAACTACCATGGCTCAATATTATGGAATTCCGGAAACCTTAGCTTTGTGAGACATTTAGCCTTCTCTATCAGAGAGCTATGGTGTCACACAAAAAATTACAAAACCCAGAATTCCATAGCATTGAGCGATGGCAGTTAAAGTAGTGAAAACTGGATTGTTTCTGCAGTACAAATTCAGCCCTCTTCTTGTTTAATCAATAAATCATTTTATTACAGCCGTTTGGCCAGTATATTGTTTAATGCATAAAGGTTCATTCTGGAATTGTGGACATTGATCTAGATGTCAGGGAAGAATGACTACCATTTTAGGTTACTCTGTTTGTTTGTTTGTTTGTTTGTTTGTTTGTTTTTCTTGCATCTCAGTTAATCATCTAGAACTGTTACCAAAAGCAAACAAACCACCACCAACAAAAACAAAAATCTTCCACATGCAGAATGAAATAATTAAAGATAATCATCATACATGGAAGCTTTTGATGCAGCTGCATTTTATGTTTGCATGTTTGCTGGACCTGTATTTTGAATTCACAGAACTGATGGGGCCCAATTTTGATCAATCATTCACCTATGCTGAATTTTGAATATTGTGTCTTCAAGTCATTTCTAACTTACACCAACCCTAAGGCAAACCTGTCACCTTTCTTGGCAAGAGTTCAGAGAGGGTCTGGCTTTGCCTTCTAAGGCTGAGAGAGTGTAACTTTCCCAAGGTCATTCAGGAGTTTCCATTGCCAAGTAGGAATTCAAACCCTGGTATCCAGAGTTATTGTCTAACAGTCAAACCACTACACCATGCAAAATGAGATATTTCTGTTGATCTTCTCAAAAGCAATAAAACATTTTTAAAAAATAAACATCACTTGATAAGAAAAAGGTACAGAAACAAGGAAACATAGATCCTACATATTTGCTATACATGTTGAGGGTTGTACAGGATAGTAGCCATCAAATGTTTGGGTTTTATTCTCATAGGGCCTAAGCAGACGGTGGCATGGGGCTGCCCCGGGAAGCTGCGGATCGGGGCCGAGGCATCCGCATTCCTCGGCCCCGTGGCGCAGCTTCGCTGCCCCAGGAAGGAGTGCTAAAATAGCGCTCCTTCCGAAAATCGCCGAAGGTGCACCGCAAAAGGCTGCTGGCACACCTTCAGCACCTTTTCCGCCACAGCGTGTGTGGACGCTGCAGCGGATAGGCATCCTAGGAGTGCCGGACGTGCGGAAGGTCCGGCGCTCCGACGACGTCTTCAGGAAGGGGTTGGGGCACCCAGCGTGCAGCTGCCCCTCCCCTTCCTTGCCCTGAAGACAGCACTTTGCACCCTCTGCTTCCCCCGATAGTTTATTTTTCCCCCTTTTAAACTGTATTTAAGTTTTGTTTTATGGAAACCCCAATAATTTTGCTAATATTTTTAAACACCCTATTTCTCAGTTGAGAAAATTCCAAGAGGCAACTTTCATTTATAATGTACAGATTGTATTGCTTTTAGTCTTCTCCTTTTAAACTATGTATATCCATTGGTCACACTAGTCAAACTAGACAGACAGTGTTTTCCATGAACAGTTTCACAATTCAGAAAACTACCTCAACTAAATGATTTTTCAGGAGATAAGCTGCAAACAGATTTACTCAGAGAGAGAGAGAGAAAGAAAGGTGTTTCCTGCTATTACTCCACACTTGTCGTGTTTTCATCTCATAGCAAAATTGTTTGACTGTGTTATCCAAGGTGGGAACTCTTCCATTTGTTGGAATTGAGTTTGCAATATGGTCACAGATCTGCAAAAAAAAAAAAACCTTTAGCTTATCTGATTGTCCATGTAGCATCATCATGCTATCACACTGATTATGCAATTCCAAATTATATATAATCATGTGGTGTAAAGGAATATTTTTTTAAAAAAAAATCCTCCCAAAGCAACAGTCAATTGTGAATAGTTGCATATGGAAGATACGAACAAGGTAAGAATGAGGTTTTTTTAGTACATGTTTGATGGCTGAAAAACATTGGTTTTATTAAGATAAGATTGTCAAGGTGCTTCTTTAAAAATGAATCAATATCTATCTCACATATTTCTGAGTAATTTTCCTTTAAAAAACCAAGTTCAAAAACTTTTTTCAAAGCAGTCTATTTAAAACACACACACACACACACACACAAACAACCTTCAGTCATTTAACAGTTATATGATTCTTTTGAAATATAGTCTTCCAAAAATGGAAACATCTTCCCATCACTTTCTTTAAGATGAGAGTTTGCTATTCAGAATTTGGCTTTTTAATTCTAATTAATATTAAAATATGTTGTAGATTTGAAGGTTGGCAGACATTCTGGTACTCATCAAAACAGAATTTAACAGATCTTTTCACAGAGAGGCTAAGTGAGAAGTAACAGGCTGCTGCACTAAAATGAAAATAAAACTAAAAATAAAAATATACCTCCCTTCCTTCATATCTAGGCCCATAAGACCTTCTATCTCTTATATTTAATTTAAGAGCACAGGATTATACATTCATGAGGTTTACTTCACTTTCCATTTCTACTGTAACTTTTCTCCTCTTAGCAACTGTAGTCCCATTAAAGTGGAAAATGATTTAGCAGAATCTTGCTAAATAAAGCTTCAGACATAAGCAAGCTAATAAGCCAAATAGCCCTTAAGTTAAATAAGCCAGATCTTCCTTTACAGGCTTATTCACTCAGGTTCTATGATCACAATGGTCTGTGTTCTCAAATACTACAAATCTGAATGTTTCCCCATAAAGTGTCAGGCTTTTCTATGCCAATAAAGGAATCAGGCATCTTTGAGAAGGAGCCACCTGTTTGAGAACCAACTGTTTACAGGAGCTCTGAAGCAATCAGCTACAAATAACTGATAGTACATGTAGACTATGTTGTCATTCACTTTCTTCATTTATCACAGTGCTATCATTTCTGCACTCTATAAGCTCAATTTGTTTGCCTTGGATTTACAGCCAAGGTCTTAGCATAAGGCTTAGCCATTTTTCCCCACACATGTAAAATACAATTATTTTTATGTTGCCTACATGGTTTTTCAGACTACATTTTAGAGATAGCTGTGCTAGACTGGAAAATAAGTATACAAAGGCATCTTGTAGCACCTTTGAGGCTAACTGAAAGAAACTGGTAACATGAGCTTTTGTAGATTTGAGACTCCATACACATCTGAGAAAGTACACTCAAATCTATGAAAGCTCATGCTATGAGTTTCTTTCTTTCAGTTAGTCTCAAAGGTCCTACAATATCTCTTTACATATATTTTTAGAAGTTCTTCTAAATATGTGCTATTTATAGGTTTCTTCTTTTTTATTTTTCAAAACTTGCAAAGTATACATAATATGACAATATTTCATTTTTTTAAAAAAAAGAATACTAGTAGTCGCAGAAACAACAATCTTAGACAATATATCTAGATTTATAACGAAAAACAGAAATAAATAAATCATGTAGTCATTCATTTTTTAAATCGTCTATGAAATAAAGAGTCTAAGATAACAATAGGTCAACCGATTTATCATAGATCAGTATTTTCTTAACTAGTCTACTTAATCTTCCATTATTCTTCATCTTTGCCCATGATTTCTTCTTTTTTCCCCTCTCCTCCCATTTCTTTCTCTTTCTTCTTTTCCTCCTTATTTCTTTACTTCTGCTTCTTGCTCATGTTGCTTTCTCTTCTCTTCTCTATTGTGTTAAACTATTACCAGCAAAGAAGTATCTTATTGTATACTTTACTAGTCGTGTTCAAATTGGATCAAAAATAATAAATTATTAGACTTCTCATCCAGAGAGATCACCAGTTAATAGCTCTGTCTTGTCTATTTCTATGTATTTCACACTGTTTCCTTCTTATCTGTAATTTGAATATCTACTTGTCTATTTTTTAAATATTTATATGTAATTGTTAAGTGGTTTGGTTATCATATATTACATATTTATTTTACTTTTTTTACATGGTTTTTTATTGGTTTTAAATATTAAATTGTGCCGCACTGTTTCCCCATTTATTTTCCCAAAGTGGATTTAATCTTTCCCAATCTTCTTTCCTATCTGATATGGGTTTTCCATTAACTACATGGGTAAGAATATTCATTTCATATATTTCATATAGTTTTAATAACCAATCTTCAATTTCCAGATCTGCCATTGATTTCCAGTTTTTAGTTATAATTAGTCTAGCAGCTGTTATCATATATAGTAATAACTTCCAGTTTTTACTCTCCACTGATTTGTTCAAATTTGTAAGAATATTTAGCAGGTATATTTCAGGTTCCATGGGGTAGTTGATCTTTGGTGTTTGAGTTATTAAATAGTGAATTTTCCCCAGAACTTTTTAATTATCTTGCACTTCCACCACATGTGGAATAGTGTCCCTTTATGTTCTTTGTACCTCCAGCAATTTTCACTTGACTTCCTGGTAATTTTGTCAATCCTTTTGGGTGTTAAATACCACCTTAGGTAAATTTTATAATTTTCTTTTAGTACATTACTGTTTGAGAATTTTATGTATTTTGTCCATGCTCTTTCTCAACCTTCCAATGGTATTGTGTTTCCTATATTTTGTGCCCATATGAACATCTGAGATTTAATTACTTCTTGTTCCATATCTAATTTTAATAGTAATTGGTATTTTTTTTGCTATTTTTTTCCCTGTTTGCTGCAAGATTTCATCAAATCTACTTTAGCCCCATCAAACTCAGTCATCATAACATCTTTTTGTGAACCTTTCAGTTAGTTGTCTGTGTGGGAACCAGTAGCAGACTATTCCCTCCTTTTGTAGTTCTTCTCTTGAACTTATCTGCCATTGGCCATTACTGTTCTCAAGTAAATCTTTATATAATATCCAGCCTTTTTACCTAATGATTCTCTTTTGATGAATGCCTCATGGGGCGACACCAGAGAGGGATTCTTTGGTATAGTTTTTTTTTTTTATTCCAACCAAGTCTGTAACAGAGGTTTTCTTATATAATGGTTCATAAAATATTTATGAACTTCATCTTTCTCATACCAAAGGTATGCAGGAAGACCAAATTGGGCATTAAAACCTTCTAAATCTAATAGTTTTTCATTTTGTAAATTAATCCACTCTAGTAACCAATTCAGACAGCTTCCATGGAAATATAATTTTAAATTTGGTAGCCCTAGCCCTCCTCTTTAAATTGAATCATGTAGAACCTTCCATTTTATTCTTGGTTTCCTACTGCCCCATATAAAATTTGACAACTCCTTGTTCCAGTCACTGAAGGGTTTTTCATTTGCTATTATAGGAATGTTTTGAAAATAGTATAGCATTTTCAGTAGCATCATCATTTTTATAGCCACTATTCTACCCAATAGGGAAAGTCCTAATTTATTCCATTTCTTTAAGTCACTTCTAATTTTACTTAGGTTTTTTGATAGTTGTTACTAAATAATTCTGCATTTTTCTTAGTTAAACTTATACCCAGCTATTTTACCTTTCTTTGAACTTTGTAGTTAGATAAGTTTTCCAAAATTTCTTCTTCTTTTCCCCCTATGTTTTTAGTCAAAATGGCTGTTTTATCTTTATTTATTCTAAATCCAACCATTTCCCAAATTCCTTTAAGACTTGATTTAATCTTTCCAAACTCAGTTTGGGGTCTTCTAGGAAAAGAACAATGTCATCTGCAAATGCTTTAAGTTTGTAAACAAGGCCTTTTATTAGCGTGTTTTTTTTTTATGAAATCATCTTTCTTGATTTTCCTTAACAATATTTCAATTGCCACTAAGAAAAGTAGAGGGGATAGAGGGGAACCTTGTCTAGTGCCCTTATTTATAGACATTTATTCTCCATTTATAATAATTTTTGCAGATTGCTCATTATATATCATTTTGATCCATTTTATAAAGTTTGTTTCTATTCCCATTTTTTTCCAACACTGTTAGCATACATTCCCAATTAACATTGTCAAAAGCCTTTTTGGCATCTAAGAATACCATAGCCAATACCATAGCCAATTTTTTTCATTATGTTTTTCATAGAATTCTAATAAATTTAAAGCTACTCTAAGATTGTCTTTGGTTTGCTTTCTTGGTAAGAACCCTGCCTGGTCCTCTTTTAGAACTTTTTTGAATCTTTCTGCTAGAATTGACATAAATATTTTATAGTCCAAATTTAACAGTGAAATTGGTCTATAGTTTTAATTTCTAAATTATCTTTGTCTTCTTTTGGAATATTGTTATTAGTGCTTCTCCCCATGACTTTGGTTTGGAATCTAAATTTAGGTTTGATATAACATTATAAAATGGTAAAAGTAAACAGTCTTCCAGTGATTTGTAGTATCTAGAGGTAAAGCCATCTGGGCCAGGTGCCTTCCCTGTTTTTAATCTTTAATAGCTTCAACAATTTCCATTACTGAGATTGGGGCTTCTATTTTTTTTTCCTTTGGTTATCTGTAATGTGAGAAATTTCTTCTCTTTCTAAATAGTTTAGCATTGCTTCTTTTTCTTCTTTTGTCATGGGCTCTTTTTTGAATAATTTCGAGTAAAAATTGTGAAATAATTGTTTAATTTTGTTTTGATTAGTTATATTTTCCCTTTTCCTTTATATTTAATATCATTTTTTTTTCCTCCTGTTCTTTTCTTAGGATATATGCAAGCCATTTTTCACATTTATTTGAATGTTCAAATAATTTTTGTTTAATGAACTTGAATTTTTTCTCTCAGTTTCTCATTTTCTAGTGACATTTCTATATCTAGTTGTTTTTGAAGCATTTTAAACTCTTTATTTATTTATTTTTTATCTTGGGGGTATGATTTTAGTTCTTTTTCTTTTTTACTTATGGCATCTTGGAGTTGTAATTCCCTTTCCTTCCTTTTCTTTTTTGTCTCTATTTCTTTTTGTATGATGAAGCCTCTTATAAAGGCTTTAGTTGTTTCCTAGATTATATCAACTGCAGTGCCTTTATCTAAGTTATTATCAAAAAAGTTTTTCAATTCATTTTTAGCCTCTTGAACAATTGACTTTTCCAGAAGTAAGTTTTCGTTAAGTTTCCAATTGTATTCATACTTTCTATTAGTAATTTGCATTAGTACTGGGTTATGGTCTGAAGTGATTTTAGGGAGTATTTCATTTTTTAAAATTATTTTAATTAAGGTTTTGGAGGTAATCTTGACCATGATTGATGTCTATATGAGTAGAATGTAACATCTCTTTCTGTTGGGTGTTTTAGTCTCCATATATCTTCTAATGTGAAATTCTCTAATAGCTCAAAAAAGTTCTGAGGTAATTTCCTTCTTTATTCCTGCTTTTAGATTTTCTATCTAATTCTGGATATATTACTCCACTCCAATCACCTAATAGGATCAGATTATCAAACTCTTGCTTGAAAATTTGTTTCTTTTTTTAAAAATGTAGATTTTCTAAGGGTGCATATATTTGAATTACTAAAATATTTAGTTCTTGCATCTTAACTTGAACTCATAACTTATGTCCCTCATTGTCCCTAAAGAATTCTGATGTTCGGAATTTTTGAATTACCTACATTACTATGTTTTTTTTTTCTTTTTTTCATTGCTGGAGATGAAAGCATTGCCTAATTTGGGTTTATTCAAAAATTTGATATCTTTAGTCCTAATATGAGTTTCTTGTAAACATATGATGTCCAGGTTTTGTTTCTCTAGATAGTGAAAGACTTTTCTTCTCTTATGGATAGAATTCAGACCTCTTATGTTCCATGTGATTACTTTTCCATTAATGTAACTGAAAATATTCTCCACTAGAGATTAATAAGTAGTATCAGTATAAATTTAGTAGACTTAGGTCCTTTCCAGACTGCCAGAAATAGTGCAAATTGAGTCCACTTTAACTGCCCTGACTCAGTGTTAGGGAATCATGGGAACTGTAATTTATTGTGGCACCAGAGCTCTCTGACAGAGAAAGCTCAATGTCTCAGAAAAAAATATAATTCCCATGATTCCCTAGCACTGAGCCAGGGCAGTTAAAGTGGACTCAATTTGCACTATTTCTAGCAGTCTGCAAAGGCCATTAGTGTAGTTTTATAGCCTCTAACAGATCTTCCTCTTGGTCTGAGATTTTGTCTTCACTTACGTTCTCTCTTTCTTCAAGTTTAGTTGTCTATTTTCTTTGTTGTCTTCTTTTTGAGAGTTTTCTTCTTGTCTTTCTTCCTTCTTGTCTTTAGATGTTTCCATTGCCTCTTTTTCCTTGTTTTGTTCTGGGTAAAATTGATCTTCTCTGTCCCTTCCTGGTGTTAATTCTTCCAATTCTGTTTAAATCTGTGCAGGAAGTCTTTTACCTTTAGAACTGAGTTTAAGGTATATCTTTGCTGATGAAACATCAGCAAGATTCCTTCCAATTTTTCTCATTTGTATGGAATTTCTTTCTTCATTAAAATATGTGTTATAAAATGATATTCTTTCCTTTTCCCCAAAATCTCTTGAGGGATGTCTCTAAATAGCTTCATGTCTTCTCCATCAATTGTTAAGTTGTTTTTTTATGGTTTTGTTGGAGAATAATTTCTTTAACTCTTTTTCAGACCAAGTAAATGACAATATCCCATGGGAGTTTCCTTTCTCGTGCCATCCTTGAACTAATCCTGAAAATTTTATCAATCTCGAGGTCCAGTTGTTCTGGTAGACATCCAATAAAGTCTGCTAAAGCTGGTATTAGTCTGTCATATAAGTCTTCTTTCTTCTCACTTAAACCTCTTATTTTAAGGCATTTTGCCCGGTTTTTAATTTCTGATATCGTATTCATTACTACTCCTATTTCCACTGCTTGTTCTAATTTCCTTGTTCTGTTTTCCGTTTTCTAATCCATTCGTCTTTTTTTGTAAATCTTGGTCTGAGGTTTTGAATTCAGTCACATGCGATGTTACTTGGTCTAGTTTTTGATTGATTGTTTCCAGATCTTCCTAATTTCTGTTTTGATTTCTTCATTCATTTTATAGGTTTCTTGACCTGAACTCACTTAATCAAGCCCACTTTCTTCAAATATTTACTCACTAAGCACTGGATTTGTTGTTGTTAACTGCCCTCAAGTCGATCTCGACTCATGGTGACCCTATGGATGAGATATCTCCAAGACTCTCTATCCTCCACTGCTCTGCTTAATTCTTGCAACCCCATACCCGTGCCTCCTTAATAGGGTTCATCCATCTGGCATGTGGCCTTCCTCTCTTCCTACTTCCATCCACCTTTCCCAGCATTATTGTATTTTTCAGTGAGTCCTCCCTTCTCACGATATGTCTGAAGTATGACAGCCTCACTTTGGTCATCTTGGCTTCCAGGGAGGTTTCTGGCTTGATCCATTTGACCCATTTGTTTGTCTTTTGGCTGTACACAGGAATCTCATCACTCTTCTCCAGCACCACATCTCAAATGCATTGATTTTCTTCCTGTCATCTTTCTTAACTGTCCACTCTCACATCCATACATGGTAATAGGAGTATAATGCCTTGTATGATTCTAACTTTTGTTCTGAGTTGCATATCTCTGCATTTTAGACTCTTTTCTAGTTCTTTCATAGCCACCCTCCCCATTCTTAATCTTCTTCTGATTTCCTGACTGTAGTCCCTGTTCCTATCAATGTTTGATCCCAAGTATGGGAATTCTTTTACTATTTCTATTTCTTCATTGTCTAGGTTGAACTTATTAAGGTTCTCGGTGGTCATTATTTTTATTTTCTTTATGTTCAACCGTAAACCTGCCTTAGCACTTTCTTCTTTGCTCTTCCTTAGAAGGGTTCTAGGTCTGTGAGGTTTTCTGCCACTACTACGGTGTCATCCGCATATTTCAGATTGTTGATATTCCTTCCTCCTACTGGATTAGCTCTTCCTTATAGCCAAAACCTATATAGTGCTTGAGATGCAAGAGAAATGCATTGATTCTGAATGGAATGCTGATGTAAAGATACTCAGAACCAACTTATGATTTGCTGCTCTCAATGTCTTCACTTCAATTTTGCAATCAACCCACCCTCCCCCCACTGGTGCAATGTGAAGTTAACTTGGTTGCTTCAGAGTCAGGTGGGAATTTTTTCCCCTTTCCAAGAGCTTTTTTTTGCCTACTCCATACTGTTTCCAGGTGGACCTTGGGAAATTGGCTTGGGTGGTGTCTAAATAGGTTGATTCAGCATGAGTTGAATTAAATTTGGATTTTGGTGAGCGCCTAGGACACAGTTTGGGTGGAAGGGAGGTCTAAAGAACCACCTCTTTGGGCCTTGGGACCTGGAAGGTGAGGAAAGAGACACCCCTTGGGACTGCATGGAAGATAAACTCCTCTCTTTAATTCTTGGGCATTGAGAGAGGGACTTTTATGTTAGACTTTCTGATGTGAGCTGGCCAATGGATAACCCAGCTTTTAGGTTACTTTTGCACTCAGGTGCTATCTCCCAGGGGATGCTACAGAGGTGGTTTCAGAGATAGACCACTGGCTACAGCTTCTCCCATCCTTGGCTATTTCCCCACCTGATTTGCACTTCCATTAAGAAATTAATAAATAGGTCAAGTTAATAAATGGCCCTGTGTGAACCCACTTTCCATTGTCTTGTCTTGTTATTCCTGGGGTAGTTGGGCAAATACAATGATCATATGCTTTAGCAAAATACTGCTTTAACACTTGCTATTTTTAAAAAAAATAAAAATAGTTTATTAAAATTTTATTAAAATTAAAAACATTACATCTTACAAAATTGTCACTTTAACCACATGAAATTATGTACATGTGAATATGTTTTGGGTGTGAGTATGACACTATAATTTAAAGATATAATTTTGCCAGTTGTTTATGTCATGCCTATCGCCATTCTATTCGGTGGCATATGGATATAACAATTTGAGTAACATTAGTACAAAAAACATTACTAAGGATTCTGTATGATATGGCATGGAGGAAGACCATGAGTTACCATACTGGGTAACACCAATCCTACTGGTGCCACTGATATCTGTCATGTCAGCCTGGAATGCAGAAGAGATCCTAAACTAGTATTTGTCCACTATTGCATGGGAAGTAAGCAAGTTCCATGTTGAGCCCATTAACTGTACTTTCCTATTTCTGTTTAATCTTCTCCAGGGCTGCTAGTCAAAGCACTGAAACATTTTCCCCACTCCCACCATTCCCACCTACCTGGAGTGGAAAGACAAAATAAAAAGGTTCAAAAGAGAAAAGGAGGCCAGGCAGATAAGACAGAGGTCATGGCTTCCTTCATTTATTACAACCACCCTACTGTATGAACTTGAAAATAACCACAGAGAAACCCACTAGAGCTTCAAGTGCCCTAAAATCCTGACTTTGTGCAGAAGTCTGCACAGTGCAAATTTTACTTTTTAAAATTTTAAAATATCCCCTAAATTTAGTATCTTTCAGAGCTACTGTTTCTCTGGGACATTAACCTGAATATTGGGACTTTCCTTACTTGAATTGGGTAGTAATGGCAAATGGTATCAGTGAAGCTAAAGACCTGAAGGTCCTGTTTCAGTTTGGGGAGCCAGAAGTATACAAGAACTGCTTTAATGTTAAAAGATGTAACATCCAGGAGAATGGAAGTTAGAGAAACTTGGTGAATTTGGCCTGTACTTAATTCCAATGTAAATGTAGAAATAGATGATAATTTACTTCAAGTTCAGGTGTTTGAATGCTAAGACAGAACAGTGGCCTTATGGATTAATATGGAGAGGGATCAGTGGCACATTTGAGACCAATTCAGAAAAAGTCCATGTTTGTTTGTTTGTTTGTTTTAAATCGGGATTTACCCAAATCCCCAGAAGTCAAATATATGAGGAACTAAAAGTGACAAACCTGTCCATCCTTGAAGTTGCTGCTTCTAGATTAATGTATTTATCAGAACTTAGGTAACTGCCACACTGCAAAATTAATGCTGTTGACATTGCTTTAACTGTAATGGGTCACTCCTATGGAATCCTGGGATTTGTAGTTATTGTGACACTATAGCACTCTAACAGGAAGGGTTAAATAAAACTAAAACTACAAAACTACATATCTCAGAAGTCCATAGCATTTAGTCATGATAGTTAAAGCAGTGTCAAATTGCATTAATTATGCAGTCTAGATGCAGCCTTGATTCTTTATCTGTTTTTGTATTTCCCAAATATTCTGATTCAGGCTCCAGTAAAAACAAGAATAGCAGTAATAATTGTAAGCACTCTGATGAGAAAGCATTTTTAAGAATATATATTTAAATGTGATTTTAGTGCTGTTTTTCTCCCAAAAATGCTGACTAATGTGGAAATGAGATAGAATGGGAATATGAATGAAAATGGCACATAACAAAATTATATTGCTTTGGTCGTATCTAATGAGAACAGAATATTCACTCCCATAAAAACCTTGATTTAGGCTGCTAAGCTAGGCACATGTAACTGGGGGGAAATCCCATTAAAGTGTTAAAGTATTTTAACAGTGTTAAATACTGTTAAAGAATTTTAAGAGTGAAAACTTACACATTTCCTCAGAAGTAGGCCTTACTAAGATTTCCTTGATATATATTTCCCCAGTTCCTGTTCGGAAAGAATAAGGAAAGCTATTGCTCAGTATGGCTATTTTGCTGGGCAGATTTTTCATAATATTGCAGCAAGCTAACCAAGTAATCACAGATGATGAAGTCATTAAGCAAGTGTGTTACTCTTGTTAGCAATTCCTCTCAGTTGTTGATAAGCATATGCATGGCAGAACAGTTAAACAGAACAACAGTGTGATGATTATTATTTTTTTGGTAGAGTTCACCACAAATATAGATTAGCCACATGATACAATAATTTGTCATTTTTAAATACTCACATAGTGCTCAACATTCATGCCAGAGTTGTAGAAGAAGTAATTCAAATAAGAGAGACATCTGCAAGTCATACGTGTCAAAGAGCTAAAATGGTATTTTCCTAATATGTGTACAAGATAACAAACATTATCCTTTTCTTTGAGATGTAGCACAATGGGTGAATTAATTACAGCATCAGGCTCTTTTCCCTGTTTTTAGCTATATTTGGGGTATCTTTTTTTCTGTTGTACCAAGCTTGTGTAATGAAGACCTTGAAGCTGGGGAATTACTAAAGTCCAAGTCTTCTATGGGATTTTTTATCCTATGTTTACAGAGGTGGCTAGGGAATAGACTGATAGAGACAAAACTTTCCAATGATTTATTTGGGGAATCAAACATACAAAGATACTCTAACATACACACATGCACACAAGAACTCAGGAGTAAAGTAGTTAGCTTGGATAGGAAACACAAGGCTTTCTAATGGTGATCATTACCTAAAGCTCCAAATTGAAAGCAATGGTATACATCGGAGCTTAGGAAAATGAAGTGGGTTGGACAACAACTAGAGTGCACCTGGCGGAAAACTCGACTCTTATCTGACAAGACTCATCATAGGAACTTTCTTTGGTCCTATTGAGAGGCAATACATGCAGCACAGAGATCCTGCTGCTCTGCATGTATTGCATCTGTAGAGTCTCATCCAGCAGAGCTGTTTAGGGTGGTAAGGGAGCTGACGCAGATACCCCCTGCGCAGAACCCATTACTTAACCTGGCAACAACCTGCTATGGGCTTTAACAACTTTTTTGCAGATAAAATCTCTCAGATAAGAGCCGACTTAGATGCCAGTGTTTTGACAGAAACAACTGACAAGGTGTCCAGCGACTCCATTAATGAAATATCCTGGATCAGTTTCAATCTGTGAGTACCGATGATGTGGACAAGCTCCTTAGTAGAGTGAGGAAAACAACCTGCCCTCTCGACCCTTGCCCATCATGGTTGGCCATCCAGGAGGGGGATATATTGAAGATGTTCCTCATGGACATCATCAATGCATCCCTTATCTCTTGTTTGAAGGAAGTGGCTGTTAGGCCGCTTCTGAAAAAATCTTCCCTGGAATCCCTTGATATGAAAAACTATAGGCCAGTCCCTCTGTTACCATTTTTGAGCAAGGTAATTGAGAGGGAGGTTGCACTTCAACTCCAAACTGTCTTGGATGAAATTGATTATCTAGACCCATTTCAAACTGACTTTAGGACAGGATTTGGAGTTGAGACTGCCATGGTTGCCTTGGCCAACGACCTGCGTTTGAGCATCGACAGGGGTAGTGTGACCCTGTTGGTGCTTTTAGACCTCTCAGTGGCTTTTGACATGATAGATCATGGCATCTTCTTGGATCACCTGAGTGGGTTAGGAATCGGAGGCACTGCGTTGAAGTGGTTCTGTTCCTTCCCCTCGGGCAGATCCCAGAGGGTGCTGCTCGGGGACAGCCGCTCCGGAAAAAAGGAGCTCACTTGCGGCATCCCTCAAGGTGCCATTCTGTCTCCGATGCTCTTTAACATCTATATGAAGCCACTGGGTGAGATCATTCGGAGTCATGGAGCTGGGTGCTATCAGTATGCTGATGACACCCAGATCTTTCTCCATGTCTCGATTGTCGGCCTCGACTCCCAATGGCATCTCTCCTCTCAATGAATATCTTAGGGCAGTAATGGGCTGGATGAGGGAAAACAGATTGAGAGTGAATCCAGACAAAATAGAGGTGCTCACAGTAATGGCCCCGAAACCAGGAATTGGGTTGCAACCTCCACTCCTGGACAGGGTCACACTCTCCATAAAGAACTGTGTTCGCAGTCTGGGGGTGCTCCTTGACTCATCCCTGCTGATGACTAATCAGGTAAATGCGATGGTCAGGAGCACCTGTTATCAGCTTCTGCTGATACGCCAGCTGTGCCCTTTTCTGGAAGTAAGGGACCTCGAGACTGTTGTGCACACACTGGTAACCTCCCGTCTGGATTTCTGTAATGTGCTCTACATGGGGCTACCCTCATGCTTGGTCTGGAAACTTCAGCTAGTACACCACATGGCAGCCAGAGTGATCTCGAGGACATCTAGGAGGGACCACATAACTCCGGTATTGAAGTCCCTCCACTGGCTGCCTATTAGTTTCTGGGCCCAGTATAAGGTGTTGGCTATTACCTTTAAAGCCCTAAATGGCTTGGGTCCAACCTATCTTCGGGACCGCCTCCTCCCATATAATCCTCCCCGTGCACTCTAGTCCTCTGGGAGGAACTTGTTCCAGCCTTTAAAATCTAGGCTGTTGGCAACCTCCCAGAGGGCATTTTCAGTAATCGTCCCCAGATTGTGGAACGATCTGCCAGACGAGATCTGTCAGAGCTTTAAAAAGGCTATTAAGATGGATCTCTTCCAGCAGGCCTTTCCAGAATAGATTTTCTGGCCTCTTATCCCACCCTCTCACAATTTGGATGTTTCCCTGCTCTGTGTGTTTTATTTTATTATTTTATTATTAATTGCAATTAGTTCTTATTCTATGTGTTTTAACTAGATGTTTTAATAGTTCCTTGGTTTAATAATTTTTAAAGGGGTGGGTGGGTTTTTGGGGTCTTTGTGGTGTCATATGTTTGTAATTTTAAACTGTTGTTAGCCGCCCCGATTGTTCTCAGAGGGGCGGGATATAAATAAAATTATTATTATTATTATTATTATTATTATTATTATTATTATTAAAAAGTGTTGTCATCCATGTGAGATCTTCTGAAATATTCGAACATGTTTAGTAAAATTTTCCATTATGACAATCATTGAAAAATAACCTAGTCTTCTTTGATACAGCCCTATTCCCAAGAGATTATTCTGGTTGTGCTAATAGTTTGTCATGGGGTGTACAATTAAACAAATACTGGAAGGACAAGATAATAAATAACCATGATAGCTAAAGGTATCTTGTAGTACCTTTGAGACTAAAAGAAGTAGTAGCATAAGCTTCTGCAGACTTGGAGGGGGCTGCTGACAGGCTGCCCTGGGATGCCCCAGGAAGCAGAGGATCGAGGCCGAGGCTGCTGGATGCCTCGGCCCCAATCCTCCCTTTTGCCTCCTTGGAAAGGAGTGGCAAAATGCCACTCCTTTCAGAGCCGGCAGAAAGTGCACCATAAGAGCCGATGCATGGCTCTTTAGCACCCCTTCCAGCTCAGTGCATCAAAAGTTTGCACTGGAAAGATGTCCTGATGCTGCAGGCCATTCGTAACCATGGGTGGCATCAGGACGTCTTTGAGGAGGGGTTGAGGTGGCCGGCGTGCAGCTGCCCTTCCCCATTCCTGCCTCCAGGATGGCCCAAATGGCCTATCTGTAGAGGCCCTTGGTCTACTTTCTAAGATGCACCTGAGGAAGCAAACCAAGCTTATGGTACAATTTCTTTTCCACAGTTAGTCCTAAAGGTGCAACAACATCCCTTTGCATGCTGATGTTTATTTACTGTTTATTTCTTTATTTGTATTAGCATTTTAAGTGTGTTTTAAATTATCATTGTTTAATAGCATTTTAAGAGGTGGGGGATGGGATTGCGGGATAAAATGTATATTTTAATGTTGTAAGCCGCCCCGGTTGCATTATGCAGAGGGGTGGGATAAAAATAATAATAATAATAATTATTATTATTATTATTATTATTATTATTATTATCCAAATTAACATGAGTATGAATTCTGTGCCATGATAGCTAAACATAGTCTCTCTCTTTTGAAGCAGTATGCTGTTTGCTAGATGTTGGGAACAATCAAGAGGAAAATGAGAACATTGCAATGGTCTTCACAAAATGTGTGAAATTTACCTACCCCCCCCCCCCCGAATATAATAATAATTTTTAATTATAATTTATTTGAGAAAGAAGTTAGAGTCAGATATTGGTGATTTCTCAGTGTCTCAGTGGCCACCATCTCTGGAATGTACCCATGAACCAAATGTTTGGAAGTGGGCCAAGTGTTTGGAGAGATAGGGGTGGAAGGGTTTCCACTTGTATTTCCTTCAGACTGTGTGCAGAAGATAATTTTGGGAGCTTACCATTGGTTTTATCCTCCACTTATTCTTTAACATGAGTTCTGTTACATATTTGGTCATACAAAATTTGTACAGAAATACATTAGATAATATCAAACAAGAAAACAAATACAGAAAGAAACAACTAGCTGTATTTAAGTAGCAAAATCTAAGTAGGTGTATTTAAGTATGGGTTATCTCATTTGGTTTCCTGCTGTGTAATAATTTAAGGTGTGGCCACAGAAAACAACTTGTTACATTAAGGTTGATTCATCGAACGTTTTAGAGGGTGCATGCTTCATGCTTTATGACCACTTCTATAATCTCACACTGAGGGTGCATCTACACTGTAAAAATAATGCAGTTTGATACCTCTACAATGCTGTAGCTGCATCTTATAGAATCCTGCAATCTGTAGTTTAGCTTTCTCTTACAGAACGCTGGTGCCTCACAAAATTACAAATCCCGGTATTCTGTAGGATGGATCCATGACAGTTAAATTGGTGAAAAACTGCATTATTTCTACAATGTAGATGCAAACATAATGTTGAAGTGCTTAAACTTTCTCAGAGGTCCAGGAGGTGAAGATCACAATTTTGAACTCCATAAGAAACATGATAATTTAACCACACTTCAAGCACTACCACTAATGACTTATGGCTAACATAAGCTTCATTGATTTCAGTATGGTCTTTTTAAATGTGACAGTATGTGTTATTTATCATGACTATGCTCATTTCAGAACTGAGGTTCATGAGATTCTGTATTTTGTGATAATTAACATCAAATTGTTGAGAATTTCAACTTGAGTTGATATAAACACAAATTGAGTTGATATAAAAACAAAGTGATAAAATGTCCAGTTCAAAAGGTAGATGTAGATTTCTATTTTGGCATTTCAAAATTCTGAAGTGGTAAAAAATTGAAATCTTGGTGAAGTTTAAATGTTTGTTCATATTCATTTCAGCTCTAACCAGTGTGATCGTCTAAGAAGCTTGGATATTCAAAATTTAATTGTCTGTTTCAGCAAGTCTCTCTGCAATTAAGCAAGCAATGCTTCTTGAACTCAATTATTTTTTCCCACCTCTCTACCTCCTTTTAGGGATGATGTGTAATGTTGGCATCTGAGCATCAGTAATTTCAACAAATGGCAAATACATTATTAATATAATACATTTCTGTTTTGAAGCAAAATGTCTGCTTTGCATAATTTGTTGTATAGAAACTGCCGATAAAAGCTTTCCAAAGCATTTTTTTATTCTACATATGGCTGAAGACTTGTTGTTATAGTATTTAATAAATTAGGCTTCCAGAAAAAGTTAGAACATCTTTAACCTACTAATTGTCAATGAAGTAGAAAAGGAATATAAACTTGATGATCTAAATTATTCTATAGGAACTGTAAAATGCAAGCTGCCATCAAAGTATGTCTGCTAGCAGCTTTATAGTAATAAATGATGTTATCCTGTGCGGTAAGAAAAAAAATCATTGTAAAATCTGGGCACTGATCATCTTATATGATATTTACCTTCCTTTAGTAGAAAAATATTGGCCTAGTTTATTTGCTAGTTATTATTTGACTTGCTACTTATTTATTTTAAATGTATCCTTAGAGAGGGTTAATGTATTTGAAAGTTGTAATTAATTTTGCCAGAAAGGTCACATGAAAATGCATCTCAAAACCAGTGTTCTAAATAAAGCTATTAAAAACCCATCACTATGATGGGTGTTGTATGAATGTATGAAGGGTCTCTTTAGGTTATCTCCCACAATCAGCAGATATAGTTAGTGAACGTGTTTGTGTGCTGTGCCACATGTGAGTCACTGTGGTGTACTGGTTTAAGTGTTGGACTACCACTCAGGAGACCAGAGTTCAATTCTCAGCTCAGCCATGAAAATCACTGGATGACATTGGGAAAGTCACATGCTCTCAGCCTCAGGTGAAGGCAATGACAATACTCTTCTGAACAAACTTGCCAAGAAAACCCCATGTTCTCCTTAATATTGTCCATAAGTCAGAAATGGTTTGAAGGCACACAACAAAAGTTGTAGAATCATAGAATCATAGAGTTGGAAGAGAACTAAAAAGCCATCAAGTCTAACCCCCCCACCATGCAGGAATACACAATCAAAGCACCCCCAACAGATGACCATCCAACCTCTGTTTAAAAACTTCCAAAGAAGGAGACTCTACCACACTCTGAGGGAGTGTATTCCACTTTTAAACACTTTTTAGTATCACAAAGTTCTCTTTCCCTGTAGCTTGAATCCATTGCTTTAGATCTTGTTCCATCTTCAGTCTGAAAGAAAAAAAGAAGGGGGGAAAAACATTGCTCACATTGGAAAACTAGCAGAAAGACTCAGGAAGAAAACTTTGATAGAATACTTATTATTGACAACTAGTTTTCACTATAGTGGGATACTGTTGCACTGGCACAAAGGACATGAGATGCCTCTTTTTGGGTTTAAACAGGCCACAACTTTTATTTAGCTGTACAGGGTCTATTTACAAACCAATAAACATTAACAAATTTGTCACGTGTGTAAGTGAAGGTGTAACCCCCCTCCCCAATGGGTGGGCCTTCACTGCACATGACAAAATAAGTATACAATAATATCAACAAATTTACAAACCCCTCCCCTCCAGAAATGATGTCATATTACATCATATGATGTCATGCAAATTAATGATGTCATGCATTTAACTGCATACGTCATTTCCTTTAAATTTGTCTTATGCCAATTTTATCCCACTTAATTTGAATAGCCAGATTAATTTTCCTGTGGGATGGGGGTCATTACACACCACAAGAGGGGGCCAGCCTGGCTAGGTATCCCCTCTCTCCCCACACCCCCGCAGACCGCTTTTACAATTTGATCAGAGAGTGCTGTGACGTACATCTCTGATCCCTCTGGAGAGAGGTGGACCCAATCCCCCCTGTACAGCTGTGGCTGGTCAAGTTTAATACCGTGCTCAACTAAAAAGATGCCCATTTTAGAGAGCAGCATTAAGCCAGCACCGAGCATTATTAATTGCCGCATCCTTCTGCGCTCCAGGCCAGCAACACCTTGGCAAAAGTTTGGTCCAAAGGATCACAGCGCCCAATAAAATCTTTTGGACTTCTTGCATGTCCTTGACTATCTGTTTAGCCAGCTGTAAGCATGGAATCCGAACCAAATCATTTTCCCCCAGGTGTACCACCAAATCCTGGGGTTGTGAGCATGAACGTGCCAACCCCATGATAAGAGAAAGGAGAGATCCCCCATCATGCCCCTTTCTCTGAACCACTCAGTGAGTCCAGTGTGCGAAAGGCCCAACGTATTATCATGGCTATTCTCCAAAAGGTGGCGTTCCGCCCAGAAGACCAGGCTGTGGTCTATGATCCATGTATTGCCGCAGTAAAAGCCAGCTGAAACGAAACAAAACAAGTTAAAGTGGCTTATCAGGAGTCCGGTTACCTGATTGCCTGACATAGGACTCAAATGCCCGTGAACGCTACCTGCCAATTCTGCAAATATTGGCTTCACTCAAACCGTGAGTGGCCACAGCTGTTGCTGCTCCAATACGAAAGGAGTGTGAGGAGTAACATTCCTGAGGCAACTCAGCCCTCCTTACAGTCTCCTTTAACACAGCCCTAAATTGAAATTGCGTTAAGGGCAAACCAGACAAGTGAATAAATAAGTAGCCAGCCAAATTAGGCCTAATGTTCAAATAGTTAATCATCGCTATCACTGGGCAAATTTGACCTTGTGGCACTTTAGCCAAGAAAATAGACTGACCCTTTGCTAACTGGTCAGAGCACCTAAGGTGGTTTTGAATCCCCTGTTCTGTTAAAATAATATCAGAAATTAATAGTGCCCTGCCAGATTTATCATTACAGGATCCAGGCACAATCTAACTGATTCTTAAAGCAGCAAAAAAGGCTATAGCAAACACCGCTTTGAATAAAGCCTCTTCCACAGGTAAATAACATGTATGGGCTAATTGATCCCATAACTTAACAAGGACAGGGCCAGTTATCGGCCATCATGAGTCTTTTTTGACAGGGGATTCTCTGGACCAACCCTCCACCACTCTTTTGATGCTAAAGTCCATAGTAGGATCAAAACAGTCCTTTGCTTTAGAGTAAAATGCCAGGGCAGCCAACCTGCCCCTGATAGTGACAGGTGAAAGTCCTGTGTGCTTAAGATAAACTATAAAATGAAGGACCAAGTCAACTTCAATTGGCCACTTTTGATCCTCCCCAATTTCCTGTAAGAATTGCTTAAACGAATTCAAAGCTGTCTGATAGGATTTGCTTGGAGACGGGGCAATGGAGTTCAAAATTTCCCTATGAACTTCTAATCTCCAAGGCTCCAGAGTGACGCCGGTACCTCCAACGGGTTTGTTGATGCCTCAGGAGTCAGCTGCAGGAACCTGGAGAGCTGAAAACAAGAAAAGGTGACCGCCAAAGGGTTAAGCACACCAGGAACATGTTGGGCTTTAAATAATAAATTATAATTCAAGCATTGCATCACCATCACCCTTACCAAACCCATAACTTTAGGAGACTTGGAGGACTGAGAATTTACCACTTGCATGACCGCCTGGTTGTCACACCAAAACCAGACAGTCCTGTTAGCAAATTGGCTTGCCCACAAGTGCACAGCCACCACTATAGGAAACAGTTCCAAAAACGTAAGGTCTCTAGTCAGACCATTTTTGACCCATGCAGAAGGCCATGCCTCTGCAGCCCACTGGCCATTCCAATAAACACCGAAGCTATGGGCACTAGCAGCATCAGAATGCACCTGAAAGTCTGCCCTCAGCAGCATTTCAGATCTCCAAAATGATATGCCATTGAATTGCTCCAAAAAGGAGTCCCAGACCTTCAAATCCTCACGAATGCCCCTTGTGATTCTTATGAGATGATGCTGGGCCACTATTCCTGCAGTAGCCCTATACAATCTCACACAGAATGCTCATCCCCGAACTACAACCCTACAGGCAAAATTCTGAAATTCATGAAGCGTAGCTTTTTGTTTCCCTAACATGGCCCCAACTTGCTGCCTTACAGCCACTAGTTTTTCATTAGGTAAATGAGAAATTCCAGCTATGGCATCAATCTCAATACCCAAAAAAGTAAGTTGAGTATGTGGACCCTTGGTCTTTTCTTCTGCTGAGGACACACCTAACTCATACATTAATTCCTGAAATTGAGCTAAGGAATCCTTACACTGTGAAGAATTGGGATTCCCAGCGATTAAAAAATCATCTAAATAATGTTTTATGGCTCTATTACCAGTCCGCTTAACTGCACACCAATGGAGAAAGGTACTGAATGTCTCAAAAGCTGAACAAGAAATTGAGCATCCCATTGGCATGGCTTTGTCAAATAAATATTTTCCCTCAAACTGAAAACCCAGTAAGTCAAAATCATCTGGGTGTACAGGAAGGAGTCTAAATGCCCAAATTCCTAATCATCTTAACTGCTGAGTCAAATGATGTATACTTAACAGAGGTAAGCCCAGGATCAATAGCATCATTCACCAACTCACCCTTTGGGTATGATAAATTATGAATCAACCTAAATTCCCCAGGGACTATTTTAGGAACTATACCCAAAGGAGATAAGAGAAGCGTAGGGATAGGCAGCTGATCATGCAGTCCCAAAATCCTTCCAGCAGCTATTTCCTTAGCTAATTTCTCCCTCACAATGCTTGGTAACTCCCCCATGGAATAAGCATTGGGTGCATAATGATGAATCCTAGGGCCTGTATAGGGAATACGAAAGCCTAAGGAAAAACCTTGAAATAAATAGATAGCAGCCACGTAATTAGGGTAAACCTTTAGCCACACCACCATAGTGTGGTGATAGGGCCTTTTCCCCCAGATGAAGCTGGCTGGGGGCAGTATCCACTCCTTTTCTTTTGCCTCTACCACAGGAAGTTCCAGGGTGGCCACCCCTACAGGTGTTACATTTGTGCTCAAAACTGCAAGGTTGTCTTTTACACTTGCCAGCATTAAAGTCCCAGCATAAGCCAAATTGCCTTCTCTCTCTAGTGGCAGGCCTCACATTCAGCCCTCTTGGCATGGTAACCATTGGGACAAACCCATTGTCACATCTGCTCGAGGGGGGAGGCCCCCACCATAACATCAGCCCAAATCACAGACTGAACATGCCTCCAAGACAAGGAGTGATCCTGTGCCACTCTCATCCTAAACTTCTCATTATATTGGAGCCATGCTGCACCCCTTGAATTGTGGTGGCAGTTAGTGTACGCTTTTATCATAATCTCCTGATATTTAGAAAAGTCAGGGGATTTGAGTGGCTCTTTTTCCTCTATGACACCTCTGTAAATAGTGAAGCCCATAATCCAATTAACAAATTGTGCTCTAGCTTAGGGCGTTTGAGAGCCTGAAACTCTTTTGGCAAACTAAAAACAATCCCATCTTTTACCATGATCCTAGGCATGGGATCCCTAAAAGTCAGAGTAAATAAATCAATATATTTGCCCTTCCAAATCCTTTCTTTAGTGGAAAGGGGAAGGTGTGAACCAAGGGGTGTAAACATTCCAGCGTAAGGTGTAGATTCCATGTTCCCCACCACTCCAGATAACAAAGGAGCACTTGAAAGAGACACCACAGAGGTGTTGTTAGCTATAGCCGTAGGCTGACCACCTTGTGCCCCAGTGTCAGGGACCTGTGAAATTGCAGGCACCTGCACAGGTGCATCCAAAACCACAGGGTTGGGCCATTCCAAAGCCACACCCTGACCCACCTGGCCACCTGGAGCCCATACCGAGGTAGGCCAATTAGCATGTGTAATATTAGGAGACAAACCTGAAACTGAAGCTTGTTGGGAAGCTTCGCCAACTGACTGCACTGGTCCCCCTAAGTGTGGCCTGGCAACAGCTCGGGTGTCAAACACAGCAGAGGCAGAAGCTTGATCACCTCTCTGTTCACCATGTGTCTGCTCCATTGCACCACCTGGACGAACCACCCCTTGTAAGAGGTTATATAAATCAGTGAGCATCACTGGCAACCACCAAGGGGAAAAGGTGTCCACCGAGGGTCCTTGCAGAGCCCTCACCCGAAGACTGCTATCTTCAACACACTCACTGCTGGGGAGAAGTGTAACCAACCCTTCCCGAACCAGCGATGGGATCCCAACTTTACCTGGGCCTGAAATCCAGTACCGGGTCCACACACCCGGTGAAAGATGCCTCCCGCAGGGCCCTCCTCAGGTGTACACCCCTGGGAATTGGAGATGCGGAGGTGCAACAGGCCCAAGAGGACCGGCCTGAAGGCCTCACTCACCCCACTGGTTGCTCAAGGAACGATACCTGAACCCCCAATACAAGCGAGAATAAAAGTAGGCAAAAGCCAAAAACAGCCAAAGCCGAAGGAAGTGCCAAGCAAAGCCAGAGCAGAGTGATGTTACTTGCTCAGTTCAAGCTCGAAAATGGCTGCCTCCACGTGGCAGCATAGAGCTATAAAGAACAAACTCTCGTTCCAAGTCTCGTGAGACCAGTAGCACCGCGAGACTTGGAGTAGCAACCAAACAACCCGATTGGACAAGCCGCGCAGATGTTCCCATTCCCCTGCTAGTCTTGACCAACCAGGCATCTCATGTCCTTATTTGGCCAGCACAACAAGAAACCCCTCCCAACTTGTCAGGGTGTGTCTTTCTGTAGAGAAGCATTTAGTCATGTGAACCTATTCTTCCAGTCAGAAGGAGTATCATTAAATGTCATTTGAGGGCTCACCCATGCAAGGGACACTGAAATTGGATGTAGGTACGATGACAACCCCATCCTCAATTAAGTATGCACTCTGAGTTCTGTCATTAAAAAAAAAAAAAAAATTCCTGGCTTACATTGTAAAGTCATAATAATGGTGGAGAACATAGAACTTTCTCGTTACAATAAATGATGCATATATTGTTGCTTAGCATTGTGGAGTATACTCAGGCAGTTCTGATAGGCAAAGTGTTCCTCAAAGATGGCAATAATCCAGAGGTGTCATCAGATGTGTGTGGGATGTGTGAACAGCACCAGGTGATACTTTAAGGGTGGGTTATACCACTGCTTCTCAAACATCTATCTTTGAGCAGAAATGGACTGTGGCATTCCTATGCATTGCTTTAAAACACTGGAGCTCAGTGGAAGATATGGTGTGAGTGGGGCAAGCTCAATGGGAGGAGAAAGGAGAGATCTCAGGTTTTTATTTTATTTTTTTTAAAAAATGAAAAATATTTTTACATTTTCTCTTTTAAAAAATCACGTTAATTCAAATGTTCACTTTCCTTTTGTCCTTGAACACTGTAACATTATAACACTTTATTCCACTTTAACTGTCATTGTTCCATCCTATGGAGTCCTGGGATTTACAGTTCAAGGCAGGATATTTAGAATTCTCAGCTACAGAGAGCTGTAGTGCCTCAACAAATTACAAACCATAGAATGTAGCCATGACAGTTTGAATGCAATTGCAGTGTTATTATTGTGTAATGTCCTTTGTCTTCACAATATGATTTGAAATACTGAAAAGTCCTTAGCATTCCTGACATCTCTTTGAATTCATTTGGATTAGGATTAGGAACTGTCTCTGGAGATCAATAAGGACACATTATCGGTTCTCAGAATAAGTTATCTACCACTGTAGGTTAACCAAAACTGTATCCATCCCATCGCCAGGACTGAAGTCAGATTGAAATCAGTCTAGAGCAGGGGTAGGCAACCTTTCCCCTTTAAGGGCCGAGGGACTTCGGCTCCCAGAATCCCAAGAGCTATTGGCCAACATGGTACTATTGGCCAATATGGCTGAGGCTTCTGGGAGCTGAAGTCCCTTGGCCCTTAAAGGGGAAAGGTTGCCTACCCCTGGGCTAGAGAATACATTTCATCCAGAAACTTCTAGAACTAGGAGGATACCACATGCTCTAGCACCATGTCCAAAGAACAGATATTGGGGACTAGCTGATAATTCTCCAGCACTGTGAAGTTCGGTGGATTTTCTTCCCCAATAACGGCCTCACCACAGCCCCTTTTAGGTAGGATGGAACTTTACTTTGCTGCAATAAGGAATTTGCCACCATCTCCCTTACCCACTCAGGTAGTCTTCTTCTGGCTGCTTTTAAGAGCCAGGAACATCCTAGGTGACAATTTGTGCATGGTGGCTTTGTCTTTCCATTTCATGTGATGGCTTGCACCTCTCCAATAATCCTATGTATATCCTCAGGCTACACAAACTGCAAGTGTATCTTATAACATGAGACAAGCAGGAGCCAAGGAACCTATAATGATGACAGCATCCACTCAGCTAGTCAAAACAGACCTAAGTTATTGTATCTTCAGTGTGTCATGCAGATTCTTCATGGTAGGCCACTGAGTGGTCTATTTTCTCTTCTTATGGAGTGGAGCATAGAAAGCCCCTCACCACTGGAGAAATTTCCACTGGGTGCCTCTGTACACGTGCAATAGTGTCAGAGCAGTATTATTATTGTTTTTTTTCTGCTGCTACTACATAAAGTAGAACCTTACAATGAGCTCTTATCTGGGTTTGTTAAGACCCATTTCATTTTTTTTCTTTCTTCCATCAGTGCTGTAGTCCCACTTGTTTCATTGCTCCTACTCCCCAATGAACTACGGGACTCACTTGGCTCCACTCTGTGGAATGGGATACTTTGTCCATTTCCCTGGAAATTTCTCTATTCCAGAGATCAAGCAGAACTTTGAGAGCATTGTCTTGCCTGATAACAGCAATCCACCAAGATCCATAAGCCTCCTGGGATGGATAATCTTAGTCTATCACTGCTGCAGAGCCTTCAGTTTGCTGTCAGTTTTAATGGGAAAAAAGTACAGGATTCTGTTAGATAATGGATCACACCAAAGAATTTCAGAGGAAAACAACCTGTGCTTCATAGATTATACACAAGATCTTGACTGGTACATCCTGACAAAATATGAAACAGTCTTAAAGAAATAGGTCTACAGTAACATTTGATTATCCTAGTCAGTAATCTATGCTCAGGGCAAGAGACCACTGTCAGGACAGAATATGGAGGAAAGGGATGGCTTCAAGTGGAGAAGAAGGTCAAGCAAGATTATATTTTATTTATCAATTTAACTTGTATGCTGAACATATACATAAAGTTGGATGGAACTCTAAGGAAAAAGGCATGAAAACTGGAGGAAGGAACAACAATTAAAGATATGCAAATGACACCATACTACTAGCAAAAATAGCAAAGACTTAGAATAATTACTGAGGAAAGTCAAGGAAGAAAGTGTAAAGGTAGGTTTATAGCTGAATATTAAGAAAATAAGAATAATGACCTCAGATGATTTGCATAGCTTTAAAGTAGACATTGAAGACATCAAAGTAAGTCAAAGATTTCCTATGCCTTGTCTCAGTCATTAATCAAAATGGAGACAGCAGTAAAAAAATAAATATGATTACAACTTGAAAGGGCAGCTATGAAGGTACTAGGCAAGATCTTCATGTCTAAAGATATTATTGAGTCAGGATTATCCATTCCATTGTACTGTATTTTCAATGTCTTTGTATGGTGAGTAACAAAAAACAAAAACAAAAACAAAAAAACACTGGTGAGTGACCAAAAAATGATAAGAATATCATCTCATTTGAAATGTGGTGCTGAGGGGAAATTCTGTGGATACCATGGATGGCCAAAAAGACAAATAATCCTAGAGCAAGTCATGCATAAACCCTCCCTGGAAGCCAAGATTACTAAAATGAGATTCATACTTGGATGCATTATGAGAAGACATGACTCACTAAAAAATACAAAAAAAATGCTTGGTAAGGTAGAAGGAAGCAGAAAAAAGGAAGACAGCAGTACATGTGGATAGACTCAATCAAGAAAGCTACAGCCTTGAGTTTGCAAGACATGAGCATGCTCTCTCATAGGGTTGTAATAAATCAAGAACAACAGCAATAACAACAACGTTTAGATAAATTCCACCTCTTGAATCTGCTAAAATTTAGTTTGTTACCTTCCTGTAATTCAAAGATCACAGAGGAAACAAAAAAGCAAAAAAATTATTAAAATCAAGATAGCTTAAAAGTTCTTAAATGAGGATTTTTGCTGATCTACTTTTAGAGATAAAATCCAATGCAACAGTAAAGAATGATTAGTTTTTAGAAAGCTCCTCATGTCAATATTCCCATAACTCCAACCAAAGAAAAGTGGTAAATGCTCCTTATTTCAACAGGAGTTTCATCTCCTGTTGCTTTTTACTGCCTATGGTTACAGCACTAAGATTCTTAAGTCAGGAGTGAATTGCTGTGGAATTCCCAGTAGGAGAGATCAATAAAGCACACACCACTTGCTATCACTGGGACCTCTTAGAGGATGTGGCTGCTAGTGACTCCCCAAGAGAGTTGGTAGATTTTATACAGCTACTAGTGTGCTTATGAAGAAGTAGACTTTGAACTGATATCACTGTAGGCAGCACTTCTAAAGTTATCAAAGCAGTGGCAAAGAGATGGGGGGGGAGTGAAGATTTTTATCAATGAATACGTAAACCTGAAAGCAAGCAAAAAAAAAAAAGGCTAAAAGTGACTACACAAGGACTAAGAGATATTCAAAATTGATGTTCATGCTCCTTCACTTATCAAAATATAAATTAATGTTGTCTATAATAATAACATGGGTGTGAATCTGTCTGTCTCTTTTGTAACTCCAATACCATGAAATCTAGACACACAAAATTTGAACTGCATGCTACATAGATCCTGAAGGACTGCATTTCCCATTAGGTTGTTTCAAAAATAGAGTAATTAATTTAATTCATGAAAGTTTGTGTGTAATGCACAATGACACATTGAATCAGAACAGGACATCAAATCACTAGGGCACTAGATGGCAGGCTCAGTTGCCTCAGAAGTAAGAAGGATGTTTGGAAATAAGAGAGATACTCAAGATTAAGGTGCATTCTCAAGAGAAGCTTTATGATTCAGCCCAAATTCTTGCAAAAGATATCAGGTGGGGACATAAAGGACCCTAACATGTGTGTGTGTGTTGTGTGTGTGTGTGTCTTTATATCTAAGATCTGTGGAAATTCAAGAGAGGTGAGTCTTTTGCATGATCTCCAAGCCAAACAAGATCAACGTGTCACAAGAGCACCCCTCCCCACTGCAGGATCTCATTATGCTTACAATTTTCAGCAATCATGGGATCAACCAGACTCAGCAAGTTCAGCTTCATAGTATTCTTTGTTGTTGTTAAGGTATATTATTATTATTATTATTATTATTATTATTATTATTATTATTATTATTTCCCGCCTCTCCCTATGGATCAAGGCAGGATTACATCAGTAAAAATATAATACACACAAAAAATACAATTTATAAAATATTAACATTATTAATAATTCAATAAAATAGCCAGTTATCATCAAAAACCATGCAATTGAATCAGAGGTGGCACATTTTAGCTTAAAAATCTACTATAGGAGATCATGTGGATAGGCTCGCCAGAAGAGATCCATCTTAAGTGCCTTCTTAAAGGCATCTAAGGTAGTGATTGTTAAGGAAAATGCAACATGGGACATACAGTGATAGAAATAAAATATGTATGTGAAAGTCACAATGACTAAGCAAGAGCAATTATGAAGCTACACAGGTGCAAAAGCTAATGTAATTTAGAAGTCTTGAGAGCCAAGGACAAAGTTATAGATTGCATATTGGAAACACCTGAGATTCATTAAGTGTACAAGGTAAAATGATGAAATACTTGGGTTGGTCTTAAGTATGGGTTGAACTATGTGAACCAATCAAAATAAATATACACACCCACTGGGTGGAAACTAACTAGTGGGTGGTGATTAACAATGGCTATAATAATAATTGCAATGTTTGCCAATGTATTTTTGTGGAGTAGTTTTGGAGATATTGTGGGTAGTTGAGGAGATTTGTAGAGATTGTGATTTGTTGGGCATATAGTACTTGTATATAGTAGAATAAAGTAGATCTTTTATATAAGACTACTGAGTTGTCTGGTGTCTTGAGTGAAGATACAAGAGCCAGCAGAATCCTGGAAAAGTTTGGAGACATCTGGGGAAGAAGAGTGAGAAGGCTTGGAGAGTTTGTCAGGGTCTTCAGCCTATTCTCTGAAACTCTGCTGCTTTGGAGAAAAGCATTAACCACTGATCAAAGCTGGTCAGCTCTGCTGCATAACAAGGTGGTGAGTTAGAGCCAGAGGTGAAGAGCTACAACTTTCATCATCCATGACAGTGATAAGATGGATCTCTTCCAGGAGGCTGTTCCACAACTTGGGGGCTGCAGCCATGAACGATCTATGGGAAGTTGTGCTCAACCTGGTCTTATGATATTCTAATAGGTTCTTCCCAGATGTTCTGAGAGTGCAGGGCAGATTGTGTGGGGGAAAGTGTTCCTTCAAGTAACTTGGGCCCAAGTCATGTAGGGCTTTAAAGGTAATGTCCAACACTTTGTACTGTGCCCAGAAACTAACCAGCAACCAATGAAGTGATTTTAATACAGGTGTTATATGGTGCAACCTAGGCCGTGTTTTGAACCAATTGAAGCTTCCAAACTTGGTACAGAGGTAGCTTCATGTAGAGTGCATTATAGAAATCTAAACGAGAGATTATCAGGGCAAGTACTACTGCTTCAAGGTCTTTTTGGTCCAGGTAGGGAATGCAGTTGGCGAATCAACCAAAGTTGATACCAAGCACTCCTGACCATTGCATTTACTTGAGATGACAACTGTAAAGATGAGTCCAGGAGTACTCCCAAACTGCGAACTTTGTCCTTTAGGGGAAGTGTGACCCCGTCCAGGACTGGTTGACAAAACTCCATCCACAGACTTGGGGTTCCTGTCACGAGTACCTCCATTTTCTCTGGATTCAGCTTGAGTTTGTTTTCCCTCATCCAGCCCATTACTGACCCAAAGCAGGCATCCAGAGTAGAGATGCCATCTTTAGTCACTGCAACAGTTGGAGACATGGAGAAGTAGATTTGGGTGTCATCAGCATACTGATAGCTGATTTTAATTTTCCAGCTAGCTAGCTTTATATCTATTAAAGTATGTAACAAAAGTGATCTGGCAGTTTTGAAGTCTGGACCTAGCAAGCAGTCAAGAGACAAGGAATAACAGAATTGGAAGGGATGACAAGGACATCTTGCCTAACCCTCTGCCATGAAAGGATACACAATTAAAGCACTCTTGAAAGATGGTCATACAGCCTCTGCCTAAGACCTTCAAAGTTAGAGGCTTCATCACTCTCCAAGGCAGTCTATTTCACTGTCTAGCAGGTCTTACTGTCAGGAACAGCTTTCTAATGTTTAGGTGAAATCTTTCTTGTAATTTGAATTGAATGGTTGCTGTTCTGGTCTCTGGCACAGTGTGTGTGTGTGTGTGGGGGGGAAGCTTGCTCCCTCTTCTACCTGACATCATACACCACCTCTCAATCATTTCTTCTCTAAGGCTGCATCTGCACTGCACAAATAATGCAGTTTGATAACACTTTAACTGCCGTGGTTCAATGCTATGGAATTCTGGGATTTGTAGTTTTGTGAGATATTTAGCCTTCTTTGTCAGTGAGCTGTGGTGAAACAACTAACTACAAATGCCAGGATCCCATAGCACTGACTCACAGCAGTTAAAGTAGTGTCAAATTGAACCATTTTGGCAGTGCAGATGCAGCCCAAGCTGGACTTACTCAGTTCCATGAGGTGTTCCTCATAGAACCTGATTTACATAACTTTTACCATCAAAGGCTGCTGCTACAGTACAGAATTAATGTAGTTTGTCACCTCTTTGTCATGGCTCCATCCTGTGGGATCCTGGGGTGAGAAGGATTCAAGGAAAGGCGTCTGTTGGGAATTTAAGCAAGGAAAATGCCAAAAGACCCATTGCAAGTTTGAGCATAATTGTTAGTCTACCTCAGCCCACTTTCTAGGGTCTTAGGTAAGCACCTTACAGACAGACAGCAGCCCTTTCTGCCCACCTTCCCCACCTCCATCACTAACAGCAAAAAAGAAAGTGGGGTCATTTCAGCAGATGCAAGCCTTTCTCCAAGCAGTAAATAGCAGATCAGGCCATGGACTACTTGGAAGGGACCTGACATACACACCAGTCTGCTTGGCAGGCATGTTTCCTCCTGGCTAGTATATTAGCTCAATATATTAAGGAGGCGTTTAACCACTGGATTTCGTGTAACATATTGCAATGATGTTCCCAGCCAGGGTGTCACCCAGCTTATGTATGTGGAGGGGGGGGGGGCTTCCAGGGGGGTAGGGGTTATAAAGGTGGGTCCAGAAGGGCAGCCTTACCCCCACCATGCCTTCTGAGCCCATAGAGTACTCAGAAGGCAGCGTGGGGGGGGGGGGGCAGCAGCACATTGCCCCTCCTCCTCCATCCTGGGCTTTCTACCTGGAAAGAGAGCCCTAGACAGAGCAGCCTGGAAGCATGAGCATGCACCCCTCCTGCCCTGAAGGGGAAGGAGGGCCCTTCTGGGTGTCACCTGGTGTGGTCTGCACTCCCTGCCCCAGTGATGCCACTGCCATATTGTGGTCCGTACATTGTTTTTGACTTGGGTAATATAAAATTGGGAAAGGATCTTCCAGAGGTGTTCGCCCAGAAATTAGAGGAGTTCAAGGCTAGTCAATTAGCACATCCATTTGGTAATTCCTATTGTGAGTTGTACAAAATAAAGTGTTCAGGGAATACAGACTTATGCACCACTGATCTTTCCTGAAAGAGGTTTCAAATAATGACACCATTTCTCTGGAATGGTGCTCAAGTATGCTTCTTTTGACCAGGTGGTGAACCTGGTCTGTACATGGGGCCTAGAGACACTGGTGGTGAAATTTGACTTACATTTGGCATTTCACTTGCTTCCAGTTCACCCCAATGACTACTGTCTTTTGGGTTTTAAAGTTTAGGTGATGTGGCATGCTGACAAAGCTATGCCTATGGGGTGTTTAGTCTCTTGTGCGATGTTTGAGACATTCAACACATTTCTTGAATGGATAGTCAAGGTGCAGGCTGGATTGCCTTTTGTTATACTTGCAGATAGCTAGGGCTGGAAGCAGCACTTAATAATAATAATAATAATAATAAGTTTTATTTATAGCCCGCCCCTCTGCTAGGCAATCGGGGCGGGTTACAGCATTTTAAAACAGCACAGTTAAAAACATTCTCTCCAAACATAATCCCTCCACCCACCCCTTAAAACAAGATTAAACCAAAAAATAATTAAAACAACACAAGAATAAATTAAAAACTCAATCCAGAGTCAGTGGTCAATGAGCGAGTTGTCCCTCTCCATGGACAGATGTTATTCTGGGAAGGCCTGCCGGAAGAGATCCGTCTTTACTGCCTTCTTAAAGGCAGCAAGGGTGGTTATCAGACGGATCTCATCCGGCAGGCCATTCCACAGTCTGGGAGCGGTAGCGGAGAAGGCCCCCTGGGAGGTCCGGGACAGCCTAGTTTTTATTGGCTGTAACAGATTCCTCCCAGAGGACCGCAGGGCGCGGGGGGGATCATACGGGGAGAGGCGGTCTCTAAGATAAGATGGACCCAAGCCATGTAGGGCTTTAAAGGTCAAAACCAACACCTTGTACTGTGCCCGGAAACTAATCGGCAGCCAGTGGAGGGATTTAAGCACCGGTGTTATGTGCTCCCTCCTTGATGTTCCCGTGATTACCCTGGCTGCCATATTCTGTACTAATTGAAGTTTCCGGGTTAGGCACAAGGGTAGCCCCATGTAGAGTGCATTGCAGAAATCCAGACGTGAGGTTACCAGGGCGTGTACCACAGTTTCCAGATCCCTCATATCCAGATAAGGGCGCAGTTGGCGTATCAGCCGAAGCTGATAACAGGCACTCCTGACCACCGCATTCACCTGACTAGTCATGTGAAGCGATGAGTCAAGGAGCACCCCCAAACTGCGAACACAGTCCTTTACGGGGAGTGTGACCCCGCCCAGGACTGGAGACTGTATTCCCAGACCTGGTTTCGGGCCTGTGATTGCGAGTACCTCCGTTTTGTCTGGATTCAACTTCAATCTGTTTTTCCTCATCCAACCCATTACCGCTCTTAGACAGTCATTAAGAGGTGAGACGCCATCTGAAGTCTGAGACGATGATCTGGACATGGAGAGATATATCTGGGTGTCGTCAGCGTACTGAAGACACCGCGCTCCATGCCTCCGAATGATCTCCCCCAGCGGTTTCATATAAATATTAAACAGCATCGGGGACAGGATGGCGCCCTGAGGGACGCCACAATTAAGCTCAATTTTGGATGAGCAGCTGTCCCCGAGCCTCACCCTCTGAGATCTGCCTGAGAGGAAGGAACGGAACCACTGCAGAGCAGTGCCTCCAATTCCTAACTCTCTCAACACTCTCTAAACACTTGCCTCAGCCTATTAAATATGTTTCAGGATTTGCCACATGAGTTGTGAGTACCATTGGCACATGACAAAATAGAAGGACCTGGCAGCTCCCTGGTCTGGATAGATAATCAATTTTATTCCGTACAGGGGAATCCAGTCCATAATAACAGGAAAGTGTAATCAATAAAAATGGTGGCATTATTTGCTATAGTTTATTGCGTCCTGATGTAATTTTGTTGCTGTCATGGTCTCAGAAGCAGCCCCCATCTATCTGCACACTATTGTGAAATATTTATTTCTTTATTTATTTTTGCATGTAAGGACTTTCTCTCTCTTTCTCTCTCTCTCTCTTTGCCAAAACTTTTTTACTGAAAAAAATGTGATTTTGCACAAAATGCATTTTTTTGGTATAATTTCTGGTCATAAAATACCTCTTTTTTCTCCAGAGTTTTACAGAGTACAAACAATAACTGGGAAATGCATAAAAACTCTGGAAGATTTGCCCCCAAAGGAAAGAAAGTATGATACTTGTCATTGTTGAAAGAAGTGAAGAATTATTTCCCTAGGTGGCAAACAAGATGATTAAGACATTTGGGACACATCTAAATAAGATGAAGATTTTGGCCAAGTGCTGGAAACTGGAAACACACCTTGATGTGGTGTATAATTTCACTCAAGTTTGAGAAAGCAGTCTCTCAATCCAGAGAACTAAAATGCAGCCAGACCATCTCATAATACTGGCCTTAGCACTAAGAGAAGGTGTTGGCATCTTTATTACTGTTGTTGTTATTGTTGTTGTTTTTAGCTATCTTTCCCTCTAGATCAAAGTGGAGAACAACAGATTAAAATAGAACACATAATATCTGTTAAAACCAGTTGCATAAAACACATGATATCAGTTAAAAGAGCATAAAAAATCAATACATATTAAAACAGTCAATCCATATTTTAAAATTCATAATTTAGAAATTCATAATTTGAAAATCATTTGAAATAGAAAGCATCTTGAGCTTCCCACACTTTTCACATCCTCACTGAATCTCTCTGCATCTGTAAATAAAGTTGTGTCCAAGTTATATTCCCAGGAATGATGTTCTGCTGTTTCTTCATGTTTGGTGTACCTCATTTTTTAAAAAAAACTTTCAAACCTTTTGAATTTTAGTCATTTTTTAAAAAAAAAATAAAACTATTTTTTCCAGTTACTATGGGCCTTTGCAGACTGCTAGAAATAGTGCAAATTGAGTCCACTTTAACTGCCCTGACTCAGAGCTAGAAAATCATGGGAACTGTAGTTTATTCTGTCACCAGAGCTCTCTGACAGAGAAGGCTCAATGTCTCAGAAAAAAATACAAGTCCCATGATTCCCTAGCACTGACCCAGAGCAGTTAAAGTGGACTCAATTTGCACTATTTCTAGCAGTCTGCAAAGGGCCTATGTTGCCAATGCATTCAGCTTTGACTGTTATAATTGGAACATAGTGAAGAGAAACTGTTTGGAAAGAATACTGTAGATTTATCTGTGTGTACTAGCTATGCACATTTCATATGATCTATTTCCCTCAGATAGCATTTATGTCCTGTTCACATGCAAGAACAAATTTATGTTGCTCTACTGTCCCTAGTGAGCATCCCTGCTTTAAAGGGACATTAATGAGCCATCAACTGAATCAGTAAATTTGATTGCTCACACAAAATGGATTGCCTAAGCAAATTGATTAACTCAAGGCAATTTTCCTTAGTTTGCAAGTATGGCACAGACACAACAGTGAATGAAAATTTCCCCTCAAAAGATTCAAATAAATAGTTATTGTATCTAAATAAGTAAGATAACTATAGTGCTTTACCGAATATTAATGTAGTCAATAGTTATGATCATAATATTATCCTTGGAATCAAATATTCATCTGTGCATGACTGGTAGAAAAACCCTTCCATATGTATCTTCCTTTATTCTATACTCACATAGGAATGGCACAATGCATGTATATGTACAAATTGAGCAAGGTATTTTAGCCTATTACATATAGGATGGCTCAGGTCAACTGGATGTCAAGATTCAGAAGGTAGCTAGTTTATTTTACGCAGATATGCTGTTGTGGTACAGTACCTTGTACTTTCTGAATTAAATTATACTGCTTGACTTCCCATTGTGATCAGTATAAAATTCTAAAATGCTTTATTTATTTTTTCTATAATAGGAATAAGGAAACTGTAACTTACAGTTCAGAAGTGGTACATGTGGTTCCTATATCCATCACACAAATTTGTTTTATTAACACTGACCAGTGATCAGAGATAAAAGGCTACTTAACATGTGGAAGCTGTTGTAAAGATTAGAGCTCTAATTGTAGTCTATGTAATATTGCAGAGAATTTAACTCTGGTTGTTAAACCAGGAAACTGTTGTATGGAATTTAGTTGTGCTTTGCAGTGAGAGAAGCTGTTACATGGAAATGAACTGCACTTTATGGACCAGGAAACTATTGGATTGGGTTTGACACTTAAGTGATCATGCGTAAAATTGAACTATTTTTTTGCATGGTTGGTGGGAAAGTGTCCAAATTGGTAAGAACTATGTCTGGCACCACCCATAATGCTTGAATGCAGCTTTGGAGACCCTTTCCAAATTAGAATTCAGTCACAGCAGAGAAAAGATTCTTCCATCTATATAAACTTCCTTTATATTCTATTTTTGAGTACTTTATTAAAACAATACCTATTCTAAACTGATACACAATTCTCCTTCTTATAGGGGAAAAAAGGAATTCCACAGGAGTTAGGCACAGATCCATAGTTTTCATCCAGTAGAATCATATTGGCCAATCACTGCAGAAACAAACAAAATCAGCTCTTTTCTAAAGGTAGCCCAAAATAAAATGCAACATAGTACTGTAACTTGGCATTGAATCTGTTTTCTTCAGGAAATTGCCATAGATAATTGTAAAAAGTACTATCTGAGCATGCGGTTTCTGGTCAGAATTCCCAAAATGCAATTTGTTGCTTCAAGAAGAATACACCACCACCCAAAGCAGACTTGCTTTGAGACATCCTTTCTCATCAAAGAAGAGATCACTTCTGATTGTTATTAACATTCCTAGCAAAGGCTTCTTTGGATAAAAGAGAGTCCTCATTGCAGAATTTATTTCTCAACATACAGAGTAAATGACAATGTGATGGAAGAGCCAAGCTAGCATTCTCATCCTCACTCTCTCTGTGTGCTCTGTAAATAGAAGCAGAATAGCTAAATGGCTGAATTGTAAATATCAACATTTGGAACCAAATATCCTCCTCCTCCTCCTCCATGAATTAAAGGAGTAGATGTACATTGTTTATATTTTATTTGGTACAGAAAGCAAATCATTAATAATATTTATGCAATATCTAAAGTTAGAAGCCTAATAGATGTGTGTCTTTCTTCAATGTGACATAGAGTCTGGATGTACAGGGAGAAAAAAAATCTTTACAGTGCACTGAACAACTTGCAACTTTAATCCAAGCTAACAACTAGGCTGGACATTATCAGTATTTGTCTGTCTGATGTTTTCTCTTCAGCATTGTTTGCTCCATGTATAACAAATCTTATGGAACCAATATGGAAAGAAATGTAGCAATTTTACCACGGCATCACTTTTGACATGGTTATTTGCTTCTCAGCTAGGCTGGGAATTAATTAACAGTTGTTTATTTCTATGAGGCTGTAACTAAAGGTGTTAGTTATCTGATTCTCAGTAGGGCCTATGAGTGAAAATTGAGAAATTCAAATTCCACAATTCACAAATGAGGATGCAGCTTTATTTATACTTAGCATAGAGCTGTCAGTACTCCTGTGGGGAATCTTTACTAGTCTGAAAAAATATATGCTTGCGTTCCACAAAATTAGTGTGACTCCATGTGCTAACTTGCAGAGGACATTCCTTTACTTAGTGCATCCTCTTTGAAAGCTGTCCAGACCAAACTCAATTTCAAAATATAAGACTATGTTAACAGAGACCAAGGGCCTTCAAGTTGCTGATGTGTATTTAATATCTGGACAGTAGAATTGTTACTAATTGTGTTCAATAAATATGAATATTACACTTTGATGCATAAGAGAGGAAATCTATCTGTTGTCAGAGTCTGAAGAATTCATACTGTATATGGTAGAGCTGTGGCCTGGACTCTTTGTCTATTGTGGATAAGCTAAGTTCATTTTAAAGTAAAAGAATGGAAATGCCCTCATCCCCCTCCCACCTCTGCTGACAAGGAAATGCTTTCATTGATCGAGACCAGTCAGTGCTCAACTGTCTTGTCTACTGCTACAGAATGGAGACCTGCCAAATTGGCTCAGACTGGTATACACACACATTGTGAGATAAATATTTATACTTATTGCCTTTGCTCTGCCTATAAAACTCTTTGTCTCTACTTGCTCAGACCATTTAAGAGCCATTATCAGAACCTGAAAGGCACTTCCTCTCTGCCCTTTTGCAAGCACATGTTGAGGTTCACCATACCCAGAGACATTCCCTTCACTTTTAGAAGATCACCCCTCAAGTTAGGAAGACCTTTAAAATACTGATACACAGAGATAATATCTCTTTCTTTGTCCTGCCCTGTCTTGGACCAATTTCTCTTTCTGATCTTCCCCAGTCTCCAGACATTTTCTTCACATCAGAGAGAGAAAATTCATGTGTGTTTTAGCCTGTAGCAGTTTAAGCTTAGCTCAAGCTCCCTTAGTTTTGTTAGGAGAAGGGTTTTTAACTTCCATGTTGTTTTTCCCCCCTCTGTTATTTTGAGAAATAGATTGCATTAAATACAGACTTTTCTGTTGATTTCTGCTGCTATCTTTTTCTGTCTTTTAAAGGAAGGAATAATTGTTTTTGCTGCAAAATCAGCTTTCCCTTCTACTTCATTTTTACTTGGAGTCAATTTGGTTAATTGTCCATTTTAAAAGCCTTCAGCGTACAAAGTCCTACAGAGGGATAATGCCTGGAAGAGCTCCCCCCCCCCCCATCAGTAAAACCAAGAATATCCTTCTTAACAAAATCAGCAGAAAAAGAGATCTCTTTTTTCACCGATTTTCCATTATGATAATGTGCATTGAATGTAATTATGTATTAAATTTATCTCTATGAATAAACAAACACATATGAATTTAAAATAAATCTTCCCCCTTGATTCTTGCTTCCTATGTATGTATGTGCTTTCTGTAGTGTCCTACTCAAAATGAAGTGTCAAAGAAGAAATTCATATTGGCATCACTTTTTAATTAAAGTGTGCAAACCTAGGAACATTATAGATACAGATAATGATAGAAATCTGATCAAAACTATTATTGTTGTTAATGACCACCAAGAGAGCTTTGACTTGCAATGATGGTATGCATGAGAAACTTCATAGATATCCTGCTATCAACAGTTCTGTTCGTGTCCTAAAACTCAAGACTCTGTCCTTGATTTGCAAAGTGGTCTTCTCCTTTTCTTACTCCCTTCCACTTTACCAAACATTATAATCTCTTCTAATAATTTTTGTGATCTCATTATATATCTAAAGGACAACAGCCACAGTTTGGTCATTTTGGCTTCTAGGGAAAGTTTAGCTTTTAGGGAAAGTTTGGTCATTGAAATGAAGGGAGAAATAATAAAAGAAAACATGTAAATCTCAAAATACTAATTTTGAGATTACTAATTATGAAATACTGGATCCATGATAGAGTTAGACCAGTGGGAGAGAACCTGAAGAAAAAGGCTAAAATATACTAAAATCAATATATTAAAGAAAACTACTATAAGGACCCATTTATTGCTCTAGGACCCATTTACTGGTCTTTTTAGTTCATGGTATCTAATAATAATAATAATAATAATAATAATAATAATAATAATAATAATTTTTACCCTGCCCCTCTGTCGAACTCTCCTACAGCACCACATTTTAAATGTGTTGATCTTTGTATGTCAGCTATCTTAACTATCCAGCTTTTACAACCATTCATAGAAAATAGAAATGATGTCATATGAATCCTGACTTTGCAAGTCAATGATACATTCATTTTTTTTTTAAAAAAATCTTTTTAGTTTCCCCACAAACTCTGCAGATGCTTCTCATGACCAGGAGTCTTCAAAATGCCCTTAAAATTCCTGTATAGCTGAAATTTGGTAGCTACTGTCACACTCTCACAGCCTCAGATGATGGTAATGACAAATCCCCTCTGATGAAACTTGGTGAGAAAAGCCCACCTTAAGGTTTACCTTAAGGTCGCTATAACTCATAAATGAAGGCGCACAACAATGACTATAACATAGGCTTAGGCAAGTTCTCCATTCAATTGATTCTGCTTTCTATTTCAAATATGTGCTACAGTTACAGATTCATAACTTTTTTAAAACAATAGAATTGCAAATCTCAACCTTTAATGAAAGCATAATACATTGACCTCCATTTGACAAGGCCTGAGGCTATGGCCTTTGCCTCTGACCAGACCTCAGGCCATGTTCTTGCCTTTCCCCATTTATGTTTGTATGTGTGATGAGGGAGACATCTTTGAAGGGATCTGTAACATAAATGTTTCCAGTTTTCCAGCAACAGCCAAAGCCTTGACCTTATTTGACAGTGTAGGAAACACTTCCCCCTCAAAAAGAAGACCTTTCGTAATTAACTTTTCCCTCTTACAAACAGTAGTTAGTTTACAACACTATATGCATGGACATTTTAAAAGGTGTGTTTGCTGAAATTAGCATGGTGGAACATACAGAGGAAAAAATTATTAGATTACATCTACTAATGGCGGAATGTATAGTATAGTAACTATTACCTAAGTATTTTAAGATTATTTTATCTTGTTTTTTGATAATGGATCCATCAAGACAGCAACAAATAAATTTTTGTTTATATACCAGTTTACTCACCTGCCATCTGAATTGTAATTTACTTTTTCAGTAAAGCTCAGTTCATGAATACACAGGTTGGGGTGGGGAACTTTATTCTCCCCCCAAAACAGGTATTTGTTACAATTCTTTGGAACACCTTTCCCAAAGAATTGCACATGAAATCTACATTATGGTCTTTTCAACATCAGGTGAAAAACTTTTATTCTCTTCAGAAATTTTAAAACCTGTTATGGGTCTTTTGATACCATAGCAGTTGTCTGTTGTATCACTGTGACACTGTGACTGATTTTGTTTTTGTTTTCTAACTTTGTACTTCTCTTGTGTGTGTGTGTGTGTGTGTGTGTGCCTTCAAGTCACCTATTGATACATGGTGACTACATGAATCTCACAGGTTTTTCTTAGGCAATGAATACTCAATGGTACTTTTGCTAGTTTCATCCTCTGCAATCTAGCATTCAGCACCTCATATTTATTTTTTAAAAATATTGTGCTAGTAGATTTTCCAATATTATTTGTTTAAAAAAGAAAACAACACGTATACAGCTTATTTTTTTTAAAATAGTCTAATGTCCTTTTTTAAAAAAAAATGTGCATCTCTTGAAGACATGTCAAGTTATATTTGGTCTAATAATAATAATAATAATAATAATAATAATAATTTTTATTTAATACCCCGCCCCTCTGAGAGCAATCGGGGCAGCTTACATCATAAAAAATCATCACATGACAATTTAAGAACAATTCCCCCCTCCCCCCCTTAAAAAGTTATTAAACCACTTACAATTATACATATTATAAAGGAGGTAAATTCCTCCATAAAATCACATACAAACCATAACAAAGAAAAAAGTGCAGGCAAGAGTAAGTATACTGGCTCATAAAAGACCTAGTCATAGAGGTCATAGAAGGCCATAGAAGGCCATAGAAGGCCATAGAAGGCCATAGAAGGGGGGAGGATCTTCAAAAGGGACTGGAGCCATAAGCCGGTAGTTATTCCGGGAAGGCCTGCCGGAAGAGATCCGTCTTGACAGCCTTTCTTGAAGCTGTCAAGTGATGTCAATTGACGGATCTCCTCCGGCAGGCCATTCCACAGTTTGGGGGCAACAACAGAAAAGGCCCTCTGGGAGGTAGTCACCAGTCTCATTTTTTGAGGCTGTAACAAATTCCTCCCAGAGGACTGGAGGGTGCGGGGAGGATTGTACGGGAGGAGGCGGTCCTTAAGATAGCCTGGACCCAAGCCATTTAGGGCTTTAAAGGTAATAACCAACACCTTGTGCTGGGGTCAGAAACTAACAGGCAGCCAGTGGAGGGACCTTAGTACCAGAGTAATATGGTCCCCCCTAGATGTACCAGATACTAATGTACCCCCCTAGATGTACCAGTCTATCCCAAGTAATGATTTATCTTCCTGCATGACTCTGCTATGTTTAAACCTTTAAATTTCCATGATTTTTTTTTAGGTTCATAATCTTGTTTTATATTGCTTCTACTTGGTTATCTATAGATGTTCCTTCCTCATCCTCAGCATAGACTCTCACATCCTTTCCAGCACCTGGTATTCATAGACAGTCTCTCATCCAAGTACTAACCAGAGCTAACCCTGCATAGGCTACAAGATCAGATTGGATCTGGTGCCTTTAGGGTATTTATTCTATGTTGCTGGTTTAATCTTGCTTTCATAATGAATTGTCTATAGGGCTCACCTCCCCAGCATTTTTTATCTGTGTTTACGTATTTATTTAAAAAAATGTGTCCCCCCCCCCAACATAGCATTAGTTTAGTTTAGGTCTGCTACATGTATTTTGAAAATATCCAGGAAAAGCAGTGGAGCATTTCTGAGAATTTTGAACAAGTCTGGCTATCTTTTTGGGTCTGAATTTTTTCCTGTCATTTGACAGTCGCCCCTCCATTTTCATGGACTTGGAGCCTGTATTCCTTGCCTGTTTGTGGGTGACAAATGGAGGGGGGCAAAATAAGGCGCACACCAACATGCCCACACCCATGCAACATTATTTTCAATGGGGCTCAAATATTTGTGAGCAGCCTTTTTCACAGGGGGGTACAGAATGGATCACCCATGAATTTGGAGGGGCTACTGTATCTTCAAAACTCTGCACTCCATTGCCTTTATTCTGCAGTATCTTAACCATTGTTTATTTTTGTTCAGAATCCACTTTTCTATGTATTATTAGTTCTTCTTTTGTTTTCTTTTGCTTGTATCCCACTGTGATGGCTTAGCAACTACCTCACCAGCTGTCATCAAATATGTAGAGACCACTGCTACTATTTCACCAGCTGCCACTAATTATGTGACGGGGTGACAACATGTCACTGGCAGATCTCTTAAACCCTTTTACTCTGTGTGCCACCAATTATGTGTGAAGATCCTCAAACTCGGATCTTTCACAAATGACACCCACACTAAAACTCTCTTCCCACATTCCTACACTAAAACTGCCAGCACTGTGGGGTTTTAAAATCCCAACCACTTGACACCAATTGCCAATTGTTAACTACACATTCACTATCTAAAGGGTCCTAAGTAATAAAAGGTCCTTTGCCTTTTGGTGGCATTTTAATTATTTTTGGTAATGTGGATGACGTTAGCTGTAAGCACACCTCAGGAGACTACTTGTTGAAACAAAGGAACGGATTTTATTTACAAGCAAGGTTGAATACACTATCTTTCTTGTAGGATGTTATTCATGCTTGATACAGTGTAAAAATTGCTTCAGTAGTTACAAAGTTTAACAGTTCCTTCCACTTGACTTTGTAAACATTCCCTTATAGTCTTAGGGCCTGTACATATGGGCCACAAGGGCTGGTCTGGGGGTGGAGTTGGGGTGGGGCAACCATACGCTATCTGCCCCAACTCCATCCTGACACCGCCATCACACTGCAACTCCAACCGCATGGCACGTGGCATCAGGGCAATCCCTTGGTGCAGTGTGTAGACATGATGTGTCAAACGAGCACAGAAAAGCTGCAGCAGCAGTGGTAAGGATGGCTTTTTGCTACTCTAATGTGCTGCTGTGATGTGTGGTTGCCATGGCCCCAATCTGGTGCTCCCAGAAAAGAAGTTCAGTTAGAGTGGTTGTTGGTGTAAAAGTTAGCCAGAAGGATTAAGAGATACAGAGGCTAGATAAAGGTTCTGTGAGAACTAAGAGGCTGTACAGAACCTTTATCTAGCCTCTGTATCTCTTAACCCTTCTGGTTAACTGTTACACCAACAACCACTCTAACTGAACTTCCTTTTTCCTAAAAAAAAAATATTTCATCTGTTCTCCAGAAGACTTTAATAAACTCTAGACTCCCCTAATCCCAAACTTGGGTAACTAAACTCTTTCTAACTGCACCTCACAGCAATCTCCCTCAGTCTCCTCATCTGCTATCACCTCAGGGACAATGACACAGTCCCCTAACACATGGCTCCACCTCTCTATTTATATCTGCTCCTGGGTGCAGCCCCCACCTTCTCTAGCTTCACTCCCATTGGCTGTTCTCAACATTCTAAACTGCTGATGTTCTCCACATCCAGGCTCAGACATGTTATGAATACCATTTCTGGTGGCATGTGTTGGTCCTAGGGCTCCCAGGTGTATTTAGGTTATAGCTCTGTGCAAACATCCCTAGGAATAAACCTCCTTGAAAAGAGCTAGATTTACTGTTGAGTAAAGATGGATAGGGCACATACTTCAAAGAGGTCTATTTATTTATTTTTAACTACTTCCAAGCATATTATATACTATTTTCATCTTTATATATTCATCCACTCTAGCCTGTTTATATTGATTGGTTTATTTAAGTATATAACCAAAAGTAAGCCAGTACAATAGTCAGGGAAATTTTCTTTCATTGTTTAACTCTTCATATTCATTTGTTTTTTTATGAGTAAAATATGACAGCCTTAGAAAAACCAACAGCAACAATTTGTTTCATTTATACATGATAGAGATTCATGTGCATGTACACTGGCTGTGTGCTTACCATGTGTGCAGTATGATATGTGACACCAGTGTCCTTTTTAAAATATGACAGCCTTAAAAAAACCAACAGCAACAATTAGAAAAACCAACAGCACCAGTGTCCTTTTAAACCCCTTTGTCTGAAAAAGTGTTGTGGTAAAAGGATGCAGCATCAATCTTATTAACTCCAAGTGGCTATCAGCACAACAAGCTGAGGTCAGTGCATGGAGTCAGCCTAAGCACAGTAGTTCAAATGAACAGGCAAAAGAGATAGCCAGAACACAAATTGAGTGTTGATAACAGAGTAGAGTCCTACCAGTTATCAACCAAAGGAAGGATCTGCTAGAAGAGGAGCATGTCAAGATGAGGCTGGTGTGGTATCAGCCAAAGAAGAAACTCAGGAATACCAAGAGCAGGGAACAAAGTAGGAAAAAATGAAGTATTATTTTATTCATGGACTGCTGTTAGAGAGTGTGTTTTTATGCAATGACAGCTGGCTCAGTTTCTGATGCCAGATTACTCCCAAGGTCAATCAGAGTGTTAGACTTGAGCTTAGTGGGGCCCTGCAATCCTACAGCTTTAGGCACCTTTTCTCACTGACACTTAGGGGATAGCTCTGCCTCAGATCCAGTTCCTGAGCCTCTCCTCTAATATTTTCAGAAGTGAGTGGCAACGGGATCCTAATTTCTCCATCTCATGAACACATCTCCAGTTGAGAAATATCACTGAACCTCTGAACTTCTCTAGATGAGTCATAACATGTCTATGCACATATAATGGATACCTTCCATCTATAGCTTCTCCATTTATTGACTGTGTGATGCTTGTTCTAATATCCCCATGCTTGACTGTAGCATTACAAAGTCTCATATTCTCCAGATGTTTTGCACTGTAACTCCCACCTCTCCCAGCCTACATGACAAAAGACAAGGAATAATGGGAACACGCACCAAGAACATAGGGAGGGTGCCAGAGTATTCATACTTTTCTTTTTATTGTGCCTGGAATCTACACTTTTGGTGATGACTAGCAATGGGAAAATCTCCCTATAGTGTCTCTCTTCCAAAGCCTTTAACACACATACAGTGGAAAAACCAAAACCACCCACCATGTAATTAAAACATACCATAATGTACTGTTTTAATGTTATGGTTGTATTATTGTTTGTCTTGACTGTGTGCACTTTGTCAAAAAATAGTTAACAACAAAGCTAGTAAGTAGTGAAAATTTTTTAGTGATTTTTTTAAAAAAATGAGAGAGAGGCAAAAGTAAATGGAAGTTTATTGGCTTGAAACAAAAGTATTTTACACATGCACACATACACCAAACCCCCTACAGACAATGAAGTGTGTATAGTATAGCAGAACTAGCAGCTGTTGAAACATCACATACTCTTAAATAATATATGAGTCTTTTTGATAAATTATTTTGGTCTTCATCAATAATGAGACTTATCAAGAAAAAAGAACCCCACATCAAATGCACACACATTTTGCACAATAAAAAGAACAGGTGTTCTTCTGTTTGAACACTGTTTACTAGTTAATCTGAATGAGGGGAATGATGCTTTGTACTAGTATAATTTCACTTTATGTTATATCCAACCTTATATCAGACAGAAGAATGGAAATAAAATGCCTACATATATTCTGACTGTTCCAGAGGGAATTAAAATAACACATCATATGCACAGACCCACCATTAATGTATATTGTGCTTTGTCAGATAGCATGAGGAAAAGAGAGCTTCTTTCCCATAGGACAAGAGAGTGTGTAACTCTAGCCTTCTGAATGTGATAGAAGGAAACTCCTAAGACTGCCTGCCATTAGTTATACTAGCTAAATATTATGGGACTTGTAGTCCAGTACATTTGCAAGGCCACGGTTGCCAACCCCTCTCTTTGAAGCTTGTAAATTAAATTCAGATTATGTACATACATTGGGGAAATTGGAAGGCGGTGGAGATTGGTAGTTCCATTTTCAGTGGGGTAATGAATTTGCTCTAGGTTTTATCCCAAACTATAAAGGTGCTGTACCTATTTTAGTAATAGCATTGAACATCCTTGGATAGCTCTGTTAAAATAAAGACTAGGCCAGAACAGCTTCATTATCAAATCCCTGGGACCTAAGCAAGAATTTAAAGAGTGATACTGGAAGGAAAAGTGGTATTGCTCTCTAAAGTAAGGTCATGTGACACATAAGGTGTCAAGTCTGTAGATTCAGAAGCTTTCTTTCTTCCCAAGCATGGTTGGAGACTATATAACTGTGTTGGAAAGGCTGTTTCCATCAGAATTAAAACATTTAGCAAAACATTTTAACAAAGGCATATTTATTGAAGTGATAAAAAAGAACATAATAGTTGAATTAATAAGTTAGTAAAATAAATATTTGAATGAGATGTGGTCTCTCCCCAGCCCCCAATGGGCCAGGACTGACCCTATTCTTGGATCCATTATGGTCACCACATGATAATGGGCTGACCTTTGCTAATATAAGGTCTTTATTGTGTACCTTACTTGGGGACCAAGGTGAGCTTTTCTCACATGTTTAAACAATGAACTTCCCTGTATCCTAGGGTACATATATAACACAAAATATCTGCCTGGTCTGCCCTTTCCCTCAGAACCTCATCTTTACACTATTCCCAAGGATTCTAATACCTCTTCAGAGATTTCCCACTCTGCCTTGTCATACTCCCAGGGTTGTACTCCTCATCCTGTGGTCCTCACATGCAGATTTCCACTCTGGCTCTCCTGCATCTGTTAATCCATCCAGGCTATGTTCCCTTCCTGCCCCCCTCCTCTAAATCTTACCAATGGGCTGGACTCATCTTCATCTGTCTCAGGACCACCTTCTCACTCCCACAGGGAACCGTCTATACCTCTTCCAGCCATTTCCAGGTGGGAGAAATTCTCTCTTTCCCTTTCTCCAACTGCTGTTCCCCTCTTACCATCCCTCTTCCACCTGGCTACTTGTCTTGCATCTCTCTCTCTCTCTTTTTTTTTCCTTCATCCCTCCTGCTCACTAGCTGCTCCTATCCCCCTTTCCCAGTCCTCTCCCTGATGCTGCCCTTGTGATCTTGCCTTTGTCTTGCCTTTAAGCTACACTTCCCTGGCTTCTCTCTCTGGCAGCCTTTTCTATGTCTGTTCTGTCTCCTCCAACCTTTCCTTCATGTCCCCACTCTTTCATTCCTCTCTCTCTTTCTCCTTCATCTCACCTCCCCTTCTTCTCTCTTTGCTCTCCTTTAAATTCCTCACAATTGAGCCTCACCCCACCCCCTGCTCCCACACTCCTCATTGTCCTGTCTCTCCATGTTCCTTCCAGGTTCACTGGGGTGATGTTGGTGGCAGCGTAGTATGTTGGGGTTTGGGGTTCAGACCTCCACAGTCCTCTCGATCTGCCTCAGTTCTAAACCAGGTTAACTCAGAGAGGGTGTGATATTCTGAGTTAAAATGTTTGGAATAAACACCTAAAAGTTTTCCTTATTAATTGAATTACAAAAATCTGTTTATTAATCACTCCAACAATTATATATTTACTGATTAACTGCAACCAGACACTTGTCAGAAGTATTGTTGTTGCTGTTTTCTCCTTTTTCCCCATTCTATATGTCCACAAACTACAAAGACAATTGCAACCACCAAGTGGACAACAAGTTTTTTGGAGAGACACAATTGATATTCTCCTCTTCCCATAGTGGTTAATATGATAATTGTGAAATGACTCTTTGTATTTTGGGTTTGTGTTTTAATGTTACAATTTGACAAATAAACTATTTTTTAGAAGAAAATTTTAAATCCTCAATCTACATTTAAAATATACATGTATTTTTTTAAAAAAATCATATGTACCAAATTAAAATAAAAATGTGATACTTTTTGATGAAATTTGGGTGTTTTTTTTAGAAAAAGTAAGAATATCTTGATGTCAAATTTACATATGACATCAAAATAGTCTTACTTTTTCTTCAAATACAAATATTATTCAAAAGTATTAAATTTTTATTTAAATTTGGTACAGATTATTTTAATAATAATAAATAACAATAACAGCAACAATGATGTCAGAGTAAAGGAGAGGTGGACCCTCCTAATGAGTGAACTAATGCTAAATGGGCACACACTGGAAATAAGTGAATGTATTCATCCTGTAACACAATCTAATGGGAGTAGCACCATCCATCTAATGGGATCTTTGAGACTATGAAAATGAAGTTGTAGCACAAGCTTTTGTAGACTTCCTCAAATGCATGGAGTGAACTGGTGCCCATATAATAGCAGTGTTACAGTCATAAGGATGAGCAGTTCTCAACCAGCCCACCATATTCCATCATAAACAACATTCTCTGCCAGCCCTGTCTTCCTGAGACCTAAACATTTCTAATATCCATTCACTTATTTGGCTTCAAAAAAACCTCCACTAGCACCAACAGATGCTTTAAAAAGCAAAGCTTAGTTCCATCAGGGGAATAGGCATGCAAATCTTTGTTAATGTCATTCTCACAGGCAAGAATTCCAAGAAATTTCTCAAAAACTCCATACTGTTTTAAGACTATTTGTAGTTCAAGACTTACTATGTGAAAAATAAAAATAAAACCCAAATAAGCAAACAACAAAAAAACAAAGGTGTTTTTGTTTTTGTTTTGTTTTGTTTTGTTTAGAAAACAGTATTTTCTGTACAGGAAGCAAGATTTCTGCACAGAAAACTTCATTTTATGAGTACAAAATATTTTCTTTGAAGAAAACTTGTTATCTGTCTAGACAAACTTGTGTTCTGCACCTTTTTATGGCTGTGCAGGGGGGGGAGAGTTGTTTCTTCATGGGAAACCCAGCTCCATTACTCCTTTCCACCTAATTCCAAGGAAGCTGTTCCTGTTCTAAACCAGTGTCACTGTAATGGACTGGATGAGCACAAACAAATTGAAGCTTTGCAACAGTTCCATTGGCTGCCAGCGTTTCCGGTCACAATTTTAAAATGCTGGTTTTAATCTATAAAGCCCTATACGTCTTGGGTCCAGGCTATTTTAAGTACCATATTTCCCTTTATGAACCCACTAGGACACTGAGATAATCTGGAGAGGCCCTCCTCTCTGTCCCACCACCATCAGTCTCATTTGGTGGAAAGAATAGCGAGGGCCTTCTGCTCCCAGGCTCTGGCACTCCCTCCCCAGAGAGGCCAGGCTGGCTCCATCCCTGCTTTTGTTTTGGTGGCAGATAATAATTTTTTTATGCCACCAGGCTTTTTCACATTGACATGCCACAGGCCCAATCTAGCACTTCACTCCCAGGGATGGCACGGAGCCACCTCTTAGGGGCTATCTGTAGAAACCCTTAGACAGTCATACTTTGGGCACATCATGAGAAGGCATGAATCGCTGGAAAAGACAATAATGTTAGGAAAGGTGGAGGGAAGTAGAAAGAGAGGAAGGCCACATGCTAGATGGATGGACTTTATTAAAGAGATCCTGAATATGAGTTTGTGGGAGTTGGGTAAAGCAGTAGAGGAAGGGGGGGGGCTGGAGATGTCCCATTCATAGAGTCGCCATGGGTCAAGATCGATACGAAGGCCGTTAACAACAACAACAAAAGTATAAAAGAAAGCAAATGCTTTTGATAAGGCTAGTGAACTTTTTCAGCCATGCATTCTCATTTTCCATACACTGCCACCATTCGCCCCCCCCCCACACACACACAAAAGCATGTAGAAGTATTTAAAAGTTCCTGCTAGATAAAGTGCTGCATAGTGAGAAAAGGAAAAGTACATTGGATAAGAATAACAAAATGTTCTGGTGATAAGATAAAGAACTGCTGTTTTAACCAATGCATGCAGTTTGCTTCAATTTCATCATATTAATTGAAATATATAGTCATTATAATTTGGTTTGAACTAGTATTACTTGATTGTCTAATTATGCTAAACAAAATATAGATGAGTCTGCCTAAAAAGAACTTATAAAAATAGGATAAGATGAAGAAGAACTAGTTTTCAAAGATTTTGATGGTGCTATAAAGCAATATTAATCCATCTCCCTTTTACTTGTTCAAGCTTAGCTTTTTAGTATTATAAAGTGCCACCATTACCATGAAAGAGAGGTACTTCATTTTCATGCAATGATTGTTGCCAAGAGAATTGTTCAGCATTGTTCAAACATGCAATCAAAATTCCACTGAGAGCAACGTCTGCCTTAAATATTTAATGTATGGCATAACCTATGAGGTGAGACTGAAGCAAAAGAGTATGTTTTATCTGGATGACAAAACTGATAAATAAGAGTTCAGAGAAAAGGTTGCCCTGATAATATTTTTTTCATCAAGGATTTTTAATTAACCATCATTGGCTTGAGGCTTAATGACACTGTGACTAGTTTTGCTGTAGTCTGGCCTCTAAAATATGTATCTTTTCTTCCTTTGGGGAGATATGAGATGTACAGAGAAGCTTCCAGATAAAGACCCCACCCCCCACCCCACCCCCAATGCATTGGGAGGGGTTCTTCATTGTGCTGGCCTAGTTAAATGATGCCGGACGCTTGATTGGCTGAGCGGGAAGGAAGTCCTGCCCCTTCCTCCACTGCCCAGCCAATCAGGATAGGGATCCTCTAGGATCCCTTCTTGATGGTAGTCTCACTTATTGCGAGACTACCATAGAGAATTGGGGGGGCTATAAAGCCCCACGGCTGCCTCATGTCAGCAGCCAATCTTGAGAAGCGGACGAGCAACCCAACCCACCGGCCCTTCACTAATAGAGGCATAAGTATTTATTCTCAGGCTGCAGCTGGTCGCCTTATGGGGCTGGGAAGGATTTTTCTCAGAGTTATTGTGACCTGGGTTTTTCACCCTCCCTGAGAATAAATTGGAGTATGCTTCAATTTTATAGTGTGTATTGTTATGGCTATATGCAATTGTTATTGATTATGTTGCATTGGGGCCAAATGAAGTTATTGTGTCACAACTGGGTGTCAGGATCCTGGTTAGAATATGTTATATCAAAGTGTTTTAATCTTGTGGCGGGCAGGGACCCCCCCCCACCCCCAGGGATAAGTTAGTTAATTGGAATTACGAAATTGGTTCAAGTTTAATTGGACAAAGAGTATACTCCAAGGGGTTAAACAAATTGCTGCTATGTCATCACCAATCTAATTGATGATGTCATAGACAAGTTACGTCATGAGCTAAATTATGACATCATTTCAGGTTGGGGGAGATAATTTATTTGGATGTGCGTTTAATTGGAACAATGTTCTTGACACATGAATTAAAGGGATAGATTGACACGGTTGGTTAGATTGGATATGTAAAGGAACACATGTGTCAAGAACAATGTAAATTGTGGTTAAATTGAATTGTTAAAGAATTATTGATGACCCTGTACAAATAAAGTTGTGGCCAAGTTTTACAACCATAATTTTGAGTACAGTGTCATTTTTGTGTCGGTGCAACTGTGCTCTTCGGTTTTTTTAAAAAAGCAGGTCTAGTAGTTGAACTGAGAAACCAATGAACATCCACATATATTATCTTTCATTCATAAAACAGGTATACCAAATGTATCAATTTTCTAAATGCAGTCAGTCCTGCATCTGTAAAAATGTTTTGTTATGCTGTGCAACTGATTTTTTGATACACTTCAAGTGGCATACTTGTGTCAGGACACCCTCAAGCTATGCTACACATTTTCTTACTTGTTGAAGTTGTAATATAGTAAAGGTATAATCATGAATATCCAGAAACACTTAGGCTACATTAGTCTTTTCTTCATTGGTCACTATTCTCTCTAAGATGGTGATTTGTTGTTGTTAACTGTCTTCAAGTTGACTTTAATGCATGGTGGTGCTGTGGATGAGACATCTCCAAGATTCTCTGTCTTCAACTTCTCTGCTCAGGTCTTGCAGGCTCAGGCCCAGGCCCTTCCTGATCAAGTCTAAGCATCTATCATGTGGTCTTCCTCTCTTTTTACTGCCTTCCACCTTTCCTAGCATTATTGTCTTTTCTAATTATTCATTTTTCTTGATGATGTGGCCAAATTATTTCAGCTTCAATTTATTCATTGTTGCTTCCAGAGAGAGTTCAAGCTTGATTTGTTCTAGAACCTATTTGTTTATCTTCTTAGATGTCCATGCTATTCTCATCACTCTTCTCCAGCACCACATTTCAGATGAGTTTATTTTCTTCCTACTGCCTTTTTTTTTTAACTGTCCAGCTTTCACATCCATACATGGTGATGGGGAATACAATAGCTTGGACTATCCTAACCTTAATGTTCAAACTTAATGTCTTTACAATTTATGATCTTGTCCAGTACTTTCATGGTTGTCCTTCCCAATTTTAGTCTGTTTCCAATTTCTTAACTGCAGTCTCTGTTCTGAGCAGTATTTGAAATAATATATAGACTCTTGACTATTTCAATGTACTTGTTGTCTAGGATGAATCCTGGTAACTCTTCCATAGCTGTTGTTGCTTGTTTATTTTAATGTTCAGCATTAATCCAGCATTGGCACTTTCCTCCCTGACCTTTTTAGTAATTGCTCCAGGTCTTTGCTTGTTTCTGCTAGTAGTACTATGTTGTTTGTGTATCTTAAGTTGTTATGTTCATTCCTTCTATTTTCACTATTCCTGCCTCTGAGTGTAAGCTGGCTCTACTTATAGTATTTTCTGCATACAAGTTCTCTCTGAAATGGTGATAGGATAGGATAATCCTTTATTCTCCTTGATCATGCTGGGACCTTTAGAGTATGACAGGAAGGATCTGGTCTATAGGTGTCTGCACAGCAACGTAATTGTGCACTGCATACATACTCCAGGACATATATCATGACAAGAGGGCATCAATGACACCACTACTCCCCATCTTGCATTGAAGCAGCTGTAGCATGGTCTGAAGACATTTTGAATTACTTTCATGTTATTATCTCACTTGTCAGAATGAAAAAGAAATTACAAGAGATTAAGCAATAATTGTTATACTAAGGGCAGCAAATTTATATTATTAAATAAACATTTGTCATGTGTTTTTTTCAACTTTGCAATAGGTATAGCACTCTCATCAAGACAGGTCAAACAGTCACCCATCTTAAAAAACTTCAAATGTTATTTTGCCATTTACATGGTCACTGCATGGAGGGGATACATTTATTTGCAAGTGCAGCGATCCAATGAGCAGAACCAGCATGTTGCCTAAAGATATATGGACTTCTGGAGAATAATCATACATCTTTTGAAGAATGCAAAGAGAGGTGAAAATTGTCTCTTCTTCCTTTCCAAAATGGTGTTGCTGCTTTCTTTTATTTAGCAATATGCTCAGTTGCAAGAATAACATTGTCTTGATCATGGCATGACCTTTGTGAATTGAGGTATATCAATGCATTTAAATCAGCCACAGAAAGATTTCTATTCTGCCTAAAATACTGAAATTCATCCCAAGGGATGATTATATATTCCAGTTGATGACTCTTTAGGCCTCCTCTTATTTTCTTTAATTAGGTCTATTAGTTTCACAACATTGCTTTGCAGGCTAATTTCTGTCAAAACTAAATTTTGATTAGCACCCTCAAATAAACTGGATGCTACTTAGCAATGGGATTCTTTTACATTCTACTAGGAAATGGTAAGGTTCAAGAAACATTTTAAAACACTTCCTTTAAAGAAAATACTGAAATGAATTGGAAAGCAAATTTGGAAGGCAAGCAGGCCATTCAGAATGACAAATTCTAAGAATGGCAATGCTTGACCAAATCCACAGTGTGTATATATATATATATATATATATATATATATATATATATGCTGTAATTAAAGACTGGCTATCATGTAATTTCCCAGTGAAATTCAATAAAGTAATTTAAAACATGTCTGCAAAAGCAAAGTCATGGCAATTAAGGTTGAAAACAATAATAAAAGGCTATTTTCAAACATCAATAAGTTCAGAGAAAAGCAAGAAAATAAAAACAAGTCCCTCTGATATTCAACTTGAAAACACTTTGAAAAAAAAATATCAAGTGCAAACAGCTTACTATTATGAGTATATTATTATAATGATATTGCTACTACTATTGCTACTACTACTAACCTGTATTTAATTTGTTGAATCAAAGGCTTAAAAGTATACACAAGAATGATCTAGTTCAACTCTTTGTTAGTACAGAAACACACTGTTAAAGCAGGAATACATAGTCCCTGGCATGTTCCAATGAATGAGAGTTCACTATCTTTCAAGATCATGCATTCTTACCACCATAAAGTTCTTCCTATTGTTTCATTAAAATGTCTTTTCTGTAATCTGAATCCAGTAGTTTGGATCCTCTAGATCAATAGAAAACAAGCTCTCTCCGTCTTCCACATGACAGACACTCAGATGCTTAAAAGCATGATTTACCCATCTTCTCTTCTCCAGGCTATGCAAATCCACTTTCCCTAGCTTTTACACATACCCCCCTATTCCAGACTCTGATATCCTTCATAGACTGGGATATTCAGAACTGGGTACACCATTCCAGGTGAAGTCTGACCAAACAAAATAAGGAGTTCATATTGCTTCTCTTGAGCTCAATGCTATTCCACTAAATAATAATAATAATAAATATCCATGAAATATTTCTTCCCTTCCTCTTTCATTAGTGCAGAGATCCAATGATCAAAACCCTTGGTACAATCTATTGCTAACTACTATTACTACCCCTACTACTATTACTACTAATGTTCATACATTACACCAAGAAGATTCTATGCATGATTCTTCTTGTCCTCCTACAATGGGATAAAATACGCTGGAAAAAACAATTAGTCTATGGTGAATTTTATGTCTGAATGGAAACTTGAATACAAGTCCTTCAATTCTATTCTGGCCATTTCACCACACTAGTTTTGTGATGAGCTTGAAACAATTAACCTATAATATAGGTGTTATAGAACAGAATGTAAAAATAGCCATCTCTCTGTTTCAATAACACCTCCAGGAGGCAGGCAAACCCCACAAGAAAACAAAAAGAAATAAAGGCGTGTTATTACTTTTTCCCATTAACAAAAAATAGCTAGCTCAAAGTTGAGTGGACAAACAAGCTAGGGAGGGGCATGCATTTTTTGTGTGTGGGATAACTGCAGTCAATATGAGTGACATTGGAATTCTAGCAATTGAAGTTGAGAAAAAAGCAGGGGGCAGCAGGGAACTTAACAAAGATTGGATAAACTAACCTCAGTTTCCCACTACCCACCCATAGCATTATCTTCTGTTTCATAATATGAACCTGCATGTTTATCACATTGTCCATTGGCCCTCATCTTCTGAAATTACTATGGGAAGGCAACTACAAATGACTAATGCCAAGAAGCAACAGCAGCAAAGTATTTATTCAAGTATAGGCTCCTTTCTTGTTAATGTTTAAGACAATACAAGATCCTACTATACAGAATAGACACAAATAATTCTGCATTGCTCCATGTTTAGTGCTTACCCACATTTATACTAAAGGGATTTGTACAGCATTGTCTTTATTACATTAATCACCCCTTTAAATTAAGAATATTTTATATGTTTCTTAACTGAGTAATTATGAATATGGTGACATGACTTCACTCAAATTCATTAGAACATCATGAGTTAATTCCCTTTCAGTTACAACAAAAGTTCAGTACTGCCATTTATCACCTGCTACCTTTTAAAATAATTAATCATAAAATAATTATTGCTTCATTTTTAAGTCAATTAGGAATGATTAATGAATCCATATTCAGTCTTTTTCCCCTCTTCTCAAAGTCATGTAGTGTACTGAAGAAGCAATTCACAAATTGCCATCCACTTTCAGATCTACATTCTTTGTTGCCTTAATCCAGACTCCCCAAACTTCTGACAGCTGAGCCACACTGTTTCCTGGAATTAAACCAGAGGTACACTCTAGTGGTAAACTTTTGCAGAGTATAATACTAGAACAAAGAAGAATGAGAATTAGCAACTGATATTGTACACATGCATTCTTTTAACCATGCTTCCTAATTGGAAGCAGAGGCAGACAAAAAGCTATGAAGAGATGGAATGTTAGCCTCTTCCAGGGCTGGGTAAATGTTGTTGATGAGTACTTTGAGTTCATAGAAGCCCTTAATGATTTAATTAAATTATTTTCTGCAGTATATACCCTTTGGGATTTCTTGCTATAATGGTTGTGATTTTCAAAATCATTATCAGTTTCCTTAACTGTGCATCAAAAGGATGGTGGGAATGAAATGGGGGATAATAAGTTCATATTCTTTGTGTATTCCCTGCAAACATGAACATTACTATGTTGCTGAACAATGTGGTAAGTAATGAGACCACACACATATATAAGTATGGCTCCCCTGGCTTTAGTTGGTAGTCTGTTTTAAGTTGTGGCTGCAACTGCTTGTCTCCAAAATCCTGCTGGTAATCTTGGATCTAATAATAATAATATTAATAATAAAATTTATTTATACCCCGCCCTCTGGAATACCAATCTGGGCGGCTTACAATTTAAAAACATATACAGATCCATAAAACACAGAGATATACAACAAACCCCCTCCCCCCCTTAAAACAGTATTAAATCAATGATTTTTAAAATGACAAATAATAACAATACTCATTAAAATACAATACAAACCCAGAGTATGTGCCCAGCCAGAATATCCTACCATCAATGATGGGGCCACATAAGGATAACTGGGGAGGGTTATTTATACCCAAGGCCGGGTAATTAGTCTGGAAAGGCCTGCCGGAAGAGATCCATCTTGACAGCTTTTATGAAGCTGTCAAGTGATGTTAACTGACAGATCTCGTCCGGCAGGTTGTTCCAGAGTCTAGGGGCCACAACTGAAAAGGCCCCCCGGGAGGTAGCCGCAAGTCTCGATTTTTGGGGTTGCAGCAAATTCCTCCCTGAGGACCGGAGAGCGCGGGGAGGATTGTATGGGAGGAGGCGGTCCCTGAGATAGCTTGGACCCAAGCCATTTAGGGCTTTAAAGGTAATAACCAACACCTTGTACCTGGCCCAGAAGCTGATAGGCAGCCAGTGGAGGGACCTCAGAACCGGAGCAATGTGGTCCCTCCGAGATGTTCCCAAAACAAGCCTGGCTGCCATGTTCTGTACAAGCTGTAATTTCCAAACCAGGCACAAGGGTAGCCCCATGTAGAGAGCATTGCAGAAGTCAAGACGTGAGGTTACCAGTGCGTGCACAACAGTCTCAAGGTCCCCTACTTCCAGAAAAGAGTGCAGCTGGCGTATCAGCCGAAGCTGATATCAGGCGCTCCTGACCGTCGCATTAACCTGATTTGTCATCAGGAGCGACGAGTCAAGGAGCACCCCCAGACTGCGAACACAGTCACTGGAGTAGAGTGTGACCCCATCCAGGACTGGAGGTTGCAACCCGATTCTTGGTTTCGGGGCTGAGACCATGAGCACCTCCGTCTTGTCTGGATTCAACTTCAATCTGTTTTTCCTCATCCAGCCCATTACCGCCCCAAGACATTCATTGAGAGAAGAGATGTCATTGGAATTCGAGGCCGACGAATGAGACACGGAGAAATAGATTTGGGTGTCATCAGCGTACTGATAGCACCCAGCACCATAACTCCGTATTATCTCACCCAGCGGTTTCATGTAGATGTTAAATAATGTCGGGGACAAAATAGCTCCCCGAGGGACCCCACAAGTGAGGTTCCTCTTACTGGAGCTACAGTCCCCGAGCAGCACCCTCTGGGACCGACCTAGATCTAGAAGCATGCACCTTGCCACTTCTGCTACAGTGTGGTTTTTTATGTTCTGTAATTTCAGTCTGCTCAGAAAAATAAGGTGCAGTGATGTTGAATTCCTTGCTGTCTTAAAAATTTCTCTATTAAGTGCCCTCTGAATTCACCACTGTTATTTTTTTTAAGAGTCCCTGGAATTCTCTGAGGTAAATGTAGTTCTACTGGATCAGTGGCAATCTGTGAGTACCGAGGACGTGGACAAGCTGCTTGGTAAGGTGAGGAAGACGACTTGCCCTCTCGACCCTTGCCCATCATGGCTGGCCGTCCAGGGGGGAATGCATTGATGAGATTCCTCACGGATATCGTCAATGCATCCTTCAGGGAAGGACATGTTCCATCGTGTTTAAAGGAAGCGGCGGTTAGGCCGCTCCTAAAAAAGCCTTCCCTGGACCCCCTGGATATGAAGAACTACAGGCCTGTTTCATTGCTGCCATTTTTGAGCAAGGTGATCGAGAGGGCGGTTGCTCTTCAGCTCCAGGCAGTCTTGGATGAAGCCGATTATCTAGACCCATTTCAAACCGGCTTTAGGACAGGCTTTGGGGTTGAGACTGCCATGGTTGCCTTGACCGACGATCTGCGTCTGAGCATCGACAGGGGTAGTGTGACCCTGTTGGTGCTCCTAGACCTCTCAGCGGCTTTCGATACTATAGATCACGGCATCCTCTTGGACCGCCTGAGGGGGTTAGGTATCGGGGGCACTGCTTTGCAGTGGTTCTGGTCCTTCCTCTTGGGTCGGTCCCAGAGGGTGCTGCTTGGGGACTGTAGCTCCAGTAAGCAGGACCTCACTTGTGGGGTTCCTCAGGGGGCTATTTTGTCCCCGATGTTATTTAACATCTATATGAAGCCGCTGGGTGAGATAATATGGAGTTATGGTGCTGGGTGTTATCAGTACGCTGATGACACCCAAATCTATTTCTCCGTGTCTCGTTCGTCGGCCTCGAATTCCAATGGCATCTCTTCTCTCAATGAATGTCTTCAGGCGGTAATGGGCTGGATGAGGAAAAACAGATTGAAACTGAATCCAGACAAGATGGAGGTGCTCACGGTAGCGGCCCCGAAACCAAGAATTGGGTTGCAACCTCCAGTCCTGGATGGGGTCACACTCTCCTCCAGTGACTGTGTTCGCAGTCTGGGGGTACTCCTTGACTCGTCGCTCCTGATGACAAATCAGGTAAATGCGACAGTCAGGAGTGCCTGCTATCAGCTTCGGCTGATACACCAGGTGCACACTTTTCTGGAAGTAAGGGATCTCGAAACTGTTGTGCACGCACTGGTAACCTCATGCCTAGACTTCTGTAATGCGCTCTACTTGGGGCTACCCTTGTGCTTGGTTCGGAAGCTTCAGTTGGTACAAAATATGGCAGCCAGGCTTGTTTCTGGTACATCTAGGAGGGACCACATTACTCCGGTTCTGAGATCCCTCCACTGGCTGCCTATCAGCTTCCGGGCCCAGTAAAAGGTGTTGGTTATTACCTTTAAAGCCTTAAATGGCTTGGGTCCAAGCTATATCAGGGACCGCCTCCTCCCGTACAATCCTCCCCGCGCTCTCCGGTCCTCTGGGAGGAACTTACTGCAGCCTTTAAAATCTAGGCTTTCAGCGACCTCCCAGAGGGCGTTCTCTGCTGTCGCCCCCAAACTCTGGAACGACCTGCCGGATGAGATCCGTCAGTTGACATCATTAGACAGCTTTAAAAAAGCTGTCAAGACGGATCTCTTCCGGCATCCTTTCCAGATTAACCATCCCGGCCCAGGCTTCCTGATCCCCTCATTCCTCCCGTGGCCCCATCTTTAGTGATGGTTGAGGATCTCCAGAGGGACATCAGGGTTTTTAGGTGGTTTTTAATTATGGTTTTATGTTCTTATATTGTGCTTTTAATTTGTTATATTGTTTAATACTTTCTTAAGGGGGGGAGGGATTATAATGTTTAATGTTATATTTTAATCTTGTCATATTTTATTGTTGTCAACCGCCCGGATTGGTTCGCCACAGGGCGGTATACACATTATTATTATTATTATTATTATTATTATTATTATTATTGCTTGTCATAAAACCTGATACCCTGTTCCTCAAATCCTGCATCCTTTTCTGTGGCAGCTGACATAACTGGTTAACAGTATCAGTTTCAATACCCCAAAACATAAATTGCTGCATGGAACCCTCCATTGTCTCTGGTACTAGTGGAACCCCTCAATTAATCTGCTAATACATCAAATGCTGCCAACAGGGCTGCAAACTGACATGTACCAAAATATCCAATAAACAAAAAGTTACAGATAATGTGCCACAGCTCCAGATTTCATCCTCATGGTCCATTCAAGCAATGGACTTCAAAGCCACACAAGTCACTGATAATCCCATAAGAAATGCATTGTTCATATATACATGCCCTCAACACAACATCCCAGGGGCTCAAAACCTTTCAAATGTACTGGCAGCATGTGAAATGCAGACTTGATGTTGCATTTTGTTAACTCTACTCCAATGGACCTCCCTTACAGCATCAAAAGTTGTGTTTTGCACCATACCCAACTCAGAAGGGATATCATTGTTAACTATCTTGTCATTTGGGTATGAGATATAGTGAATAATCCTAAATTCTCTGGGCACCTTCTTAGGCATCACTCCCAATGGTGATGCCCTCAAATTAGAGACCAGTGGTGTTGGGAAAGGGTCAACCACTCTCCCTTCCATTACTTCCTCCTGAATCTTAGCTCTAGCCACCTGCTACAAAACCCTGACTGATTTCAAATTGGTAGTCTTGTAGAGAACCAGATATCTTGAAATGGAATCCAGAAACCCTTCATAGACCCATCTTCTAATTAATGTTCTATCTGTCTGTCCAGGTAATCATTTGAACACCAATCTGTCCACATTAATTGGGCTGAGCCCCTTTGGGAGGTAGAAAGGGACTTCCACTATCCTTTTGACCATGCTGCAGGTCCCCACCACTGCCTGCCAATATCTGCCTCTTGGGACAGTTATGAAAGCAGTGACCTCCCCCTTGCACTGGCAGTGGAATCTAAGCCCCTACAGTAAGCCTCTGCCAGAACTGGGGTGAGTGTGAGTGGAATACATTATACAGAATCCTTCACCATGGCCTAGGGCCACATAAGCTGTGTGATTGGTAGAATGCCAGGAATCCCTGTAGAACTACTCAGACCTTTCACCACAACTTGAATGGGGAGGGGGTAGTAAAATCCTGATTTCTAAGGCTAACTATATCCTACATACAGGTCAGAGTGTACATCTGGAAGCCTGGAAGTAGTCAACTTCTAGAGGCATTTGGGTCTTCTGGGCCTGTACCAGACCTAGTGATAATCTCACCTGCCACCACCTGTTGAAATTTCTGGATAGCCAGACATAAGCTGGAGCCACATATATTGCCTCATCACCCTCACCAAGAGTCCCAGGTCTGGGTGGCTATCCTTGTTGAAGCCACTACTCTAAAAGGTCAAGATGTGCCAGAATTTCATAGCCATCTGCCTCTGCTTAGACATGCTAGAAGCCTTTCTTGGGGGATGAGATACCTGTCTGGGGCCATTTCTGATTGTTCAATGGCCATGATCCTGGCTAGTATGGCTCCCAAGGAATTCTCTCATCTGCAGCAGCATTTGATGAGGAAGAAATCTTAACAGAGCACTTAGGGGTTGTTCTTTAGCAGGACCCTTGCCCTTAGAACAACTACCATTCTTTGTGGAATCTGTAGCAACAAGGACACAAGTCTCATCCTAGTCCAAAACCACTATAAGGAATCTCACCTCTCAGCTAAAGCATATGAACTAAAAAAAAAAAAGTGGTAATGAGGTGGACAAGGGACACACTGTATGGGCTGGGCCTAATAAGGCAGCCTATAGACTGATAACAAGGGAAAAGCCTCTGCCACACCAAGCACCCCCTTCAGCTAAGCACATCCCACTGGCCACCCAATAATATTGCAACATAAGCAGGGATACACAAGTAAGCAAGACCCAGTAAAAGAACACTAGATCTGGTAGTGCCTCTAGAGGCTGACTACTTCTGGGCTTCCAGGCACACACAGTGGCTCTTGTCATGTGGTTCCTTTCATCTTCCCACTGTGTGGTCACCAAGGCCACAAACAAAAACAAGGAAGGGCTAAAGGGAGGAGGGAGGAGGGAAAAAGAAGAGTGGTCTGCCACTTCCTGGTAATAGTTATGTGGTCCTCAAACAGAATAATCCCTCCATCCCACAAGGGAAGCTTCCTCCCCCAGGACAATCAATTTTTTAAAAAAGGAATTTGGCAAAGCAACCCTCCCAGGTGTCCCCTGAATAGAAAACATCCTTGAACAAGCCCCTATTGAGCAGTTGTTGGCTAGCTAGCTTCACTGTGCCCAAACAGCAAGATCAAGCACCCTCTGGATGGCCGAACAAATACTCAGTCACAAGCAACATGTGTTGATGGACGTGGAGCAAAGCAGAGAAGAACACAAACTTTTGAATTCTCTTTTCACCAACTACTCATGGAACATCTACCTCACAAAGTTGTCCACCTTGAGCTTTTAGGAGCAAAAGAGGTGTGGATGTGGGGCATTAACTGAACTCTGTTTCCACCTTCACACTGTCCGTAATGGTGCTGAGCACCATGAGGCCAGCAAATGTGACCCCACACACACACACAGCTGTGCCAGACCAGAGAGTGATGTTTAATTCTTTTTGTGCAATTCTCCATCATTTCCATGTGGCCTCATAGAATTTTCCTAGTTGATTATGACCATAGCATTTTATTCCACCATTCAGTTTCTACTGCTTTTGAAGCCTTTTGAGTCTTAAAATGTAACCCAGAATTTCAGATAAAGTGAAGATATTTTCTACAACAAATAAAGTTTCCTCCTAACTCCTTGTTAGGATGCCTTATACTATTACTATTTTGTCTTTTTATAATTTTTGAAAGGTCACCCTACATGTACCTACACTGAGTCTAAAGAAATTCCTCCTCAGTTCCTTATGGGTCTCATTTTTCTATAAATTCCTCCCCCCCCCCCCATGTCTATCAGTTTTACCACATGACACAAGCACAAATAACCTTACATTTCTTATCTTTTCCTCCCTTTTACATTAATTGTGGATACCAATGTAGGGAAACAACATATTTACTTGTTTCTTCTATGCTCTTAATTCTGTCTCACTGGGGTATAGGTTTGCTTAGTTCCTGAATTTCTGGATGCCTTCTACCATAACTACTTTGTAGTCTTTTTAATAGAAACAGGAAATTGAACCTAATGTTTCTTATCACTTTGCCCCCTGATATCACAGCAGTACATTTTGATCTGTGGGTAGTATTTTTAAACATGTTAAAATATGGAACACTATGTACATATCTGAAGCACTGGCCTAAAATTTTTATTGAGCTGCTAATGTATTCTTTTCCCTGTCTATCTCATCACAGTTGATGTGATCTTCTAATAGCAAAGTTTCAGGTTATCACTTGACACACTGTTAAGACACTTACTTTCATACTCGGTTCAGACTTTAATGGAATAGTCTGAAAAGGTTTTAGCAAAACTTACCATTTTTTTTTCTAAAATTCAGCTTTTGAGCTTTTGATCTTAAATGTTTGGTTGTTCTGACTTCAGATTATGGATGTGAACAAACCCACTTGTACCAAACCAAGGAGTAAAAGAAAATGATAGAATTATTTATTACACAGCCATATTGGCTCATAGCCATGATCTGTGAAGAAGAAATTGTTAAGGAAAGATGTAGGTCATGCTGAAGGATCCTCAGAGTAATAATTTTACTATCAGAGCAAGCAAGATGGCATCCTTCACCTGCTCCCAAACCCATACCACATCCAGAAGCTATCCAAGTGACTGGGCATTGAACAAATGAACAATGTCAACAGGACTGGATCGTTCAATGCACATGAAGGGAGCATGCTAGTGGTTCAGGCCTGGTCATGTGGTGGTGGACGCAGCTAGATCCTCAAAATCTCACCAATCAGATCAATATCTACATTCCCTTTAAATGTCCTTAAACCTTGGTCTATCAGGAAATTAACAGGAGAACAAGTTGCAGTTTTCACCTAATATTTATGCTAATTATGCTGTCCTCAGTGTCACAGCTTATGAGCCACATTCTTATAAGTACATTTCTATACCACTTATCAGTGCACTTAAGCACTCCCTAAATGGTTTACAATATATAAACTAATTGCCCCTAACAAGCTTGTTGCTCATTTTAGTGACCATGGAAGGATGCCAGGCTAAGTCAACCCTGAAACTCCTGGATGGTAGAACTCACAACCTTGCAACTGTGAGTAAGTGCAGTGCCAGCATTTAACTACTGTGCCACCAGGCTCCTTCTTATAACAAACTTACACCTCTATTAGAATTATATAGCAAAACATTACATTCCCCCTTCTAGCATGTTTGTTTAACCTTAGTTTTAAACTTTCTGTTGGGTATTAGCTAAGCTTCATCAAGAGAGGAATCTCTTACCACTTGCAGGAGTTCAGGTTATCAGTGATTACGTGGAAACAGCATCCTAAAGGTGGACCTCAGCTTTGCCAAGAGCAACAACTGGAGTTTTGCTGCTCAAAAGGCTTGTGTTTTATACCCTCTCCAGCCTTTGTTTAGCTGATCATCTAAAACAGTGATTCCCAAACTTTGGTCCTCAGGTGTGTTGGACTTCAACTTCCAGAAGCTCCAGACACATTGGCCAACAGTCAGGAATTCTGGGACCAAACCAGAAGTCCAAAACACCTGGAGGAATAAAGTTTAGGAACCACTGATCTAAAAGAACTACCCCCCTCCCCAATTATCACATCCAGTCAAAGTTATTTGCACTGGCACAAAGGACACGAGACACCTCTTTTGGGATTTAAACAGGCCACAACTTTTATTTAGCTGTACAGGGTCTATTTACAAACCAATAAACATTAACAAATTTTTCACATGTGTAAGTGAAGGTGTAGCCCCCCAAATTGGTGGTCCTTCACCGCACGTGACAAAATAAGTAAACAATAATATCAACAAATTTACAAGCTCCTCCCCTCTGCAAATGACATCATATTATGTCATATGACCTCATGCAATTAATGACATCATCCATTTAACTGCAAAAGTCATTTCCTTTAAATTTGTCTTATGCCAATTTTCCCCCCAATTAATTTAAATAGCCAGATTAAATTTTCCTGTGGGGTGGGGGTCATTACCTGCTCCTAAGTACAAAACAAACAATTTTAAATTATAGACCCTACCCCTAAGTTGTGACAAAGCAATTAACAAGAACAACATGAATTATCACACCATGACCTATTCCCAAATCAATTTTAATTAATAATTTCAGGGAGGGCGAAAAACCCCAGGGAAGCACCCTGGGAAAAAATTCCCTCCCGGCCCCTGAAGGCGACCAGCCTAAGCTTGAGAGTAACGATTCATAACTTCTTAATAAAGGGTGGATGGGTTGGGTTACTCAGTTCAAACTTGAAAATGGCTGCCTCCACATGGCAGCACAGAGCTATAAAGAACAAACTCTCATCCCAATTCTCGTGAGACCAGTAGCACCACGAGACTTGGAGTAGTAACCAAACAACCCAATTGGACAAGGCACACAGGTGTTCCCATTCCCCTGCGTGCCTTGACCAACCAGGCATCTCATGTCCTTATTTGGTCAGCACAACAAGAAACCCCTCCTGACTCGTCGGGTGTGTGTGTGTCTTTATAATTATAACCACCTGTGGTACCGTAGGAGCTGTTACCATCCTGTAAGACAGGGGTAGGCAACCTTTCCCCTTTAAGGGCCGAGGGACTTCAGCTCCCAGAATCCCAGGAGCTATTGGCCAACATAGGACTATTGGCCAACATGGCTGAGGCTTCTGGGAGCTAAAGTCCCTCGGCCCTTAAAGGGGAAAGGTTGCCTACCCCTGCTGTAAGATATTCTTAATTAAAGTGACTGAAAGTCTTTGGAAATTATCACACAGTGAATTGCCATCAGGATACATGGAGGATCTAAAACTCAAAGATGGAACCTATCACATTGCTGCTCCATTTAGGCAGCCCATATGCAACCTGTGCTTCTCCAGGCTTCTCTTGAACCTTTTCAAAAATGGGATTTTCCTGTTTTTGAAAAGCTGTGTAAGAAGCCCAAGGAAGCCTGGGTTGTATACAGGTTGTCTACTACCTGGCCACAGAGCAATGCAATAGGATCTATCTTTCAGTTTTAGATTTTGCATGTACTCTGGAGGGACTTCACTGTGTGATAATCTCCTTCCTTTCTAGATTACAATTGTACATCTGTTTTACTGGCATTAGGCCAGTACCCTTATACTGTTGGCATTATTATAAGCCAGTCATTTACTTTTATTTTCCTTCATACTTTCAAACTTATCAATTATGTTGGCCAGCACATGTCTATGTTCATGCTACTATCTGACAAATATTTATTACAGCTTCAAGAACTTAAATTAGGCAAACAAAACTCTTACAATCAGCCAAACCTGTAATAGGGCTACACGTGGATACTCTTAATTGTGACTCCATTCCCCAGTAGCACTATCTCATAACAGCATTATTCCTGGAGAATTCCTAATCAGGAATTATGTATGCCATGGTTTCTTCTTCTCTTATCACTTTAGAATCCTGTGTTACCAAATGGCACCAGAAACAGTCATACCACAAGAGCTCTACTACTTAAGGAAGCATTGGGAGGGTCTCTTTATCATTATCATCAGTACCACTGGCAATTAGTTTTAATCCAGTATAATCTGGTATTACAAATGCAACACATCACTGTTACAACCAAATATTCAAATAGGCAAAAACTGATTTTTTCTTAGACCTGGATTAACTCCATGCAGTTCTGCATTTAATAAAATAGCAGGCCCACACTACAATGAATGACTCGAGGTGTTTATATATCTGCTGAATTATGAATGATTTTTACATTTTCAGCAGGGTAATTTTCTCGCAAAAGGGATTTCTATCTTTGCTCACTGAGCTGAAAATCTGCTAAATTATGCTTTGCTTTCTGAACTCAGCTTTGGCATCATTGTCTCTCCAAAAAACTGTTAGTGTGGATATTCTAAGAAATTGCTTGTGCATTATGTTTAAATTAGCTGTCATTATTATTTGCAAAATAATGAGACTGAGAGGAGATCATGTCATTAGCAACAGCTTTTGCATCAGGATCATATTTTCTCCTCTGTTTACCGCTAAATGTGCATTTTACCTAAAGAAGGAGGGAGCAACTGAATAATGATAAATGAATTAGGAGTGATATTACTTTGTTATGTCTTAGAAAGAGAAAGTCCTGGTGTAGTATGCGCAAGTAACACTCACTGGAATGTAACCTCTTTTATATAAAGTTTAATCATGCACAGCTTGCAGACAGTCCTGATTCAGCTAAGGGAACAACAGTTATTTGCTGTCTAGGTCTGAACCAAAACAAAAAACAAAAAGCCCTGCTTGATAACAAGCATGCCATGTAACATTGTCAATTCTTACATTTTCACAGTTTACAGAGCTTTGATAAAAAGAATGTGGAATAACTGGAAGCAGCCAGCAGCACTAGACACAAACCACTGAGATAATGTAGGAGCCTATCTTCTCAGAACAGGTGTCTCAGGTAATCTTGGCAAATGAGGGCCAATTCATGTTACCCTATTAATGCATGAAAATGTATACAATTCAATAGAAGAACCACAAGTTTTACTTTATTCATTTTTTAGAAGTCCACTTCTCTAATCTAGCAACTTCCTTCTCCTGATGCAAAGGTAGCCCTTAAAAAAAAAAATAGATGAAGATGAAAAGATGATGCAGATGGCCAGTATTAATACAGTTGGGTGTGTTTGATTCTGATGTTCTCCATGGCATAGGTATCCATTAGTGATTTGTATTATGGTTGCCATGTAGTTAGGGCAAATGGATATGATGCATCCATAGAAACCTATAACTCCTTGGTTAACAGATTTCTTTAAAAAAAAAAAAAGATTATGGGGCTTTGCAGACAGTGCAAAGTGCTGTCTTAGAGCCAAGGAAGGGGAGGGGAAGCCAGTCACACCTTGAGGAAGGAGCACTATTTTAGCACTCCTTCCAGGGCCAGAAAAAGAGTGGATTGGGGCCGAGGTGTAGGCAGCCTTGGCCCCAATCCACCGCTTCTCAGCACGGCCCACAGCCACCCATCTGCATCCCCCCTATGTTGGGCTGCCCCAATCCCAAGAGTTGTAGGGCCATCCAATTCTCTAGTTTAGTAAAAATATGTTTGTCTATGTGTTGTCCTTGTACAACATCGGTGCACCAAAAAGGACTGGGGAGAGATGGTGCACTGATGCACTTTGGGTCCATTGTGCCAAGGAAGGGAGTGGAACATTGACACTGATGAGCTTGCTTGTTATACAAGCTCAGAGAAAGATTTGAACAAGGCCTAGGAAAGACAACAAAATAAAACCTGTTTGAAGGCTAGTGGTGAACCTGCCACAAGGCTGAACAGCAACACAGAACCTGGGAAAATTCCTGTCATGCCATTTGTGCATGTGTGATGTATGCAAGCCTGGAGGGCATAGGGAGGATGGCATCAACTGCTGGAGCAAGTGAGTGCATTTAGCTGCCCCCCCCCCCCAGCTAATGAAAAGTTTCCTCCTCCTGCCAAAATATGGGCAATTGCCCTCAAACTAATTTCCACCAGCAGCTTACCCAGAAGCAGTTTGACCTACCACCCAAATCACATGGTCCCAGTTCCTGGTCTTAGGTTTCTGTTTAGTTTTGTTTGATGATGCTGATCAGACAAACCACATATAGATCACCACACAGAATGGGGTGTGATTGGTCACATGAGTCTAGTGATAGTACACAATAAATTGAAGTGCTCCTACACAAACTTAGAGAGGCTCTGGAAATGATTTCCTGAGTCATAAGTATGCTTTCCCACTTGCTTTTCCTCTGAGGATTACACAGTTTTGTGAGGTGGCAAATACATTGTGGATACAGACTTACACAGCACTAGGCACTACAGGGGAGAACTCACCTGTCCTGGCTTCCAGTGGGAAACACCATGATGCCAGACATGGGAGGATAGAGTTAAATGGTTCATAAGCTCTGCTTGCTCCCCTTCACTCTCTATTTGGGAGTGGTGATTTTTTTAACTGCCTTGTGATTTGAGCAATGGGAGGGCTGGATCAGGCAGCTGACTAGTAAGGACTCTAAGACCTAATAGACCCAATTATGCTGGCTTAGACCCCTATAGGCCTGATAAGCCCAGACATGTTGTTGTTTGACCTGGTTGACCTGGTTAGGCCATTTTAAGTTTGGATATAATTAGCTAGAGGCCTCGGCAGATGGCTAATAGAGCCTTCTCCGAGGCAAGGAAGAGGAGGGGCAGCCACACAATCGGTGCCCCTTCCTCCTCCCGAGGTTGCCCTCGGAGCTGCCAGCCCTCCACATGGCCAGCGCTCCTAGGGCAACCTCCCGCCGCAGCATGCTGCGGTGGAAAAGTCAGTGAAAGTGTGCTCTACGCATTTGGGGCGCACTTTCACTGACTTCTGAAAGGAGCGCTGATTTAGTGCCCCTTTCAGGGGCACCAATGGTGCACCGTGGTTCGAATGCCTCGCTCCCGTCCCGCGGCATCCTGGAAGCTCTCATCTGTTTTCCCCCTAGGTCTCTTACATCAGGGGTAGGCAACTTTTCCCCTTTAAGGGCTGAGGGAATCCCAGGAGCTATTGGCCAACATGGGACTATTGGCCAACATGGCTGAGGCTTCTGGGAGCTGAAGTCCCTCGACCCTTAAAGGGGAAAGGTTGCCTACCCCTGTCTTACATGATAAGCCCAACTTGGCTCCAGTGAAGGGGTTATAGCAGGGGTAGGCAACCTTTCCCCTTTAAGGGCCGAGGGACTTCAGCTCCCAGAAGCCTCAGCCATGTTGGCCAATAGTCCCATGTTGGCCAATAGCTCCTGCAATTTTGGGAGCTGAAGTCCCTCGGCCCTTAAAGGGGAAAGGTTGCCTACCCCTAGGTTATAGGCTCAGTGAAGCCTTAATGTGCAGTGAAACCCCATGAAGCCTTGTTCTGAAACATCTGGGCTTCTTAGTGGTTTAAATGTTGGACCAGTGATTAGTCCCAGTTACTAATAATGAATTCCAGGAAAGTAAATGGGAGGGAGGTCAAGGGAAAAGGTCCAGCTAAGCAGCAACCAGGCAAGTGTCCCCTTTCAATCTTGTCTGATTCCTCAGATGAAGAAGAGGAAAGGAGACAATTGTCTGCTAACTTGGCCAGACTTGAAGCTCTGGAGAAGGCTCAAGTCCCTCCTAAACAGTCCACATTAAATGGGAAACCAGATCTGAGATTATGGCAAGTCTTACTAAATTGATTTTGGCTCATACAGATGCTTTGGGGAAATGGAGCCAATGAAAGGATTGTGCTTTGCTTGGGGAAGTGGAGGAGGTTCTGAAGGTGGCATCTTCATTGGTCATTTTTATTTCATGTGAGCCTCCTGACACTAACACCATCATATATGTTCATATAATTAGCTATTGGGGAGGGGAAGAGATTTAGAACATTCCAAATAGACAGCCATCTGTTGGCTATAGCCATAGAAGAATGGGCCCCACAAGAGGTGGACATTCCCTACAACATAGTTTATATTTAGGACTATTCCAAGTGACTCCTTCACATTGTTATTCCCAAGGGGACTACCTCCTGCAATGGTTTTATGGAGATTTAGGAGGTATACAGTAGGCTACAAGAAATGGATACAGTACAGCCCAATATGGTGCTATTCCATATGGGATGCAGACATTTCCCTTGGAGGACCATTTATTATAGGTCTTGAGGGACACAATCTTTTCTGGTGAATATGTGAACGTCTTCACTCTTCTTTATTGTGATTTGTAGGGAAAAAGGCTAAAGACAAGTTGAATGATGAGGATGAGAAATTACATAGGGATAAGGTAGACAGAACCTGGGGGAAAAGGTTGCATTAGGTTTTTTTTTTTATCTCTGGGGATGTTATTTTGTTCCTCCATTATATGAATATTATTTACCAGGCCTACATGGATTTCTGAGGGCTAACCTGGTTCCTTTATGACAAGTATTTTTGCATGAGGACAGCAATTAATCCAGCCCTTAGACAGGACCAGATGCAGCTACAATTGTGGATGCAGATTATGACACCTGCTAAACCAGCTCAGAGCAAATGTAGTTAAGTTTAGTAAAATGTGTAGGTTGGTGTTAGCAATAAGGTACAGGGTGCAGCTGGCCAGCAGCACAGGCTGTTGGGATGGGAATTTGGGGTCCAGAGTGCCTGCACACACTGGCCTTGCAAGTTCCACCGAGGACTACACAAGGATCTGGAAATAGAATAAAGTTAAATGACAGTGTCTGTTCCCACTTGTTATTGCACTATGTTGTTCCTTTTCTGTATGTGCTCTATCATCTCTTAGTGTAGCACTACTTTTCATTAATAGAGAATAACCATTAATAGACATCAATATCACTGTTTTTCCATGATTATGTATGTATGCTGCAGTGTGAAAATCACATGGTGCAAACTGGGTGCAACTGCAACAGCTTAACTTCCTTTCTTCTCCTGTCATGCCGCTATACTTCTGGTAGAGGGATGAAGAAGGATGCTCTTCATGTGCAGCTGAAGAAAAAAGAGAGAGGAGGGCAGTGTCAACATATGCTGTGCAGAAAAAGGGGACTGTAAACATTCACCATCAAGGCAGGACTGTCATATTAACATAAAAGTGTTGTAAGAAGTTGTTTAATATTGTTATATTCATGAGAATATGAATTATGAGAATAAAGTGCTAAAGCACGCTTGTGTGGTAGTATCCCAAGCTGCAGCCTATTAGCTGGGAGGGGGGGAAGTTTAGGGAAAACTTTCCTTTTCAAGGCAGATGGTGCCCTTTTTGATCTAAGAACTTTATTTCAGTAGTTGGGTTGGAATGTGTTGTGAGATATACGATCTGTAAAAAGTGGCAGATTGTAGGCCCCTTTACATCTCCTCCAGTACTCATGCTGAAGTTGTCACCCTGGGAGTTGTTCCAAAGAAGTTACCTGTGGAATAGAGGCTTAGTCATCCTTTGTCTTTTCCTAGGGATGAATCTCCATTAATGATACCATTCCTGTAGAACTTTGCACTGTATGTTCTACATATTTTGATGCAACAGTTCAGGAGATGTGCAGGAGTACAGGTGGGGTTGAATTGGCAAAATATGACATTAAATCTGCATTTCCTCTTTTTCCAGTTCGTCTACAGAACATTGAGTCACTGGGCTTTTTCTTTTGACTGCCTTTTTTTACATGGACTGGGCATTTCCCATGGCATGTTCAGTGTTATGTAATGTCTTTGAAAAGTTCAGTACTTTTCTTGAATGAACCCTTAAGCTTAGGTCTGGGGAAAAAAGAGTTATTGGTTATTTGGATGATTTCTTGTTGATAAGGAAACCAAGAACAGGGCTGTGTGCTTTCTTGATGAAAGGGGTTATTCAGTGACATCAGAATTGGGTGTGCCCTCAACCCAAAAAACAGAGGGACCCGGTCAATGTTTGTTTTCTCTGAGTATTGAGATAGACACCATGGAACAACACTGTAGATTCTCTGAGCAGAAGCATAGTGATTTGCCGGAGAGGGTTTAGGCATTACAAGGGGCCTATTGGACATTTAAACTTCATGTGCAGGAGTTGGAACCTGCACATACAGTGTTTGAAGGCATACCTGTGATTCTATATGTGGAATACATAAACTTCATCATAGGATTAGGATTATTCAAGGGATTAAGGAGGATTTGAGGATCTTGCAGGAATTTCTTTCTCATTTTAATTGAATTTATTTTTGGATGGATAAACTGAAGATACAGAATGCTTTATCTTCAGATGCAGTGTCTTCATTATAATATTATTTTAATGGCTCTCCATGTTGCTGGGGTGGGTAATCGGATTGCTGATTCTCTCTTGTACCAGTGGAATGAATCATTATCCTCTGAGGTCCTGAAAGGGTTAAAAGGCACTTGGTCAACCATTTGTACCTCAGATTATGAGGCCATTTTGTTCAATGCAGCATCTTTGACTGTCTTTTTTGATGACTTGTGGGTTAGTGAACTGGTTGTATTGTCTATGAAGATGTTAGGCCTTTGTCTTGATATAGCTTTATGACCTATTTGTGCTTTACAGAGTTATGTGTGGGTTAGGAGATCCAGACTGGTTTCTTTATTTTATCATGCTAACATTTCATCCATTACGAAATTCCAATTTTGGACTTACCTCCAAGGCCTTGCAACACTTAGGTCTGCAAGGGTTAAATTTAAGATTTGAGGTGTTTCTATGGCTTTTACAATGGGTCTGGATGTGCTATCTATCCAGTGATTTGGGCAATGGAGATCCCTTGGCATATAAGAGATGTGTCTGATCTTGCAAGTTTTGAATAGTGCCCCATTAACTAATATTGTTGTCCTTTTCAAATTCTAGATTTTCACTGAAGAGGCACTTGGTCCTGATCTGTGACCATAGTGTGGTTTATGGGTCAGTGTGTCAGGCCTGGAATTGCCATTTTGAGGCTCATCTGGGGCCAAGTGACCAGACCATAGTAGAGTGACCTAGGAAAAGAGGTTACATTAGCATGTTTTTTCCCCCTGTTATTCTTGGGGAGCACAAGGGGCCACTGTGGAGAGCAGGCAGAATTATGCCATGCTAGCAACAGCCAATCAGGAGTGTGCTGATGACAGCCAATATAATTGTGTGCAATAGATGATAAAGAATTCCGTTGCTGACAGTTGGAGTCAGGGACTGTGAGGGCTAAAGTTCAGAAGGAAGGGACTTAGTTCTAGGACTGAACTCAAAGTGAGGGAGTTTTGGGGATAGTTTTGGGGATAGTTTTGAGGGCTAGTATAGAAATAAGGTTGGAAAGACCACAATAAATAATGGCGGTGTGAGGGTCCTAAAAGAGAATATCTGGTATTTTCTAGAGTTAAAGAGTGTGTAACAAAGTATAACAAAAACAAGTAAATGCAACATCATAACAAATAAAACATTGTTAATCATCATTCAAATAAAGTTTTATAGTTATTTAATTAAAAGCCTGTCTGAACCTGGACTGAATTTCCATGCTACTAAGAAATAAATAAACTAAGGTTGAGGAGTAAACCTCTTGATATAATTAACATATTGGAGCAGAGGTGTGCTGCCACATTAAGGAAAGTAAGTGGTGCTCATGACAGCCTCCTCATATTTTGATCATGCACTTGGGAGCAAATGAAATAGGTTTGTTGAAGGGAAAGGCCCTTAACTTTCAGGCTTTGCATACCTTCTTGGAATAGATGGCTGGTATTATTATTAATGTGGTCAGCCATTCTCCCTTACCAAGTTTTTCAGGGGTGAGGATGATTCCCAGTGCATTTATACAGCCTATTAAAGGGTAAATAGGGAAATTTGAAATGTCTTGAATAGAGGGTTGGATCACTTTCTTCTACATTGCAATGTAACTTTTCATCACCCAAGCTCTACAGAACTAACAGTGTTCATTTATTGGAGGAAGGTGATATGATATTAGTAGAGAGGAGAGAAAATAAGAGTTGCAGTGAGTAGCTTGGAATCCTTTTGGTGAAGGGAAGGGCTCTGGAACTACCTATGTCCTGGGACCCAGGGGATAGGGAAGGAGATTACCTTTAGGGGTGGCCAAAGGGCTTTGCTCTCACTTAATTTCTGTGGACATGAGGGTCCTCAGGTCTGCCTTCCAATAAATGGCCAGACAGAGAGCAATCCAATTACTAGGTTGCCCTCAGCACTCTGGTGGTTCACCCAAGGGCTGAGGAAAAATCAAGGTGTGGTGCCTGATTCAGCTAGCTCCCTTCCTTGCTCCTTTACAGCTAAAATAGGTTCTAAGTTAAATAAAGTGACCCTTATTCAGCCTAGTTCTCTGTGTCTGGTCTTGTTATTCCATGGTTAGTGATTCAGATATGCTACTAGATGTCTCATCTCCTCATTGCAGAACTTAAAATTCACATCATACTCTTTAAATGAACATGGCTCTACTAAACGTATGTGTTTGAGCAACATACAGTTGCTTGATAGTAACTGGAAAGGGTTAATGCAGGGGTTGGCAAACTGCAGCCCGCAGGCCAGAACCAGCCCGCGAGGCCTTGGAACCGGCCCATGGCCGGTCCTGCTGTCATTGCTGCCACCGCATGCACACAACGGCAGGTGCCATTTTGGAACACCAAACAGTGCCGGCGTCATGCACATGTGCACGAGGGCAGGGCCATTTTGCATTCCAAAACAGCACCCCACGTCACTCACGCATGCACAAGGCAGCTGGCACAATTTTGGAATGCCACGGCGCCGGCGTTGTGTGACGATGGGAGTAGTGTGCATGTGCACACACGCACGCACACACATGCACCTCCGGCACTATTTCCCCCCCCCCCTTCAGCCCGCCGATGATTTGTCGACCCCTGGTTAATGTTTTAGGACTTTTGGGGGCTGAACTTGTTCATGAACAAGCTTACAGGGTTCTCGTGTGTTCCAAACAAATCATATCTAGCTGATTGTTTCCATGCACATAGCTATTTGTAATTAAGGATGGAGAAATCTCTGTTTTGCTTTCTCCTGCATTTATATGTTTTAAACCTGAAGTTTTTCCCTGCCACCACAGGGGATATGAAGATATTTGGAACTTTGATAAATTATTCAAAAACAATAAAAATAAAAGTCTAGTCATTCAAAAGAAGAACAGTCCAGATGTGGAACATTACTTTCCTTCTAGTCAACAATTGACTAAATCATTCTGCTATGCAGTGGGAACAAATGAAAATTTGAATCATTACTATATAATAATTGCAGAACTGGCTTGTTAGTGGAACAACTTGTGCAGTTAAGCCCCCACTTCTTTTCCTTTTTCATCTTATTGTTATTTTTATTCATAATTTGTCTGAAACTGGGAATATATATTAACCAGAAGTGTAAAACATTATATTTTGGATTATAAGTCCCAGAATTCTCCAGCTGGCAAGGTTTCTGGAAATTAAGGAAAGAAACTAAAAATGAAACAAAACAAACAAAAAAGCATAATGTCCTATTTGTGGAATTGTAGTATAACCCCCCCCCCACACACACACACACACACTGTGTTTTTAAGCTTCCAAACTTTGGAAGAAGAAAATTGCTCATATTTGTGACATTAATCACGATAGAGAACAGTTTTATGTAATTTGTGAGTCAGTCACAGCATGTCTCAGTGATTTCATTCTCTATGTTTAGCTTAGCGTTATCAACTCTGAAATAGAAATGAGAAGAGTATTCAAAATATTGAGGGGAGAATGTTAAAAAGTATTTCTATATTGTTGAGAAACAAAGAATTCTAGATTGGCAAGAATATTCACATTTGGGACTTATTCTGCACAAAACTCTCACATGGTGGTTTTGTTCAGAAAACAGCAATTTTTTTGTGTGTAGATAATATTATTTCCTTCACAGAAAATACTGTTTTCAGTGCAAAATAACCACATGTGAATTTTGTGCAGATGATTCTCATCCATCTCACTCTGCATGTTGTAAGACATGCTTTCCAAACTTTTAATCTTGGAACCCTTTCCTCTTTCACTGTGTGTGTGTGTGTGTATGTGTGTGCATGTGCATGTGTGCATAGCTGAAAGTAGACATGTAATCAGGAGGTGCACACAGCCATGTAATCCTGATATACTGTAAAACACATTCACTTTTGACTTTGGGCTCACATACCACTTGTGACACTCCCCTCCATTTTCTTGTGTGTCAATGGACTTCCTAAGGACCAAATCTATTTTAAATAGAACAGTCCTCATAAGCCTGGGATTGTCTTGTTCTAATTGAATCACCTTCACACATGAAACTTTGTTTGGCTGACTGGTACTTTTGAACAGACATTTACTTTATCCCAGCTGGTAGAGTCTATAACACAGCAGATGAACAACAGCCACTAAATAAATTACAGCCCTTTCTCATTCCTAGCTTTGAAAAAAGCATGCAAAGAAAGAGTAGAGAAATGACAGGAGCAATTCAGTGACTTTTTGCATACTGTTAATAGCAAAAATGCTAACAACCATTTTTTTTTTCTTTAAGAAGATGAAAAGCAGATTATCTGCTTTATGCCCTTGATGAATATAGGGTCTTTTTTTTTGGGGGGGGGGGGGAATCTTTTAAATGCCTTGAATTATAAGACATTTGCTAAAATGAAGAGATCATTGGCACTATTCTTAGTATGTGAACAATCTTTCTAATATCAAGTCTTCCTGCTTTCTGGAACAGTGTGGGAAAAGTCTATGTTCAGTAGGCCACTGGAATAAAATATGAAACATTTGTCTATAACATTTTCCATTACGCTTGACACAGCAGTATGATTGAGAAATGTAAACACTTTCCCAGATATAAAAATAATCTAGGGAAAGTAAAAAAATAAATAAAAAAAATCCATCTCTGTAGGCAGTCACTTAACACCAAATGGATGCACATCTTTCCCTGCACTCAGATTATGATAGAACAATCCATATAGGTAAAGACTGAAGCTGGCTTTTATTCTAGGTAGGTATATCATGAATAATCTTAGTGAAAGGCAAATAGAAATGGACTCAAATGTACTTAAAGTTACACTTGTGGCTTGATAGCTTGCATGCAAAAAGAATAATAACAATTAAAAAAAATATCTACCTTTCAGGCTTTATATGAGTGGGCTTTCATTGTGATTCTGATTCAGTGCCATGTTTTGCATGCTTCAGATACATGGTCAAGAGTGAACAGTGTATGTTCTGGCATTCTTTTCAGGGTGGACGATTGGACAGGTTGGGATCAGTATGGCCCTTTTCAAAATGGGCCTCCATCCTTCTTCCTGTTGTTGCCTGCTGTCTACTCATTTAGCTCTCCCTCTGGGCAGAATAGAAATAGTTTGAGAAAGTTACTTTTTGGGCTCTCGGTAGTGGATAAAAGATATAAATGTTGTCCATGATATTTTATGGCAATGACAAGACCCTACAAAGATGGTCTATCCAACATATATTCATGCAAACTTCTTGTTGCTATGAAACTCCAGCTGCCTTTGCAGAAATATAGCCAGCTAGCTTTATGATTAGCAGAAGCCCAAGTCAGACAGTGACAAAAGGGTGGTGCCAATGGGCAGGCCCATTTGGTTCCCATTCCTTCTATATGGTACCTCTTCATTTTTTAAAAGGGACTGGAAGCCAAAAAAAGTCCAAACAAACAAAACAAGCTAATTAGCCAATTAAGAAAGCTGAGTGGTAAGAACAAAACAGGCTTGCAAATCTGACAACAAAGTCTATCTATGCTGAAGAGCAGAAGATCCAGAGACTAAATTCAACAATTATCTTTGCCGTATGACCTTTCACAAAACTGAGATCCAAAAAATATCCAGTAGAAGTGGTGATAGGTGTGTGTTGTGTGGGATGAAGAATGAAATATATTCTAATGACAATTGAAAATCACAGTAAAATCTGAAGAAATGCAAAAATGACTTTACACATATGTTGCAGTTAGTATGCACCTCTGGAGAATTCAGAGAGGAAACCCTGGTGGCACAATGGTTAAATGCCAATACTGCAGCTGCAACATTATGTGTTCGATTCTAAGGTCTCCATGGTTGACTAAGCTTTCAATCCATTCCATATGAAGTGGTATAGAAATGTAAATGCTATTGCTAATATGACATGTAAGCTAATAAATATTTTTAAACCTTGAAAGAATCCTCCTCTACAAGCAAAGAGGTTTGAAGAGAATCCTCAAAAGTTCAATAAAGTCATGTGTTGCAAGTTATCAAAGACACTGATCAACTGGAACAAAGGTATATGATATGGGGGGGAGCTATTGTTGATTTCCATAGAAGTGACAATGTAAACTGTTCCCATTGTCACAGAGAGCTACGGTAGTAACATAGCTCTCTGAGGGAGGATGGAGACAGGCACTTTAGGCCAGCCTGGGGGTGGAGTTGGGGCGGGGCAACTGTATGCTGGCTGCCCCTATGCCACATGACCAACCTCATGGCACACAGTGTCAGGGCACCCTCTTGGTGCAGCATGCAGACATGCTGCACCAAAGGGGTGCAAAAGAGCCACAGCAGCACTTGTAAGGGCGGCTTTTTGCCTACCCAAAATGGAGCGGCATTTGTCCTCTCTTTTGGGGGTGGCAAAAAAGGAGGATTGGGCCACGGCATGTGGTTGCTGAGGCTCCAATCCACCGTTCCCAGAGGCAACACAGAGCCGCCCCTTGCGGGCTGTCTGCATCGACCCTGACTTCCATTTTATAAGTGCTCATATCCTGAAGAGTACCAGAACATCCTCTCACCCTAGAAAAGCCTAGGTAATATCAATATGAAGAAGCTGTGGGTCTATGAATGATGAAGAGAAAAGTGATGTACAGTATAAAGGTATGTGTTACCAAAAATAGAAAAAGAAAGAAATAACAAAGGAGAAAACAAATTTTCGTAGAATTTCCATATGCAAATAGTTAAAAAATATTACACATTTACATAAACATTCTGCATTGCTTAAATATTTCACATTGCATAAATATTCCATATTTGAAAGTGCAAATTTAGAAATAATTGCTATAATTTAATAGAATGCAATAATCCCACCATAGTGAGGAACACTAAGATTGAGCAGGTGACCTATGTTACAGCTCAGTATGCAGCTCAAGAACTAATTCTAGATGGATATCCTCAAGGCCATTGCTCTCATTTGTTTCTTTGTCATTCAAACAGAATTAGATCTGACAGGCTGTTTAAGAAAGGGCACCTTCATAACGTAAAACACCTTCTGACTGCTATTCAGGCTCTCCTTCATAGTAGTATATGCCCACTCTGGTGAGGAAGGTTGTAAGAGTCAATAATCTTGTGAATGGAAAAGAAAGAGGGAGGAAAAAGAGAAATCATGAAGTGGAAAATAGGGAGGCAGCAGGCAGAAAACAGTGCAGATCTACCCCTTGGCAAAGCCATTGGGAAAGAAGGCACGGTTTGCTGCACTCCAGTGACCATGAGACCAGGATTTTAAAGTAAACAGTGTCTTTGAGACACTGTTGACAAAGTCAGGGACAGAGCCAAAGTGTTCCCCCACAGAATAATAATGGGGCGATATGTTCTGGGTTTATTAATGTAATTGTTATGTTATGATTTTTTTTCATTTGATTGTTATTAGGATTTTAACTATGTCGTTGTTTAATACTGTTTTAAGGGGGGATATGCTTTTACTGTAATTGTTTTATGCTGTAAACCGCCCGGATTGGGCAACCATATAAATAAATTTTATTATTATTATTATTATTATTGTTGTTGTTGTTGTTGTTGTTGCTGCCCTTGTCTCTGCCTCTTTGGATTCAGCTGTCAACCCACCCTCCCACCACTATCACAGTATGAAGTTACTTTGTGGTTTCGAAGTGGGATAGGAATTTTTTCTCTTTTCTATGAGTTTTTCACCTACCTCATACTGTTTTACAGTCGTACTTGAGCAATTAGCTTAGGGTAATGTCTAAATAGGTGGGGCAGTAGGTTACTAGAAGTTCACATTTTGGTAGTAGGTTACTAGTAGTTCATGTAGCCATAGCTTCAGCTCTGGGTGAAATCTTATGAAATTGCTATGCCTCTCTCAATTTTCAGGTGAGGAGTCAAATTTCCAGGTGAGCAGCACTGGAGGAGGAGAAATACTGTCCCCCTTTCCATGGAATTAAAGCCTACATGCCTATCTTCTCAATGGTTCCCCTCATCTGGTGTCAGGTCTCAGTGGCTCACTACAAACTTGTTCATGTGTGTGTTATACATACCCAAAACACTCTAAGAAGGGCCAGGGAGTGGGCTGATGGAAGTAGGACCATTACACCATTTGGTGCAAAACAGGATACCTCCCAAATGTCCTGATTAAATTTCTGAGTTCAAAGTGACAAAGTACTTGGCACTCACCTCAGCAAGGAGGTGAGACAGAAGGTGCTACACTGAGTTCAATAATACCTTGTATTCATTATTGCCCCTGTTATTTGTCTATGGACCTGAACAGACTGCCAGAAATAATCCAGTTTGAGACCACTTTAACTGTCCTGGTTCAATGCTAGGGAATCATGGAACTGTAGTTTTTCTGAGACATTGAGCTTATATGTCAGAGAGCTCTGGTGCCACAATAAACTACAGTTCCCATGATTCCCTAGCACTGAACCAGGACAGTTGTAGTGGTCTCAAGATGGATTATTTCTGGCAGTCTGTTCAGACCCTATATTGATTGTATTATATTTATATATCTGCAATCCCTTTTGTTTTTGGTTTTTGTCACCTTTGTGCAGTATGCACTTTGCTATTTTTTAATAAAGTCTGTCTTTCTGTTGGTATTAACCACTGAAAAGGACATTTGTTGGTGGTCATTCTGGATTACAGTTGCCGTATTGCCTAGTTTGTTAGGTTTTACCTATCTTATAGGATATTTACCCAGGCACCTGCTGCCTATTTCAAGAATCAGCAGTTTTGAAGCTGTTTCTTAACATTCCCATCATTCTCTCCTCCTCATTTTGCTCCTCTTTCTTTTCATTTCTGGATGTTTGGCAGGAGAAGTACATTGAGACTGTTTCTGCAACCATAGTCTTTCTCTCCTTATCTGAACCTGATTCTTCACAAATGAGACTGAATGAAGCTGCATTCAGAAGGAGGAACTGATCAGACAGTTTTGTTGTTGTTGTTATGTAGCTACAAGTTGACACTGACTTATGGGGAAACTGTCAGGTTTTTCTTGACAAGATTTATTCAAAGTGAATTTACCACAGAAGGCTGAATGAATGTGACTTGTCAAAGTTCTCCCAGTAAATTTCCATGGCTGAGTGGGATCCCTGGTATCCCAGTGTTTTAGTCTAAACCCCACACTACTGCACTATTCTGACTTGATGACCAGACAGATGACCAACATTTATATCCACCCCCACAGCACTTCTTCTCTCTCAAGCATATATGTTTAAGTTTGTATCAGATGAGTACCTTGACTTCCAGGTTTCATTCCAATTTGGCAGGCTTTAAACTCAGGCTCCCACCCTACCCCCACACCATATTGTCTTAATTTCTTCTGTATATATGGGTACTAATTCCTTTTTGATCTACTTGTTCAGATGACCAAGCCAAGTCAACCATCCAAACAACAACAAAAAATAAGTCTTCTGTGGCATTTCATATGTGTATAGTTGTCTGTACTGTAATGTAATGCAAATCAATAACAATGATGGTTTTGCATTTTTAAAGTTTTTATTTTTAACTTTAGAAAGTAGGCTCAATCAGCAATGCAGGTATATGTATGTATATGGAGAGAGAGAGAGAGAGAACATAATCCTGCCCCCATTTATCCATTTTCTGGGGCAGTATGGCTCTGTTTATCAATTGCTGATTAACAAAATTAGGAAGGAGACCATCTTTTGTGTTTCCTTACAGGCAAATTTTAAATTGTATATGTGGGTATGTAAATATCACAAATATTAGTATTTTGTTTGGGCTGAGAAAATAGTGGGCAGAGGCGTGGGTTGAAGTAGTGATGGCAAGGAAGGTTTTCTGCAATGTCATGTGCTTTTTCTTACAGTCAGTCCTTGCTTTGTCTTCCATAGTCAAATTCCCAAAGAAAAAAAAATAACAATGGCATTCCCCTCATTGAACCAGTGGTAGCTGGTGCTTCCACATCAGAATCTGCTTTAAAATATTAGTAGGAGTTATTCAAGGTTCTCAGTTTTATCTCCCAATAAAATCAACACATTAGAAAAACAGAGGCTGGATAGCCATCTGTTGGGAGTGCTTTGATTGTATATTCCTGAATGGTGGGGGATTGGACTGGATGGCCTTTTTGGTCTCCAGCTCTAGGAATCTAGGATTCTATCACAACTCGTTAAAATTCAGACTACAACACAAAATGGAGTCACCATCCCACTGACAGTGGCCACTAACTGCCATTGTGTTAGACAAGTAGAAACAATGGTTTAAAGTATTGTTTCTGGAGGCAATGGTAAACTTTCTGTTACAGTTATACTTTTAATGGTCCACTGAAGTGCATTCTAGCACACACTAATGCAAGTCAGAGATTGCAGATACTGGGATATCAGTGTGTAAAACCAAGTATGGGATTAGGTTATGAGAGCAAATCATTTCCAGTGATATTATGCTAGACTCTGTTCTGCGGGAGGAGTCCAGTCAGCCCACCAAATCCACAAATTCTACATCCATGGATTAAACTATCCACAGCTTGAAAATATTTTTTTAAGATCCTGAAAGCAAGCTTTGATTTTGCATGTAATATAAGGGGCACCCATTTTACTACCCCCATTATATATAGTGGGACTTGGGCATTCACAAATTTTGGTATCCACAGAAGGTCATGGAACCAACCCCCAGTGTATGCCAAGGTCCCACTGTATCATAATTAATGTGCTTCAATATGTAGTAAGCCTTACAGCATTTGAGGAACCTCCATCTCCTTCTTCTGAGGAGACCCCTGGATCTGTACCATTCTATCCTACTTAAATTGAACCACTGCTTCCAATATTACTTAGACGTTCATTCCTATTTTCCTAGGTATAATCACAAATTAGAAGGTATAAGCAAAGAGACATAAGGCTGTAATCCTTTTAGCAATTGTGAATGTAGAATCAACAAGGAATGATCTATAATAACATGTTGGCATGGTAGCTATGAAATGATGATCTGCATAAACTAGGTGTCATTAGGGATATTTTCTGTCATTCTTCTTACTAACCTGAAGATCAGTAATTGCAAAAACATTTTATTTTACTTTTATTATTTTGCACTTTCTTTTAATCTTTTTTGTGTTTGCCCACAAAACTGTGCTTTAATTGTTTCTTGTGGTAGCATTACCACAAGTAAGTTTGGACAAATACTGTTAATAAAATCATAATAAGATCATCCTGCACTTGATTCCTCAAACTTTGTTAATTTCCAGAAACAAGCATTTTAAGATTCACCTTAAATACAGGGAAAGAAAATTCCAGTGAGCTCTGTAAGTCAACTATACATTTCATTCACTTCCTACCAATTCATATATGTGCCTCAATGCTAGAACATGAGTTATGCTTACCTCTCTGACAAGCACATCCCTGGCAGCTGTCAGGTACCTGCTGTCCATGCTTATTCTGGTGCTTGTTAAGTTTTCTGCATTATCATCTTTCCCCGTCCAGGCCACCATCTGCTTGATGCTAAAATTATTTATTCTTAAGATTGCATTATTACTCCTAATGAAAAGCAATGAGGCTAACTGTTCAGATAAAAGCTAAACCACAAATGAACTGTGACAAGACAATTGAAGATGTAGCTGGTTTTTTCTGTGATATGCAGTCACATCTATAACTTGGCACAAAGATAGTGAACCCCATGCCCAATTAAATTAGAGCACTAGCACATAAGCCAACTTTGTATAATTGCCTATAATGGTACTAGAAGAGCATACATCCAAGTTAATGTGTTTCTAAACTATGTTCAGGATCTACCATGCAGACCAAATGATTGGGTCTCCCATGTTTTCAGATGCCTTAATGTTCTGATACTCTGTTTTCTCTCCTGTTAATAAGATATTGTCAACTTAATTGGCAAACTTTAGAAGAAAAATATTATATAAGATCGCATGTATGTACTGCTTGCTTTGGAATTTATTAATTATTCAAGATTTGAGATGTCCAAAACCATGTGGTCATAGTACATAGCTGGGTATCGCCACCCCCCTCCTTAAGATAAAGCACAAGCACATCTAAGATTAACGTTTTTCCCCCAACCATTTGAGGTGGAAGAGCTCATATGGATAGTCAGACAGTGGTGCTTTTAAAAATAAGCACAGCCCTGCTTGCATGAACAGACACCTTTTTTTGGGGTGGGTGGGTCCTGTGTCATTTAAAGAAAAACAGAAAGATTCCTTAAATTTAAGGTTTGTATTTTTAACATAATCTATTTTAACTCATAACTGTTTTAACTCTTTAAAAGTTTAATTGTTTTTTTTTTAATTTTATATTTATATATTATAATATAGTTGTACTGTTCTTAAAATGTATTGTTTTATACTTGTTGTTCACCGCCTTGAGTCCCTATATTGGGAGAAAGGCTGGATATAAGAAAATTATTATTATTATTATTATTATTATTATTATTATTATTATTATTATTTCTGGGATATATACAATTATGTTGCAACCATGGGAAAATGTGCACAAAAACATGTACATATTTTTTTTTTCTGCTAAAAATATCTGTGCATGCTTGGCCTATAACAATTCTGGAGGTGGGAGAGAGAGCAAAACATTGAAGCAGGCTTTACAAACAATATCATTCTTACAGGAAATGTCATATCCCAATGTGGTGGAGCTTATCTTGATGAGATATGTTGTAAATTGTGACTCACTCAGCCAAATGCAAGTTATTATGTGTGCATTATGACATATGTACAATAGCATAGGAAAGCACAGCTTACTAATTGCTGAGACATATTTTATTTGCATTGGGATGTGGTCGCTTAGTGGTTATTTGTACAGTGGGTGCTTGGTATCTGCTGAGGTTGGTTCCAGGACACCTTGTGGATACCAAAATCCATGGATGCTCAAGCCCCATTAAATACAATGGTGTAATAAAATTTTGAACTTTAAATAAAATGGCAAAATCAAACTTTCCTTTTTAGAATGTATATATATTTTACAATATATTTAAGCCATGGGTAGTTGAATCCATGAAAAAAAAAATATGTGGATAGGGATGGCCTAGTGCAGGGGTAGCCAACCTATTCGAATGGTCCGCCCTCGAAGGCTAATGGAGCCCACCGGATTCCAGAGAGCCTTGGAGGGTTTAATGGTTGGGAATGCCGGTGATCCTGTTGAAGCCCTGGTTAATACATGGAATAACGATCTTACCAGGGCTATAGACATGATCGCTCCCAAGCGTCCTTGCCATTTCGCTTCAAACCATAAGCCATGGTACACCTTGGAGCTTAGGAAAATGAAGCGATTTGGACAACGACTAGAGCGCAGGTGGCAAAAAACTCGACTCCGATCTGACAGAACTCGCCATAGGAACTTTCTTTGGTCCTATCGGGAGGCAATACATGCAGCGAAGAGAGCTTTCTCCTCTGCACGTATTGCGTCTGCAGAGTCCCGTCCAGCAGAGCTGTTTAAGGTGGTGAGGGAGATGACGCAGGTACCCCCTGCGCCAAATCCCTTGCTTAACCCGACGACAGCCTGCTGTGACACATTTAACAACTTCTTTGCAGATAAAATCTCTCAGATCAGAGCCGACTTAGACGCCATCATTAGTTCAGAGTCTATAGGCGAGGCGTCCATCAACTCCACCGATGTTGTTATACTGGATCAATGGCAATTCATGAGTACCGAGGACGTGGACAAGCTGCTTGGTAAGGTGAGGAAGACGACCTGCCCTCTCGACCCTTGCCCATCATGGCTGGCCGTCCGGGGGGGGACGCATTGATGAGATTCCTTCGGGATATCATCAATGCGTCCTTCAGGGAAGGACATGTTCCATCTTGTTTAAAGGAAGCGGCGGTTAAGCCGCTTCTGAAAAAGCCTTCCCTGGACCCCCTGGATATGAAGAACTATAGACCTGTTTCTTTACTGCCATTTTTGAGCAAGGTGATTGAGAGGGTGGTTGCTCTTCAGCTCCAAGCGGTCTTGGATGAAACCGATTATCTAGACCCATTTCAAACAGGCTTTAGGACAGGCTTTGGGGTTGAGACTGCCATGGTTGCCTTGACCGATGATCTGCGTCTGAGCATTGACAGGGGTAGCGTGACCCTGTTGGTGCTCCTAGACCTCTCAGCGGCTTTTGATACGATAGATCACGGCATCCTTCTGGGCCGCCTGAGGGGGCTTGGTATCGGGGGCACTGCTTTGCAGTGGCTCTGGTCCTTCCTCTCGGGTCGTTCCCAGAGGGTGCTGCTCGGGGACTGTAGCTCCAGCAAGAGGAACCTCACTTGTGGGGTCCCTCAGGGAGCTATTGTGTCCCCGATGTTGTTTAACATCTATATGAAGCCGCTGGGTGAGATAATACGGAGTTATGGGGCTGGGTGTTATCAGTATGCTGATGACACCCAAATCTATTTCTCCGTGTCTCGTTCATCGGCCTCGAATTCCAATGGCATCTCTTCTCTCAATGAATGTCTTCAAGCGGTAATGGGCTGGATGAGGAAAAACAAATTGAAATTGAATCCAGACAAGACGGAGGTGCTCACGGTACAGGCTCCGAAACCAAGAATTGGGTTGCAACCTCCAGTCCTGGATGGGGTCACACTTTCCTCCAGTGACTGTGTTCGCAGTCTGGGGGTGCTCCTTGATCCGTCGCTTCTGATGACAAATCAGGTTAATGCGACGGTCAGGAGTGCCTGTTATCAGCTTTGGCTGATACGCCAGCTGCGCCCTTTTCTGGAAGTAGGAGACCTTGAGACTGTTGTGCACGCGTTGGTAACCTCACGCCTTGACTTCTGTAATGTGCTCTACATGGGGCTACCCTCGTGCTTGATTCGGAAACTCCAATTGGTTCAAAATATGGCAGCCAGATTGATATCTGGAACATCTAGGGGGGACCATATTACCCTGGTATTAAGGTCCCTCCACTGGCTGCCTATTAGTTTCCGAACCCAGTACAAGGTGTTGGTAATTACCTTTAAAGCCCTAAATGGCTTGGGTCCAGGCTATCTGAAGGACCACCTTCTCCCATATAATCCTCCCCGCGCCCTCCGGTACTCTGGGAGGAATTTGTTACAGCCTCAAAGAACGAGGCTGGTGCCAACCTCCCAGAGGGCATTTTCTGTAGTTGCCCCCAAACTGTGGAATGGCCTGCCGGAGGAGATCCGCCAACTGTCATCACTTGACAGCTTCAAGAAAGCTGTCAAAACGGATCTCTTCCGGCAGGCCTTCCCGGATTAAATTCATCAGTTTGGTTCCAGAGTCCTCTTCCCCCCGAGATGCTCTCCTCTTCAGGAATTGGGTTCTTATTGAGTCTGCATGCGATACTCGCTGCCACTTTTGTCTTTATGTATGTTATGTATTGTTGTTTTATTGGAGTAATTTATCTCCTTACATTGTTTTTAAATTGTATTGAGTTTAATTACATTTTAAGGGGGGAGGGGGAGGTAATTGTTCTTAATTATTGTTGAATTTTATGATGTAAGCCACCCCGATTGTGCTCAGAGGGGCGGGGTATTAAATAAAAATTATTATTATTATTATTATTATTATTATTATTATTATTATTTTGAGCTGGGGGCTGGGTTGCTGTCCCTCAGATAATTGGGGGGGGGGGGGAAGCACCAAAAACAAACAAATAAATAAATAAATATATTTTTTTAAAAAAATTAAAAAAATTAAAAATATATGCATGCATACTCTCTCAGCCCCAGAAAAGCCATGGCAAAACCCCTGTGGAGATTGTGCCAAGAAAACCCCAAGAACAAGTAATAACAACAATAATCAATATCATCATGGAAGGTGGCGGGTGGTGGGTGGCGGGTGGTGGCAGCTGCAGCAGGACCGGCCTGGGGTCAGTTCAAAGGCCTCGGGGGGCCGCATCCGGCCCCTGGGTCTTAGGTTGCCTACCCCTGGCCTAGTGTATACTTACATGTTCCTACTTGGAAACATATTTATTTGAGGAATAATTTCCTTAAACAATTCATTTATTCATTATGTATATTCATTTATATACATAAAACAACAACAACAGGAGTTTTTCTATCTTTGCCATTTTTCTCTGGACCTGATACTTTGAGAGCAATCCAGACAAATTACTATAATCACAAATATTATAACGGTTGTCTCATAAAATTAACTTCAATTGCTTCTCTCTGACCTCTGTCTAGGGACTAGGTTTCAAATTCTACTCAGCATGAGCAGCTGCAGACATTGTTGTTTGATAACAGTGACCTTGCACTCCCAAGGGTGGTGCCCAAGAACAAGAGGATTGTAGTTTGGTGCACAATAAATGTGATTAATGCCATAATAACTCAGCAAGCATCACATCCGCCTCATTCAGACATGGTAGTGATGAGATACCTTTGGGTCAAGAACTAAACTAAACTGCATCTCTTTGGGTAAATAAATAAGACTGCAATCTTCTTCCCATTTACCTGGAAGTAAATCCAATTAAATGCAAAGGTATTTACTTCTGAACTGATGTGATTGGATCACACTGTAAACAATCTATACCATATGGGGATGAGTGGTAGGGATGTCAGATGAAAAATGCGACAGGCTCAGGAACTTGTATAACAAGCAACATCAGCTGAAATTCCTTCTTCTACACAACTATTAAAGCTACAGGAAACCTGTCCTGTTATTCACATGACAAGACGAATGAGCAGACTTTATCCATACCAAGCACCATGTTGTTTGCTGCTATAGCTTTTTGTCAGCCTCATTTCCAATTTAACTTGGAGACTATCCATTTATTTATTTATTTTCTAATGTACTCATAAGCCTCTTTAGTTACTAACATGAAGGGGGCAACCTGTGACCACAGTTGGCTCATGGACTGAGCAGAGGGCATTACCACATACCATTTCAGGGTCATGGATGCAACTCAGGTGGGAAGCAGACGGGCGGCACAGGGCCGCCCCAGGAAGCTGCACCGCGCGGCCGAGGTATCTGCACACCTCAGCCCCGCGGCGCAGCTTCACCGCCTCTGGAAGGTGTGCTAAAATAGCGCTCTTTCCACAAATCGCCAAAAGTGTGCCACAAAAGGCTGCTGGCGCACCTTTGGTGAATCTTCCGCTGCAGCGTGTACAGACGCTGCAGCGGGAGGTCATCCTTGGAGCGCCGGCCATGCAGAGGGCCGGCTGCTCCGAGGATGTTTTGGGGAAGAGTTGGGGCACCCACCGTGCAGCTGCCCCTCCCCTTACTTGCCCCGAAAACGGCGCTTTGCGACATCTGCTTATCCATTCAGTCCATGAGCTGCCACTATATGTAATATTTGAAGAGTGGGACTGTACTTTTGGTTCCAATCCTGGAATGATGCATGCCCTTTTCTACAAATATCCATGCATGCAAGAGCAGCTAGTACAGTCTGGAATGCATGGACGCCTACATAAGCAGCTGCTTCTGCCTTGCAGCTTGCTTTGTTAGCATGTGGATGTCTATAGGCAAGTGAGGAAGTCTACCTCATTCCCAGTTTTAAGAGGTTCCATCTCCTGCAACAACTTAATACTTCTATTTCTCACTCTCCTCCACAGATTTCTGATCCTTACTTCCATTTATGTACATTGATTAAGCAAGTTCAAAGAAAATCTTTATGTGATAAAAATTACTCAATTAAGATTATTTTAATCAGTGATGTAACCACATAGCTTGGCTTTGTAAATCAAATTCACACAAAGTCCTCCTCAACTTCATATGACTATTGTTCAACTCATCTTGTTCATTAGTCTTATAAAACCTTTTCTTTAGTACTTTCCTAATCTCCTCTCCCAATCCATAAGTGTACTAATGTTCAGCTGCCAAGTTTCATCTCAAAGAAAACATCCACTTTCAATTAGTTTTTTTCTGTTTTACAGCTATCTATAACGTAACTTTCCATCTCAGCTATTATAAAGTTTGTGGACATTCTATAGCACCCCAACACAACAATTCAAAGATAGGCAACACAAGAAGATGCTAGTTTATTATATAAAATATATAATTTATGTATAATTTTCAACCCAAAATCTATTTTACTTTTACAAGATCATGGGTTTTTTTCTTCTTTTCATGATAATGCATAAAGGAACAATACATTTTCAACATTCTCATTGTGACTGTTTCTATGGACTTTCTACTTTTCCCACTTCTAGTATATATCCTTTTAATATTAATAACTTATCAGACAAATAATCTCTGTAGCGTGTCTGTGTCTATTTGTAGATAACATGCACAACTCATGTCCATTTCAAATTATGTGCATTGTTTGCTTATATCCAGCAAGGGTGAGAATCATGTCACATTTCAAATGTTGTTGAACTGCAACTCTCAGCATTTCTAATTATTAGCTATACTGGCCAGAGCAGCTGGGACTTGAAGACTATCAACTTGAGGAGGACCATATTATTCCTACCTTTGGACTTAGGTGTGCAAAGGTGTGCAAAGGTGTGTCCTTTTTAAAAATTAGATATTGTTTTTATTCACATTGTCTATATTTTATTAAATAAAGGCTGTCACCCTGCTCGTGAATTCCAGCAACATAAGTTGCACTTATGATATCACAACTTTTTTGGTTGTTGCCAAGGGTTGGAACTTTGTTCTAACTGTGCAATGACGAACCCCCATCCCATACTGTAAGCAGTGCAACACCCTCCAACATGGCCATTTCCATATTTTCAGAGATTGAGGAGGAAGATCAGCAGGAATGTGTCCAGCTATTTTCCAGCAAGTGTCTCATCTTCAGTGATCTCCCAAGGATATATAGAAGTCCCTTGTGAGTGCCTGTCACAACATGTTCAGCTATAAGAAAATGGCTGGGCATGCCTCCACTGATCCGCCCACTCTTTTAGAACATAGGAGTGTCCTTAAGGGGGGGGGGAGTTTTGATACTTACAAGATGGGTTGAAGGGGTCCCTATGCAGATGTAGCTACATGATGCATATGCATCTTATGATACAGGTTCTCTGCCAGATTTTCAAACCCCTATAAAATGTGGATATCCAAATACAAAGTATGTCCACTCTATATGCATTTCTGGGTGATGTAGAGCTGTTACAGACCAGACCAAAGGACCAGCCTAGGGGTGGAGTTGGGGTGGGGCAGCCGCACACCAGCTGCCCCAACCCCACCCTGACACCGTCTTGATGTCACGTGGTCCTATGCATGCTGCATGGCATCAGAATGCTCTCCCGGTGCAGCATTTAAACATGTACCGAAAGGACACTGAAGAGCCACAGTGCCGGCTCTTGAAGTGGCATTTTGCTGCCTCTAAAAGGAGAGGCACTTTGCCACTCTTTTAGGGGTGGCAAAAAGAAGGATTGGGGCTGCAGCTTGGATCGGGGTTGTCATGGCCCTGATCTGCCATTAACCGGTGTGGCTCTCTGCCGCCCCAAACGTGTTGTGTGCATCAGTTTGTAATTACCTAAAATTATGCAAAAAAAGACAGAGCAGAACTTCACACTTCCCTAACTTTCATAAGAGAAAAAGTCTGATTGGCCACTAGAAGACATGATTTTTGTAATAAAAGAATGCTGTTTATGATTTAAAGGTGTAAAATTTGAAGTTATCACTACTATTTTAAGGAGAACAGTAAGTATTATTTTGTTTACCTGAACTAAAACATTCTGAGTTCAAACATATGATGCAAAAAACTAAACTTTGAAATAGGTTAATGCAGACTGTACTGAAGTGGAAAGAGTCTCTCATATATATATTGATGGCAGAGTAGGCCAATTCAAGTGATTGTGTTATGATGATCTCGCTGCAAATTTAATCACCATACAGAAACAGCTTTTTTAAGACAACAACAATAACAACCTAATAATACAAAGTTATCTCCCAGCATCAATTAGCCATCAACACTTTTTTGTAGATTTATGCAGTCCTGCAATCTTTTTTACAATTTCTAAGCCAAATTTAAAAAAAAATTAAAGTCAATTTACAGTACAAAATATTAGCCTAACTTTATACAATAAAAGAATGATATAACTGAGAGGAACAAACTGAATTATAAGCTGATGCCAAGCTGTTCTTACTAGTCCATATTTCTTGTGTAGTTTTAGCAGTCAAAAGTCTTTCCTTATTATTGTGAATCAGTTGTGCCCAAGATGTGAAAAATTGTTTTTACAAATGAAATTATTAGATGGGGGATAAGGATGAGAGAGAATGAGGATGCTTCCATTCTTATGCAAATGCATGAAGATTATCACATGATGTCCTGTGATGGCATGCTCATCCACCCTTATCCTGTCAATGAAGTGCAATAGTCCCATCACTTTTTATTCATGGGAGTTTCCCATGAATTAAAAGTGATTGGACTATTGCACTTCATTGATGGGATAAGGACGGAATGAGTACAACTTCAAATGACATCATATGATAATATTTGTGAAATCACGTGATAAGGATGAGAGCTTCCCGATTCTCTCCCATCCTGTTTCCCCATCTGATAATCTCCAAAGAGTCAGATGTTGTGCCAAGGAAATGTGGTTTCTTTTTGGACTCTCTTACAAGTCAGGAATGGAGAAAGTCCAGTCTAAGGTCTTTACATTAATACCTGGCACCTTGCTCTCTAGTTTTTGGCAGTCCTCTGAAGGTCCCAGGTTTCTCAAACACTTAAAAATATATACTGTTTAAAAAAATCACAGAAAATTACAGAAAAAGCCAACACAATAATGTGTTGGTTTGATCTACCTGTTACTCCCCACAGTGCACAAGTCCTACAAAAGCATAATAATTGACCATATTTAGGCCAACTCTCTGAACCAGTAGTCATGTGCCATCACTGGCAGTTGCACCAGAAATAACCACACAGCCCATTGTGAGTGTGTAGTTGTTAAATTCCACACCCTATGCAATTACACACCTTAATGAAGGATGATATGCATCTTGCATATCCTGGCCATAACTGCAGCACTGGCACTATATCCCACATTTGAAATGTTGAAAAATAAGTAGGAATTTCAAGAATTAGCACAATATTCTCAGAGTGGAGAGTTTGTATGTTTGTAAAGGAAAAATGGGAGCATGCTCTCTGGACATTAATAATGACTCTTAGATGGTCTGAGGAGTTGAAAACAATGGAGTTGCATGCATGAGGCAAAGCCAACTGAGTATAGATATTTACCTTCTGGAAACTGCACAGTATTTTACAATGGGGATGTACCAGTCTGAGGATTCAAATATATAGCCATGGTAGTCTGTAGAATCAGTATATAGCGAGATCTTGTATCACCTTTGATCCTAACTGAAAGAAGTCAGCAGCATGAACTTTCGTAGACTTCAATCTACTTCCTCAGATGCATTTGGTGATTTGGTCACCAAATGCATCTAAGGAAGTAGACTGAAGTCTGCAAAAGCTCATGCTGCCAACTTCTTTCTTTCAATTAGGATCAAAGGTGATACAAAATCTCTCTAAAGTATGAGCATGTTTGGCAAGGTCTCTATACAGTGGAGTTAAACAAGACAGTTAATCAATGATTGCTCTCCTGAACATATCAATGAGACCATTTTCAGATTTTTCTTTAAAATGAGGTTTGATTTCTCCAAGATGGACAGGGATCCACAGTCTCTTGCTTCATCCTTCCAGCATGGCATCTTCATATTTATTTAGCATAATTCATAACAGAATCCCAGTCATCATTACATTGCATTGAATTTGAGCATGCATCTCTCCAGTCCTAGCCTAGTGTACTCAGCTGCTAGACAGATCTGATTCAATTTGCTTCTTTTCTCCTCTCTCTCTCTCCTTTAAATCCTTGACTTCACTGAGATTCATTTGTGCAATATTTGCATACCATTTATTATGTGCAAAAACTGATATTAAAAATCTCAACCATTTTTTTCTAAAACACTGAATTTGATAAAAAGTATTCAGTAGTTACTTTGTGGATTACAGGCTTCAAGACTTCTTGGGAAAGTTACTGTATGGAATTATGATAATACATTCAGACAAGCTTTTCAGGACATAGTTTTTAAATGTAACAACCCACTTAGTATTTAAAATTACTCAGATGACATTTAAAGGTACCCAGTCCTTCATTGTGAATCTCAATGTCTTCACCAGTTATCTGTATATCCTCCAGCAATGAAAATCAGCATTTTGCCCAATATAATGAATCATTTCTGAAAAGTAGTTACTTTATTGCTACAAAAGTGATATGCAGAATACATCATTTGCATCTCAATAACAGAGTGCACAAAAGTTCAAAGGCACAATTATATAACAGTAAAAATGCATCCGTTTAATTATGTGATCAAGTTTGTTGCAGATTTTTTCATGTAAATTCTGAGAGGCAGGGCAGTGGGGTGATCCAAATTCTCAGAAGAACTAGGGGCTATCTGTCTGTCTGTCTATCTATCTATCTATCTATCTATCTTTAATTGCATTTATTTATGCATCATCTACCTTCCAAGGGTGTCCAGGGCAGTTTACAACATACTAAAAATATGATTTATGCACAACCTAAAACATCAGCCATAAAAGTAAGTTAACAACATAAGATAACACATAATTTTTAAACTGTAGGACCCATGTATCAAAAGTACTAGTAAACAAATGCACACAAAAAATGTCCACAATTCAGCAATGTGAGACCAGTCATATGTTTCTGAGGAGAGTTCAATAATGGGGGTGCCACCATTAAGAAGGACCACCTCATTTCACTCTTGCATGGACCTTGTCCCTGAATGGGAGCTTGAGCAATTCTCTCCCTCCCTCCCTCCTTCTTTACTCACAGAGCTATCATGACATTCCCTCAGTGTATCCTGAGAAATGTACTTTGTACATATATGCAGAATTACATTCCCACTGTGTCTAATGGAAGGAGATGGCTGTTATGGCTGTTTAACCTCATCTGCTGTACATTAAGATTGGAGTCATAAACATACTGACTAGAAAGCAAACCCATCTGGACGCTGTGGGATACCTACATAAAATATATATCTGCTGCTGGAAAGTCATATTTACACAAAACATTTTAACAGCCATTCTCTCACCAAAAGAAACCTTATTTTTTGGGGGGGGGATTACTTATTAGTTATGTTTATACATGTAGATGGGGAAAAAATAGATCATTTTTGGTCTTACTGCCAATTGCTTATTTCTTCATAAATGTGATAGAGAAAATTTGAGATTCAAAACATACAAATGTGTAAGAAATTGAATCTCAGACCATTCATAAAATGAGGACAGAACACAAGTATCAGCAAAAACTGAAGAAAATATTCATTCTTCCAGCAATGAATTTTAAGTTCTGAGAGCCAGCTGCTGTGCTTTTACTCTCTGACACATGCACCAATTGTGCTTGCTTTTCTATGCAAGGTAAATGAAACAAGTTATCCTCCATCAGAAACACACACACACACACACACACATTGAATCTTTGTTTTGTTTTTTAAGTCATTGATGGTCAGATGAGACTGAATTCTGGTTTGGCTGGTCATTTCTTTGTGATTTTTAAAATAATATTACAGAAAATTTGAAGGGATAGCTAATATGCATAGATTTATCTCATTTTATCCCTCAGAATAACTATACAAATCCAGCAAGTCCTTCTTTGTAGGTTAGGCCAATGTCACCTGGAGGAGTAATAATTTAACTGAAGAAGGTCAATGAGGAAAGTGCTGAGGTAGGGTTAATGTTGAATATCAAGAAAATGAAAATAAGATCTACAACAATTTATCCTAGATAACAAGAACATTGAAATAGTTAAAGGGTTCTCATACCTTGGATCAAATATTGATTGGAATGGTGACTGCAGTCAAGAAATTAAAAGAAGACTAGGAATGGGAAGGGCAGCTATGAAAAAAGTGGACAAGGAGAGATTTGGTTTAAATACCTTAAATTCACAAATATCTATATTCTGAAAGAAAACTACTACAAATTATATTTTAGGTGGTACATGACACCAGTAAAATTGCAAAAATGTCAAAGAATTCAGATGATATATGTTGGAGATGCAAACAATTTAGAGGCACACTATATAATATGTGGTGGCAGTGTATAGAAATTACTATTTTTTTTGGAAGATAATAGATATGAAGATAACAGAAATGGTTAATATAAATTACCTCAGGAGTCCAGAAATATATTTGTTAAATATGGTAAATTTTGGAGATAAACAAACAGAAACAATATTGGAAAATAATAGTATATATAATTACAGCAGTAAGACTAGTGATAGCAAAAAATTGGAAACAAAAAGAGGCACCAAAATTGAGGACTGACAATAGTTTATGGGATGGATATATTAACATATACTATAAATGGGAAGTCCATTAATCAGTGTAAAAAAGAATGGGAAGGAGTAAAATGTTTATGGGAAAAGGAATGGGGAGAAAATATAATCCTGTTAAATATTTAGATAAATCAAAATCTTTAGATAATTTAGAATGTATTTCAGGGAAGAAAGCGAGAGAAATAGGGAAAGAAAAAGGAGGAAAGAAAACAGAGTAAGTGACAAAGGAGGAAAATAAAAAGAAGGAAAAAAAAGATGAAGAATAGAAATAGTTGTTGGAATATGGATGGGTTATACCAGGGGTCAGCATACCTTTTTTTGGGGGGGGAAGCCAGTTCCGCTGTCCCCCGATCATCGGTAGGCCAAAGGGGGGAAATGGCACCAGAGGTGTGCGTGCGCATGTGCACGCATGCATGTGCACTACTCCCGGCATAGTGCACATGCATGCGTGCGCAAGTGTGGGGCACCATTTTGTGTTCCAAAATGGTGCCCACACTCACGCACACATGCACATGTGCATGACGCTGGTGACATTTTGTGTTCCAAAATGGCACCCGCTGTTGTGCGCATGCATGCGTGAGTGCAGGCACCATTTTGGAACACAAAATGGCGGCCTGCATCATGCTCGTGTGCTAAGAAGGCATTGTGCGCACGTGCGTGCAGCAATGACAACAGCGGCAGGACCAGCCAGAAGCCGGTTCAAAGACCTCGAGGGGCCAGGTTCAGCCTGTGGACTGTAGTTTGACGACCACTGGGTTATACAGTCAAAGTTGAAATGTAGAGATGTGTGTGTGGAATTCTCCTCATGAGAGCAGCATCTAGACACCTCATTCCCCCAATACTATCTTTAAATTATCTTTATATTGCATTTGCTTTTTTGCCTCAACTGTTTGTATAACTTTTACTCAGCTGGTGTGCGTCAGGCAACTTTACTCTTGTACCTTTTTCCCCTCCAACATATACCTTTGCATAACACCCAGAAAAGGCAAAAACTGAGTAATTTAAGCCTGCAAAGGGATCTTGCAGCACCTTTGAGAGAGAATTAGAGCCAGTTTGGCATAGTGGTTTGAATGTTAGACTAGGATACTGGGAGACCAGGGTTCAATTCCTGCCTTGGTCATGTAAAGCCACTGGGTGACTGGAGCCAGTCATACTCTCTCAGTCTCAGAGGAAGGCAATGGCAAACCCCCTCTGAATAAATCTTGCCATGAAAACCCCATGACAGATTTCCCTTAGGGTCACCATAAGCTGGAAATGAATTGAAGGTGCACAACAACAACAATTTACTACACTCTCCTTTATTAATTTTTTAATCCAAAGACACTTTTGAGAGGGAGTAAGAGCCAGCATGGCATAGTGGTTTGAGCATCAGAACACGGACTCTGGAGGCCAGGGTTCCAATTTTGGCTTGGTCATGGAAACCCATAGGATGACCTTATGCAAGTCACACTCTCTCAGCCTCAGAGGATGACAAAGGCAAACCTCCTTTGAACAAATGCCAGGAAAACCCCATTATAGGGTTGCCATAAATCAGAAATGACTTGAAGGCACACAACAATAACAACAACAACAACCATTTAAGATTCCCTCCTTTATTTAATTTTTGTAAATCCAAAGACACCTTTGAGACTAATACTTTTGAGAGGGGGTAAAAGCCAGTGTGGCATAGTGGTTTGAGTTTTGGGACTATAACTCTAAAAATCAGAGTTCTAATCCTTATTCCAGCATAAAAACCCATGGGGAGGGGGGGAAGACCTTGGCCAAGTCACACTCTCTCAGCCTCAGAGTATGGCCATGGCAAAACCCCCCCCCCAGAAACTTTCCAAGAAAACCCTATGACAGGTTCTCCTTACGGTCACATCTGCTAGAAAAAACAGTTTACAATTTAAGAAGGCTCACGCCAACAAAAGAATTTAAGACCCCTACTTTATTTATTTAACTTTAATCCAAAACACCTTTGAAAGGGAGTGAGAGCCAGTGTGGCCTAGTGGTTTGAGCACTGGACTATGACCATGTGGAGGCCAGGGTTCAAATCCCTGCTCTAGCAATACAAACCCACACTCAGGTCACACTCTCTCAGCCTCAGAGGATGGCCATGGCCGAATAAACAAAACACCCTCTGAAGAAAACCTCATCCTAGCTTCCCTTCAGGGTCGCCATAAGTCAAAAATGACTTGGAGACACACACACGTCAACAAGAACAACACTTTCACCTGAGCACACCTAAAACCTCCTTCCACAAATCCCGAACACGTGACTCACTCCCTCACTCTCCCCTCCCTCCATTTCTTAACATCCTGAGGTCGATTTGTGTGTGTGTGTGTGTGTGTGTCCCATACGGCAACCTAATTGGCCCAAAACTTCCCAGGCGGTGCAACACAACATGAAGAAGTGAGGTGCCACATTCTTTCTCAATCTTCCCCCTCTCCGCCCTTCTTTTTTCCCCCTCCCCCTCCCTCCCTCCCTCCCTCCTCACACCCCATTTTTGCATGCCGCTCCAGGATTGGTGGGCGCCTAATGCTCGGAGTTGTAAGGCAGCCACGGATTGGCGAAGGCACAGCCGTGTGCCCCTGGCTCCCTGCTCTTTGTATACACAAGAAGAAGCCACTCTCCTCTCTCACTCCTTCAGGGGAGCTCCCTTTAACAATGGCAGCGGAGGGAGGGAGCTGGCAGTGATGGCAGAGCGGAGGTGTAAGGAGGCTCCCCCTCCAGCCCCCTAAGGACCCCGAGGTGCTGGGAATGCCCTCCTCAGCAGCATGATGCACGACTTCTCAGCAACTAAAGCCATCGGAAATATGTATTTTCCAATGGCTTTAGGTGGCCCCTGTGTTTTGGTTGTTTGACTCCCACCGGGGTCGCGACCCACACGTTGAGAACCGCTGATTTAGAGAAACAAAAAGGATTCAGCCCAGATGGTCAAGAAGCCATAACATGAACAGATTTTAGCTGGGAAACAAGATAACAAAATCCAAACAATATTAAATGATGGGAAAAGAGTCACATGGGTGGATGATGGACAGCAAGAGGCTGGGTTAAAACACATCATACAGGCATTATCCAATCAGCATAAGGTTAACACCCAGAAGTTAGAGTAGGGAAAGGGCAGAGAGATCCCTTTGTCTAGAATGTTTATATTTCATGCATTGTGTGTGTGCACGTTCGGCAGTGTTTTTACTATGGAGTTAGTTTCTGGATTTTAATATGCTTTTACAATGTAACTCCTGGATCTGGAAACATGGATCTGTAACTTTTCTTTTCTACCACATCACCAAGACGTGATCCTATGGTGGACTGCATGTTTTTCTTTACTTATTTTTATTTTATGGAAAAATAAAGCTCTACTTTAGATCTACATGATTTTGTCTGCATGCTTTCAGCATGGGATGGTTGATGAAGGAAGCTGGTTTCTTGAGTTCTGCTGCATTGCAAGCAAACCACAGCCAAAGAATCAACAAAGGTTATGGGCCCAGAAAGAGTTTTCACCTCCTGAGAGAGCTGATTTATGGCCTCTCACACACATCTTCAGCAGCACTGAAAGGAAGTGGAGGAATGTGCCAGGAAAGGCATGGCTTCTGGAATTTGTCAGCCATTAGTAGAGCAATGCATTTCTGCATGTCTGGCCATTTGGCTGTATGCAAAGGGTTTTTAAAGAACTGAGTTCTGGCCTGAGCATTTTAAAAGGACAGTTTTTCTTCAAAGAGACTGGGGGGTGGAAAGCTGCTAAAAGACTCTTTTGTGTAACAAGTGTGAGTCACAATGGAAGCAGTCACGTTTTCAAAACTAACAGACCAGAATTGCTCCTCCTGGAGCATATACATGAAATCAATACTGGTGAGGGAAAATCTTTGGACAATAGTCCAAGATGGTCTTCCATATGCGCCCACTTCTGTGGATGTAGAAAGAAATGAACGTGCCTGTGCCACTTTAAATCTCATCCTATCAGAAGCACAATTACATTATGTAAGAGAGAAAACTTTGATTAGGACAATTGGGATTCCCTGAGGGACATTTACCAGTCTTCTTCAGCTTTAGCCAAAATGATGTGGTGCAAGAGACTGTATTAGCAGAAAATGGAGAAAGGTCAATCTCTAGAACAACATCTGGAAGTGATGCAGGACTTATTTACCCAAGTACAAATGAGAGGAGTGGAGATTCCTCAACTTCAGAAGGCATTTATCCTTCTGGGGTCACTTGCATCTAGTTTTGACAACAACTTGCATGGTTTGCAAGAAGTGCCTGAAGCACAGATTACTATGGCACTAGTAGCTTCCTGAATTCTTGAAGAAAGCCAGCACTGGAGATTTGAAGCAGGACGATGCAAACAGGCATCAGCAGCTTCAAAGTCCTCAAATACTTCAGAGGGAGCATCCAGAGAGATGCAGGCAGAGAAGGCAGCTGTTTCCAAGGAAAAGATATGCTTCTACTGCAAAAAGGCAGGTCATTTAAAGACAGACTGCAGGAAATTTGCAGCAGACAAGAAGAATCAACAACAACCCAGAGATTTTTGGGGAAACAAAGGAACTGCAGCTGTTACACAGCGCTGTGACAGTGTGACTCAACATGTGGTGAGCCATGTCTGGATTTTGGACAGTGGTGTCACTGGGCATATGGTAAATACTCCTGAGCTACTCAGAAATAAGAAACCCTCCACAGTGAACTCTGTTGCTCTAGCTGATGGGACAGCAAGAGAAATCCACAAAATGGGAACTGTCTGCATTCCTAGTTTTGGTAAAACTTTTGATAATATTTTGTGTGTGCCTAAATTACTAAACTGTATAATTAGTGTGTCTGCTTTGACCACAGAAGGGTATACACTGAAATTTGTGGGGGATGAATACATAATTTCCAAAAATGGGGAAGTCTGTGCAAAAGCTTTAAAGAAAGACAGAATGTATTACATGATAGATAAGGCAGAATGTGTGGTTGTATAAAATGTGCCTTTGCATTCAAACTGTATTCATTATTTTCACAGAGTAATGGCCATGTTGGTTTTAAACTGGAGGAAATTTGTCTAGATTTTAAAATGTCACCCTGTTCAAATCACCTGAAGTGCTTGGTTTGCAGCAGGATAAAGTTAAAAGCTATTCCTGTGGCAAAGGATAGCAACACATTGCAAGACATCAATTTGAGATGGTTCATTGTGATATTTCTGGCCCTACAGTCACATCACTAGGGGGCATCAAATATTTCATGGTAATTGTGGATCGCTTCACCAGGTTTTCTATGTGATGCTTCTGAAAGAAAAGAGTGAAGCAGGAGACAGATTTAAAGAATGGGTAAACATGATTGAAAGAGAATTTGATTACAAAGTGGAGTCTTTAGTTACAGACCAGGGAGGTGAATTCTTATTTCACAGTTTAAGAAACTGGTTGAGAAAGAAAGGGATTAGACACAGCACAACAAATCCTGGAGTTCCTCAAGAGGATGGATTGGCAGAGAGATGGATTAGTGTCCTAAAGCAGTTGAAAGATTACATGATGTTAGATGCAAATGCACCTGAAAATCTTTGGGGTGAGGCAATTCTTACAGCTAATTTTCTGGCAAATCGTACCTGGAACACAGCTGTAACGGACACACCTTTTCACATGCTTTATGGAAGAGCACCTAATCTGAAATACCTTAGGGTGTTTGGGCAGTATGCAAATGTCTATGTGCCAGCAGCTTTCAGAAAGAAAAATCAGCCCAAGTGGAGAAGGTTGATGTTTGTGGGGTATTCTGGGAATAGCTACAGGTTTCATCTTGGAGATGGAGAAATTTTGCTTTCCAGAAGTGCCAACTTTGAGAAACATTTAGGTTGGGAAAAAGTGCACTCCAATAAGGAAGTTTTTCTGAAATTGGGGGAGTTAATAACACCTACCAGAAATGGAAGGGTGGTGAAACAGGAGTCAGCTTCTTCAGACAGCGAAGCCAGTACATCACATCAGTCAACACAAACATGACCAACTACATCCAGGATGTCTGAGACAAAGAGACACAGGGATAGGGATCCTCACACAAGTTCTGACATTGAAGATGAGGGAGGTAGAACAAAAGTTTTCATTCTAAGACAAACACAATGAGTCAGAAAACAACCAGATCGGTTTGTAGTACAAGAAGCTAAAGTTTATACAGTTGTGGTTGATGAACCGAAGAATTACAAAGATTTGCAGAATTTTCCTGATGAGAAAAGGGAGAAATGGTTGTCTGCTATGGAGCAGGAATACATGTCTTTTGTAAATAAAGAAGTGTTTGAGATTGTTGAAAGACTGAAAAATCACAAGGCGATTGGTTGCAAATGGGTTTACAAGAGAAAGGTGATACCAGATGGTAGTCAGAGATAGAGAGCTAGGTTGGTAGCAAAAGGTTTTGCTCAGCAGAGGTTTGAGAATTTTGACAAGACATTTTCTCCAACAGCAAAGCCTGAGAGCCCAAGGTTGGGTTTGGCTTTAGCAGCAAGGAGAGGTCAATTGGTGCAACATTTTGATTTTGAGACTGCATACTTGAATGCTTGTCTTGAGGAAACTGTCTTCATGGAACAACCTTTGGGTTTTGAACAAGACAGTGACAGAAAGGTGTAAAAATTGAAAAAAAGCTTTGTATGGATTAAAACAGAGTGCTAGGAGTTGGAATCTTGGCATTCATGATGAGCTTGTGAAGTTTGGTTACAAACACAGCATTGCTGATGTATATGTTTACACAAAGGGAGATGTTACATTGAAGATTTATGTTGATGACTAGTGCATGGCAGCTAAGTCTAAACAAGAGATTTAGACAGTGAGGAAGGAATTGTCAAATAATTTTGTTGTTAAAGATCTAGATACTCTCAGATCCTATCTAGGAATTGAGGTGTAATGGACTGAGGATGGCAGTTGTTTACTGAGTCAGCAGAAGAAGATTGAAAAGCTGATTGAGAAGTGTGGATTGCAAAGTGCAAAAGTAATGAAAAGTCCTATGTCAGTTGGATATTTCAATGGAAAAGCAACTAGAGAGTTTGAGTTGCTTCAGAGTATTGTTGGTAGCTTAATGTTCATATCAAATAACACCAGGCCTGATATTGCATTTGCAGTTGGCGTGCTTAGCAGAAAGGCAAATTGTCCAAAAATTGAAGATTGGACAGCAGTTAAACATTTGCTGAGATACCTGAAAGGTAGCATGGACAGAAAATTGAAGATACAGAACAGCCAGGTTGGGCTACAATGTTTTGTGGATAGTACATTTACTTCAGAGTTGCATGACAGAAAGTCAGTTATAGGATTGTTGATTGTGTAATGATCAATCTGGCAGAGCTCTTTTTTTTTCTGACATATTATTTTTAATGGAACAAGGGATTCAGATTTGTGTTAGACACTGCAAGACTGGTCAGATACAAAGGGTCAGTCTATTTTCTTAGCAAAAGCGCCTCTTGGGCAGATTTGCCGGATAATAGCAATGGTCAACTATTTAAAGATTAGGCCCAATGTGGTGGGCTATCTTTTCATTCATCTGTCTGGTATGCTCTTGACTCAATATCAATTTAGGGCAGTGTTGAAGGAGACACTAAGGTGGGCTAATTTGCCCCAGGCCTGTTTTTCTTTGCACTCCTTCCATATTGCGGCAGCAACAGCTGTGGCCACTCATGGTTTGAGTGAAGCCAATATTTGTAGAATTGGCCTGTGGCATCATATGTCAGGCCATCAGGGAATGTCATATGTCAGGCCATCAGGGAATGTGACCCCTGATCTGCCATGCTAATTTGTTTTGTTTCTTTTCAGCTGGTTTCTATCGCTGTTCAATATGGATTGTTGGCCATAGTTTGGTCTTCTGGGTGGAACACCACCTTATGGAGCATCGATGTGATTCCACTCTGGGACTTTTGCACATTGCACCCACTGTGTAGTTTGGACAAAGGGGCATGATGTGGGGAGTGCTCCTTCCACAGATCATACAATTGGCACGATCACGTCCGCAACCCCGGGTTTTGGTGATACACCTGGGGGAAAATTATTTAGTTAAGATCCCGTGTTTACAGCTGGCAAAGCAGATCATAAAGGATTTGCAAGAAATTCAAAAGATATTCTCAGGTGCTGTAATACTTTGGACTAAGCTCTTGCCACGGTGTAGCTGGCCTGGAGCCCAAAAAGATGCGGCGATCAACAATGCTCATTGCTGGTTGAATTGCTATGTTGCTAAGCAGCTCTCTAAAATGGGCATTTTCATGGTGGAACATGGAATCAAACTTGACCGGCAGCAGCTGTACAGGGGGGATGGGGTACACCTCTGTCCAGAAGGCTCGGAGATGTACGTTACAGCACTCTCCAACCAAATTCTAAAAGCTGTCGGCGGGGGGGGGAGGGGATGCCTAACTAGACTGGCCCCCTCTTGTGGCAGGTAATGACCCCAACCCCACAGGAAAATTAATCTGGCTATATAAATTAATTGGAGTAAAATTGGCATAAAACAAATTTAAAGGAAATGACATATGCAGTTAAATGGATGATGTCATTAATTGCATGACATCATATGACATAATATGATGTCATTTCCAGAGGGGAGGAGCTTGTAAATTTGTTGATATTATTGTTTACTTGTTTTGTCATGTGCGGTGAAGGACCACCCATTTGGGGGAGTTACACCTTCACTTACACATGTGACAAATTTGTTAATGTTATTGCCTTGCAAATAGATTCTGTACTGCTAAATAAAAGTTGTGGCCTATTTAAAGCCAAAAAGAAATGTCTCGTGTCCTTTGTGCCAATGCAAGTTGAATTAGGCCCATTGTGAAAGAAAGTCTTAGAATAGAAAGGTAAAGGAAAGATTGGAAACAAGAATAGAAAAAGGAGTAGAGAAATGAAAAAATAAAATGAATTTAAGAAGGAAAGTATAACAAAATATGAGAATAAATGTTTCATTTTCTTCCCATTCGTGGAGATGAGGAAGAAAAGAAACAAAAATGGAAGAAAGAACAGAAGAACAGAAGAGGAAAATATGGAAAGAATATTGGAAAAAGTAAAGGGAGTAAAAACTTCATTGGAACAATACTAGAAGGAAATGATATGTAATTTGTATGAAATGTTGAGATATTTGTTTTATCTTAATTGTTTGATTGATTTTGGTTTGTGAATAAAAAAAAATTACAAGATCCTAAAGTGTATACAACTGAACACCAAAGTAAGGATTGTCCAAGCCATCGTATTTCCCGTCACCGTGTATGGATGTGAGATCTGGATAGTGAAGAAAGCTAATAGAAAGAAAATCAATTCATTTGAGATGTGATACTGAGAAGAGTTCTGAGGATATCATTGATGGCTAGGAAGACAAACAAATGGGCCCTAGAACAGCTCAAGCAAAATAAATAAATAATCTCCCTGGAAGCCAAAATGACTAAACTGAGGCTGTCATACTTTCACCACATCATGAGAATGCATGAATTATTGGGAAAGCAATAATGCCAGGAAGGGTAGAGAGCAGCAGAAAGAGAGGGAGATGACATGCCAGCTGGTTGGACTTAATCAGAGGAGCCATGGGTCTTAGCCTGCATGTCCTGAACAGAACAGTTCAGGACAGATATTGGATATTGAGGACAGGGGTATTGGTCATATTCACAGGGTTGCCACAAGTTGAGGTTGACTCAAGGACAGTTAACAACAAACAATAATTCAAAGCAGGGATTAGAATCATACACTCTTTCAGATGTTTTTGGACTGCAAGCCAGCATACCCAATGGTAAGAAATTCTAGGAATGCTAGGAACTGCAAGACAACAATCTATGGAGATCCACATAATACCCTTCAATGTTTAACAGATGAAAATTGGATACATGCAGCCAAGTAACACCAGAATGTGGCCAAGATGGGAAATGTTACTAATGAGGAAGGACACCCAATCTTGGAAAGACCCGCAGCCATTTACTTTTGCCAAAGTTTACAGAGAAGGACAAGATTCCATCACCCTTGCTGAGGTAACTGAGTTCAAACTACTTTTTGCTCTTCAAACTTTAAAGTCATTTTTCAGCAATTAAATTGACAAAGGGGCTCTGTAGACAGCGCAAAGTGCTGTCTTGGAGCCAGGGAAGGGGAGGAGCAGCTGGACGCTGGACACCCCAACCCCTTCCCAAGGACATCAGCAGAGTGCATGCCATTACACATGGCGAACGCTCTGATGATGTCCTCCTGGTGCAGTGTATGGACACGCTGCTGCGGAAGAGGTGCAAAAGAGCTGCATGGCTGCTCTTTGGGCACCCTTTTTGCCACCTGGGAAAGGAGTGTTATTTTGGTGCTCCTTTCCCAGGCTCTAAAAGGGAGGATTGGGGCCGAGGCGTGGAGCAGCCTTGGCCCCAATCCTCCGCTTCCCAAGGCAGCCCACGGCTGCCCATCTGTATCCCCCCAAACAAAAAAGGTCAAAGTGGAGGAAGAGAGAAGAACTGAGACTTTAAAAAAAAAAAAAAAAAGCAGCTGAAAAACTGGGAGGACAAAATTTTAACTGGGATGGTCCTTTAAAAATCAGGATAGTTATCAGATGTGCTACATGATTGACACCTTGAATTAAAGTTTCCTTAGTGCAACTCCACTGAGTTATCCAATGTTCTATAATATTACTCTTATTTCTAACACCCCCACCTCACATGCACAACCAAATCTTGAACTCATTCCCCTTCAAAACAGAAATGAACATTTGCACATTGTAGTTGAGAGGGTATTTATTTAAAGAAAATAATATTTAAAAAGGAAAACATAAAGAGATGAGGGACAGAAGAAGGGAGGGGGAAGAAAAAATGCATAGGATATAAATATGTTCTTGAGACAGAAACTGAGAAGTTACAGCATATAATTGAAGCATTACATAACCTAACTGTCTTTTCCAAAATCTTTCAGAAAACTTTCCCAAAGTGTTGATGAGAAGATAAGTAATTTGATGCTGGAAGGGAAAACCATTCTGAATAAACTATATGAACTTTTATGTTGTCGTTCTTGATCTAGTAATGAATTCTAGATGATTATCTGTTCATTAAGGTCGCTAAAAAGGCACAGATGAAATTTCATCACAACAGCTGGATAGCCTAGAGTGGGTTATTTTCAAGTGAAAGTAATTTGTGATTAGTTAGTTAGCAAGGCATTATTAGTGCAGTAAGAAGGCACTCTTACTGTAACAATGAATATATGAAGAACAGCTGAAAGTTTAAATTATACTTTTTGTGGAAAATATACAAGGAAACTCTGTGGCAAGCTCTGCTGAAGCAAAATCATACAATTCTATATGGTTCCCTAATTCAAATTGTTCCATGGGAATATGTATTTACCTCTGTCATCAAATGAAGCAAAAACAAAAAGCAACCTATAATTTTTTTCTATCTGGTTTGAGTTCCCTGATGGACAAAACAAGTTTGCTTCATGCTCACTTGCCAAGGGAAAAAAACATGTATCTACAAAGAAGAAATAAGAAAGAAAACTATACAATATATGTTGCTAAAATATACCCAAATACTGACAGAACTGATGATTCATCTTTATAAAACATGTACAAACACACACAGAATTTGTGGTCTTATTGCTAATATATACACAAATGTACATAGAATTGATAGTTGGATTCCCACTACTCAGACCCATCAAATATTATCTAGAGACAAACTTACAAGGAAGCTAAAAGGCCCTGGAATAGCCAGCAAAATTGTAGATAGAGACTAGCCCATGCTCCCACAATAGCCTAATGTCCAAAGCAAAAACATTTTACAAACATTCCTGATATAGACATGAAAAGTTCAGTACAGCAGCTGGAGTGTGCATATATGGTAGAAGAAAGGCATGGTCACTGAGTGGCTATGCAGACGGGTGGCTCTGGTCTGCCCCTGCTAGCCGCAGATCAGGGCTGTGGCAACGGCATGCTGTGGCCCCAATTCTCCCTTTTGCTACCCCTGAAAGAGCAACAAAAGGCTGCTCCTTTCAGGGCGGCAAAAGGCTGCTCTAAGAGCCAGCACATGGCTCTTCAGTGCCCTTTCCAGGACGGCGTTGGTATGGGGTTGGGGCGTCTGGTGTGCGGCTGCCCCACCCCATCTCTGCTTCCAGTCCATCCTTTGGGCTGGTCTTCAGAGGCCCTAAGGGGGGTAAAAACCAAAAAAGCTCCATCTTCTTTAATCTAAGATTCAGATGGTATGCCTAAGGGGGGTTGCAGACTGTCAGAAATAGTGCAAATTGAGTCCACTTTTAGGGTTAGGGTTAGGGAATCATGGGAACTGTAGTTTATTGTGGCACCAGAGCTCTCTGACAGAGAAGGCTCAATGTCTCAGAAAAAAAACAGTTCCCATGATTCCCTAGCATTAACCCTAACCCTAAAAGTGGACTCAATTTGCACTATTTCTGGCAGTCTGCAACCCCCCTAAATTTCTTACAGAAAAGCAGAAATACACAAAGAATTCAAAGATCACTATATCAGAAAGACACTATTAAGGAATTGGCTAAACCAAAAGAAGAAATATTACAGAAAAATTCCCACTTTGATCTCTCCACATGAGGCATTCCAGGGAAGATGATGTGTGCTGGATATTTGGTTAAGATACAGAGAGATTTTTTTTTAAATCAGTCTGAAACATATGCAATGAAACCTCTAGAAGAATTAAAAGAATTGGATCTGAAATTACATTGGCTTCCATACAAACAGCTAAGAAATAAGATATAAAATGGATTCAAAAATGGAAGGCTTTAGAGAAGATAAAAGGGAACTAGATAAAACCCTCAACAACATGGATGGAAAGAAAACATCTACATTTTACAGAATATTTTTATCAAGAGAGTTAGAGCAAGACCAAATTAAGGACACAATGATTGAATGGTCTGTATATATAGGAAGGGAAATAGACCTGGAAAGTTGGACATATTCAAGGGGATGGTGGTGGTGGAAGAATTTATCAGATGCTGAGACTTAAAAGAAAATTACTTTAAAATGACCCAATGTTAGTATCAAAAACGTCCAAAATATACAAAATTGAGAAGAATAAATGCTGGAGGTGTAATCAAGTTGTGGTGGAGTTGACCCCTTGTTAAAAAAAAAAAAAACTATTGGGAAAAGATCCATAGAACAATTAGTTAGATTTAAGAATTGACTTTCAAATGCTACTGGAGATATACTTAATACAATCAATAAAACTACAAAAAACATTGAACAAGAACATTGAAGAATGCTGTCATACATGGTCTCAGCAGCAAGAATACTATCAGCAAAAAAGAAAGAAAGAAAGAAAGAAAGAAAGAAAGAAAGAAACTCTAACCACAGATGAGTGGTTGATGAAACTAATGGATATGCAAGAATTAGATATACTACTGGTTGGCTAAATAGACTAATGATAAGGAAGACAGAAGATGATTGGGCACCAATACTAAAACATTGTAAAAGAAATGGTTATTACAGAGAAAAAGAAAGAATGCAAACTTGATAACCACCAGTTGAAACAGAAGAAAGATTATGAATAACAAACTAGCGAGACTCTATAGAAAACTCATGACTATATAAATATGAAATTAAGGAATTTTTTTTTTACATACTAGATTAACAAAGGGAAGAACAAATGTAAACTAGGAAGAAAATATAACCAACTGAATGTGTAAGAAACAACACAAGAACAATGAAATTTAAGCTAAAAGACAACTTTATTAATGTATATATAATAATTATTATTGTTTATAGAAATAAAGAAAAATATATTTCAAAATTATTTCCAGAAATCTAACTACCATCACTACATATACAGACATACACACATCAATTCCTCCTGGTTGCAAGAACAATATTGTAATCTGGAGAGAGGAAAATGAGGTATTTTACTGCTTTCTTTTCATTTCTCCACTGCACTGGTACTGTAATTTTCCCAAGGGATTGTGAAAATGGTTTTCATAGCAGCCTTGAATACTTCATTGCTGAACTCATGAACCCAACCAATCAAATTTTCCCTGCTAAGTATAGTGATCAAGGAAAGGTAGATTTCAAATAGATATCTGGTTGGTTGGATGCCTTAAAGCACTTTATTCATGGTTTCCAGAGACAACAAGTGAAATTTATCCCATAAAACTGGACAGTTTGGTTTTGGTTAAATATTTGCTGGAGAATTGCTGGCATCCAGGTCAACTTGATTGTGAGCAATTTTATCCTCAAAGTACTTAGTAAATATGTCACAGTTATATGTTTCTACAGCCATGAGACTGGCAAGCCCCGTGTCAAATATTACTTTAATTACAGGAAGCTGTTAGATTATGATAAGACTAGCACGGGGGCCAGGCATCTAGATTCAATTACCACACATCATTCAGCCAGTCAGTAGAATTGGGAAATAAAAATGCAGGATTCCTGAACTAAACCAATGGCAAAAACTGGATGTTGTAGTCATTGCTGATGAAACATAGGAAACTGCTTATATTGTATGAGAATACTTGCCCATTTAGCTCAGTATTGTGCATAGCAGAGATGAACCAAGTAAAGACCATAAATTGCATGCAACTTTAAGTCAATTTCTACCCCCCCAAAAAAAGTCCACCAATACACTATCATCCCATAATATGTATAATGTGTATGCGTGTGCATATAGATTGAGTATATATACTGTATATTTTAAAAAATAGTGTGTGTTTTTCGGCTTCAGAAGGCCTTTAGGAATAGTGGGCATGGGTTCAGACAGGATACAAGACCTTTCAACCTCACTTTTTAAAAAAGCAACAAGAAATCAGAAGTGGACTTCCAGCTATTTCTGATCTGAAACATTTTTTTTAAAAAAAATGGTGTGGCCCATGGCAGGTCCTCCTGAAGCATGGCCTAGATAATCTGAAGTTGTCCATGTCTGCTCTGGTGTGACTGACAAAAGCACTGCATGGTTTCAGGCAGGATTGTAACATATCCGTCCTTGAATTTTGGAGTTGCTGCATGCAAAATGCTTGCTCTAACACAAAGCTGAAGATCATTTCTATGTAGACTGTAGTGTGAGTGCTGATCCACAGCATGTAACTAGATTAAATGTAATTTGAAATGCTTGTTCATATAAGGATTTTCATTTGCACACCCAAATTTGTGTGAAGTTTCATTTATATACACCTCTAAGCTACTAGGGCCACAACTTCAGCAGGAGTAGGGATAAAGTAGAGAGAAATATTCTGATCAATGGATAGATTCAAGATTAGTTTGCTTTTTAAAAGTGGGTGATTTTAAGATCTCTTTGGGACCAAGATGCATCACATGGAGATTAACTACTCTGCATGTGAAGCTCTGGTTCTACTCCCTCCAAGCCCCTTAAGGCTGTTGCTATGGCTATTAAATCTCCGTGGGAAGGAGGGAGGATGGAAATAAATGCCTCTTATCCTCTTGCAGTTTGCTAGTCACAGAAGCAGATGAACAATGATACTAGTATTCCTCATCCTCTCTAGCAACCTGCTAGGGGTGAGAGGCATTTGTCCCTCCAACCCCTTTTCCTGTACCCTACTATCACAGTGATGGTTCCATGAAGAGTTGTGGTTTTGGATGGAGTGCACATAGGCACTTGGCCTTCAGTCAGAACAGGGCATATGTGTACATAATGCATTTGTATCCCATTAACAGGATTCCAGCAATTGTTTCTTGTTGCTGCTAACAATAATTGTTAAAACTTCGTTCAAATGGTCATATATTTAAAAAAAAATATATGTGACCAGATGTTTTTCTGGGTTCAATTGGGTTGATCTCAATTAAGTAGGTTATAGGATTACAGTCTGTTTTCTTTAATGAAAATGGATTGATGTCTTTGATACATATGTGTAGCATATTTGTTTACAATTAATTACACCAACAAGGAATGCTGATAAGTTGTTCAGAAATATTGTGTTCCTCAGATGTCAAGGCTTGCTTTCTGAATGTCCCACCTCCAGCTCTAACTTTTTCCCACTCTTAAATGGCACCCTTGCTGCAAAATAATCCTGTTGGTTTCTAAATGCATGCATAAGTCTTCCCATGGAAGTGATTGAACATTTGGTCCAGTGTAAAATATCTACATTGAGTTCTACTTCTGGAAGAAGTCTTGTGAATAGTGTACTATTGTGAATGTATGTGGCTTTCACACAGATGTGAAATGTGCACAGATGTGCATAGAAGTGTGCATCACATAGATGCATGTTGCACATAGATGAACATTCACAATAGGTTGCATTTAATGGTGTCTTGGTTCAGTTGTACAACATTACCATTTAACAGAATGTCTGCAAAACATAAGGGTTGCATAAGGGCTGTAACTCTTTGAGTGGAGATTTAAACTACACAATGTAGGGTCCATCTGAAATATTGGTAATGGGATCTTCCATACACACTCTTCCCTGGTTGGAGATAGATGTATATATCACTATTTAATGTGTTTCTGGGGGTATTTCACATCACGTCACACACATACTATCTTATTGAAAACTATTAAAAGTTCCAAGGAGATAACTTATTTAAGGAAATAAGTGAAAGTCTCCATATCAGTGAGTTGCTGTATATGATTCATTCAGCTCTAACTGAAGCACTTGGAAAACTGGTTATGGAGATTAAAGTTTCTTGAAGCTGTAATCCTCAATAAGAGGAAAATAACAAACTACATTTTCTGCAATACACACAGTAGATAATACAATAGGCTGTGCATATCATTGAAGAATTATCCTAAGCTCCTACTTCAGAGAATGCAATTTTACCTAGCATATTTTATTGAAACCCTTAATAAGTCCTTAAAGTTTGTACTCTGACCTTTCTTCATGTTTTTTCCCCCACAACTACATCTTTTGTTTTCTTTCATTTCTGGAACAGTGAACCAAATGAGATAGCAATTTGTCTAAAACTTAAAGCTTACTAATAAGATTTTCCATTTATTTATGTTGGATGAATTGTAGTTTGCTCTCTGAGACTTTTATGACTTGCATGTTTAAGGATTTGGGCTGTGTTCTGTTGCTTGTTTTGTATCCAGAATATTTTTTTCTTTCTTTTAAAAGGATTGATATTAAAGGATATAATTAATGTTGCAATGTAGCCCTTCATTATTATTTTTTCCCCTTCAAGTCTTGTAGTCCCTCAGCTTTTGTTATGTTTTCAAACATTTGTTCAGTTCATTATAAAAAAAAGAGGAAAAGTAATGTCATTGCATCCCCCCCCCCCTTTTATCCTCAGGAAATAACATATTAATAAGTAAAAGTTTGATGATATGAAGTTTAGTTTGACTTTAAAAGGATGAACCATGAAGCAAAATGCTCCTTCGTTTTTCATTTCATTATGCAAATACTCTATGCTGAAAGAAGCCCAGTACTCAAATAACAAATTAAGGGCCTCGGCAGACGACTAATAGAGTCGTCTTCGAGGCCCGGAAGAGGAGGGGCAGCCGCACGAGCGGCGCCCCTTCCTCTTCCTGAGGTCACCCTCGGAGTCGCCGGCCCTCCGCACGGCCGGCGCTCCAGGGATGACCTCACGCCACAGCGACCGCATGCGCTGCGGCGGAAGAGTCAGAGAAAGTGTGCCCGCCGCTTTTAGGGTGCACTTTCCCTGACATCTAAAAGGAGAGCCAATTTGGAGCTCCTTTTAGGGACGCCGCAGGAGCACCATGGTGCGGAGGCTCCGCTCCGCCAGCGCTCCTTCCGGCGGCGTCCCGGAAGCAGTCGTCTGCTTCCCCCCCGTAGTGATGAAAAAAAAAATTCTAAGTGCACTGGGGCTCTATGCCATGTTTGCAAGGTGTGAAACAAGTTGTTATGAAATCACAGAAGACAAGCATCCCCTTCCAACATCATAGGCTATGGTGGGGGCCTTCAGTATGAATGGTGGTGGCAGGTACTGGGTGCATGCTTCTGTGCAGTCTGTTGGCTTTAATGGCAGAGTTAAAAATGCAGTCTTTTCTTTGGGCACCTTCAGAGGATTCAACTCTCCTTCCACATCAGTAAAAAGGCAAGACATTACAACTGGCTAGAAAATAATAGTTCCTTTCTTCCAGGATGATCTTAGGTTTGTTTCATGGAGACACCAGTTTTGATAGCTAGTTGGCCAGTCTACCCAAGAGAACATTCCACAGTTTAGAACTAGGGATGTGAGAAAAGCTCTTTGCTGTTTTTTAAATATATGGGAACCCCCCCCCCACCCCGGAAGATGTGTTATTGGGATGGATCTGTCTTCTGATGGGGCCACAGTGAAGTGTTTAATCTTGGAAGTGGACTGTTTAATCCTGGAAGACAGATCAGCAACCATCCAAATGATCATGAATTAAACTGATCACAGTTATGGTAGTGTGTGGAAAATTATTCATGAAAGCTGCACATGTCTAAAGTGTCTGTACACTGGGTTCTACATTTACTAACCCCTTTGCAGAAACAAAGATGGTGTGACCTTTCAAGACAGATGTTGACACTGTTGGAACAAGATGAAGAGGATTTATTTGGTCATCTGGCAACCATGGATGAATCTTGGATCTATCAGTATGATCCAGAGACCAAAAGCATGGGAATGGAATGGAAGCATGTCAATTCAGCTCCCACCAAAGAGGCAAAGGTGCAAAAGTCAGCAGAGAAGGTCATGCTCTTAGTTTTTTGGGACTGTTGTGGAGTCATTCTTACAGATTACCTTGCAAAGGAACAAACCATCACTGGCACATACTACAGCAATCTTCTGGACAAGTTGTGAGATACTCTGAAAAAGAAACACTGCAGTATGCTCTCCAGAGGCATTCGTCTCCTACCTGACAATGCACCAGTTCACTCATCTCAAGTTGCAGTTAACAAAGCTAGGACATGTGGCTTAGAGATCTTGCAGCATCCACCTTATTCTCCCAGTCTCGCACCAAGTGTCTTCTTCTTTCTCTGAAGATGCTAGCCACAGATGCTGGTGAAACGTCAGAAAGAAACTCTTCTAGAACATGGCCACACAGCCCAAAAAACCAACAAAAAACTATGTCTTCTTCTTGTTCCCAAAAATGAAAAATCCATTGCAGGGTCAACGATTTGACAATACAAATGACATCATTCATGAAGTGGAAGTGATGTTTTAGGCACAAGCTGCAGACTTCTACAATAATGGTATTCAAAGGGTCAAGAAATGCTAGTAAAAATGTGTAAATCTGGGTGGTGACTATGTAGAGAAAAGTTAACAACTACAAATAAAAAAATACCTTTGTGTCATTTTTTTTAAAAAAATGATAATTAAAACTTTACGATACCACCTTGTGAGTGTGTGTGTATTTCAATGACCACAAAATTTCGGGATATAATATTTATTTTAAACACACACACACACACACACACACAGATAGGTTTGTTTTATTGGTTGCAGAAGAAATAGCAACATTCATAAGTTTTCAGGCAAAACATTCTATTATGTGTTTTCAAAAAAAGTTTTTATCCCAACCTCTCAAAGCTTTTATATGAACAAATCCTTTATGATTTTTTTTAAGTGCCCAAACGATGATGATAATGCAAAAAATCTCCAAATTGCATGCCAAACTTCTGATTTGGGATAATTTAATAAACAAAGATATAAATCACTATTCTAGACTGTGGACCTTGTCATTTCATTTGTTTCTTTTTGCAGTTATCACAGAGAGGCAAAGGGTCTTTACAGACTGCCAGAAATAGTGCAAATTGAGTCCACTTTAACTCTCCTGGCTCAGTGCTAAGGAATCATGGGAACTGTAGTTTATTGTGGCACCAGAGCTCTCTGGCAGAGAAGGCTCAATGTCCCAGAAAAAAATACAGTTCCCATGATTCCCTAGCACTGAGCCAGGACAGTTAAAGTGGCCTCAATTTGCACTATTTCTGACAGTCTGTAAAGGCCCAAAGTGTCCAAATCTCTTGAAGAAACAGCATTTAAAACCCTGGGGGGGGGAGGGGAATGCAAAAGCAGGTTGATTTTCAGAAAGTGAGCAATAACGCAACATTAACCCAGACATAAAGGGGACAAAAACACTTCTTTTTACTTTCAGAAAATCCCGAATGTAAAAAGAAGTATGTTTTGTCCCCTTTCTGTCTGGGTTAATGTCACATTAACCCCAACATCATCTGAAAATCAACCCTCTTTTGTGTTTTTTTTTTCTTTTCATTTTCTGTGTGGATTAATCTCAGACGTCATCTGAAAAACAATTCACTTTTGTGGATTTTTTTCAGTTTAAATCCCATTTTTTGCATGGGATCCCACCTGGGTGATAAACCCCAAAGTAAAAGAAAGTGCTGGGTTGTAAAGGTCTACTAAGAAACCAATGGGAGGGGGGGGGGAGACAATGAAATATAGAAAGGCATGTGTCAATGCATTGTCCTAGCATGAAAAGGTGATTTGTGTCTTGTTTCTTTCTCTAAATCAGACTTTTTGTAGTGAATGTATAAAATTAGGCCTTAGCAAAAGGCTGGTAATAGTCTCCAGAATTATTCCTGTCTGTGTATCTGTATAATAAAATATGAACAAACTTTATATTGGAAATAACAACAAACACGCTAGTTTGAGGATGAATTAGAATAGGTCAAATAGAAAATCTGTGGAGGCCAAATGAAAACTGACCATTTTTTGATTCTTTGAATTGGGAAACTGACAATTTGATCCCATGCTATTTGTTATAGCCAGAAGACAGCCAGACAAGATATGGTAATGGATAATTTTAAAACAAATAAAAACACAGACTGTTGTTAGAAGTGAAACATCTAGTGTACTTCTCACTTTGACATCAAATTGTGCATTAGGACTACTATATCAAATGTAGTTTAAGACCCTGGGCTGTAGCATGGAAATAAAAAAAAATAAGGAGATAATAAAAAGGTTGTCAGTTATGTTTAAATACTAAGAAATTCTTCAAGTTTGTTCAAAATGAAAAGGCTGTGGGTGATGGAAGAAGACAATCTTATTCAATAGCAGGAAGGGGAAAAAATCAATTTTATCCATGGTAAGGTCTTCAGTAAGCTTGCTATCTAGTTTACAAATCATCCTGTGTAGTTTCATAAGCTACTTGTAGCATATTAATTCCATATAAACAGTCTTGTTCATGATTAATCTAATTAGTGCAATGTTCATTATGTATTTGCTAACCACCATTTGTGATATCTTTGCCAGTTTTTAATCACCTGTTTGACTAACTTTCTCTGAAATGATGCTGAACAAATAATAATCATTCATGTCTAATGAGTCTAATTAATAGAGCTGTAATGATAATACATTAGATCTATGGATATTCTCCTTGGTCATATTTTAAAAGCCTCTTTAAAACTGTAAGCTGGAGAAACACAAAATAATGAAAAGGATGAGAGATGGTAAACATTTTAAAAGTCAGAATTGCACAGAAAAAAAATATTGTAAAAAGTGGGATTTATGTGGCTGATGCTCAATGAAACTCTCAAACCACAACATCATTATGATTCCTCTGACAACTCTATATGTTGATTCATTTCTTTAAATATAGCAATGTCCAAACTGAAAGCATGCTCAAAATACATCTTTTCTCTATAACTTTTCTTCTAGCACTCTTTTATATTATAATTTAGTATTGTTTTTATCTTCAAATAATATCATAAAATAGCCATAATAGATACATAATTTGGTGAAATCGCTCAGCTTAATTTATGATTCCTGGTTGGGTGAAACTGTCATCTAACAAAACTCCTGTCCTCTGGTTGCCAAATTTGACCCCATTGTACAGTGAGAATGGTATGTCAGTGAGAAATCCAACATGATTTGCTCATTGTTCAATCCTTAATTGAGTGACTGGGCCATAAATTGAGAGCAACATAATAGTAGAGGAAGGAAAATGATGCTAAAGCTGTGGTAAATGACCAGCACTTCAGACAAGTTGAATATTCGCATACTGGAAATGTTTTCCTGGGTATACATCTACCATATATTTGTTTCTAATATTTGTTTCAAATTGAAATTTGCAATTTGTGACCCTGATTCGATGGGTACAACAGATGATCAAATAAAGAGATTGGAAAGTGATTTAAAAAGTAGTTAAAGTTACAGTTCCAAGCCCACAAGTACTTCATTTTTGTAGATGATACTCAGAAAGTAACTATTTGCTTTCCAAATTTACCAAAATTAACAAAGGGGCTGTACAGATGGGCAGGAAAAGGTGACATGAAGCTGCCTTTTCCCTAAGCTGCAGCTCCGCCTGCCCCGAGAATGCCCTAAATGGGGATGTAGCAACTTCACTGGGGGGCAGTCAATGAGACTTTTTCGAGGCCGTATTGAAGTCCTGCCAATCACACCGCAGGCCCTGAGGATGCTGTGAAGGGAGACAGAGCAACTGTATAGGCCAGCAGCAGCTGCTTTATTTTTTATTATTATTCTCTCACACACATGCGCACATGCACAGGAACACATCCCTGTTCACCTGTGCAGAACACATCATAGGCTGGTATACAGTTTGTCATTTTGTCTGTAAAGAAGTGACTGATGTTCAGCATCCCTACACATCTGTTCAGGACCTGTCATACACCAAAGATCATGCAAGGATTCACTGACTTCGGCTTCCCCCAAGTAGTGGGTGCCATAGATAAGTGCCACTGTCTGATTGTGCCACCCTTGTCAACCAAAAACACACCTACTTCGGTGTCCTCCACAAAACATATCCCACACAGATCAGGGGGGAGGGGAAAGGTACATGCAAGGGAGGTTTGTGTGGACAGACTGGATACATGCAGCTGGTGGTCATGCAAGGGACAAGATCAACAGGGAAAACAGACAAACGTCACTTTAGGAGCCCCCCCCCACCACCAGCATGCCAGGAAGTGGTGTGCAGGTTTTATGCACACCCGTGCATAAGAGGTCACAAAGGCCTCTTTCATGCAAACTACTGTGCATGCTGACAGCAAGTGTACATGTGATGGAATGCATTTATTGTCATAATAGAGAACAGTCACAAGGGCACATGTGTAGGGTTACAATTAGGGTTAGGGTTCTAATATTCAAGCACACCTGCGACAGTACATCCACACCTGGAAGCATAGGGCACTTTAAATTAAAGCATGCATTGTAGGGCACATGCTCTGGTTCCCCAACTCAATTTCCATTTATTGCATTTATATGGCCATTTTAAATCTCTGACACCCTTTTTCTGATGCACCAGTGTTGCTGCATGTATACACACATGCGAAAGTGCACATCTTTCCCAAAGAAGCAGGGAAAAGCTGCTCCTTTTTGGAGCAGCTTTTCCTGGCATGTGGCACCTAGAGGGCATTTTCCTGCCACCTTTTAGGCATGTGTTATATAAACACCACACCTCCAAGTCAACCTGAAAGCACCTCTTTTTGCCTGTCTGTACAGCCCCACAGTAATTTAGTTATTTTTTTAGACAAAATACTTAAAGTCACTGGCCTGTGGTACAAAATAGTCTCCTCTTATCCACACTCACAAAAATGGGGCAAAGGAGTAGCCCAAGATAGCATTTAAACCAGCTGACACATTGTGAGGCCACACCTACACAGCTATATTAAAATAACATAAAACCACAGTTACACTTCAAAAATATCTCTTGTTGAGTTAAAATTATAAAGAAATATAGGACCATTGCATACTGGCCCAAAGGGCTGGCCTGGGGTAGAGTTGGGGCATGGCAGTCACACAATGGCCACCCAACCTCACCCCAACACCGTCCTGATGCTGCACAGCCCTACGCATACCGTGTAGTGTCAGGACACCCTTCCAGGGTAGTGTTTAAACACAGTGAGCCAAAAGGGCACTGAAGAGCTGTGGCGCCAGCTCTTAGGGCAGCCTTTTGCTGCCCCTAAAAAGAGCAGCATTTTACTGCTCTTTTTGGAGTGGCAAGAGGGAGGATTGTGGCAGTGGTGTGGGGTTGCTGTGGCCCTGATCCGCTGCTTCCTGAGGTAGCTCTATACCACCCCAAACAGCCGACCTACATCAGCCCATAGTTTTCTTCATTTTCAGAAAATTAAAAGAAAAGGCCTACAAGTTATTTGGAATTAATTACTTTAAAACTTTGTCTAAAAGCTAACATTTCTTTGCTAACCAGAATAAAGAGGTGAAAATGTTCATTCTCAACCTATGTGTACAAAACTGACTCCGTTATCACTTCAGTTTTTTAAAGTTTTCAGGTACAATACATTTTGATTTCTTTTTAAATACATGCTAAAAGATTTCCTCCTTTCTTCTGCTATGCTGGCTTTCAGCTACATGATTCTAAAGAACAGAACGGGGGGTCATGATGGTAGCTGAAAGAAATGTATTTCTATAAGTCAGGCCTATAAATACACTCTGCAAAAAGAAACATTCTTATGTAGTGTATTTTATTTCTCTGTGTTCACTTTTTTTTGGGGGGTGGGGATATCCCCTTGGTGTTCTTAACACCTGTATTAGATCTAAGGTTTACTTTAAAGTAAATAGAAAATGTGTTAAGTATGATCATATAAAAAGCTGAATGGAGACAGTCAGTATATGATAGGTGTGTTTTATTGCTTAGTATTACTTCAATATACTTGGTAAAAAGAAATCCTTTGAAATTTTATGATAGAAATAATGTTCTTGAAATGTCCAGTTATATAGTATCTCTAAGACACAGAGTTATTGGATAAATAAAATAATGTAGTTCCTTCCATGTGTCTCAAATAATTGGACATAGCTGCATATAATATGGCAAAGACAAGGACTAGAATCTAAACAGATATTTTCAAGTTAATTTCAGAGTAGGAAAACATTTCCCCCCATCTTGCTGCAGCAAAATCAAATGTCTCAGGTCATACTGAAGATATTTACTATATGATTTTCAATGGCAACACTTCTCTTCCCAGCTTGGGCAATAGAAAGGTACCACATAGAGATGTACAAATCTATCCTGTACAAATCAATAGGTTCAGATGAAAAATTATTTTCATTTTCATAGCTATTTGCAAGATTTTTTAAAAAATGAATATACAACATATTCTGTTTTCTGCTGGTTTTCCTCACTTTTATATTTAAAAAAAAATCCAAAAAGCAAATCTTCATCTTGCTATTTTATATAAGGGGAAACATTTTATTACATCATTGTATATAATAGGAGTTGACCATGGTGGTAGGGCTCTGGATCCAACCCCCAAGGGATACCAAAGGCTTACTGTACTATGTAAAGCAGCAGTAGGAATATAGAGTGGGACAATCCAGACTTTGTTTTTTAAAGGTGATTCCTTTGACTTCCTTTACTGTCTAACTAAGGGGCATTGCAGACCAGCCTTTAGGGCTGGCCTGGGGGTGGAGTTGGGGCAGGGCATCTGCACGCTGGCCACCCCAACCCCACCCCAACCCCACCCCAACCCCACCACAGTCCTGACGCTGTGTGCCCATATGCATGGCACACAGCATCAGGATGCTTTACATATTACAGTAGGCCTTTGGTATCCCTTGGGGGGTTAGATCCAGAGCCCTACCACCATGGTCAACTCTAATTATATACAATGATGTAATAAATGATGTAAAGGGTGCAGAAGAGCCACAGCGTCAGCTCTTAGGGTGGCCTTTTGCCAGTCTTTTAGGATCGGCAAAAGGAAGGATTAGGGCACAGCATGGGCGTGCTGCAGCCCCGATCCTCCGCTAGCCCCTAAGTCAAATTGAGAGCTTAATCTTCAGTTTATGGTATTTGACCTCTGCTCTTTCATTGCACCATTAATTTGTTAAACATTTTTGGTTTGTACATTCACTTTGATTTGTTGATTTGACTGTTTAATTTATCCTTAAATCACCACCACACTAGCCTTATTTTACTTAGGGTGGTTGCAGACTGCCAGAAATAGTGTAAATTGAGTCCACTTTTAGGGTTAGGGTTAGTGCTAGGGAATCATGGGAATTGGTTTTTTTCTGAGACATTGAGCCTTCTCTGTCAGAGAGCTCTGGTGCCATGATAAAATACCCTTCCCATGATTCCCTAGACCTAACCCTAACCCTAAAAGTGGACTCAATTTGCACTATTTCTGGCAGTCCGCAACCCCCTTAGCTATTTTTTAAAGTCCTTCTTTCTAAATAGAATGAATACTGTATGAGCCAAATGCAAAGGGTTTTTGTTTTTGTTTTGTGAGGTGTAAATATTCACAGGTGTAAATTACCAGGGCATTGCAGTAAGGTTTGAATATCTTAACAGACTATGGGGAGAAGCAGACGGGCAGCCTGGGCCGCCCCTGGAAGTGGAAGATCAAGGCCGAGGCTGCCGGACACCTCGGCCCCAATCCTCCCTTTCGCCACATGTGAAAGGAGTGCTAAAATAGTGCTCCTTCTGCAAGCCACAAAAAGGGGTCCCGCAAGAGGCGTGGCATGCCTCTTTGGCGTCTCTTCCGGCTTAGCGTGTATGGACGCTGTGCCAGAAGGACGTAATCAGGGTGCCCGTCATGTGGAGTGATAGGTGCTCCAATTACATCCTAAGGAAGGGGTTGGGGTGCCCAGCATGAGGCTGCTCCTCCCTTTCCTTGCCTCCAAGATGGCGCAAAGCGCCATCTGCAAAGGGGGTACATGAAATGGACCTGCTCAGGGCAGAATGAGAAAAGTCATAGCAGGAGTTGCCAAATGAACAGCATGAGGGGGAAAGAGTTCTGGAACACCAAGTGATGTGTGATATCACTTTGCCCCCAGAAATGTAGGCAGCTTAAGATGGGGTAAAGAGGCTATTGGACCACAAGATGGAATCCCTTGTGCCACCACAGGTCACTAAATATCTTGAAAGGAATCATTGGGGGAATCTCACCAGCTCAAATGCTAGTAGATAATCTTTTTATCACTTCCTTTCTTCTTGGTGTTGAATTGTTGAATCAAACACTTGAGTGGTCAGTAGAGTAATTGTTAGTTCGTTCAGTAGGACAATGTTTGTCATAATTATCATTATTCTACAGACAAGTAGTCAAATATATTTAGACTTAGGGGCAAAGCACATGACTGATAAAGAACATCCTCTGGCTGCTCTAGCCACAATCATGCCAGGACTGCTAAGTCTGCTTCTAAAGCAGGATGACACCACGGTCCTAAACTGGCCATCACCAGGAGCCAGATTATTTCCACTTCTTTTTGATCAGGTCCAAAAGACCAGATAGTGGCATTGGAGCAGCTTTCAGCTGCTTTGTAGGTTTGTGTCATTTGAATGCCACACCCTCCAAAGCACCTGAAAGCTGTACCAATGCACAATCCATTCTTTTGGACCTGATCAAAAATAAAGCAGCCAGAAGCTTCTTTATTTGGCCCATGTGTTTCAGGCCTTAGCTGACTTCTGTCTATGTGGTTGCCACCTTGACACAAGAAGTGAAAAGCGTCTGAAACCACTCTGCCTTTCAACTTCTGTCCATTAGTAGTGGAAGCCTGGATGCTTCTTCTTTTGTATTGTTCATCTATAGATATTGAAGAGGTCAGGCTGGGCAACTGCATTGGGAGTGGGGCCCAATTTATTTCCCTAGGTAAACTTCACAGACACATTAATGTCACTTGAAATAATGCAACATACTTTTTGCTTCCCAGTTTTGACCACAAATTGTCCATTTAGAACTATTTCTTTCTTTCTGTCTTTTTATGATTTGGGGGTAGTGAGGGACAAATCACTCCAAAGCACACTCTTGCAGTAGTTTTATGTAGCTTTTGGATTTTATTTTATTTTATTTTATTTTTTGCACATGATTTGGTGGTGCTGTGAGGTTCTAAGGACTTGGGTGTTGTATGTATATGTGGAGTTTGGCCTGCATGCAGACTACAGGCCACAATTTTCACTAGACCCATTCTCAACGATCTAGGACAGTGGCTAAGTGCAAGAGGGATTGTGCCATGACAAAAACAGCATAAATTGTTCAGAATGAGAAGTCAAGGCCAATATATATGTATGGAAGGAAGGAAGGAAGGAAGGAAGGAAGGAAGGAAGGAAGGAAGGAAGGGTCATGTCTGAAACTTGACAGTTAACACTACCTTAGAACTGATTATGTCTCTAAATCTTATAGAGGTGTATGGGTGGGGAATAATAAAATGAAAGAGAAGTTATAGCAATTTTGTTTTATCAGTTCAAAAACATGAATGGAGAACAGGTTTTCAAGATTTCCCAATCTCTATTTAACGTCGGGATTTCAGCTGAGTCATATTGGGTCCATTTTGGATTATATTTGACAATTCAGACCAATTTAAGCACAAATCATATCAAATTGGGCTTCAAAATGAATTCAAAGGGCAATTTACAACTCTGATAGAAATTGTAGTACAGATAATCTCACATTAACCATTTTGCCATCACTTATAATGCCCAGCCTGCAAACTCCACATCTGGTTGATAATTATCCTCTTCTGCAGACTGTAGAACTGAATGATAGGGAAGCAGTGGAGAAAGAAAGAAAAAAAAAAACCTGCCCTTATCTAGCACATCATTATATGACACTGATGAAAGATGTGACAATGCAAGTCACAAGCATGAGTAATATCAGTGCTCTGAAAATGCATTAAAAATTGATAATCTCTTCAACATAGAGTTGCATGACCATATATTTTACCCTAATGTCAGAGGTTTCACTGCTAACAACATAACACAATATAGATGCTGATTTCTCCAAGTACAGAATTCCATGAATTTGAGTGCCTATCACTTGTTAACAGTATTTTTTTTCCCACTATAGGTTAGCATTTAGAATGGATGGCTATATCATTACATGCTGATACACCTACGTATTTCTGTTTCCTTTCTGGATGATCACACAGGGGAAACATCATTTCAGGAATAGTGGTGAAAGCCATCGAACATTATATTTGTGTGTGTGTGTGTGTGTGTGTGTGTGTGTGTACATTCTTTAAACTAAATGCTAATGAATTTATATAGACATCTAGGAAAAACCCCAATAATTAAAATACAAACTTTAGTAATCCTTTCTTTAAATTGCATCCTGAGAACAAAATGTTCAAAAGAAGTCAAAAAGCCTGCAGTTATCAAAACCTTTCTTTTAAATGAAAAATCCTTTTTGAGTGAAATCTCTCTATGCTAATTTCTTTAACATTCCAGTCAAAAGAGGCACAATTATGGCTGAGGTTTTAAAAAAGAAGACTTTAAATGACTTTAAAATGCTGCATGAATTATAATTAAAACTTTCAGTAATGTATCGCTATTAGTTACCACCTGTCTGACACTATTTGTGCTTTTATTTCAACATTCCAAGTAGAGGAGTGTGTATGCATGTGTGTGTGTGTGTGTGTGAGAGAGAGAGAGAGAGATCACTTCACCATTTCAATTATTATGGAACTTAAGGCCATATATATGTTGGACAATATTAAGAGACAATTAAAGTCAATCCTTGCTCAAAGACTTTAGCATTAGAGTTCCTCTTTCATAAAACTACTGAGCTCAGTTCTCTCCAGCCTTCTCATCATTTAATTGAGGTTATGTTGTGTATGGCCTAAATACCCTAAAGGCATCAGATCCTGCTTAATTTTGGAAGATAAGTATGACCAGCTCTGGTTAGTACTTGAATGGAAGACTACTAATAAATACCATGCACTATAGGAAGGAAGTAGCAAAATCACCTCTAAGGATTTCTTGCCTAAGAAAAGCCTATGAAATCCATGAGGTTGCCACAGGTCGACAGGCAACTTGAAGGCAGATCTGCATATATACATACATTTTGTACATCAGGCCTGTATTGCAGGTCTGATATTTGGCATGGAGTGATATTTACCTCAATCATTGACAATATGGTCAATCCAAGAAGAGTTCTTTATTAATTTGTTTGTATATTAATAAAGAATTCCTTGTGTCAGGATATTGATGGGATATATAGTCAATGATGAAATGTAAAGATGTGTGTGTCTGTATTTTTCCATGATGAGAAAATGCTTCTAGGCCTAACACAACAACTCAGTCCAGGTGTTCGAAGAGACATAACAAGTGAAAACCACAAGTTGGAATAGATGGGAAAGTGTTCTTGTTTATACAGTGAATTCAATAATAAAAGTTGTTATGGGAAAGTAGATCACATGGTAAAAGATGAACAACAAGGGGTTTGGTTAACATACGTCATGTACAGATCAACCAATTAGCCTGAGGTTAACACCCAAGAGGTGGAGAAAGGTTGGGCTGGGAAATTGTGTTTCAGGCATAGAAGTTAGTCTGTTCTTGAACTTTCTATAGTATGGGTTAAGTTTCTTTATTTTTGCTGAAGCTATAGCTTGACTAATTTTTCATGATGTAGCATTAAGGATTTATAGTTTTGTTCCTGTTAGCCACATCTGGCTAAAGTGTTTTATTGGACTTTATAGTTTTTACTTTGCATATGCTTTTCTATAATAAAGCCTTCTGCTAGAAGCTTGGATTTTGCCCTGCGTGCTGGTGTGTTCTCTGCTACAAGTTACTCTGCTGAATGGATTTATCCACACATGCAAAACCTGCTCCTCCAACATTCCACAACACCTTGGGCAGCCATTTGTAGTCCCCAGAACTGATGCCTTCCATGGTTATGGAAGAACAATATGGGTGCTGTCGTTCTAGGATTTCCCATGGTTGTTTTGCATAGAAGATGTAATTTTCTGTGTAGGAAAAAAAAAATTTTGCACATAAAATAATAATAATAATAATAATAATAATAATAATAATAATAATTGCTGCATTGAAAAGGATGTTGCCTGTCCAGAAAATGCTGTTTTCCAATAACCTTTTGTGTGTGTGTGCAGATTAAGTTTTGAACTGCAAATTGAAAACTGTCCACATTTCCAATCATCATCATCATCATCATCATCATCATCATCATCTTACAGATAGAAAAAATATCTAAAATTACATGTTGCTTCTTAAAGAAGAAAATTAGTTAACACTTCTTCTCTAAAAGCCATTCTGAATCCACCCTGAAGTCCAGATCAGCCTCAGTGGGAAGCCAGGACCAGATCCTGCCCCTCAAGGAAACAGAGGAGAGACTGCAGGAAAGAGTTAACTGCCAAAACTCCCCACAGAAGATTTAGCTTGGGAAGAGTATTTGGGAAAGGACATGACAACAATCCCCCCTCACTGGGAGACACATGAGCTCATCCCACTCCCATCTAAATGTTGTAACCTTTTCTTGTAAAAAGACCCCTTCATCATTATCATTGTTCTCTGAACTTTCTTACCTCTACAATCAATTATCTATCTACAATATCCCCTTTGAAATAGAATGAGCAGAAGTGTAGAAAATATTCCAATACTTTTTCCTCTAATGTGGGAATGTTTAAGTCAGGTTAGCTAATAATGACATAGGATGATTGCTAACTGAGACGTAAGGAATCATTGATGCAGAAGATGACTACAACGTAACTATAAAGTAGAGAATTTATTAATTTTAGAATATCTTTTCTTGACAAATATGTCTAGCTTTGAGGGTAATTTAAGAAGGAGAACCTTCTTTACCTAACATATTACTTATATGTAATCTAATAAATCTTAGGGGCTAAGCAGACGGCTAATTGGGCCGTCTTTGGGGCAGGGAAGGGGAGGGGTAGCCGCACGATCGGTGCCCCAACCCCTTCCCCAGGTCATCCTCAGAGCAGCTGGCCCTCTGCATGGCCGGCGCTCCGAGGAGGACCTCCCGCTGCAGCGTTCGCACATGCTGCAGTGGAAGAGTCGCCGAAGGTGTGCCGCAGCCTTTTGCTGCACACCTTCGGCGACTTGTGAAAGGAGCACCAATTTAGCGCTCCTTTCAGGGGTGGCGAAGCTGTGCCGCGGGACTGAGGTGTGGGGATGCCTCGGTCCCATGGCGCAGCTTCCTGAGGCAGCCCAGGGCTGCCCGTCTGCTTCCTCCCTTACTCTCCATATTTTGTACACTGAGAAGTTTTATACTACTAAGATGCTCCTCAGGTTTCTGAAAGGCACTTTGAACTACATGGAGCTCAGTCAATGTGCTGCACATGATTAAAGGATAAGCAGAATCATTAAGAAAGCTAACTAATGGATGGCTGGCTTCCAAACTCCCAACTGCCATTGTGATAAAATGGAAGCAATTACTTATTAATTTTCATGCATAGATCTTCTCTGTTTAGCACAGATTCAGCATCATTATTCTGGAACAATGCAGGTAGGTGATACATCAGTTGCAGTGTTCTCCCTTTTTAATTTGGAAAGATAACTTTGATTCTTGATTTCCATTATCAACTATAAACTGCAAATATGTTGTAGGATCTCACATGTGCATCCCAAGTATGCATTTTACAAACTGATGAACTCATTTTGGATACTGAGATTTACTTCCAAGTAACTGCAAAAGACCATAGCCTTAACATTGTATTTTAAGATGATACAACCTTAATGAGCCCTTAATGTTGCTTTTTCTGTGTTTTACATTGCCAAAAAAAAAGTAATTCCATGTGAAAAACCACAGGGAGATATGTGAGTAGTTTTGGAGGGAAATGGATGTGGAATAGCCCATTATCTTGTAGTTCTTTTGAGAATAAAGAAAGCAGCTGGTAGTAGGAGCTTTCATAGACTCAAATCTAATTTCTTAGATGCATGAGGAAGTAGGCCCAAGACTATGAAAGTTCATATGACCAACTTCTTTCTTTCAGTTTGTCTTAGACATCTAAAAGATTTCTTTGCATACTGATTTTCCAGACTGGCACAGCTATGTCTTTGAATTGTATTCAAATCAAAGATTATCAATCATTATCCCCACAACTAAAAGTGACCTAAGGTGAATGTTATTCCCATTCTGAATGTTAGAACAATTTGGAAAGCCAATTTTCTTCCTATGCATAGATATTAACATGGATTTCTATCCATATTTACATTTTTAAATAAAAAGACAATATTTTGTATGCAATCCCTGGATACACAAAAACATTTTTAAATGTAAGTGTTCATACTCAACACAAAAGTTAGAATCATACAAGCCATTGTATTCCCTATTACCATGTACTATTATGAAAGATGACAGGAAGAAAACCAATGCATTCGAGATGTGGTGCTGGAGAAGAGTGTTAAGGATCCCATGGATAGCCAAAAGGACAAACAAATGGGTCCTAGAGCAGATCAAGCAGGAAACCTCCCTGGAAGCCAAGATGAACAAAATGAGGCTGTCATACTTCAGACACATCATGAGAAGAGAAGAATCATTAGAAAAGATAATAATGCTGGGAAAGGTGGAGGGAAGTAGGAAGAGAGAAAGGCCACACACCAGATGGAAGGATTCTATTAAGGAGGTCATGGGTATGGGTTTGCAGAATTTAAGAAGAGCAGTGGTGGACAGGGGTCTTGGAGATGTCACATTCATAGGGTCACCGTGGGTTGAGATTGACTCAAGGGCAATTAACAACAAAAAGCATACTTTCCATGTACCTTTTCCTAATATAAACAGTTTTCTAATGTGTATGCATGTGTACACACATTAACATTAATGGTCTTACTTCACAAACCTAGAAACATCTTTAATTTCAAAAAAATAAATTGCAGTTTAGAGTGTGTTAGTTTGCAGAAGGTGTGAATTGGGTAAAATCACATTAAAATGAGAACTGAATTGAATCTCCCACCTATCTCTTTTTCATCAGTTCTTAAAGAGATAGTTATGATCAGGAGATCATTCTTAGTATCTACAGTGATTAAGGAGATCTTATGACAATTTGCCTCAAAATAAACATTTAACTCCTCTAGGGAGTTAATGAAATAAAATGAAAAATTAAGCATAACATTCCTTCCTGTGCCATAATCAACAGTGTTTTGACCTTGTGAAGCCTGCTGGGAAGGACACTAATGAGTAAAATATTTACATTGTTAATGAACTTAAACAGCAATGTATGCTCAGATTTAAGGTAGTTAAATTGTAAACATTGTTGTGTTTCATTTGCCTTCTGAGGTTCAAACTCTTTCATTCTTCTTTATTGGCAGAAGATAGGCCAGCTTCACCTACTCTGCATTTTGTACTGTCTAGGACTAATAGTTCTTGAACATCAAATAAGAATTTTAATGACTTCTAACTATAATATTAACCAAGGTCAGTATATGCATATTATGATAATTAAGAATCCTGAAAAAATCTTCAAAACGATTTTCACATATTTAATGGTTCATTGAGTTTAGAGGCTCTCTTCTGTTTTACACTTTCATCAGAATTTTTTTTTTTTAAAAAAAAGCTGACAATAAAAACTAGAGAGCACACTGGTATGTAGATGAAATAAAGAATCTGGTTGCAGTATATAATACTATTTACGTTTCTCATCTCGTATTTTCTTTAATACAGGCAACAATAGGCTTGTTACATTTTTTCCCCAGGAAGGATATTAAAGAAATCTGTTTAATGGGGAAAAAATCTACTTCAGGGCAATTCAATATAAATCTAGTTTCACTTCAATTATTCATTTATAATCAAATGTGTTAAAATAAGGGCAAATAGATGTTTTTATGATCAAAGGGATACAGCAACTATTGTGTTTAATTGACTTTGAAATAATGATGTTAGAGAAGAGAATATTAAAACTTCAAATTTAGCTGGCAAAAATTACAGTTTAAAGTTTTATCTATTGACCAAATATCATGAAGAAGGTTTTTGTAGTTATAAAAGTGCAATATGAACTTTTGGGCTGATCTACAGATTGTCCATAGTTTGTCAAAATGTTAGTAGTATTTATCAATTGCTTGCCTTCATATAACTCTCTACCTCTTTATTGTGGCATACGAGCATCAGCACTTGCATAATGTCAGGAGCTGCCATGATATGTTGGGTTATGAGTGACAGGATATATTGTAGTTGTAGAGTGATTTATTAGAAGGGTGTGACACAGGTGCTGAGATAACAGAAAGAAAGCTGCAAACTTGTCCAGGGTCATTTATGGGGAAACATGTGGCTCTAATAACAAAGGAAAATGTGTGGTGGGGGAAGGGGGAAAGAAATGTCTTTATTGATTATAAAAGAATAAGAATTAACCCAACCAAAGTTTGAAACCATGTGTAGTTTAATTGGGCAATTTTTAACATTTTTTGGTCAATTCTGAGAATGAAAGTTAATGGCCTGGTTTCTTAACAAAGGTTTACTGAGTTTTAACTACTGAAGCCTGTTTTTTTTTCTGAACTTGGAATCCTACTGGTTTTGACAGTAAGACTCTTGTGATGAGCCATTCAAGGCTGCAATATTAGAGAAAAAGAAATGGAAGCCCAATTCTCCCAGGTTGCACCTCCAGTTCCAAGTAACCATTGGCTCCTGGGTCTAAAACACATTGCAGAAATAATCCAGTTTGAGACTGCTTTAACCTCCCTGGATCATTGTTAGGGAAGCCGAGGAATTGTCATTTATTGTGGCACCATAGCTCGTTGACTGAGAAAGCTTAGGGCCTCTACAGACCAGCCCAAAGGGCCAACCTGGAGGCAGAGATGGGGAGGGGCAGCCGGCCACTCCAAACCCACACCGAGGATGTCCTGACACCGCACACTGTTACTCATGGTGCGCAGTGTCAGGACATCCTTCCAGTGTAGTGTTTTGACACGCTGCACCAGAAGGGGTGCTAAAGAGCCACGCACCAGCTCTTAGAGCACCCTTTTGCCACCCATAAAAGGAGTGGCATTTTGTCGCTCTTTTCCGGACAGCAAAAGGGAGGATCGGGGCTGCGCAGTCCAGCAGCCTTGGCCCCAATTCACCACTTCCCAGGGCAGCTCTCTGCTACCCCTTTGAGCCTGTCTGCAGAGGCCCTAAATCTCTCACAAAACTACAGTTTCCAAAATTCCCTAGCATCGGGCCAGGGCAGTTAAAGTGTCCCAAACTGGATTATTCCTGCAGTATGATTTGGACCCTGATGAACTTTTCTAGACAGAACTATTTTCAAGTCACCTTTAGTCACTATGTTAGCAACAGTCTATTTCAGGGGTCAGAAAGTTTTTCTTACCTGGGGCCGGTCCGCTGGTCCCCAGGTCTTCCGCGGGCTGAGGGTGGGGGGGGTAAATGGTGCTGCACATGTTTGAGCGCACACGTGTGTATGCACAGTATGCCGAAAGTACTGTGTGCACACTTGCTCGTGCATGCGCGGTACTTCCAGCGTACTGCGCATGCGTGAGTGAGTCACGACTGCCATTTTGTTTTCCAAAATGGTGGCCATGACTCGTTTGCGCATGCGCAGTACTCGGCGCATGCGCAAACGAGTCATGGCCACCATTTTGGAAAACAAAATGGCGGCCATGACGCACGCGGCGGCAGCGGGGGTGGTGGCAGGACCAGCCTAGGGCTGGTTCAAAGGCCTCAGGGGGCGGATCCGGCCCCTGGGCCGTAGCTTGCCGGCCCCTGGTCTATCTTGTTAGTTCATTGTCTTGCTTCAAGATTTATTGCATAGCAGCTTACTTCTTCTTCCTCTCTTTCCCTCTTTCCCTAACATTCTAGCATCCTGAACTGCTTATTGGTCTCCATTCTCATTTTAAGACCCCTCTTGACTTTAAAAATCTTTGAAACCATCTTGAGAGTGAGCCTAATAATATACATATTCCAGCATTTCATTAATGTTTAACTTTTCATATGCTCAGCCTGCTATGGCCTAAAATGACAGTGTAATCCTAGGCATATCTCTTAGAAGGAAATTGTATTGCATTCCATGAGACTCATTTCCAGGAATGTGTGTATAGAATTACATCCTTAGTACCCTTTCATATGAATCACTTTTTCTCTAAGAGAGGAGCTTTCATTGTTGTCTGATGTCCACAGATACAAAAATAGAAAAAGAAAAAGAAATAAAGGAAAGAGTAGATAATGTATACCTACCAAAGAAGAAAGTAACAGAGGAATCATAGAATCATGGAATCATAGAGTTGGAAGAGACCAAAAGGGGCATCCAGTCCAACCCCCTGTTAAAACCTAGTGATTATAAAAAGTTCCAAATTCGGATGCAAATATTAATAATTACTGACACATTTGATTAAATCCCAGAAATATATCTATATCTATATTGTAACAATATAATAATGTTAGTGCAATATTGAACAACACAACACAACACTAAATACCCTTTAAAGGTCTTCTGGATAAAATTAGCATGAATATCATGACAGTGTAAATTCACAGCAGAAAATGTAGCATTGATTTAAATATATAGCCAAGTTCCTTAAAAAAAAACTCAGGCTACTTTCAAACATAAGATGCAAATTGTCCAGACATGTTTCTATGCATTCTCTTTCTCTTAGATGCCCAACATATCGGCAACACAAAAAAGATTTCTACCAACCAACCAATGCTGTGAGTAGTGTATGTAAGCTACTGGATGCATTGATAGAGGGTAAGGCATGTATCTGAATTTATCAGGAGAGTTATTTGGGTCCTTTTAGGGCCAGAGCTCCCAAAAGATTATATGAGGAACAATAAAATAAAATAAAATAAAATAAGTTACCTCTATGTCCTGACTTTTGTGCAGTTAGCTCAAGGAAGTGTACGTGACCCCATTCTCTGCATGTCCCCTCACTAGTGCACTTGGAGTTTTAGCCATCAAACTGAGAGTATGATCACCTAATCCAGTGATTCACAAAGTGGGTGCTAAAGCCTCGTGGTGGGTGCTGCAGTGATCCAGGGGGGCGGTTATGGACACAGGTGCATTTGGGGGTGATGAATAACTGTAAGGGGGTGGTGAAAGCATAAAAGAAAGAAAAGAAGATTTAGAAAAATTGATTTATGTATTCTGCTCATAACGCTTAATTTTTCTTTGAACAACATACTGGACGTTGGCTCGGTTCCTGCATACTCCCTCACCTGCATTGAGGTATGTGCAATCGCACACTGCTACTGTTCATGTCCACTGATTTGCCATTCCAAAACACGTAAGCACTACGAGCATTGCTGCGAGGGCAACTGTCACTCGTGAGATTGGTCGATCGCAAGGCCAAAGCCTAGAATGGCAGCGGCAGTACTGGCTACTGGCAGTACTACCAGCAGATTTTGGAGCACGCTATGATTCAGGAGATTTCTCGTAAATATTACGGGAAAATTACAGCGTAATATAACTCTAAGTTAGATTGTTGTGATATTGTGAGAAGTTAAAGTTAACTAACAAATAGTGCGACTATAATTGGTGAGTATTATTTATTTATTTTGTAATAATTATATGCACTTTACAATTAATAATATGTTTATTTCATTAGTATTTATTTTAGTTTGTTTTTTACAAAAATATTTCAAAAAATTACAAAAAATATTAATTAAAAATACTTCCATATTTTTTTATTTTTTCTACAGATAATAATGACTCAACCAAAGAAAAAATGTAGACAATATAATATTGAATATTTGAAATATGGCTTTATTGCGTCACCTGTAAACAATACATTACCAATGTGCCTGATTTGCCAGAAAGTTTTATCAAATGAAGCTATGAAGCCTTCCAGACTACAAGAACATTTGACTAAATTTCATGGTGATAAAAAAGATAAGGATTTATCTTATTTTCGAACACTAAAAGAAAAATTTATCAAACAACTGACATTGGCAAAACTCTTTTCAACTGCAACCACACAAGTTGGCAATGGCTTGCTTGCTTCTTACAATACTTCGTTAATGATTGCCAAATCAGGAAAACCTCATACTATTGGTGAAGAACTAATTATACCAGCTATAAGTGAAGTAATACGTACTGTGCTACACAAGCCAGCATCTGATATTATCAAGAAAATTTTGTTGAGCAATAATACAGTGCAAAGAAGAATTGATGAAATGGCTCAAGATGTTGAAGATTCATTGTGTGGCTATTTAAAAACATCTCGGTTTTCTAATCAACTTGATGAGTCAACTTTGTTCGGAAATAAAGCTTTACTTTTAGCATACATGTGATTCACAAAGGAAGAACAAATTTGCCAAGAATTATTATTTGCTAAATATTTGCAAACTGATACTAAAGGAGAATCAATATTTCATGCATTGGATGAGTTTTTTAAAGAAAAAGAAATACCTCTGAGTGATATCTTATCAGTAGCCACAGATGGTGCTCCAGCGATGGTAGGGCACTACAGAGGTTTTCTTGCATATTTTAAAAAGGAGGTGCCAAATGCATTCACAGTGCACTGTGTCATCAATCATCAACATCTAGTTGCCAAAAATTTAAATGCACGCCTACATAATTCATTACAATATGTAATTAAAGCTATCAACACAATCAGAAGCAAATCATTGAATGACAGATTTTTTAAACAGCTTTGTATTGAAAACGATGAAGAATTTAATCGGTTGCTGCTTCATACAGAAGTTTGTTGGTTGTCAAAGGGTGCCTGTTTAGATAGGTTTTATAAGCTGTTTATTTATTTTATTTTTTTAAATATATTTTTATTTATTTATTTAAAATAATTTACACAGACACATAATAAAAAAAGACAAAAAACAATAGACATTCAAACAATATCAATATATCATACATCAATCAACCCACCTCCCCAACCTCACAAACACAAACAATAATACATTTAAACACTACGCTAATCTTGTTAGTTATCCGAATTCTCATTTCCCAAGTGATTACCTCTATGTTTAAACATAAATACATTGGTTCTTTCTAATACTACAATAACCTAGGACTGTGACATATTTCTTCTAAACTTAATATTAAATACATTCTTAAATTTTCGTATCTGTAATGCTTCCCACATCTTACTCGTTAAAACGTTTAGAAGTAACCAAATTTATTTTAACCCAATCTTATTCAATGTTACCATTATTATTACCAAATCTATATCTCATTACAATACGTTTTCATCATCTTTTATCTTGTAATTTTTAACTAGTTCCCATTGTTCCTCCCTTATATCAATATCTCTATTTTGAATTAAAGCAGTCAAAATATCTAAATTCATTGCTTCTTTTAATCGTATAAGCCATTCTTTTACATTAGATATTTCTCTTTTCTTCCAATATTTTGCGAAGACTAATCTTGCTATTGAAACCATATATAATATGATCCTACCATATTTTTTCTCAATTGATTTATCTATTCCATGTGTCATATTTAAGTGAAAAAATTTAGGACACCATGGTATCTCAACTCTTAGTATTCCACACATTTTAGAATGAATTCTTCTCCAATATTTCTTTGCAAGGGAACATTTCCACCACATATGATGGAAATTCCCTTCACTCTTTTGGCATTTCCAACATTTTCTGCTTACAGTTTTATATATTCGATTCAGTTTAGTTGGATATAAATACCACCGGTGCATCATCTTCAGGAAGTTTTCTTTCAAATCCTGGCATAAAGTGAATTTATTTGTTGCTTTCCAAGCTTTCTCCCAGTGTTCCATTTATAAGCTGTTTAACTTGGTGCTGGAGTTCTTGAAAGATAAAAATGATGCTTTACAATCCAATTTAATTCAATCAAAAAGTGGCATCGCTTATTTGACCAACTTGTTTCAAAAATTTAATGAAACCCATCTTCAGCTTCAAGGTGATGAACTGAATTTAATAAAAACAAAATCTGTTAGTTCTGCATTTGTGACAAAACTTCTTCTGTACAAACAAAATTTTGGATGCGGGGAATTCAGCCAGTTCCCAAATTTATCAGGAGCAGAAAAAAAAAAGATGAAGACATACTTTCTTATTGTGAGCACTTGGATACTCTCCATTCAGATTTTAATCAACGATTTGATGATATTTTTAAAATAAACATACCTGAATGGATTTTGGATCCTTTTTCAAGTGCAAACACAGAAGAATCTCCACAGTTATAACAAGAACTGATGGAAGTAACTACAAATGGTGAATTGAAATTGAAATTCAAAAGCGGCTACCAACAATTCTGGCTGCAAAAGGAGATCCCTACAGCTTATCCTGAAATATGGGCTGTAATTCAAAAGTTCTTAATTGCATTTCCTTCATCATATTTAGTGGAACGTGGATTCAGTGCGGTAAACAATTTATTAACAAAAAAAGAAATCAATTGCAAATAGTCAATCACGGTGATTTAAGATTACTGCTGACGAAAATAGAGCCGAGGATTACTAAATTAGTAGCAGCATACCAGGTTCATCCTTCTCATTAAGATGATTTAGAATGTTTTAACTTTTTTTATATTACTTTTCTATTCTGAGTTCAATAAACAGTTTCATAATTTCAAACTTCAATGTTTCTAATTTACACCTTTCTTTACTATATTTTACGAAAAAGGTAGAAACATTAATTACATATAACTTTCTGTTTAATTGCTATTAAAATTAAAAAAGATAATTTCCAGGGGGCGTTGAGTAATATTTTTTCTGGAAAGGGGTCGGTAGGTCAAATAAGTTTGGGAACCACTGACCTAATCAGTTCATAGCTCAGTGGGGACTCAAACCTACATCACATAAGTCCCAATCCAATATTTGACCCTGAAGATATAAAGAAAATGCACAGATGGTCTTATCCTTGATGAGAAAGGGTTTCTTGACATGTCAAAAATATGTCCAGGGCAGTGTCCTGTTTACCTCTTCCAAGGACAGCATCACAGAGGAGTAAGCGAAGGAGTTGTCAAAAGTCTATTGCAAAAGTCACACCAAAAGAGTCCAGTACTTAACAGCAAAGGGAAAAGCAGAAGCGTAGTCACAAGGCAGTTCCAGAGGTCAGAAAACAGGACTCCGATACCAGGGAACAGGAGACACAGCAGCTAGAGAGGCTACAAGACTGATTGTCAGATGTAGGGAATCATATCATCTGGAGCCTTTTTAAAAACTTCAGCATGCCTCAGCTGATTGTGATTGGCTCTCCTTTTGGCTTCTAGCCTAGATGAATGCCTCAAGGATTCCTTGTCTTGTCTTTGCTACACAGGTTCTAGTACCAGCAGCATAGAGTCTGTCTCTCCCTCTGCAGCTTCCTGCATCTCCTCTAGACTACAGAGCCTCCAGGTAACCCCAGATTGGTCTCCTCCTTAGGCTTAGAGTCTGCCTCTGCCTTTAAAGCAAAGTCAGACCCAGGGCAGTCAATGACAGGCAGCCATGTTGGTTATACCCAGTCAATCAAATTTTATTGCTTTTGGCCAATGGTTGTTGCATAAAACAATCCCACAATAAGAATGAAATCAACAAAATAAAACATAACATATATCCAAGATCAATTGTATGATTTTATAGCCATTTACAATTTACAAAATTTAGCAATTAAAATTTAAAATGGTGTGTGTGGGTGTGTAACTAATATGAAATTATTAAATGTAATTATCACTTTTCCAGCTTATGGCCATTTTTGCTATAAATTTCTTTCTGATTATTTATTTATTTATTTATTTGGCTCCTAAAGCATACAAAGCTACTTGCCAGGTCACATATTTGTCCATATTCACTAAGAAGTAGAAAAATGCTTCTTGTGGGCTCTGGCAAGGACTAGTTTCAATTATGGGTGTCACAAATCATTCTCTTGATTCACTTTATACTGTGCAATACAATTTGCAATGAATAAGGTCCTCTAATTCAATCCATCCATATATGCACGTGTGCTCCTTTATTGGGATACATCTATGCTTCCCAGCTCTGTAGGCTATGTCCATCATTGTTATTGCTTTTGTTGTTAACTTCCCTCAAGTCAATCTTGACTCATGGCAGCCCTATGGATGAGACCTCTCCAAGACTCTCTGTCTTTTACTGCTGTGCTTAAATCCTGCAACCTCATACCCATGACCTCCTTAATAGAGTCCATCCACCTAGCATGTGGACTTCCTCTCTTCCTACTTCCCCACACTTTTCCCAGCATTATGTTTTTTTCCAAAGAGTCTCATGATGTGTCCAAAGTACGACAGCCTCAGTTTGGTCATCTTTGCTTCCATCTGCTCTAGGACCCACTTGTTTGTCCTTTTGACTGTCCATGGGATCCTCAGCACACTTTTCCAGCACCACATCTCAAATGCACTGATTTTCTTCCTATCATGTTTCTTAACTGTCCAGTTCTCACATACATACATACATGGTAATAGAGAATACAATGGTTTGTATAATTCTAACTTTTGTGCTGAGTTGTACATCTTTGAATTTTAGAATCTTTTCTAGTTCTTTCATAGTCATCATCCTCATTCTTAGGGCCTGAACAGACTGACAGAAATAATCCATCTTGAGACCACTTTAACTGCCTTGGCTCAGTGCTAGGGAATCACAGGAACTGTATTTTATTGTAGCACCAGAGCTCTCTGACAGAGAAGGTTCAATGTCTCAAAAACAAACAAACAAACAAACTACATTTCCCATGATTTCCTAGCATTGAGCCAGGACAATTAAAGTGGTCTCAAACTGGATTATTTCTGACAGTCTGTTCAGGCCCTTAGTCTTCTTCTGATTTCCTGACTACAGTCCCCATGTCTATCAATGTCTGATCCCAGGTATGGGAATTCTTTTACTATTTCTATATCTTCATTGTTTAGGTTGAACTTGTGAAGGTCCTTGGTGGTCATTATTTTTGTTTTCTTTATGTTCAACATTAGGCCTGCCTTAGCACTTTCTTCTTGAATCTTCCTTAGTAGGTGTTCCAGGTCTGTGAGGTTTTCTGCTAGTACTATGGTGTCCTCTGCATATCTTAGATTGTTGATATTCCTTCCTCCTATTTTCACTCCTCCTTCTTCTGTGTCCAAGTCTGCTTTTCTTATAATATGTTCTGAATACAAGAATGAAAGGATGCAACCTTGACTGACTCCTTTGCCAATTCGGAACCATTCTGTGTTCTGTTCTGACAGTAGCCTCTTCTCCAAAGTACAGATTCCTCATCAGGACTATGTTGGCACTCCCATGTTTCTTAATGGCATTCCATAGCTTTTCATGATCTATGAAGCCAAAGGCATGTAATTTATAAAGCAAATGCTGGTTTTCTTTTGGAATTATCTGGTGCTCTCCATTAGCCATCGTATGTTCGCAATGTGGTCCCTTGTGCCTCTTCCTTTCCTGAACCCCACTTAGACCTCCAGGATTTCTCTCTCCATGTATATTTGGAGTCTATGTTGCCGAATTTTGAGCATGATTTTGCCTGCATGGGAGATTTGTGCTATGGTTCTATAGTTACTGCAGTCTCTTGTGTCTCCCTTTCTGAGGATGGGGATGTATATTGATCACTTCCAATCTGTTGGCCATCATTTTGTTTTCCATATCTGTTGACATAGGATGGTTAGCACTAGAGTTGATTCTGGCAATGTGGACTGAAGCAGTTCAATTGGAATATCATCTGTTCCTGTTTATTTTTTTCTGCTATTTCTCTTATTGCAGTTTCCACCTCACTTTTTAGAATTTGGGGTTCATCTTCATATGGCTCTTCATTCCATGTATCCTTCATTTTGTCATCTCTTTTGTGTAATTCTTCTGTGTTTTGCATCCAACATTTTTTATTCCTTCCTGGTCTTGAATTATGTTATTTTTATTGTCATAGATCTTCCCAGTCCTTGGTTTGATTTTTTCTTTGATTTCCCAGATCTTGTGAAATAAATCTCTTGTTCTTCCCTTTTTCTTTCTGCACAAGCCATTGTACTGTTGCATTCATAATTCTTAGTTTGTTCCTATCTCCCTTTTGTTTTTCTTCTCTTCTTTGCTTTATTGCTTGTAGTGTTTTTTCTGTCATCCATGATTTTTTCTCTTTTTTTTATTTTAAGTGTCTGTATGCATTCTTCTTTTATTATGTCCTTGGCTTCAGACTGTAGTTCCTCTGTTTCTTGATCTGTTATGCTTAGTAGTGCAAATCTGTTTCTTATGTTGTCAGTAAATTCTGTTGAGATGTTATTTAGATCATATTTTGGTATAATCACTGGTTTTGTTTTCTTCTTGAGTCTTACTCTTATTTTTGATGTAAGTAGTTTGTGATCTGTGCCACAGTCAGTGCCTGGTCTAGCATTGGCCACCAGTATAGAGTTTTGTCATCTTTTCCTTCCAGTTATATAGTCTATTTGATTTTTGTATTGACCATCTGGTGATGTCCATGTGTATAGCCTTCTTTCTGGTTGTATGAAGGATGTGTTTGCTATGAATAGGTTATCGACTTCACAAAAATCTATCAGACACTCACCTGCTTCATTTCTTTTGCCTAATTCAAATCTGCTTACTGTTTTTTATTCTTCTTTGCTTCCAACTTTTTTGTTCCAATCTCAAATGATCAGCTTGACATATTGTGTTGTTGTACTGTCAATTTCTTCCTGTACTCCTTCATAGAATCTATCAATTTCTTCCTGTTCTGCCTCTGTGGTTGGTGCACATATTTGAATTACAGTCACATTCTAGGTTTACCATGGAGCCTTACATAATTAATTCAGTCTGATTTTCCATTCTATCTGTTGACTGCTATTGCTACATCTTTTCTTAGTATGAAAGTCACCCCATTTCTTCTTGTCTTTTCATTCCCTGGTTATTGCATTGTGTAGTTGTCTGATTCAAAGTGGCCCATTCTTGTCCTTCTTAACTCACCCACCCCCAGTACTGCTATATTCATGTATTGTATTTCCATTTTTACTATGTCTAGTTTCCCTTGGCTCATGCTCCTCACATTCCACATCCCTATCTTATGTATAATACTGCTTTGGATGCTATTTGCCTTTCTAAGAGTGTCTGCTATTTGTCTTGTCATCTTTCATGCCCTTGTCTAATCTTGCTAATGTGATATCCCTTTATCTCTCCATCCTTCCCTTTCTGTTAATGTTCTGATCCTGCCTGTGTCTCACTTGGAGTATCTCATCATAGAGTTTACTAAGTGATGGGGTTACACAAGGAGGGCCACTTACAACTCCCTGGGCACAGTGCCAACCAATGTTACTATGGTGTCACAATATCCATCATATTCAGTCTTAATTCTGAAAACGCCTTCTACAATTGTAGAAATGCCAAGTTGTTAAAATAGTCTGCATATTCACAAGCTTCCTTGAGTTTATGATATAAAGGTGCACATTGGGGAAAACAGACATTATTTAGGTCTCTTTGTGTAACTATTTCTCTTATGTTATTCTTAATGATCTTTTTCTGTGCATCTAGTCGAAGCCCTTTTAGTTTATTTGATATAAGCCCATATTTGATGATCAATTGGTCAGCATGATGTAACCAGTTTTTAATAGGTATACCATTGGAAAATTCTTTCAAACATTTTTTAGGTAGCCTAGTATTATCCATCCCCTGTACCTTAATCCAATAACATATTATTATTTTGTCTACTTGGCTCACTATATTCAAAATACAAATTTCTAACCTGATCATGGCACTCAAAACATCTTTAGGTAGGCCTAACAGCAATCTCAGGAAATAGTTCTGAGTGGGTTCTAAGCTTGATGTTTTTGATGCATCCCAGATCTCTGTCCATAAAGGGATTGTGCCATTGTTTTTGCTTTATATACAGTCAAGGCAGGGTTTACCAAATTGCCTCCTTTCATAGCAGTAAACTTCAAAATTGCTTTGGCTGATCTGTAATATTTTTTAAAAATGCTTAGCAATTGTTCTTTCCAAGCGGTTGTGTCTGAGTAAACCAATCCCAAATATTTAATTTTTTTACTTGTTTTATAATGTGATCATCCAAATGCCAGATGTGCTTTTGGAAGCATTTCTCAAATACCATAACCAGACTCTTATCATAATTTATTGTCAACACATTTTTCTTTCAATATGATGAAAGCTTCACAAGAAGTCACCTTAATCCCACTTGAGTTCTGGATACCAATACTAAATCATCTGCATACATCAACAATGAAGGTTTTAAATCAAGAATTGTAACAGGAACATATTGTAAACCATCCAATTCCTGTACCATATAATTGATGGAGATGTAAAACAGGGAAGGTGTTAGTATGCAACCCTGGCTACCTCCTACAAAAGTACTAATCTTTGAAGTAAGATGGCCTGCCAAATCAACTTTAATTTGCAATGATGTATCAGTGTACAATGATTTGAGATGAAATAACAAATGGCAATCAATATTTGTCCTTTCCAATTTCTGCCATAATAAGTGTCTGGAAAAAGAGTCAAATGCTGACTTCAGATCAATGAAAGTGGTATACAATTATTGCTTCAAGTTATGGATGTATTTATACATCAAGAAGTTCAGCACAAAACACAGATCAATTGTTGACCCCCTTTTTGAAATCTAACTTGTACTTCTGATAGTAGATTTTGTCTATCTGCCCATTCTTCTAACTTTTCAAGAAGGAACCTGGCATATAATTTAGAAGAGATGTCCAAAAGATTATAATTATCTGGATCCTTCTTGTCACCATTTTTATATATAGGGGCAATAATATGCAAATTCCATCCCTCTGGTATACAGCCAGAAAATATGACTAAACAATAAACAGTTATGGGTGTCTTCCAGACAAATCAAGTCCTCAACTTCCACTGCCTGTTCTATTTTACTTGCTTTCTTAACAAGAGTTTCTTTTGCTTGGTTTAGTTGGATGTCAAATAGGGGGTAAGACTTTTGTGACTTCCATCTGCTGATGACAGAATAGGTTTCTTAATTTGTAGATTTTTGCCACTATATTATCATTTCTAAAGGTTACTAGGGCTCTAACAGTCTGGTAATTGTAGAATAGATATTCTATGCACTTAATATCCTCTTATTTTAGGAAGTTTATCCTGTGCATTTAACTGTTGAATGAAATGATCTTTCTGCTGTTCCATGTTACAAGACTATAGTATATGACTTTGTATAGTTTATAAATGTCAATTGAGTTTTTTCCCCAAAAAACTAATGGAGGGGGTAATAATAATATATTGGAGGTGTGGTTTCTGCAAATTCTTTTACTTTATTACATCTAGTTTGTTCTCACTAATATCATTGTTCTCATTATTTACTGTATCCTCTTCTTCCTGCCTTGTTGTACAAATAGGTTTGGCCAAACTTATTTTGTGGGTGGATTCTACTATACTCATTTCATTATCTCCCCTTTTGGTTATTCTCATTATAGTCCTTCTCACCCCCCCTCCCTGATTTTACAAGGTTTTGTCTTGAGTTCCAGAAGCTTGAATAATTTTTAAAGTTAAACTTTACTTATCTTCATATTAACTAAGGGAGGAAGCAGACAGAGGTGCCGGAGACGCTGCCGGATGGAGTGCCGTGGGAACACAGCCTCTGCACCCCGGCGCTCCATCAGCGCTCCTTCCACAAGACAGGGAAATCAGCGCTCCTTCCACAAGACAGGAAAAGTGCGCCCTAAAAGCGTAGGGCGCACTTTCCCTGCCTTTTCTGCCGCAGCGCATCCGGTCGCTGCGGCGGGAGGTTGCCCCGGAAGCGCCGGCCGTGCGGAGGGCCGGCAGCTCCCAGGGCGACCTCAGGAAAAGGAAGGAGCACCGCGTGTGCAGTTGCTCCTCCTCTTCCGGGTCTCACAGATGACTCAATTAGTCGTCTGCCGAGGCCCTAACTCTCTTTTCTGATTTGAATACTTGCTACCCTTTTACATTTTTTAACATATAGCAAAATGTAACAATATTCAAACCCCACAAAACAGTGATACCTTTATTGGGCAAATTTTAAAAAATGATCAAAACACATAATGAAAACTTTTAAAACTCCACTGGTTTTGTCACCATCTGGGACAAAAAGCCTGGATCTTGAGGGCTTTTCACTCTAACATCTGTATTTTTATTTTATTTTCCTGTATAATTTTTAACAACTTTGCTTGATAAAGAAGCCAATGAAATCAATGGAAGAAAAATTAATGCCAGTTCTGAGATTCCTGACCCTTTCTTTATACAGGTTGAGGGAACATGGAGACTTGAAAGCCTGTGACTCCAAAGCCAACCTGAACATGACCACAACAAATTCCCCTTCCTCTACAAAACTAGGGGGAAATAATGAGCATTACATATAAGTATATATAACAGTACCAGAGGCTTCTCTTCATACACAGGTAGAACTATCTGTAGCAGTCAGAGTGACATGTACACACATTACAGAAACCATATAAATTACCATCTACACTATGATAGATAAGCCACAGGAGTATAATAACCTACCTTTCAAATTAAGTAAGACAACTGCACAGATGCCAAATGTCTTTAGTATAGGTACAATTTCCCAATTTTAGATGTATTAGAAGTTTTATAGTGCTTCATAGTATATACTCAGCATTAGCTATGTGCACCCTAGATTATTTCATTCTTGTGTGTGGTGATGATGTATGATTATGGCACACACACACACCCCGCACATACACTAGGTCAAAATGAGCATTTCTTTGCAATATTCTTTCCATACTTTAGCATCCTAAAATGTTTCAGAGGAATTATTCTGCAGAAAGAAATGTGTGTTTTTTAATATGCAACAAACCTATTTTCTGCACAGATAATCCATTATCAGCATAGAAAATAGATTTGTGGGGGTGGTAATGCACACATACACACACACATGCTCAGACAGTTTTCCCTATAAACTAGATCCTTTTCACTTTGGTTCCTCATTCTTCTTGATGGGGTTTCCTGACTATTAGGATACCTGTTTTTTGTTTGTTTATTTGTTTTTATCTAGAAATGAAATGAAAATCCCTTCTCAAGACCTTTCACACTGTATTTTTTCCATGAGGTATTCAATTTAACGTTAAGGAAACACATGCAAATGAGTATAGTTTCTACAAGTAGTTATCTTATTGGATATTATTTTGGGGAAAAATGGATTTGTGATCTGAATTGTCACACCCTGACTCTAAAGAGGAGGGAGCTAAATTCCATCCAAGACTGCAGATGACCACATTTTTTTAATCCAACCAAACATGCTGGCCATGCTTAGGACCAAACAATTTTGTGGAAATTTATGTTCCACCCTTCCTAAAATCATATAGTGAAGTTGGGGGGAGGCATGATGGCCCAATAGGTTTCCCCAAAACCAAAAAATAAAACTCAGAAACAATACTTCAATCACTTCCAGGTTTCCTCCTGTGTTTTGTCATTTCACTTCCTTTTAATGTTTGGTATGACCAGTGACAGCTTCTGGGCTAAAAAATTTGGAGAAATGAGACTGTAATTAGATAAGACAAGGGGCTACATCCTTTGGTTGCACAGTGTAAAGCTAGCCAATTAAAGTATTGTTAGTTGCTTTCCAAGACAATAGAGATGAACCCTACAGAGGAAACAGGAAATGCCTAAGATTCCAGGGAACATCTGTCTGCTGTATGTAGGAAAAGATGGAGCTCTGCTGGATTTCTGGGGCCCAGCCAAGGGGATCCAATGTCATTCTCAGGAAGAACTTAAAGTCCAGAGAAGAACAGATTTTCATGTCTGGTTAGATACAATCAGCTTATTTGCCCTTATTTCCATTGGCTTTTGCCCCCCGGTGCAGCTGATGCTTTGGTGCTGTGATAGGATGGTGTGGGGGACACACACCATACAATCAATGGTCATGCCATATAATGAATGAATCTATGACACATATTTGGTAGCTTTGCTTGTTCTCCACATACTAATATGGCTCTCTAAAGAATTAATATCATGTTCTCAACCATTGAGCAGCTTCAAAAAGCTGCCTTTAAAAAATACATTTGTCAGTAAAAAATATGCCTTTCCTTATCTGAAGGTGTATTCTTATGACATTAGAGCAGATGGTAACAGTTGCCCTTGCTTCCTTAGCTGTCGATATTTTGCTTCCTGCCGCTTCTGGCCAATTAAACTTCTAGAATTCCTGCTGACATGAATGGCAGTTAGAAAATTATGTGAATGGCTCAAAGAAATTGAAGACTGGAAGAAATATGGTGAAACCTTGAAAATTTACCAGCAATGAATGATATGAAGAAGAAAAATTATGAGCCAGGATAGTATGTGTGCTGGTTACTATAGGGATAGCACTAAACATGGCATCCCTGTGGTGAATGAACCCAATGTATCTCACAGCATTCAAAGTGCTCATTGTGTGATTTACCTGTTCTCAAGTCACCTTCAATTTGTCTCTGTGCCTCTGTGTTGCCTGTCTATGCTAGTGCCCTGCTGGCAAGTGTTTATTTATTTATTTATTTATTTATTCAAAGGTTCTTGGTTCAAGAGATGGAAAATGGATGCATTGGGTTCAGATTTCCCTATTAAAAATTAATTTTGCTCCTCTTGAAATTGGTACTGAAGCAAAGTGCATTTTTGTTAGGATATGAATGGGATATATCATCAAAGGTGAAATGTAAAGATGTGTGTGTGTCTGTAATTTTTCCACTTGAGAACAGTTTCTGGACAAGGCACAAACAATATTTAGAGAAACAGGGTGAATCAACACCAGGTGGTAACAGAGACATCAACAATGTACTTTCCCAGTGATAGAACTAATGGAACCAGACTTTGTTATGGATAACAAAGAGATATCAAATACGTAAACATTGTTAGGCTTGGGAAAGTTACTCACGTGGTGGATGATGGACAACAAGAGGCTGGGTTAACATACATCATACTGTCATTATCCAATTAACATAAAGTTAACACCTAGAAGGTGGAGTATGGGATGGGCTTAGAAAATCCTTTGTCTAAAATTTGTTTATTGTTCATGATGTGAGCATGTGTGGCTGGCAGCAGTGGTTTTAACTGCAACAAGTTGGATCCTAATGCTTTTGGGATTGTTAAAGATGTAATCTTACATGACTGAACTGGACAAGTTCATCACAATGGATTTTACTTAGTTATCTTATTTTTACTTTTTATATGCATTAATAAAGCTATGCTTTTGGACTTTACAATGTGTCTTCTTGACTGAGGAAGACAGGATTGCCTGGAGAAGAGAAGCTGAGCCAGTTGATGGCAAATCTACACAGTGGCTGTGGATCACAGCAGCCAGCTTGTCCTGCAGACTCTGCTGGGTGCCAAAGGGCATCACTACAACACTCATCATCCACACACCAACAATTTTGCCTCAGAAATCTGTACACTTACAGATTGTACTACAACAAAGAAAAAAAGACATTAATGTGCACATTTGAAAAAGAAAAGTATGGTTACAAATCCATGTGTTTGAAAAATGTGCAGTATTAATTAATGAGAAAAAAAGCATTAAAATTAATAGTATGCAAAAAGATCTTGTAGCACCTTTGAGACTGACTGAAAGAAAGAAGCTGATAGCATGAACATTAGTAGACTTGTGCCCACTTCCTCAGATGTATGCATTTAATATTTAATATTACATTTAATACACTTTGCTACATTCAGCACAGTCACATCTATCAAGAGGCACATTTATATTTTCACCAACCAGAGACTATCCAGAGGGAAATGTGAAATAGCTCCATTGTTTTCTCCAATTGTATTTCACATGATTTCCTGTGAACCTTTCCTGTGAACCTTTGAAGAGTTTGAAATCAAATATGTTTCCATGGATGTAGCTTGTAATTTTGGTTTGATCTGTTTTATTCTAGCAGTCATAAATCACTTGCTATAATGACAGCACCACTTGTTTTACCATCATTGATACCCCTCCTCTTTTGATATCAGAATTTCAATAAAAATACACTGGGTGTCCCTTTCATGACCCTGGTGCAGATGCCATTACCAGAAAATATCTTCAACACGTAGGCTAGCAAAGGAGTTGCAGGAGGCCCCCACTTTTCCGGACACTCTGGAGGAGGTGTGAAAGGCTAGAAATATAAAACAATGGGCTGCTGCCAAGGAATAAACAACACAGATGATCTTGCACACCAATCCCTCTTGGCTCGGAAATGCATGCCAATTGCTCCCATTCACACCCCAGTGTTACCACCCCAGAAAACTGACCTGATTCAAGAAGATCAATCTGGTTTTTTGCCTTCCAGATAAATGAAAAATAATATTTGATTGATCATTGACATAATCAAATATTACCCCCCCCAAAAAAAGATAAGAAAATAGCACTGATCTTTGCAGACACAGAGAAAGCATTTGACAATATGAATTGGACCTATATGTTTCAACTACTAAAAAGGATGAAATGGGCCCAAGTTTTTGTACATGGATTAACAAAATTAACATAAAACAATCAACAAAACTGATTATGAATGGAAAGAAGACAAACAAGATTGGAATTGGGAAAGGGACTATGCAGAGTTGCCCCTCTCTCCACTACTGTTTATAGTTGTGCTTGAAGTTCTCTTGAATAAACGAAGACAGGATGACAATATTAAAGGAACAAAGATCAAGGGTCAAGAATACAAATTAGAAGCTTTTGCCGATGATCTTGTGATTATCTTAGAAGACCCAGAATGGCAAATAACAAAACATTTCCAAATTATAGAGGAGTTTGGGAAGATCAGGTTTTAAAATTAAACAAAAGAAAACAGTTATACTAACAAAAAACAAAAAAGAGGAATCCCAACTAGAAGATGTGACAAACAGTTCTGTAAAAAACAAAGTCAAATATTTAGGAATCTGGCTAACTAAAAGGAATGTAGATTTATTTGACAATAAACTAAAATGGAAAGAAATTAAGGTGGACTTAGAAAAATGGAATAAACTAAAACTTACTTTGACAGGAAGAGTTGAAGTAATCAAAATGACAGTTCTATCAAAGATTAATTTTCTGTTCCAATGTATCCTGTCTGAGATCCTCCATTTCATCTAGGACCCCAGTAATTGGAGACAAGATTCTTTCAGGTGTCATATAACCATGAGGGATGCCTCACTTCTATCCTAACGTTCTACCCTTGATTTCCTTAGCCTCTTCTGTGTGTGTATTTGTGTTTATTGTGTGAGTGTGATTTCTCCTTTTTAATAAAACTCATTATCATTGAACATCTGCCTCTGGAGTTATATTTACTTCTGCACTTAGTATACATAGGAATCGATCCCCCTCAGGCTGAGTCACCCAGCCACCCTTTGAGCTAAAACATAATTCCCCTAAGTAAGCATATTGCCTAGGAGTATCTTTCCCATGACAGGTCCACCTTCAGGGTAACAGTTTCACACCCTTCATTTGAAAAGAGATTGTTTTCAATCAATGAAAAATACTAGGGGCTGAATTCATTTAATTTTTTATAACAAATTCACATGAATCAAAAGAGGAATTTCAGAACTGCACCTCACTGTCTTAATTCTGGCTAATAGTTCCAACTAATGTAGACCCAATGAGTTAAAATAAATTTCCTTTGATTCAGTTGATTTACCCTAGCATACACTCCAATTGTCCCACTTTGGCTGGGATAGTCCTGATTAATCCTCTGTTGTTCCATGTGTTCATTTGCTTTGAATATTCCCCAGTTTCAATCTCCTCCTCTTACTTTCTTCTTTTGTCTTCACCTTACTTTAATTGCTGCAAACTGAATTTAAACTGCAAAAGTAATTTACAGTCAATTAACTCAGCAGGGAGAGATGAAGTAGTGGAATCTTGGGGTGTCCCTGTAGACTCGAGCAAAAGCAAACTTCTGCAGCTTCTCCTAGCCTGTATGGTTTTTCTTACTGATTGCTTTCTTGACCTCATTCTGATGTTGCTGAGCCATACATGTCCCAGTTGCCATCTGTGAAATAATGGAGGGTATGTTTTAGTTTGACCAAACATTTAGGCCAATTTTGTGCAGATTTAGAAAACAGTAAAAAAAAAAAACAACCAAAAACTGTGGCACTGATTTCTCAGCCCAAAAAGGCTCTTGTTAAAATAAAGAATGGCAACTGGGTTGGTGGAAGAGCCAGAGGTCTTCACTTTAAACAAAAAAAAAAAACAAAAACAAAAAAACAATGAATGGACTGAAATATTCAATAAATTTATTCTAATTTAAAATTAATATTTCCATATATTTTATGATTATTCATTAATAGATTTTATAACAAATGTATAAAACAAATTCATAAAAAAACTGGCATAGGCAAGATGAGAGACTGCATATTCCATATTGCCATCCAGATCTGATTGAATATTTCTGTCAGATTTGGAATTCTATGGTTGTTAGTGTTTTGATAGGCAACCTTCCACCATGCAGTTCCAGAGCTGTCTATCTAACCTTAGGAGAGGAGTAAAATCCCCATTTTACAAACTACCTTTCTACCAAGAGCTCACTTTCTTGTTTTCCTTTCTTCTGTTATGTGGATCATGCAAACGTATTTCTTAGACGTTCCAAAAATATGGACAGGATTCAATATTGCAGTTATGGATCCACAACATAGAGTTATGGATCTGTAACTGATCTATATTCAGCAAAGCTGTATACTCTTACTGTTAACCTACATAAATACCACTCCAGTCTACCTGAAGAGCCAGCTGCCAGATCAAGCAAAAAAAGGTCAAATAAGCTGGTGACTGGGTGGAGAGAGGCAGATGTTTCCATCTCCATCTCCCAGTAAGCAAGAGTACAATCATCAAAAGAAGGAGCCCTGTTGCAAGTCCTTGTGATAGTGTCACCAGGGTGACCATATGTCCCAAAGCAAAGAGGGAAAGACACTGGAAAATGTAGGATATTCAAGAAAAATGTTGGGTATGATGAAATAAAAGCTAAAAAAGTAACCCCACTAATATAAATTTAAGTTCATGCTTCTTATTCATGCTTAATATTGAGGACATTTTGAAATTCCTCCTGGACAGAAAAAAATGAAATGTAGGACATGTCCTGGAAAAGGAAGATATCTGGCCACCTGGAGCATCATTCACTGGTGTTACAGCATCACTCACTTTTGCTCCAACCATCAGCTACTAGCCCTTTGCCCAATCTGGTGTTTGGCTTTTGAGGTGGACTGGAGTGGGAGGTCAGGCCAGGAGACATTAGTTAGCTACACAGCCTTAACAAACTAGCCAATCTAAGATTCTGGTGACTATTTTTAATTAAAAATGTTCTTAATATAGGTATGCATTCAGTGTGTTCACTATATGAACTGTATTGTGTTCACTGTGCTAATTGCTTGCAAAGGAGCAGAGTAAGGGCCTCTACAGATGGCCCTTTGGGCTGTCCTGGAGGCAGGGATGGGAGAGGCAGCCAGACAGTGGCTTCCTCAACCCCTCCTCAAATATGTCATCACAGCACACGCCGTATTGCACAGTGCGCACCGTCAGGACTTCCTTCTAGTGCAGCGTCTTGATGCACTGCACCAGAAGGGGCACAGAAGAGCTGCAAGCCAGCTCTTCGGGCATCCTTTTTTCTGGCTCTGAAAGGACCGGCATTTTGCTGCTCCTTTCAGGGCCAGGAAAAGGGTGTATTGGGGCTGAGGTGTGGGGTAGCCTCAGCCCCAATCCTCCACTTCCCAAGGTGACCCAAGGCTCCCCGTCTGTATCCCCCTCAAGAAGGGAAGAGGTAAAAGGAGAGAGGGTGAAGTCAAGCAGTGAGAAAGAGAAACCAAGAAGTTTGTACAGAGTGTGAGAGAATAACTGAGGGAGAAGACATATGGAGAAACTGGGGGGAAAAAAACCAAGAAGGGTTAGAAGGCGCTTGCAGAGAAAGGGAGGAAATAGGAACCAAATGAAGAGGAGGGAGACATGTGAAAAGAACCAGAAACAAGAAGCTTGCAGGAGACCAGGAAAGGGGGAGAGATAAAGAGAATCTTGAAAAGAGAGCAATTGAACAGAAGTTGAGAAGAAGCAAACACTAGCAGGCATTGGGAAGGAGAGTGGAACGGCAAGAAGATTGTAAAGTGAAGTGGCTGGAAGGATAAGAAGGGAGAGAGAAAGGATGCTTATGGAGCAAAAGAGAAATCATAGAAGCTTCCAAGAAATCAGAAGAAAGGTGAAGGAAAACAAATGTAGAGAAGTAAAGTGTGGAATCATTCCCACTTACATTTAAACCGGTTTGCAATTCGCTTTCTGTCCAGGTCAGTGAATAGATTCCAGTTGATGTGTTGTTCCGACTATGGACGTGGGTCTTTTCTTTATTCACTTCTCTTTTGGCACTATTGTCATTCCCATTAGTTTGTGCTGCTTCAAAATGCCTGTCAATCATCTACGTGTCATCAGTGACGCAACTGGCAACACCTTCAAGAAAACACAGGAGGCAGTCATGGGTGCCACAGCCAGAATTCTCCCTTGGGATGCAGTCATGAATAACATCTCACTAGGAGCACAATAAACTTTTTTTTTCAATAAAGTTGCCATGCAGTATAATATAAGAACAGATAATGAGGAAATCAAAATAGATAAAGATTTCCATACTTTGGATCAAACATTGATCAGAATGGAGACAGAGTCAAGAAATCAGAAGAAGATTAGGAATAGGAAGGGCAGCTATGAAAAACTAGGCAAAATCCTAAAGAATAAAGATATACAGTGAACACTAAAGTTAGAATCATTCAAGCCTTTGTATTCCATATTACCATGTATGGATGTGAGAGCTAGACAGTGAAGAAAGCAGATACAAAGAAAATTACTTCATTTCAGATGTGGTGCTGGAGAAGACTGTTGTAGATACCATGCACAGCTAAAGAGACAAACAAATGAGCCCTAGAACAAATCAAGCCTGAACTCTCCCTGGACACCAAGATGACTAAATTGAAACTGTCATACTTTGTCCTCATAATGAGACGGCATGACTCATTAGAAAAGACAATGATGCTGGGGAAAGTGGAGGGAAGTAGAAAGAGAAGAAGACCACATGACAGATGGATAGACTCATGAGAGATGTAGATGGGCAGCCCTGGGCCACCCCAGGAAGCAGAGGATCGGGGCCGCTGCTACCACATGCAGCAGCCCTGATTCTCCTGTTTGCTACCTCTAAAATAATGGCATAATGCTGCTCCTATTAGAGACAGCAAAAGGCTACCCCAAGAGCTGGTGCGTGGCTCTTCTCTGCCCCTTCCGGCACAGTGTGTGAAGACGCTGCACTGGGAGGGCGTCCTGATGCCACACGCCGTGCATAATGGCATGTGGCATCAGGATGTCTTCAGAGAGGGGTTGGGGTGGCCAGCATTTGGCTGCCCCTCCCCTTCCCTGCCTCCAAGACACTGTAAAGGGCCCATTTTCAGAGGCCCCATGGGCCTGAGCCTGCAGGACGTGAGCAGAGAAATAGTGTATGGAAGGGCTTGGAGACTTCTCATTCAAAGGATCATTATGAGATGAGATCAACTTGAAGGCAGCTAACTACATTAAAAAAAAAATTTGAATCCTCAACCTGAAGGCTCTTGTGGCTCACAAAACTATAAGCCCCATGATTTCATAGGATGTTTTTGATGTTTTTCTTGCTGAGAAGATAAAAATTGTAACATTCTTCATTCATGTCTATGAGAGTGAAATTTATGAAGATTTACAACCTGTTTGCATGAACATCTCATGTAGAAGTCGGATTTTTGAAACAAGACTCCACACTAGGGATGCAATTCTTCACTAATTTTTGTCTTAAAAGAATGGATGAGTAGTTTTAGCAATTTCTTCCTGCTGCAAGGAAGTCTGCCAAAAAAAAAAAAAAAAAAAGTTTTCAAAGACTGTTCATGATTTGGGCTTTTTCTATGCACAATTTGCATGTGATTGTTTTACACTGAAAACAGGAAATTCTATTTTCTGTGCAAAACAACTATATGCAAATCTTTCACAGAAGAAATCAACAATTTCTGGATTTTCTACACAAGAAACAGCTTTTCCTGCATAAAAACAATATTATTTTTCTGAAATATTAGTCTCTGAACAGAAAATGCTGTTTTCTGCTCAAAACAATCTTTTGCAAATTCTGTGTAGGAGACGTCCTGAACTAGGAAAATTCTCATGAGTTCAGAATTAATGAGGGGTTCCTGGCACTTGAAAAAAAAAAGTATTTTAGTGTCAAATATTTTTTAATATTCTATCACTAATGTCCAAGTTTATCCATAGAGGGCTGTACCCATTCTCATGCTTTTCCTTCACATATTAAGTCACTAAGGAGTACTTGAATAAGTCAACTGTTTCATAATATTTTAAGACAAGTAGGACTGACAATAACTAATATGCATGTTAATTAATTATTTTTGTGTCCCATTTAGTCCCACCTGGCCATGTCTTTCACTTAAACATCCTGCAACAAGCAACCATCAACAATTTTATTTTATAGAAAATTATTTGCAAATCTATGAAGGGTAATACTGTTTTTTAAAGAAAGGAAAAAGCAAGGTAACACCATTGATCCTCTTGCATATTTTTTTTCTAGTCTATACAGTTCAACATGTACTATGCCAGTATCACATTTCCTGTTCTTTGCATGGTGTTCCTTGGGGGAAAAGAATCATTCATCATTCTCAATGTTATTTTGCAAGCAACTCTCTTTTTTCCACCTCAGTACAATACAGCTTTTAAAATACAAATAAAAGTCTAACAGTTTTCTGAGAAACCTTATCAGGCAATGGACTGGATTAGATGCTGCATCATCAGCCACTTGGCAAACAAATTTCCATTCTCGTAGAAGTGGTTGCTTGTAGTAGGAATATGGCTATTCTGCTGGGTGACCACACATGCTTTTACTTTGCCAGCATGAAGAGAAAATTTAGAATTGAAAAATTACAACCTTTATGCAGGAGTTTTTTCTTTTTTCCCTTTTAATGAGAGCTCAAAACTCTAATGAATTATTAGCTAATTACTGTAATGTTATGAGGGGAAATATTATGCTGTGGCCATTGACCACTGGGATATTCCTGGAGTGTTAAATACTACCCCCCCATCCAATATTATGAAATAAATACATGTTATTTTTACTATTGAAAAAAAAACTCACTTGGAATTGCTTTGGCAACACTAGGAAGGAGCTATAATTCTGAGACAAAGAAGTTCCTGTAGAAAGCAAAGGCTGGATTCTAACAGAATGTTCATGTAAAAACTCTAGCTAGTAGGATGGGGAAATAGCTTTATGCAACATTTGGGATATTCAGCATAATCAACACTTACCTAGATTGTCTAGGAGACAAAAATGCAATATAAGGCAGTCTTACATATTCACTGAATGTTGCTTAGCTCTTTAGTGGTAGACATACAATTCAAATACAAAGAACTTTAGGATCAATCCCTTCTCTGTCTCTCCAGGTCTGCCTGTGACTCTGGAGCAGAGGTAGCCTCAGCCATGTTGGCCAATAGTCTCATATTGGCCAATAGCTCCTGGGATTCTGGGAGCTGAAGTCCCTCGGCCCTTAAAAGGGAAAGGTTGCCTACCCATGCTCTGGAGTGTCATCATCACTCACTGCAGACTTTACCAAGACTGTTTACATTTAGTAAAGGTGGAGAATTTCAGGGTTTGGGGCTGAATCCTGATCTCCTTTTGACCCCCCCCTCCTTTCCTATGATGCCATTATTTTATGATTTTCTAGCTTTAGCGTGATTTTCTTCTCATGCTAGAGAAGACTGTAGAACTGAGAGGAAGCAAAACTATTATCTGGCCTAATTCTCTGCTAGTGTAAAGATTCAAAGCTAAAGTAGCTGACAGATTGCAATTCAGGTTGTACTGAAAAACTATCAATGCAGAAGATGGTCCCACCTTCTAAAGTAATCTTTCCATGGTAAATGACATTATGTTCCAAAAAAGTTATTCCTGATGTTTACTTGGGTATTTAATTTGTATCTAATTTTTAATATATTAAACCTCCTGTTTGGTGTATCCCTCTGCTTCTTTATTAAAGTGATTTGTAACAATGTTGAACAATGTTATTTTTCAATGACGTTATTGTTAGGATGAATGCATCCAGAGGAAAATGTCTTAGATGATGCAATATGGGACAAAGACAAAAGGTTACTATAGGTCATGTGGCAGCCATGATGAGGAAGCAATTGGAAGGGTGATGACACACATGCAGGACATGACATCACCAGGCTTCACTATTGCAAAGTCATGCCACATGGGGAACAGGAAACTGTGTTGCACACCAGTAAGAGGTTCGACTAGAAGCTCTAACAATGAATGTGTATATAAGGGAGGAGCTCCAATATCCTGTGTAGTGGTGTTGATGTATATATTGAGCGGAACATATTGTCAGTCAGTGTGAGATATTGGGCCTTTACAGACTGCCAGAAATAATGCAGCTTGAGGCCACTTTAACTGTCCTGGCTCAGTGCTAAGGAATCACGGGAACTGTAGTTTAGTGTGTTACCAGAGTTCTCTGACAGAAAAGGCTCAATGTCCCAGAAAAAAATACAATTCCCATGATTCCCTAGCACTGAGCCAGAACAGTTAAAGTGACCTCAAGCTGCATTATTTCTGGCAATCTGTAAAGACCCATTGTAAATATTGGAATGATGATTAAAAGCCTCCTTGAGAGTATTCAGCATGTGGTCATGTCTGCAGCTTCTGTGTGTGGAAGAAGGAGTTCTGTGGTGTGTGTTCTTAGTGTACAAGCTTCAGCGTCTAGACTTCAAGTCAAAAACATGCCAACAGTTACTGCACAGAATCCCATAGAACCATCCTCAACCCTGGAAATGAACTGAAATGAAGATCAATGATGGAAGAATGTCCTGTTCTTGAGTTAGCCCAAATAGCAACCCCTGGCCCTGGGGTTTTGGCCAAACAAGAAAATGTGACAGCTGGAAAAACACAGGCCTTTTGGCTCATGTAGTCAACCACTAACAATGTATCTGTGGTTATGATTATTAATAATTTTACTGGGATTATTTTGTTGAGTCTGTAATGGTAGAATAATATTTTCCTTTCCCCTCCTTTTCCTAATCACATTCAGGATTTAGGGGGAGGGGTCAGAACCCTACTGTGAGGATAGACATGATTTTTGCTTCTTCAACAATAAGCAAAGAAATATCTAGTAGTAATATCTTACCTATGAGCATGTCTGACCACGCACCGATAACATTATCAATAAATTCAAAGAAAAAGGAATACACCTGGCGCTTAAAGGAAGCACTATTAGCGGACGAAGAAGTAGTAACAAAAATTAAGAAAGAACTTTCAATGTACTTCCAAGAAAATATGAATAAAGGAACACCAACACATGTTGTATGGGACGCAAGTAAAGCTGTTGTAAGAGGTCTACTTATACAACAAGAGAAAAGAAAAAGAAGAAAAAAAGAAGAAAAAGAAAAAGAACTACTAGACTAACTAGTGGAAATAGAAAAACAACACAAACAAAGTCCTAAAAATTTAAAATTAAATATATAAAGACAAAGAATAAGGAACCAAGTAGAACAGATTTCAACACAAGAAATAACAAACAAAATCAAATATCTGAAATATTATCATTTTGAAAATGCTAATAAGGTGGGTAAGTGGTTAGCAAGAAGAATCAAAAAAGAAAAGGAAAAAAATGTAATCTTGAAACTTAAAAACAAAGAACAAGAATATATATGTCAAAATGACTTGAAGAAAGTGATACAAGAATATTATCAGAACTTATTTTCCCCACAGGAAATCTCACAAGAAAAAAAAGTAAAAATGAAGGAGTATTTACGTAAAGAAAAAATAATAAAATTAACAGAACAGGACATTAATGACATGAATAGTCCGATTACGATGGTAGAAATTGATTTAGCTATTTCTAATCTGAAGGACAACAAAGCACCAGGACTGGATGGTTTATCATCAAAATATTATAAAGTATTTAGAGACGAACTAACAAGAATACTGTATAAAACAATACAAGAAATAGAAAGTAGTAATTACCCTGACTCATGGAGATACTCCCTTACCACGCTAATACATAAAGAAAACAAAGACCCTGAAGATGTTAGTAATTATCGACCCATTGCATTACTAAATACTGATTACAAAATATACACAACAATCTTAGCAGCTAGATTAAAAAAGGTATTATCAATGCTGATTCATGAAGAACAAGCAGGATTCCTGCCTAGAAGATATCTAAAAGATAACATCAGAACGACATTAGATATTCTGGAGTTATATGAGATCTATAAATCAAAGAAGTTAGGAATGGTGTTCCTAGACCTAGAAAAGGCCTTTGATAATGTGAGCTGGGAATTTTTGGACCTATTATTGCAAGAAATAGGAATGACAGGAAAATTTCTAAATGGAATCCGTCAAATATATAACATACAAAAAACCCAAATTTTGGTAAATGGAGAAAAAACAGCAGTATGCAATATTAAAAAAGGTACACGTCAAGGGTGCCCTTTGTCACCTCTACTTTTCATTATTGTAATGGAAGTGTTAAATACAAAAATAAGAAATGATGATAAGATTCATTCCCCCAAAATTGGTAAATATCAATATAAGCTTAGATCATTTGCAGATGATTTAGTTATATTCCTAAGCGAACCATCTAAAAGTATAAATAGATTAGAAGAAATATTAAAAGAATATAGTACAATGTCAGGATTAAAAGTAAATAAACTCAAAAGCGGAATTATAACAAAAAACATATCAAAAGAGGAAGAAGAAACACTAAAAAAACAATCAGGATATCAAATATTTAAAAAAGTAAAATACCTTGGAATAACAATCACAAAAAAGAATTCAGACTTATATAAAAATGATTACATACCAAGATGGAAAGAAATTAAAAAAGATCTGGAAACATGGGAGAAAAAACAATTCTCCTTATTAGGAAGAATTGCCACAATACAGATGAACGTATTGCCTAAGATGTTATATTTATTTCAAACAATTCCCATTCATTTGACTAAGCAACATTTTCGTATTTGGAATAAAGACATTAGTAAATTTATTTGGAAAGGGAAAAAACCCAGAATTAAAGCAGAGAATCTAAAGGATAGAAAAGAAAAAGGAGGCTTAGGTCTGCCAGATATTGAATTATATTACGAAGCAAGCGTATTATTATGGGTAAAAGATTGGATTTTACTTGAAAAGTCAAAATTGTTGGAATTAGAAGGAATTGATCTAAAAATGGGATGGCATTCATATCTTTGTTATGATAAAATTGCTTTAGACAAAGGATTTAATAACCATTTAATAAGGAAAAATCTTTACAGAATATGGAAAAAATATAAGAAACATCTATATAAGAAGTTACCACAATGGACCTCACCACAAGAAGCCCATCATAAAAAAGAAGCACTTGAACAAGAAAATTGGATTACATATGAAGAGATGTTAATAAAATCCAAATATGGTCCTACATTAAAACCTAGAGAAAAAATACAGCAGGATAAGATCAACATTAATTGGCTCAAGTATATGCAGATAAAAGAAGATTTTAAGAAAGATGTAGAAAAATATGGAATTGAGGAAGAAACAAATCTTTTTGACAAAATACTGAAAGAAGGCGAGAAACATTGGATAAAAAAGACTTATAAGTGGCTATTAGAAATAAAAACAGGAGAAGAAGTGATAAAGCAAAATATGATAATATGGATGCAGAATATAGGACATACAATACCCTTACAAAGTTGGGAAAACACATGGAAATACTGCAACAAATTCACAAAATGTAACACATTAAAAGAAAATTATCATAAGGTATTACACCGGTGGTATATCACTCCTTCAAAATTAGCTAAAATAAACAAAAATTGTGAAAGTAAATGTTGGAAATGTAAGGAAGAGACAGGAACCATGTACCACATGTGGTGGAAATGCAAGATAAGTAAAATATTCTGGATAGAAATTTGGAAAAAAATGTATGATATCATTCAGAAAAACATTCCCTTCAAGCCGGAATTGTTCTTATTAAATATTATTGATGTGATAGAATGCAAATTAAATCAGGATGAAAAAAGCATTATACTTTACATGATCACAACAGCGCGAATTATCTTAGCTAAATACTGGAAATCCGAAGTAACACCAACGGTAATGGAATGGCAAACTAAATTATTTGAATTTATAACAATGGACAAATTATCAATGTACACAGCAGGGAAATCATTTCAACAGTACGAAAAAAAATGGGAAAAAGTAATGAACAAAATATAGTTGGAGATTATTATTATTATTATTATTATTCCTCTGTTCAATTGTTGTATAATGATTTTTGTAGTATGTATACCACTGTCACCTCTTCTATAATATATGATTTATTAGATTATGAAAACCAAATAAAAATTAAACTATAAAAAAAGAACCCTACTGTGTATCCCCCCCCCTTTCCTTTTCTTCTCCTCTTTTTCTACCTTCCATTTCTTTATCCTTCTTACGAGACACATTGTAGAAATAATCCAGTTTGAGATCACTTTAACTGCCCTGGCTCAGTGCAGTTTTTAAAAGCCTCAGTGTGCCTCAGCTGATAACAATTACCTTTTGGCTTCTAGCCTAGATGAAGATTCCTTCGCTTGTCTTGTCTTTGCTCCACAGGTCCTAGTACTGGCAGCATAGAGTCTGTCTCTCCCTCTGCAGTCTCCTGCATGTCCTCTGAGACTACAGAGCCTCCAGGTAACCTCAGATCTGTCTCCTCCTCAGGCTCAGAGTCTGAATCTGCCTCTAAAGCAAAGCCAAACCCAGGGCAATCCATGACACCAATCCCCCTCCTATCATCCTCTTCCTCCCCCAACACATTGGGAGACCTGGTTTAGCAGGATAACAGCAGTGCAAGGCTCCGACCAAGTCAGGAGCATGGACTGCAGAGGTGTCTTCCCAGGAGCATTTCGCTGGACCAGGGGTAGACAACCTTTCCCCTTTAAGGGCCGAGGGACTTCAGCTCTCAGAAGCCTCAGCCATGTTGACCAACAGTCCCATGTTGGCCAATAGCTCTTGGGATTCTGGGAGCTGAAGTCCCTCAGCCCTTAAAGGGGAAAGGTTGCCTAGCCCTGCTCTGGACCATACCTTGGCCAGTCAATCAGGTACTGTAACCGACCATGCCATCTCCAGGAGTCCAAGATCTGGGCAACTTTTTTATTTATTTTTTATTATTTTTATAAACATATATACAAACTTACTTACATTCATTTGCATATATACCATTACATCTACTTACATAATAGACAAAACACCACAAAAAAAGAAAAACAAGACTAACAACTAAACATAATATAAACATATAACTATAACTATAACATAGCATCTTGCATCTTCTGCTTCATTCCACATATTATATTAAAAACAAAACTTCCTTATTTCCACATATTATATTAAAAACAAAACTTCCTTTCAGCCAATTTTCTTCTCTGTAGTTTATTGTTTATCTGTTTTCAATTCCTTAGTTGCTTATAATTGTTTCCCTGGCTGATTATTACAGAACTGGCCTAATATATTATATTCAAATGTCCCATTATCAATTTCCCATCTTATATACTAATCTTTATTGGAAATTGATGTTGATGAAGTGTTGTAAAAAGTCCTTTTAAAACCAAACACCAAAACCTGGAACTTCTAGTAGGCTTCTTTTATTGAAAAACAGCAAAAAGCAAAAACAAATAATAATAATAATAATAATAATAATAAGAAGAAGAAGAAGAAGAAGAAGAAGAAGAAGAAGAGCTTCACTTTAGCCAGAAGGCTAAGCAGGAACAATGCCTAACTGCTACATGATTCAAGATTGGCTTGTAGCAGCATCAGGAGAATATTTTTGTTAGTTCATTACAGCTCAAAGGTTAAAAAGCAAGTGAGTGGCTTTCTAATTCCCAGCTCTCAGCCCCCCAATTCTCCACCCTTTTGGGTGTAGTCTTTACAGACTGATTGGTTGATGATACATGACATGCTTTAGCCCAACTTTTAATTACCATAATAAATCATGTGACTACATTTCCCATAACAATTCCATGTTGACAAAAACCTCAATGTAAACAAAATCTCTTTCTCACAGAATAGAGTCTTGTTAGCTCCTTGTTTTGGGCTAAGAACACACCTGGGCTGATAACTGAGTCTGGCTTCAGCAAAAACAACTGTTCACAACAAGGAAAAATACAGACACACATCTTTTACATTTCATCATTTTAAACATTGACTCTATATCCCATTTAAACCTAACAATCTTATATCTAGTTCTATCTATCTAATTGTTATTCTTATACTCTGTCTTATACATATATTCCATTAAGTATACAACATATATAATAAAGTTTAACTGTGTAATTTTCTATTTATACTTTTTATAACCATCAATCTTATTTTTCTTAACAATTCGTTTATACATCATATATAATATATTTCATATTCTTAATCTTTTATATATAATCTTTATTCCATTGAAATTGTTTCTTCAATCAGGAGATTCGGCCATTTTTTTTCCATATATTCTATCCTTTCCATTTATTCTTCTCTTGTTTCTTCTCTTCTTCATTCAGTTTTCTGGATAGTATATCTAACTCAATCATATCTAACAATTTTATTATCCATTCATCTATATGCACCATTCTTGTTGTTTTCCAATACCTAGCATAGACAATTCTAGCAGCGGTTAACATATAAAATATAATCTTGCCATATACCCTTTCTATTTTATCCTGCAACATATTTAATAATTCTATATCCAATATTTCCATTATATTATTTTTAATTTTCTCCCCAAAGCTTTTTGCTACCTCGCACTCCCACCATAGATGGAAAAAAGTTCCTTTCTCTTTTCCACACTTCCAACACTTGTTGTCCATGTGTTTATATATTTTACTTAATTTATCTGGTGAGAGGTGCCATCTGTATAATATCTTATAGAAATTTTCCTTAATTTCCTGGGATGCTGTATATCTTACCCTTGTTTTCCACAATTTCTTCCATTGGTCTAACTCCAAAGTTCTTCCACAATTAATTGCCCAGCTAATCATATTTTCTTTTACCAAATCTTCCTCGGTATATATCTCTGACATTTTTTTAAATAGACCCTATATCTTACTTAATTTTTCATCCCATATAATTTTTTCTAGGTCTGATTTTTTATTTGTTATTCCTATTTTTTTTCCTTTTTAAATCTGGCATTAATTTGATGGTAAAGAAACCAGCTACAGTTGATCCTCTCCTCTCTGATTTGGCTTAAGGGTTTTAATTAATATTCTCTCCCTTTCTTTTTTAGGATGTTTTCATATTTTAAATATTTTTCCTTTCTTTGAGGGTCTGTTCTAAACAACGCCTCATGCGGTGACATCCACAGTGGCATTTGCTGGCATATCCTTCTTTTATATTTTTTCCAGATTCTATACAGCGAGGCCCTAATATAATGGTTATTGAATTCCTTATTAATTTGTATCTTTTCATAGAAAAGATATGCATGATAGCCGAATCTCAATTCAGAGCCTTCAAATTTTAAGAGTTTTTGATTTTCCAGTATTATCCATTCTTTTAGCCACAGCAAAGCACTTGCCTCAAAATATAATTTTAAATTTGGAACTGCTAGTCCACATCTTTCATTCGCATCAAACATATATTTTAACTTAATTCTCGGGTTTTTTTCCTCCCCAGATAAATTCAAAAAGTTGTTTTTGCCAATCCTTTAAAGAATATCCATTTTTCAATATTGGGATTGTTTGAAACATAAATAACATTTTGGGGAGGATGTTCATTTTGATTATTGCTATTTTCCCAAATATAGACAAATTTAAATCTTTCCAGTTTCTCATGTCCTTTTTAATGTTGCTCCATTTTTTTTATAATTGTTCTTATATAGGTCTGAATTTTTATTTGTTAATATAATCCCTAAATAATTTGCTTTTTGTTGTTGTTGTTGTTATGTTAAACCCTGTTACCTCTTTTAATTTTTGTTCTTCTGAGCTGGTCATATTTTTCACAATTACATTTGTTTTTTCTACATTTATTTTTAATCCAGATATTTTCTCAAATTCTCTGAAATGTTTTAACAGATGACTAGCACTTTTGATTGAATCTTCAATAGTTATGGCTATGTCATCAGTGAAGGCTCTCACTTTATAATGATCTCCTTTGATTTTTACCCCTTCAATTTCTGGTTCTTCTTTTATTTTCCTTAATATTATGTCCAGGGTTAACACAAATAAAATAGGTGAAAGGGGACATCCCTGTCTGGTGCCTTTAGTAATCTTAATTAATTTTGTTTTAGAATCGTTTACCAGTACATTTGCTGTTTGATTCTTGTATATAGCTTCGATCCATTTGTAAAAATTCATCCCTATTCCCAATTTTTGAAGCACAGATTACATCAAATTCCACTCCAAGTAATCAAAAGCTTTTTTGAGATCCAGCACAATTAATGCGAGTTTCCTCTTATTATGAAATTCAAAGTACTCTAATATATTTATTATTTGTCTGGTATTATCTCTTATCTGCCTATTTTTTTTTTTTTTTTATAAAACCACACTGCTCCTCAGTTATTATTTCTGTTGCTATTGGTTTTTAGTCTAAGATATGAACAAATAGCTTATAATCTGTGTTTGAGAGGGAGATAGGTCTATAATTATTCAGATTTTCCTGGATCCCCCTTCCTTTAGTATTAATATAACATTGCTTCCTCCCATGTTGGCGATAATTTCCCCTCTTTAATATTATTCATTGTCTCTAAAAATAGGTTACTAATTTCTTCCTTAAAGACTTTGCAATATTTGGAAATGAACCCATCTGGACCAGGTGCTTTGTCACTTTTTGCTTCTTTTATGGCCTCTAAGAGTTCTTCCTTTGTGATAGGTTTATTTAACTTCTCACCTTGTTTCTCACTTATTTTATGTATATTATATTTTTCCAAATATTTCTCAGTTTCTTTTTGTTCTGTTTCCTTTGGTTTGAATAATTTACTAAAATGTTTATGGAAAATCTCTTATCTTTTTTTGTTCTGTGAAAATTTTATCTTCAGTTTTGATCTTTGTTATTAAGTTTTTGTCTTTCTCCTTTCTTAATTTCCAGGCCAATCATTTCCCACATTTATTTGCATTTTGAAATTGTTTAGCTTTTATTCTTTTCATTATTTTTGTTATTTATTCTAAATTTAATATTGAATATTGTTTCTGTAATATTTTTATTTCCTTTATTACTTTTTGCTTGTTTCTACTGTTCATTAATTCTTCTTCCTTTTTTACAATCTTTTCCATGCTTTGTTTTATCTTCTCTCTTTTTTTCTCTCCTGAATCTGCTTGTGCTTTTGTAAAAAGAAACCCCTCAGAACAGTTTTGCTTGCCACCCAGACTGTCCCTATTTCCCCTTCCTTTCCTATATTTTTTTCAAAGTACTCTTTTAAGACCTGCTTGCCCTCTTTAATAACTGTGTCATTTTGGAGGAGATAATCCTGTAATCACCACCTATATTCTTTCTCTATACAATTTATTTTTATGATGATCGGATTATGGTCCGAGTATGTTCTGGGTAAAATATGTACTGTTTTCACCTTGATAATGCTTTCAATACTAAAAACGTATCGATTCTGGAGAAGGATTTGTGCCTCTCTGAAAAAAAGTATATTGTCTCTCCCTTTCCTTTTTATATCTCCATATGTCAATTAGATTTGCTGTCTCCATTTACTCAAAAATGTTTTGGGGAGCTTTCCCTATTTTTTTTTTTTATTTTATTTTATTTTATTTTTTTTTTTTTTTTGCTGATAATCTATTGATTTGGGGTTCATTACAGCATTAAAATCCCCACATTGTATGATTTATTTCCTGTTATATTCCATTTTTTTCTCTAATTTTCTTTTTAAAAATTGCCTTTTTCTCTTGGGGTGCATATATTGTCAGGGATGATGGGAGTTGTAGCTCTTCACCTCTGGCTCTAACTCACCACCTTGTTATGCAGCAGAGCTGACCAGCTTTGATCAGTGGTTGATGCTTCTTTCCCAAGCAGCAGAGTTTCAGAGAATAGGCTGAAGACCCTGACAAACTCTCCAAGCCTTCTCACTCTTCTTCCTGAGATGTCTCCAAACTTCTCCAGGATTCTTCTGGCTCTTGTATCTTCCCTCAAGACACCAGACAACTCAGTAGTCTTATATAAAAGATCTACTTTATTCTACTATATATAAATACTATATGCCCTATAAATCACAATCTCTACTCCACCAAAATACTCCACAATACACCAAACTACTCCACAATGTACATTAGCAAACATTGCAATTTATAGCCATTGTTAGACACCACCCACCAGTCAGTTTCCACCCAGTGGGTGTGTACATACATCTTGATTGGTCCACATAGATCATCCTATACCTAAGACCAACCCAAGTGTTTCATCACTTTACCTTGACCACTTAATGAGTCTCAGGTGTTTGCAATCTATCACAGGTGTTCTCAATATACCTTCTATAACTTTGTCCTTGGCTCTCAAGGCTTCTTAACTATATTATCTTTTTCACCTGTGTATCTTCCTGATTGCTCCTGCTTAGTCACTTTGACATTCACATACATATTTTTATTTCTATTACTGTATATCCCATGTTGCTTTTTCCTTAACATATATTACCATCATGATTATTTCTCTATCCTGTATTTTTGTAGAGACACAAATAAAAAATAAAGATAAGAGATTGAAAAATACTAAATTGGGTGTGGAATATGTATCATCTTGCAAAAAAATAAAAATAAAAGAGGGATTATCACATATGTAGCAAAAAAAAAAAAAATACCTTCCAGAGAAATATTCAACAACCCAAATGGCCATTACTTAGGTAGTGAAATAAAAATACAAGATCTGGGCAACTTTAAACTTCTCTTCCCCATTGATCATGACTAGAGGTGGAGGGGGCACCAAGACAGCATCAGGGCAGACATCTGTGACATGAACTAGGAAGGAACGATGGAACACTGGATGGATCTGAAGGGACAGAGGATGTTGCAATCTGAATGCCACCAGATTGATCTGTGCCGTAATCAGTTATGGACATAGAAGGTGGGTGTCTAGCTTCTGGCAGGGATGTTGGAGCATCAGATGATGTGTGGACAGCGAAACTTAATCACTGATTTTCAGGGGGCACCTGCATGATGTTTTCGATCTGCAACTGTTTGTAAGCCTGCTTTGCCTGTTCCTGCTGTTCTTTGAGTAGTTCCTGCAATGCATGCAATTCTTGTACCAATTGATCTGCTGTGGGGACCGGAGATGGAGAGGTGTTATTGTTGAGGGTGGAAATCATAGTTCACAAAGAACAATGACTGCTGAATGAAGCAATGCAGGGTGTTATTGTAGGCAAACTCTGCCAGAAAGAGTAATTCAACCCAGTTGTCCTGTTGGTAATTAATGTAGCACTGAAGATACTGTTCAAGAGTAGCATGTGTTCTCTCCATCTGTGCATCAGTTTTGGGGCGATACTCAGAGGATAACTGGGCCTGGATCCTGAACTAGTGTAACAAACTGCACCAGAACAATGCTGTGAACTGTAGTCCATGGTCTGAGATGACCCCCTCTGGTAGGCCATGGAGTTGGAATATATGGTGCAGGAACAGGCAGGTGATGTCCTTGGCAAAAGGCATGCCCACATATGGGATGAAGTGTGCCATCTTTGAAAACATGTCCACCATGACCAGATAGTGGCAGCACCCACCATGAGGGGCAAGTCTGTGCTGAAGTCCATGGAGATCTATTTCCAGGACCCTTACAGAGTTTCCAGTGGTTGCAAAAGACAGGCAGGTTTCCCAGGTTGGTCCTTGGCCCGGTGACAGACAAGACATGAGCTGACATAGTGGGACACCTCAGCTTAGATAGGAGGCCACCAGAATTCTCAGCTCAGGAGGTGTAGTCTTTTGAACACTAAAGTGACCTGTGGGATGGCTGTCATGGCATAGACATAATAATTCCTCGCGTCAGGCTCCTGTTGGGACATAGAGCCAGTTCCAGTGATAAAGAAGTCCCTCCTGCATGACGTATGAGGATGATAAGTCATCCTTCTGGTGGGCTTGCACCAAGGAGTCCTGACTTTATCCTTCCTGAATCTGCTCCCATAGGGTCTGGGTCTCTCTCAAAATGGCAAAATTCCCTGGCCATAGAAACGTAGAGGGCAGGACTGCTTCAGGAGAGGCCATGTATTTGGGTTTTCGGGAGAGAACATTGGCCTGTCAGTTGTGGCCCAAGGGATGTAAGTCAGGTGGAAGTTGAAACGGGCAAAGAAGACAGACCACCACTTCTACCTCTGAGTCAGCTTCCTCGCAGTTTGGAGGTACTCTAGGGTCTGGTGAGCTGTATGACTTCCACTGGATGAGCAGCCCCTTCCAGCAGGTGCTGCTAAAAATTAAAGGCTGCTTTTATTGCCAGTAACTCCTTCTCCCAGTCCATGTAGCTGCACTCTAGAAACTTCAACTGACACAAGTAGAAAGCACAGGGCAGTAGTCCCAGTCCTGAGGGCATGGGCTGTAGAAGGATAGCTCCTATAGTGATATTAGAGGCATCTGTCTCCACAACAAAGAGCTTCTTCAGAGACAGATGCTGAAGGAGCAGTGCCAATGTAAATTGCTGCTTCAGCTGAAAGGGACCTTTCCATGGAGTAGCTGCACAAACATAGGAGCCATCCATTCCATGTAGTTTGGAATGAACTTCCAATAGAAGTTGGCGAATCCTAGAAACTACTGGACCTTCTTCTGGTTTCTGGGAGATGCCAGGAGGGGCCTTTGCAGACTGCTAGAAATAGTGCAAATTGAGTCCACTTTAAGGGTTAGGGTTAGGGTTAGGGAATCATGGGAATTGTAGTTTATTGTGGCACCAGAGCTCTCTGACAGAGAAGGCTCAATGTCTCAGAAAAAAAAATATCATGACTCCCTAGCACTAACCCTAACCCTTAAAGTGGACTCAGTTTGCACTATTTCTGGCTGTTTGCAAAGGCCCGAGGTCACAGCTTCAACTGTAGTGGGGTCCATCTCTTTTCCCTGGAACAAGATCCAATAGCCCAGAAAGTCCACAATGGTGAGGCCAAAAGTGCACTTCTCTAACTTGGCATAAAGCCAATGTTCATGGAGACATCACAACACCGCCTGGACATGAGCATCATGAGCTACCTGATTGGGGGAGTAGATCAAGAAGGCATCCAAGTATATCACAACGAAGCGGTCCAGATAGTCATGGAAGATATTGTTGACAAAGTGCTGAAAGACAGCAAGTGTATTACATAGGCCAAAGGGCATCACCATGTACTCTTAGTGGCCAAACCTCGTCTGAAGGATGTCTTCTATTCATCTCCAGCTCAGATCCTCACCAAATTATAAGCCCCTCAGAGGTCTAGCTTGGTGAACACTTAGGCATGTCACAACCTTTCTAGCAGCTCTAGGATGAGTGGCAGCAGATAATCATTCTAGATCGTAATCCGATTCAATGCCTGGTAATTATTGGAGAGACTGAGCCTTCCACACTTCTTGTGTACAAAAATCATGGTAGCCCCAGCAGGAAAAGTGGATGGGCAGATGAAGCTACAACTTAATTTTTGTTTGTTTGTTTGTTTTTTGTTCAGGAAGTCCCTCAAGGCTGCCAATTCAGGCTCTGAGAGAGAATAAATTCACCCTGCCAGAATAGGAGCCCCTAGAACTAAGTAAATGACACAGTCATAGACCTGATAGGGTGGAAAACAGTCTGCCTCCTTTTTATCAAACACATCCACAAAGTTCTGATACTTCTGGAGTCCATAATCACCTGCAGTTGCTCAGCACAGAAATGCTCCTGGCAATACCCAGAGGCAAAGAATACCTCCTGGTGAGATCACAAAATATGAGGGTCATATCAGGTGAGCCAGGGCATGCCTAGCACCAATGGGAAATTTGGAACCTTCACCAAAAGGAACTGCACCTGTTCCACATGGCCCTGGATCTCAAGGGTCAGGACTACCATCTGGTGTGTCACTGGTCCTGAACTCAGAAGCCAACCATCAATGTTCTCCACCAGGCAAGGCTCAGGCAGCATATGTCATGGAATATGATATTGGGCTGCAAACTCCAAGTCCATAAAGTTGCTGGAAACACCAGGGTCAATCATCGCCCCAACATGGGCTGCCTTATTTTGAGTGAGCCAAAGGGTTGCAGCTACCAAGAAAATATCCTTTTTGAGCTCCCTGGATGGCTCCAATGGATCGATGCAACATCTCCCCAGACTAATGAGCCTGCCTAGACATGGGAGATTGAGAAAGGCGATGCCCTTTGGCTGGGCAATTGTGGGCAGAGTGGCCAACTTTGCCACAGTAGAAACAGAGGTGATCCTGGTGCCTTCAGTCCTTTTAGGCCCTGCCTGGCTGCATGGGCTCAACAGGAAGGTATCCAAGTGGGCTGAGCAGTGAAGCGAGGCAAAGTTCCCCGGTGAGCTCGGCAGCATGTCCTCAGCCTTCCATCAATGTGCAATGCCTGCTAAATTAACAACTGTAAAGTCGCTGGGAGTGGTGCATGGGCTAGCTCATCCAGAATATCCTCCACTAGTCTGGCCTTAAACTGGGTCTGTGGGGCAGAGTCATTCTAGCCCAAATCAGGAATCAACATCTTGAAGGCAGTCACATACTGCAAAACAGTACCTTGGCCTTGATGAAGACTCCGGACCTGCCGGTCAGTAATCTTGGTCCTCACTGGATCTCCCCAAGCTTTCTGGAACCCCCTTACAAATAAATCTTAGGTATTTAGCAAAGGGCCTAATCAAAGGTGTAGTCCAGTTGGCCGCAGACCCAGAGAAAAGGCTGATAAGGAAGGGAATTTTCACAACGTCTGTACGGAAATCCTCCTCTCTTACATTCATATACAACTGGCAACTATCCAGAAAGCCTTCCAATCACTTAGACTCCCCTAGAAACTTCTCAGGCAAAGCAATAGGTACCTTCCGACAAGGAATAGCAGGAGCCACCAGTTGCTGCAGCTGGTTAAGCTGCCCTTGCAAGGTATTTTCAGCGGGCACCAGCTGTGTTACTTGGGCAGCCAGTTCTTGGTTTTGCTGTTTTCGTGCATCACTTGCCTGAATAGATTTGTGGCAGCCAACAAGATTGTCCTTTTTACTTCTTCTGAAGTCAGCACCACAGAAGAGTAAGCAAAAGTGTAGTCAACAGTCCATTCCAAAAGTCACACCACAAGAGTCCAGTACTTAACAGCAAAGGGAGAAGCAGAAACGTAGTCACAAGGCAGTTCCAGAGGTCAGAAAACAGGAGTCTAATAGCAGAGAACAGGATGCACAGCAACTAGGGAGGCTACAAGACTGTCGGCTGCAGGGAATCATATCAGCTGGAACCTTTTTAAAAGCCTCAGCTGATCAGTTAGCTAAGTCTCAGCATTCCTCAGCTGATTGCAATTAGCTCTCCTTTTGGCTTCTAACCTAGATGAACAGCTCAAGGACAATGACTAGAGCGCTCATGGTGGAAAACTTAACTTTTATACGACAAGACACGAAATAGAGGACATCTTTGTTCTCATAAGTTGGCAGTGCATGCAGCGACAAAAGCTTTCTTCTATGCATGCATTGCATCTACAGATTCACATCCAGTTGAGCTGTTCAGAGTGGTGAAAGGTTTAACTCAGGTATATCCCCCTCCGAACCCACTATTAGAACCTTTAGTAGCTCACTGTCATGCTTTTAACAACCATTTTGCAGATAAAATCTCTTGCATAAGAGCTGACTTAGGGGGGTTGCAGACTGCCAGAAATAGTGCAAATTGAGTCCACATTTAGGGTTAGGGTTAGGGAATCATGGGAACTGTAGTTTATTGTGGCACCAGAGCTCTCTGACAGAGAAGGCTCAATGTCTCAGAAAAAAAAATTCCCATGATTCCCTAGCACTAACCCTAAAAGTGGACTCAATTTGCACTATTTCTGGCAGTCTGCAACCCCCCTTAAATGCTGTCATTGGAGCACAGGCCAACAATGAGGTGTCCAGCAACTCTGTGAGGGGGATTACACTGGATCAGTTTCAATTGGTGAGTACCACTGATGTTGACATGCTGCTGGGGCAATTAAGGAGGACAACTTGCTTTTTTGATCCCTGTTCCTCTTGGCTGATCGTGCATGGAGATGAAATTAGACCTCAAATACAACAAATTATTGACACATCTCTCAGGGAGGGAAATTTTCCATGCTGTTTAAAAGAAACATTGATTAGACCACTGCTGAAAAAGCCCTCCTTGGATCCCCTAGACCTTAATAACTACAAACCAGTCTCTAATCTTCCTTTTTTGGGCAAGGTGATTGAGAAGGCAGTTGCCCTCCAACTCCAGTCAGTCTTGATGACACACACTTCCTTGAGGCATTTAAAACTGGCTTCAGGGCAGGATATGGAGTTGAGACTGCTATGGCCACCTTAGTGGATGAACTTTGTCTGAACATCAACAGGGGGAATGTGTCCCTGTTGGTGCTTCTAGGTCTCTCAGCAGCTTTCGATACCATTGACCATGGTATCCTGGGGGGGGGGGGGATTTGGGGTACTGTGTTGCAGTGGTTCCAGTCATACCTCTCAGGCAGATTCCAGATGGTGGTGCTTGGTGACATCAGCTCCTCAAAAAAGGAGCTGTTATATATGGCATCCCACATGGTGTCATTCTATCCCCAATGCTTTTTAACATTTAAATGAAGGTGCTGGGAGAGATCATCCAGAGGCATGGGGAGGGGTGTTATCAATATGCCCATGACACTCAAATATATTTCTCCATGCCTTCCAAAACAGCCTCAGCTAAAGATAGTGTGTCTCCTCTGAATAAATGCCTGGAGGAGGTAATGGACTGGATGAGGAAAAACAAAAACAAATTGAAACTGAATCCAGACAAAACAGAGGTGCTTGCCATCAAGGGTCCAAATCTGGGAATGGAGGTGTGTCAACCAGTTCTGGATGGGCTTACACTCTCCCTGAAAAACTATGTCCACAGCTTGGGAGTGCTTCTGGATCTGTCTCTCCAAATGTCAGCCAGGTAGATGTGATGGTCAGGAGTGTTTACTATCATCTTCGGTAGATATGCCAGCTGTGCACCTTCCTAGTTGAAGGACCTAAAGATAGTGGTGCATGCACTGGTAACCTCAAGGTTGGACTTCTACAATGCGCTGTATATTGGGCTACCTTTGTGCCAAGTTCAGAAACTCCAGTTGGTTCAAAATATGGCAGCTAGATTGGTTATAAGAATATCCAGGAGTGAACATATTACACTCATACTCAAATCACTCCATTGGCTGCCAGTTAGTTTCATGGCAAAGTACAAATTGTTGGTCTTGACCTTCTAAGCCCTATATGGTTTGGGTCCAGGTTATCTACAGGATCGTCTTCTCCCGTACAATCTGCCCCGAACACTAAGGTCTTCTGGGGGGCAGCTGCTACAGCCTGCAAGAACTTGACTGGCAGCTGTCACCCAGAGAACCTTTTCATCAGCCTCCCCAAGACTGGAATGGTCAGCTAGGAGAGATCCGACAGATAGACCAGCTGTCAGAATATAAAACACATTTGGAGACCTATCTATGCTGGCAGGCCTACCCAGGTAGTTTTAATCATTCATTTTAAATATGAATTTTATATTTACTCATTGTTTTATGTATTTTAATATAAATACTGTGTAGAGTTGCATTTTTATAAGTGTATTTTATGTAACAATTATGTTTTTAACTATGTTGTAACCCACCCTAAGCTGCAAGGAGAGGTGGGTAAGAAATACATTATTATTATTATTATTATTATTATTATTATTATTATTATTATTATTATTAACCTTGGCTTGTCTTCACTTCACAGATCCTAGTACTGGCAGCATAGAGTCTGTCTCTCGCTCTGCAGCCTCCTGCATCCCCTCTGAGACTACAGATAATCCCAGATCTGTCTCCTCCTCAGGCTCAGTATCTGCCTCTGCCTCCAAAGCAAAATTAGACCCAGGGCAGTCCATGACATTTCCCAGAATTCCCTAGTATGGAGCCAGGACAGTTAATGTGGTCTCAAACTGGATTATTTCAGCAATGTGTTTTGGACCCTTGATTGTATGTTGTTTGTGCTAAAAACTAATAAAAATAATCTCAAAAGCATGGGGGGGAGGAGGAAAAAAGAATCTGTTCAGATGGGTTTAACAGAAATAGGTAGCTGATTCCCTATGACATTTCTTCTGTCAGTATCCACTTTTAGCTAAGTACACACATAGACTGTCCCAGTATTTTCAAGCTTCAAAAATGTGGCACTTTCCATTTTAGTTACCAGTAGAGGATCAGATGTATTTCAAAATTCTTTTGAATTAATTGACCTTTCCCAGTGGGAGACAACTGTGGTAAGGTGGAGAGTTGAACTTTCTCATACTCTTTGTGCATCACTCAACTCTGTTTCTTATTCTTCTAGTAGCCTTTCTTTCCTTCTCTTACAACTACTTTCTTTTTTATTCAAATACTTTGCACTTATAATATAGCAGATCCTGCAATGAAAAATCCACTGAAGATGCATTTATATATATTTATAAAAGTCCATCAGTACTACTCAAACTAATCCTTACCTGGGCATCATATGTATTAAGAAGTTCCTTATTTAAATAGTAATAACCATATTATAGAGGTCTATTTTTACTGTGAAGACAAACCAGAGATAAATCTGCTGTACTGGAATCTATATTCTGTTTTCATAATAAAGTGTTTTTAATAAAAGATCATGACTAGCATAATTACAAGATGTTGCCATAGTCTCCTTTGTGGGGCTAATCTGGAGTTGCCAAATACTCTGGTGGTAGGGAAAACCAAAATATATAAAATTGAAAGACCCCATGTTAAGATATCTTTGTAAAAAAAAAACAAACACTATGATAGCAATCATAGTTTGGGGTGTTGCTTTGGAACAAATCTGATTTCAAAGCAACAAGATATGTGGTGAAATTGTGTGAGCATCTAATAGTGCTGGAAAAAGTTGGTGATCAGTTGCAGCCTATGTGACATTTTCTCATTTGTATATATGGTCTATGGGCCTAAGCAGACTGCCAGAAATAGTGCACATTAAATTGAGGCACTGCCCTGGCTCAGTGCTAGGGAATTATGAGAACTGTAATTTATTGTGGCACCAGAGCTCTCTGACAGAGAAGGCTCAGTGTCCCAGAAAAAAATACAGTTCCCATGATTCCCTAGCACTGATCCAGGGCAGTGCCTCAATTTAATGTGCACTATTTCTGGCAGTCTGCTTAGGCCTTATGTTGCCCTCATTTGTCTTCAGTGTTAATACTCATCCCAATCTGATTGCTAATGTTATTGTGTTACATAAAGACAGTACCATCCCTGTTCACTACATGAATTTTTCTTCCACTGTCTACACACTGGAAATTATGGCAAAGAACTCTTCATGCATTGTATTGTACATATGCAAACTCCTTCATGAAGGATGCTGGCTGAATAAGTATTTCTCTTTACGTAAATGTAATGTTATGGTGGAAAACCGAGTGCTATTCAAATATACAAATTACACACAAGTGCTTTATATATATGGTTTACTTCTTGGCATGCTTTACCTCTCAGAGGGGGTTTGCTCTTGCCATCCTCTGAGGCTGAGAGAGTGTGACCTGTCCAAAGACACCCAGAGGAACTACATTTCTGCCTTCTGTCAAATTCTCCTCAATTTTGAGCATGACTAAGAAGCATGCATTTATATTAATGTTTTTAAAATTTTATTAGTGGTTTTTTTGCTTTTAGTTGGTCATGTCCTCTATTTGGGGGCTAAATTTTCTTGTATGCCCTACATTTGGGGACTAAATTTTGTCCTACTTTTTAACATTTTGTCCCGGTTTGGTGGTAGAGAATTATGGCAACCCTAATTATGTTCAACAACATTGAAGGGTAGGGGGAGAATCAGTACAGCCATGATATAATTCTTTTCCTTTTGTTTATATATATGCCATTGAAAATTTATAATTTTGATCACAAAATTGGAAATGTAAAATATCACTAGTTTCCTTATATACAATTTATTTCCATGAACTCTCAACTCAGGTTGCAGTTCATTTGAAAAGAATTGTGCTATGCTGGCTACCTGTACTCTGTTATTTAATCCAGTTTTGTAAAAATACTGACAGGTCTCATTTGATGTTTAATAGCTCATAAAGTTGACCTATTCCCCTATTCAGAGGATGACATGGTACAGCCTTTCCTGACTGCTACTACATCAAATGATATGCAGGGAAGTCATGTAGCTGGATTCTGTTCTATGTAAACAATTCCCTATGCATGCAATATTCCAGTATCATAAAGAAGAATGAGCTGGAATTCACATTTTGTGTAGCAGGAAACAGTATTATCTGAGCGTATTGTGTTTTTTTTGTGCAAAAACAGTACCTTCTGCACAAACATGCCCCACATAAAAATCTTGAAATGCAAAAACAGTAATGCAGTTGACCTCTTTTTGGAGTGTGTGTGTGCATGTGCACATGTGGGTGCACGTCATGATGTATTTTTCTAATTTAGGACAAGAAAAAAGGCTGTGAATATTCTTTTACATTTCCAGTCTGATAATTTACAACAGTGCAAAAATAACAATTAAAGAAACCAAGCTACTTCCTCTCTATGCATACACTCACTCATGAACATTTGTACACATTAATAAATCCTTGTGAGCCTGTAGTTTAAAGCTCTGTTTGGCAACAGAATAAGCAGGTTAGGGAATACACAAATGAATTTTACTGGAGGGACAAGATATTTTTGGTAAAACATCTGTTAGTTGCTTGAATGAGATGGGAGGGGAGTCTGGCCAGATGGATCCCAACAGCATGCTTTTGTTCAGTGGAATAGTAAAGGATGGGGTTAGACAAATATTTCTTTAATTTATTTTCCTTCTCTGGAAATTCCCCAAACCCAAATTAATATTCCCAAGCAAGAAGAAGAATACATTTTTTTAAAAAAATATATTCAAGAATACAGACAGTAAGTTAGAAACCGAGTAATGAAAAGAAGATTAAAATGTGTAGAATTTACTGTTAAATAGGAATTTCTCAAGCATCAATAACAACCTGAAATATGTCAGGGTGCTAAATGTTAACATTATTACACTAATAATATCAATTTCTCCTTATTATACTTGTAGAGGTGTTACTGATCAGAGCTGTATAACAGATGAATTCTTCAGGTACAGTCTTAACATTCAATAGATTGTTGGATGTGATGCAGAACAATATCCACATAGACACTAGATTGGATCTCCTTCCTATCAGACTTCACCGAGGAATGCTGCTGCTCTGCCAATTATAAAATAACACATATGGCCAAAACAGTCAAGATAAATTATTACAGTCTCAGATTGTTTTGTCCCTCCATCCTGTTGTTAGTCCTAACTAGATCAAATCTCTTTAATTAATTAACTTTATATAATTGTTGGTGTGACAATTTCCAAATGATTCAATGGTTCTATCAATTGGAACTAGGTCAGGTGTGGGTCACTATGGCTCTCCAGAGGTTTCTGCCCCACAGCCCCCATAAGAGATAACTAGTGACAAGAGATTATAGCAGTTACAAGCCAAAACCTCTGGAGAGCCACATTTGCACAGTAGTCTTCTGTAGCCCAATTTTCAGGAAAGCAGATCTCCATTGTTCACAGAAGGTACTGCCTAGTAAAGTAGACTGTATCCCCTCCACTATTCCCTGTCACAATCATGAAGACATGAGGACTGTGAATACAAATCAGTTATGGATGCATGACTCTAGATTAGATATTTGTTAACTTTTGTCATGAATCTCAGTAATTATGACTAGTTCCAGGAGTAGAACCAACATAACAAAGGACAAGAACCTAGCTAGAGCATATGTAGCACTACTCAAAGAAATGGGAGAAATCATGTTAACAGCTAGTTTGCAGAATTCAGCCTTTTTAATGCTAAATCCTCAGATTCTTACTCCACCCTTCACCTTCTTAAAGTGCATAGTCAATACTGTCTTTTAATTACTTCTTTCTCCAACAATAACTGGGGCTAAAGCAATACTGCTTTTCTTTTACTGTACTGGGACTGAGAGGCAAAACAGACTGTCCCAAAGCAGTGGCTTAACACTGTCTCTTTGATCTCTGGATCAGGGCTGTGGCAACCACATCCTGTGGTCTTGATCTGGCATTTTTCAAGCCCTAAAAGGAGCAGCAAATGGCACCCTTTCTGCCTGGTGGTGGCTTTTCTCCACTCCTGTGGCATGCAGTGTCTAAACGCCATTCTGCATGAGTGCCACAATGCTACCTACCTTATGGGTGGGCAGGCGGCATGACGTCAGCTTGGGGGGTGGCATTGGGGCATGCATCATCTGTAGGCCATGCCCCCATGCTGCCCCCAAGCTGGTGTTTTGTTCTGGTCTGTTTAGCCCCTGAGATTCTAAATGAGACTTGTGAATATGAAGATTAAAATAACAATGAAAGAATAATATAAATCACCATTCATTTGTATTTCTTTACGGACAAAATAATGATGACTCCTGATAGATTGATAAAGCAGTAAATGTATACTAACATGAAACAGGTAGAGGACAGCAAAGCTATTCATTGGTTGTAATCACTTACTATAGTTTTATTATTGTTATTAAAGTGCAACATGTACAATTAATTTCAAATGTCAACCCCTCAAATTTCCACTTAACACATCTTCCCCATCATTTGGGAAAGATGATCCATCCGAGAGTCAATACAGGATGTAGGACCTAAGAAATATTGATAATCTTATTGAACTTCTTCCCTCCTTCCATCAACATTCCTCAGGGTCCCCCACCACCACCACCGTATCTTCTTATTTCATTCCAAACCTTTTGTGATATGTGAAATTCAGTAGCTACTCTAATAATTGGTCTTGGATCATTTCATGAAAAGTTTTGCTATCTATCCTAGACTAGCAAGATAGCATGTACTGGTTAAGATGTATTTTGTGTCCAGCAGGATTATGGGCTGTTGCAGACCAGCCTGGGGGTAGAGTTGGGGTGGGGCAGCCACACGTGAGCCACCTCAACCCTACCCCAATGCCGTCCTGATGCTGCATGGCTGTACGCATGGCCCGCGGCATCAGGACATCCTTCTGGTGCAGTGTGCAGACACGCTGCGCTGAAAGGGCATGGAAGAGCCATGGTGCTGGCTCTTAGGGAGGCCTTTTGCTGCCCCTAAAAGGAGCAGCATTTTGCTGCTCTTTTAGGGGAGGTAAAAGGAAGGATTGGGGCTGCGGCATAAGGTTGCCATGGCCCCAATCCACCACTCCCTGGGGTGGCTTTCTGCCATCCCAAATGGGCTGTCTGCTTCATCCCATACATTCTGTGGGTTAGGACACAACATTGGTTAAGGGATCTTACTAGTGTTATGAGGGAGAGGGAGCCAGCAGGAGCAGCGGAGGACTTAAAAACTCCTCTGACACCACCTCAAGCCTCCCAGTAGTAGCAGCAGCAACATCAGCTGCAGCTGAGGGAGAGGAAGCCCTGGGAACCAGCGGGAGCAGCAGAGGACTTAAAAACCCCTTCGACACCACTTCAAGCCTCCCAGTAGCAGCAGCAGCAACATCAGCCGCAGCTGAGGGAGAGGAAGCCCTGGGAGCCAGCGGGAGCTGTGATACTGGCTTTAGGAGTCGGGCAGGGGTAGTTCCACCTAGTCTCTCCCTCCCAATGCCTGACGAACAGTGTACCGGCAAAAAAGGAGGAAGCAGCTGCAATGAGGCTACGACCGGGGCTGAGCGGGACTTTTTCATTTAGCCCTCCCCACTCCCTTTTCACGCCATCTGGGACACCATGGAAGTGGCTGCTTGGTCAGAAATTGATCCGGGGGAGTTATTTTAACCCTCCTACATCCTTCTATCTCTAACAGCAGTGGCAGTGAGGCCGATAGCCGAGCCAGGTGGATTGTTTTCATAACAGCCCTGTCTTTTACCAACTTGGGACAGCTGTAATAGAAACGTGGTTGGAAGGGTTATATGGTCCTATTGTCCTCTTCATCAGTAGAAGCCAGGTATGGTCTGGGGGCAGAAATTTGAGTTGTGCAGGGGAAAGGGAGGCATGGCGGGAACAGAGTAAATAGATGTTACAAACGAAAGTGGGATCGCTGTTTGACTTTTAGTTCTGGGTGACTTCAACATCCCACTCAAGACCAGCTTATCAAATCTAACAGATGAGGCTCAAGAGTTCATGGAATCCATGTCAAACATGGGCCTATCCCAATTGGTCTTTAGATAGATGTGGTCTTTAGTACGGAACAGGAATATCCGTGGACAGAGGTAATCAAAACCACCGCATTGTCATGGATGGATCATTTCCTGGTCAAGACTGAACTAAAAGCCACTCTCTGTCCAACCAGGGGTGGTGGACCTATTAGGATGGTCCGCCCTCGAAGGCTAATGGAACCAATTGGATTCCAGAAAGCTTTGGAAGGTTTAATGGTTGGTAACACCGTTGACCCTGTCAAAGCTTTGGTTAATACTGGAACACCGATCTTAATAAGTCTATTGACACAATCGCTCCCAAGCATCCTTTCCAACTCTCTCTAAATTGGAAGCAATGGTATACTTCAGAGTTTAGGAAAATGAAGCGGGTTGGACAATGACTAGAACACACCTGGTGGAAAACTCGACTCTTATCTGACATGAGTCGTCATAGGAACTTTCTTTGGTCCTATCAAGAGGCAATATGTGCAGCAAAGAGATTTTTTTGCTCTGCACGTATTGCGTCTGCAGAGTCCCATCCAGCAGAGCTGTTTAGGGTGGTGGGGGAGCTTATGCAGGTACCTCCTGCACAGAACCTGTTACTTAACCCAACAATGGCCTGCTGTGATGCGTTTAACAACTTCTTTGCAGATAAAATCTCTCATATAAGAGCCAACTTAGATGCCAGTGTTTTGACAGAAACAATTGACGAGGTGTCCAGCAACTCCGTTAATGAAATTATCCTGGATCAGTTTCAATCTGTGAGTACCGATGACATGGACAAGCTCCTTGGTAGAGTGAAGAAAATAACCTGCCCTCTCAACCCTTGCCCATCATGACTAGCTGTCTGGAGGGGTGCATTGAGGATGTTCCTCATGGACATCATCAATGCATCCCTCAGGGAAGGTCATATTCCTCCCTGTCTGAAGGAAGCAGCTGTTAGGCCGCTTTTGAAAAAACCTGCCCTGAACCCCATGGATATGAACAGTTATAGGCCAGTCTCTCTGTTACCATTTTTGAGCAAGGTAATTGAAAGGGCAGTTGTTCTTCAACTCCAAGCTGTCTTGGATGAAACCGATTAGATAGACCCATTTCAAACTGGCTTTAGGACAGGATTTGGAGTTGAGACTGCTATGGTTGCCTTGACCGACGACCTGCGTCTGAGTATTAACGGGGTAGTGTGGCCCTGCTGGTGCTTTTAGACCTTTCAGCGGCTATCAATATGATAGATCATGGCATCCTCTTGGATCACCTGAGTGGGTTAGGAATCGGAGGCACTGCACTCCAGTGGTTCCATTTCTTCCTCTCGGGCAGGTCCTAGAGGGTGCTACTTGGGGACAGTCGCTCTGGTAAAAAGGAGCTCACCTGTGGTGTCCCTCAAGGCACCATTCTGTCCCCAATGCTGTTCAACATCTATATGAAGCCGCTGGGTGAGATCATTCGGAGTCATGGAGCTGGGTGTTATCAGTACGCTGATGACACCCAGATCTATTTCTCCATGTCTCAATCATCGGCCTCGAATTCTGATGGCATCTCCTCTCTCAATGAATGTCTTAAAGTAGTAATTGGCTGGATGAGGAAAAACAGATTGAAAATTGAACTTCGGAAGTGTAGACATTTTAATTGCACCTATTTTCCCTATAAATGATAATCTTAATTTTGACCATTTTTGCAAATCTTGTTTGACTGATTTCCACATTGTTATGTAATTATTGTCAAATAGTTCAGTATTCTTATTCGTTAACCAAATACCCAGATATTTGGCTTTTTTTTTTTATTTTGCATTTGTTTTTTTCTTGCAGTAAAGTTTTTTCTTCTATAGACATATTTTTTTTTGTTTTTTTTTTTTGTTATGAAGACTGATTTACCCTTATTAATCTTAAATCCGGCTGTATTGCCGAAATCTAAAAGAGTGGTCATCACTTTGTCTATACAGTTAAGTGGGTCTTCCAAAAACAATATGAGATTGTCTGTATATGCTCTCAGAGAATATTCTTTGCCTTTTATTTTTGGTCCTGTTATCTTTGAGTCAGCTCTTATATTATTATTCAGTACTTCTAGGTCCATCATAAATAGTAAAGGCGACAGGGGGCACCCCTGCCTAGTGCCTTTTTGTATGGAGATTGAGTCAAATCTTTCTCCATTTATTACTAGATTGGCGTATTGTTCTCTGTATATATTTTTAACCCAATTCAAGGAATTATGTCTCTCATTTATGGTTTCTAGTACACCTAACAAGCAGTCCCAGGTTATATTATCAAAGGCCTTTTCCGCATCTATTAGAAATAAAGCACATTTTTTCGTTATTTTATTTTCATAGAATTCTAAAAGATCAATAACTGTTCTTATATTTTCTTTTAGATATCTTGTAGGTAAAAACCCAACTTGGTCCTCATGAATAATTTCTTTTAGCACTTCTTTAAGCCTATTGGATAATATTGCCGTAAATATCTTGTAATCTATGTTGAGCAGTGATATTGCATGGTAATTATCCATTTTAGTTCTTTCCTTTCCCTCTTTATGTATTAGAACAATATTTGCTGATTTCCAAGTTCCTGGTATATCTTCCTTTATAATCACATTAAAAGCATTTTTTTAGTGGTGTTTTAATTATATCTTGTAATTTTTTATAACAAAGTGCGGAAAAGCCATCCAGCCCTGACCCTTTATCAGGTTTTAGACCTCAGATTGTTTTTATAATTTCCTCTTCAGGAATTTTTTCATTTAGCTTTTTTAAGTATTCTTCAGGAATTTTAATTTTAACTTGATTCTGCAAAAATTCTTGTAATATTTTCTTTTCATTTTCTGTTCTTAGAGGTTGCGTGTACAGTTTTGTGTAAAATTCCATAAATTTGCGACCAATTTCCTTCTGAGTTGTAACTGTTTCACCATTGTTTTCTATTTTAGTTATTATCTTTTTTCTCTTATCTTTCTCAGCTTATTTGCTAACCACTTCCCTGATTTGTTAGCTGATTCAAAATACTTTTGTCACATTTCTTGTAGTTTTTTTATTCATCTGAATAGTTATCTCTCCTTGAAGACTTTTTTGGAGAAGTTCTATGCAGTTCTTTATATTTTTTGAGGTGGGATCTTGTTCTAGTTCTTTCTCTTTTTGTCTTAATTCTTTTTCTATTCTCTGAGTTTTTTCCTGTAATTTTTTTTTTTTTTTTTTTACCTCTGTTCCTCTCTGGATCAATATTCCTCGGGCCACCACTTTACTAACGTCCCAGATTGTTGTTGTCTTACATTCCGTTGTTAACTTCTCTATGAAATAGTATTTTATTTGTTGTTTTAGTTTTTCCATGAAGGTCTAGTCCGAAAGAAGGATTTTGTTTAATTTCCAATTGTAAGATTTCTTTAAACTTTTCAGTTCCAATGTAATCAAGTTATGATCTGATTCAGATCTTGGTATTATATCCATTCTCTTAATTCTAGATATCATTCTTGCTGATGTCAAAAATATGTCAATTCTCGATGAGGAGTTATACTGTGTTGAAAAAAAAAATGTATATCCTACTGTGTTTCCATAAAGTTCTGTCCAAACATCTTTCAATTCTAATTGTTCTTTTAACTGAAGGAATGTATTTGGTAATTTGCATTGGTTCTTTTTTATTTTTTTACTAGATGTTCTATTGAATTCTGGATTTATAACAGCATTCCAATCTCCCATAATTAATACATCTTCTATTTCCTGATTCTCTATTTCCTGAAGAAGTCTTTTAAAGTATCCAGTTTTGTTTTCTAGTGGAGCATATATACCTACTATTAATGTTTTTTTTTTATCTTGAATTTTCACCATTATTCCAATATAATGACCTGTATTATCAACAAAACATTCTTTTGCTTCATATTTATTTGAGAGATAGAGTACTACACCTCCTTTTTTTTTTCATTGAGTAAAGTAAACATTTGACCAAAGTTTGTGTTTTTTTAATATTTTTTGATCTCCTTTTTTAATTTTGATTTCCTGGAGACAAATCAAATCAAATTTCTTCTTTTCCAAATAATGGAATATTCTCTTTCTTTTTACAATTGCATTTATTCCTTTAACATTCCAAGAACATATTTTTATTGACATATTTCTTTATATTTTTTATTTCTCTATTTTTAGAAAGATTAAAAAAGAATAAATACAGAAAACACTTCTTTTTCCTCCCCTTATTCCTCTTTTCTCTTTCCCCTTCCCCCTCTTCTCTTTCTCTTTCCCTCCCCTCCTCCCATTCTCCCTCCTTCCCTTCTCCTATTTTTAGTCTTCTTTCTTAAAATAGACCAATTCCTTCCTCTGTCCCTGATTTTTTTTCTTTCTTCTTCTTCTTCTTCGGGTGCATCTTTCTGTTGTATTTCTTGATCTATTTATTTTTTTTCTGCAACTCTCCTTCTTCTCTTTGTGTTCTTGTAGAATTTTTTGTTCTGTGCTCTTGTTTTGATTTAGGACTGTTTTCTTGCAGAGTTCTTTTATTTGAATTTTCTGTTCATGTTTCACTATTAATTCATTTTTCTATTTCTTCCGCTTTTTCTCTTGATGTTATTCTATATCTCTTTTGTTTGTAAATAAATATTACTCCATCAATTTTGTCCCAAGTATATTTAATATTGAGCCTGGTTAGTGTTTGAATTAATGATTTGTAATTTTGTCCTTTTTTAATACCACCGTTGGTATATCTTTATATATTTTTATTATTTCCCCTTCAATTTGACATTTTTCTTCATAGCTTCTGTTTAGAATTAGATCTCTAATTCTTGCCCTGGTTAAGGAAATTACTATGTCCCTTAAGTTCTTATCTTTTGCAGTCATTGAATTAATCCTAAATATTTGGTATATTTCTACATCTAATTCGGTTTCAGGAATTCCTATAAAGTCCGCTAATTCCGGTATAACACGTGCGTATAGATCTTCATTTTGTTTTTCAGGAAGTCCTCTCAATTTTATACATTTTTCTCTATAGCATAGTTCTTGCAACAGAATGGCATTTTGTTCTCTTTTATGCTCTTCAGACAAAATGTTGGTTTTTTTCTTCTAATTTCGAAGTCTTAGTTTTCAACCCTTCAAAATCTTTTTTCAATTCTAGAGTTTCTTTTGTAATTTTTTCTATCTTCTTTTCAATTTTGTCAAACCCTTTTTTTCAAGTTTTCATTTGTCTCAGTTCTGTTGTCCTTTAGTTCCTGACATATTTCTCATTTAAAAGTATGCATTTCTTCTAATAGTTGTTGAATTGTATCTATCTGTTTAGGTAATTCTGTAGAACCTCTTCTATTTGTCAATGCTGCTTGGGCTCTCATAGTTATTACTCTATTTCCTGTAGCCATTTAAATTGTGAGGAACAACTTTTCTTTAGCTTTACCTAGGAAGGGAGTGGGGGGATGAAGGAATAAATTGAGTTTATGATAGTGTAGATCCAATTTTTATTATTTTTGTTCTCCTTTCTTCTAAGTCTTTTGTTCTATTATTTTATTGTTATATGTCTTCTGTTTAGTTCTTGTTGTACTAAAATCAGTTGTAGGTTAGTATTTTAACTCTCCAATCAGTTGATATTTTATTAAGCTTACTGTATTCTTGCCGTGGTTGGTTTCGCCTTGATAACTCAAAGTGTCCCAGTGAGATAGTTGGCTGCTTCATGGCCTTCTTCTTTGCAATTCCTTACACTAACTTGCCTTCTCTAAGCCCCAGCCTTTGAGTCTCATCCCAGAGTTTGAATTGAAATGGAGTAACCTCCTTTCCCCTTTTTCACTGGGTAAAATGAGGTATTAATACATCAATTCAGAACCTCAACTTTGCAGTTAGAAGATCACAAGAACAGGATATAATAAAAGGAGAAATGGTAAACTGGGCTAAGGATCTTGGAAGAAACATAAATGTTGAAAGTTGGTCATAAGCTAGGAAAAAAACATTCCAGTTCACCAAGTGCCAGACAATCAGAGAAAACTATTTAAAAATGGCCTTTAGATGGCACTTGACCCCCTCTAAATTAGCCAAGATCTATAAAAGGAAAGAAAACAAATGTTGGAAATGTGAAACAGAAAAAGGTGATTGGATACATATGTGGTGGCGATGCACTAAGCTGAAAAAATTCTGGGAAGAAATACATCTAGAGATAAATAAAATCTTAAACATAAAATTCCAACTACTACCTGAGATATACTTACTAAACATGACTAATAAAATCCTGGACTTAGTAGCTAAAAAGCATTGGAGGATATTACTTTATATGATATCTACAGCCAGGATTCTTATTGCTAAAAAATGGAAAACAAAAGAAATCCCAACGCTAGAAGAATGGCTATTAAAAACCTTAGATAACATAGAACTTAACAGACTGACAAATTTAATAGAAAAAAGGCCTTCAAAAACAGCAGAAACAGATTGGGAAAAACTGAAAAACTATTGTGCAAAACTTTGGTCAAGAGAAACAAAGGGATAAAACAAGATTTTTTTTATCCACTTGAAGCATAAAATGTGTAAGTATCAGTAAATATTTGTAAATAATGACATATGAATGGTTAAAGCACCGAGATTTTGAGAAATGGTACATATTTGGAGTCATTAAGAAAACTGCAAAATATAAATAACAATGTACAAACAAAACAAAAAAAGCAGACAGAACTAAAATCAAAAGAACATGAATTACAGTAAGAGGGAACACAAAATAATATTTCATTTGGATTATCTAAAATCAGTTGATGGTTCGACTAAGAAGTCTATAAATATTCATGATTTAAGAGACAGATTTGAAGAAGTTACTGCATTTACTATTATGTTAAAAGCAATCTATGTAACAATGTATAGTGATAATAAAAATATATATAATAAAAAGAAAAACAGATTGAGAGTGAATTCAGAAAAAACGGAGGTGCTCACAGTAGCAGCCCAGAAACCAAGAATCGGGTTGCAACTTCCGGTCCTGGACGGGGTCACACTCTCCATAAAGGATTGTGTTCACAGTCTGGGGGTGCTCCTTGATTCGTTGATCCTGATGAGAAATCAGGTAAACGTGATGGTCAGGAGTGCCTGTTATCAGCGTTGGCTGATACACCAGCTGTGCCCTTTTCTGGAAGTAAGGGACCTTGAGACTGTTGTGCACACATTGGTACCCTCCCATTTAGATTTCTATAATGCACTTTACATGGGGCTACCCTCATGCTTGGTCCAGAAGCTTCAGTTAGTAAAAAACATGGCAGCCAGAGTGGTTTCGGGAACATTTAGGAGTGACTCTGGTGTTAAAGTCCCTCCACTGGCTGCCTATTAGTTTTTGGGCTCAGTATAAGGTGTTGGTTATTACTTTTAAAGCCCTAAATGGCTTGGGCCCAACCTATCTTCGGGACCACCTCCTCCCATACAATCCTCCCTGTGCACTCTGGTCCTCTGGGAGGAACTTACTCCAGCCATCAAAATCTAGGCTATCTGTAACCTCCCAGAGGGCATTCTTGGTAGTTGCCCCCAGATTATGGAATGGCCTGCCAGATGAGATCTGTCAGATTACAACGCTAAACAGCTTCAAAAAGACTGTTAAGACGGATCTCTTCCAGCAGGCCTTTCCAGGTTTCAGGAACCTCCCAGGGCTTCACCAACATTCCAGAAAGAAATCACTTAAAATTACATAGTTAAAATAATTATAACAATTAAAAACAATGTGGTTATTTCACAGAAAAATCAAAAATTAAACAATAACCTAAAAAACCTAAAAAAAAAAACCCTATAGACAAAAAGTGCATTCAGAAATCACGAAAGACATCTTTTCATAAAAACTTGGCCAAGACTGGAGGGTGTCTGGAAACCAAATCTTGCTAGACGTATTCAACAAGTGGGTGCCAAATCTCATGGAAAGTCAATTCAGAATGGAAACCTTTTGCTCTGCTGTTTCTGTCTGCTATTTTCTCCATTAACCACAAGTCCCAGAGTCTAGTCCACCATCCAGCAATTTTCAGTTTTCCAGTTCTTGGCTATTTCAAGGCAAGCAACAGCCAGAAGGAAACTGATAAGTTCTTTGTGCTGCAGGACTTTGTTCTCATCCATAAAAAAGGAAAACAGGATCAGGAGTGGAGATGATTGTATGCTTTGCTTGGTGATCTTGAAGATTAACTATAAAATTTCTGTCCAGTATTTATGCACTAAAGGACAGTCCAACCACATATGTACAAAAGTTCCCCTACCATCACAACCCCTCCAGCAATTTGGATTGGCATTGGCATACATACGAGCCAGTTTGACTGGGGTAAGATACCATTGGTGGACCAATTTGACAGTATTCTCTTTGATGGCAATAGACCTAGTTTTGAATGGTAAATGAGTCCACATATTTTCCCAGATCTTACTATTAATTGAAAGGGAAAGTTCTGCTTCCCATCCTGTCTTATGGAGAGTTGAGTTCCAAAATGTTTCTTCTAAGACACAATTATATATAAGTGCTATTTAGACTTTAAAATGTGTATCCAGAGAAGCACACATGTTTTTAAAAAGAGTAAGTGGGCGAGGATATTCCTGGATCTGTACTATGTTTATTTAATTAAGATGTTTTAATCATGGCTGGTTTAATACTTTTTAAAGGTGTGGGTGGGTCTTGGGTTTCTTTGTATTTATATTGTACACATTTTAATTCTTGTTAGCTGCCTCAATTGTGCCCAGACAGGTGGGGTATAAATAAAAATTTATTATTATTATATTATATATTGTTCCTCCTCCCCTAAATCTTACTTGTTACTGTCAAGGAAAATCTCAGCTTCTCTTCAAAATTTTGCTTAGGCCAAAATTTTAAGACAACTGTACTGTGATAATATATTCTCCAAAGACCCAAAAGATTCAGAGCCAGTTCAGCAAAACAACTTTAATAAAATGTTCCTTAGAAAAGAACTCGATCTGATGGTCAGCATGGGTTTATCATCCAATTTGGCATCCCTATCCCTATTTCTCACTGTCTTACTGTGCTGCCACTAGCAGGTATCATACTATGTTGGGAAACAATAGAGATAAGTCTAGAAATACCATAGGAAAATGCAGGAAAACACTAATTTGACTGTTACTATTTTGTGAAATAAATAGTCTTCTGAATGAAAAGAATAAGACTTTGTCTTGATCCCACATAACCTTCACATTCCCCCCCCCCCAAACAATCCTGTGTTGCTTTTATCGTTGTACATTTTCTGATCTTTTTTCTCAAGGTCACACATTGACAGTCCCTCGAAAGTTGCAGCTGTCATTTATTGGTCTATTTATAGTTCTTGGGATATTTTACTCCTTTTGCCCAAAGGCATTTGCCTTTGTTTAGTGGTAAAGGAGAAAAATCTATTTACTAGTGGCTGAGATAATTCATTTCCTGCCTCCTTTGGGGTTTATTGCACCTCTGCAATTTTCAAGTGCTCATGCCAGCTTTCCCACCAATCCAGAATTTTATCCTTGTGCTTTTAATTATCAGTTGACACAACAACATAAATCTTTGAAAACTGGGAAGATGCATTGGGGGGGGGGGGGGGGAAAGGTAATGAACATACTTAATGGCTGTCCATCAGCAGATGATTCTTTTTGTTCCTTCAGTTTAAAATAATATGTAACCTGAGCAAAGACCCAGTATAATGACTTCAACATCTCTTAACACAAACATTTGTTTTCTTAATGGTATTCTCTAATTTTCTGATACTTCTGTCTTTATATAATGGTTCTTGTCTCAGTTTTACCTGTTGAATAGATTAGGCATTTCACTAATGAACAACAACAACAACAACAACAACAAATTAGAGAAATTTCTTGAAGTGTCTCCAATATTTTTTTCCTCCTTGCCCCTGTGTGTTTCTTGCAATATATATGGATCATGGTCATACACCAGAAGTGAAGTTGCAGAGTCTACCAAGGATCTTTCTGTTTGTTCCTTAAATGATTAATAATAATAATAATAATAATAATAATAATAATACTTCAAGTTAGTCTGCTACTTTGCTACTTTGGATCACATGAGACACAGGAGAGGACAAAGACAGTGGTTCTTCTACCTGTATCCCTTTCATTTAGAGAAAGAAGGTTCATGCTGAGAGTCTGTGACCCATAGCAGATTTCTTGAAACATCTTAGTATCTTGGTAACCTAGCTAGAGTTTTATCTTGGAAAAGCAGTCATAGTTGAAGAACGTTCCTAAAAGAAAGATCATTCACCATTTAAAGTTCTCCTCTACAGAGTTTTCTCTACAGTGAAGCACTGCCCACCTCGTTTTGCCCACAAATTCACAGCATAACAATAAGGCTTGATTGAATTAATGTTACATACCTTAGAAAATGACTCGAGGGCCAGAGCATTGAAAAATTTTGTAAAGATTTAAAAAAATATATAACAATTGGCTGGTTTTGGAGTAGCCAATTGGAAAGTAGCATTGATGGAAAATAGCATTGATCTTTTAAAAAATGGCAACAGTTGTCACCTGCTTGAATGCAGACTGATCCAAACATTTATATGTCAAGAACTCCTTGGAAAATCTGGAGCAATGTGCAAGTTTATTAAATCTGGTTTAGAGCCACAAATCAGGAGATTCATTCCAGCAAGGGTTGCACATTGTGTGGCTGGACTGATACAGGTAAAGGGCGGGGGGGGGTGGCAGGTAGAGAAGCCCCTAGATTTCCTCAAACCAGGATGACCACTGTAGTAAAGAAATCAATGGATCACTCTACAATTTTAATTTTTAAGGTCTCAAATATGATATCAATCACATCTGTGGTTTAATTCATTGGTTAAATACATTGAAAAGCAATAGCAGGCTTATTACTTGTCCAAAAATGGACAGGAAAATGTCTGAAAATTGTGCCTCATTGTTATGGCTTCTACAAAAAGTAGAGACATCAATTGTTTCAGTGTCACACTATTATATCAGTTTCTTAGCATTTTCATTGTAATGGCACCACCCTTATGAACCCTGGCCTTTGAAGTTTGGTGAGGTACTTAGAATTCTTTGCCAGGCAGCTTCAATCCATCCTCTGAACTACAGTTTCCAAACTATCCTGACAGCTGTTTTCACTGCAAAATAATAAATAAACGGAATTAATCCTCAGTCCCATTGTTTTCAGATTGTATTGGTAACCTTTAAAACCTTAAAAAACTACAAATTTTAGAATTTCCTATGCTGGAGCCAATATAATTAAAGTGATAGAATGGTGCAGCTCAGATTCATTTTTCAAAATGAAATTTGGGAATCCAGGGCAGCTAATCATGTAAATAACACCTGGTCACTTTTTTCTGTCTCACTCTTAGAATCATAGAATCATAGAATCATAGAGTTGGAAGAGACCACAAGGGCCATCCAGTCGAACCCTCTCCCATGCAGGAACTCTCAATTAAAGCATACATGATAGATGGCCATCCAGCCTCTGTTTAAAAACCTCCAAAGAAGTAGACTTGACCACTCTGTGAGGGAGAGTGTTCCACTGTCAAACAGCCCTTACTATCAGGAGGTTGCTCCTAATGTTGAGGTGGAATCTCTTTTCCTGTAGCTTGCATCCATTGCTCCAGGTCCTATCCTTTGGAGGAGTAGAAAACAAGCTTGTTCCCTCCTCAATAAGACATCCCTTCAAATACTTAAACAGGGCTATCATATTACATCTTGTCTCTTCTCCAGGCTAAACATACCCGGTTCCCTCATAGGGCATGGTTTGCAGACCCTTCACCATTTTAGTCGCCCTCCTCTGGACATGCTCCAGTTTCTCAACATTCTTTTTGAATTGTGGTGTCCAGAGCTGGACACAATATTCTAGGTGGGGCCTGAACAGAGCAGAATACAGTGGCACTATTACTCCCCTTGATCTAGACACTATACTTCTATTGATGCAGCCTAAAATCGCATTGGCCTTTTTAGCTGCCACACCACACTGTTGACTCATGTCCAACTTGTGGTCTACTAGGACTCTTAGATCCCTTTCACATGTAGTTCTGTTAAGCCAGGTGTCCCCCATCCTATATCTATGCATTTCATTTTTCCGCCCTAAGTGCAGTACCTTACATTTCTCCATGTTGAAATTTGTTTTGTTAACTTTGGCCTAGCTTTCCAATCTATTAAGGTTATTTTGAATTTTCATCCTGTCCTCTGGGGCATTAGCTAATCCTTCTAATTTAGTGTCATCTGTAAATTTGATAAGTATGTCCCCTATTGTTTCATCCAAGTCATTGATAAAGATGTTGAATAGTACTGGGCCCAGGACAGAACCCTGTGGCACCCCACTGGTCACTTCTCTCCAGGGTGAAAAGGAGCCATTGTTGAGCACCCTTTGGGTTCGACCGGTCAACCCATTACAAATCCATGTAACAGTTACCTTGTCTAGTCCACATTTTACTAGCTAATTTGCCAGAATGTCATGGGGAACCTTGTCAAAGGCCTTGTCTTCCTTCTTCATTACCACATATTCTACCTTTGCATTTCCTCTCTTTCATCCTTCCACTACTACATACCTTCCAAGGACCAGGAAGGAGGAATTCTCATACTCTCTTTTGATACATAGATATACCTGTGCACACAATTGCATACCTGAAATCAGGATCAAGCAAAGTTCACCCCAAGAAATTAGATTTCACAAAAATAGATTTTATGTTCATCTAGCTACAAGGGTAAAAAAGGAGTTGAAATCATCTACCCCTTTAGTTCCTCATTCCAGACTACTGGCAAACAGCAAGCATCTAGTCTAATCTTCAAAGCTTCCTGTCCTTACTTCTAAGTTTACTGTTCATGATCCACTGGTCTAGTGACTCAACACCACTTTGTGTGTTGTTTTAGAGTAGAGATAGACTTTAATTGATTAAAATTAATTAATTTGTTTCAAAGCTAAAACAGCCTTGAAATGCAAAAATACATTTCTCTTATAAATTCCTCAACCTGAAATTCCCCAGAGAATCACAAATAGATCACAATCTACCTTCATTTTCTGCATCAAGTCTCTGTGTGTTTGAGTGTTTGTGTGTGTGTACATGTTCTTTTGTCTGGTCTGCAAGATTTCATTCTCAGACACTGATATGGAAAGTGTTCTTCTAAAGCAGAAAAACATGTAAGCAATTGCCTTATGCAGGAGGAAAACAGCATGGATAAGAACCACCCATAGCAATGCAAGCCTGAAGCTGCTTTTATATCATATTTCTTAGTGGACCCCCACCCCATAGTTACCTTTAACTTATAGACAGGGATGTCTTCTTCATTTCACTATTCATTCTGGAAATTCTTTTCTATCACCAAATCCTTTTGCATCATGGTGTAAATAAATAAAATTATCAGTTTTACTCATTTTTTTTTCCTGACACAAGCTCCAATACCCAGAGGCCCTGAAGACATGAATATGAAAGCTGGCTGCAACAGATCTGCTTAAGAACTAGAAACAGATAAAAAGCCTCAACATCATGTCTGCTCTGTAGAACACTTGTTATTGTTAAGCACAAAAACCTACAGGGAAAAAAAGATCACTCACAGGATGAATGATAGAGATTTCTGTTCTTTTCTTATACCTTCTACTCCTACTTCATACCCAGTTTAGACTATGTATTTGGGGTGCCCTAAAATATATTTAGTTTTATTAGATTCGTTTAAAAAGTAGATATGCAAAGAAAGAGGGAATAAAAAAAGAAGGGAAGGATAGAGATACATAAGATGGGGATATGGATTAGGTATTAATATAAGCTGTCCATGATATCAGTGTTATAGCAATTAAAACTGAGTGGTACCTCCATATGCACATTTATGGACCATGGGGAAAGATGGTTTCTCCAGAAACTGGCAGGTTGTGCATCAGTCCCACCTATCTTTGAGCAATGAAGGGAGAAGGCACAAACCCAGTTGTTTTTACACAATGAGGAAGTAGCCAGGCAGAGGAAAGAAACTCTGCTAAGTACACTGGCAAGAATCTACAGTGGGCCCTTTGTATACATGGGGGATCCGTTCTGGACCTCCCTGCCACATAAGGAAAAAACTGTAGGACCTCAAGTCCCATTGATTTTAATGGCAGTGTGGTCCACAGGCATGGGTGCCATTTTGTCCCCCCCCCCCCCAGGCTTGCCATCCATATGACCTCAGGTCCATGTATGGCAAGCCCATGTGTGGGGAGGGTGGACTGTACTCACTTCCAGTGTGGTATAAGATTGTGGCATCTATAGTCACAGATCCATTTATTAAATGCACATTCGTGCAAGTGTAAAGCAGTAAGATCTGACCATTGAACAATGGATGGCAAATATTTATCTTTTAGATACAATAAAGCCAGGCATGATAAAATCATATTGATCATCAGGTAAATTCTAGGGTTCGTGGATATAATTTCAATGAGCATAATAATATAAACATGCAAATGTATCTACTAATTTGTCTATTATTTATTTATTTACTCTATACCCCACTTTTCAGCCACAAAGACTTTCAAAGCAGTTTACAAATAGTTAATTAGATGGTCTAATGCAAAATTACTACATCTAACCATATGTCTTCATCATATGCCACAAGAAAGTATTGTCTGTATTACATCTTGCAAAGTCTAACAAACTGAATTATTATAGATTATTAAATATATCTAGCGTGAAGTAGTGTATTGGTTTAAGCACTGGACTATGGGCCTGAACAGACTGCCAGAAATAATCCATCTTGAGACCACTGTAACTGCCCTGGCTCAATGCTAGGGGATCATGGGAATTGTAGGGTTTTTTTTCCCTCTCTGAGATGTTGAGCCTTCTCTGTCAGAGTGCTATGGTGCCACAATAAACTACAGTTCCTATGATTTCCTAGCACTGAGCTAAGGTAGTTAAAGTGGCCTCAAGCTGGATTATTTCTGGCAGTCTGTTCAGGCCCTATGACTCTGGAGACGAGGGTTTGAATTGTGGCTTGGCCATGAAACCCACTGGGTGACCTCAGGCAAGTCACATGCTTTCAGAGTTTCTGAAGAAACTTGCCTACAAAATCCAATGATAGGGTCTTAGAGGCACCATAAATCAAAAACAACTTGAAGGCATACAACAACAACCTAGAGATGCTGGGGACTGAACATGGAATATTAGTTTGAGAAGTGAGAATGTTTTTTATTAATATTGTAAACTTTTAATCAATAAATACAATCTGTAGTGTGCAAATCACAACCTAATAATAAAATACACAACACAGATGTGAATTATCAGGCACTGATACAGTGTGCAGATACTGGAACAAGCTTCTCCAAAATTTCATTTGTGAAATGGGGTGAGAGTTTAAAGTGAAGATTATTGACATGTGATGATATTTTCTCCTTGGCTCCAAACTGTGCTTTTCCTTCCACTTTCTACCCATTCTCTCCATTCCAACTTGATTATGCTTGTGGATGGTCTTATTTGTCTATTTGATATTTATATTGTGGAACAATAAATTCATATATATGATGGCTTCAGTTGCATAGATTCCATATGCCTGTTTATGCCAATAACTTCAGTTCACTCTTCTACTATAAATCACACAGTCACCCAGCATCATGAAAAAGGAGAAACTGAAATAAACAACAAAAGGATAACATTGGTCCAAAACACGCTGCAGAAATAATCCAGTTTGAGTCCGCTTTAACTGCCCTGGCCCAGTGCTAGGGAATCCTGGGAATTGTAATTTATTGTGGCACTAGAGCTCTCTGACAGAGAAGGCTAAATGTCTCACAAAACCATAGTTCCCAAAATTCCCTAGCAACATATATATGAATTTACTGTTCCCTAGCATTGAGCCAGGGCAGTTAAAGCAGTCTCAGACTGGATTATTTCTTCAGTATGTTTTGGATCATAGATTATCCTAAACAATATATCATTGCTGACCGTTAAAAGCAGCAGTTTTCCAGCATTTTGGAGCATAAGTGAAAGTAGAATGTTGTTAACAAAACATATGAAATGGAAAGGGACTTTTGTAAATTGAACATCCATGCTGTTCACTTATGCATGCTTTAATTTATGAATAAGAAGCTGGATACAAATGTCTAATTGATACTAATATGGTATACAAGTAGGCAAGGAACAATTGAAATTGCATTGACTGCCATGGAGAGTGTTCAGAGAGTGAAGGCTCTTAGGAGATTTTCACATGGCCAAAAGTGATGGGAGCATAACGGGATGCTCCTGTCACTACCATGCAATTGCATGAAGATTATCAGATGACTTAGTGTGACATCACCATAATCGTGTCATTGTCCCATGAATAAACAGGAATTCTAATGCCACTTTTCATTAGTCCCATAATCTTCCTGTTATGCTCCTGTCACTTTTGGCTATGTGAAAATTTCTTTAGTTGAGGCTGCACATATAGGGAGTCTTGATAGACAATAATTGCTCTTTTAATGTGCTTTGATTTTTTTTTTACTGAATATTTTATCTTACATTTAATTTATTTTAATTTATTGTGTTTTAATTGCTCCTTTGTTGTATTTACTGACATTTTTATAGTATTGGTGGCTCTCTTTAAAACTTTTGTACAGATTTTCTTGGGATTGTAGCTTCACCACCAGCTGATAAGTAATTGATTAGCTAATTAATTAATTAATTAATTAGGTTAGTTACTTAATTTATTAATACATAAATAAAAAGCATAAACACATGCTATGGGATATTAGCAAAACAAAGGTTTTATAATCAAAACCGAAATAGTCAGCTGAAGATTCATGTCAACCATGAACTCACTAGATGTCCTTCTACAGTACACAATTATAGCACTATTATTGTATTTTAACTGTCATGTTTCTGTCCTATGGACTCCTGGCATTGGTAGTTTAGGAAGAAACATTTAGGATTTTCAACCAAAGTGCTTCTCTGGTGCTTGTGATCAAACTACAAACTCCAGGATTTCATAGGATGCAGCTATGTCAGTTAAAGTTTAATCTGACCACATTTGCACAGCAGAAATAATGCAGTTCGTCACCACTTGAACTGCCATGGCTCAATGCTATGGGATCCTGGGATTTATTTGTTGCTTGTTGTGCCACCCTCTGACTGAGAGGACTAAATATCTCAGAAAACTGCAAATCACAGAATTCCATAGTATTGAGCAGTGGTGTCACTGAGTTTGGGGTGACCTTGTGCAGGGGAAAGCAAACTGAAGCATCTAGAGAACCTGTTTAGCTTTTGGGGTGGCTGCAGGGTGAATGGTAAAGGGATGTGACACCCTTTCTCACTTGCTTAGTAGCCATAACAGTCTCTTTGGGTGTACCATTCATTCTGAGGTGCCACCTGGTGTGACTTATCCCTTCACACTCCCCTAATAATGTCTCTGGCATTAAGCCATGGCAGTTAAAGTGGCTCAAACTGCATTATTTCTCAAGTGTAGATGTAACCATAGCATTCCACTTGCAGTGTGAAAGGATTGTAGGGTGCATTAAACACTAAGGGGGGTTGCAGACTGCCAGAAATAGTGTGAATTCAGTCCACTTTTAGGGTTAGGGTTAGTGCTAGGGAATCATGGGAACTGTTATTTTTCTGAGACATTGAGCCTTCTCTGTCAGACAACTCTGATGCCACAATAAAATACAGTTCCCATGGTTCCCTAACTCTAACCCTAACCCTAAAAGTGGACTGAATTCACACTATTTCTGGCAGTCTGCAACCCCCCTAAGTCTCACAGGCCATCTACAATTTGTAGTCAAGGTTTTATTATTTATCATTAATTTTATTGTTGTTGTTTTTTTAATAGGTTTTATTTTGTTGTGTTTTGTATGCACTTAAGAACAACATGGTGTTTAGAATAACCAAGACAGACCCTTTCTGGGGGGGGGGGGGGGGGGATCCTAAGAGACACAGATTTGTATCCATTTAGTCCTTTATTCTGATACAGCAATTTCAGTCCAAAGAGTATTTTTCTTTCCTAGAGCTCCCCTGTACCTTAAAAAACTATTACAGAAAGGTGAAGAACCTATGAGAAGACTGAAATTAGATGACAAAGAGCTTCAGTAAGAAGGAGAGTTTGAGAAAATCTCCAAAGTCCACTCATTCACCTTTGGATTTTACACTTAAGACAGGATCCTGTGGAGACACTAACATAAAAAATATTTTCTCTAGTGGTTGGATTTTCCTGAGATGGTGCAAACACAAATCCTAGGTCAGCCAATTCTTCTACAAGCACACACAAAGTCATATTTATCATGTTTGGCTTGTCAGTTGGAAAGCTATTCAACCACAGAGCAATGGATGAGCTCAAAACATTGACATTCATGATTCCAACATAATTCTGCTGATATATATTTGTATTACATTAAAACTGTGCAGGACCTTAGCCATAATCTGCTGATCAACTGAATTTTAAGCTTAAAGGCTAGTAATATCAGTTCAATCCTTTGGGGAAAAATACTGACCCAACTACACTGTTATATTGTACATATGTGAAAAGTTTTGAATACTTTATTCTACTATATATAATGCTAAACATTGCTATGAAGGCTAAAGACAATAGCAGCAAATTGTTTACAGCATGTAATATAGTATTTTCCACATTGCCAAGTTTTCACATCTGCTGGAAAAGAAACACATCACTTTAATGTTTTTGATTAAGACTAGAGATGTGTCTCAAACTGAACACAGAAGGGCATTAAGTGTCTTAAACATTAATATAATCTTTGACTATTTTCCAGTACATCAGGCTGGAAAAATTATAAGAGTCAGGCATTTTTGGCTTTCTAGCTTCTTGGAAACCTTGCCCTCCTCCTATTTTTTTCAGTCCCAGGAAGGCAGCAGCAAAATGTGAGGCTTATTGAGAAATTCTGAGACATTTCTGAACATTAAAAAATATTATCCATAATGTAATACAACTCTTCCTCCCCTTCTTCTTCCTTTTGATCTTCCATTTTTTTTTCTGTTTAATTTTTAGTTCTGTACATAATAAACTAACATCCGAGCAGAATTTAACATGAAATATTTGCACTCCTATGGATTTATGACAGATCCCACTCCCTGCCTCCTTCCAGACCTATCTATTTATTCTACATCTTTATTGTGTGTTTTTTTTTTAAAAATAATGATTTTCTGTGGGAGATTCAGTGCCCTCATTCCAAACACACCTAATTCATTTCTCTATACTGCAATCTGATAAAATAATCATGACAAGGATTTGCTTTGCACCATTCCAAGATGACTGCATGCCATGATTACAGACATTGCAACTGTCTCTGTTTTCTCTATTATTCATGCAGTCAGCTGTTACTCGTGGAGGCTGGAACATTTCTGAACCAAGGCTGGCACATTATGACAAGGGACTGATTAACCTGGACTCAAAACTGGAAAAATACATTCATACATTTGTTATGGTTGGGAATAGTCTAGCATAAAGGAGTACAGTTAAGAAAGGAAAGAAAGTGCTTTCAGTTACCTTAATTTACCACAAACCCAGATGTATTGTTGCTGATTGTATTTTTTCTTAGTTTTTCTTTAGAAGATGGCCACTGAGAATCTTGCTTGTAGTAGCATGATATGAGGAACAAAATTATAACCCAACACTTGGTTAAAAGAGTTACCAGTTAAAACACTGGTAAAAGAAGAGGTGTGGTGATAAGAAGAGAATATCAGGCACCATTTCAAGGATAGAAAAAAGGTCAGATGCAGAAAGGGATTATCTCCCTACCACACACACATTTTATATATTTCTTCATTTTTAATACTACTTAAAACACTTGAAAAGTTTCCTTATGGAGACCAGGGCAGTCTAAATGCATGCAAAATCATCATCATCATCATCATCACCACCACCACCACCACCAATATCATAATCTATGATGAACACATCATAAATGAAGCAAGTACAAGCAGAAAGTACAAGCCAGCTTGGTGTAATGGTTTGAGCATTGGACTATGGTCTTAGGGACCAGGGTTTGACTTCCCAATCAGCTATATAAAACTACTGGGTGACCATGGGCAAATCACACACTCTCAGCCCCAGAAAACCTTGGGATAAGTTTGCCTTAAGGTCACCATAAGTCAGAAATGATTTGAAGTCACAAAACAACAACAAACAATAAAACAAACAAAATTGAATTGTCCTAGGTTATGTTGGCTCCATGGAGATAGTATTATGTACTTTGATGTTACAACAGAGAAGTCTTTTCTTTTCTTTTCTTTTAATAATAATAATAATAATAATAATAATAATAAAATTTATTTATATACTGCCCAATGGTTGCCCAAGCCGGGCGGTTTACAACATCAAACACAATTACAATAGACAGCATTTCCTCCCCCTTAAAACATTATTAAACAATAACATAGTTAAAATCCATTAGCAAATTAAAACATGATAAAATCGTAACAATTAAAATGATTAAAAACATTCCACAGTACCCCATTGTTGCACTTCCAGGGGAACCAGGGTTCAGAATAATGTTGCTGAGGGGAGAGGGGACAGCCCGGGACCGGGACAATTTAGTCCGGAAAGGCCTGCCGGAAGAGATCCGTCTTGACAGCCTTTTTGAAAAGGCTTTTCTTTTCTTTTCTTTCTGCCTCCCTCCACTTTCCTTTTCATAGAGACACTCAGAGAGGGTCTCTTCCAGATATTTGAGTCTCAAGGCATTGAGATTTTTAAAGTAATCACCTGCTCCATTTACACTCAAATAAGTAACTAATGTCATTTCTTCAAAACTGATGCAGGATTATCCTTCCCAGATCTACTGATTACATCTCTCTCTTCTATATTGTAATCTAGCTGATGGTTCTGAGCCATCTTTAAGGGTAGTCCCATGTGCCCTGCAGTAGACTAGTCCAAACAAAGCACCAGCCACAGAGCTCAGATAAAGGTCTCTTTCAATCTACATAATACCTTGTCATCACTTTAACTGCCATGTTAAAATGGAAAGAAGATGTGAAGATTTTGGGGAAGCTGACAAAGGGGATTCTTCAGTGTTATGATACTCCACAAATCCCTCTGAAGACCCATTTTTGTCCCACCCCTTGTCATTTATTTGATTCAAAAAACTACTCCTTCTCCCTCCATCCAAAGTTCTTATTTTCTTTATTGCTCCTGACAGCCATGTAGTGGCCAAGTGAACACAGGAGGAAGCTGAGCAACATTGCCAGGTATGTCCTGATAGCCAGTATACACTGTTCTGATAGCCAGTGTACACTCCAGAGATCCCAGAGGATGGCGTGGACTTATTGGGGGGCAGATAAAAGAACAGCCAAGATTACTTTTTTCCCCATTCCTCATGCAAGAGAACTGCAAACACTGCACTTTTGGAAAAGGTTTGCACAGTGGGAGAAAATTGATTAACTTGTTTGTTCTTCCCTGAATAATTTTTTTAATCAAAACATCTTCAATGACATGATGGCTGCATCTTACAAAACCCTGGAATTTGTTATTTAATAAGTCACTAGAACTCTCTGGTAGAGAATTCTAAATACTTATTGAAACTACAAATCCCTGGATTCCATACGCTGCGCTCATGGCAGTTAATATAATACAAAAGTGATTCTATAATTCTGTAATATGAAAGAGATCTAAGTGAGATTATCCTTCTCTATGAATAGTCTTAGCTGGTAATACAGCTGAAGATAGTAAAATGCACTTCTAGCCATGGAAGTCAATTGGAAGCAAGAAGCTTGGTAAGCCTGATTGAGCTACCAAATCAGAATACTGAAAATGGAAGCCTGTAGGGGAAAGGATGCAACCTCGAGGCTTATTTGTTAAAGAATATAAAGGAAGAATCATGTAAAGTTAAGGAATCAGAAATTGAGTGTGAAGGATGATTGGGAGGAGAGGGAAAGGGAGATCTCAATTGGGTTTTGTGAACTTGAGAATGTGGGGAGAGTTCAGGGACAAGCTTTACTTGATTTGAAAGAAAGTCTACTGTGTATAGGGTTTGTAGAACTGGCATAAGGTTAAATGTTTATATTATTTGTTATATATTAGATCTTCACTATTTTTTTCTACATCTCTTGTCTGGATGGGTTTTTTTTATTTTAATAATTAAAGCTGTCACATTTTATCATTTTGAACCCACTGATCAACACAGCCATTTGTTCAGGTCACCTTGAGACTCAATTACCAGATCTAGGAAGAGATTGTAAGGCTAGAAGGGCAAGGCAAATTATATCAGCCCAATGTTGGAACTATAGAACTATAGAGGAAGCCTAGGGGAATTATTGACACCTAGGGGTGTAGCAAATGCGGGGAGGAAATGAGGGCATTGCATCCAAAATAAGAAATTTCCTCTTGAAATCAAATTTTCTTGCATTTCTCAAATTTCTAGCATTACAGTATCCTGAAACTTCATTTTACCATTCAGAAACACAGTTTTGGTATCCAAATAATAGAGACAGGCAAAGTCACCAAGGAAGTATTAATGCAGAAAACATTATAGCTACAGCTGTAAATGATTTTCAGTGTCCCACTCCAAGGACAATGCTTGGAGTTTACAGTGCTTCTTCAAGTCAGTTGAAGCTGAAGTCAGATTGAAGTTCCCTGCCCTGCAGCTGCTTGTTCTGGCAAATTACTCTGGGGTTCAACAGGAGGCAGGTTCAAAGAAGGGAAAATCTACCATGATGACTTCTGTAAAGTGACTACATTCAGCAAGTATTAGGCTGATAAGATATTTTAAGTGCTGCATTCCCACATCACTTTGCCCCACCTTGACACTATTTCTGTAGGAATGGGTTTGCATGCCCCTGTTTGGTCAGAGGCTATGCCAATGGTTGCACTACTGCTATTAGGGTCTTCTACATCAGACAGGCTTTTATTTTGGAGCCAGACCAAATGTACCCAAAAGCTACTGGACAGCAGCAATAGCGGGAGTAGTACTGGCAGAAGATCTGCTAGTTTATTGCTGTTAAGTCAGCTTTGACTTATGGTGACCCTATGGACGTTATCACACATGGGCCAGAAAGTGAAAATAAAGTGGAAATGAGGCATTCCGAAAATAAAAGGGAAATAAACCTTAATTCCGCAAACGTCATTATCCTAATTGCGAATTTACAGTAAGCGCATTTAACGTCCACACACAAGCGAAAAAAGCCCATAAATGTACTAGAAATGAGCTTCTTGCATATGTGCAGATAGAGGAATGCTCGCTGGAACCATGGCAACAGCAGGGAAATGCTCCCAAATGCGCATTTGGTTATCACATTACGGTAAATGCAAAATTACCTTAATTGTGCATTTGCATTTCCTCCAAACAACCGAATTTCAAAAGATGGTGGTTAACACCAGTTTCTGTCCACTTTCTGTCCAGTTTCTGTGCGATGTCGTGTGAAAACACGGAGCACTAATCCAGTTTCTGTTTGGGTTTTGTGTGGATTAATCAGCAGATTTGCCCCTGTGTGATAACGTCCTATGACTCCAAGAGCTTTACCACATGACCCTTATTCTCACAGTAGTCACATTAATAAAAAGAAGGGGGGAAAAGCAACATATTTATTTATTTCATTTATATGACAGTTTTCTCCCAGAAAGGGGCCCAGTCAGCTCACAAATAATATCAAGGTGACTCCCACAAAATAAAAATAAAATACTGTTTTCAGAACAACCATCACCATGATTCTTCCCAATCATGTGACTGAGGCTGCTGTCACACTCTCAAACTCTCTTCCTGCCTTCCTGCCTTATATCTTTTGGTTATTATTATTATTATTATTATTATTATTATCATTATCATCCCTCCTTTATTCCCCCTCTGCAACCGTGGAGCCCTGTTACTGTGAGTTTAAGTTTTTTAAAAAAATAGAGAAAAATCAATCAAACAAACATATAACAGGAATCAGTTTGTTTGGGAACAGTGAAGGGGAAGGAGGGAGAGGAGGGGACACTGACACCATGTGACTTCCAAATGTGCAACTGCCTCAGTAGTGGGTTTCCACAATTGCAATGTCAAGGGATGGTTCAAGGACAGAGCAGCAATGGGTCAGTAGCATTGTTGTGCTATAAATATCACAGTTTAAAAGCCACATGTAGTAATCTCCCAAGTCACCTTGTTATCAACAACACCAGTAGCATCACCAGGTTAGGAGACACCCACTATGAGGGGACACTGAAAAGGGGGGCAGAGGGCACTGATTGCCCCTTATGGCTTCATCACCAGCCTGTCCCCCGTCCTGAGGAAAGAGTCAGGCCATCATTGAAATCATGAAGGCTGCACTCTCCCCTCTGCTTATCACCACCTTGATTCCCTCCTCTTGGCTCCCTCCCCCCTGGTGTGATGGAGCTGGTGAGGGTTGTGTGGTAACGCTGCCTCCCCCCCCCAGTTGCTCACACCTCATGGCTTTGTTACTAGCCTGGCTCCCTCCCCAGGAAGAAAGCTAGGCCAGTGACAAAGTCATGAGTGGTGTACTCACCCCTTCACCACCGCATTGGCTCCCTCCCACATTGGCCAGGTGCTGGTGAAGCCACTTGGTGCATCCTTGTCCCTCTACCACAGTGGACGAGGACTCCACCAGTGTGTCACCCCTCTTGTGGGGTTTCACCTGGTGTAGTCCATACCCACAGCACCTGCTCAGTGATGCCACTGAACTGCCCTACACAGATCTTTCAAACTCATGACTATGGTCTTCTTGATGGAGTCTATCCACTTGTAATTCAGTCTTGGTCTTTTCCTTGTTCCTCTTTACCAGGCATACTGTGTGTCCAGAATTCAGAGAATATGAATGTCCTGTTTTGCAGCTCCTAACCCTGGCCTTTTGATATGTTAATGCATTGTTGAGGCAGACGTGACCATTCAGGTGCTTACGTGAGGTCCTCACCTTGAATCCATGATAACTTGGACTTTTCCAGTTTAGGGCCATGACAGCAGACCCACAAGTGGGTTTTATTAACTCAGTGGGTCAGGCAAGTCTGATTTCTATCACCCTGCCTGTTCAACCTGTATGAAGGAAATGACATACAAAGATCAGGTGTAGACTCAGAAGAAGGAGGAGGGAAGATAAGAGGAGGGAACATCAACAACCTACAATATGTGGATGACACCATACTACTCGCAGAAAACATCACAGACTTGGAACAATTACTGAGGAAGGTAAAAGAAGAAGGCAAAAGGAAGACTTACTGCTGAGCATAAAGAAAACAAAAATGAAGACAATGAAGGATCTAGATAAGTTCAACCTAGATAAATGAGGAAATTGAAATATATAGAGTTGCCATACCTTGCATCAAACATTGATAAGAACAGAGATTGCAGTTTAGAAATCAGAATAAGACTAGGAAAGGCAGCTATGAAAGAACTAGTCAAGATCCTAAAGTGTAAAGATATACAACTGAGCACTAAAATCAGAATTGTCCAAGCCATTATATTCCCCATCACTATGTATGGTTGTGAGAGCTGGACAGTGAAGAAAGCCAACAGAAAGAAAATAAATCACACACAAGAAACTTAAGTTATGAAAATAAGTATTCTAGTATCATATCTATACATTTGTATTTTCCAGAGTTTTGATTCAATTGATGCTACTGTTTGGAGGTCCAACAAGGACCTCCTATTAAGTGTTTCTAGGTGGATGACTACTCACTGTCTGAAACTGAACATGGACAAAACAGAGATCTTATAGTTTCAGTCTGACTGCCCAGAAGCCCCACTTTCATGTCCTTTGTTGTATTTGTATGATAATATGCTGGTCCCTGTCTCAGTTGCCAGATACCTTGGAGTCCTGCTGGATAATTGTTTATCCCTACACCCCTTTATGGAGGTAACTGCTATGGCATGTAATTTTCATCTTTTGAGCTTCCGTAGGATCCATAGGTCTTTTGACTATTGAGACTGCCCATTTGCTTGTTCAGGCCTTGGTTATTTCACACCTGGACTATTGTACTGGCAGGTTTGCCTTCCTGCTCTTTTACTCCTCTGGTTTTAATCCAGAATAGTGCTGTCTGGGTTGTTTTAGATCTCCCCAAATACTCACATATCACTTCTTTTCATAGCTCCCTCCAGTGGCTTTCAGTTTGAGCCAGGGCTCATTATAAGCTTTTGGTCCAAGTATTTAAGGCCCTGTCATTTAACCTCCTTCTGTATTTGGCAGCTTGGCTAGCATGGTATGTACCATCTAGAAATTTAAGATCTCCAGACAAATTTCAGATATCCAGATTATTGGCAGTTCCAGCAATACACACAGCTCTGTCAGGGCTGCAAGCCTTTCAGAATCTGTCTCTGCTTTTGTGGACCAGCCTTCCTTTGCAACTCCAGCTGGAGGAGGATCTGATCCACTTTCATAAAAGGTTCCCCTTCACTTCACTGAATTAAGTTACTGAGCATCCCTAAGGTGGCCGGAATGGGTAGTGATTGAGGAGAGTTTTGTTTGTCTTTCTTTTTAGCATACTAGAATGTTATTTTAGTATTTTATAGTGTTTTATCATTTGCTTTTTATTGTATATGTTCTGATGTACCACTCTTTGGTGGAAAGGACATTATAAATAAACATTATTGTTGTTATTGTTGTTGCTGCTACTGTTGTTTAACAATGCATTACTATTCAGAAAAAAAAGAAAAGTAAGAGTAATTTACCTATTTTTATGATTTTTCTCTTATATTATCTTTGTACTTAAATAAGTTTAAATATAATATCTTCAGAATACCAATACTGTCTTAAAGTCATGGAAATGTGACTGAAGAATGCTTTGAATCAAAAACATGGTATGAAGAAAGAGATTCAGATCTCCCTTCCCCTTTCTCAGTATCCTAGTAATAGTTTCCAAGGTGACTTCAGCTTGCATTCTGCTGAACAGGGAGAGCACAATAGGCTGGATTCACACTTCTTATGGAACTGTCCAAGCTGGCAACAAAATGGAGTGTCCTTTTGCCTCAGTAACTTCTACATTTCCAAAACTTGCAATATATTGCAGAGAGGGGGAAAATGTGCACAAAACTATATATTTCTGACATGAGCATGACTCAAAATGTATGCATTTGAAAAATGCACACAAACATGCTTTAGTCAGTAGGAGAAAAATAAATACAAAATGTATACATATGTGAATATTTTGACATAAATGGATTAAAATACCAATTTCCTGAATTCCCATGTAAGAAAGGGCCCCCAATATAAAACTGGAATGGTTCAAGATGCTGGTGGGATTATGAGAAATGTTGTGAGAATGTAACTGACATCCACATCCTTAATACATAGGTAACCTCAATGCATCCTAGTCAAGCCTCTGTTTGGGGGAAGAGTAAAAAGAGAGGGGCCAGCAAACACTGGACAAACCAAACCACATGGATTATAGATTGAATTCATTTTGTTGAGTCACAAATTGTGTAGGCTTACATTCAGCTCTGAGTATGGTGCAGCAGATCTTTTATACATTGCTGCTCCTATTATTTCTTCAGCATCTATCAAAGAGGAAAACAAATATTTTAAATGAACAAACTGACACTAAGGGGGGGGGGGGGGAAGAGACTTACTCTGAATACTGCCCAAAGGGGGGATTAAAATGATGAAACACTTCACATTATAGGTTAGCTTCAGCCTCCTAACATGAATTCCAGTTTGAAAGATTGAACATCTCCCTGAAGTCTGAAGCACTTAAATAATTTAGATTAAATTTAAATTGTGCTACACTTTACAAGCCCAGAACCAGTCACATCTTCACTGAAAAGCTTATAAAAATTTGAAATGCTCCAATAATTTTAAATCTTGTAGAAGCCTGGTACCTTCCAAATGAAAGTGCTAATAAAAAAATTAGTACTGAAATTTAAATCAGAGCAGTGCCGAATGATTTAAAATTATTGAAGCTTTTCCATTTTTTATGAAGGCTCCTTGCACAAGTGAGATGAGCAACTTTTTTTAGTGCAATGCAATGTATTCAAACAATAACAAAGAAAATGACAAAAAATGTTTGCATAAAGGGCTAAGTAATGTAACAATTTCCTGAGAGGTCCTTTCATTACAACAAAAACAACCAAGTCTGCTGATATTATAAATACTAACAAATTTCTTATGGCATGAGGTTTCTTAGACTAAAATCCATTTCATCAAATGAATAACATGTTATCCTCAGTTGCAGATATATCATACACATTGCCAGGGCAAAAGGAAATTAAAGCAAGTGAACAATAATAATAATAATAAATTTTATTTATAACCCGCCTCTCTGCTCAGCAATCGGGGTGGCATACAACAGATTAAAAATACAACAGATAAAAACATTTCATCCTCCCCTCCCTAACCACCCACCCCTTAAAACAGGATTAAATTATTAAGGAATTAAAAACAGATTCACAATTAAAACAAAAGACAATACTGTCCCATTGGCCTGCTGATGAGGATAACGGGAGGGATAAATGGCAGATCACCTCCAAATTTTTGCTGGGTAGTTATTCTGGGAAGGCCTGCCGGAAGAGATCTGTCTTTACCACCTTTTTAAAGGCGACAAGAGTAGTAATTGAATGGATCTCATCTGGCAGGCCGTTCCACAGTCTGGGAGCGGTTGCTGAAAAGGCCCGCTGGGAGGTCTGCGAAAGCCTGGTCTTTATTGGCTGTAGCAGATTCCTCCCAGAGGACTGAAGTACGCAGGGGGGGGGGATCATACCGGGAGAGGTGATCCCTAAGATAAGATGGACCCAAGCCATGTAGGGCTTTAAAGGTTAAAACCAACACCTTGTACTGTGCCCGGAAACTAATCGACAGCCAGTGGAGGGACTTTAGCTCTGGTGTTATGTGCTCCCTCCTAGATATTCCAGTAATTAATCTAGCTGCCATATTTTGTACAAGTTGCAGTTTCTGGGTTAAGCACAAGGGTAGCCCCATGTAGAGTGTGTTGCAGAAATCCAAACATTAGGTTACCAGAGCATGTACCACAGTTTCCAGATCCTTCATGTCCAGATAAGGGCACAATTGGCGTATCAGCCAAAGCTGATAACAGGCGCTCCCAACCACTGCATTCACCTAGTCATGTAAAGCGATGAATCTAGGAGCACCCCCAAGCTGCGAACACAGTCCTTATAGGAGAGTGTGACTACATCCAGGACTGGAGACTGTATTCCCAGATCTGGTTTCGGGCCTGTGACTGTAAGTACCTCCATTTTGTCTGGATTCAACTTCAATCTGTTTTTCCCTGTTTTTCCTCATCCAATCCATTACTGCTCTGAGACAGTCATTAAGAGGAGATATGCCATCTGAAGTCTGAGCCGATGATCTAGTCATGGAGAGATATATCTAGGTGTCATCAGCGTACTGAAGACATTGTGCTCCATGTTCAGACAGTCATATTTAATTATGGCTTGAATGTTTAGAAATTAGAAATTCATGACCAAAGTAATATGTAATAACACCGTTACCTTAATAATGCTATTGAAATTCATTTGTGGAAAACAGATCACCTTAAGATAAATAGCAAAGTATCCTACTTGATTGAAAGAATGTCCTGATTTCTGAATGATACCATTTCTGTGTCAGATTTCTGTCCACTTATATATTTCCTCATAGAGAATGACATATTTGTCTTTGCAGAATCAGAATCTTTTTTAAATGTAAACAGTGAGATATACAGAATCCAAAGGGACCTTGAAGCATATTTGAGACTAGCTAAAAGATTGAAGTTGGCAGCATCAGCTTTCGTAGACTTGAGCCTACTCCCTCAAATGTATCTGAGGTTCAAGTCACACAGGATTATCACACATGCTCATTATCATGTGATTACACAAAGATCATCACATAACATTGTGCTCATTCTGTACTTATCCCATTAATAACCTGTAATCGTCCCGTAATATCTTATTAGTGGTAAACTCCCATGAATAGCTTACTACAGGATGATTACAGGTTATTAATGAGATAAGTACAGGCTAAATGTGATGTTGTGTAATAGTCTTTGTGCAATCATGCAATAATGATGGGAACATTCCATTTCTCTCCTGTTTCTTATCCCTGTGTGATAATCTCCCACAAAAGCTCATGCTACAAACTTCTTTCTTTCAGTTAATCTCAAAAGGTGATGCAAGATGCTTTTGTAAACTGATTTTCCATACTAACATAGTTATGTCTTTGAATTCTGCCAATAAGATATACAGTATCATATTAAAAAATAAACAGGTGAATGGAACTTTGACTGTCACTCATAAATACAAATGTTTGATACGGTAAGAGTGAACATTATGAATATAGGAGAAAATTGACCAAACATAGAGAATTAGAAAGCAAAAGTAGGAAACAGAGCAGAATCAAAGATTGTAGGATAATTGGGCCTAGGATCAAGAGATGGAGCAGGAGAGTTATCGACTGAATTTTTCAAAGCCAACAGTTTGTTCATCTTTAAGCAATCTGATGGCCAATACAGAAATAAATTAGAACATATAATTAGCAGCAAAAGATGGAGAAGCTCCATTCTCTCTACAAAAGCAAGACTAGGATCAAAATATGACCTGAAGAATATTGCAGTAAAACTTAATCAGAATATAAAAATAGGTTTGCCCTATTAAACCCAAGTGACCAGGAGCCAAAAAAGTCTGGGCTGAAACCCAGGACATTGTCAGAGAGAAATACAAAAAGACAATATCTGCAGCCAGAAAGAAAGTGATGTACCAATGGATGACAGAGAAAACCCTTCAGGTAGTTAAGAATAAATAAGAAATAAAAGTAAAACATGGCAGAAATGGAGTCAGAGCCCTGAATGCAACTGTTTAATGGCCTGTGCACAAGAACAAAAAGAATGACTTTAATAATAAATTCAGAGAAATAAAAGATGACAACAAAAAGAACAAGAAGCCTCAGGGTGAAGCAGATGGCCCACCAGCTGTGATCAGGCCACAACCACATGGCCCACTTCCAAAACAGGCTGCTGCCATGGTGCCAAGCCAGCCGCTGCCAGGAGCCAGATTATTTCAACTTCTTTTTGATCCAGTCCAAAGGATTGGATTATGGCACCACAGTGGCTTCCGGTCACTTTGGGGGTATGCATCATCTGAACACCATGCCCCTAAAGTGGTCAGAAACCACTTCTTTTGGCCCATGCATTTCAGGCTTTCTTCTACAAGATCCAAGAAATCAAGGTGAAATTTTTACAAAGAATGGGGATGTTATATGACCAGCAGGGGAACATAATACATGACCAAGCAGAAATAAAAACCATGGGAAATGTATTAAAAGATGGAAGCAAAAACTCTATAGAACTCTAACATAATGGACTATAAAGATAATAGTCCTGTGCTTATAGTCTGTGCTTTACAGATTGTGGCAAAGCCTTTGATTATATTGAACATGAAAAGCTATAGATTGTTCTTAAAGTAATGGCATGCAACAACATTTAATTGTCTTGATGTATAACCTATACTTGGGTCAAGGGACCACCCTCAGGGCAGAATGCAGAGAAACAGAATGGTTTCCAAGTAGCAAGGGGGTCAAGCAAGGATGCATTTTATTACTCTATCTGTTTAACTTGTATGCAGAACGTATCATATGTAAAGCAGGACTAGACCCCGAGAAAGGATGCATGATAACTAGAGGAAAGAAGACCAGCAATTTAAGATATGTGCCATACTACTAATAGATAATAGCAAAAACTAAGAACAATTTCTGAAGAAATTCAAGGGGAAAAGTGCAGTCAGGTTTACAGCTTGTCATTTTAGAAAAGTGGCCTCTGAAATGTGGCTGGGGCTCGGGATGCAGCTGGGTTGCATTTGCCCAGTGGCAGCAGTGATGAATTACATGCGATAATACCTGGTAGCAACCCAAAATGTCACTGTATCCTGCTGGAGATCAGTCACATTATGTGTAAGTGTGATAATCTCCCAGCACTTGGAATGGCAGCTATGAAGGAACTAGACAAAATCCTGAAGTGTAAAGATAAATCATTGAATACTAAAGTTAGGATGGTGCATATCATTGTGTTTCCAGTTTTTATGAATGGTTGTGAGAGCTGGAGAATGAAGATGAAAACAAGAGGATAATCTCATTTGAAATGTGGTGCTGGGGAGAGGTCTGTGGATAGCATGAATAGCAAAAAAATAAAAAAATAAAAATAAAAATTAATCCTAGAGCAAATCAAGCCTGAACTCTCCCTTGAAGTTAAGATGACTGAACTGAGGCTGTCATATTTTGGACATAACATGAGAAGACATGACTCACTAAAAAAAGAGAAGATATTAATAAGATATTAATATTATTATTTAATAAATAATTTATTTGTTATTAAGTCAGTGTTAAGAGTAAAGAGCTGGCAGTAGGAAGAGTGAGTTGGAAGAATTAGTGGGGAGTGATTGCATACTGAGTGTCTGAATTTATTGAAGTAGTAGTTCTGGCATAACTCAAGTTGAATATTGTTAACTTTTGGAACTAAGAACAGCAACTTGTTAAAGCATTTAATGTTCTACAGGTTATAATAAACCACATTAATTTTCTTGTTATTTTGTTTACTCAGACTATTATCTTTTCACCCTGAATCAAAGGGTGGTTATGTTTACCATAAAGAAGACAAAGCCTGCAGATCACCTGGAGTCCTAGTTACTCCAAATCCAAAGAGCGATTCTGAAGGGGGACCTTGGGCTAGGAAGAGAGTGGCAGGCATCCAAGGCTAGGAACTATAGGACCATATATTAAGTAGATATAGTTATAGATATAGATATATAGATACTAAGATAAAAGACAGCAGGTAAAGAGGAAGACCACATAACAGTTGGATGGGCTCAATCAAGAAAGCCAGGGCCCTTAGTCTCAAGACCTGAAGGGTACTGTTGATAATAGGGTGACTTGAGGGTCTCTCATTCATTAGCTCACTATAAATCAAAGTCAACTTGATGGCAGTTAACCACAACAACAAAGGGGGAGGATTAGGGCACACTGCTTTGAAAACACTGCTTTGAAAAGTGTGGATGTATGTGTGTGCATGTACACACGCACACACACACACACACACCTTTTTTAGACTTGGGATGGGGTTTTAAAAATTATTTAAATTACATATGCTGAACACTGTGGGAGATGCTTAATGCATCACATACTAAGGGTCCACCCCTTGAACATAATTGGCTTCAGGTTTTGGCATTGAAATTTCAGGACCTGGGATTATAGTAACATGGAAAACCTAAGAGTCTTCAAAACCTTCACAGTTCTTAGCTGCAAATGACATAATCATACAACCAAGAAAGAATACATTTGTACCTAGGGATTCTTGTGCTCTTTTTGGCTTTGGGAGTAACCAAGAATAATGAAAGCTTCCACTGTCTCTAGTTGCTTACACATTTGTATTGTTGCTGCTGTCAGAGAAGCCCATTAGGATTTCTCCTAACTGTCTGAGTCTGTCAAAGACAACCTTCTCTTGTCAAGTTGTGTTCTCACGGCTGATGAAAAATTTGCAGGTGGATAGAGAATATGATTGTTTACAAGCTCCTATAATCCTATATGTTTATTTATTTATTTAATTAAAATATTTATATCCCACTGTAGATCATATGATCTGAAAGTGCTATATGATTTTAAAAAAATTAGCCAATTTAAATGATATAAAAGTAAAACAACAAAAACAACAAAAAATAGCATGAAACAATTTGAAAAATGGAAGCAGTTCAAGAAGACCATTTGCATATGTAGCTTTGGATACAATAAATTAGTTCTCAAAAGCTTAAATAAAGATCCATGTTTTTAGTTTGTAGCACAATGAAACCAGTGTGAGGGATACGTATTCCACAGCTGAAGCACCACAGTGGAGAAGACACTCCCCATGTTCTTCCATGGTGACTGACTGACAGAAGGAACAATGATGAAACAGCCTCCTACAGACTTAGAAGAGATGCAAATGGTCGGTCCTGGGCTACCCTGGGAAGGAGAGGATCGGGGCCACTGCTACCACATGCAGTGGCCCTGCTTCTCCTATTTGCTGGCCTGGAAAAGAGTGGTAAAATGCCGCTCCTTTCAGAGCCAGCAAATAGGGTGCCCCAAGAGCTGCCGCACGGCTCTTCTGCCTCCCTTTCAGTGCAGCTGCACTGGGATGATGTTCTGACAGTGTGTGCCATGCATAATGGTGTGCGCTGTTAGAATGTCCTCAGGGAGGGGTTGGGGTGGCCGGCGTGTAGCTGCCCCTCTTCTTCCCTGCCTCCACGATGGCACAAAGGGCCATCTGTAGAGGCCCTTAGTCCTTGGGCTTATGTACATAAAGTCAGTTCTTCAGGTACTGAGGATTCAAGCCATTTTGAACTCTGAAATTCAGACCAGAAGTTTAATATCAGTAAGTATAGTCATTTTCTGTGTGACACTCAAATCAGTAATTTAGCTGTGGCATCAAGTGGTTAAGTGCAGCCACATCACTGTCCCATTAAGTGTGAGACATAGGGGGGTTGCAGACTGCCAGAAATAGTGCAAATTGAGTCCACTTTAAGGGTTAGGGTTAGGGAATCATGGGAACTGTATTTTATTGTGGCACCAGAGCTCTCTGACAGAGAAGGCTCAATTCCCATGATTCCCTAGCACTAACCCTAACCCTTAAAGTGGACTCAATTTGCACTATTTCTGTCAGTCTATAACCCCCCTAAGACAAACTCCATTGTGCATCTTTTCCAGTATAATGGGATATTCCCAAGGGCAACTCCCAAAACCTGCCTGTCCAGGAAATCTTTAGTGGTCTTGAGCAACTTCAGCTTGCTTACCTGACCTTACATTTAGGGGATTATGGCTGCCATCTCCCAAGGGTCAGGCTGGGGTCATAGGGAACTCCACATGGCTAAAATATATAAGAGAAATGGAGCACATCTGCTAACATTGTGAAGTAGTAGTTCTATCAAACAGTCCACCATTCCCAGATGCAAATGACAGTTTCACATACTCTGGGTCTCTCAGGGATGCACAAAGCAGACATTTGAGACTGAGAATTGTAGAAATTTTAAATATCATACAACCCAGAGCTACAAATGCTTCATATAGTCAAATGACACTCAAATGTCCTCTGGTTCTGGCTTTATAAGGAAGGAAGGAAGGAAGGAAGGAAGGAAGGAAGGGAAAGGAAGGAACGAAGGAAAGGAAAGAAAGGCAAGAAAAGCAAAACAAAGCTAAGCAAAGCAAAGCTTGGAGTCTGGAATGGTAGGAGAGGTTTGACCTGTGGAATCATATTTTAATCCAGAGAGAGAAAGAATTTGGAGGGTTTATAATTCTCACCTGCTGTACATTTCTCACCGCTCTGAGGCAAACATTAGATACCCTTGAATCATAGGCCTTAAATCAAGTCACTGCATTTTACTGTGTAGAGATTGGCAGATATGATTTCAGAATGGCTCACATCACACAAATCTCCAGTCTGGGACAATTTCAGGTAGAAATCTAAAACAAACTTGAATATTCATACTCAGGAAAAAAAATTATCATAGAAAACTTTGGCTTCATCTAAAATTGTCTCTTAGTAGGTCAAATAGTTTTTAAAAGTTCTTTTTAAAGTGACCTTAGAGATAAATTTGGAGGCATCTGTTTTAGCAAAATGTCAGAGGAGTTTTGAGAGAAGATAGAAGAGTTTTGTTAAAAACCAAAACATTTGTTTTAGGAGATTTGGTTAGACCCAGTATAACATAATAACAGTAAATAGTATTTGTACAATTACTCCTCCATCTCTCCCTCCCCCCTCAAATAGATTCTACACATCAGTGCTTGGATGGATCAAGAAAAGATATCACTACTTGATCAGATTGCAAGATATTTACAAGCATTGAAATCCTATCCTTGGGATACATGAGAGTCACATTACTCACTCTTGTCAAGAATTTAGCTATTTAATCAGAAATGTAATAAAAGAGTGTTTCCATAGCTGTTCTTCTAGTGCTCCCTTGCTGATATATTCTTCCTTTCTCTGAACCATTCTCTGAAGGTGCCAGCCACAGATGCAGGTGAAACATCAGGAATACATTCTTCTAGAACCCAGCCTCACAATCTGAAAAACCCAGAAAACCCTATTCTTCCTTTTCTGTACAATCCACAATAAATTAAACAATGGGACATATTTTGAAATCTTCTAAGGCACCCCACTTAATTTTAAGATGATGAGTTTTCATAAATTACAGTTGAAAAAACAAAATGCCTTTAAAATAGCAATATCTTTTGGTACTATATCAATATGGAAGTGTGTTGTAGTCTATGGTCACTTGGGAAACTTTCATATGGTGTAATACAAGGGAGTATCATAACATTTTAATTATCTTTTAAAAATTGATAGAAAGTTTGTTTTGATTTGTAGTTGTTAACTTATATCTACGTAGTCACCATCCAGATTCCCAGCATTTCTTGCACCTTATAAGGGAGTATCATAAAGTAATAATTATCACCTGGAAATTTTATGGTATAGTGATGTCATCACTGGTCCCTAAGTGCATGATGTTGAGAAAATAAGCTCATTGTGTCCTTTATTTTTTTGACAGGTTGTGCCAGAACTGACTAAAGTGTAAAATCAAGGCACAATATACAGACTTCTACAATAACAGTATTTGAAGGATCAAGAAACACTGGGAAAAATGTGTAAATCAGGATGGTGACTATGTAGATATAAGTTAACAACCAGAAATCAAAACAAACTTTTTGTCAATTTTTTAAAGGTGATAATTAAAACTTTACGATACCCTTGTACTCTGATATTTTTCTTTACCAAAGAGTTTTGACAACCCCCTCACCAAATGATGATGCATGAACTCTCTGGTCACAAGACTGATACAATTATGGACTGATATCTGGTTAATTACAGTGGGCCTTTGATATCCACTGGGGTTTGTTTCCAGGACCCCCATGGATACCAAAATCCATGGATGGTCAAGTCTCATTAAATACAATGGCATAGCAAAACGGCATCCTTTATATCAAAAGACAAATTCCAAGTTTGCTTTTTGGAATTTATATTTTTTAAATATATATATGTTCAAGTAGTGGATGGTTGAAGCCATGGCTAAGCAGGGCCACCTATAAAAGGAAGCAAAGGGTAGAGATGAATTATCATTGTTTACACTGGGAAGAATTAAGTGGAGCCGCTGAGGATTTGCATTGGGATCAGCTTTTTGAGTGATTCAACATTAGTGATGGTGGTAAAAACACATACATAACCAAGAAGGAGTCATGACAAGCCCTGAGGTTGCATAATATTATCTCTCTTTTCCTGCATGATTGGGAAGAGAGATGCAGCAGCTTTTTCCTTCAGCCTTGATTTCCCTGAATCTAATGATGTCCTCTGGACTAAAGAAATGAGTTAAATTTATTGTTGTGACCACAGGTAATTACACAACAACTCAAAACACACGATGAAATATAAATAAAACTAAATTTGAGAACAGTAACAGCTACAACTGCAATTAAAAGATGACAGAAGCTAATCTTTAAATTATAATTTAGCTAAATATCTAGCAGGCTTAGCTGATACCATTTTCATTCTAATTTTAAAAGATACCAAATGGGTTTGTTTTGTTTTGTTTTGTTTTGTTTTTTAAAGAATGCAGTTTGAGAACTGACATAAAGAAATATGTCTGGCAGCTAGGAGTTAATAATTCTAGTACTGAGCCCATGAAGTTATCAATAATCTGTTGTTAACTGCTCTCGAGTCGATCATGACTCATGGTGACCACATGGATGAAACATGTCCAAGACTCTGTGTACTCCACTGCTCTGCTTAATTCCTGCACCCCCTTAATACCTGTGACCTTCTTAAAGTCCATCCATCTAGCATGTGGCCTTCTTTTCCTCCTACTTCCCTTCATCATTCCCAGCATTATTGATTTTTTCCAAAGAGTCCTCTCTTATCATGATGTGTCTGAAGTATAACAGTCTCAGTTTGGTTATCTTGGCTTCCAGGGTGGTTTCTGGTTTGATCTGCTCTAGGACCCATTTGTTTGTCCTTTTGACTGTCCGTGGAATCCTCAGCATTCTTCTCCCGCACCACATCTCAACTGAATTGACTTTCTTCCAATCATCTTTCTTAACTGTCCAGCTCTCAAATCCATACATGGTAATAGGGAATACAATAACTTGTATGATTCTAACTTTTGTGCTGATTTGTATATCTTTGCATTTTAGAATCTTTTCTAGTTCTTTCATAGCCACCCTCCCCATTCTTAGTCTTCTTCTGCTTTCCTGACTGCAGTCCTCATTTCTATCAATGTTTGGTCCTGGGTATCGGAACCTTTTAATATTTCTATTTCCTCATTGTCTAGGTTGAACTTTTGAAGGTCGTTGGTAGTCATTATTTGTTTTCTGTATGTTCAGCATTAAGCCTGACTTTGCACTTTCTTTTTTGATCTTTCTTAGTAGGTGTTCCAGGTTTGTGAGGTCTTCTACTGGTATTATGATGTCATCTGCATATCTTAGATTGCTGATATTTTTTCCTCCTACTTTCACTTCTTATTCTGTTTCCAAGCCTGTTTTTGTTTTTTTGTTTTTTGTTTTTAATAATATGTTCTGCATACAAGTTGAATAGTTAGGGTGAAAGGATGCAGCCTTGTCTGACACCTTTGCCAATTGGGAACCATTCTGTGTTCTGTTCTGACAGTAGCCTCTTGTCCAAAGTACAGATTCCTCATCAAGACTATCAGATGTGTTGGCACTCCCATGTCTCTTAAGGGCATTCCAGAGCCTTTCATGATCTCTAAAGTCAAAGGCATATAGTTTATAAAGCAAATGCTGATTTTCTTTTGGAATTATCTGGTGCTCTCCATTAGCCATCACATGTTTGCAGTGTGGTCCCTTATGCCTCTTCCTTTCTTGAACCCTGCTTGGACCTTTGGGATCTCTCCTTCCATGTGTGGTTGGAGTCTATGTTGCAGAATTTTGAGCATGATTTTGCTTGCGTGGGAAATCAGTGCTATGGTCCTATAGTTGCTGCAGTCTCTTGTGTCTCCATTTGGGTGGATGGGGATGTACATTGATTGCTTCCAAGGGATGTACATTGATTGCTTTCAATCTGTTCGCCATCATTTTGTTTTCCATATCTGTGAAATATGTTGCTCAGCACTAGAGTTGACTGTCAGTGTGGATTGCAGCAGTTGAATTGGAATATCATCTGTTTTTTCACTATTTCTCTTATTGCAGTTTGCACCTCATTTTTTAAAAATTTGGTGTTCATCTTCATATGGCTGTTCATTCCATGTGTCCTTCATTTTGTCATCTCTTTTGTGTAATTCTTTGTGTGTTGCATCCAATGTCTTTTTATTCCTTTTTATTCCTTCCTGGTCTTGAATTATGTTATTTTTATTGTCATAGATCATCCCAGTCCTTGGTTTGAATTTTTCTTTGATTTCCCAGATCTTGTGAAATAGATCTCTTGTTCTTCCCTTTTTGTTGTTGTCTTCTTTTTCTCTGCATTAGTTGTGGTAGTAATTTCCTTTGTCTTTCCACACAAGCCATTGTACTGTTGCATTCTGTTACCAAAAGTGCATTTTTCTGAATTTTGATGTGTGTATGAATTCCACATGACCCCAGATGTACACTGCAATGGACCCCAAGTGCCACCTAGGCAATGGCAGGCAGGTCATACCAAGGCCATTTGGAAGAGTGGAAAAAAACTCAACCCCAAAAGCCAGGCAGATAGTGGGGGAGTTGCAAGTGAACCATCATCACTTCCATAATCAGAAGAATGGACAATAATGGCCTAGATGTCTTGCCTGATGGTTTAATCCAGGGGTTGGCAATGTTAATGTACCTGGGGCCAGTCGCTGGTCCCCAGGTCTTCCGCTGGGCCGGGGGGGGAATGGTGGCACGTGTGCTCATGCACTCATGTGCGCACAACCCCCGCTGCCAGCTGCCACCACCACCGTGCACCGTGCATGTCATGGCCACCATTTTGTTTGCCAAAATGGCAGCCGCAACTCATTTGTGCATGCGCAGTACTCCTGCGCATGTCCAAACGAGTCGTGGCCACCATTTTATTTGCCAAAATGGCAGCTGCGATGTGTGCAGCAGTATGGTGGCAGGAGCACGTGGCTGCAGCGGGGGGGGGGGGGGGCGGCTGGTGCAGGTCTGCAGACCGGGTGCCGCCCGCGGGCCATAGGTTGCTGACCCCTGACTTAATCCTTTCCCATTCACCTTGAATATTGCCAGACCAGATTACCTCACCCATGCAGTCTCGCACCTTTGCCCTGCAGCTAGTTTTATCCCTTAAAAACCCCTGGAATTCTCCCCTCAGTGTTGCTAATTTAGAGTTCATGGGGACACTGTGTCACTGTGCTCTCTAGTCTAGTTACCAGCACCTCCATTCAAACTATGCTCTCAGAACGGTTGTGTCCCATGCCACATCACCCAATTGGATCCCAAAGAAAGTCTCATTTGTAGTAAGTATCACCCATAGTACTGCCTCAACATCTTTTCCAAGCTAACCCCAGACTTCCTGAACCTTAAATGAGTGTGTGTATGTGAACTGCTGTGTGATTTCCTTCTTTAATAAATAATACTTTAATTGGAGAATTCTGTCTCTGCATCAATTTTTAGATCCCCTGAACTGTTTGTATATATGTGGGAGACGGTCTCGCAAAGTCTTTGTAGCCGATCCCCTCTCAATTTGAGCTAAATAAAATTCCCCTTAATAGACTTTTGGCTACATTGTGGTGGAGAATGCCGACAATGAATCTGCTCCCCACCCCCCCAGAATAAAACTAATCTCCCCCAAGGTCTGTGCATTCCAACCATGCAATCAAAGTGTTCAGATTCTGGACGTAGAGAGCACAGGGATTGAGAGAAATTGTTGCAGATGCAGGGATAAATAGGAAAGTGTGTGATTGTAGTTCTTGTGTGACTGGCCACCAGGGCAAAGGGCTATCTTGGGTTGGCTGATCACATTTCATCCTTTGGTTGGATGGCTTGTCAACTGGCTCAGCATGAGCAATCCAGTGGCGAAAGTTCTGTCACACTTGGGTGTGTTGTCAGAGCAGATTCTGACACCCTATTTTTATTTTCTCTATCATGGGTTAGGAAACAGAGGCAGGTCCTTTCCCATTTACTCAAAACCTGGTGCATAACCCCAAAACCACAGACACAACCTTGGATGAGCAAGGTAGGCAAAGGCGGAAATAAGTCTCTGCTGGAGGCTGTAAATCTGAGCACAAGGTCAGAATAGGCCACAAAAGCAGGTATAGTGAACCATAAGCCCTTTGGGTTGAGGTAGAGCTCACCTTGGATGAGTGAAGCAGACAAAACAGGGAGACATCCTGGTCCAGAGGCCAGAGTGCAAGGTTGAGAAGGTAGGAGGTTCTCCCGAGAAGAAGAGAAACTCAAGTGAAGGTCTAGCTAGGGACACAAGTTCTAGTGTGTGTTTTGGGGCCTGCCAAGGGTAGCATCCCAAGGAGGACGGCAGCATCAGGGCTCCCTAGTAAAGGGATTGGCGCGAGGCCAATCGGATCCTCTGGCTGGGTCTAGCGAAGGTTACAATGAGGCACTTGCTACAGAAGTGAGCCAGTAACCCTCATGAGGTGGGTGGCAGTGTCTGACTGTGACCCAGAGTTTTTTGCTAGTGGGAAGAGGTTCTCATTTAAGACTAGTGGAGAGTCCCATCTAGGAATTGTACCAGGGAAAAGGAGTTCCCAACCAAAAGTTTGCTAGCAGGGAAAGTTTCCCATTTAAGAATAGCTGGGAGAAGTCCCATTTAGGAATTGCAAATGGAGGTGTCACCAGTAGCCGCCCAACTGCTTAAGGAAGAGTAGACCCAGGACAGGCTCCAAAGGATGGCACCTCCTGTTGAAACCCTGCACATTAAAAATAAATTTAAATAGTTATAGTTAACAAAATTGACACTTTAGTTACCCAATTTCTCTTGTCTGGTCTAATTAATTTCTAGTTGATTAATTCTATTTCAGTCCATGAGTTATGAATCTAGCTTGTTCAAACTAACCATATTTGGTAATAGCTTCATTATTGTTCATATTACTCTCTTCTAAATCCAAGGAAAGCCATATTGAAAGGCTCCAGTACTCTGCACATAGTTCCATGGAAGGAGAAGAGAGAAGGCAAAAGGTTCTCAGCTCAGGACCAATGATAGCTCATTCCTCCTCATGCAAATCTCCCTGAAACATGATGGCATATGAATGAGCATGTTGCATTTGTAAGTATGTGACCCTTCCTTCTCCATTGGTATATTCTTTTACATACAGAAAAACAGTGGATTATTTATTTAACAACAATGTTGATGAGATGATTAATTAGGATAAATATGCTCCTTCTCTTGAATCCATATTTTTCTCAAAATATCAGTATAATCAACTCTGTTTTGGGGGTGGGGGGAGGACAATTGTACACAGATTTCTTTGACTGTAGGAAATTGATTTTTGAGCCCTGTGCTTTGTGCTAAATCATTTTTATGAACAAGGAGGCAAAAAGCTGCTAGTCATTTAGATTAAATCAGATGATTGAAGGCCTTTGGACTTTAAAACTAGTTGTGAAATATAGGGATGTCTGTGTTCGACTCAATGAGGCTGTGTTTTCTGTGTTAAGAGAAAGGTTTCACTCTTCAGCCCTCATCCTAAAATATTGATATAGACAGAGTAAAAGCCAATAAAATAAAAAAAAAAAAATTAGAGATTTCTGTGACAGTGACAAAGCAATCCGGCATTCTGATGCACTGTGATCACTTTAGCATTTTTTCAGTGGAATAACAGTGTATGACTCCACTATTGAATAAAGATAGTGTTCAATTTCCAGATCAGATGAACCTGATTTCTCACTGAAAATCAAGCAGGGACAGTCAAGGGCAGCCTGAGGGCTGAATTTACTTTCTAAAAAAGGCTTTTGGGATGGGGGGGGGGGGACAGTGGGTGGAGCCATAGATAAAAACATGGAACAAAAATACAGTGTAAAGTTCTTATTTGTCTGATTGAGCCTTAGAAGGGGCATTGCAAACTTAGAATGGGAAGAGCAAATTTATACAAATGCTGTGAATCTGCAAAATCATGATGATATTGGGAAGGAGATGTGATCATTTTCAAAGACAAGAGGTTTGGACTGGTAACCCAGGGCCTAAGATTTCCCATGCCTGTTGAAATCATGTTCCAGATCAGATGAACCTGATTTCTCACTGAAAATCAAGCAGGGACAGTCAAGGGCAGCCTGAGGGCTGAATTTACTTTCTAAAAAAGGCTTTTGGGATGGGGGGGGGGGACAGTGGGTGGAGCCATAGATAAAAACATGGAACAAAAATACAGTGTAAAGTTCTTATTTGTCTGATTGAGCCTTAGAAGGGGCATTGCAAACTTAGAATGGGAAGAGCAAATTTATACAAATGCTGTGAATCTGCAAAATCATGATGATATTGGGAAGGAGATGTGATCATTTTCAAAGACAAGAGGTTTGGACTGGTAACCCAGGGCCTAAGATTTCCCATGCCTGTTGAAATCATGTTTCAGATCATATGAGGTGAGGTGACTGTTTTGGCTAGAGAATTTGATCTGTGAAGGGTCATTTACTCATTCAGTTCACTATTTGTAAAGTGAGATGCATACACATGCAAACCATGCACTTATTCATGCCACAAAATTTGTTTTGCATACAAAACCTGATGAAGAAAGAATGCAAGAGAATGGAGTGGGATTGGATATGGTTTACTAAGTGGTGATTCCCACATTGATTCTCACAGAACAAACCATGAAACTGAGAATATGTGCACACCTTGGTTTTCCTTTAGCACTTGGCTTTCCTGCCCACGTGTAAGAGGGCACTTTCAAAGCTGCCTATGAATTGACACTTTTGGTGTCTACCACTATTTAGGGCCATTTTATTCTGCATTGGATGGGAGGGCTTAGAAGAGTGCTCATCCTCCTCCACTTCATAACATTGCCCCAGTGTTGATGGGCAATCACTTAATGATTATGAAAGATATTTCAATGTGTAACCAGTGTCTACTGTTGATGATAGACTGGATTAGGGCAAATAAATTGATACTTAATCTGGACAAGTCATTGTTCAATTGAAAGGTAGAGCTCAAAATAGGAATTCACTCTATGCGAGATGAGGTTAAAGTCCCTCTGAAGAAGCAAGTTGGCAGTTTGTGTGCAATCTTGCACTGTCCAGAAATGTGTTTGCACAGGTAAAGCTAGTATGTTATCTATTCCCATTCCTGGACATATCATATCTAGCTATGGTGACATATGTCTTGATTACATACTTTTATGATTATAATGAAACACTATATGTGGTGTTGCATTTGGAACTGTTCACATACTGCTTAATTCTCATGTTGAAACAACTTCCTTGCAACACCTTTTTGGGCCACAAGTCAAAATGTTGGTTATCACGTTTAAAGCCCTGCATGCATTACTTGGATCCAGACTATTTAAAAATCATTGTCCTGGAAAGCTGACAGGAGGGCTGATAGCAGAGTCAAAGGAATTCCAAAGCAAAATCTGAGTTACCAATCTGAAGGGTCAGCCAGTGCAGGGTCTCGCAGTCTGAAGGTCTAGGGTTTCAGAGAAGCAGAGTGGCCAGGCAGTCCAAAGGGCAAGGGTTCCAGTAGTCCAAGATAAGTCAGCAGTCTGAGGGTTAAAGGTTCTGGTAGTCCAAGATAAGTTAGCAGTCCAAGAGTCAAGGTTTTGGGCCAAGGAACAAGAAGAGCCAGATGCTTTTGCCAGGAAGTTCAGATAATCTCTGGCACCGAGGTAGTGCTTCCACACCTGCTTAAATCCCCAAGCTGCAGGAGCTCAGCTGGGGTTGATTACCACAGTGTTTTTCATATAGCCTCCATGAGTGCTGAAGACCTGCCCTTTCTGCTCAACACTGGCTGAAGGTAGGCACAGTCCCTTGATCCTCTTCCATGTCCAAAGGTTCTGCTGCCAGGAGGCTTGGCTGTAAAGCCTCTTGGGACACCCCTGACATCCTGGAGGCTCTGCTGGAGCTGCCAAAGCCGAGGTGGGGCTCCACTGCTGCAGGCTTAAAACCCAGAGGAGGTTCTGGCTCATCCTCCTTGTCCTCCTCCAGGCAGGGCATGACAATCACAACTTCTTCTCCATTTTAAGATCTTTTAGGGAGGCGTAAGGCCTAAGCAGACTGCCAGAAATAGTGCACATTAAATTGAGACACTGCCCTGGCTCAGTGCTAGGGAATCATGGGAATTGTATTTTTTTCTGAGACATTGAGCCTTCTCTGTCAGAGAGCTCTGGTGCCACAATAAATTACAGTTCCCATGATTCCCTAGCACTGAGCCAGGGCAGTGCCTCAATTTAATGTGCACTATTTCTGGCAGTCTGCTTAGGCCCTTTATCTCCATCCCACCACCATCACAAATGTGTTTTGTGAGAAAGAGTGAGAATGACTTTTTATCTTTTTATTATGCTTTATTTTTTTAAAGAAAAAAAAAACTATTGTAAATTAATATTTTAAGATAATTATTTTATCTGTGCATATGTGTATAGTCACCACTGGGTTACATAGGATTCCTCTCCTGTCTTTTCTTAAATAGTTTAAGGCTTTTCTCCCCTCAGAACTATTTCTCTAACTCTTGGTCCTCCCTACTTACTTTAGCTTCTTTACTATAAAGTGTTTTTAAGATACTTGGTAGCATGTTTCTGATGTTATTTATAAATCATTTCAAACCACTCCTTTGTGTACAAGAAGAAAATAATTTTTATTTACAGAAAGAACTTATGATAGTATCTCCTTTGGTAGTTGGTTCTCAAAGCTTGTGGTTACAATGTTTACTTTGCTTCTTACAAACTGACTTTGGGCCTGAACAGAAAGGCCAAAAAGCTGGCTTCCATTCAGCTTGGAAGCATGGTGATTAGATGATGCACACCCCCAAAACATGCAAAAGATGCACCAAAGCTGCACCTGGGCTACAGAAACCTGGCCAAAAAGGTGCAGTTCCCCCCCCCGCTCCAATTTGGGCCTATGACAGAGGGCACAGTCAGGACCCTGGTGTGTGGTTGCCATGGTCCAATGGTGTCTTAGGTGCCAGACCCAAGGTACCTTTGTGCTGGTCTGTTTCTCCCCTTTGTTCCAGTACACTCAATGACTTCAGTTATACTTCAACTGTATTTTAGTTCTTTACACACACCTTCCACTAAAGCACATTCATTAGGAATATAAATCCTATGAATCTCTAGCTTTCATAAGTTACAATTCCACAGGATAAGGTGGATCTGAGCCTTCCCTTTACTGCAGGGGTAGGCAACCTTTCCCCTTTAAGGGCTGAGGGACTTAAGCTCCCAGAATCCCAGGAGCTATTGGCCAACATGGGACTATTGGCCAACATGGCTGAGGCTTCTGGGTGCTGAAGTCCCTCAGCCCTTAAAGGGGAAAGGTTGCCTACCCCTGCTTTACTGGCTCTCCACTGCTCAAAGAACTTATCACTTTAAACTGATTCCATAGGACTTCTTTTGTCCTTCAAAAATCTTTCCTCCTTATTTGGAAATCTAAGGGCCAGTGCAGATGGCCTACAAGTGGCTGCTCTGTGCTACCCCTGAGAGCAGCAGATCAGGGCCGTGGCTAGCACATGCCACGGCCCCGGTCCTCCTTTTTGCCCCACCCAAAAGAGCAGGCAAATGCCGCTCCTTTTTGGGGCAGCAAAAAGCCATCCTTAGAGCCGTGGCGGTGGCTCTTTTGTGCCCCTTTGGTTGGGCACACAGTGTCGGGGCAGAGTTGGGGTGGCTGGCATGTGGTCACCCCACCCCAACTCCACCCCCAGGCCAGCCTAAAATGCCAGTCTGTATCCCCCCTAAATCCCATTAAGGCTAGACCTTTATTTCCATCTTCACACCTGGCAGTTCCAACTGCATTCTTGGCAATTCAAAGACACAGTCCGCAGTATCACTGGACTTCCTTTGTCCTTTTAAAACCTTTTAGTCTTACATGCAAGTCTGAATCTCATTAAGGCACATAGCTACTTCTAACTGCTCTCCTAGCAGTTCTTGACACACTGAGCTAACTCTTAACATCTCCCCCTTTTTTTAGCCGCTCATCACTCAGGCCCCCAACCTTTTGCTAGCCTGACTCTGACTGACTGTTCTAAACATTCCATTCTGCCAGTATCTCTCCACACTGTGTGTGTGTGTTCTGTCTAAAAAGGTTTTGGGTGTACTCTGTTTTTAGTTTGATGTGAGCCACATTGGGTCCTGTGCTGGGAGAAATATGGCAAATACCCTTTCCCTGAGCATGAGAACTCTGAGAGTCAAGAGGTTATCCTAACAGTAACAGTGCTGTTGGGACTTCCATGTGAGACAGGCTTTTGCTGAGGAATCAGACTATGGGCCTCAGCAGACAGCTTAAAAAGCCATCCTGGAGGCAGGGAAGAGGAGGGGCAGCAGCATGCTCAGCGCCCCTTCCTCCTCCTGAGGTTGCCCTCAGAGCCGCCAGCCCTTCGCATGGCCGGCGATCCAAGGACAACCTCCCGCTGCAGCGTCTGGACACACTGCGGCAGAAAAGTCAGTGAAAGTGCGCCGCAAGTTTTTGCGGCACACTTTCACTGACTTGTGAAAGGAGCGCTATTTTAGCACTCCTTTCAGGGACGACGGTGTGCTGCAGGATCGAGGCGTGGGGATGCCTCGGTCCTGCAGCTCACCTTCCCATGGCGGCCCCGTGCCGCTAGTCTGCTTAGGCCCTATCTGTGCCAAATAGCTGTAGGGCAGCAGTAGTAGTGGGGGGGGTCACACTGGTGAAGGATCTCTTAAGTCTGATACAGGCAGCCTGAAAGGGATGGCACAGAGCCACCTTTTTGCCATTCCCCAAAAGAGCAGCAAAATACCGCTCCTTTTGGAGGCAGCAAAAGGCCACCCTTTCAGCCACCACCACAGCTTTTTTGCACCCTTTTGGTGCAGTGTGTATGCACGCTACGCCAAAAGGCCATCCTGATGCTGCACGCTATGCGGACGGGCACACAGTGTCAGGACGGGGTTGGGGTGAAGTCAGGGCAGCCGATGTGTGGCTGCCCTGCCCCAACTCCACCCCCAGGCTGGCCCTTTAGGCCATTCTGCATTCCCCCTTAAAAACAACAGCATCAGCACAATAGCTCTTGTTATTACTGCACACAGGGAGGTCATTCCTTCTGAATATCTTTTGCCATTATAACCTTATGATGAGGCAATCCAGATCAAACAAGAGAAAATAGTGCCAGAAGATGAGACTTCCAGGTCAGATAGCACTCAATAAGTTACAGGGAAATAGCAGAATAAAAGTATAAACAGCACTGTTGATGTACTCAGAGGTGAAAGTTTGAAGCTGCACAACACATATTATAGAAACACGAGATGTGAGAAGCATGAACCAGGGAGAGCTAGACATTGTAAGATGAAAAATAGAATATATAAACATTGCAATACTTGGGATGAGTGAGATAAATTTGGACAGGAATGGGACATTTTAAATCAGATAATTACACAGTGTTTTACTCAGAAATTGAAATTAAAAGAAATTGGGTGGGGAGAGGGGAGAGAAAGGGAGGATGTAGCAAAAGCAGCCAAAGGATATAATGCAAAGTCTGACTAAATAAAACCAATACGAATTCAAGGAAAACCCATCAATATAGCCACAATTTGAGTTTATGCTCCAACTACAGTGACAGAAGAAGAAATTGAAAAATTCTATAGCAGAATCCAGAAGGAAATTGATCTCACATCAAAACAGAATGTTAATAATCATAGGTGATTAGAATGCAAAAGTGGGAAACAGCAGAATCAAAGACTATGAAAATTTGGCCAAGGATCAAGAAAATAAACAGAAAGCAACTGACTGGATTTTGCAAGGCAAACAGTTTGCTCAGTGCAGACACATTCTTCAGGCAACCAAAGAGGTAAATGCATAGATGGTTATCACCTAATTGCCAATATAGAAATCAAACAGACTACTTAATTGAAAGCAGAAGATGGAGAAGATCCATTCTCTCTGTAAAAACAAGACCAGAAATAGATTGTGGCACAGATCGTGAACTGTTAATATCACAAATTAGAGTCAAACTAATGAAGAACACTAAACCAATCATTGTGCCAAATACAAACTGAAGAACCTCTTTGTAGAATTTAAAAAAATAATAATGTAAAAAGCAGATTTGCCCTATTAAGCCTAAATGACCAGGAGTCAGACAGGGACTTTGTCAGAAAGGAATGCAGAAAGGCACTATTTGCAGCCAAAAAGAAAGAGAAGTCTCAAGAGATGACAGATAAAGCCTCTAGTAATTAAGGACAACTGAGAAGCAAAAATAAAAAGAGTATGAATCTTGAATGTAACTATTCAACAACTTGTACATAGGGACAAAGAGGAATACTGTAATAATCAATGCAGAGAAGTAGAAGATGACAACAAAAAGGAAGAACAAGAGACCTCTTCCACAGGTTTTGAGAAATCAAAGGGAAATTTAAACCAAGAGTGAAAATGCTATATGACCAGCAGGGGAACATATCACATGACCAAGTAGAAATAAAAACAGATAAAAACAACACAAGAGAGATGAAAGGATGACAGGTTCATTCAAGGAAAAACCATCTGAAGAGGAACCTATAATTTTAGAAAGTGAAGTGGAAGCTGCACTCAGGACACATGAAAGAAATAAATCACCAGGTAGAAATGGCATAAGAATGGCATACAAATAGAGCTTCTTTAAGCTATAGAGACAGAATCTGCTCTAATAATTGAAATCTATCAACAAATATGGAAAATAAATCAGTGGCCCACAGATTGGAAACCGTCAATATACATTCCTATTCCCAAATAGAGAACACAAGGGATTGCAGTAACCACAAGGCCATTTCATTAATTTGCCATGCATGAAATTAATGATGATCATTAATGGTCTTTAATAGAAATGTCCAGAATTCTTTTTTCATGACGAGTCAATGTATGAATGTATGGATGTATGAATTGGCTTGTGGAGGTATTGATGAATGATTACAGTTGCCTCTCCTAACTGGGTAAAACATTGTCCATTACAAAACAGCTGACATGAAAATCCCAGGGACTTGATTGAACAAGAAGGAAAATAAGCCTTTAAATTTGCAGGAAGTGTCCATTAATTATCAAGCTAACTGTTGGTTGTGATAACACATCAGAGGATGAAATCATCCACTGGTTTTCCTTCCTAAGAAAACTATTCTCAGAGATCCAGAACTCTAAGTATAAATACACCTTGACCTTCAATTGTATTTCAAAATGAGTTGTTCTTAAAGTTACCCATCACTTCAAAGTGGTAGCTGGTTTGCAACTTGGGACATAGAACAAATTGTTCCCTCTTCTCCCTGTAGGTATCTGATTTTTAGTTAACCTCATCCAAATTCAGTTCCTTCTCTCATTCCCCCATATTTATGACTCTCAGAGCTATGGTATGATAACTTTGTTAGACACTGGAAACTGTGTCTATTATGTCTGAAAAGAAGATAGTCCACCCTTTCCCAGATTGCCTTCTCCCAGATCAAGTAATCACAGCTTGCCTTAAGATTCCCCTTTCTACTGCATGCAAGAGCAGATTGGAAAATCAAATGCACTGAAACTAATACTTCCATCTCAACAAGACCTTCTCTTTGAGACTCACATTTACTAGACTGTATGTGTTACTCACTTCCCCAGTCTCCCTCCCCCCTCAGCAATAGAATTTATTCTCTTTTTTCCCTTCCATCTCTCAAATGAAAGACTTTCCTCCCCTTTTAAAAGACTGCATCACTTTCAGCAGAGCCACACACCCAAATGGTAGATGTAAGATATGGAGGAGGGGAAAAAGCTATTAGACGTATTCACTTTTCCTGTCACTGTAGGATTGCTTCTTACAATGTATTTTATGGTGCTTTGTTCATTCCAGTTTTTATGTGTCCCAGATAACAGGATTCCATCATTTTTCAGAGTTTCTAGAGAGAAAAAAGATGAAACCCTGTGACACCCATTTTCTTGAAAATCACTTGAAAGTTCTTAAATGGCACCAAGAAATTACAATTAGTTTCTATCATTTCAAATAATTTACCATCAGGTATAAGCACCACCATCAATACAATCAGATATGCAGTCCATCCAAGGCCCTTTCCTGGCAATTTTTCAGCATTCCTTACATCTATGCTACAAATGCTACATTCTAAGGACCAAACTAAACCAAGATGTGTGATCATTCTGTTGCATTTTTAATGTTGTTTTGAAAAAAAAAACAGCAGCCATGGAGGCACCTGGCTGAGAACCAAAACATAGAGGAAAGGGTATTAACTCTCCCTGGTACCATTTTTCCTAACAATAACAAAAATAATAATGAGGAGGAGGAGGAAGAAGAAGAAGAAAGAGCATCTTCTCTTCCAAGACAAATAACAACTTGAAATGGGAGCAATTTCCCCTAAAAAAAAATGATATGGAGAAAACAAAAACTCTTCAACATACCATAGTCAATCATCCTGCCCCCCCCCCCCCCAGTTAATGTAAAGAAAGTAAAGATGTACAGAAGTGAAAATGTATACAAGGGTATCCTTTAGTATGGTCCTAAACTATAGAGGCACTAAAAGCTTAGACTTCTTTAATATTCAAACCTCATTCCAAAGAACCTCTCTAGAATAACAGCATTCTAAGTGGAGGAATATATTGTGTTCACATTGGGTTCTGAGATATTTGGGAGAGAAATTCTCAGTTCTATATTTCTCACAGGAACATTTGTTTGGAAAGGAAAAGAAGATCTTATTGGTGGTGGCTTCCCAGCTATCAAACTCTCTTCCAAGGGAGGTTTTGCTGATCCCATCCCTCTTGTCCTTCCAGTAGTTTTATTATTTTTTTAATTAGCCAGACTTTCATCAATGGACTGTTTTTTACAAAAGAGATTTTGTAAAGCGATTTGGTGCTGTCCCATTTAATAGTGTACTTATTTTGAATTGGTATTTAACTCAATGGTGTTCTAATGCTATAATTTGTTTAATTGTATTTTAGGATTGTACCCTTTTAAGCTTTTTTTTTAACAAATCTAGCTTTTTGATGTTTTATTTATATTGGTTGTAGTGATTTAGTGAAATGCTGGGAATTCTGTCAGAGATTAGCACCCATAAACCCATCTGAACAACAACAACTATGAGGATGAAGGAAGAAGAACGAATAACACCCCATGAAAATTTTGTGGAAGACAGAAAAGCTCTGCCCTTTAGACTTTATTCCCTTTGTTGCATATAAGGTTCCTCATCCCCCATTTCTTTCATTCCTTTTTCAATTTCATCTTGCCTTCAACACATTATGTAGAGTTCAAAGAATTGTGCTGCATGCCAACTAAATGCTTGTAGGCTGGGAAGGAGCTTTCCTCAGGAAACATATAACTGAAAATAGTATGCCACTGCTTATAAGTATTAGTTAGGTATTTTGTTTGCGGTAAACAGTTTTAGAATTATTGCTGAAGGTGTCTGAATGAACTCTTCAGCACAATTTAAATTATTCACTAACTTTAACTCTTATATATGAAAGAGAATAGCAAATTACTTGCAAATCAATAACAAAGCATGTAATAAATTTAGTGTATTGTGCAAAACACTTCAACCCAAAATATATAAACAGAAGTCTCAGGCTATAAACATTACACTCAAATAGCCAGAACTATCCCTATGGCCAAAAAATAATGATGACTGACATTGGATCAGAAACCAAATGGATCTAATTAGAAATATTAATTTGGAAGTGTGTTCTTTTTTTTTTTATTCTTATTGATTTATCAACCACTCTCCCAGACAATCTTTTCATATATAACAGTATCTTTCAAAGCTAAATGTATGCCTTTCACCTCCATATTCCCCCCCCCCCACACACACACTTGTGTATTACTGCTAATTATTCAAACATGAATTTGTAAGCTTTTGTTTTGTTCTTTTCAGCCATTTATATTTCATAAGTCACATGACAACCACTTCTAATGATGTAATCCTGAGGTAAAAGCCCTAAGAAGGTCTCATGAAAAACAAATATGTTTGCTTGTGTGAAAATAAAGATAGGAAATAAAGGAATTTCTTTCTTTGAAAGCAAGAACTCCGTAACTTAAGCTATAGCAAACATGAACGAGCAAGAGAACAAGATGTTCACCTATGTATTTAAGAAGAGAAGAATTGCTTTTCTCCAAAGGGTTTATTTATTACAGTCCCACAACTGCTGTGATGCACTGACTAGTTGACATGGTTATAGAAAATCAATGGGATTCAATCTGAGAAAGTTGTGTTGCATGCATTCAAAACTGACAGTTGCATAAATCAGTATTTCAGGGTTTTGTTTTTTTAAAGAAACATCTTCAGCTCTCAACAAAACAAGATTCAATTGTATACTTTTCACCTTTCTTTCTTTAAGACTGAGGTTGTGATTGATATTTCATTTTTCTTCAGCAAGGTTGCTATTACCAATTGGCATTCAGCCGCCCTATATGGCTGAATGATGAAAGAGCTCTCTCTCATATATATATATATATATATATATATAATTTATATATATATAAAATCTGATTAGGGAACCTGTCTTCAAAGTATTTTTACTTTTTTAGAGAAACCTGAGCTGAAACACTCTTCTGAATAAACTGTACAGTTACAAGTATTTGTTCACCTATGGTAAATTCAATTCCTTTAAAAGCATCTGAGGAAGTAGACTGAAGTCTATAAAAGCTCATCCTGCCAAGTTCTTTCTTTCAGTTAGTCCCAAAGATGCTAAAAGATATCTCTACATTCTGATTCTACAGACTAACATGGCTATATCTTTGAATTCAGTTCCTTCAGACAGCCTTGCTGCTTTTTCTTGTAAAAATCCAGCTCATCGTTTCAGCATTCTCACATTAAAGTCCTAAGTTATTGAAATATAACTGTATAGTAATATTCTACATTTTTTTGTATGCTTAAATCCATAGATAAATATTCTAACATTTAAAATTTGCATAAATGCCACTGAACCACTACTACTACAATCTTGGTTTGCCAAATTTGTGGTGTAGACAAGCTTTTTTGTTGTTGTACTTCTGCTCCCAACTACTCCCCAATTCCAGTTTTACAACTATGAATGTTGTGTGCCTTCAAGTCATTTCTGAATTACGGTGCCCTAAAGCAAACCTTTCATGGGGTTTTCTTGCCAAGGTTTGTTTAGAGGAGGTTTGCCATTGCCCTCTCCAGAGGCAGATAGCCCTGGTGACATAGTGGTTAAATGCTGGTACTGCAGCCACAACATTGTGAATTCAATCCCTTTATTCAGAAACTATGGGCCTTTGCAGACTGCCAGAAATAATGCAAATTGAGTCCACTTTAAGGATTAGGGTTAGTACTAGAGAGTCATGGGAATTGTTTTTTTTCTGAGACATTGCACCTTCTCTGTCAGAGAGCTCTGGTGCCACAATAAAATACAGTTCCCATGATTCCCTATCCCTGACCCTAACCCTTAAAGTGGACTCAAATTGCACTATTTCTGGCAGTCTGCAAAGGCGCTATAGTTCCCATTTGGTGACATTCATTGTCAGAAGTGACCAGCAATCATTACATCCCCATAATTAAACTGCTCATAATTCAAATGTTGGATAAGGTCCATTCTAGATGCTGGAAAATAAACACATTTCTTCAGTGTATTGCCACACCACCTCTTTCTTTTGTTGTTACAGAAACATGTGGTCTGTCAAATGACCTTGGCCATGCTCCCTTCCTTTCTTGGCTTATCTCAGCACCTGGACTGCATTCACCATTCTAAAGCACAGTTAAAATATTGTTAGATCATACTATCACTGCTCCATATTCCATTACTACATTATGGCAGAATATGCAACTCCTTACAATAGCATTTCTTAATATAGTCAGAAATAACTATGAAGAGTAAATACCCCATATGCAATGATATTTTACAATCTTATTTAAACTATATGAACTATACAGATATAAATAAATAAATGCACCAGATCCCATTATTTTCGAAGCTAAGCTGGGTCAGCCCTAGGTCTTAGTTGAATGGGAGACTACTAACAAATACCAAGTGCTGTAGGCTATATTTTAGAGGAAATAATTGAGAAACCACTTCTGAGCATCATTTGCCTAAGAAAACCCTATGAAATTCATGGGACCACCATGTTGACAGGAAACCTGAAGGCACATACACACACATATTGTATTAGCTGCTACTCCAAATTTCCTCCTTTTTTTCAAGCCTGATTAGACAATCCCTTTTTCAAAAAAATTAGCAAGCAATGTTTAGCAAAATATAGTATTCTAACAATATTTATACCTCATGTCAGTGAATTAAGCAGTATTGTTATCATTGTTATCATCATCCTTTCCCTCCCTCCCTCCCTCCCCCCTCTATATTTGTATTTGGGTATGTGTATATACAAAAATAAATACTGCTCCCATCTTGTTACCTACAGTAGTCATAAGTGATTCTTGCAAGGCAAATTGGGTGTTAGTTTTGCAAGGATTCTGCTAGTTTTGCAGCAGAACTTTTGCCTTCCAAAATAGTCTTTTCAGTTAATATTGAAATGGTCAAAAGCAGACAGATTTGACTTTCTGCAAAAACAGCAAAGAGGCATTTCTGACATTTTGTCACATCTCAGACATAAAGAATGCTTTCCAAAATACCTAAAACATGAGCAGCAAAAATAGATAACCAAGAAATGAAAGGCATAGACCTACATGCAATATGTAATTTATCTGAAAGTTCAGGACTGTGGTAGAAATAATAGATTGCCTTGTACAAGATTTCATGCAGAAAAAGAATAGTGACTTTCACAGTTAAAATTGTTATAGAGAATAAATCTATAGTGAATATTGCCAGGTAATGCTTTAACAGAAGAAAGTCACAGATGTAAACTTTTCAGACTTAAAAGTGGCTCCAACATATCCAAGGTTGCAATTTAAGATTGTGGCTTTGTTTACTGAAATTGAGGCATAGACCTTGGTCTATTGTGTTGTCCAAAAACCTCATTTATAGAGTGAAATTACTTAGAAAAACAATCAAGAAATATTGGTTCAAAGGGAGAAGAGAAAATAATGTCTTTGAATAGGAAGGGGAGATGGCGCAGGAAATGATACCAGGACACACAAGGCCACAACTTTATTGAATATAGATGACAAGTAGGGTTGGCCCAAATGCATGGGCCTGGATCTGTTATTGCCCAACCCACCTATTGTTCGATGAACCCAAAGGTTCAGTCACAGCCAAGCTTCAAGATGACAAAAGGGGGTAACCAACTGATTGCATGTTTACATCTTTGTCCCTTTGTCATCAGGGGACATTGTTCAGGAGTTGCCTCTGCAATGACAACACCTCACAGTTCCCAACACCTCTGGGTCCCCTTGGGACTCCCGATCCTGTGCTCCACAGTACAGGAAACCACACCCACCAGATCCACAGCTCATGCTACTGCCCTAAAAGTTGTGACAGCACCCCAGAAACCCCTGACCCACTAGAGGTTGGGAGAGTGAATCAGGAGCACCTCTCTGGGCAAGCACTGGGCTGAAATGGTGCCAGCTGCCCCAACCACATGGCCTTAAATAGGCCCTTTGCCCAATCAGGGCCAATGCTGGGTGGATGTCCCACCCCTCCCAGCCTTTCCACCTAGCACGGAGGCTGCCCCATAGCAGAGGAACAGTGCTTCCAGCCACATGGCCACTAGGACTTGTAGTCTGAGTGACTGCCAGACTCCTGCCCTCCAATAAGCACAGGCAGCCAATCTGTGCCTGTAGAATCACTCCCATGGCATGCTGGGAGCCAGCCAAACCCTCAGCCAGGCCGAGAAAGCCCCCACAGCCTGACAGCTCCCCTTGCCCTGCAACTTGGCTGCCCTGGTAAGTCAGGCAGCCACATTTCATACTTGAATATATGTTTAGTATTGTTTCTTATTGAAACAGCATCCTGAAAGATATACATACATACATTTCTAACAGTAATCTGACAATATGTATACTTCATCAGTGAAAAGGCAAAAGTGAGTAAAACATCATCATCATCATTTGTATGTGGTATTTGTGTGCATGTGTGTCCCAACTTGTGTGTATCTTGGGCATTATCTGCATGGTCCAAAATGTTTCCCCCCCCCTTGTTTTGGTGTTATCCCTTGATACCCAACCAAGAAATAAAAAGAACACGCATGTAAATTGGATGAATAAAGGGCCATTTATTTGACCTATAACCTATTTAATGCTAAACTCTTGAACTTCAAGACTTAAACTTTAACACTCTTGAGAGAAATTGACTAAAGTGAAAAGCCTGGTGTGGATGTAGCTGAAGCTAGGTGTCAATTCCAGATTGCCTCTTCAGCCTTCCCTTTGGGTGCAAATACTGGACCCTCAGGTAAATCTGATGACTCAAATTGTATCCTCAATCAGCCCAAATTTCCTTGAGTTTGTAAGGTTGAGCAAAAAAACCAGGTCCACCCCAAAGGCAGGTTCTTTCACAACCCACAGGTCCCTTGATCTGTCTAAGCTGTTCCAGAGTCTAACCATTCACCACAGTGGGGTGCCACTGGTGTCCACCTGGTGTCCACTTTATCCCCCTTATAGGCCACTGATAAGGTACAAGTGTTCACTTATTCCCTTTCCTCCACCAGACCATTCAAAATGGCTTTCAATCCATTTTGGAAATTCCTCGACAATATCAAATTGCCTTCATCTGAAAGGTGGACACTATAAAGTTTGGAGCATCAGAATAGAATTAAAGGGTGGTTAATTACAAAGCCAGACTTCTTCAGTAAGGATTTTTGTATTTCTCTATTAGCTCTTTTTCTGGTGACATCCAATTTACGTGGGTTACCTTTCCCTCTTCACACCTGTCAGGGCAAAATATCAGACAAAATTATATGTACACTGGGCCATGTGTGGTGTATGGTTTCAAAATCATTTCTTGCTTGCCAAATTAGGGCTTTGCTTTCATCAAGCCCAGGTGGTTTCCACCAAGATGTACCACCAGCAAATCAGATTGAGGCCAACATGCTCCTCAAACAGCAACTTCAGTAGACCATTCCACAACAGGCCTCGTCTGCCCAACCATTTGACTAAGGTAATGTCACTAAGACCGAGGTGGGAACCCAGATGGTTGGATCGTGCCTGGTGTGTTGCCTAGCAAATCATATTGTGGCTACATATGAGAACAAGGAATCTACCAAAACATAATCTTAAATCTAACAACACAAAAGTTAACAAGTTTACTTCAAAGTTTGAACATTGCACACATATTTTCTAAAAGTAGCAGATTTCCATCTACTAATGTGTTTAATTGTCACATCATCCATCCTCATAGCAGCAGCAGTAGATGCTGCTCCAATGTGTTAGGAATGGATACTGAATCTGACACCCTTGAGCCAAAGGTTAGCTAAAACTTTAGCTGCCACTGTCCAAAATTCAAATTTAGTCAAAGGAGATTGATCAACGTGACAAACAAGTGATCCTGAACCTGGTACAGTAGGGGTAAACATTCTAACAAGACCTGAATGGGGAAAAGGTCCACTAAAAAAACATTTGTTTAATGTGATACAGCTCCCTTTCCCCTTTTGATCAGTTTTAGACCTCCTAATCCTTAGAGTTGCTGTCTGATTTGTTAGACCAAATCATTAAATAACAACCCTGTTCAATGTGTCTTTTTTTTTTTTTTTTGACAAGACTAGCTTGCTAATTCACAATGGACAAAAATGCAGATAACACTGTTGCATGGAATAAAGTGGCTTCACAAGGGGAAGAATATAAGTGAGCCCACTGTTCTTTTAAACCTCTAAAAATCTCTGATGTGATGGGTGCCCTATCATCACGCCTGGTGCCCTGAAGCCTGGCCCATCCCTCTAAAGTTTTTTAAATCCTAAAATCTTCCATGTGATCAATCAACCCTGGGCTTTGGCAACAAAGTCCAAGGCAGATACTTATTTCTAATGGTTTGAGATGTGATCCCTTTGTTGTGTAGATAAACACAAAACTGTAAGCAGTGTTCCACCAGTATGGGCCATATGGGGCTTAAACTGTAAGCATATCTAAACTGTTCAAAAACCTTGCATGTCTTTTTATAATTAAAAGTGTGTTGTCCAAAGGTGAAGCACTTATGGTCCATGCGCGATATGAAGCGGTATATAAATGAAGCTGCTTGCTTGCTTGCTTGCTACCTCACCCTTCCAAGTGTCCACAGTTCTGGCATTGCTGCTGGTTTGGGACTTGCCTCCAGAACCAGTTGTCTGAAACAACACATGTGTTGGTGGGAAAGAGCATCAGCAATTTCATTGACGACCCCCAGAACATGGAAGGCCATGAACAGGTTTTTATGCATCAGACACTTAAGGACAAATACCCTTACCAAATTCATGATCTGAGGGGATCTGGATGATAAACAATTGATTACCTGCATTGTTGCCATATTATTGCACCAAAAATGGACAGACAAATTGGCAAACACATCTGCTCAAATGTGTACTGCTACTACTATTGGAAAGAATTCCAAAAATGTGAGATCTGTGGATAGGCCCTCAAGCATCCAATCATGTGGCCATAACTGTGCACACCAATGGTTGTTAAAATATACTCCAAAACCAATGGAATCTGTTTCATCTTTTTTTAATTTTATTATTATTATTATTATTATTATTATTATTATTATTATTATTATACAGTGTTGCATAGATTGCTTTTAACATAATAGTAAATGCAGTAACTTCTTCAAATCTGTCTCTATAATCATACATATTTATAGACTTCTTAATCAATCCATCAACTGATTTTAGGTAATCTAAATGAAATTTATTTTGTATTCCCTCTTACTGTAGTTCATATTCTTATGATTTTAGTTCTATCTGCTTTTTTGTACATTGTTATTTATGTTTTACCGTTTTCTTAATAACTCCAAATATGTATTATTTCTCAAGATCTCGGTGCTTTAACCATTCATATGTCATTATTTACAAATATTTACTGATACTTACACATTTTATGCTTCAAGTGGATACAGAATTTAATTATATTCTTATTTTATACCTTGTTTCTCTTAACCAAAGTTTTGTACAGTAGTTTTTCAGTTTTTCCCAATCTACTGTCTTTGAGGACCTTTTTTCTATTAAATTTGTCAGTCTGTCAAGTTCTACGTTATCTATGATTTTTAATAGCCACTCTTCTAGTGTTGGGATTCTTTTGTTTTCCATTTTTTAGCGATAAGAATCCTGGCTGTAGTTATCATACACAGTAATATCCTCCAATGCTTTTTTATCTTCTATATCCAAGATTTTATTAGTCATATTTAGTAAATATATCTCAGGTAGTAGTTGGAATTTTATGTTTAAGATTTTATTTATCTCTAGATGTATTTCTTCCAAGAATTTTTTTGACTTGGGGCATCGCCACCACATGTGCATCCAATGGCCTTTTTCTGTTTCACATTTCCAACATTTGTTTTCTTTCCTTTTGTAGATTTTGGCTAATTTAGAAGGAGTCAAGTGCCATCTAAAGGCCATTTTTTCTCTGATTGTCTGGCACTTGGTGAACTGGAATTTTTTTTTTTCCAAGCATAAGAACAACTTTCAAGATTTATGTTTCTTCCAAAGTCTTTAGCCCAGTTTATAATTTCTCCTTTTATTATTTCTTGTTCTTGTGATCTTTCGAGCAATATTTTATATATTTTCGATACCTGTTTTTTGGGTGTTTCTTTTTCTAGTATTTCATCTAATTCATTTTTTTGAATATCAAATCCGATTTCTTTTTTATCTATTTTAAATCTTTCATTTAGTTGGTGGTAGATTAGCCAGTGATTTTTTAAATTAAACTCTGAGATTTCATCAACTGTTTTCAGTTTGTACTCCTGATAATTGTATCTTTTAAAAATGTCACGGTATCTGATCCATTTTGAGCTTATTTTGGATCTTTCAAAAAGAGCCTCTTGTGGAGAGAGCCAACCAGGTAGGTTAGAGTAGAGGATTGGGTGTATTTTTTTCCATACAAAAAAAAAAAATCTCCTTACGAATAAAGTGATGCTCAAAATTTCTATGAACTTTATGTTTTTCATACCACAAATAACCATGCCACCCATAATGTAGATTAAAACCTTCCAGATTGAGAAGTTTTGAATTGTTTTGTTTAATCAAGTCTAGTACAGATATGTCAGGTAAATTGCATCCTCCATTGGTTTTTATGTCTGTCAATGTTTTCCACTTCACCCTTGGTTTTTTGCCTTCCCATATAAATTTTTTCAACTCTTTGTTCCATTCATTAAAAGGCTTACTGTTTGTTATTATTGGGAGGTTTGCAAAAAGAAATTTGAACTTCGGAAGTGTAGACATTTTAACTGCAGCTATTTTTCCTATGAATTATAGTTTTAATTTTGTCCATTTTGCATGTCTTGTTTGACTGATTTCCACATTATTTTATAGTTATTGTCAAACAGTTCAGTATTCTTATTCGTTAACCAAATACCCAGATATTTGGCTTTTTTGTTCTTTTGCATTTAGTTCTTTCTTGCAGTAAAGTTTTTTCTTCTGTGGACATATTTTTTTGTTATGAAGACTGATTTATCCTTATTCATAGAATCATAGAATCATAGAGTTGGAAGAGACCACAAGGGCCATCCAGTCCAACCCCCTGCCATGCAGGAACTCCCAATCAAAGCATCCCCGACAGATGGCCATCCAGCCTCTGCTTAAAGACCTCCAAGGAAGGAGACTCCACTACTCTCCGAGGGAGTGTGTTCCACTGTCGAACCGCCCTTACTGTCAGGAAGTTCCTCCTAATGTTGAGGTGGAATCTCTTTTCTTGCAGCTTGCATCCATTGTTTCGGGTCCTAGTCTCTGGAGCAGCAGAAAACAAGCTTGTTCCCTCCTCAATATGACATCCCTTCAAATATTTAAACACGGCTATCATATCACCTCTCAGCCTTCTCTTCTCCAGGCTAAACATCCCCAGCTCCCTAAGTCGTTCCTCATAGGGCTTGCTTTCCAGACCCTTCACCATTTTAGTTGCCCTCCTTTGGACACGCTCCAGTTTCTCCACATCCTTTTTGAATTGTGGTGCCCAGAACTGGACACAGTATTCCAGGTGAGGCCGGACCAAAGCAGAATATAGTGGCACTATTACTTCTCTTGATCTAGACACTATACTTCTACTGATGCAGCCTAAAATTGCATTGGCCTTTTTAGCTGCTGCATCGCACTGTTGACTCATGTTCAACTTGTGGTCCACCTGGATTCCTAGATCCCTTTCACAGGTAGTCTCATTCAGCCAAGTGTCCCCCATCGTATATCTGTACTTTTCGTTTTTCCGCCCTAAGTGCAGTACCTTACATTTCTCTGTGTTGAATTTCATTTTGTTAGCTTTGGCCCAACTTTCTAGTCTGCTCAAGTCATTTTGAATTTTGATCCTGTCCTCTGGGGTATTAGCTACTCCTCCTAATTTGGTGTCATCTGCAAATTTGATAACTATGCCCCCAATACCATCATCCAAGTCATTAATAAAGATATTGAATAGCACTGGGCCCAGGACAGAGCCCTGTGGCACCCCACTGGTCACTTCTTTCCAGGTTGAAAAGGAGCCATTGTTGAGCACCCTTTGTGTTCGACCAGATAACCAATTACAAATCCATGTAACAGTAACTTTGTCTAGCCCACATTTTACCAACTTGCTTGCAAGAATGTCATGGGGAACTTTGTCAAAGGCCTTACTGAAATCAAGATATACTATATCCACAGCATTCCCTTCATCTACCAAGCTGGTAATTTTATCAAAAAAAGAGATCAGATTTGTCTGGCATGACCTGTTTCTCTGAAACCCATGTTGACTTTTTGTGATTATGAAATTATCTTCCAGATGTTCACAGACTCTCTGTTTAATGATCTGCTCCAGAATCTTTCCGGGTATTGATGTCAGACTAACTGGACGATAATTGTTGGGATCCTCTTTTTCCCCCTTTTTGAAGATGGGGACAACATTTGCCCTCCTCCAGTCCGCTGGGACCTCTTCTGTTTTCCAGGAATTCTCAAAGATTATTGCCAATGGTTCTGATATTACATTTGCCAGTTCTTTTAATACCCTTGGATGTAATTCATCTGGTCCTGGAGACTTATATTCATCTAGATTAACCAGATGTTTCTGTACTATCTCTTTACTTATTCTGTGATGAAATTCTCCTATTCTGTCCTCTGCTCCATTATCCTCAAGTTGAGCACCCTTTGCCTTTTCTGAGAAGACTGAAGCAAAGAAGGTGTTGAGTAATTCTGCCTTTTCTCTGTCCCCTGTTAACTTTTTGCCATCTTCTCCACACAGTGGCCCTACCATTTCCTTCTTTTTCCTTTTGCTACTGACATACCCCCAAAAGCCCTTTTTATTGTTCTTAACCGCTCCAGCAAGCCTGATTTCATTCTGCGCTTTAGCTTTTCTGACTTTAACCCTACACGTGCTAGCTATTTGTTTGAATTCCTCTTTGGTGATTTCCCCATTTTTCCATTTCTTATACATGTTCCGTTTAAAACATAGTTCAGTTGCAAGTTCCTTAGTCATCCATCCTGGTTTCTTGAGACACCTCCCATTCTTCCTCCTCATTGGCACGGTTTGAAATTGTGCCTTCAGTATCTCCCTTTTGAGAAACTCCCATCCGTCTTGAACTCCCTTCTCTTTTAGTATTCCTGTCCATGGGATCACCCTCAGTATTTCTCTAAGTTTAGTAAAATCAGCTTTCCTAAAGTCTAGAATGCGTGTCTGACTATGCCTGGCTTCTCCTTTCCACTGTATAATAAACTCCAGGAGGACATGATCACTCCCGCCTAAGGATCCAACCACTTGCACCCCATTAACTAGGTCTTCCCTGTTAGTTAGGATCAGATCCAAAATAGCTGACTCCCTCGTTGCCTCTTCCACCTTTTGAACAATGAAATTGTCTTCGAGGCAAGTGAGGAATTTGCTAGACCTCAAGGATTTTGCCGAGTTTGACTTCCAGCAAATATCCGGATAGTTGAAGTCACCCATCACAACTATATTTCTCCTTTCTGAGTGTGTGGTCATCTGTTCTAGAAAGGCATCATCCAGTTCTTCTGCCTGAGTCGGGGGTCTGTAGTAGACTCCCACAATAACATCCCTGTTGTTTCTTTCCCCTTTAATTTTTATCCAAATGCTCTCCACCTGGCTTCCAGGATTGTTGTCCTGGATTTCTTCACTGGTGTAAATATCCCTGACATATAATGCTATTCCTCCTCCTCTCCTGTTTGGCCTGTTTCTCTTGAAGAGGTTATACCCCTGTATTTTTACATTCCAATCATGAGACTCATCCCACCAGGTTTCAGTGATGCCTATTATATCATATTTGCTTTGTAGCGCTAGGAGTTCAAGTTCATCTTGCTTATTTCCCATGCTCTGTGCATTAGTGTAGAGACATCTAAGACCATATGTCTCCTTTACTTGCTGCCTTAGCACGTTTTTTTGCCTCCCACTGTTGGGTCCCTCTACTGTTTGCTTTGTTTCCTCTATGACAGTTTGACTATTTTTTCCAGTCCTTTTGTCTTCCAGGGTGCTGTCTCCCTTCCCCACATAACTCAGTTTAAAGCCCTCCTGATCAAATTCTTCAGACTGTTGGCAAAAACGTTTCTTCCAACTGGTGTGAGATGCAGCCCATCCCTTGCCAGGAGTCCACCCTCATGGAACCGCAGCCCATGATCCAAGAATCCAAATCGTTCTCGACGACACCATCTGCGGAGCCAATTGTTGACATCTGCTATCTTCCTCTCTCTTCCTGGACCGTGCCCTTCAACTGGCAGTAGAGACGAGATGACAATCTGTGCCTCCATTTCTTTCAGCTTCTTTCCTAGAGCCTCGTAATCCCTTTTGATGTTTTGAAGGCTGTGTCTTGCTGTGTCGTTCGTTCCCACGTGAACCAAAAGGAAGGGGTATTGGTCGGTAGGCCTGACCAGTCTTCTCAGCCTCTCTGTCACATCTCGGATCTTTGCCCCAGGGAGACAACACACCTCCCGAGACATCTTGTCAGGCCCACAAATCACTGCTTCTGTCCCTCTCAGCAAGGAGTCCCCCACCACGACCACACGTCTCCTACGAGGCTTAGCAGCGACTGTTCCCTGTGGTGGTACTCCCAGATCTTTCCCTGAAGTCTGTTCATGCTGCTCTTCCTCGTCCTCCTTGGTAAGGGAAAGAGCTTGAAAACGATTCTGTAGCTGCAAGCTCCCAGAACGATCTCTGGTCTCCCTACTTCTACGTGTGACATTCCTCCAGCTGTCTACCTCCTGTGTATGTGGTGTGACATTCTCTTCCCCAGCAACTTCCACTGTGTGGTCCCTGTCCAAGACCGTTCGTTCCGTTCTGTCTAGGAAAGCCTCTTGCTCCCTAATATTCTGAAGTGTAGCTACCCGCGCCTCCAGCTGCTGTACTTTCTCCTCCAAGAGAGCTACCAACTTGCACTTGGAGCATGTGTAGTTCCCGACCTCTGTAGGTAGGAAGACAAACATACCACAGGTATTGCAGGTGACGGCAGCAGTTCCTTCAGTATCCATAATAAGTATTAAAAAGGACTATGGCTTTCCTCCTCAAAGAAAATCTCTTGCTAAAACCAATGTTAAAGTCCTCTCAAGATGGCTGCCTGGAAACTGTTTTCTTCCTCTCTCCTAGCAGGAATTGGCCTGGAAAGCTTTCTTTCCTGGCAGAAACCTCTTTCTCTTTCTCTTCTCTTTTAGAAACTGGCCTGGAGAGCCTCCTCCTCCTCCTTCCCTGTCCTGGCCGAAACTCTTAAACTCTTTATTGATCTTAAATTGATCTTAAATCTGGCTATATTGCTAAAATCTGAAAGAGTGTTCATCACTTTATCTATACAATTGAGTGGTTCTTCCAAAAACAGTATGAAATCATCTGCATATGCTCTCAAGGAGTTTTCTTTACCTTTTATTTTTGGTCCTGTTATCTTTGAGTCAGCTCTTATATTATTATTCAGTACTTCTAGAACCGTTATGAATAATAAAGGAGACAAGGGACACCCCTGCCTTGTGCCTTTTTGTATGGAGATTGGATCAAGTCTTTCTCCATTTATTACTAGATGGCCATATTGTTCTATATATATATATATATATATATATATATATATATATATTAACCCAATTCAGGAAATTATGTCCCACATTTATGGTTTCTAATACACCTAACAAGCAGTCCCAAGTTATATTACCAAAGGCCTTTTCCACATCTATTAGAAATAATGCAATTTTTTTCGTTGGTTTTATATATATGAGATTGATAACTGTTCTTATATTTTCTTTTAACTATCTTGCAGGTAAAAACCCAACTTGGTACTCATGGATAATTTCTTTTAACACTTCTTTAAGTCTATTGGATAATATTGCCGTAAATATCTTGTAATCTATGTTAAGCAGTGATATCGGGTGGTAATTATCCATTCTAGTTCTTTCCTTTTCTTCTTTATGTATTAGTACAATATTTGCGGACTTACAAGTTTCTGGTATACCTTCATTTATAATTGTGTTAAAAGTATTTTTTAATGGTGTTTTAATTATATCTTGTAATTTTTTGTAATAAAGTGCGGAAAAGCCATGGCACTTTATCAGATTTTAGAGCTCGGATTGTTTTTATAATTTCCTCTTCAGAGATTTCTTCATTTAGCTTTTTTATGTATTCTTCAGGAATTTTAATTTTAACTTGGTTCTGCAAAAATTATTGTAGCATCTTCTTTTCATTTTCTGTTCTTAGGGTTTGTGTGTACAGTTTTGTGTAAAATTCCATAAATTTGCGGCCAATTTCCTTCTGAGTTGTAACTGTTTCACCATTATCTTCTATTTTGGCTATTATCTTTTTTTTTCTCTTACCTTTCTCAGCTTGTTTGTTAACCACTTCCCTGATTTGTTAGCTGATTCAAAATACTTTTGTCACATTTCTTGGAGTTTTTTGTTTGTCTGAATAGTTATTTCTTCTTGGAGACTTTTTTGCGGGTGTTCTATACAGTTCTTTATTTTATTTTATTTTTTGAGGTGGGATCTTGTTCTAGTTCTTTCTCTTTTTGTCTTAGTTCTTTTTCTATTCTCTGAGGTTTTTCTTGTAATTTTTTTTAACCTCTGTTCCTCTCTGGATTAAAATTCCTTGGGCAACCACTTTACTAGTGTCCCAGATTGTTATTATCTTACATTCTGTTGTTGAGTTCTCTATGAAGTAGTATTTTATTTGTTGTTTTAGTTTCTCCACAAAGGTCTCATCCAAAAGAAGTTCATTTAATTTCCAGTTGTAAGTTTTCTTTAAGATTTTCAATTCCAGTACAATCAAGTTATGATCTGATTCGGATCTTGGTATTATGTCCATTTTCTTAATTCTAGGTAGCATTCTAGTCGATGTCAAAAACATGTCAATTCATGATGAGGAATTATGATGTGTTGAAAAAAAATGCATATCTGGATGTATTTCCATAAAGTTCTGTCCAGACATCTTTCAGCTCTAGTTGATCTTTTAGCTGAAATAATGTATTTGGTAATTTGCCTTGGTTCTTTTTTTATTTTTATTTTTCTAGATGTTCTGTCAAATTCTGGATTCATGATGGCATTCCAATCACCCATAATAATACATCTTCTATTTCCTGATTCTCTATTTCCTGAAGAAGTCTTTTGAAGTATCTAGTTTTGTTTTCTAGTGGGACATATATACCTACTATTAATGTTTTTTTATCTTGAATTTTCACCATAATTCCTATGTAATGTCCTGTATTATCAACAAAACATTATTTTGCTTCATATTTATTTGAGAGATAGAGTACTACGCTTCCCTTTTTTTTTTTTAAATTGAGCCTGCTTCATCTTAAGTGACTTGTAAAGCCCTGTGGAGCCTCATAATGTCCCTCCAAAAGGACACACCATTCCAAGAATGAAAGCCACACATGTTAATGTTGTTTAATTTCACTGGTAACTTGTATCTTGTGATGCAGTTGAGAAACACCAATAGTTGCAGTACACAAGCACCTAAGAAAGGCATGGCCTGGAGCAATTACCCTACAGGCAAAATTTAAGTGGCCAATCAATTCCTGAAACTCTTCAATGGTGGCTTTGCATGACTGAAGAAACTTATAAAACCTTTCCCTAATGTTCATTAATTTATCCTGGGGCAGTCTGGAACAATGATTTATGGCGTAAATTTCAATGCCTAAAAACATTAGACAGATGGTGGGACCCTCAGTCTTTTCATGTGCTAAAGGAACTTCTACATTGGCAGCAAGCAATGCAAATTGCTGCATCAAAAGGTGATATTGGCCAGACTCTATCCTACCAACAAACAAAAAAATCATCTAAATAATGTACTAATTCTTGAAGCCCAGGTTGCATACATCCTGCCAATTATAGAAAGGTACTAAAGGCTTTGAATGTTTGTCAGGGATGATGGGAGTTGTAGCTCTTCACCTCTGGCTCTAACTCACTACCTTGTTATGCAGCAGAGCTGACCAGCTTTGATCAGTGGTTGATGCTTCTTTCCCAAGCAGCAGAGTTTCAGAGAATAGGCTGAAGACCCTGACAAACTCTCCAAGCCTTCTCTCTCTTCTTCCTGAGATGTCTCCAAACTTCTCCAGGATTCTTCTGGCTCTTGTATCTTCCCTCAAGACACCAGACAACTCAGTAGTCTTATATAAAAGATCTACTTTATTCTATTATATACATAAATACTATATGCCCTACAAATCACAATATCTCCCACGCTACACCACACTACTCCACAATATGCATTGGCAAACATTGCACTTATAGCCATTGTTAGTCACCACCCACTAGTCAGTTTCCACCCAGTGGGTGTGTACATTCATTTTGATTGGTTTACATAAATCATCCCATACTTAAGACCAACCCAAGTATTTCATCATTTTACCTTGACTACTTAATTAATCTCAGGTGTTTGCAATCTATAACAGGTGTTTTCAATATACACTCTATAACTTTGTCCTTGTCTCTCAAGGCTTCCAAATTACATTATCCTTTTCACCTGTGTAGCTTCATGATTGCTCCTGCTTAATCACTGTGACTTTTACATACACATTTTATTTCTATTACTGTAAGTCCCATGTTGCATTTTCCTTAACAATCCCCTCCGAAATAAAATATTGTATGTGTCTTACAATGTCATTCCAACCATTTGTGTCAGTCTTTCATGTTTTTCCACCGTCAATGCTTTTGTGAACAAATCTGCTATGTTGTGTTGTGTTTCTATATATCTCAGTTCTATTTCACCCTTCTGAACCATGTCTCGCACATTTTGATATCTTACTCCAACATATTTTGTTCTGTTCTTCAAACTTTCAGCTTCAGCCATTGCTATGCATGACTGTGAATCTTTCAGAATTTCTACTGGTATCTTGTAACTTTCATTTAAATCATTTAGCAATTGCTCAACCCACTGTAAATCATTCACTATCTCATTTAAAGCTGTGAATTCTGCTTCAGTCATACTTAACGCTACATTAGTTTGTTTTCTACTTCTCCAGACTATTGGACTTTCACTGTACTTAATTATCATTCCTGTAACTGACTTCTTGTCTCCTAATTCTGATGCAAAAGAACTGTCCACATAACAATCTAAATCTGAACTACTGTTTCTAATTATCAATTTCTTATCTAAAGTTCCTTTCAAGTATCTTAATAAGTGTTTTACTGCTGTCCAGTCTTCAATTTTTGGATCATTAACCCTTCTGGACAATACATTTACAGCATATGAAATGTCTGGTCTGGTGTGGCAAGATATGAATTGTAAAGATCCTATTATACTCCTGAATAAAGTCTTGTCTTCAAAATCTCTAGTTGTTTTTTCAGATACAAAACCAATTGTCATTGGAGCTCTTACTATTTTAGCATTTTGTAATCCACATTTTTCAATCAAATTTTCAATTTTCTTTCTCTGGCTTAACAAACAATGCCCTTCTTCTGTCCATTCAACACCAATACCTAAATAAGACTTCAATAAACCTAGATCTTTTAAGACAAACTTTTCAGACAATTCTCTTTTTACAGATTCAATTTCCTGTTTTGACTTTGCTGCCATGCACAAATCATCTACATAAATTACTAACACTATGTATCCTTTTGTATAGACACAAGCATCTGCAATGCTCCTTTTGTATCCTAGTTTAGCTAACTCTTCATTAATGCACAAATTCCATGCTCTGGCACTTTGTTTTAAACCATACAATGCTTTTTTCAATTTATAAACTTTTTGACTACTATTTTCTTCAAAACCTTGTGGCTGCTCCATAAATATCTCTTCATCTAAACTAGCATTCAAGTAGGCTGTTTCAAAATCAAAATGTTCTACAACTAAATTTCTTTTTGCTGCTACAGCTAGAACCATTCTCAGACTTTCTGGCTTTGCAGTTGGAGAATATGTCTTATCATAGTTCTCATACTGCTGTTGTGCAAAACCCTTAGCTACTAACCTAGCTTTATACTTAATACTTCCATCTGGCATTTCTTTCTTTTTGTACACCCACTTACAACCAATTACTTTCTTGTCCTTGGGTCTGTCAACAACTTCAAAAACATCTTTATTTACCAGACAACCAAACTCATCATCCATTGCATCAATCCATCTTTCCTGTTCTTCTCTAGACAAACTTTCCAACTCTTCAAAACTTTCAGGCTCTTCCACTGCTAAACAAGCTCTTGCATTTGTCACAACAAACCTATCTGGAGGATTTCTAACTCTGTGACTATGTCTGGGAATAAACTCTGCTGATCTGCCTCTTTCATCCTCACTGGGAGTTATAGTTCTATGACTAAATCTCTTGTCTTCAGTCATTCTGGTAGTAATGGGTCTAGATTGTGTCTCATTATCAGAAGAATTATCACTGCTGCTAGTGGATGCTTCCGGCTTAACTGAAACCCCTCCGTTTCCTGAAGTTGGTTCAGTTTGTGTTTCTGGCTCATTTGAATTTCCTAACCTCAAGAAAACTTCTTTATTGGCATGCAGTTTGTCCCAACCGGCATGTCTCTCAAAATTTGCAGACCTAGAATACTGCACTTCTTTTCCACCTAAATGAAACTTGTAGCTATTTCCAGAATAACCCAAAAACCTAAGCCTTCTACTTTTGGGTTCTCCTTTCTTCCTGAAACACGCTGGAATGTAAACATAAGCAAATTGTCCAAAGACCCTCAAATACTTGTAATTTGGCACTCTCCCATACAATACCCTGTAGGGAATGTCTTCAATTTCTGAATGATACAGTCTGTTACTAATATGTACTGCTGTCAAAGTTGCTTCTGCCCAGAAACTATCTTTTACCTCTGCATCTGCCATCAAACAAGCAGTTATTCTTTTTATATCTTGTATTTTTTTCTCCGCTAAACCATCTTCATTAGGACAAGCGGGATTAGTAGTTTCATGCCTTATTCCCACCTTTTGAAACCAATTAAACAATTGATTACTTAGAAATTCTCCTCCTCGGTCAGTAACAATGGTGCCTACTCTAATATCAAATTGTCTTTCCACCATTCTCACCCATGCTTTTAAACTTTGCCCAGCGTCAGATTTGTTTTTCAATATTCTTACAAATGCAAACCTTGTAAACCTATCAACAATTACTAGGAAATATTTGCTTCCCCCTAAAGATAAACAATTAGCTTGGGCAACATCTGCATGTACAAACTGAAATGGTCTTTGAGCAATTCTTTTGGTTTTCTTGGCTACTGGAAAAGCTCTGACCTTTACCTGATTACATACAGTACAATCTAAGTGATTTTTGCACTCAGCAACTTTTAAATCTGGACACATACTGATTAACTTCTTTAAACATTTGAAACTAGCATGGCCAAATTTTCTATGGAGTTCATGTATGCAGTCTTTGTGAATTGGATTATTGTCTATGTTATTAGCATTTTCAACACTGTAGCTATCAATATTGTCTTCCAAATAGTAAAGTTTATCCTTTTTCAAGCCTATGCCTCACAATTCTCCATTCAGTTTTATCTTACACATTTTCTTTTCAAAAATGACTGTGTAGTCTCTGTCTGTTAATCTGCTCACTGATAAAAAATTATTTTCTAACTCCTTTACATGTAACACATCATTAAAGTTTTCCTTTAGTCCTGGAATGTAAACTGTACCCATTTGATTTACAGTGCTGAGCTCTTTCCCATCAGCTAAAACTACAGCATTTACATTAGCTGATTTTCTATTACTTAACAAATTAATATTGTTACACATTGAAGATGATGCTCCTGAGTCAATTAACCATTTACAATTAGCATTTTGTTTTTCCTTAATCATGGTTGCAAACCCCTTTTTGTTACCACTGTCCTTCAAAAATGGAGGTTTGGACTGCTTTTGATACTGCCGTGGCTGCCATCTGCTCTCTCCTTGCTTGCTTCTCTCAGCAGCAAATTGTTTACATTGTCTCTGTAGATGACCAATCTTTTTACAATAAAAACACCTCCGTTGCTCCCTTGTAGAAGCTGCTTCTTCCTGCTTTCATAGTTCAGGCGTTGTTTGTTGTTTTGGCACAGTCCTTAAACTTGCTGAGTCACCCTGCTCAAACTTTCTTCTCAAGTTTTCTTCCAATATTCTGGCAACAATTAAGTCTCTGTTCAGCTCAGCTTCTGGCAAATTTTGCAAGCTATTTGTAATGTTGTCCCAAGAAGAGTCTAGCGATTTCAGTAAAATGTAACACTGCTGCTCTTTGCTAATTTCCACTCCTCTCAGTTCAGCTTGCACAAATAAATCTTGCATTGTTTTTAAATGTTCTATCACACACTGTCCTTTCGTCATCTTTTGTCTGTAAATTCTTTTAGACCAAAGCATTTTTGCAAACGCAGTTGAAGGAGTGTGTAATCTCTGCAAAGTATCCCACACATCTTTGGCGGACACTTTATCTCTTACGTCGTTAATCAAGTCTTCTTCTAGCATGAGATAAAGACATGCTTTTGCTTTAGCGTCTCTTTCTCGAGTGGCTGCATTAGCATCAGCTACCAGCCCTGTTTCAACTGTCGACCACAGAGACTCCTTTATGAGTAGAGATTGAGCATATATTTTCCAGGTAGAGTAGTTATTTCTATTTAATTTACTAAACTTTAGGATCTCCATCTTAATTTGTGCAGTGACTCAATTTGACACAGTCCCTCTGAGTATGCACAGCAGACAAAACACAAAATGATTTACTCACAAGGCTCCACAAAACTTTCTTTCACTCTCTGGACCTTTCAGCTTCTGTGGATGCTGGATGCTCTAGTATCTGGGCCCATAACCCTTGTCAGGGATGATGGGAGTTGTAGCTCTTCACCTCTGGCTCTAACTCACTACCTTGTTATGCAGCAGAGCTGATCAGCTTTGATCAGTGGTTGATGCTTCTTTCCTAAGCAGCAGAGTTTCAGAGAATAGGCTGAAGACCCTGACAAACTCTCCAAGCCTTCTCACTCTTCTTCCTGAGATGTCTCCAAACTTCTCCAGGATTCTTCTGGCTCTTGTATCTTCCCTCAAGACACCAGACAACTCAGTAGTCTTATATAAAAGATCTACTTTATTCTACTATATACATAAATACTATATGCCCTACAAATCACAATCTCTACACTTCACAATATCTCCCACGCTACACCACACTACTCCACAATATGCATTGGCAAACATTGCACTTATAGCCATTGTTAGTCACCACCCACTAGTCAGTTTCCATCCAGTGGGTGTGTACATTCATTTTGATTGGTTTACATAGATCATCCCATACTTAAGACCAACCCAAGTATTTCATCATTTTACCTTGACTACTTAATTAATCTCAGGTGTTTGCAATCTATAACAGGTGTTTTCAATATACACTCTATAACTTTGTCCTTGTCTCTCAAGGCTTCCAAATTACATTATCCTTTTCACCTGTGTAGCTTCATGATTGCTCCTGCTTAATCACTGCGACTTTCACATACACATTTTATTTCTATTACTGTAAGTCCCATGTTGCATTTTCCTTAACATGTTGAGCAGGATATCGAATAGTCAATGGGAAGGTCCCTGTCCATATAGAATTTGTGTTTGAATTAAAATCCCAATAACTCAAAGTCTTGTGGGTGAACTGGTTTAAGTGGATATTTAAGTGGATTAAAAATCACACTTTCCAAGTTCAACAGCAAGGCCTTTACTATGCACAGTAGCTAGAGCTGAATCAAAAGTGTATCACAATCAGCAGAGCTCTGGAGGAATGCTGTCATTAACTGAATCACCCCATGGAAATGATAAGTGATGGATTAGTCTATATTCCTCGGGGCCTTTTTGAGGATATTGCCTAGTGGAAACATTCTAAAGTTGGGAACTGGGGGTGATGAGTATAACACTATAACTCTCTTTTCATCAACTTCTTTCTGTATCTTAGCCCTAAATATACATTCTAAGCCTACTATGGAACACAATTGCTTTGAATAATAAGGTCTAAGCTGACCATAAAACAGAATGTGAAAATCATCATAGAAGCATCTCATTAGATAGTTTTCTGGCTGGTTAGGATAAATGAACAGCAGCTTACACAAATGGTCCAACTTAATTGGGCTGAGCCCCTTTTGCAGGTAGAGTGGGAGCCCCAGGTCCCTTTTTGTTTGAGGTGTCTTTGAAACTTGTTGAAAACTTGGCTTTCGGACACTGGCAAAAGGAGTGAGACCCTTTTGCAAATGGAACTTTCATGACAATGCCTGCAAGGACATCTATTACAGAAACCATGTACTGCAAATTCCCAACAAATCCTGGAAGGGTCCATGGGGATTTATTGACTCTTAGCTGAAGAACTAAGATTTTTGGACCATATGACCACTATAAGTGTGTTTGCCTTGCATGGGCCATGCTAGAGTCATTAACTGCACCCACAATTGAGAATGGACTTGGTCCCACCTAAGTGTTGGGGTCCTAGCCACTTTCATTTTAAAGGGCATGTTGTATTGAAGCCATGCAAAACCAGCAAAGTCCACATAGGTCCTATGAATTATGTCCATATAGCAAATGAATGAGTATGCTCTGGTTGACTACAATCTGGCTATGACTCCTATATAAATAAACATACCAGATAGCCAGTTACACCAATTCCTATTTACCTTCCTCTTCTGTACCTTGTCGCACTCTTTTTCATCCATTGTCTCCCAATCCTTTTTCTCCACTTCTCTGTATAAAAGTGAGAATACATCAATAAATTCTCCTTTAAAATTTTTCTCAACTGTAGTGGATGTCAAATGCTCACCCAAAACAGAATCTAGATTTCCATCAGGTATGGATGGATAAGGAACCACCAGTGCTGCCTGTAACACAGCCTGACTGCTGGGTGCAATTTGGTGTGTTGGCAACATGACAGGAAGGTTGAGATATGTAAGTGTAGATGAAAAGGAGGGGGGGTTGATAAGCTGAACCAACACAGGCAATTCTACTTACTGCCAAACCCTGAAGGGGCATGGAACTCAGTTGAAGAGTTGATGCATGTGTGCTGTCAGTTGGCAATGGTGTGTTAAGTGGGAGCCTATCAGGTGTTATATTCCAAACTCCCCAGGGCCAAGCCTGAGGCCAGTCAATGCAAAAAGCCTGTGGCATGGAATAAATAGGAGGTGTACCTGTAACAGGTGTCATTGTTTGCACCATTGAGACTGGAGGAGCTGGATCCGCAGATGACTGAGGGACCTCATCCTTGACAGCTATGTCCCAGAATTGCTTGATAAGCTCTGTCAAGTGCCTCTAAATGGGACAAAACCATAGAATTAAATGAGTCCTTTGAAACCCTTTTTGACTATTGTGGTGTAGGTTTTTGGCTGTTCATGTGAAACTTTTCCAACTAATCTAGTTTGGATAAGATTGCCACCAAGAACATGAATGTGCGAGTAACAATGAATTATGATTATAGAAATGTCTTATAACTTTTAATAAGTGGTATAATGTAAACTGGGTTTCAATAAGCTGTGATAATTTTGATCTCACTGCTATCCCAGCAATTATGAGCTGGTAATTTGGCTAAATATAAGAACAACTGTAAAAACAATAACTTGGGATCTACCTAGTGATGAATCAAATTAAGGCAAAAACCCCTATCAGCCTTGATGGCAAGGGGAGCTTGTTCAGCAAGAATGTTATTTATTATTTAATTATTTATTCATTTATTTTTTTAAATCAGCACATGAAGCTGAGAGAGTGTGACTTGTGATAACAAAATAGTGGCCTACGTGCTTGTATAAAATTAAGTGTCTCTTAAAGACAAGAAATCAAAATGGCACCCAGACAGGGAAAACAAATTGGTACCTGAATACCAACACACCACTGAGGAGAGGTGGGAGGGACCCAAAGAGGGCCTGGCAGGGTGCTCCATGGACAAGAACAGTCAGGGACCAGGGGAAGGTCTGACGCACCTATTGGCTGACTAGGAAAAACTGGCATAGGCATAAGCAAAGGTGTGGCATGCTGGGCAAGTGACTGAGGCCACGAGGAGGTCTGGCATACCTACCAGCAGCAGGAGCAAACAAGTGGGGCCTAAAGAAGCCCCAAGCAGGTGGAAGCTTGGACAATCCAGCACACACACATGCAGCCAGGAGAGTGGTTGTGATTGGAGAGGTCCGGTGTGGCCCTGTGCTATTGAAGGAGCAATGGCCCTGCACTGTCAAAAGAATGGCTTAAGCCAGGAAAGGCATGATGGTATAAGAACGGGGGGGCTAGGAAGGTCTGGTGCAGCTCCACACTGCCAAGAGAGTGGTTGAGGCAGGGGGAGGCCCAGTGTGCCCACCAGCAGCAGTGGAGGACAGACAGGGCCTGAGAAAGAGAGTGTGGCTGATGAAGGGGAAAGCCCAGTGCACCTGCTAGCAGCAGTGGAGGACAGACAGGGCTTAAGAAAGAGAGATTGGCTGAGGCCAGAGAAGGACCATCACACTAGCCAAGAGTCAAGAATGGTGGCCAAGGAAGATCCAGCCCGCCTGCTGGCAGCCAAAGCGCACAGGCAATAAGTAGTAAGTAGAGTTCAAAAACCCCACTAATAAGGGCACCAAAAGGGTCAACCTAGCCACAAGTGTTCCCACGGGTGTCCAATGATGTCTCTGCCTTCAAAGAAAGGAGGCAGGATGGGGGGCAGCTCAGCTCAGAAAGTATTTATTATTTTTCACCATATTTTTCACATTCTAATTCAGGGGTAGGCAACCTTTCCCCTTTAAGGGCCGAGGGACTTCAGCTCCCAGAAGCCTCAGCCATGTTGGCCAATAGTCTCATGTTGGCCAATAGCTCCTGGTATTCTGGGAGCTGAAGTCCCTCAGACCTTAAAGGGGAAAGGTTGCCTACCCCTGTTCTAAGTATATCTAGAGTCCTCCATTCCCACAATGCAGTGGCTGCATTCACCACCATCTTGACTCACTCATTCTGAAGTCAGTACAAGGGACCCAGCCATATGACTAGAACCAAACACCTCATTCTGACCACAGAAGCAAGTGACCTGTGGTGGTGGAAAATGCTTTGGGTGGCTCAACAGGATGCCCATGCGGATAGCCACCAAAGGACAAGAATGAAAAGCCAGGTAATGGGGACAGGTTAATGCAATTGCAAGGCCGGGATACTCTGGGCCACCCCAGACCTTCCTGGCCAATCCAGACAAGGCCATGGCTTTGCTTATAGTTGTTAATGACTATCATGTCAGCTTTGACTTATGACCCTATGAATGAGAGATCTTCAAGACACCCTGTCATCATCAACCTTATAGTTTTTCTGATTATATTTTTTTTAAAAGTATCAGAATAAGATTTGCCTTGCCAGTGTAGAAGATTAAACACAGAACCTATCTGCTGAAATGTATAAACTAGGACTACCATATATTCTCCTTTATCTGGACATGTACTCTTTTTTAGAATTAAACTTTCTGTCCAGGCTGACTTTTTAAAAAGTGAGGATATTTAAAATGTTTGCTGCTGCTTCTCTTCCCGCCTCCCCATCATTGTCTTGTTGGATCCCTTATGAGCTCACTTAGAAGAAAGGATGGAGGCTGGCCCAGCAGAACACTCAGAGAGAGGGAGGAAATGGGGTGGAGGAGAAGGAAAACAGACTTAGAGGAAGAAAGTGAGTTAGCCAAGCAAGGTGGCTGAGACAGCCTGTGGCTGGTTGGTACAGGGGAGCATGGTGGCTTGGTGAAGTGGGTGAGGTGGGTGTAAGAACAGGAATATTTCTAGTAGCATTTATCATGGCTTATATACTAGGAGTATTTAAAGTGACAGTCATTATCAGAATTGAGGGCGAATTCCAATACCCCACCCAGTATGAATAAAATAAATTAGAAAGGCCCCAATATGCTAGAGTGCTGAAGTATAAAGACTTCAGCACCCTAAACAGCTCTCTTGATGACAGGGGTTACACCAGGGGTAGGCAACCTTTTTGAGCCGGGGGCCAGGTTGCTATCCCTCAGACAATTGGGGGGGGGGGCGAAGCACCATAAACAAACAAACAAACAAACAAATAAATAAAATATTTTTTTAAAAAAATAAAAAAATACAAATATATGCATGCACACTCTCTCAGCCCCAGAAAAGCCATGGCAAAACCCCTGTGGAGATTTTGCCAAGAAAACCCCATGAACAAGTAATAACAACAATAATCAATATCATCATGGTGGCCGGTGGCAGCGGTGGCGGCAGGACCAGCCTGGGGCTGGTCCAAAGGCCTCAGGGGGGGGCGCATCTGGCCCCCGGACCTTAGGTTGCCTACCCCTGGGTTAGACTGTTAGACCAAGTATTAGATCCTAGAAAAACTGCAGCTGTTCAATAATTCCTCTTTAAGAGGTCATAGGTTTCAGAATCAAAGTGAACCAGAGTGCAGCCATAATGTTAACAAATGCTAAATTGCTTAGGGACTAGAAATAACCTTGGAAAGCTTAGCTTATCAAAGATATTTTTGCAGCTACGAGACTGCTAGGAAATGCAGTTCCCATCACAAAATATATCATCATTTGTTACATTTAAATGACATGGGTCAGACACTGCAAAAAAATAATGAACATTCTACTGTTGATTTCTTGAATATACATGTGTGCTTACAGCCTGCTGCATTGCATCAGACACACTGAGAAATTCTTATGACTTCATTGGGTAAATGTATCCAGTTTGAGTTAGTTTCTAACAATCAACAGTAGAATATTATTATTATTATTTTGCAGTGTCTATCAATGTTGTTTAAATAATGCAAGCAGACAAAAAAAAAATACTGATTTGTACTAATAAAATTGTTCTTTGTTGCTGAAACAAATTGTTGGACTTTCTGTTGGGAACAGCAGGGAATTTTTTTTGCCAAAAGGTAACTATCTTTCTACCCAGATTCAGTGTCTGAACCATAGTCCTCATTAACACTGGTTTAATGTAGGGAGACTGATACTTCAGTTCTCCCCCTGCTAATACAATCAGTGGTTTGAATTAGTTAATTGGCAATGTATCTTCTTTTTTCAAAAATTATGATGACTCTACATAAATTGCCATAAAGTCAGAAAATGATAGTGAAAAAATGTCTGAATTACAACAGTTTGAACTAGAACCACACTATTGTTTGAACTGATCCATTTTTTCACCCAAAACAGGCTCACAATTTTTCTTTTTGTTTGAAAAAACAAGGTAAATAACTTGGGAACATATAGTGATGTGATTTGCAGGTTTAAAAACACCATTATTTCCATGTTCTAAAAAGATATGACTGTAATCAAACATGTAAATAAATAAAAGTGGATGGTAGAGATTGTTTTTGGCAAAGATGCTGCAGTCCATGGGTTCACCAACCACCGCCCAAACACATTGTGAATTCAAAGTATATAAATATGTGGATGAATAGATATGCATGTGGCTTTGCCTTTTTCCACTTTGGCGCTAGCTCTGTCATCATTGGCATGTACCTCATGGGCCTTTTCTCATGAGAGAATGTGGCTAAGTAGTTTAAGTTACAATTTCTATATCATCTACCCTCCTCTTAAACTGAAGGGTAGCTCTTTTTTTAATACTGGCATGGGCCTATAAAATGATGTAAATTTTATAAAATGATGTGGAGATTAATATGAAGGAAATTGGCTTGTCTCAAAATGTGAATGCTGGCAGTTGGCCATTGAAATTGATTGGCAGGCAATACAGGACAAACAAAAGGAAGATCTTTTTCACACAACAAATAATAAACATATGGGAATTATTGGCATGTTATACTATGATGGCTACTAGCACAAAATACTTTTAAAATATTTGGCAGATGAATCCACATTATGTTTATCCCTAGCTGTTAACAACAGTAGCTAGTTGATGGATTTTCTAAATATTTGATCAAAAACCACGCATGTCACTACTGATCTACATCTCTAACTCTTGTGCACTTACCTAATCAGTGTTAGAGTGGGATTTATTTGCTGACAAACCATGGAATTATGAGACCAGACACAATGAGTTGGATTAAATAAGGACCACTTCATTTAATCTAGAACCTTTTTAAGGAGCCCTGGTGGTGCAGTGGTTAAATGCCTCTATTCCAGCCACTAACTCACAAACCACAAGGTTGTGGGTTCAGTACCAGCCAGGGGCTCAGAGTCGACTCAGCCTGGCATCCTTCTGAGGTCACTAGTAGAATGAGTACTTAGCTTGTTGGGAGCAATTGGCTTACACATTGTAAACCACTTAGGGAGTGCTTAAGTGCACTGATGAACAGTATAGAAATGTACCTGCTATTGCTATTTAAACTGTGTTGAACCTGGAAAGGAGTAAGGGAGGGAGCAACTTAATGTGGGATCAACAGATGAGGCCTATCTGGCCTATACAAGCTCAATCAAGCCCAATGGGATCCCACAATGCCTACCAGGGTTATAAGGCTTTCCAGAGGCTTTCCAGTAGCCCACTAGGACTACACAAGGCCTATAAGGCCTTCACAGGACCTTACTAAGCCTATAAGGCCTGCATGAGTTCTACCAGGGCACAACCTGACTACACAAGGCCTATAATGAGGCCTTACTTACTAACTGTTCTGAGAGCCTTTCTGGCTGAAGAGTGGGCTATAAATACAATAGATAGATAGATAGATAGATAGATAGATAGGGCCTGTATGCTTCCTGGACCCAACAGGACATAAGAGAATCATTTTCTTGATTTTAATGTGTATGCTTTTCAACATTTTACATATAGGAGAGATTTTAAAGTTTTGTGAACACTCTTTCTTGTTAGTGCACTATAAGCCTCATAATGCTCACAATGCTTGAGGCACAGTACACATTATCTTTCAACAGGACTTGGGAACAACAATGTGCCTTTTGTTGAGATTGTCCTATATAATTTCTTTCCAAACTCAGTGTGGTTTCTCTTTTGTAATAAATGTTGTGCTAAAACCAAATAAATAAATAAATGGGAGGAAATCCCTATTAGAGCTTTACATGTGATAAAGGGAATATAAAATAGGAAAGACAATGAATAGTTAAAACAGGGAAAACATTTAAAAATTGACATGAAAACAGTGGGGAATTCTTGTAGACTGGGAAAGTCTACAGACCAGTGGCAGAGTACATGTTTTCTATTAAGGGGATTCTTGTTTTAGTTCCTGACATCTTCTGAGTGCCTTATATGAAACTCAACAGAGATGCTACAATTCAGTACAGATTATAATGGGTTGTAACCAGTGGGGTATGTCATCCAGCCACCATCACCAAATCCTTAGAAATCAAGATGAGGATTTAGTTTGTTTAAGAGTGGATGGAGGAATCAGATTGTGCAAGCAGAAGTCTGCTTATGTTAAATACAGCTCGCTGTGCTAGATGGACCAATGATCTGACTGTCATGTTTCCCCATGTTGCACTGGCACAAAGGACACGAGACGCCAATACAAAGACAAGCCAATTTATAGACCCTAACCTTAAGTTGTGACAAAGGTAATAATAGCATAAAAACAAATCCATTATGATTCTAAGACCCATACCCAACATCAAATTATTCATTTAATCTCAGGGAGGGTGAAAAACCCAGGGTGACTCCCTGGGAAAAATTTCCTCCCGGCCCTCGAAGGCTACCAGCTTAAGCCTGAGAGTAACCAACACAGCTCTTTAAATAAGGGTGGGTGGGTTGGGTCACTCAGTTCAAGCTTTAAAATGGCTGCCACCACATGGCAGCGCAGAGCTATAAAGAACAAACTGTCATCACAAGTCTCGCGAGTTTACAGTCACCACAAGACTTCCCAGACACAGGCAAGCAACTTGATTGGATCAAGAGCGCAGGTGCTCTACTACCCCTGCACACTTGAGCAATCAGGCCTCTCTTGTCATTATATGGCCAGCACAACAAGAAACCCCTCCCGACTCACCGGGGAGGTGTCTTTGCACTGGCACAAAGGACATGAGATGCCTCTTTTTGGGTTTAAACAAGACACAACTTTTATTTTGCTGTACAGGGTCTATTTACAAGGAATAAACTTCCAACAGTTTCATCACTGACCCACCCAGATGGGTGGTCCTTCGCCACATGTGACAAAGATGGAAACAAATAACAACAACAAATTTACAAACCCCTCCCCACCAGAAATGACATATTACATCATATGATGTCATTAAATAATGATGTCATGCATTTAACTGCATACATCACTTCCTTTAATTTAACCTTTTCCAAATTTACCCCAATTAATTTAATTAGCCAGATTAATTTCCTGTGGGGTGGGGGTCATTACCTGCCACAAGAGGGGGCCAGCCTAGCTAGGCATCCCCTCTCTACCCCCCCCCCCACAAACCGCTTTTCTAATTTGTTCGGAGAGAGCCTTAACATAAATCTCCAAACCTTCAGCAGAGAGGTGAACCCCATCCCCCCTGTACAGCTGTGGCCTATCCAATTTAATTCCTAAATGTTCAACTATGAAAATGCCAAGTTTAGACAACTGCTTGGCCACATGACGATTAAGCCACCATCGAGCGCTGTTGATAGCAGCATTTTCGCGAGCTCCAGGCCAGCTACACCTTGGCAGGAGCTTAGTCCAAAGCATTACAGGTCCAGGTAAAATCTTTTGAATTTCCTGCAGATCTCTCATCATCTGCTTTGTCAGCTGAAAACAAGGGACTTTGACTAAGGGCCTCGGCAGACGACTAATAGAGTCGTCTTGGAGGCTTGGAAGAGGAAGGGCAGCCGCATGAGCAGCGCCCCTTCCTCTCCCTGAGGTCACCCTCGGAGTCGCCGGCCCTCCGCACGGCCGGCGCTCCGGGGATGACCTCACACCGCGGCGACCGGACGCGCCGTGGCGGAAAAGACAGCGAAAGTGCGCCCGCCGCTTTTAGTGTGCACTTTCGCTGTCTTGAGGAAGGAGCGCTGATTTAGCGCTCCTTCCAGGGACGCCGCCGGTGCACCGAGGTGTGGAGGCTGCAGCCCTGCGGCGCGCCGGCCCAGGGCTTCCTGGACGCCCTCGTCTGCTTCCCCCCTAAGTCATTTTCTCTCAGGTGTATTACTAGAACCTGGGGCTGCAAATACGACCCAGCCAGCTGTATGATCCAAGGAAGCTGAAATGCAAATAAAGCAAATTAGCATAGCTGACTGGGAGTCATGTTCCCCAAAGGCTGAACATAGAACTTAAATGCTCGTTAACACCACTGGCCAATTCGGCAAATATCTGCATCACTCAAGCCATGAGTGGCCGCAGCTGTTGCTGCTCCAATGCGGAAGGAGTGTGACGAAAAATAAGCCAGAGGCAACTAGCTTGCCTAAGCATCTCCTTCAACACTGCCCTGAATTGAAATTGAGTTAATGGCATGTCTGACAGATGTAGAAACAGATAACCTGCCACTTTTGGCCTAATCTTGAGGTAACTGGTCATTGCTAACACCGGGCAATATGCCCACTAGGTGCTTTGGCTAAGGAGATGGACTAACCTTTTGCCAACTGATCAGTTTTAGAGTGCCTAATACAAATTTGAATCCCTTGTACTGTTAAAATAACATCCAAAATTAAAAGTGCCCTGCCAGACTGATCATTGAGAAATCCGGGCACAATCTCCCTAATTTGTAAGGCTGCAAATAAAGCAATGGCAAATACTGCCTTGAATAAAGCCACCTCCTCAGGTGAATAACATGCACCAGCTAATTGATCCCACAACTTAGCCAGTATTGAGCCTGTTATTGGCCATCGTGAGTCCTTTACTACCGTGGATTCTCTAGGCCAACCTTCCACAGCTCTTTCAACCTAAAAGCCTGTGGTAAGATCAAAACAACCCCTTGTTCTGGAGTGAAAGCCAGGGCGGCCAGCCTGCCCCTAATAGTAACAGGTGACAGACCTGCATGCCTGAAGTGTACTATTGAAACATAATACCAGATCAAACCTAATAGGCCAGTCTTCTACCTCCCCAATTTCCAATAAAATTGGTTAAATGCATTCAAAGCTATCTGCAAGGACTTGCATGTAGATGGGGCGATGGAATGTAGGATCACCCTGTGATTTTCTAGTCTCCAAGGCTTCATAGCAAAGCCGGTACCTCCATCAAGTGTGGCGACACCTTGGGAGCCAACTGCCAGAACCTGGAGAACTGAAAACGAGAAAGGGCTTCTGCCGCCAAAGGGTTAAGCACACCAGGAACATGCTGAGCATGAAATAACACATTAAATTTCAAACACTGCAAGACCATCATCCTTACCAAACACATAACTCTGGGGGACTTGGAAGACTGAGAATTTATCACCTGAATGACCACCTGGTTGTCACACCAAAAACCAGATGGTCATGTTAGCAATTGGCTTGCCCACAAGGGCACAGCCACTATAATAGGAAAAAGTTCCAAGAACGTCAAGTCCCTAGTCAGACCACATTCAATCCAAGCAGAAGGCCCGGCTCTGCAGCCCATTGGCCATTCCAATAAACACCAAAGCCATGGGCACCAGTAGCATCAGAGTGCACCTGAAAATCTGCCCTCAGCAGCATTTCAGATCTCCAAAATGAGGTCCTATTGAATTGCTCAAAGAAGGACTCCCAGACTTCAATTCCTCATGAATCCCCCTTGTGATCCTAATGTGATGGTGTGATGCAGACACCCCTGTAGTAGCCCTATAAAATCTTGGACAAAATGCTCATCCCGGAACTATTACCTTACAGGCAAAGTTTAATAATCCTGTAAGTGATTGAAATTCATGAAGTGTAGCTTTGTTTCCCAAGCATCACACTAACCTGCTGCCTCATAGCCACCAATTTGTCATTTGCTAATCAAGAAATACCAGCTACATTGTCTAACTCGATACCCAAAAATATAAGCCGTGTGTCGGGCCCTTTCGTTTTTTCTTCAGCTAAAGGAACTCCCAATTCCAACATTAATTCCTGAAAATCAGCTAAAGTGTCCCTGCATTGAGAGGAATTGGAATTTCCAGCAATCAAAAAGTCATCTAAATAGTGTGTTATAGCCCTATTACCTGACCGCTTTACTGCACACCAATGAGGAAAGGTGCTGAAAGTTTCGAAAGCTGAACAAGAAATCGAGCACCCTATTGGCATGGCTTTATAAAAATAATACTTTCCTTCAAACTGAAAACCCAGTAAATCAAAATCAACTGGGTGCACAGGGAGCAGTCTGAAGGCGGATTTATTTCACACTTTGCTAAAAGGGCTCCCTTGCCTAAGTTCCTAAACATCTTGACCGCTGAGTTGAACAATGCATACTTAACAGACATAGGCTCAGGATCTATGGTACCTGTGTAAGGTATGTGAAAACTGTGATCAAACTTGCAGGGCTGCCGCCTACACTTGCCTGTGTTAAAGTCCCAGCATATACCAAACTGCTTTCTCTCTCCCATGCTAGGCCTTGCATTCTGTCCTTCTGGCTGAGTAATCATGGGGACAAACCCATTGTCACATCTGCTCAAAGGGGAGGCCCCCATCATTACATGTGCTCATAATTCAGGCTGTACGTGTCTTCATGACAAGGAGCGATCTTGTGCAGCTCTCATTCTAAACTGCTCATTGTATTGCAGCCAGACTGCACCCCTAGCATTATGATGGCTGTTGGTGTAACCCTTTATCATGATTTCCTGGTATTTAGAAAAGTCAGGAGACATAAAGGGCTCTTTTTCGTCTATAAATCCCCTGTAAATAGTAAAACACATAATGCAATTCAAAAAATTACGCTCCAGCTTGGGGCGTTTGAGCGCCTGAAATTCTTTGGGAAGTCTGAAGACAATCCCATCTTTTACCGTGATCCTTGATACAGGATTCCTGAAAGTAAGTGAAAATAAATCTATATATTTCCCCTTCCATATCCTTTCTTTAGTGGAAAGAGGAAGGCGTGAGCCAAGGGGAGTAGACATTCTAGCATAGGGAATGGAATCAGAATGCACAATTACTCCTAATAATAATAATAATAATAATAATAATAATAAAGTTTTTATTTTTAACCTGCCCATCTGCTCAGCAATCGGGGCAGCGTACAACCTTATAAAAACAATAAGCAATTAAAACATTCCCAAATCCCACACCCTAACCCTCTCGTACCTTAAAACTTACATTAAGCCAAGAAAAAAATAAAATGAATTTACACATAAATACAAATAAAATGATGTTTTGGGCAGTATACAAACAGTGGCAGATTGGGGGGCAGGTAGCAAACCTCCACCATTTCCGAGACGTTATTCCAGGAAGGCCTGCCGGAAGAGATCCATCTTTATTGCTTTCTTAAAGGCAGCAAGAGTGGTAATAAGACAGATCTCGTTCAGCAGGCCATTCCAAAGTCTGGGAGTGGTCACAGAGAAAGCCCTCTGGGAGGTCTGCGAGAGCCTGGTCTTCATGGGCTGCAACAGGTGCCTCCCAGAGGACCTAAGGGCACATAGAGGGTCATACGGGAAGAGGCGGTCCCTGAGATAAGCTGGACCCAAGCCATGTAGGGCTTTAAAGGTTAAAACCAACACCTTGTACTGTGCCCGGAAATTAATCAGCAGCCAGTTGAGGTATTTAAGCACCAGTGTTATGTGCTCCCTCCTAGATGTTCCAGTAATTAACCTGGCTGCCATATTTTTGTACCAGTTGCAGTTTCCGGGTTAGTACAGGAGCACCCAAAGGAGATGCTGCAGGGGTGTCGCTAGCCAAAGCGATTCTCTGACCAACCTGTACCCTGGTGTCAGGAATCTGTGTAAGCGCAGGTGCCAGCACAGGTGCTCCCAAAGCTGCCGGGATGGGGCTTTCCAGACCCACACCCTGGCTAGCCTGGCTATCTCGAGCCCATACCGAGGTGGGCCAATTTGCCAGTGAAGGATTTGTAGGAGACAAAACTGAAACTTAAACTTGCTGGGAAGCATCACCAGCCAAATGCTCATGTCCCCCGCAGTGTGGCCCCACAACAGCTCGGGTGTCAGGCAGAGAAGAAGCAGCAACTGCCTGATCTCTCCTCTGTGCATCACAGGTTTGCTCCACTGCATCAGCACCTGAAAGAACCCCTCCTTGCAAGAGGTTATAAGATCTGCCACCGTGGGCTGCTCAGAAACAGGGGCAGCTGCACCCTGAATCTCCACACCTGGAACCTTCAGAATGCACAGGCATTCCTGATGACACAGGAGCACTCAAAGAAGACACCACAGAGGTGTTGCTAGCCAAAGCAGTTGGCTGACCATCCTGCACCCTATGGTCAGGCACCTGTGAAACTGCAGGTATCTGCAAAGGTGCACCCAAAGCCACAGGGTTGGGGTGTTCCACACCCATACCCTGGCTAACCTGGCCACCTGGACTCCATACAGAGGTGACCCAGTTTGCATGTGAAGGGTTAGTAGGAGACAAACCTGAAACAGAAGCTTGCTGGGAAGCATCACCAGCCAACCACACCGGTCCCCCGAAGTGTGGCCCCGCAACAGCTCGGGTGTCAGGCAAAGACAAAGCAGCAACAGCTTGATCTCCTCTTTGTGCATCAGGAGTTTGCTCCATTGCACCAGCACCTGGAAGAACCACTCCTCGCAAGAGGTTATATAAATCTGCCATAGTAGGCTGAACAGAAACAGGGGCAGCCGCACCCTGAATCTCCACACCAGGGACCCTTTTTAGGAGTTCCCACACGTCGGCAATAGTAGGGTGCCCAGCCTCCACAGCCAAAACCACTGAAGGACCCGGTGTAGCATCCATCACCTGGCATCAGATGCAACAGGAGGGGGCAGCACTTCTGTGTCAGTGGTATCAGAAGTGCTGGGAATAGGGCTGGTGGCTGTAGCCTGTAGCCCTTTTTGGGCAAGCTGGTTACAGACCGCAACACAGGCCTGCACTGTCTTGCCCAGTTGTGCTAATTGAGCAGCAATCTCATCATCTCTGCTGGCAGACTGGGAAGGCCTCTTTGAAGCAGAGTGACCAGAGCCAGGCACAGCCGAAGCTGCTTGCCTCTTAGATTGGGCCTTACTGTGGGGCATCACTTCACCCAGTAAGTGTAACACGGGTTCTAAGCACAATCACCCACCTTGGATGATTACCACCAGGCCAAAGGCCACCCTTCCCCAAGTCTCAACAAGAGACACACTTAGCCAGGAAGCGTCGCTGGCAACAACCACAGGGGGGAAAGGTGTCCACCAAGGGTCCTATTAGGCACCCTGCACCACCAGGCCAAAAGGCCACCCTTCCCCAAGTCTCAACAAGAGACGCAGATAGCCAGGAAGTGTCACTGGCAATAACAAACCAGGGGGGAAGGTATCTACCAAGGATCCAAAGGAACTCAGCTCAAAGACAAGTATTGCCTTCAAACACACTCACCACTGGGGAGAGGTGTAAACCCCCACACACACCAGCAATGGGGTCTCGACCTTACCAGACCGGTGTTGCCAGGGCGCCGCTGGGCCTGAGTTCCAGTACCGGGTCCGTGCACCCAGTGAGAGAACGCCTTCCGCAGCACCCGCCTCGGATAAGCAGCCCTCCGAGTGTTGGAGATGCGGAGGCCGTTACAGGCCCATGGGGGCAGGCCCGAAGACCTCACTCGGCCTATCTGAATTGCTCAGGGAGACACAAATTGGAAACTCCCACAGTTAAAATTAATGAGCAAAATCAGCAAAAGCCAAATACCGCAAAAGCCAGGAGATTCGCTAGGCCAAAGACAAGCAAGCAGCCATAGCACAGAGCAGAGTGATGTGACTCGCTCAGTTCAAGCTCTAAAATGGCTGCTGCCACACAGCAGTGCAGAGCTATAAAGAACAAACTCTCATCACAAGTCTCGCGAGTTTACAGTCACCACGAGACTTCCCAGACAGAGGCAAGCAACTTGATTGAATGAAGCATGCAGGTGCTCTACTACCCCTGCGCACTTGACCAATCAGGCCTCTCTTGTCCTTATATGGCCAGCACAACAAGAAACCCCTCCCAATTCATCGGGGGGTGTCTTTCTATATGTGAAAAGAAAAAGGACAAAGCTGAGAGACAGTTTTAAAAGAAGCTTATTGAAAAAGGATAGGATAGCTTGGCAAAGCAGCTGAACTTGATGGTCTTGCATCTTTTACAAGGCAATTATTATTAGTAGAGGAAAAAGAATATTCAAACCCCCTAAAGCATAAGGGGTATGGTAATGGAGGGCACTGTCTCTTTGCCTCAGCACATACATTTCCAAATGTGCAGGGATAGTAAGAAGCCTCAATCCACCTTTATAATAAGCTTTGTGTGACCATTACTGTATTTGTCAAAGACTGATTAATATTCAGAGTTTGTGTTTAAATTTATTCATGCTGATTTGTGTGCATATTACAGATTCTCCTCCTGAAATCCATTCTGCTGAAAAATCTTCTCTTCATTCCAGTATAACCCCTGTTTTATTGGAAGTAGAAAGGCTGCTACCTTGGTCTGATTGATGATAAATCTACTGGGCAAAATTCACATACTGGGCTGCAGAGGTCCTAGAATAAAGTAATACATTACTTCCGTTCCCCCACCTCATTACAGAAAATTTGGTTCTAGAATCTAGATTTACATTCAGTTTTCCCTCCAAACATATTATTACTGGTCAGAGATTAAAGAAAGAGATGAGAAATTAATCTCATCTGTTGAGCACGAAAGACACAGGAGTTTTTAAAAAAGGTGTGCATTAGAAGTGTTCCTCTTTCTATCCCTTCTTCTACAATATTCTATTTTAGTTTGAAATAAAATGATGGGCGGGGGGGGGGGGAGGAGAGCATGCAGAACAATATGGAAAGATCACTAAGGAAATAAATTCACTATTTATAATTCTTCTTACATCAAGAATGAGCTTGTGATAACTAGAATAAAACAGTCTCTTCTTAAATGAATTGTCTAATGAATGACTGGACATATGCATTATCCAATGTAGGTTACATAGCATATAATATATTAAAATATATAAATGCCCATTGTTTGTTTTCAAAACCTCTTCAAATTGAGCATGCCAGGCTACTGTGAAGGTGGATGAAGGCTCTGTGTTTTGTTGTTGTTGTTAACTGCCATCAAGTCAATTTTGACTTACGGCTACCTTATGAGTGAGAGACCTCCAACTCACTGTATCCTCAACAACTCTGCACTCAGGGTTGTAGCTTCCTTGATTGAATCGGTCTGATTTGGAATTCAGTCTTCCTCTTTTTCTGTTGCCTTCTATCTTACCAAGCATTATTGTCTTTTCTAGTATGTCTTCTCATGATATCTGTTATATGTTTCCCTTCCCCATTCTTTGCTGGTAAAGGCTACATTTGTTCTCTCCTTGCAAAGTGACTCCACTTTGTTATCTCCTCTCTTTGGAAGCAAGTGAAACACAGAGATTAGTCAAAGTGTATGTTTCATTCCAGTCCTTCCTTTATACTCCCAATCAATGAGCACAGCCACTGATACTGGATGAGCTCATTTCTACCACCACTTCTCCTGCTTCTTGTCTGAAATGTATATTTTAATGTTGTAAGCTGCCCTGGTTGCGTTACGCAGAGGGGTGAGATAAAAAAAAAATATTATTATTATTCTTTCCTCTTACCATACACCACAAAGCTTCATTCAGAGTTTGAGCAAATTGATAAATATGGAGTTTAGCTGGAGGAACCTACAGGCCTGGAGCCCTTTAATATTACATAGTTATAATATTGTGCTTCCACTTTACCATGGCAAGATCCTATGGAATCCTGAGATTTGCATTTAGGGGGGTATTTAGAATACTCAGCTGAACCTTAGGTTTCCACAAGTTGTTGTCAAGGGTATTAAAGTGGAATCACTGTGCTTTAATTGTGCTAAAGACCCCTGAAATGTCTAGGTGGCCTGCACATAGGTCATGTGTTGCAGGTGCACTCCACTGTGTTTTGTGGTAAAAAACTTCAATTACCCACTCCAGAAATCATTAGTGTGTTACAGAATCTGGGTGGCATAGCAACTGCAGTGTCTAAAAATGCTTATATATAACAATCACAGAGTGTGCATGTAACATAAACTATTTTAAAGTAGAACCACATATTTGGACGCATATTCTGCACTGAAACAATAATGTGAATAACACATATAACTTTTTCATAGTGGCTTTTTAGCCACTGGACCATTGCCAAAACATTATGGATAAATAACCATGTAAAAGTTTTTTGTGGGTTTTTCAGGCTGTCTGGCCATGTTCTAGAAGAGTTTCTTTCTGACATTTCACCAGCATCTGTGGCTGGCATCTTCAGAGAATACTGGAATGGAAGAGAGTGGGTATATATAGAGAGAGAGTCTGTATATATAAACCATCCTGGGCATAAAATGCTGTTTGAAAACTCTGAAATTCTGGACCATGCCAACAACTATCAGATCAGAATGCACAGAGAAGCCATTAACATCCACAAACACTTAGACAACTTCAGTAGGAAAGAAGAAACCCTTAAAGTAAACAAAGTTTGGCTACCAGTCCTGCAAAATAGGAAAATCAGCACTCAGCAAATGCAAATGAAAAACCACCCAGGGTCAGAGGTGTTCTCAGCAGACAATGATCACCAATTAGCAGATACTAATCCTCATTTGCATATCCTCCCACCCTGAGGCCCTACCATCAACAACAGAACAATACACAATTTACATGGGACTCACACCTCTCTACCGAGGGTTGTACCGAGGGTAGAGAGGTGTGATTCTCTACTGAGGGTAGAGAGGTGTGATTCCTCTCTACAATACACAATTTACATGGGAATCACACCTCTCTACTGACATGAGGTGAGAACCCCCCTGGCCTTCACATGTCCAAGAAGGTGAGAAAACAGATCCTCCAGGGATATTATGTGGATGTTTTCACCCTGCTGAAACCCATAGGGGAGGAGGCTGAGGCCTTCACCTCCAACAAGAAGTCCAAAAAGGGGCTAGGGTCCAACAGGTGGAGTTCACGTTCATTAATTGGGTTGAATGTTTTAGGGTTTACACAGGTGTGGTTGCTATGTCCTACCCTGAGTGGGCTTGGCACCTGATCAGCCACATGGACAATGTGTGGAAAGCCAGGTCCGTTGGGGGAGAGTCTGTGACCATCACTTATGACACCGCCTTTCGCTAGCGGGCATCCCAGAGCAACACTGGCATGTGAGACCTCATTGACAATGACATTTGACTGGTCATGGTCAGCCCACATGCCAGGCCAAAATCTGACAGGCCTCTCAAGTGGATGGAAAAGAGGGACCCCCATAGGCTTGTGTATTGGGAGTTCAATGTGGCCAAATGTGCACGGGCTCAGTGCAAATTTGAGCACTGCTGTGAGCTATGCATGGGCCCGCATGCCAAGCTGGCATGTTCCTGACCATTGGGCTCACACCAGCTCTTTCAGGTGGGATGCCCCACCTCGGCAGCCTCCAGGAAAAAGTATGGAACCACCAGCTTTGATGTCAGAGGGTTAGGAGTTCAAAGTCATATGGCCACAGCTGCCCAGCCTTACTTTGGCCTCACCCCCACCCCATGCACTCTGAGGTCCTGATATGCAGCTACCCCTTCAAAGTGGTGGCCACTTTTGGGGCAGAGGGCTTTGCACAGGGCTTCAATATCCTGGCAACAGGCCCTCAAGTGGCTTCTGATGATCAAAACCTGAAGTCTGCTCAGGACATGCCTCAGGTCCTAAAGGCCAAGATCTTGAAGGAATGTGAGGCCGGCAAGTTGCTGGCCATTTCACCTCACCCCCATGCCCAACCTGAGAGAGTCCCCCCTTGGGGTGGTACCCAAAAAGGTCCCAGGCCTCATGCCACCACATGTCATATCCCCTGGGGTCATCAGTCAATGATGCTATCCCACCGGAGCTTTGCTCATTCTGCTATGCCTCTTTTGACCATGTGGTCAGATTGGTCCACTCTTATGGCTGGGGGGCTCTCTTGACAAAGTGTGATATCCAGTCAGCATTCCAGCTGCTCCCACTCCACTCCAATGCTTTCTCCTTGCTTCTTGGCTTCAAATTTGAGGGCTGATTTGAGGGCTGTCAGCAGTGTGGCTTTTGTCATTCAGCACCTTCCTAGAGTGGGAAGTCAAGGAGAGGGCCACCTCTTCTCTTGTCATCTACTACTTTGATGATTTCTTTCTCATTGGCAATACCAGTGAGGATGGTTGTGCCAAGTTGCTGTCCACATTCTAAGCTTTGGCTGCTGAACTTGGGGTCCCCTTGGTGGCCATCACAAGAGAGGGCCCAACCACATCATTAACTTACCTTGAAATCCAGTTGGATTCAGTGACCGGGGTATCGTGCCTACCAGAGAACAAACTGTTATCCCTTATTTCCATGATCAGAGCCACCAGCCTGGCTTAGAAGGCCACCCTCAGGGACATCCAGGACGTCATAGGCCACCTCACTTTTGCCTGCCGGGTTGTCTCTCTGGGCAGGGATTTCTGCATAGGCTGGCTGGAATCATGGTGGGGGTTAGGCTGGCTGGAATCATGGTGGGTGTCAGGGAGGCCCACCACCACATCCGCCTTACAAAGGGAATCAAACAGGATCTCACTTTGTGGAACAAGTTCCTCAGTGAATAAAATGAGGTCTCCCTGTGGCAGCATCCATGGGACTTGCAACAGGGCCTACAGATACACTCAGATGCAGATGCCTCTATGAGCTTTGGTGCCTTCTTCCAGGGCCACTGGTGTGAGCAGCACTGGCCAGCTCAGTGGGCACAGAGTGGATCTTCTGAGACCTCACTTTCCTTGAGCTTTTCTCCATAGTGGTAGCAGTCCATATTTGTTGAATTCATCAACAAGAGGATGTGTTTCTGGTGTGACAACTGGTCTCTGGTTAAGATCATCAACTGCCAAAGCTCCAAGTCTGAGAGGGTTATGCAGCTCATTTGTGCATCTCTACCTCTGCAAGAACATCACCTTCAGGGCCCGCTTTGTTCCTAGCCTAGAAAATAACATTGCAGACTCTCCGTCTCATTTTCAGGAAGCCAGGTTCTGAAAGCTGGTGCCGGGAGCAGACCACTCAACCACGCCCTTACCGGAGGAACTGTGGGAGGTTGGCAATCTGTTGTGATGCAGGGTGTCCTGGCTTCAGTGGTTCTTGCCACTTTCAGAGCCTACTAAAGACCTGTCTTCAAACTATCCACCTTTTTTGGTGTGACCATCCTTCAGACCAGTTGGTCATTGGGATCCCACACAATTTTACAATTTATGGTTTGGTTGAGAGGCTGGGATTGTGCTACAGACCATTGCAGTCCACCTGGCTGGGATATTATTTTTCTCCAAAGTGGGTTTTTTCCCAGATCCATGTCCATCTTTCCTGGTCAGGTGGGCATTGGAGGGTTGGAGGAGGATGCAAGCAGGCGGGAGGGATGGCAAGAGGCCTGTTTGTTTCAAATTACTCACTAGGTTCTCCATATGGCTTGGCAAAGTCTGCAATACAGAGGCAGAGGCCAACCTGTTCAGAGATGCTTTTGTCATGGCTTTTTTTGGGGCATTGCATATGGGCGAACTTGTTCCTTCATCCAAAAAGGACAGTTCCAACTGTGCACTTCAAGAGGGAGATTTATCTTTTGGGGGAAACACTGTCTGTTTAGTTTGTTGCAGGTCAAAGGCCAACCAGCATGGCAGGGGATCCTCCATTGTGCTGAGAAGGCCCTGGGGCTCCCACCTGTTCCCAGTGTGAACATTATGCAGATACATGGCATCCTGCCCTCAGGAGAAATGCCCCCTATTCACCCATGATTATGGCTCTCCACTAAAATGTTTCCAGGTGGTGTCAGTGCTTTGTAAGGCATTGCAGCATGAGGGGCTGACACCGGAAAACTTTGGGGATCACTCGTTTCACATTGGGGCAGCTACCACAGCAGCGGGTTATGGATTGCTGGCGGACAGTATAAAAAGACTGAGCAGGTGTAAATCAAGGCTTCATGTGGTGAAGTGGCGAATGTTATCTTAGCAAAAAATCTCTGTTTGGACATCTTTGATGCATGATGGACTGTCTTCAGAATCCAAAGACCTCCTAGCTCAATATTTGATTGGTGAAATGTGAGGATAGGAAGAAGAGGGTTGAATCAGTTTGTTTTTGTTGGTGGTACTTTTGCTGTTGTTGCTATTGTTTACTTTGGTTTTTTCTTTTCCATCTCACTGAAACTAATGGGAGGATTTAATTAAGCCAGCTGCATAGCTAACATCATAACAAGCTCTGATTGGATAAATATTGATGGAAACAAGGGGGTATGGCAGGGATGCAAATCTTTGCTTATTTCATTGCCACTTGCAAGGAACAAAACATTCAAAAGTATATTCCCTCTTGTTGGAGAATATTGAGGGGATTTGTGCATTTTTCAATTATTTTATTATTACTCTCTTTTCAAGACTTTTTCACACAAAAAATGTTTTGTTTGCTTATTTTGCTTTTTCGCCAAAACCTACCCCCCCCCCCAAAAAAAAAAAACAAAACCAGAAATGAAAGGCCACTTATCCTTTTGTTGCCATTGAAAGATGAAAATCATATTTTTGTCCTTTAGGGTTTTTTGGCATGGTGTCTTATCACATTCTATGAAAATCTTCATAGCAGATGAAGATTTCCAACTATTTTCTAGACCTCTAGAACAGAATCCTACAAATGTGTGACATTCATTCTGCCCCTCTGCAGGACACCAGCTACAGCAGCAAAATGTTCCTCCACTTTAACATAGAGGAATCCACTCATGTTAGGGAATTCCCATCACTTGGCACCCTCAAATGTTCTTCCTGGAACAGCTGACATATGGTTTATGGTATTTTTCATAGATTAGAAAAGATCTTATTGAGTGCTATTAGTACAATAGATTATTACCATGAAAATATGTTTAGTAGGACTTAGGGCCGATGCAGACCAGCCTAAAGGGCAGGCCTGGGGGTGGAGTTGGAGCAGGGCAACTACATGCTGGCCACTCCAACTCCACCCTGACTCCGCCCTGATGCAGCGTGCCTGTCCACACAGTGCATGGCATCAGACCACCCTCTTGGCACAGTGTCCACACACGCTGCACTAAAAGGGTGCAAAAGACCCATGGTGGCAGCTCTAAGGCCAGCCTTTTGCCACCCCCAAAAGGAGGGTCATTTTGCCATTCTTTTAGGGGCAGGAAAAAGGATTGGAGCTGTGGTGTCTGCTTGCCATGGCCCTGATCCGCCACTCCCAGGGGCATTCCAGAGCCGCCCCAAACAGACTGTCTGCATTGGCCCTTAGTGAGTTAACACTCAGCTGATCTAATTTTTCTTAACTCTATTTTTATTAGTATTTAAAATAGGACACATCAATGACACAAATTGATTATGTCTCACAAATTACACAGATTGTTCATCAGGATATGAATTTTGTTGTATGGGGTTTTGACTGATGTAAGCCACTTAGATTGTCTTCATTTAAGTGGGGTATAAATAAATTTTATTATTATTATTATTCCCACAAACCAGTGCTTCATACAAACAACATTCACCCAGCTTCTGATATTGATTGATTATAAGCAACATAAAATTATTTGAGACTTCCTTTCCTTGAAGGTTTGGCACACATTAATTTTGTCTGGCCTTCACCTCCTTTTCATTTACTTTTCCTCTGCTTCTAAATACATTTTCTTATACATATTATTTAGTCCTATTAAGCCTTATTCAAATAATGTTTTGCATCATCTTCTGTTGGATAGTAATTTTCCATTTTCAGATATGAATATAACCTTAGTTATAATAATTTCATCCACCTAAAAACACACACTAAATTCAATCATAATCACAGGGTTTTCATATAATACAAACAGTCCATCTTATAATACAAATAGTACAATCACTTAATATCTCTAGATGCACCTCTAATTTAATTATCAGAAAATCCTATTGTATATTTCCATATGTCATAGTTAAGTAGTCTATAAGTGGTGTCCATTCTTCAACAAGGCCTGAAATTCTTCCTTGTTTCAATAGAAACATCAGTTTGTCAACTTCAAGCTTGTTCAGCTTGAACAACCAATCATTTCATGAAATAGTATCATTCTTTTTCTACATTTGTGCAAACATTATTCTTGCCAAAAGTTTGTCCAGTATGATAATACCTCCTGTAAAACATCTTATACCAATTCTCTTTCAAATTATAATTCAATGTAAATGTTTTGCACATTGTCCATGCTTTTCCCCAATCATCCAATGTTATTGAATGGCTGATGATTTGTGCCCATTTAACCATATTGTATTTAACAACTTCTGATCTGATTTTATATTTGAAACTACCACAGTTGAATTAATTGAACCAGAATGTGACAGCTGAACTCCAATATTCCATGTTTAAAATTTAGAATTGTAGTGTAAACCCTTTAAATACTCAAAAATGCTATAAAATATAATGTGTGGGTAACAGTAATAGTACTAGTTTGAAAATCCTGATAATCCTAAAAAAAGCATTCATAATCTATCCACTGCTTTCATTGTGCATTGGGCCCTGTTTATTTATTAGAAGTCGTCTAATCTATGTTTGGGATTAATTGTGTTTATAATGTGTAGATTCTGCTTTCTGTTTTGAAAGATCAAATAGAAAACCTTTTTTTGTTCCTGTTCTATGTAACTACTGTTCAGCAATATCCCCTCAAGCTTCAAAACCCCAATTACTTTCTGTGTTGGATCTAAATTGTTTGCATTTCTCATCTTAAACAGCAGGCTGGTAGCACTAGTCATTCAATTCCTTTTCAGTTCCATAATGCTTAATTGGAGCATGTGACAATTGTATTGCTCACTTGAAGTCATATGGTATGTTGCATTATCAGATAACTTTTTTCCTTCTTTAGAATGAAAAATAAATCCGCCTTCACTTTTTGTTGTAAACTGAGTTGAGCTTTTTAGCCATGATGTGTCAAAAGGACAAAAAGGATCCTAACTCAGGCACACTTGTATTGATTTTCTTTCTCCATTCATTAACTTTTCTTTCTTTCTTTCTTTCTTTCTTTCTTAATATCTTTTTCATTTCTCAGTTTGGGGCTCTTAACATGTTTGCTCAGTGTCTAGTCCCACAAGGGCCCACGACAGTCGTGCTCCTACAACTGACAGGAGTGGCTTCCATTTCTCCCTTCTGCTCAAGTGGTGAAACACTACAAAATGCCTGTCATCAAATATGACAGCTTATGTGCATGGAAGGAAATGATTGTTGGACTATAGATGGGATATACAGTCAAAGTAGAAACGTAGAGATGTGTGTGTGTGAAAATTTCTTATGGGAACAGTGTCTAATGAAAAACAAAGAGGACTCAGCTAGCAGGTGGTCTGAAGCCAAGACAAGTTCACACAGTACAGAATAATAAAAACAATTTGAGCTTGAGAACATGATATTAAAAGATAAACATATGAGCTCATTAGTTCTCATGGCAACCAGGTCACATGGGGAATGACACACAGGTAGAGGCTGGGTTACAGCAGATCATCCAATCATCATAAAGGTTAACACCCAAAAGGTGGAGTATGGGAAGAGCCAAGAGTTTCTTTTGTTCACCTTTGTTATATACATGAGAAAAAGACCCAAAAAGTTGAAGCTATTACACTATACTGAAAGTAAATTACTAAGAAAAAAGTTTCTAAAAGAAAATAGATCAAACAATATTGAAACTCCCCAAATGAAAGAAATAGCTAAGATACAAGAAGAAAATACAGAAGAGCCCAAATTAATAAAGAAAATTGGAGTACATACACACTCAACTCAGTCAAGAACAATAGAAACACAAAGAGAACAGTCAATCTCTCAAGATCCCTGGAACCTTCTCTCGTTAAAAAGGAAAGCCTCTACTGTGAAGAGCACTAACGCTGCTAACAATGGAAAATGGAACTTAAAATTAAACCATCAAAAACTGGTCCTGATTAACTTCCCTAAGCCTAAGGGTCTCATATCACAGTTTAAACAAAAGCACCACCTACTAACCATATTAAACTTAATAAAACCCTACAAGTTCTTTATAAAGGATATAAAGCAAGTTGAATATATTTTTTACAGCTATACCCACGGGCATGAAGTGATTACCTTTTCCGAAAAGGACACAATCAACATAAATTTGGCTTTCAAGAGCACCCTAGCAAAATATGGAATTTTAGTCTCTAGATTCTTTGAGAATCAAGCTCCCCCACAGGAATTATTTCCCACATGTAAAGTAATTCAGAGCAAAGATGACCAACAAAATTTAATAGCTCTCAAAACACCTAAACACTCACACTTGGACGAAATAAAGAGTTCTTATTCAATCAAATCACTTTCTCCCAAGAATACTCTGTTTGACAGAGAAGAAAACAAACTAATAATTTCTTTTTGTGCTCTCCCCACGGAGGCACAATTTGAAATAATTTCGAGACTAGATCTTTTGAAATCCCACTTAATGCCTTTGCAGACTGCCAGAAATAGTGAACATTAAATTGAGGCACTGCCCTGGCTCAGTGCTAGGGAATCATGGGAACTGTAATTTATTGTGGCACCAGAGCTCTCTGACAGAGAAGGCTCAATGTCCTAGAAAAAAATACAATTCCCATGACTCCCTAGCACTGAGCCAGGGCAGTGCCTCAATTTAATGTGCACTATTTCTGGCAGTCTGCAAAGGCCCTGGGTTGTGCTCTGATAAAAACACAACTATATTTGCTATATGTTCTTTTGAACTGTAACTGTAACTATTCTATTGCTAATGCTGTAATTCTACAACAACAAGATGTGATCCTATGATCTTTTTCAATCAGCAAGATGGATTGTATATTTTTCTTTTCTGTTTTCTTTATGGAACAATAAATCTTTAATTTGGATTTACAAATGTGTTTTCATGGAGATAGCATTTCCAGGATGACTGGTGAAGTAAGCTGGTTCCTGAACTCTGCTGCATTTCAATCACATCACACCAAAATTCCACAAGTGGTTACGGGCTCCAGCTGCGTCTTTGGCTGTGCCACGCCTGATAAAAGCAGAGTAATGTGCCAGTGAAAGGCAAAACAAAAAGCTTCTGGAAATCATCAGCTGTAAGTAAGCATCTGCACTTCTGCATGTTAAGAGCTATCTGGCCATTTGGTGAAATGTAAACGCTTTTTAAGGACTGAGTTCTGGCCTGAACATTTTCAAAACAGTGGGAACAGGAGGCTGGGAAGCTTAAAAGCTGCATAAAGACTCTTTTGGTGTCATTTGGGTCAAAATGGAGACTGTTAAATTTGCAAAACTAACGGACTCAAACTACAGCTCCTGGTGCTTATATGGAGAGTCTCTTTTGGTCAGGGAACAGCTGTGAGCAGTAATCCAAGATGGGCTTCCACGGGCACCCACTCCAGCAGATGTGGAAAGAAACAACTGTGCACATGCTTCTATTCTCCTAACTCTCACAGAAGGAAAATTAAACTATGTGAAAGAGAAAACTTTGGCCAAGGACATTTGGGATTCTCTGAGAGACATACACCAACCAGGCTCAGCTTTAGCCAAAATGATGTGGTGTAAAATTTGTTTAATTCTTTTTAAACGGTGGGGGGGCTGTGGGATTTGGGTGGTATTTTAATATTGTATGATGTTTTTAAATTGTTGTGAGCTGCCTCTATTGTGTGACAGAGGGGCAGGATATAAATAAAATTTATTATTATTATTATTATTATTATTATTAGGCCAGAAAATGGAGAAAGGTCAATCTCCAGAAAAGCATCTGGAAGTGATGCAGGACTTGTTTAATCAGATGCAAATTCCCCGAGAGCAAAAAGCATATATTTTGCTTGGGTCTCTTTCATGAGATTTTGATAACATATTGCATGGGCTTCAAGGAGTACCTGAGGCACAAATTACCATGGAGTTGGTAGCCTCTAGAGTGCTTGAAGAAAGCCAGCACTGCAGATTCAAGGCAGGACTTCACAGACAGCTGCCAGCAGGTTCAAAGTCCTCAAATGCTTTGGAGGGAGCATCCAGAGAGATGCAAGCAGAGAGGGCAGCTGTATCCAAGGAAAATATATGTTTCTACTGCAAGAAAGCAGGTCATCTGAAATGGGACTGCAGGAAATTTGCAGCAGACAAAAAGAAGAAAAACCAACAAGAGCAACCAAGGGACTTTGGGACTAAGAAAAGCACTGCAGCTGTTACAAAGGGCTGTGACAGTGTGACTCAGCAGATGGTGAGCCAAGTCTGGATTTTGGATTCTGGTGCCACTGCACATATGATAAACACTCCTGATCTACTCAGAAGTAAGAAACCCTCCACAATAACTTCTGTTGCTTTGGCTGATGGAGCAGCAAGATAAATCAAGCAGAAGGGGACTGTTTTCATTCCTGGGTTTGGTAAAAACTTTGATAATGTTTTGTGTGTGTCTAAATTACAAAACTGTTTAGTTAGTGTGTCTGCTTTGACCACTGAGAGGTATGCACTGCAGTTTGTGGGGGAGGATTGTCTGATCACCAAGGATGGTGATGTAAGAGCTGTAAAGAAAGACAGAATGTATTACATGCTAGTTAAGGCAGAATGTGTGATTGTTAACAATGTGCCTTTGCATTCAGAATATGTTCATTATTTTCACAGAGTGATGGGTCATATTAGTTTCAATAGTCTTGGAAAATGGGGGGAAGTGTGTCCAGATTTCAATATGTCTGCCTGTTCAAATCACTTGGAGTGCTCAGTTTGCAGCAGGATAAAGTTGAAGGCTTTTCCTGTCTCAAAATGAGCAAGCACATAGCAAAAAGACCTTGTGAGGTTCTTCATGCGGACCTTGCAGGGCCGTTGTGCAAGTCGTTAGGCAGCAACAAATGTTTCATGGTAATTGTGGATTGTTTTACCAGGTTTTCTTATGTGATGCTTCTGAAGGAAAAGAGTGAAGCAGCAGAAAGGTTCAAAGACAGGGTTAACATGATTGAAAGAGAGTTTGAATACAAAGTGGGGTCTTTGATCACAGACCGGGGAAGTAAATTCTTATTTCACAGTTTGAGAAACTGGATGAGAAAGAAGGGAATTTGGCACAAAACTAACAATCCTGGAGTTCCTCAAAAGGATGGATTGGCAGAGAGAAGAATAGGTGTCCTAAAGCAGATGAAAGTTTGCATGATGCTAGATGCAGAAGCACTTGAAAAATTGTGGGGTGAGGCAATTCTTACAGCATTTTTTTTAGCAAATTGAACTTGGAATTCAGCTGTAAAGAACATCCTTTTTCAATTGCTTTATGGGAGAGCACCTAATCTGAAATACCTTAGATTGTTTGGGCAGTATGCAAATGTGTATGTGCCAGCAGCTTTCAGAAAGAAAAATCAGCCCAAGTGGCAGAGGTTGATGTTTGTGGGATATTCTGGGAATAGCTACAAGTTTCATCTTGGTGGTGGAGAAATCTTGCTATCCAGAAGTGCCAACTTTGAAAAGCATTCAGGTTGGGACAGATTGCATTCCAACAAAGAAGCTTTTCTTAAGTTGGGGCAGTTGGAAACAAGTATCAGAAATGGAGTGGTGGTGAAACAGGAGCCAACATACTCAGACAGTGAGGCTAGCACATCAGATCAGTCAACACAAACATGACCAGCTACATCTAGGATGTCTGAGACAAAGAGAAACAGGGATAGGGTACATCCCACAAGTTCTGACACTGAAGATGGGGGAGGTAGGACAAAAACATTCATCCTTCGGTGGACTCAAAGATTTAGAAAGGCTCCAGATCATTTTGTTGTACAGGAAGCTAGAGTCTGTACAGTTGTGGCTGATGAGCCTGAGAGTTACAAAGATTTGCAGAGTTTTTCTGATGAGGAAAGGGAGAAATTTTGTTGTCTGCTATGGAGCAGGAGTACATGTCATTGGTAGACAAAGAGGTATTTGAAATCGTTGAAGGACCTAGGAATCACAAGGTGATTGGTTGCAAATGGGTTTACAAGAGAAAGGAGACACCAGATGGTAGCCAGAGGTACAAGGCTAGGTTGGTGACAAAAGGTTTTGATCAGCAGAGGTTTGAGAATTTTGACAAGACATTTTCTCCAATAGCTAAGCCTGAGAGCCTGAGATTAGTTTTGGCTTTAGCAGCAAGAAGGGGTCAGTTAATGCAACATTTTGATTTTGAGACTGCATACTTGAATACTTGTCTTGAGGAAGTTGTGTTCAGGGAACAACCTTTAGGTTTTGAACAGGACAGTGACAGAAAGGTGTACAAATTGAAAAGGGCTTTTTATGGATTAAAGCAGAGTGCTAGAAATTGGAAACTTTGTATTCATGAAGAGCTTGTAAAGCTTGGTTACAAACACAGCATTGTTGATGTGTGTGTTTATACAAAGGGTAATGTTACATTGGTTATTTATGTTGATGACTTGTGCATTGCGGTAGGAAATTCAGACAGTGAAGAAGGAACTGTCAAGGAATTTTGTTATCGAGGATTTAGGGCCTCTCAGATCCTACCTTGGGATTGAAGTGCAATGGACTGAGGATGGCAGTTGTTTGTTGAGTCAGCAAAAGAAGATTGAAAGGCTGATTGAAAAATGTGGATTGCAAAGTGCAAAAATAGTGAAAAGTCCTATGTCAGTTGGATTTGTCAATGGTGAAACAAACAAGTGAGTTTGAAAATCCAGAATTGTTTAGAAGCATTGTTGGAAACTTGATATTTATAGCAAACAACACTAGGCCAGATATTGTGTTTGCAGTTGCCGTGCATAGCAGAAAAACAAATTGTCTGAAGGTTGAGGATTGAACAGCAGTCAAACATTTGTTGAGGTACCTGAAAGGTAGCATAGACAGAAAACCGGTGATACAGAACAGCCAGGTTGGGCTGGAATGCTTTGTAGATAGTTCATTTGCTTCAGAATTGCATGACAGAAAGTCAGTCACAGAATTGTTGATCAAGTTTGGAGAAACTGCAGTAGTTTGGCGTAGTAGAAGACAGAGCTATGTAGCACATAGTACAAGTGAAGCAGAGTTTGCAGCATTGTCAAAGATAGCCAATGAGATTCAATGGATTAAACAATTACTTCAGGATTTGAATCAGAGTTGTTCTGAGCCTGTATTGATTCATGAAGATTCACAATCATCCATTACCATGTCAGAGGCAGAAAATTTAAAGTGCAGGACAAAGTACATTAGAGTAAGGTACCAGAATGTCAGAGAATTGGTACAGAAAGGAGTTGTGTATGTACAGTATATAGAAACAAAACACAGTTTGGCAAACATATTAACAAAGCCATTGGGAATAGAAAGACATGAATAGATGCCACTGAGCTAAGAAAGTTTTAAAACTGTAATTAACATGCCTCAAACATCTATACATTTTGGAGGGGAATGTTGGAATATAGATGGGATATACAGTCAAAGTAGAAATGTAGAGATGTGTGTGTATGAACATTTCTTATGGGAACAGTGTCTAACAAAAAACAAAGAGGACTTGGCTAGCAGGTGGTTTGAAGCCAAAACAAGTTCACACAGTACAGAATAATAAAAACACTTTGAGCCTGAGAACATGATATTAAAAGATAAACATATTAGCTCATTAGTTCTCATGACAACCAGGTCACATGGGGAATGACATACAGCTAAAGGCTGGGTTACAGCAGATCATCCAATCATCATAAAGGTTAACACCCAGAAGGTGGTGTATGGGAAGGGCCAAGAGTTTCCTTTGTTCACCTTTGTTATATACTTGCTATGTTCTTTTGAACTGTAACTGTAACTATTCTATTGCTAATGTTGTAATTCTACAACAACATCTACAAGATGTGATCCTATGGTCATTTGCCATCAGCAAGATGGGTTGTATATTTTTCTTTTCTGTTTTCTTTATGGAACAATAAAGCTTTAATCTGGATTTATAAATGTGTCTTCATGGAGATAACATTTCCAGTATGGTTGGTGAAGGAAGCTGGTTCCTGAATTCTGCTGCATTTCAATCACATCACACGAAAATTCCACAATGAGACAGCCACAAATCTTCTTGTGAGGTGATTGACTCAGTGGCATTATTGTAATAGGCCTAAGAACTAGTCACTTACCTCTCTGGCCAGTTAAAGCAGCAAAGCCTTTTTTTGCATGAGTACGAGAGTAAGACATCTGAATACCTTCCCTTTTGATTTCTAATCGGGCATCTCCAGCAGTGAAGAAAGTGTAATTGGCCCATTTGGCTCCTGCCTAATTTTAAAAGCTGAAGTAAGCTCATTTTCAAGTGCAATGGGAGTGGGGATTGGCAATTGGAGTGACACAGTAGTGCCCAAATGACAGTAGGTGCTAGGGTAAGAAAAGTTGATTGACAATTACACATGCAAAGATTTCCCATGTGTTTTATTTTGACATCTGTTTTCACATGTTTATAAAATTGACTGTTGGGTTTGTTTCAGCCAGTGGGGTTATTTTAGATAATAGATTTTATAAAATTCACAGCATCACTGAAAACTTCTGGTACAAAATGAATGCTATCTTGGGAAAGTGAGGGGGATTATCAGAAGTGATTTTAGAGAAGGAAATTTTGTTTGTGAAATCAGAAGGTTAAGAGAGGCTCTCCCAGCTGGGTACTCTGTCAGTGAGCAGGTGAGGGGAAGTGGGCATTGGGGCGGAGTGGCTCTAGTCCATAAGAACAACCTGATCTTGACCAGGATACCTGTCCGGAACACAGTTCACTTCGAGTGTATGTACCTAAGCCTGAAGACCAGGGATAGTTTGGGGATTTTGCTAGTCTACCGACCACCCCATTGTCTAGCAGACTCCCTGACTGAGCTGACACAGCTGGTCTCAGAGCTCTTGTTGGAGTCTCCCAGACTTTTAGTTTTGGGAGACTTCAACATTCCGCTCGAGACCAGTTTAACAAGTGCGGCTCGGGAGTTCATGGATACCAATGCAAACATGGGCCTATCCCAATTGGTTGACGGGCCCACACATTGTGCAGGTCATACACTCGATGCGGTCTTCAGTACGGAAGAGGAATATCTGTGGGCGGAGGTTGCAAGTACCTCCATATTGTCATGGATGGACCATTTCCTGGTTAAGATGGAACTGAGAGCCAATTTCCACTGGGGGTGGTGGACCCATTAGGATGGTCCACCCTCAAAGGCTAATGGAGCCAATTGGATTCCAGAAAGCCTTAGAGGGGTTAATGGTTGGGAATGCCGGTGATCCTGTCAAGGCTCTGTTTAACACTTGGAATAGCGATCTCACCAGGGCTATCGACACGATCGCTCCCAAGCGTCCTTGCCATCCCGCTTCAAACCATAGGCCATGGTATACACATGAGCTTAGGAGGATGAAGTGGTTTGGACAATGACTAGAGCGCAGGTGGCCAAAGACTCGACTCTTATCTGACAGAACTCATCATAGGAACTTTCTTTGTTCCTATTGGGAGGCAATGCGTGCAGCAAAGAGAGCCTTCTCCTCTGCACATATTGCATCTGCAGAGTCTCATCCAGCAGAGCTGTTTAGGGTGGTGAGGGAGATGACGCAGGTGTCCCCAGCGCCGAATCCCTTACTTAACCTGACAATGGCCTGCTGTGACGCGTTTAACTTCTTTGCAGATAAAATCTCTCAGATAAGAGCCAACTTAGATGCCACTATTGTAATAGAGTCATCAGGCGAGGTGTCCAGTGACTCCGCCGATGTAGTTATACTTACTCAGCTCCAATCTGTGCGTACCAAGGATGTGGACAAGCTGCTTGGTAAGGTGAGGAAGACAACTTGCCCTCTCGACCCTTGCCCATAATGGCTGGCCGTCCGGGGGGGGATGCATTCAGGAGATTCCTCACGGATATCATCAATGCATCCTTTAGGGAAGGACATGTTCCATCTTGTCTGAAGGAAGCAGCTGCTAGGCCGCTTCTGAAAAAACCTTCCCTAGACCCCCTGGATATGAGAAACTATAGGCCTGTGTCACTGCTGTCATTCTTGAGCAAGGTGATCGAGAGGGCGGTTGCTCTTCAGCTCCAAGCTGTCTTGGATGAAACTGATTATCTAGACCCATTTCAAACCGGCTTCAGGACATGCTTTGGGGTTGAGACTGCCATGGTTGCCTTGACCGACGATCTGCGTCTGAGCATCAACAGGGGTAGTGTGACCCTGTTGGTGCTCCTAGACCTCTCAGCGGCTTTCGATACAATAGATCACGGCATCCTCTTGGACCGCCTGAAGGGGCTGGATATCAGGGGCACTGCTTTGCAGTGGTTCCGGTCCTTTCTCTCGGGTAGGTCCCAGAGGGTGCTGCTCGGGGACTGTAGCTCCTGCAAGAGGGACCTCACTTGTGGGGTCCCTCAGGGGACTATTTTGTCCCCGATGTTATTTAACATCTATATGAAGCCGCTGGGTGAGATCATACGGAGTTATTGTTCAGGGTGTTATCAGAATGCTGACGACACCCAAATCTATTTCTCCATGTCTCGTTCATCGGCCTCAAATTCCAATGGCATCTCTTCTCTCAATGAATGTCTTCAAGCAGTAATGGGCTGCATGAGGAAAAACAAATTGAAACTGAATCCAGACAAGACGGAGGTGTTCATGGTAGCAGCCCCGAAACCAAGAATTGGGTTGCAACCTCCAGTCCTGGATGGGGTCACACTCTCCTCCAGGGACTGTGTTCGCAGTCTGGGGGTGCTCCTTGACTCGTCGCTCCTGATGACAAATCAGGTAAATGCGACGTTGAGGAGCGCCTGCTATCAGCTTCGGCTGATACGCCAGCTGCGCCCTTTTCTCGAAGTAATGGATCTTGAGACTGTTTTGCACACACTGGTAACCTCACGCCTTGACTTCTGTAATGTGCTCTACATGGGGCTACCCTTGTGCTTGGTTCAGAAATTACAGCTGGTACAAAATATGGCAGCCAGGCTTGTCTCGGGAACATCTAGGAGGGACCACATTACCCCATTTTGAGGTCCCTCCACTGGCTGCCTATCAGCTTCCGGACCCAGTACAAGGTGTTGGTTATCACCTTTATAGCCCTTAATGGCTTGAGTCCAAGCTATCTCAGGGACCGCCTTCTCCCATACAATTCTCCCCACGCTCTCTGGTCCTCCAGGAGTAATTTGCTGCAGCCTCAAAAATCGAGGCTTGCGGCTACCTCCCAGAGGATTTTTTTCAGTTCCCGCCCCCAGATTCTGGAATGACCTGCCAGATGAGATCCATCAGTTAACATCGTTAGACAGCTTTAAAAGGGCTGTCAAGACAGATCTCTTCCGGCAGGCCTTTCCAGTTTAATTATCCCGGCCTCGGGTACTCCCACCCCAGTGATCCTTGCGTGGCCCCATCTAAGGATGGTTGAGGATTATTGCCGTGGGTTTATATTGTTGGTTGTTAATTGTTTTATTGATGAACTGTTGGTTTTAACTCTTATAGATTTAATGCTGTTTTAAGGGGGGGAGGGGTCTTTGGGTTTGGGTATTGTATATGATTTTATGGTTGTGAGCTGCCCTGATTGGGTTTCCAAAGGGCGGGATATAAATAAATTTTATTATTATTATTATTATTATTATTATTATTAATTAAGATAAGGTTAAAAATCCTTCCCATACACCACAATTCTGATTTAATTTTGGCCCTCCTGTCACTGCTTTCAAGTTTCAAAGACATGTGAATATAGTCACAGATCTCCTGCATCATGTTATGTTTGGCCCATAAAATCATCTTCTTGAAGCCTCATTTACACTGGCAGAATGTTCAATATCTTGGTTCACACTACCTCATTTTATTTCTTTTCTGTTTAGACTTCTAGAAAATTAGAAACATCCTATTTTTGTCCACAATTCATGAACAATTCATTTCCTTTACAGAACTTCCTTCACCAACTTTTGAAACTCATTTCCTTTGAAACTGATCAAATTATATCTGTTCTTACAATGATGTTCTGATTAGTAAAGTTGGGATATGTGTGTTTCTTAAAGCAGAGTCACAAAGGCACAGATAATTGAATCAAAGAGGACCCAACTCAATCATGAATTAGTAGTTGTTTTTACAATATAGCCAATATTATTATATCATAAGCCCCTTTTAGGTGTTCACTTGCACAAAAGGAGGACAGTTAAACTGTGTAGGGGTGCTGGACAGGAATACAAAGTGATCCCACTCTATTGGTCTGCTAGCCATCCACAGATTGGAGTTCCCATGGATCACCCTGTCCTCATATTAGACAATGGTGGTCCACATCCACAGGCATATTGGAGCTGGCATGCACACACCATTACCCATTGACTAACACAGGCTTGAGCACTTGTGGTTTCCCTCAAACTCCCATGGATGAAAAAGGTTCACTGTACCTCTCCATCCCTTTACATCTCCATGTGCCCAGTACAAAGATCTGAAAAAAGCAGAGCTGCTATGACTGGAAATGTGGGTAAGGTTATATGTTTGAGCATGGGAACTCCATAAGGACACTCATTGTGATCTCTGAACGTGGATAGAAAGAAAAAAAACCTTTTCAGGTTTTCATGTTGAAAAATAATAGATCTAAATGGCAATGAGAATGAAGGAATCCTCACCAATATGCAAATGAGGGCTAGTGCAGCATTGGAATTATGCTGATGGTATAACTGCTATGTCCTAAAGCAGTGGTTGTGAACCTATGGCACAGGTGCCAGAGGGAGCTTGGTCAGTTTCAGTGTCAATTAAAGTTTAAAATATTTATTTGACAAAATAAGCAAGCATCCAAATGCAACACACACACACACACTAGAAGAATGAGCAGGGAAGAGCGAGAGCGGGGAAGAGCAAGAGCGGGGAAGGCAAGAGGGAAACCAGGATAGAGGGAGATATACTCACACCCGACAGACTCCTCTGGGCTTCTGGCGGCGAATGCAGATGGGTTGCGTGGAAGGGCACTGGCAAGAGAGGGGGTCGTGGGAACTATTTCAGAGCACAGACCAACAGAGATTCAGCATGCACTTCCAAGGTAGCACGAGGTCTGCTAAATCCAGGGGTACTTATAGACACCACTTAAGTTGTCGAAAATGTATATAGGATGTAATTCAGTATGTTGGAAATGTGAAGCCGATCCAGGTTCATACCTGCATATGTGGTGGAATTGTCGAATGGCTAAAAAATATTGGGAAAATATTCATGGAGAGATAAAGAAAAATTTTAATTGCCAATTTAGCCTTGACCCAAAGATATATCTTTTAAATATTGTAAAAGGAGATATCGAAAAAGAAGATGGAAAGTTACTCTTCCTAACGATAATCACAACAAGAATAATTTATGCTAAATATTTGGGGGGGGGAAAAGAAATATCTTCTATGGAAGAATGGAGATTAAAGGTTTATGATATATATGAAATGGAAAAGTTGTCACATTTACTAAAAAATACTAAGTTAATAGATTTTTACAAAATCTTGGAACCTTGGATTAGGTATGTGAAAAACAACGGAATTGGTAATCAGATTGGACATATTGCATTAACAGACTAAATTTGGATACAGACTGGTTAGATTTGAGTATAATTTGTAGATATAAAGATACAGTAATAGGTTGGGAATTAACATAATATGAATAGTATAGTAATAAATGATACGGATTATGTTTATCTCTCAATTTAGCAATTTCTTGGTAGGCTCTCGGTGTATCCCCGAAAGTTAGTGTTACTGTGTTAAGCCTTACTGGTAAGAATATAATCTTGATGTAAGAGAATCGTAGAAAAATTTAGTTATTGTGATTAATTAGATAGATAACACCTCCGCACAGCTTAGGAAGTATGTTTTGTCTATATTGTAAGTGCATAAGTGGTTGTCATGTAGTTGTATGTTTTTAATGTTGTATGTTTTATGTTTTATAATCAACGTTTGTATGCTATATGTGTTATGTCATAATATGTGTCTTTTTTTTCTTTTTAACTTATTTCAATAAAATTATATATATATATATATATATATATATATATATATATATATATAAACTGCTTTGACACTCACATGTTGGTTCACTTGGAGCTCTGCTTCTGGACTGGAAAGGTATTGGGTTCCCTCAACTTTGCTGCAAGCTGCTACCTTTAACTTCATTAGTTCTTGTGTGTATGTGTGAATACTATTGTGTGAATGGTGATTTCTCCCTTTTGCTGTTAATCAATAAAACTAAGGGGTGACATAGACCAGCCCAAACCCAGCATTCAAAGGGGTGGCATCAGGCCACCAATTCCTGGTGGTCTGTTTAACCCCTAAGCTGTACTTTGCATTCTGAGAGTTCTAGTTCTTGAACCTGTTAAACATAGGTGTTAATTTGAGGTATTCTATAAAAGATTGATAAAACAAACAAACAAACAAAAAATACAAGCTCAAAAAAAATTCTTGGGCCAATCTGATAAAAGCTGTAAGAGAGAAGGATCCAGCTGTATTTTGGAAACTTGGATCTAGAGGATGGCCAAACTGTTTAAACAACATAAACTATCATATTTCTGCCCCCTGTTGGGAACAGTATTTCATGAAATTATATGATCAATCTCAGGCTAGTTGTTATTACCCTATCCCTGAATAAAATTTACCAAATTGGTCTGCTGTTACAACCCAAAAAAAAACAACAGAAATTTAGTATCCAGATTAAAAGTGAGGAAGGCCTCTGGAAATTACAATATACCAGCTGAAGTACAGTATTTAAATCTAATGTTGATTGGTGGGCTCCTGTCTTAGCCGTTTTATATCTTGGAGTATCTTTTCATACTAGGAGTTCTGCTAAATTACATCAAACAAATGTGATATCAAATGTCCAGAGTGTTAAGGCACTCTGTACTTTTTTCTATAAAAAGGGTGGACAATTTATTCCTGTGGCGTTATAGATGTTTGTAGTTAAAATTCTTGTGCAGCTTCTGTATGACACAGAGATTTATTCATATAGTAATTTTGTGTTGCTTGAAGCTGCACAGACTAAATTCCTGAGATCGATTCTAGGAGTCCCCAATTGTGTTGCATCTGCTATTCTTCATCTGGAAACTTGTTTATTATCAGTAAAGGCCCGTATCTGGATTCATATATTTAGTATGTGGTTTAAAATGATGTTCAACCTGTTCGAATATGGATGGGTTATACAGTCAAAGGTGAAATGTAGAGATGTGTGTGTGGAATTTTCCTCATGGGAACAACATCTAGGCCAGGGGTAGGGAACCTTTCCCATTTAAGGGCCGAGGGACTTCAGCTCCCAGAATCCCAGGAGCTATTGGCCAACATAGGGCTATTGGCCAACATGGCTGAGGCTTCTGGGAGCTGAAGTCCCTCGACCCTTAAAGGGGAAAGGTTGCCTACCCCTGATCTAGGCAAACAAAGACAACACGGTCCAGATGGCTAGAGAGTCATAACATGAGCAGGTTTAGCTGGGAACACAGATAGTGAAATTCAAAATAATATGAGATCATGGGAAAGGAGTCACATGGGTGGATGATGGACAGCAAGGGGCTGGGTTAGAATACATCATACAGGCAACATCCAATCAGCATAAGGTTAACACCCAGAAGGTGGAGTATGGGCAGTGCCGAGAAATCCCTTTGTCTAGAATTGTTTGTATTTCCTCCATTCTTCTTGTGTGTGTGTGATCGCAATGGATTTTTTTTTTTATTTAATAACATTTTATTGTTAAAATGAAAAGGCAGCAATACAATACATACATACACACAAACAATCAAACATACAATAAACACAAATCATAATTTCCATCTACACATCACCTATATTTTCCCAATAATAGGCTAGTAAGAAATAGAGTGAGAGTATATACATAAAGGGGGAACATCTCATCTCCTTTGTTTATAATTCTTTAGGCTAAGAATAATATATTTCTTTAAATCCCCCAGCTCTTTTCTCTCTCTCTTTGTTCAATCCATCAATTCACTTCTTTTCCACCTTGTCTATTCCCTAATCAAAATCCTTCCATTATTATGTTTCTCCTTAATCTTTCATTTCCCACTTTCTTTCCTATTCCTTTTCTGTCACCTAGTCTAGTTCCTTAAACTGTTCTCCGTCACTTTCCTATTCTTCCAACCTTGCTCTCTTAATCCCTTATCCCTTCCTCCATCTTTATTCTATCTATCCTGCTTCTCAGCCTCTATCCCTCTCAACTTACACAAACCTTCTTCAACTTTCTTTCCCTTCTATTCACTACCTCTCACCTTTACTACTCTCTCTCTTTCTTCCAGTTTTCAACCATTATTTCTTAAACTTCCTACTTGTCTTCCTTGGTTATAAACTTGATTGTAGTTTGTCCTTCTTTTCACAAAGTTAATCTTGCTTTATTCTATAGTAAGTTGTCATCATCTTATGGCTGCACCATTTGTGATATTCTAGTTATATCAATACCTTTATTATAATTAACTTTATATCAAAGTTTTAACAAAAACTTCTTTATTATTTTTAATAAAGTTTCTTTAAAAATTATGAATGTTATGTCCTTTTGCCATTTATTACTTTAACTCTGTATTTCTACATAAAAGGAATTATCCTTCTTTTACCAATTTATTTTTCTTTTACTCCTGAGTTGGGTTTTTTTTTCTCTCTGTAATCTTAACTTTATTTTTGTTTAATGTTCATTATTTTCTATAATTGATTGTTCCCAGCTGTCCCCATTGGTCTTCTATATATTTCAAAATCAGAGTCCATTCGTCATTTTTCTCTTCTATCTGATTGTTATTGAGGAATCTAGTAAGGGTGTCCATTTCAATTATGTCACAGAAGCTTAACATCCAATCTTTGATACTGGGTATACCTTTCAATTTCCATTTTTGTGCTAAGCTTAACTTTGCTGTCGTGATTAGGTATAATAAGCTTTTCCCATAATCTTTATCTAAATCTTTATCCCACATATTTAGTAGGAATATCTCCGGGGGCATCTGTAAATTCTTATTTAATATTTGACTGATTATTTCCTTTACTTTTTTTTACAAAAAAAAAAAAAAATTAACTACCTCACATGACCATAAACAATGGAAAAGGGAACCAACTTCTTTCCCACATTTCCAACAAAGGTTGTTTCTGTTTTTATATATTTTGGAGATTTTTTGCAGGGTCATATATCACCTGTAAAAAAACTTTGTAAAAGTTTTCTTTAATGTTTTGGGAAGCTGTATATTTTAACCTTTTCCCCCAAGCCAGTTCCCACAGTTCTAAATTCAGAGGATATCCACAATCTTTGGCCCATTTAATCATATTTTCTTTTACCACCTCCTCTTCCATTTCCCATTTTAATAATAATATGTAAAATTTACCAATCTCATTTTTGGTATCTCCTATCCATATGTTATTGGCTTCATTTAAGTTTAAATCTATACCCCTTGATTTACAATCTGTTTTGCAACACTCTAATATTTGTCTATATTTAAACCAATCAATTTGATACCCTTCCTCATTTAGTTCATGCTGAGTTTTTAAATCATGTCCACCCTTTTTATTTTATTTTTTTCAGTAGTGTTTTGTATGTAATCCAATTTGTCTCCTTTTTCATCTCTTTTCCTGAGGTGAAAACCAACTCGGAAATTGGGGCATGATTCTATCTCTGTATTTGTTCCATATTCTATAAAGAGCTTTCCTTATACAATGGTTATTAAACGTTTTGTTTGCCTTGATTTTCCCATATCCTAGGTAGGCATGCCAACTGAAACAAAGGCCATCTGATTTCAAATCCAATAATTCATCATCTTTTAAATGGATCCATTCTTTTATCCAGGTCAAACAGCTAACCTCAAAATAAAGTTTACATTGGGTACTCCTAGTCCTCCTCTTTCCCATGAGTCCTGTAAGATTTTTAATCTTACCCATGATTTCTTATTTTATCAGATAAACTTAGTCAAATCCTTGTGCCATCTTTTAAAAAAATCTTCTTTAATAATTATCGGGAGCATTTGGAACAAAAAAATCATTTTAGGTAAAATTTTCATTTTAATTATTGCAATCCGACCTGAAAATGTGAATTGTTTATTTTTCCATTGATTCAGTTGTTTCATAATTTTGTTCCATATTATATTATAATTTTGGTAAAATAATTCTAAGGTTTTCTTAGTAATTGTTATTCCCAAGTATTTGGTTTTATTTTTTACACAAATCCCAGTCTTTCTATATAATTCTTCTTCCTCCTCTTTATTCATATTCTTTGTAATAATTGCTGATTTTCCTTTGTTTAATTTACATCCTGTTATGTTCCCAAATCTTTCAATTATTTCAAGGAAACCATTTATCTAGTCTTGAGGATTTTCTAAAAATATGACCACATATTTTTGACTGAGCAAAGGTACCAGTTATGATAAAGTATCACACATAAAGGACCATAGGAAGTTACAACCATGTTAGATAAAGTATTATTCGAATGTGGATTTATATACTTATGTGTATATACACGTATAGGTGAAGAGAAGGTTGTTGTAAACAGTTAATTAAATCTCAGATTAATCTATAATTAAGATGGAAGGAGAACATAGATGTGAAGGATAAAATGACTTGACACAGGATCCAGGAAGTCGATAGGGGTATTCTTTATTTACCCCTTCTTTTTCTTCTCTATATTTTCTCTTTTTCTTTATTTCTTTCTTCTTTCTTTTTTTTTTTCTTTCTTTTACTGCTTGTTTTATTAACTTGGCATTGTCTCTTTTTGTATGTTCTATTGTATGTTATGTTATGTGTTAACTTTTTTAATTAATAAAATACCTTGTAATGGAAAAAAAAAATATGACCACATCGTCAGCAAAAGCCCTGATTTTATAATTGTTTTTCCCAATTCTTGGTCCTTTGATTATATCATGATTTTTTTTATTTCTTTAATTAATCTCTCAATCACTACCAAAAATAATGAAGGGGACAGAGGACATCCCTGGCATGTACCTCTTCTAATTTCTATATAATTTGTAGTTTCACCGTTTATATTAATCATTGCTTTTTGTTTCTTATAAATTTCTTTTATCCAGCTAGTAAATTTAGGGCCTAATTTCATTTTTCCCAAAATTTTGAAAAGGGTTTTCCAATTCAACATATTAAAGGCTTTCTCCAAATCTATAAATAGCATTCCCAAGTTTTTTTCATTATGTCTATCATAATATTCTATTATATCAATTACAGTTCTTAAATTTTCTCTCATTTGTCTTTGTGGGAGAAAGCCTCGTTGATTTTCAACTATCTAATTTTTTAAATAGTTTTTAAATCTGTTTGCCAAAATATCTGCAAATATTTTATAGTCAATATTTAACAGTGATATTGGTCGATAATTTCTAACATTTGTTTCTTGTTTCCCTTCTTTTGGTATTAAAATAATTTCTGCTTCTTGCTTGCAATGGATTTAACCATGGAGTTCATTTCTGGACTACAATATGCTTATATTGCTTTTAAAAATGTAACTTCTGGATCTGGAAACATGAATCTGTAACTCTTCTGTTCTACACATCAGCAAGATGTGATCCTATGGTGGAGTGTATATATTTTCTTTGCTTATTTTTATCTTATGGAACAATAAACCTTTACTTTGGACCTACATGATTTGTCTGAATGCTTTTAGCATGAGGAGGCTGATGGAGGAAGAAGTTTTCCTAGCTTTGCTGCATTCTAAGCACACCACACCAATAAATCAACACAACCCAGTGGGCTTGGTACTACTAATCCTAACTGATTCTTTTTTATATCAATTTGGAAAAAAATCTCTAAATGTGAAAATTGCCACCATTGGACTTTCAATATCACAAGAGCTTTTGCTACAAAGCAAAAACTGCCATCACCCAACGTATTAAAGATATACATTTACAGTCTCACAAAAAGCCAATCAGTTTTGTACCCCATAATTAGGGAAACAAATAGAATATTTCTTCATGCAAGATACTTGGACAATCTGAATATCCCTAAATTTAGGCGGGTGTTTATGCTCGCTAGACTAAATATTCTTCCATCAGCCGTTCATGAGGGAAGATTTAATAAAATTCCCTATCATGGACACTTTTGTCCTTGTGGATCAGAGGAAGTTGAGTCAATTGCACATGTACTCATTCATTGCTCTCTTTATTTAGAAATTTGTACCATATATATTTTCCCATTATTACACAGTATGCCTGGTAGACAGGAAAAAAATCTACGTTAATTACCTTCTTTCTGATTGTAAGAGATTGGTTACCATGAATGTTGCTGAATTCCTTGCTGCTGCAATTGCTACTTAGAAAAAATTTCTGAAAGAGACTCTCTAAGTTTGGAGAATAGTAAAGATGAAGAGTGTTGGGGGATACGGCCATAGTATAGATCTGATTTGTGTCTGCTTAGTTTATTTAATTGTGTCTACCTTTTTAGAGTAGTTTACATTTTATATATAGCACTGTTTTATCATACTATGCTGTTGGATAAAGTGTTAGGGGGTATGACTGTAGTATACATCTGGCCAGTATCTAGTTAGTCTATTTAATTGTATGTACTCACAATGAGAAATTATGTATTATTATAACCCCAGAGGGCTTTCTCTGCTGTTGCCCCCAAACTCTGGAACGACCTGCCGGACGAGATCCATCAGCTGACATCTTTAGACAGATTTAAAAAAGCTGTCAAGATGGATCTCTTCCAGCAGGCCTTTCCAGATTATTTATCCCGGCCTTGGGCTTCCCGGCCCCCTTCTTCCTCTCGTGGCCCCATCATTTCGATGGATGAGGAACGTCTTAGAGGTAGGCCAGGTTTTGCCAAATAATAATAATAATAATAATAATAATAATAATTTATTATTATTATTATTATTATTATTATTATTATTATTATATCATTGTTTTACTATACTACATTGTTGGAAAATAGGCCTCCTATTTTACATTTTTTAAAATATATAATGAGATAAAAGTATTTTATAATGTCCCAGTATACAATATAGAGAATAGAGTGGCAACTAAGCTGTAATACTGTTTAGTGCTAATGCCTCTACATAAGCAAACACCTCTTGGGTTTTTTTAAATATATATATATATTATTATTACTTCCTGAAATAGTATAAATAGTCAGGAGATACGTCCGTAGTTTTTGATCTGATAACGCTTTATGTATGGAACTATGTGTCTGGAACTATATATGGTGCTATACTAATCCATCTTATCCTATTCATTGGGAAGTCCACCTACTACTATCATGCTCAGATAACATATGGCTTTATCGCCGCTATTGTATGAACTGGTTTTATAAATTAAGAGGTTAGAGTGATTCGCCTGTAGTTACCAGTATGTTCCTGTGAGAACTATTGTATACATTTAAGATGTGTTTTTTCTTATTTAATTATCTATCTTATTGAAATTTGTGTTGGCTAAATGGCCATAATAAAAAATATATATATTATTATTTGAGCTATTAAAATTCCCCTACTACACATTAATTTGTGGGTGCCATCTTGGTAACCTGGCAAATTGGGTAATACTTTATAGCACTATATCTTGTAGGTTGCATTTCATTGCATGGGAGTTGTAGAGAGGTGATGGCACTAAAGTCAATTACAGATGCTGCTGTTAAACATAATGGTCATGAACCAATTGAGCAACTGTGTTGATGGAATAAGGCCATCTGGGTAGAACAAATCTCCTTCTCCTGCTACCCAACATAGAGAACAGAATAGCATGGAAGTCTGCAGTGAGAAAGGAGAGAGGAATAGTATGGACCTGTGTGGAGACCAACACTGTCATCTACTAAATCCTCTGAAAAGTGTCTTCTATCAGTGCCAATTCTCCACTGGATGTTGAATATGAACATGAATCTTGGCAGATACTACCTATAGTTTTAAGGCATTTTTTTTTAACTTTTATCTGTTTGCTTTTTTGGAAGGAAGTTTCTCAGGTGTTTCAACTAGTCAGGAACCTCCCAAATTCACTTCAAGGTTTAGCCAAAAGTATACCCATCATGGGCAGCATATGGTATGTAGAACCACATTGTATAGTGGTTTATTTGGCCAAAAAAAAAAAAAAAAAAAAAAAACCTGATGAAAAAATCTTGCCATGCCCACTGTTTGTGCATAAAATTGTCCATGTTTCTTTTGTAACAAAACATACAGGCTTCTAGTTTCACCTTTACTGGAGTTTTTAAAAAAGGTTGCCTCTTAACCAGAAATATTGGTTCATTCAAAGTTCTACTCTTCCCCCCCCCCCATCTTTACTTCTCAATTTATTTTATTTTTTTTATTATTATTTTTTTTTGTGTGTTCCTCCTAATTAAAACTCTGTCTGTGGCTATTAGGATGTGCAAGAAGACACCCTCCCTTCGCATCCATGCAGTAGGTGTTCTAGTCTTAAAATAAATAAATAAGCAAGTAAACCCACCAAAGAGGTCTTATCAGCTGCATCTGAAACATTAAAAAGAAAAAGCCTAGACACCTCATAATTTCCATGCACTCTTAATCTACTTTGTGCAAATTACACACTCAGACTTTTCTAAATTTATTGTAATTAGGCCTATATATTACAAAGGGACTGCTCGCGCAGCTCCTACCTAATCTCTCATTTATATGCAGAATAGCAGAGCTAAAGAGTTTAGGATTTTCACATGTAATGCTCTTTTTACCTAATCAAGTTATGCAGCTTAGTAACTGGCTTCCCTGTGGTTCACACACATTTTTAAAATAAATCAGCATAGTCCTAGCCAGGCATTAATGCTACTTTCGGCAACCTTTCTCTATTCACTGATTGTTCACTGGAGACACAGTAATTCATCACTCAGAAGTAAATGGTGCATGAGTAACCCATTTTAAATAATCAGTTTATAAGAGTAGCACTACAGAATCCAGATTAAGTTTAAATGAAGTTATGTATTTCTCCATTTTCCTCTTTGAACCATACAGCAGTTGCATGTATAATGGGAAGGATGTCTATGACTGAGTAAATCTAGATCACTCTAGATTTCTGAACACATGTTTCAATCATTAGATGAAATTTCCATTTTTCGGATCTTCTGAAAGATTGGTGCTGTCTCATTTGTAGTCTAGTATTTATTCTAATCAACCAAACACAAATGCTGATTTTGAGAGAGACCATCATCCTAGAATTATGATACCTTAACTTTTCTCTTAATGTAGCTTAGCTGCATTAGTATTGGACACATATCTAACCTTTTTGGTCACTGATACTATATTATATATAGGATGACAGCTTCTAATCGAGATTCTAACAAAGGTGGTACACCACTGTTCAGAATCAAAATCTGGAGAGCTCTTGATAGGCTGAGATTGTCAATATGTATGGATCATCACAGTCCATACATACGTAGAGTGCTTTTTGTGGTAGGTGGTGCTACACAACACCACTTCCACCACTGAATTTGTTGCTGAAATAAAGTGCATATAACAAAGGTGAGCACCTCTAGAACCATTTCTCCCAGCACTCTCCAAGAATTGAAGCACTTTGCACAAACAAGGAGAACACAAAGTATAACACACACTAGACTTTGGAGAAAATGGCGGGAAAAAAAACATCTGAAGAATGAAAACGCAAACACACTTCAGAATGTATGGATATAGGGCAAAGGTGTCAGCCAAACACACAAGAAGAAATTCATCTTTTTGTCTCATATCATAGTGAAAGTTTCTGGATATTGTGTGTGGCCAGTCGAGTTGTGTCTTTCACATTCTCCCTGCTTGCTTTTTCCCTCCTTTTGTTTTCAGCCTTTGAGTAGCAGTGTCTATTCCTTTCCACTTTTCAAGGCTGATTGCTTGAAAGAAAACTATATTAGATTGCTGTTGTGTACATTTTTAAAATTTAAATAGTTTTTCATCACAGTGGCAGTAATGTCAGCAATTCAGGTTCCATTTTGTGCAGAGAAAAATGAGGACACAAAAGCAGTGAAAAGGTGCTTAAGTGCCCTCATTAACTAACCAGCTCCAAAAGTAGCTTGTGATTCATATAGGTCATATTGCTACTCCCTTGTGGGGGAAAAATATTTCAGTGATAATGGTGCATGGTGCAGCATTTCTCCAAAATTTGCTGTCTCTTCCTTTCTCCTGTTGTATAAGAGACCTTCTGGATACCACTGAGCTGCAGATCGCTACCTGAAATTCCAACAAAATGGTGCCATTCAGCCCTAGATCACTTCCTGAAAAGAAGTCTTCCTTGCCCTTTGAGGATTCCTTTTTGTGCAACAACATATCCCCCTAATATTACTCCTTTGAAAACATGGAAAGGGCAAAAGAGAAATTGTGTGAACTCCTCAAGGGGAGAGCCATTGGCCTGGAAACACAGTTAATACATTACTTTCCTCATGCAGATGCAACTGCAACAATGTGATCTCTTCATGTCGAGATTTAAAATTATAAGTATAAGAACTAAAAACCAAATGTTACCATAAGCGTTAATGAGGTTCCTGTGAAATAAAACATTAAACAAAATAGACAGCCATCTCCCATAGAACCATAGAGGTGGAATAGGGAGGAATGAAAGAGAGAGAGAGAGAGAGAGAGAAAATAACAACCCTATAGAAGACTAAAAACATTGTTCGATCCAGGGAATTCACATTAAGCCAAATGTTACACTTCAATTCCAGTAAGGAAGAAAAGGATTCCAACTTTAACAAATCTGTTCATTTAGCATTTAAATGTGCATGATAACTATAATTTTACCCATTAATGTAACACCTTACATTTTGTAAAGTCATTCATGCGTAGAAGGTGTTTAAGAGACAGTTTTAAAAAAAATGAAATAAGCATGTGGGTGATTTTTTTAAAATATGAACCAGAACAATATGCATATCTATGCAGAACAATGCATAGACATGGATCATTTTCAAATGAGAAAAGTAAAGTATTGAAATAAGGACAAAAACACCACACACATAGAAGAATACACATTACCCCAAACTGCTAGTTATTCTCACTACATGCACGTGCTGTTCAATATTGTCTTCCAAAAAAACAGGCATGACTTTCTGCTTTTCATTTGTTATTGAAAGAGGGTTGCAATGAAGCACCTGTGATGACAGAAGGTCAAGGTGGACACAATGAAACTGATCAAAATGCAGATGTGCTTTTAAAATTGTGCTGCAATACAGATTATAATTGTAATTCACATCCCACTGAAAAGCAATGCTGTGCTAAGAAGCCAGGATCCAGTGTTCATTCCAGCATCCATTTGAATGAACAACAGTTCTTCACATTGTAGCAACTGATTTATTTGTATGGAGAACTCTGCTTATGAGCATAAGTCTCCTTAAGTGAATTGGGTGGGACTTTGTTGTCATTTTCTTCTGCATCTCTGTTATTCCAGCTATGCCAGGCTCTCTACAGACTGTGCTAGGAGTTCTCACCATTGTTAACATTTGCAGCATTACAAATACAAAGCACATGCTTCAAAATGCACTGTACTTTCTCATTTGTCATAAAGAAAAATAATACTAGCTTTATGTTCCAGTATTAAGGACATTATCTTGTATGTTCCTTAGAGATAAGATGATCAGAATGTGGCAGGCACATAAAAGTTTTCCTGGCTTGCTTGTTTTCTCTAAGGACCTTATTGCATGAGGCTCTCCTCCCACTACAATAGTGTTGTGTGTAAAAACACTATTCAGTTGGGAGTGCTGTTTTTACCTGCACACATTCAGAACCATTCTGAGATTACAGCATCTATTTGTGCCAAAACATTATCACAGACAACAGCATCTGGGACCTCTAAAACATTGTCCCCACCCCTTTTCATTGTTTGACACACATACACATACAGAACCCCCCCCCCCCCCGTGTGTGTGTGTGTGTGTGTGTGTGTGTGAAAATAGTCTTATCTTTAAAAAGACATTTTTTTTCTTTTTGTTGTGGGAACTTCTTGATGGATATAGGGCCTAAGCAGACGGCTTAAAAGGCTGTCTTGGGGGCAGGGGAGGGGAGGGGCAGCCGCACGCTCGGCTCCCCCTTCCCCTCCCGAGGTCATCCTCAGAGCAGCCGGCCCTCCGCACGGCCGGTGCTCCGAGGAGGACCTCCCACTGCAGCCTTTTCACGTGCTGTGGCGGAAAACTCAGCAAAAGTGTGCTGTAGCCTTTTGCGGAGCACTTTCGCTGACTTGTGAAAGGAGCACTAATTTAGCATTCCTTTCAGGGGCGGCGAAGGTACGCCGCAGGATCAAGGCATGGGGATGCCTCGGTCCCGCGGCACAACTTCCCAGGGCGGGCCACAGCCGCCCGTCTGCTTAGCCCCATAGAGTGGGTTTCCCAGGCTTAACTCATAGAATTACAGAATTTTAGAGTTGGAAGAGACCACAAGGGTCAAATAGTCCAACCTTCTGCCATTCAGCAAAATACAATCAAATCAATCCCAAAAGATGTCCATCCAGCCTTTGTTTAAAAACCTACAAATATGGGGACTCCACCACACTCTGAGGCACTCTGTTCCATTATCAAACAACTGTTAGTATAACAAAGTTGTTCCTGATGTTTGGATGGAATCTCTTTTCATGTATCTTGAAACCATTGGTCTCGGTCCTATTCTCTACAGCTGCAGCAAACATGCTTGCTCCATCCTTAATATGACATCCCTTGAAATATTTAAAAATGTCTATCATGTCACCTATTAACTTCTCTCCTCCAGGCTAAACACAGTCAGCTCCCTAAGCTGCCTCTGATAGGGAATGGTTTCCAGGATTTTTACCATTTTGGTCACCTTCCATGGACATGCTCCAGCTTGTCAACATCCTTCTTGAATTGTGGTGCCCAGAACTGGGCACAGTATTCCATTGCTTGCAGAGGAAAATCAGCAGATACTGATCTATCTGTCTGGTTTTCATGTGTCAGAGATTAGTATGAGGAAAGAGAGAGAGAATGAGGGCATTAGCACACCATAACATCATAGTTATGTAGTATAAGAGAGACTCAGGAACAGGGCTGGATAAAGAGGCAGGTGGAGGGGGGCAGTGAGCAAAGTTTTAGCTTCTTTGACAAGACCCGGGGATTCATATGGCAATGGATTTTTTTCAATAGAAAAAGAGTCTAAAATTTTGTCACAGTTACTGTCCCATTTGAAAGAAAATTCAATTGAAATGTTCACCCCTTCTCCTCCTCCCCTGATCACTATGCTTCCTCAACCAAAGCAACCCCTCAGATAGGGTTGCTATAATTCTGTACCAGAAAACCGGGACAAAATGTAGGGGGGAAATGTAGGACAAAATGTAGGACATTCAAGAAAAATGGATGGCACACCCAACTAAAGGCGAAAAACATTAATTAATTTTTAAAAAACCATTAAGCCCCCACACCAAGCCCCCAAGGAGGCCTATCAAGCCCTAGGCCTCCCTGCCACCCACCTGCCACACCAAAAATGTGGCAAGGGAAGTGGAGGCAGCAGCAGAAGGCTGAGTGCCCACCTTGAGCCCCCAGGGAGGCCTACCAGGCCCTAGACCTCCAACTTACCCACCCACTGCACCAAAAGCGCAGCAAGGAAGATGGAGAAAGTGGTGGAAGGCCCAGCGCCCACCCCAAGCCTCTTTACCTTATTTTCTATTTAATCTTCTAGGGCCTCGGCTGAGGTCCTGAGCGTAGGAACACCTCCTTGAGCCCCAGGGAGGCCCAGCTAGCTGTGCTGGATCTTCTAGGGCCTTGGCTGAGGCCCCAAGTGCAGTGGCACCTCAGCCCCAATTCAGGAGGACTGGAGCAGGCAACTGGAGACACAAGGACCAAGAATTCATCTTCAAGGAGGAATAGGAGGAGGATGAGACTTTCTGCCTTGTTCCAGCCACATTTTCTCTAGCCGACTGACAAAATGTGACCTGGAACAAGGCAGGAATCTGGGACTGGAGGGTCAAAAATATTCATCTGGATGGGGCATTTTTTGGACCCTCCAATGAGTGAATGTCCCAGCAAAAACTGGGAAATGGCAACTCTACTCCCAGACCACCCAAACTCACCACTGACCACTCACAGACCACCCAAAATTGGCATAAAAGTGCAATGTGAATCCCTCCCCTCACCAGAACTGTTGGGAGAGGAGATGTGATTTGCTGGCCTTCAGTGGCCATGAGACCATCATTTAAATGTAAACAATATCTATGAGACACTGTTGGCAAAGTTAGGGGCAGAGCCAAAGTGTTTAGCTGTGTTGCCACCTCTGACTCTGCATCTTCTTGAATCAGTGTTTGAGGGAGACAGTTGCCTGGAGAGATAAGCTGCTCTTGTTGGGTTTTTTCATTTATGGGGTATGGAGTATGGAGCAGATAGCTGTTGCCAGTTCATCCCATGGGTTTGGAATTGTTGGGTTTTCAGTTTGAAGGTAAATGTTACATGGATGGGGCCCCTCCTCTGGGCTGTTCAGTCTCTTGTGTAGCATTTGAGGGCATTGGATGGGAGGGTTTATTGCAGGGGTAGGCAACCTTTCCCCTTTAAGGGCCGAGGGACTTCAGCTCCCAGAAGCCTCAGCCATGTTGGCCAATAGTCCCATGTTGGCCAATAGCTCCTGGGATTCTGGGAGCTGAAGTCCCTCGGCCCTTAAAGGGGAAAGGTTGCCTACCCCTGGTTTATTGGATGATGTTTTACTGTATTGTAATGCGGTTTTATTATTGTTAGCCACTTCAATCTGTTTATTATTATTATTATTAAGTACATTTTTGGAATGGGTTATAAGAGACAGGACTGGGCCCCTAGCTTCTGAAAATACTGAGGAGCCATCTACTTATTTGATATATTTGGGCATTACTGTAGACCAGGGGTTGGCAACCTTTCCCCTTTAAGGGCCGAGGGACTTCAGCTCCCAGAATTCCAGGAGCTATTGGCCAACATAGGACTATTGGCCAACATGGCTGAGGCTTCTGGGAGCTGAAGTCCCTCGGCTCTTAAAGGGGAAAGGTTGCCTACCCCTGCTGTAGACATTATTAACCAGTCTTACCAGTTGCTCCCAGATAAGCTTCAGGACCTATGGGAACGTCTTCAGGCTTTCTTTTTTTAAAAAAAAAAAACACAAAAAACTACTTTGAACAAGTTTCAGGTTTTGATTGGGCATTTAAATTTTGCTTGCAAGGTGGTTACAGCTGGATGTGCCTTTTTGTGCCCTGGATGTGCCCTGGGAGCAGCTGTGGCCTCTATCCTCCTTTTTTGCCATACCTAAAAGAGCTGAGGCACGCTGCACCAAGAGGGCGTCCTGATGCCACATGCCATGCAAATGGGTGCGCAGTATCAGGATGGGATCAGGGTGGAGTTGGGGCATCCAGTATGTGGCTACCCCACCCCAACTCCACTCCCAGGCTGGCCATTTGTGCCGGTCTGCATCGGCCCTTAGTGATGTTTTGTCAGCTATGTCTCAGCCACATCATAAAATTTATCTCGCTTCTGGAATTAAGGAAGATTTATATGTTTGGTTGCAGTTTTTGGAAAGTTTTAATAGAATTACATTCTGGCAGGAGGAGCTTAAGCCATGCGGGTCTCTTCTGATTCTTCAAGCTTCCATAGGTTTTGGGGTCTTTTTTAGTGCTGTACTCTTAGTTGGTGTGCTCAGCATTGGCCTCTGGAGTGGAATAGCTTAGCAATAACATCAGACTTGCCCTTTTTAGAGTTTTTTTTCCTATTTTGGTGGCAGTCACTATATGGGTGGAAGAACTTGCCAATTCCTCTGTTCATTTTTGGTGTGACAATTTTTCCACAGTGCATATTATTAATTCCTTGACATCTAAGTCTCTCTGAGTTATGAGACTGGTTCATGTCTTTACTCTTCAATGTTTGAAATTTAATATATTGTTCACTGCTTTCCATGTGACAGGCACAGAAAATTCTGTTGCAGATGATCTCTCTTATATGCAGATGGAGCACTTCAGGAAATTGGCACCAGATGCAACTCCAGCACCAGAGCTTATGACAGTAGGTCTATGGAGTCTTGGCAGCAAGAGGTAGTTAGAGCCCTTAGTATTTCTATAGCTCCAAGCATATGATGATGATATCTTAAAGCAATCAAGGATTTTAGGATTTTTTGTTCACACAATAAGCTTCCTACTTCTGAGCTTATCCCTGTCCCTTTGCTATTACATTATTGTGTCTTTCTTCATAGAAAATGTTTATTTCCACACTCCATCAGGTGTAGATTTCCTGCATTAGCCTTGTGGATTAAAGCACAGGGCACTCCTGACACTACAGGTGATTTTAGGAACAGGAAGGTGATAAAGGGCTGGTCTAGGGAAAAGGGCTCTACTGCTGATCCTCATCAGTCATTATCATTGGTCATTTTGAAAGGATGAGCTAAGGTTTGGGTGGCTATTTGCTCAATACTGTTTGAGGCCTTGTTGTTTCATTCAGCCATCTTGACAGCATTTTTTGGAGGGGGGCTTTATGAATATGTGAGTTGGTTGCTTTCAAAAATGATAAGTCTGATAAGGTGTTGCAACTCAGTGACTTGCTATTTCATGAAGGGTCAGCTTCCCTTACTATTAGATCATTCAAGAAGGACCAACGTTATAAGGGAACCCAATTAGTGCTTCGGGCTTCCAGTGAGACTGAACTCTGCCCGGTCAGAGCTCTTTGAAAATATTTGCAGGCCAGAGGCACTAGGCCTACCCCTTTGTTCATTCTGAATTTGCTCCACTCACTAAGCATCAGTTTGGGGCAGTCACTTCTAAGGCTCCCTCAGCCTTGAGTCTAGGCAAATTTAAACTTGCTGCTCATTCTTTTCATATAGATGCCACATCCAGTGCCATTGCTGCTGGTTTTGAAGTGGCTGCTATCAAAAAGATTGGGCATTGGAGGTCCTCAGCTTATTGGAGTTATGTCTGATAGTTGATTCATTGACTTGTTTCTTTTGTTTTACAGATACCAGGTTGTGGCAGGTGAGGAATTGTGTAACGATTTGTGGCCACAGCATGGTTTATTGGGTGGTGCATCAGGCCCACACAGGCCACTTTGGAACACACCTCAGATTGTGAGAAGGTGCTGTCTTTGCGTGGCAAGGAAGGAGAGGCCTCAGTTAGCATGGCTTGTTGCCATTTCTGTTAGAGGCACACAGTGGGCCTCCTCCACATGTTCTTGTTCTACATTTAGGTCAAAATGATTTAGGCTTGCTCAAGGGCAAGGTTCTAATTCTTCAAGCTATCCATGACATGAAGATTATCAAGGCCTGTTGACCTTTGGTTGAAATTGTCTAGTCAGCAATGCTTCCCAGACAAGGTTGGGTGGGGGAAGGGGACCCCCCACTTTCTTGTCAGAGCAAGGAGGAGAGCTAATAGAGAGATTCAACATGCTCTCTTGAAGGGTTTGGGTCACTACTTACCTCATCCCAACATTGTTTTTGGGAGCCTGAGCTCCACAGAAATGAGCCTTTCTTGGGAGACCTGCAAAGAGGTATTAGAGAAGTTTTGTTTTGCCTGATGGGGAATAAAGCCTAACCAGATGCTTGCCTCTTATCTGTGGCAGATAATGGGGAGAGATTTTGAGTATGGTGAGCACCTAAGTCACCATTTTGGTGGAAAGGAGGTTACTGGAACTGCCTCACTTGGTCTAGGGACTGGTAAGGCAGTGAAAGGGGCTTCTTTTGAGGCTGGCCTGAAAAATAACCCCTCTCTTTAAGACTTGGGGCTCGGGGGAGGAACTTTCGGGTTGGCTTTCCTGATGTGGGTTGGCCAAGGATTAACCCAATGTGTGGGTTATCCTTGGGGCTCAGGTGTTATTGCCCTGGCAAAGCTACAGAAGGGATCCAGGGAATGGACCACCTGCTGCATCTGCTCCCACACTAGGCAACTCCCCCTTTAGTAGTAGTTCTTCCAAGGAAAATAAGAAATATTAAATAGGTAACTTTAAAAAGTGGCCCTTTTGGGCTTCCGGTTGGGTATTGTGCTTCAATGAGACTTTCTCCGGACTGCTCCTGGAGACTGTCTCACACCCTGGGAAATCTAGGCTCCTGAATGCTAATACAGGGACCTAATATTGCTCCCTAGGAATAGGGGGGCTTAGAGGGGTTCAGTGGAGGTCCAGAAACTGATGATTCGCTTGCGAGAGGCTTGGGGATATTCTCCCAAAGCACTGGGTGTGAGCGGTAGGACCAAAGAGCAAACCACAACTCCAGGGTGGTTGCGTACAGCGTCGCACAGGAGCATTGCCAATTTTTTTTTTTTAATTTGTAAATCAGATTGTTATCAAAGGTGAGCTGCAACAGATGAGTGGATTAATAACTAAGAGGAATAACATTGGGATGATTTTTTTTGTTAATTAAATATCTTTATTAGAAAATTTTAAAAAAGAATAAAAAAAGAAAAAACAAACACAACAAAACAAACAAACAAAAACAAACATAACACAGTTAAAATTACACAAGACATAACACAACATTCAAACACTTAACTTCCTTAGCTTTGTAACGATCACATATACATATTTCAACAAGACCTCTTAAACTACTCATTTTATATTAGCTAAATTAATTACATAAATCCTACTCATTACTCATTACAATAATAACAATATCTTAATCTATTATCCCTTTTCAGTGCATTTATTTTCCATATTTGCTCAATATCAAAAGAGCCATTCTATACTTTCCTCTGACGTCCTCCGACCTATCCTAATATATAAAGAATTTTTTTCTATTTTTTAACATTCTAATTCTAATTCTAATATTATTAATATTATTAATATATCTATTCCTATTAATAATTACTAGAAAATAAAGAAGAAGAAAAAAAGTCATTTAAGCGATATAGTGTGCATCTTAACTAATATCAAGTCACAATCTCTATATATTTACATATATTTACATACATTTCCTTTATACTTTAATCTTCCTTTACATAATAATGATTTATTCTATTATAAGATCAATCGACTGTCTCATCTTTTCTTTTTCATATATATACCAGGGATTCCAAATCCTATGAAATTCCTTTAGTGATTTATTTTTCAGCAGCCAAGTTAATTTTTCTAATTCGTAAATTTCATATATTTTAGATCTCCACTCTTCAATCTTTGGGGTCTCACTTTTTCTCCAATATTTAGCGAAGAGAATTCTTGCTGCAGTGATTAAAAAGAAGAGAAGATGTTCTATTTCTTTCCCAATTTTTTCTCCCCAAATATTTAAGAGATATATTTTTGGATGAGCTCCTATATTTACTTTCACAATTTCAATAATTTCCTTATTTATCATATGCCAGTATTTTTGCGAGACATTACACCTCCACCAAACATGATAATAAAATCCTATTTCTTTACCACATTTCCAACACTGCAGGTTACATCCCTTATAAAATTTTGATAATATATATGGTGTTAAGTACCATCTACTCATAACTTTATAGGCATTTTCCCTTTGATCTATATTAATTGCCCATTTTTTTAACTTTTTCCCAACTTCTTATCCATTCATCTAGCTTCACATTTTGATTTAAGTCTTTTGCCCAATTTACCATATAACATTGGGATGATTTTGATGATGGACTATTAAGTTGTTTAAAATATGAATAAGAAGGCTCTAAAGAACTATAACGAGTGTCATTGAGCTATCCAGAAGTAAAGAGTGGACTTTTGGATATTCAGAAACTTTGCATAATTGTACTGAGGGTGGACAGATTTTATAGACAGTAAGACAGAAAGAAAAGTCTTAAACTTGGTTAAGATTATACCTCGGTTGCAATTGGCATGGATTGGTTACTGCACTGCACTGTGATATAAGAACTTGAGGAGTGAAGAAAGAACAGATGAGGGACTAATCATCATTAGTTTGATATAATTAATCCCTGAATTTGTGATATTGATGAAGATGGAATTAATTTATTAATTAGGTATTTGTAATTAAGACTTTGGACTGTGATTTCTGGATTCCTGGTGGTGTATCCTGATGCACAAAGTCTAGGGACAAGGGCTGCTTATCTATTTTATTTATCTTGCAAATCCACATATTGGTTACAAACGTCCTTGAGGTTGGAGTGAGTGGCCTCTGTCCTTGGGCTGTGGTGTGGGAGCAGAGACCTTGAGACCTCGTGGTTGGAGAGAGTGCTTTGTGTGGCGAATCAGGGAGTGGAATGCCCTGGATGGAAGTTGGAACCATAGAGGTGGTCCTCTTTTCCTGTTTTGCTGTATGATAGAGAGTTGCCAGAAGTGAGGTATAAATATACCAGAGAGTGGGACCTCTGGGAGGAAAAAGAGTCAACGGAATAATAGAGGCAACCTCCATTGTAAGAAAGAGAAGCAACGGAAGTCATTGGAAGACACAGGAGTAAACATTGGATTAAGTCCCCACCGTGGATGTAGGAGGAAAAAGCAGGGAGAGGATTATAGAGGATCTCAGACACATTCCAAGGTAGAAAGGAAGGACGTAAATGGACATTTGAAAGTAACTGATAGATTGATAGATTGATAAAAAAAAAGTAAACAACTGAAGGTTGTTTCACTCTGAAAGGGTGAAACGTAACGGTTTCAGGAAATGCTGAATGGGAGCAGGATTTGGGCTGTAAATATAATCACGAACTTTGCTAGGATAATTTGACTGAGTGTAAGGATTTAAAGACTGTAATTTAGACTTCCGGAGATTAAGGTTGTAGAATTGAATGGTAGAATTGAAATCCATTGTACTCTAAAGACACTGTGAATCTATACTATTGTAGTGGATATGCATTATTGTTGAATAGTTGTAGTTAACAGGTGGGACTGTGTATTTAAGAATATTTAAGTGTATTGAACAATGCAACCTGAAAAATCAGATAAAATGATGTCCAGAGGACAGAGCCTCGGTAGCAAAACAAAGAGGATTCCCAAGAGATATAACTGTTTACTTTGTTAGAAAATAGACATGTGACCTATTTCTTAATAAGCATAATGAGACTCCATTTAAATATAAAAGACAGGAACTCAAAGTACTAAAAGATGTCCCAGTTCGTCTACTGAGGAAAAGAAAGAATTATATGAACTTAACGACTCTCTTGAGAAGGGAGAAGATTCAATACAGGTGGGAGGTTCCTGAAGGATTAACCTTTTGATGGGGAAAAAAAAAAAAGAATTAGAATTTCATCACCAGAATAAGCTGTTCCATTAGACAATGTTTTGGTAAACAAAAAGCCCAGGATAAAAAGAAGGGAGACGTACATAGTGATGCAAAGGGGGAAGAAGATGAGAATGAAGGTGCAGGTGCAGAGGTATAAAGTGCACCAGGCATAAGAGATATCGAAACTGAAGATGAGGCTTCCGAGGTAGATGAAGAAGAAGATGAGGAATTGGATAACATTAATAAAGTGTTGGAAGATTTGGAAATGAGACAGGATAACCAGAGTGAAGAGGTGGGAGGTTTAACCTCACCCATCAAATTAGGAGTAGAAGAGTACTTTGACAACTGAGTGCGCATATAAATTGTTCTTTCTTTCCCTTTGATTAGTGATTAGTAAGTGAATTAACTAGACAAGAGTACTGATTGAATAGAAATGGAGTTTGACAACAAAGTAAAAGTTGTTTCATGGAATGTACAAGATATGAACACTCCTCAAAAGAGATTTTTATTTCATTATTTGTTAAAATTAAAATTAAAATTAGACATATGTTGTCTCCAGGAAATGAGAATCAGGAAAAAAGACACTGAATATTTACAATTTCCCAAATTGGGTTTAGAATTCGTATCTTCTGCAAATACAATATATATATATATATATATATATATATATATATATATATAATGTTAAGACTAAATATGAACCAAAAAAGATTTTGGATGATCCAGAGGGGCATTTCCTAATACTGGAGGTGCAAGTGGAAGGAATGTATTATTTATTAATTGGTATTTATGGCCTGTTAGAAAGCAAAGATAAATTCTACAAAAAAATAAAAGATTTGGCAACAGGATATAACATCTAAAAAGCCTATTAAGGAGAAGCAAGGTAAACTTCCTAAAGAATTTTTCCAAATGATTGAATTGACGGCACTCCAAGATGCATACAGATTCAAAGATAATAATGGAAAGGAATATACCTTTTATTCAAACAGGCATCACTCCCTGTCAAGAATAGACATGATATGGCTCTCAAAATATCTAGCCACAAAAATAGATAATGTTAAAATTTTACCTAGGATCTGGTCTGATCATAATCTTGTGATGATGGAATTAAAATTTGGTCCAAAACAATTTAATTGGAGGTTAAACTTGAATATACTGAATGACCAAAAGGTATGTTCTGAGATTAAGAATCAAATTGAGAATTATTTTGAGGAAAACATGAACCAAGACACTCCTATCCATGTAGTCTGGGATGCATCTAAGGTGGTAATAAGAGGATATATAATTCAAAAGACTATAGAATGGAAAAAGAAAAGGAAGGAAAAAGAATATAAATTACAAGAGGAATTAAAAAGATTAGAAACTAACTTAAGGAAAGATCCTAGTAATATTGACATTAGAAATGAAATTAATTATGTCCAAAAACAGATATCAATATTAACAATGGAAGAAATTGAAAAGAGAATTAAATTTATGAAACATAAATATTTTGAAGGAGCTAATAAGCCCGGAAAATTGTTGTCTTATACCTTAAGAAAGGAAAGGGTGAAATGGTCAATCACCAAAATTAGAGATGGAACAAAAATTGTTTCAAAATAAAAACAAATTCAAAAAGTATTGGTTAGGTATTTTACAGAAATATATAAAGAAACCTGTGAGAAAAATTTAGACATTAAAAAATATCTGGAGCAAAATGAAATAGTGAAATTAACTGATGATCAGAGAATTATGTTAAATGAAATCATTACTGTTAAAGAAGTAGAAGAGGTGATAAGGGATTCAAAGTCATCAAAATCCCCAGGACCAAATTGCTTCCCAAACGAATACTACAAAATTTACGCTGCACAGTTGATAACACCCCTTGTAAAAACTATGAACAGCATATTCAAAGGACAAATTCCCCAAACATGGAATTCCACAAATATTACATTGATTCCAAAACAGGATAAGGATTGGCTTGAACCTAGTAATTATTGGCTTATATCACTATTAAATTCAGATTACAAATTATTCGCCGCTGTATTAGCAAAAAGGTTTAAAAAGATATTAAATAATTGGATTCATACTGATCAAAATGGTTTTCTCACAAATAGAAAAACAAAAGGAAATTTTAGGAAATTATTAAATTTAATAGAAATTCATCAAAAATATATATATATACATAAAAATTGGCTATGGTTTTTCTAGATGCTGAGAAAGCCTTTGATAATATTAAATGGAGCTTCATGTTTGGGGTACTGGAAAAAATGGAAATGGGGATATGTTTATGAATTGGATAAGAAAAATATATTTGAACCAAAAAGCGTGTATTATAGATAATGGGGAAAAGACAACAAAAATAAGTATCAATAAAGGCATAAGACAGGGTTGTCCATTGGCTCCCCTTTTGTTCATTCTCACATTAGAAAATTTGTTGAATATAATTAGGAATGATAATACAATTACAGGGGTGGTTAGTCAACATCAAAAGTATAAGTTAAGACCTTACGCCAATTATGTAGTGCTAATAATAGCTAACCGCATGGACTGTATGGAGAAAAGAATGATGATCCTTAATCAATATGGAGAGGTCTCTGGGTATCAGATTAATAGAATTAAAACTGTGATGCTGTTATTAAATGTACCAGATAAAGAGGCAGAAAAATTATAACAATTACAGGATTTAAGAGAGAGAATCAGGTCAAGTATCTAGGGATTTGGTTAACCGCAAAAAAGTCAGACCTCTTTAAAACTAATTATGAAAAAACGTGGAAGGAAATAAAGGAATGTTTTTAAAAATGGAAGATTTTAAACTTATCGTGATTAGGTAGAATCGCAGCTATAAAGATGGTTATTCTTCCTAAAACGATGTTTTATTTTCAGAACATTCCCATAATTATAAAAGAAGAACCATTCCATAAATGGAATAAAGATATTTTGGAATTTATTTGGAAAAAGAAAAAAAAAAAAAAACAAGAGTCAAATTAATAAATTTACAAGATGCAGTTGATAAAGGGGGATTGGCATTACCAAACTTAAAATGGTATTATGAAGCTTGCGTATTTGATTAGATTCAGGATCGGTTTAACTTAAACAATAAGAGAGTATTAGATTTGGAGGGGATTGATATATCATATGGGTTCCATGCATAGCTATTCTATGACAAGGCTAAAGTAGATGGGAATTTTAAAAAATTATATACGGAAAGCCTGTTTAAGGGTCTGGTTAAAATATATATTAAAAAAATGCTGTAGCAAGATACCATTATGGGCATCACCAGTGGAGGCCATTTTAAGAAAGGGATTATATAGTGAAAAGATTTGGCTTAGATATAAAGATTTGATAAAAATAGAGAAGGATAAGATGATCTTTAAAACGCAATAAGAAAAATTACAATTAGGCTGCCAATTAAATTGGTTTACTTATAGACAATTGAAGGAAAGGTTCCAAATGGATAGTAAAGTAGATGAGATAGGCCCTGCTTATAAGGAATTTGAGAAAATATTAAAAGAGGCTAAAAAAAAATCTAAATATTATAATTTGCTAAGAAACTGGGAATTGGAAGATAATTCAGTGAAATATTTTATGGTGAAATGGGCATGTGACTTAAATTAAGTTATACAAATGGAAGAATGGGAGAAAATATGGAAGTTAAAAATTAGGCATACAAATACTGTAGAATTAAGAGAAAACCTATATAAGTCACTATTTCGATGGTACTTTACCCCTCTCAAGTTGTCAAAAATGTATAAAGAATGCAACCCAATGTTCTGGAAATGTGAAACTGACCTAGGATCCTATCTGCATAAGTGGTGGAATTGCCCATATGCAGTAAGATTTTGGGGAAAAAATCATGAAGAAGTTAAAAAAAAATTAACATACAACTCCACCTTGACCCTAAAATATATTTACTGAATATCAATAATGAAAAGATTGAAAAAGAAAATGGTAAGTTGTTTTTTGTTTTTTTTTCTAATTACTGCAGCAAGGATGATGTACGCCAAGTTCTGGAAGAAAAAAGAAATACCCACATTGGAAGACTGGAATATAAAATGTATGATATGTGTGAAATGGATAAATTATCACAAGTATTAAAAAATAAAAAGTTAATAGATTTTTATAAAGTATGGGAACCATGGATTGGCTATATGCAAAAAGATGGTAATCAGATTAGATATATAGCTCTGAAAGATTAAATTTATAAGATATATGTTTTTCATTGGTGATCATGTTGATATATGCTGATAGTAGATAGTTATTATTTAACAAAGTGTAATTAAGTTTAATATTCATAGAGCTTGTAGTTTATTCAACCTGCGTTCTTGGACCAACCCGTGCTCTTAAACTAACAGGTTATTTATAACCTGTATCATATAGGATTTCCAGTCTTCAGTTCCTTTTTTATTTTACTGTATAATTTATTTTTACTACACATGTTATAATATGTGGAAATATGTTTAAATAAGTCTAGATGTGGACTTAGTAAATTTAAGGTAAAAAATTAGAATATATGGAAAATATATAAGTGACAAATTTAATAATGGGATTAACTCCACTTTTTGCTCAAATATTTAAGCAGAGTTTTTGAATAATAATAGTAGTTTGATATTAAACTGTAATTGATATAACTCCTGATGTATGAAGGTAATATATAGGAAAAATAGTTATACGGAACAATGTAGGCATGTAACTTTATCTGTAGCTCTTAGGAAGTAGTCAGTGGTTGTTTTTTTTAATTGATATGTGTGTGATTATTAGTAATGTGTAATTATATATGTGTAACTGTATGTGTAATGGTCGATGTGTAAAGATACGTGTAACTGTAATTGTTTATATGTGAATAATTTGTGTATTTTAATCAATAAAATTTATTTTAAAAAAAGTGGCCCTTTTGAAACCCATTTCTTGATTGTGGTCCCTTTACTCACTGGTTGGTCAGCAATTGATCTTTTGCACCAGAAAGCATAGTACAAAAGAAATGGGAAAGGAGATCAATAAAAGATTTTTTTTTTGTTAATAAAAATAAACATTTTAACATTTCTCACAGCAGAACAACAGAAGAGAGATGAAGTTTTTAATAAGCCCCAATCAAAAGCACTAATATCCTCATGCAATTGTCACTTACCTGCCTTGTGCAATAAGGCTCTAAATTTATTTAATATTCCTCCCGTGAAGGAATGGCAAAAGCTTGAGAGAAAAAGGCCCAAACAAAGGATTTTAAATCCAGAGTTAAAAAAAGATGCTTAACCAATCTAAATCAAATGTGTAAAAAGTTGTCAAATTCAAATGGAGGAGTCTGAAAGACCAAACTCATCACTTACTGTTTGTCCTAGAAACAATTGATAATTATGATTAATACTTGAAACTCAATCATAAATTGGATTTCCCTTTGAATTCAATCATAAAATTTAACACTAGCACCAATTTGTGACTAAAATTAGCTTATCAAATGCTAGAGGCTGTTGTTGTTTAGCAAATGAACTGTTCTTAAATATTTATCTGGAGCTTTAGGGCCTTTACAGACTGCCAGAAATAGTGCAACTTGAAGCCACTTTAACTGTCCTGGCTCAGGGCTAAGGAATCATGGGAACTGTAGTTTATTGTGGCACCAGAGCTCTCTGACAGAGAAGGCTCAATGTCCAGAAAAAAATACAGTTCAAATACAGATTAGTCAACAAAGCAAATTAAGCTCACAAGAACAGGCAATGTACACAGTGACATAACAACTGCTAGATAAATCTGTCATAATTAAAGCAATTGAAATGATGAAATCAATAAAGTGTGTCAAAGTTTGAGCCCTTATCCTTATTGAAACATAGATGAATTTTGAGACTTATTCTGTAAGACAAAGAATCTTGTTTGATGGAAAATAAATTCATACAACTTTAGCTGCTCTTCCAGGAAAACAAGAGGTGGGGTAATTATTTATTGTCTACACTAAATGACAGCACATGAACATGAATTGTGATGTAATGAGTCAGATATGTGTGAGTGTGTGTGTGTGTGCATATGCTTCCAAACCACCTGTCAACTTCTCTACTTGTCAACTTACAGGAACTCCATGAGTTTCATAGTATTTTCTAATGCAAGAAATACCCAGCAATGGTTTTGCTAGTTCCTTCTTCAGAAATATAGGGCCTTTGCAGACTGCTAGAAATAGTGCAAATGGAGTCCATTTTAACTGCCCTGGCTCAGTGCTAGGGAATCATGGGAATTGTATTTTTTCTGTGACATTGAGCTTTCTCTGTCAGAGAGCTCTGGTGCCACAATAAACTACAGTTCCCATGATTCCCTAGCACTTAGCCAGGACAGTTAAAGTGGATTCAATTTGCACTATTTCTGGCAGTCTGCAAAGGCCCATAGTCTACAGCACCTTAAAATTCTTTCAACTTTATAGAACCCTGAGCCAAAACTATTACAGGGTTTTATTGACAAGATTTGTCAGAGGAGGTTAGCCTTTGCCTTCATCTGAGGCTGGGAGAGTGTGACTTCCATGAGGTCATTCATTCGGTTTACTTACAACATCATAGTTTATTAACAGGATGTCAGCTTTTTGTTCTAAACAAAATATAATCCTTCCTCTCCTAAACTCAGTGCAGAAATCTCACATACCTTCCATTATTTTTTCTTTAAAAAAAACTTACTTATTTTTTCTCATAAATTGAACGAAAGCAGTGGAAGAAACAGATTTTTCCCCCAGAACACTACTTGAAAATCATTGAGATAAAACATTTTCAAATTCACATTAGATATTGGAACCTTTATATTTTGTAAGTGGGAGTAATTTTGCTCTATGTAATGATTTGGGTGTTGGACTATGAAACTAGAGACCAGAGATTGAATCCCTTTGGCCATGAAAACTGACTGGGTGGCCTTTGGCAAAGTCACACTCTCTAAGCCTCACAGGAAGGCAAGAACAACCCCCCTCTGAACAAATCATGAGCAGGTGAGGGGAAGTGGGCGGGGGGGCGGAGTGGCTCTGGTTCATAAGAACACCTTGACCTTGACCGGGATACCTGTCCGGAATACAGTCCATTTCGAGTGTATATACCTTAGCCTGAAGACCATGCATAGATTGGGGATTTTGCTAGTCTACCGACCACCCCGTTGTCTAGCAGACTCCCTGACCGAGCTGACACAGCTGGTCTCTGAGCTGGTGTTGGAGACCCCCAGACTTTAGTTTTGGGGGACTTCAACATCCCGCTCGAGACCAGGTTAACAGGCGTCGCTTGGGAGTTCATGGATACCATGACAAACATGGGCCTATCCCAATTGGTCAACGGGCCTACACATTGTGCGGGTCATACACTCAATGCGGTGTTCTGTACCGAACAGGCATATCCATGGGCGGAGGTGGTAAGCACCTCTGCATTGTCATGGACGGATCATTTCCTGGTCAAGAAAGAACTCAGAGCCAATTTCTGCTCCTCCGGGGGTGGTGGATCTATTCAAATGGTCCGCCTTCGAAGGCTGATGGAGCCAATTGGATTGGCTGATGGAGCCAATTGGATCATGGGGTTTAATGGTTGGGAATGCTGGGGATCCTGTCGATGCTCTGGTCAATACCTGGAACACCGATCTCACCAGGGCTATCGACATGATCACTCCCAAGCACCCTTGCCATCCTGCGTCTAATCGGAGGCCTTGGTATACACCAGAGCTGAGGAGGATGAAGCGGTTTGGACAAGAGCGCAGGTGGCGGAAGATTCATCTCTTATCTGACAGAACTTGCCATAGGAACTTCCTTCGTTCCTATCGGGAGGCAATACGTGCAGCGAAGAGAGCTTTCTCCTCTGCACGTATTATGTCTTCAGAGTCCCGTCCAGCAGAGCTGTTTAGTGTGGTGAGGGAGATGACGCAGGTGCCCCCTGCACCAAATCCCTTGCTTAACCCGACGACAGCCTGCTGTGACGCATTTAACACCTTCTTTGCAGACAAAATCTCTCAGATAAGAGCCGACTTAGATGCCACCATTGAAACAGAGTCGATAGGCAAGGCGTCCAGCAACTCCGCCGATGTAGTTATACTGGATCAGTGGCAATCTGTGAATACCGAGGACGTAGACAAGCTGCTTGGAAAGGTGAGGAAGACAACCTGCCCTCTTGACCCTTGCCCATCATGGCTGGCCATCCAGGGAGGGGATGCATTGAGGAGATTCCTTACGGATATCATCAATGCATCCTTCAGGGAAGGTCATGTTCCATCTTGTCTAAAGGAAGCGGCTGTTAGGCCGCTTCTGAAAAAACCTTCCCTGGACCCCCTGGATATGAGAAATTATAGGCCTGTGTCACTGCTGCCATTCTTGAGCAAGGTGGTTGAGAGGGCGGTTGCTCTTCAGCTCCAAGTTGTCTTGGATGAAGCAGATTATCTAGACTCATTTCAAACTGGCTTTAGGACAGGCTTTGGGGTTGAGACTGCCATGGTTGCCTTGACCGACGATCTGCGTCTGAGCATCGACAGGGGTAGTGTGACCCTGTTGGTGTTCTTAGACCTCTCAGCAGCTTTCGATACTATAGATCACGGCATCCTCTTGGACCGCCTGAGGGGGTTAGGTATCGGGGGCACTGCTTTGCAGTGGTTCCGGTCCTTCCTCTTGGGTCGGTCCCAGAGGGTGCTGCTCAGGGACTGTAGTTCCAGTAAGAGGAACCTCACTTGTGGTGTTCCTCAGGGGGCTATTCTGTCCCCAATGTTATTCAACATTTATATGAAGCCACTGGGTGAGATAATACGGTGTTATGGTGCTGGGTGTTATCAGTACACTGACGACACCCAAATCTATTTCTCCATGTCTCGTTTGTCGGCCTCGAATTCCAATGGCATCTCTTCTCTCAATGAATGTCTTCAAGCGGTAATGGGCTGGATGAGGAAAAACAGATTGAAACTGAATCCAGACAAGACGGAGGTGCTCACGGTAGCAGCCCTGAAACCAAGAATTGGGTTGCAACCTCCAGTCCTGGATGGGGTCACACTCTCCTCCGGTGACTGTGTTTGCAGTCTGGGGGTGCTCCTTGACTCGTCGCTCCTGATGACAAATCAGGTAAATGCGATGTTCAGGAGCGCCTGCTATCAGCTTCGGCTGATACGCCAGCTGCGCCCTTTTCTGGAAGTAAGGGATCTCGAAACTGTTGTGCACGCACTGGTAACCTCACACCTGGACTTCTTTAATGCGCTCTACTTGGGGCTACCCTTGTGCTTGGTTCGGAAGCTTCAGCTGGTACAAAATATGGCAGCCAGGCTTGTTTCTGGTATATCTAGGAGGGACCACATTACTCCGGTTCTGAGGTCCCTCCACTGGCTGCCTATTAGCTTCCGGGCCCGGTACAAGGTGTTGGTTATCACCTTTAAAGCCCTAAATGGCTTGGGTCCAAGCTATCTCAGGGACCGCCTCCTCCCGTATAATCCTCCCCGCGCTCTCCGGTTCTCTGGGAGGAACTTACTGCAGCCTCTAAAATCTAGGCTTGCAGCGACCTCCCAGTGGGCTTTCTCTGCTGTCACCCCCAAACTCTGGAACGACCTGCTGGATGAGATCCGTCAGTTGACATCATTAGACAGCTTTAAACAAGCTGTCAAGAGGGATCTCTTCTGGCAGGCCTTTCCAGATTAACCATCCCAGCCCAGGCTCCCTGATCCCCTCATTTCTCCCGTGGCCCATCTTTAGTGATGGGTGAGGATCTCCAGAGGGACACCAGGGTTTTTAGTTTTAATTATAGTTTTATGTTTTGATATTGTGTTTTTAATTTGTCATATTGTATAATACTTTCTTAAGGGGGGGGAGGGATTATAATGTTTTAAAGTTATATTTTACTCTTGTTATATTTTACTGTTGTCAACCGCCCGGATTGGTTTGCCACAGGGCGGTATACAAATAATAATAATAATAATAATAATAATTATTATTATTATTATTATTAAGAAAACCCCATGACCTTAGAGTCAACCATATATCAGAAATGACTTGAAGATACACAACAACAACATATTTTGCAAATATTTTTCCCCTTGCTGAACCTTTTTCACCATATGTCTGTGAACTACAAAACTGCAGAATACAATTGCCTAAATCATAGTTCAGTCTTGTATATCAGTAAACTCTTGCATTGCAAATTGCTATGGTAGGAGTATATCAATAAATCAGTTCATTCAACTGGATTTACATACATGTTGCTTCACCAATCAACTATTCATTCAATGGGCCTTCTCTGTTTTGGACTAACAGACTGGATTCCAGATAGTTGTTCCACTCCAGGATAGGGTTTCTCTGAGAGCTGCCACTGGTAACCAGCTATCTATGCAGAAGTTTGTATTTAAATATTTTCTATTTTAGCATTCAAAAAAGAAAGAAAGAAAGAAAGAAAGAAAGAAAGAAAGAAAGAAAGAAATCTCCCCGCCCCCCAAAAAACCCTCAACGTATTTTTTTTAAATATTAAATACCAATTCACATTAGGATAAGCTACAGGATGTAAGAACCATTGAAAAGTACCTTCCAAAATGAGTTTTCAAAGACTTGTCAGTAAAATAATTTCCACAGGAAGATGCTTTTTGATGTAGATTTCACAGACCTGAGATGAGCAGTAATCCTCAGTCATTATATTTAGTTAATCTCACAGACCTGTACAAAGCAGCTCATGTACCATCATATATACCCACAAAAGCCTCCTACCATAGCATTTTGCTCTGTAAGAATTTACATTTCTACTCAAGTGTAAGCCCCAGTAAGTTCAAAGAGGCTTACTTATAGGTGCATGACTATAACATAGTGCTACACATATATTCAAAGAAAGATGCAACCATTTCATATACCTTTCTGACATATTTGTTTCCAATAGGGATAGGCGACAAGAAACTCAGCATTAAGATTTTTTTTTATTTTTATTTTTTTATTTTTTTATTTATTTATTGTGTCAGGGTGTTGTAGCCTGGCAAGCCAGCCAGTTCAGGATACTTCACACTTAATGAGTGATGCTGCCTCTGGTGTGGGACTGATACCAAGTGGACTTGGCTGTGTGTGTGTGTGTTTCATATTTTACACAAAATATGTTACATCAAACTTTTTTAATTTATGGGACTAGTTCACACATACACAGGAAACAACAAAAGAATCAATCAAATGCTACTACTTTCAGTAGTCCAAGCAATAAAATAACAAAAATCACATTTTTTCATTCTTTTCTATTTTATGAAAATTTAAAAAAAAGTGTGTTCGACTATAGAAAAGCTCTTACTGTCAGGAAGTTCTTCCTAATGTTGAGGTGGAATCTCTTTTCCTGTAGCTTTCATCCATTGTTGTGTGTCCTATTCTATGGAGCAGTAGAAAACAAGCTTGCTCCATCCTCAATAAGACACCCCTTCAAATACTTAAACATGGCTATCACATTATCTCTAAACTATCTCTTTTCCAGTCTAAACATACCTAGCTCCGTAAGTCTTTCATCATAGTGCATGGTTTCCAGCCCCTTGTCATTTTAGTCGCTCTCCTCTGGAGACGCTCCAGCTTGTCTACATCTTTTTTTAGTTGTGGTGCCCAGAACTGGATACAGTATTCCAGATGAGGCCTAACTAAAGCAGAACAGAGTGGCACTGTTACTTCCCTTGATCTAGACACTATTTATCTATTGCAGCCTAGAATTGCTGCTGTATCACACTCTTCACTCATGTTCAACTTGTGATTGTGCACGGGTAATTCAAGAAGTTTATGGAAGAGGAAGGAGGCACAGGGTGAAATTAGTTGATTCTGAAACTATTACATCAACCCAAAGATGAAAAAGGAAATCAAGGAGTTGTTAAGCATAGCCATTCCAGAGGTCAAGAATCTTGAGAAACTCTTGAGCACTCTAGTTGAGGTGACGGAATAATTTCAACAAATTACCAGAAGTTACTGGGAGACTTACAGTGTATGTCTCTGAATGTGAGGTATTTGTTCAGTCTATATTTCCTGTTTAACAGATGTTGAATCCTACAAAACTCCTTCTCTTTTGGCTGAACTTCAAAGAATGGATGGCTCTTCCATAGGTCTGTTGAGGAGAGAGCTCCTCAGCTGCTTAAGCCAGTGGAAATGTTACTACTTGTCACCATCTTGTGAAAAGAATAGCTGTATTTCTTAAATCAGAGAATGATCAACAGGAAAAGCTCTAAAAGGCTGTGGATAATTTTATGAAGGATCCCTAGTCAAACATTTCCAACAACAGCACCATCTTAATCATATCTACATATATTTAGGTGCTATTGAGTTCTATATGGCTCAGTCATTGAGAAGTGTGCATAGAATTCTGTTCTCCCCAGACATCCATCTCTCCTCTATCCTCAATTTCCATCAGACAACTCCACCTCACTTCCACCCCTTTTCTCTAAAGGTCTCCTGACATCTGAACTGAGGGTATTTTAACCCCTTTGACTAGAAACAAGTAGGCTAGACCAAGTTTTCATTAAGAGTCTCCCTAAGCTCGTGAGAAGGAAGTATTCGCTCACTTCACTTTGATCTCAGAACAGCCCTTTTCACTAAGCTAAGAACACATCCCTACTGATTAAAAGGACCAGAAAGACTCATGTTTTGTTCCTGTACGTTCTAATTATATTTTGGAGATCCATACACATTTTATCCCAGAATATTTTCTGTTAGCTCATGGTACAATCAAAGACCAGAGATCAAAGAATCCGACAACTAACTGATCCAATTAAATTTAGTTGTGTTTAAGTAACATCCCATGACTATCTTATGTCTGGATGGGAGATCTCCAAAGTAGGCTGTATTTCAGAGGAAGGCACTGGTAAAACCATCTCTGAATATTCCATGCTTAAGAAAACCTTATGAGATGCATGGGGTTGCCATTAGTCAACAGACAACATGAAAGCACACACACAAACACAAAGTTTAAGAGTTTCTGCAAAGTGCTGCCCTTCCTGTCTTGACAAAAATGTTCCCATACCATTTAGTGTCTCCATTTTATAGTAGCCCCCTCAGAGTATAACCATGAATTTGAAGTGAGACATAACAAAAAAGATAGGTGGTAATAGCAGTAAAACCTGAATCTTCTCCCTTATCACTGTGACAGTTCTTTTCACACTTTGCTTCACTTTACTTCAGAGTCAGACCACATTTCTTGTATTGACCTTACACTCAGATTCTGGGGAAATATATGTTTGGGAAGAGAGAAAATACCATGTTGAAATGTTAAAAACATACCAAGGAGGTATATATCTTTTTAAAGGAATGGCCAGCAATACTTTCATTATGTGAAAGATGCATATAAAAGAACTATACTGTCTATTTAATTTGCATGTATTTTAATATACTTTGAACTTCTTTTACTGAAAGCTCTTACTGTTTGCAAACTAATCTTCTATTATCATCAACACAGGAGAGAGATGATATGGCAGACATTTTGAATGAGAATAACTATCACAAGAAAACACACTGGGACACAGATGAAATTTCCAAATTTGGTTGGCTCAAGGATCAAACAGATTGCTTGAATTGATAAGTATGTGAACAAGGTGATCACAGGTGATTCAGTGAGATCTAGAGGACAGCTCATGTTGTTGGTATACATAATGCACATTAACATATAGTGATTTCACTATTTTAATAGTTTTTCTAAAGTGTATCAGGACTACAGTTGTATCATTTTCATATGACTTAACTGCCATCACTAAATCATAAATCCCACCACCCATCAGTTTCTTTTAAAAGTTTACATTCAATAGTTGTTCTTGCCCCATTCTAGAACACCTGCCATTTTCCTTTTATGAAAAGGAACTCTGATGAAGTTCCTTTTCATAAAGCCTCCTTAGGGTAGCACAGCTTCCCTATCTTTCCTTGTCCTTTGGAAGCAGGAAGTTTTCTGCAGCATCAGCATTGGGAAGATGGTGAAGAAAGCTGCGAAAGATGGACTTTTAGTATTGGCTGCAGCAGCATGTCTGCAGTAAACAATGCAGTAAACCTTGACCTGGGGAAGAATGGAATTCTCCTCTAGGGGCCTGAGCAGATGGGGCAGGAAAGCATGGGCTTAGCCCTTGCTATTCTGCCCCTGATGTTCACCCGGGTTAGTCCCTGAGTCAGCGCTGGGGTGAGGTGTTAGATGGGTCAATGGGGGGAGGGAGGCTTCTCAGATGGATTGCCCACTGGAAAGCTAAAGAGTGTGTGAATAGCCCAATGTTGTCAATGAGTTTCTTAGAAAACGAGGGACATTTTACCCCTTGTTACGAATGATGGGTGTCTTTCTAACTTTGGTGTGAGTGTGTATGTCCCATCTATAGCCTTCAATGTACTCTGACTGCTAGTAGCCTTGCGGCTTAATTTACTCGGTCACATAGGCAGGGTAGCCATGAGCTCAGAGGCAAGAGACCACGCAAAAGGGAAGAAAAAAAAATCAGATATGTCTGGGAGCTGCAATCAAGGGAATATTCACACCTCTGAGATAGGAAAGCTAGGATAATTTATGAGATGGATTTTAGAATCTTTCCTAGTTCTTTCATAGTCATCATCCCCAATCTTACCCTCTTTACAGACGGTGCTTTGCGCCGTCTTGGAGGTAAAGAAGGAGAGGGGCAGTCTCACGCTGGGTGCCGCAACCCCTTCCCAAACATGTCATCGGACTATCCATCGCTCCACACGATGGGCCCTTCGATGACGTCCTTCTGCCGCAATGTCCGGACACAGTGCGATGGAAGAGATGCCGAAGAGGCACCCAAAGCCTCTTGCGGCACACCTTCTACACCTTGCGGAAGGAGCGTATTTTAGCACTCCTTCCAGGACCCTAAAAAGTGGATCGGGGCCAAGGAGTGCGGCTACCTCCACCCCAATCCGTGGCTTCTTGAGGCAGCCCACAGCCGCCCGTCTGCTTAGGGCCTTAGTCTTCTTCAGATTTCCTGACTGCAGTCCTCATTTCTATCAATGTTTGATCCCAGGTATGTGAATTATTTTATTATTTCTCTTTCTTTATTGTCTAGGTTGAACTTGTGAAGGCCCTCAGTAGTCATTATTTTGTTTTATGTTCAGCATTAAGCCTGCCTTAGCACTTTCTTTTTTGATCTTCCTTAGTAGTTGTTCCAGGTCTGTGAGATTTTGTACTAGTATTGTGGTGTCATCTACATATCTTAGATCAGGGGTAGGCAACCTTTCCCCTTTAAGGGCCGAGGGACTTCAGCTCCCAGAAGCCTCAGCCATGTTGGCCAATAGTCCCATGTTGGCCAATAGCTCCTGGGATTCTGGGAGCTGAAGTCCCTCGGCCCTTAAAGGGGAAAGGTTGCCTACCCCTGTCTTAGATTGTTGATATTCCTTCCTCCTACTTTCACTCCTCCTTCTTCTGTGTCCAAGCCTGTTTTTTCTCATAATATATTCTGCATACAAGTTGAACATTAGTGTGAAAGGGTGAACCCTTGTCTGACCCCTTTGCCAATTGGGAACCATTCTCTTTCCCCATGTTCTGTTCTGACAGTGGCCTCTTGTCCTGTGTGTTGGCACTCCCTTGTCTTTAAGGGCATTCCATTGCTTTTCATGATCTATGCCAGGGGTCGACAACCTTTGTTGCCAGGGGGCCGGGGGGGAAATGGCGTCGGGGGCCAGAGGCGTGCGTACTCACTTGCGCGTGCACACTTGCCTCCCCCCACATACGCACATGCGTGTGACGACACCATCGTGCACATGCATGTGCAAAGCAGCCGCCATTTTGGAAGCCCCCCCATGCAGGAGGGCTTCTCTGGGCCATGTGGGGGGCTTCCCTGGGCCTCGGAAAGGGCCCCCCGCCCCTGCAGCAGGCGAATTCACCTGCATTGGCAGCAGGGGGGCTTTCCAAGGCCCAGGGAAGCAGCTGTGGTGGGCAAATTTGCCCGCAGCAGCCACGGGGGGCTTCCCTGGGCCTTGTAAAGGCCCCTCCGCACCCGCAGCGGGCGAATTCACGCACAGCGGTGGCAGGGGGGCCTTTCCAAGACCCAGGGAAGCAGCCGTGGTGGGCGAATTCGTGCGGTGCAGCTACGGTGCGGCCTTCCAAAGGCCCTACAGTGGCTGCGCAGCCACCGGGGGGCCTTCCAAAATGGTGCCCATGTCACGCGCACATGATGCTGATACCATTTTGGAAGGCCACCCACTCGCAGCTGCCATTTTGTTTGCCAAAATGGCGGCTGCGACTCGTTTGCATATGCGCAGGAGTATTGTGCATGTGCAAACGAGTCGCAGTCGCCATTTTCACAAACAAAATGGCGACAGTGACACTTGTGGCAGTGGGAGCACGTGGTGGCAGTGGCGGCGGCAGGGGTCAATGGGGGCCGGTCGGTGGGGGTCCGCGGGCCAGGTGCGGGATGCATGCCATAGGTTGCCAACCCCTGATCTATACAGTCAAAGGCTTTGCTACAGTCTATAAAGCACATGCTGATTTTCTTTTGGAATTCCCTGGTGGGTTCCATTAGCCATCATATGTTTGCAAAGCAATCCCTAGTGTCTCTTCCTTTCCTGATCTCCACTTGGACCTCTGGGATTTCTCTCTCCATGTATGTTTGGAATCTATAGGGTTATGCAGATGGGTGGCTCTGGGCCGCCCCTGCTAGATGTGGATTGGGGCTGTGGCAACCGCATGCTGCAGCCCTAATCCTCCCTTTTGCTGCCCCTGAAAAAGCGGCAAAATGCCGCTACTTTCAGGGGCAGCAAAAGGGCACTGTAAGAGTGATGCACGGCTCTTTAGCACCCCTTCTGGTGCAGCATGTAAAAATGCTGTGCTGAGAGAATGTTCTGATGCTGCATGCCATGCATAATGGAGCACGGCATCAGGACATCATCAGGCTGGGTTTGGAGCGGCCAGCGTATGGTTGCCCCTCCCCATCTCTGTCTCCAGGCTGACCTTTGGACCGGTCTGCAGAAGCCCTATGTTGCAGAATTTTGATCATGATTTTGTTTGCATGGGAGATCAGTGCTATGGTTGTATAGTTGGTGCAATCTCTAATGCCTCCCTTTTATGGATGGGGATGTGTATTGATTGATTCCAATCTGTTGTCCATTGTTTTGTTTTCCATATCTGTTGACATATGTTGGTTAGCACTAGAGTTGATTCTGTTAATGTGGACTGCAGCAGTTCATTTGGAATATTATCTCTTCCTGGTGATTTATTTTTCTCTATTTCTCTTATTGCAATTTCCACCTCACTTTTTAGAATTTGGGGTTCATCTTCATATGGCTCTTCATTCCATGTATCCTTATTTTGTCATCACTTTTGTATAACTGTTCTTTGTATTGCATCCAACTTCTTTTTATTCCTTCTTGGTCTTGAATTATGTTATTTTTATTGTCATAGATAGCCCCAGTCCTTGTTTTGAATTTTGCTTTGATTTCCCAGATCTTGTGAAATAGATCTCTTGTTCTTCCCTTTTTGTTGTTGTCTTCTATTTCTCTGCTTTGGTTGTTGTAGTAATTTTCTTTATCTTTCTGCACAGGCCATTGTACTGTTGCATTCATAATTCTTACTTTGTTCCTATCTCCTTTTTGTTTTTCCTCTCTTCTTTTCTTTATTGCTTGCAGTGCTTTTTCTAACATCCATGTTTTTTCTCTTTCTCTTTGTTTATTGAAAATCTGTTTGCATTCTTCTTTTATTATCTCTCTGGGTTCAGACCATAGTTTCTCTGCTTCTCAGTCTATTATGCTTAGTAGTACTAATCTGTTTCTTATGTTGTCAAGCAAATCTGTTTCTTATGTTGTCAATCAATTCCAATTGTCAATGGATTTATTATTTGGATCATATTTTGGAATAGTCACTGGTTTTGTTTTCTTCTTGTGTCTTACTCTTATTTTTGATATGAGTAATTTGTGATCTGTGCCACAGTCAGTGCCTGGTCTAATCTTGGCCACCATTTTTGCTCCCAATTATATAATCTATTTGATTTTTGTGTTGACTATCTGGTGATGTCCATATGTATAACCTTCTTTCTGGTTGTATAAAGAATGTGCTTGCTATGAATAGGTTATTGGCTTCACAAAAATCAGATACTCGCCTGCTTCATTTCTTTTGCCTAATCCAAATCTGCCTACTGTTTTTAACTCCTATATTTCTTAGCTCTTATGTCTGTACATGAGTGCTTGCTGTGTTGTATGATTTTCCCCAAAATAAAAGTACAATTCATTTAAATAATTCTGCCTCTGTGGATTCCTTTTTCTGACTCTTGCTATACAGGTGGGAAATAGTCTCAGAGGACGGTTTTGTAGCACAGTTCATTAATTAATTAGACTAATTAAAATTCCTCCTAAAGGACCCATTGCTATGTATTGGTGGAGAATCCACGGACACTTTCTCCTGAGGTTTGGATGGCCTGACAGTGCAATCGGACTGTTCGAATGCCAGATGTAGAGAGTGAAAGGAAGTGCAGTTGCAGAGATGCAAAATATAATTCATAGAAAAGTATGTGTGTGTACTGTATGATTGGCTGCAAGGGCTGAGTCTATTGGGGTTGGCTTCACCCATTTCATCACTTTGGTTAGATGTCCTGTCATCTTTCAAGGTGTGAGTAACCTTGTGGTGGGTATCCAATCATCCTTGGGAGAGGTGTCAGAGCAGTTTCCTGACTCCCTATTTCTATTTTCTCTATCATCAGCTGGGAAACAGTTTTTAAGTTCCCCTCCACATCCACCACACAGTTTTAAATTCCCATCACACAGGTTCAAAAAGTCAAAACGCAAAACACACTGTCTCAGCCTTGGTTTGCCAAAGCAATAAAGCTGCTGTGTGTGTGGGGGGGGGGGGGGAGATGTCTCCTCTCATGGTCATAAGACCCTGTGCAAGGCTTACCATCCCTCCCCCCCATCCCATTGGTTGTGAAAGGCAGTAAAGCGAGCTTCCATCCTGGTCATTAGCCCTTTCATATGGAAGAAATCTTCATGCCAAACCCCTTGGGCATTGAAGGCATTATAGCCATGAGAGAAACAGGCCATTTTTCTTTGGTAATAACACCTTCATAAGGAGGAACCCCTTGGGCATCAGGGGCAGTAAAACTGTAGTGAGAATAGGCCCTTTCTCTCCTGGTCATAAGACCCTTTGCAAGGACATGAGATAATGCCATTTGTTTTATCAAATCAAAGCTGAGCTATAGAGACTTCTCTGATCAAGATTTGACTAGGAAGACAGAAGGCCCAGATACCAGCTCTAGGACCCTTGGAACAGGCCTAATCAGGGAGCAAAGTTTGGCACTGTTCAGTTGGCCACCGTGAGCTCAAGTTGGGGCTGCAGGGTGTCAGAACTCCCTGATGAAAAGATCAACCTGGGCTGATCCAACTGCCTAATCAGGTCTAGCTGAGGGACCATCCTGTTGGCTCACAAGCTACAGTGTGACAGGACCCCCTGTTAGCAGCTGTGCTCCATTTTTCTTGTATATTTTAGCCATGTGGAATTCCCTATGACCCCAGCCTGACCCTTGGGAGAAGGCAGCCATAATCCCCTAAACATAAGGTCAGGTAGGAACTGTTGAAGTTGCTCAAGACCACTAAAGATTTCCTAGACAGGCAGATTTGGGAGTTGCCCTTGGGAATATCCCATTATACTGGAAAAGATACACAATGGTGTTTGTTTGTCTTAGTCTCACACTTAATGGGACAGTGATCAGATTTGATTGCACACCTTTCTCTAGCTTCCTTTCCTTGATAGTTTTGAAACCAAATGCATTGTTTAGACTATGCCCAGACTTAGGTAAACAATGGTAAACCCATCAAGCCTTTGTCCTCCTATTGTTTGACTCATGGCCAGAAGGCAGGAATCGCCCTTAAAAACCCCTGGATTTTAGCAGACGGAGTGCTACCTTGGAAGTGCATGCTGAATCTCTGTCGGTCTGCACTCTGAGATAGTTCCCACGACCCCCTCTCTTGCCAGTCATGCCCCTTCCACGGAACCCATCCGCATTCGCTGCCAGAAGTCCTGAGGAGCCTCTCGGGCATAAGTATGTCCCTCTCTATCCTGGCTTATAGTGTTAATAAATATTTCAGACTTTAATTGGAGTTTGGTCCATTTCTGCTTCATACCCTACCAGAATTCTTATACCTCTAGTATACACTTGGATAAGATCTTCAAAGTGAAGTTGAGCGCTTCACTCTCACATTTGAACTAATTATAAATTCCCCCCAAAATTAGGCTTGTTTCCCAACAGATTGGGGGAGAATGCGGGGCATCCCCGGAATTTAAGCATCCTAAACTGATCACTTGGGCAGTTTAAATCTCAGCACGTAGGAGAAATAAGGATCTAGGTAAAGAAGATGCTGATGTGAGTGTCAGGAAGGTGTGTGATTGTGTTTTTGTGTGTGACTGGAAATCTTGGGTTGGGCATCCCTTTTCTTGCCTTTTCTATTGCGGGTTGGTAGAGAAGAGCCAGGTTCGTCCATTCAGGTTTTTCCCTCCACAATCCAAATGTAGACAGTCCCCACAACCATCTTGGACGAGATAAGGTAGACAAAGTGAGGAGACGTCCTCATCTGAAGCTATCCAGGCACAAGGCTGGCAAAGGTTAGCAAGGGCAAGGAAGCCTAGATCAGCTAACCGAACCCTGGCGAGGGGCAGGAGAGCCCTAGAGCAGCCAGTGGGTTTAGGAAAGTGTAGAGAAAAATGGTGAGGGGCAGGAGAGCCCTAGTGCAGCTGGTGTGTTTTAGAGAACCGCCAGTGGGTCTAGAGAAAACTGGTGAGGGGCAGAAGAGCCCTAGAGCAGCCAGTGGGTCTAGAGAATTAGAGTGAGGGGCAGGGAAAGCCCTAGCACAGACAGGAAAAAGATTGGAGTGCTCTAGTGCAGCCTATCCATCAGAAGGAGAAGGTCTAAGCTGGTGGGGGTGAGAAAGCTCTAGTTCAGCAGCGCAGTTCAGGAGAAATCACGAGAGTTAAGGGAAATGGAGATGGAGCAAATTTACAGGGAGGAGAAAGTGCAGAATAAGCTACAGAGGTGGATCACCACGAAGGGGCCCAATCCCTGGATTCTAGGGACGTTCCTGACAGATGATCCATTTCTGACCCTGCTAGAGGTCTATAATATCAAGACCACTAAGAAGGGACTTAAGAGCATCCCACAATCTGAAAAAAATAGGCTGGCATCATGGGGAATCTGGACCCTAGCCCATGACGCCGTAGAAAAGTACAAAGAGTATAAATTAAAGATAGAGGTGTCCCAAAAACAAATAGGAGAACTGGTAACCCAAGCAAGAGACAAAGTAATGGAGAACATGGATCTCACTAGGAGAGCCGATGAAGCAAGGCAGAGAGCAGATAGGGCAGAACAGGAAAATGTTACCCTAAAACAGAAATTGGCAGAATTAGAATTTAAATTAAGCCAGGCAAAACAAGCCGCAGACTTTATATTGGCCCATAAAACAGAAGCGGCAGCCCAAGCCAACCACACCATGTGCGCGGCCTGAATTAGAGAACTAGAAAGCAAAGTAAATTTGAAAAGAACCCTCGTGGCCATGGTGGAACCTAATATTTTGGAATTGGCCACACAAGCAAATATCCTTCAGGAGAGTCCATCGCCGGTAGAGGCACAGACTCCCCCACCCTACAATCCCAAATAGAGTCCCCCAAAAGGGAATGAACCCACGGAGGGGTGCACTTCAGGCATACCTATGGACCCAGTTAAAACCTGGAGTATGGTAGAAACAAAAGCCACCTCAGATTAAAGATTGGATTAAAGAAATATATAGTGAGCAATCAGCAAACCTAATGATAAATGGAAACAAATCACAAAGAATTAATATCAGCAAAGGGACGCGTCAGGGATGCCCGTTATCACCTCTTCTTTTTATAATGGTGTTGGAGACATTACTAAATCAGATAAGGGGAAACCCAAACATCAGAGGAATGAAGATTAAAGGAAAAGAATACAAGTTACGTGCCTTTGCCGATGATGTGGTATTGATATTGGAGGACCCAATAGAAAATGCAAAGGAAACGTTGAGAATGATAGAAGATTTTGGGAATAAGGCCGGATTTAAAATAAATTATGACAAAACAGTAATAATTACCAAAAACATGACAAAAAAAGAAGAAACAGAATTAGCTGAAGAAACACATTGTAAGGTTGTAAATAAAACTAAATATTTGGGGATATGGATATCCAAAAGAAATATAGATCTATTTGAAAACAATTATAAACCAAAACGGAGAGAAATTAAGAAAGATATGATAAATTGGAGTAAAATTCAGCTATCATTATCAGGAAGAATAGAAACGATAAAAATGATGATTTTACCCTAATTAATTTTTTTTATTTCAGAATATCCCGATAATACATAACAGGCAAATATTTCAAGAGTGGCAAAAAGATTTGAGACAATTTATTTGGAAAAGTAAAAAAGCGAGAATCAATTGGCTAACAATGACAAGACAAAGTAAAGATGGAGGGAGGAATGTACCAGATTTAGAACTCTACCACAAAGCGAACACCTTAGATTGGCTATCCGAATGGATAACATTAGAAGACCAGGATATATTGAATTTGGAGGGATTCAACAATAGATTCGGATGGCATGGATATCTATGTTCCGATAAGGATAGAGTTCACAAAGAATTTCAACATCACGTAATAAGAAGAAGCTTACTTAAAACTTGGAAAGAACTTTAAAAAATAATATACACTAAAATACCTTTATGGACTTCACCACATGAAGCTTTTTTCGGAAGATGGACAGCCCTTCGAATTTGGTTAAAATATAAAGAGATACTGGAGAAGATTGGAAACCAATTGGAACTTAAAGCTATGTCTGAGATTCAACATTTAGATGATAAAATGCACTGGTTATTATATACCCAAATAAAGGAAAGATTTAAAATGGATATTAAGCTGCAAGGGGTGAAAGAAGAATTGAAAGACATAGATAAAATTTGGATGGGGACAAGAGAGAAGAGGATAAGTAAATTATATAAAATATTAATGTGTCAGAGACAGGAAAAAGAAATAATATCAGATAATATGATCAAGTGGGCAACAGACATCGGCAGGACAATAATGGTAGATCATTGGGAGAAAGCAAGGAAAATGACAAGAAAATTTACTCGCTCTTAAGATATAAGATAAAATCAATGGAAAATGGAACAAAGATGGTACCTCACCCCTGCTAGAATGGCAAAAATTTATAAATTACTAATGAACGAATGTTGGAAATGTAAACACAATGTTGGATCTTGGTATCACGTCTGGTGGAGATGTCCCAAAATGAATGTATTGGAAAAAAATACACATGGTGATGGAAGATATACTTAAAAACAGACTTGAACTATATCCAGAATTATATCTATTAAATATGACATACAAATTAGAATCGGATATAACTAGAAAATATTGGAGAGTAATACTTTACATGGTCTCGGCAGCAAGAATACTAATAGCCTTCAAATGGAAACAGGAAACAACTCCAACGGTAGATGAATGGTTATTGAAATTGTTAGAGATGAAGGAAATGGATAAATTGACAAGGTTATTGAATAATGAGAATGGGGAATTAGTTGAGGAAGAGTGGGCTCCAGTGGAAGAATATATAAATAGAAAATGGGAATAAAGCAGCAAAGTAGTTATTAAGATTGTGTAAATGAACTGGATCTGAGATGATGATAGAAGTAATAGATACAGAAATGATGTATGCAAAATGTGAAAAAAAATGTACTTACTTTCAAAGAAATATTGAGAAGTTTGAACTATGGGCAAACGTATTGTAAAGATAACTAAGAATATATTTTAAGTGGATTTTTTATGTTTTTTTAAAAATAAAAATTATAAAAAACAACAACAAAAGCCACCTCAGAAAATGGCACATTTTCTAATATAGTGGATGAAACGGTCTCATGGTCACTAACAGAGATTAAAGCCCTAGCAGACCAACAAGGAAGGCTAAATCCCCAAACAGGAGTCCAATGGATGTCTAACAGCATCCTTTCATACCCAAAAGCTAAGGGACAGGACCTTATGAAGATAGCAAGGCTGAGCATGGATCCCGATTACTTAGGCCCCTTTGAGGCAGCAGTTTCCAACTATGATCTGGCAAATTTAGAATTAAAAGAGTGGATATGCATAATGGTGCAAATCCTTTGGTCAGGCACTACCATAAGGGCAAAATACCACAATGAGGTGCAGCAGCCAGATGAAGCCCCAGACACTTATGTAGCCAGGAAGAAAATGTTAGCAATCCTAGCAGGAGAAGTTAGCCTTAATTGTGACGGGGTGCCACTTTTGAACTGTACTGATTTTATAAAAGAGGTATACCAAGGTTTAAATGAGGCAGCTAAAACATACATATGTCCCGCCTACCACCAACTTAGCACCATAGATTGGCAAGGATTTTTACAGCATATTTAGGCAGCTTGCCAGATATTTTGGCCTAGAGAGGCACGGAAAGATATGGCTAAGAGCTTAGTGGCAGCGAACTCAGGAAAACCTCCCCACAGACTAGGAAGGAAGAGAGATAAAGATAGCAAACCAGTCCACGCGGTTACATACCAGAACACCGGCCCCCATTCTCAGCCCATGCCCATTGAGCCAGGAAAGCTCCCCAACAATAATTCTTTTAGGAGAGGCTTTAGAAGCTACCGCAGAGAACCTGAAAACCCAGACTATGGAAAAGACCCCATGCAGGAAATTAGGAGCCCTATTTGGAGGCAACTAAGGGAATTAGGATATGCCATAGTGGACCTTCATGGCCGACCCACGCATGAGCTCACCGAGCTATTGCTCCAAGCCCTAGGTGGGCAAGGCCCCAATGGACCCAGCACCAACCCTAATGCCCCTACATCTCAGAACCCAATGCAGAACCCAAGTCAATCAGGTTAGGATGCCCGGGATCCCGTGGCTCGCAGAGAGCCAGGGCAGACCTTCAGATCCCTTGGGCTGAAGACCCTCCTGCCTGAAACCCTCATAGTCCCCCACATCCACCTCCCAGGACTGGAGCTATTAAGGCCCCAAGGAACCCGGTCTCCACAGTTATCCCCCGCCATGACACCGATCCTCCAACTCCCACGATCCCTCCACCTAGCCAACAGATAGTAGCCACTTTGAAACCAGATTTTTGGGGACGCCCGACTGTAAACGTAAGGGTGGGGTCCCAAGACAAACCAAAGCTCACCACTTTACTTGTGGATTCAGGTGCCACAGACAACACACTTCACCCCAAAGTGGCCGCTGTAGGGAATAAGACACAGGATAGCATGGAACTAATAGGTTTTGGGAAGGGCAAGCACCAAGCCCCCATTTGGAGAGACATCCCCATCCATTTAGGACCCATCCTGGACCGTATCAGGGCATGTGGAAACCAGGGAGAGGATGATGGCATTTTAGGAGCAGGATTTTTAAGCAGGAACTGCTTGACCCTTCATTTGGCCAATGGTTTCCTGTGGCAATTGGATGAAGGTCCCTCTGTAATATCAGCTATACACCGATGTGCCACCTTAAAAGCACCAGCACCCCTCTACCCCATTTTAAATGACCCATGGACAACAGATTTCCCAGATGTTTGGATTAAAGACAAAATGGAATGTAGCAAAGTTAAAGGAAAATGTGTGCTCATAGAAGGTAAAGATCCACCCCCACCAAAACAGTATAGGTACCCCCGTGAGGCAGAGGAAGGGATAGCAAAAACCATAGAAGGCCTTCTGAGATACGATGTAATACTCCCCATGCAGTCCATTTGCAATGTGCCCCTATGGCCAGTGTTAAAAGCTGACGGCATCACAGGGTGAATGACCATGGACTTCAGAGCCCTTAACGCAGTCATTCCCCCAGTAGCCCCCATAGTAGCCAAGTACAATGAAATTTTAGCCACCATTGCAGCCGGAGCTAAATTTTACAGCGTGATAGATCTAGCGAACACCTTCCACTCCATCCCACTCCATGAGAGCTGTTTCTACAAATTCACATTCAAATTTCACGGAAACCCAATGTGCTTCAAAAGAGTCCCGCAATATTTTCACTCCAGTCCATCAATTTGCCATTCCCACAAGGTCAAGATGTGGACCAAGTTGCGACCTACATTGCACTCCCACATTTTGTCCTATGTGGACAACATTTTAATACATTCAGACTCCCAGGAAAGGACCACAGACATCACCAGGGAAGTGTTAGAGCTGATTAGGGACACTATATTTAAAGCCAACAGGCAAAAGGCTCAGCTAGTACAGACACAGGTCAAATACTTAGGACTTAACCTCCAGCCAGATTGCAGGACCCCAGACCTACAGAGGGTAGAAACTATAGGAAAACTCCCAGCCCCCACAGATGTAGCCTCCCTGAGAGCGCTCCTAGGGACCTTTAATTTTTCCCGAGAAATAATAATAATAATAATAATAATAATAATAATAATAATAATTTTTATTTATAACCCACCCCTCTGCATGGCAATCAGGGCAGGGTACAACAAGATTAAAAACAGAACAGAGTTAAAAATCATTCCCCCATCTCATAATCCCGCCCTCCCATCCCCTTAAAATAAGATTAAACTGCAATCAGATTAAAAATGCCAAATAGTTAAAAAATAAAAAATAAACATACAATAACACAGAATCAGTGGAGCAATTCTAAAAACTCTAAAAACTCATCTCCCAGCTAAACGCTATTCTGGGAAGGCCTGCCAAAAGAGATCCGTCTTTACTGCTTTCTTAAAAGCAGCAAGAGTAGTAATAAGACGGATCTCATCTGGCAGGCCATTCCAGAGTCTGGGAGCGGTTGTGGAGAAGGCCCTCTGGGAGGTCTGACACAGCCTAGTTCTTATTGGCTGTAACAAATTCCTCCCAGAGGACCGCAGGGCGTGGGGGGATCATACGGGGAGAGGCGGTCCCTAAGATAAGATGGACCCAAGCCATGTAGGGCTTTAAAGGTCAAAACCAACACCTTGTACTGCGCCCGGAAACTAATCGGCAGCCAGTGGAGGGATTTAAGCACCGGTGTTATGTGCTCCCTCCTAGATGTACCGGTAATTAGTCTGGCTGCCATGTTTTGTACCAATTGAAGTTTCTGGGTTAGGCACAAGGGTAGCCCCATGTAGAGAGCATTGCAGTAATCCAAACGTGAGGTTACCAGGGTGTGCACTACAGTTTCCAGATCCCTCATGTCCAGATAAGGGCGCAGTTGGCGTATCAGCTGAAGCTGATAGCAGGCGCTCTTGACCACCGCACTCACCTGACTAGTCATGTGAAGCGATGAATCTAAGAGCACCTCCAAGCTGCGAACACAGTCCATAGAGGAGAGTGTGACTCCATCCAGGACTGGAGACTGTATTCCCAAATCTGGCTTCGGGCCTGTGACTGTAAGTACCTCCGTTTTGTCTGGATTCAGCTTCAACCTGTTTTCCCTCATCCAACCCATTACCGCTCTGAGACAGTCATTAAGAGGTGAGACGCCATCCGAAGTCTGAGATGATGATCTGGTCATGGAGAGGTATATCTGGGTGTCGTCAGCGTACTGAAGACACCGAGCTCCATGCCTCCGAATGATCTCCCCCAGCGGCTTCATGTAAATATTAAACAACATCGGGGACAGGATGGCACACTGAGGGACACCACAATTAAGCTCGATTTTAGATGAGCAACTGTACCCGAGCCTCACCCTCTGAGATCTGCCCGAGAGGAAGGAATGGAACCATTGCAAAGCAGTGCCTCCAATTCCCAGCTCTCTCAGGCGATCTAAGAGGATGGCATGATCTATGGTGTCAAAGGTTGCTGAGAGATCCAAGAGCACCAACAGGGTCACACTACCCCTGTCGATACTCAGGCAGAGGTCATCGGTCAGAGCAACCATGGCAGTCTCAACCCCAAATCCTGTCCTGAAGCCGGTTTGAAATGGGTCGAGATAATCGGTTTCATCCAAGACTGCTTGGAGTTGGGAAGCAACTGCCCTCTCAATGACCTTGCTCAAAAACGGGAGCAAGGAGACTGGTCTATAGTTGTTTCTATCCAGGGGATCCAGGGAAGGCTTCTTCAGGAGTGGCCTAACCGCCGCCTCCTTTAAACAAGATGGTACCTTGCCTTCCCTGAATGATGCATTGATCGTGTCCCGAAGGAACACCCTCAATGCATCCCCCCTGGACGACCAGCCAAGATGGACAGGGATCGAGGGGGCAAGTCATCTTCCTCACCATTCCAAGTAGCTTTTCCACGTCATCAGTACTCACAGGTTGTAATTGATCCAGTAAAGTGCCATCAACGGAGTTCCTGGAAGCCTCATTTACGGATTCTGCCAAAACAATGGCGTCCAAGTTGGCTCTTATCCGAGAGATTTTATCTGCAAAGTGAATATTAAAGGCCTCACAGCAGGCTGTTGTTGGGTTGAGTAGGGGGTTTGGCGCAGGTGGAACCTTCGTCAACTCCCCCACCACCCTAAACAGCTCTGCCGGGCGGGACTCTGCAGACGCAATGCGTGCAGAACAGAAGGATTTCCGTGCTGCACGCAAAGCCTCCCTAAAGCAATCAAGATGCTTCCTAAGGAGAGTTCTGTCGGATGAGAGACGAGATTTACACCATTCGCACTCTAGTCGTTGTCCAGCTCGCTTCATCCTCCTAAGCTCCTCGGTGTACCAGGGCTTACAATTTGAAGCGGGCTGGAAAGGACGCTTGGGAGCGATTGTGTCAATAGCCCTGGTGAGATTGATGTTCCAAGTGTCCACCAGGGCTTCGACAGAATCACCGGTGTTGCCAACCGTTAAACCCTCTAAGGCTTTCTGGAAGCCAATTGGTTCCATTAGCCTTCGAGGGCGGACCGTTCTAATGGGTCCACCACCCCCGGGAGGGTGAACAGTAGCCTTTAGTTCAGCTCTGATCAGAAAGTGATCCGTCCATGACAGGGCAGAGGTATTTTTGATCTCTGCCCACGGATATTCCTGCTCCATACTAAAGACCGCATCGAGGGTATGACCAGCACAATGGGCTAGCAAAGGGCTAGCAAAGCAAAGCCCTTATATGCCTTACTTAAGAAAGGTGCAGTATGGAAATGGGGCCCTGAGCAAAAAGAAGCATTTGCCACCTTAAAAACAGACCTAGCCAAGGCACCAGCTCTAGTTCACCCCAATGTGACTCAGCCATTTTACATTCAACTTGCAATAGCAGACAGCCATGTAGGAGCAGTCCTTACTCAGCTTAGGAACAATGTACATAGGGTAGTAGCCTATGCCTCAAAAAACCTCTCTCCCACGGAAGTAAAGTTTAGTCTGTGCAAGAAGAACTGTTTAGCTTTGATCTGGGACCTGACCTGATGGGAATTTATCATAGGTGGAGCCAAAGTCATTGTGCAGACCACGCATATACCCCTTAAGTATATTCTATCAGGCAAAATTCAGAATGGCCAAGTTCATAGCTCCTCCATAGTCAAATGGACCCCAGAATTAATCAAGCATGGCATTGACTACAATAGGCAAGACAACGAGCCAATCGCACCCTATGGGCTAGTAGTTGCTGGATCAGCCCAAGAGTGCCCCCTCCCTCTAAACACACCAAGTAATTGGCCAGTAAAAGCAGGCAATCCCCTAACGGAAGCCATGAAGGAAGGATTTAACTGTTGGTTCTGTGAAAGATCTTCCGCTTGCCCCAATGGGACCCACTTAATGGGATTCAGAGCCATAAGAGTTAATGACCAGCACACCCTCCAAGGAGCCATTGGCCCCCACTCCAGTCAGGCTGCCAAGGTAGAAGCTCTCCACGCTGTATTGGAATTTGAGGACCCAGACACCCCTGTAGCTATCTACTCAGATTCCTAGTGGACTGTAAATACGGCCATAGATTGGCTCCCCATTTGGATGACCCGAGATTGGAAAACTAGTGACAACAAGCCTGTAGCCCATGCAGATAAATGGCAAGAAGCCACCCAGTCAGACTGCCCCCACATGGGTCTCACATGTGAAAGGCCATCAGAAAACCACAGAGGAATAAGCCCACTGGAATAATAAGGCTGACACCCTAGCTAAGACAGCAGCCACCACCCCCATGCCTCCCATCAATGTAAAACCTAAGGCTTACACCCTACCCGAGACACTAGATTTGGCACAGTTACAGAAAGGAGATAGTGAGATCAAGGAGCTAGCAGCAGCAGGAAAGGACCCCACTGGAAAATATAGCGTAGTTCAAAATGAAGATATATGGTGGGCAGTAGATGGAGAAGGAATTCACCATTGGATAGTCCTCACTGGGATCCAAGGGGATCTCATTCAGTTTGTGCATAACATAAGACACCGAGAAAAGCAAATCACTATAGACAGAGTTAAGGAAACAGGATGGTGGCCCCGCATGAAGGAGAACATAGAGCAGTGGGTAGACAACTGCCTCGCATGCGTCATGGTCAATGCAGACTCTAGCGGCCCCAAGGCCCCCATCCACCACCAATGCATAGAAGGCCCCTGGTCCCGACTGCAAATGGATTACATTGCCCCCCTGCCAACCACATCCCGACACCACAAATATTGTTTAACCATAATCAACCCATTCAGCAAATGGATCAAGGCTTTTCCCACTAGAGACAACACTGCAGAAACCACAGCTCGGATCCTATTTAAACAGGTCTTTAGCTGCTGGGGACTGCCCCAAACCTTTACCATTGACCATGAGTCAGGCAGCCATTTCACAGGAGAAGTTATGAAAGCCTTATGCTCCGCCCTAGGTATTAAGCAAAGATTCCACATAGCCGCCCATCCCCAAAGTTCAGGTCACATAGAAAGGACTAATAGAACCCTAAAGGAAGCAATGAGGAAAATAGTTAAGGCATTGGGTAAGGATTGGGATGCAAAGCTCCCCATAATCCTCATGGCCTTTAGAGGGACTGTAGCATCGCACGGCTTCACGCCACGCCAGGTTATGACTGGACAAAAAATGGTCATGCCAGAAGCGTTTTGGATAAACACTACTCTCCCCGCAGATCTAGAGCCAGTAGTTTTAAACCTCGAATGGATGAGAACTCTCCTACAGAGCATCCAGCAGACCCACAGACAAGTAGCAGAGAAATTAGGCCAAAACATGAGAGCTATGGATAAGAGGTTAGGTTGGGTGCATAACCCTCAGCAGTGGGACCCTGGAAAGCAAGTAATGTATAGAAACTTTTTCAAGCAAAGGCATAATCTTACAGTGAAATGGCTAGGAACTGTGGACATAGTTGAGAGAGTGTCCCCAGTCATGTACCAAATTAGAATCCCTAGCCGCCATGGAACTAGACTAAAATACTTTTGTATATCGCAATTGAAAGAATGGAAGGGGGACCTGACACTGGTACAGCCAGTTCGGTCAGAGCCCAACCTAGTGCCCACCATAGACCTGACTGAAACATTTGTGAGTCTCTTCCCCATGTAGTCAGTTAGTGAGACGCCTCTCTGCTTCCCTACAGGGACAAGAGATGGCACTGAGCACATAAACCCTCTGAATACTGTTATGGATGTCAGCTAAGGTCTGTGCTAGCATTTATCTGACCCAGTTCAACACAGATTGGAAGTATAATATAGAGGCTAAATGTCATTGGGCCATCCCGTACCCAGGAATGGTGGAGGTAATAGATTCTATGGGTAATGCAAGAATATGGTATGACAAGGGACTCCTTGTTTTGATCAAGACCAGAGTATATGTCACCAAAAGAAACACCCTAGCTTCAAAAGTTTATATGTTTGGCCCGAAAGAACTCTGGGTGGAGGCAGATGCAGGCACCCTCCCCCTTCAAGCAGAAATCTGGAGAAGGCACCGCTTCGATCCCCCTATTAGCAAAACCCCCACCTCTTTCTACACCTCCTTCACCATAGATTATCTGTGCCGCCCTACATGAGCTTGGAAAACCAGACTATGTGTTGTGACTTCATTTGCACCCCCACTAATTACACCATAACGTGCCGTCAGATGATGTGTCCAGACATCCCCGCCGAAGTTTCCACTATGATCCCAGAGCCATCTATGTACATTGGCAATGTAGTAATTAGAAAATATTTATGCATACACGGAGATCCAACCCATAGTCACCAACCTAATCTCATGCTGAATCTCTGTCAGTCTGAGCTCTGAGATAGTTCCCGTGACCCCCTCTCTTGCCAGTCATGCCCCTTCCATGGAACCCATCCGCATTTGCTGCCAGAAGTCCTGAGGAGCCTCTCAGGTGTAAGTATGTCCCTCTCTATCCTCTTTGCCTTTCCCGCTCTCACTCTTTCCCGCTTATTCTTCTAGTGTGCATGTGTGTACCTTATTGGATGTTTGCTTATTGTGTTAATAAATATCTCAGACTTTAATTGGAGTTTGGTCCATTTCAGCATCATACCCTGCAAGAATTCTTATACCTCCGGTATACAGTTGGATAAGATCTCCGAAGCGAAGTTTTGCACTTCACCCTCACATTTGAACTAATTATAAATTCCCCCTGAAATTAGGGTTGTTTCCCAACACCCCTTAAGTGACCAGGTGGCAGGGTTCACCCCAATCTGTTTTGTGGTAATAAACTGGGGAAGACAACCTACCAATTGCAGGTAGAAGTGAGAAGTAGGATAGAAAACCCAGAGACAATAGAGAAGTGTCTCCAGCCATGGTGAGGTTGTTCAAGGAGGATCAGCCCCGGGACTGCTTAGAAAAATGGATTTTGAAAAAGGGACCTAATCCCCAGAAAGCCACAGGCTTTTTGACAGAAGATCCATTTGCAGCCCTGCCTGAGTTGTACTATGCAAAGACAGAGAAATGGGAACACTGAAAAGGGTACCTCAAGCAGAAAAGGACAGGTGGGCTTCATGGGGAATTTGGATGGTAGCCCATGAAGCAACCCAAGAATATCAGAAACTCAGGCAGGATGCAGAAATCCTGAAGTGGCAGATAGGAGAGCTGGTCACACAGGTCAGAGAAAAGGCAGTGGAGAATTCACTGTTGGCACGCAACACAAGTGAGGTGATTCAAAGAGCAGAGAAGGCTGAAAAGGAAAATGCCTCATTGCGCAGGCATGTAGAAAAAATAGAGGGAAATTGCAACAGGCTAAACATGCTGCCAACTTCTTGCTTTCCAAAAACACTGAGGAAGCTGTACAAGCCAGTTACACCACATGCAAACACCATATTAAAGAACTGGAAAGCATTTTGAACACTCATAGTGCGATTGTGGCAACAGTACATCCACAGATTTTAGAATCAGTATCCCAGGTCATGGCTCTTCATGCGCCTGTGCCAGATGTCACCAAAGTATTCCATCCATTTAATTCCCAATGGGAAAATTGGAAAGAGAGGCCCCCAACTCATTCATTTCCATTAAAGAGTGAGTCCCTACTAGTGCCCAGGATGCAAAGCTACACCCTGTGAAAACTCAAGAAGTGAGGGAAGTCCAAGAAACAAGGAGATGTGGTACAACAATCAAAATGATAACTGAAACCACTCAGTGGACCCTGACTGAGATTAACGGCCTAAGCATACAGGTGGCCGTGGGCCACCCCGGGAAGCTGCGGATTAGGGCTGAGGTAGCCGCACTCCTCGGCCCCAACCCGCAGCTTCGCAGGCCCTGGAAGGAGCACTAAAATAGCGCTCCTTCTGCAAGATGCCGAAGGTGTGCCACAAGAGGCCTTGGGTGCACCTTCGGCGTCTCTTCCGCCACAGCGTGTGTGGACGCTGCGGCGGAAGTATGTCGTTGGAGCGCCGGTCATGCGGAGTGACGGGCACTCTGATGACGTGCTCGGGAAGGGGTTGGGATGCTCAGCGTGAGGCTGCCCCTCCCCTTCCTTGCCTCGAAGATGGCACAAAGCAGATAGTGGCAGATCAGCTAGGAACCAAACTAAACAGGAGACTTATCACTGAAACTGACAAAATGGGAGAAAAGAAAAAAGATAAAAAATAAATTGGTAAGTATACTATAAATCACTAAGTTCCACTATAAATAAGTACCAAACAACTGTCACATATCTTATTAAATATATATGTGTATACAATCACTAATGAATACAAAAACAAATGAAACAACAAATGAAAAGTCCTGACTACAAACATACAAAGATAAACAGAACTGCAGGGAATAATTCCTCTATTAAGTTCAGATGGATAATAATAACCACAATGTCCAGGTGACTTATCCTCAATCAGCTTACAGAAAATTTGCTGAAATAGTTTTTCAATGAATCCACTTGTTGGAGATTTTGCTGAGTTAATTTTTCACAGTTCAGGGTGGTAGCATGCCAAAGTGGTAGAAACCATAGAAGCATGAATTTAAAGTATTTCTGTCAATGGTAGTCCTTGAAGCAATAATAGCATAAATATGCAGACGGCTACCTCCTGAGTATTTGTGTGGCTGTTTCAACAAAAATGTATTCTTCAGTAACCCTAAATTATTCTATTCCGGATTAACATTCCATAGAGCTATTCGATGCATTCTAAATATATAAAATTAACAAACATTAGTAACAATATGTAAAATGGTTATGAGGCAAAATCACCTGAAAATAACATTACTTGTACATATATATTGCTTACCCATATTCTAGGTCATCTTCAGTTACCTAGTACAAATTCAAAGATTACAGACTAATGGTAACTGAATAAACTAATATACTCTTACTGTTAAATATCCTGCAGGTGACTAAATCACAAAAATGAATTTGTTAAAGTAACATGAATCTGTAAAGAGGTAAACTGAATCTCCCCACATGTAAGCCTAAAAACAAGCTGAAATATAAACTAATCAAACATTACATGAATTCATAAAATTTTACAATATATAAAGAGAACCAGAGTAACAATTAATATTATAGAGAATTAGTAACCACATAACCAAATTGTCCTATATGGTACAATTAATGCTATAAACTATGAAACTACAATATTAAAGTAAAGCCCACACTATGAATATCAATTTACAAAAAAACAGACAGGTCAAGACATTCATTCAAACCCTCAGGTTTACTTGAGGCTAATTTGTAAATCGAAAAGGGCTCCCTTTGTAGAAGTTTAGTTTGTATTGATTCACTGAAAAATGGTCCAAACTTAACATGCTCTATGGCAAAAAAAATTGTAAAGAATCTGCAGATGGCCCAATCCACTAATGGGGTGTCTAGACTCATATTAGACTCATATTACGAATTGTACTTTTATGCTCCAAAATTCTAATTCTCAAATGTCTTGTATTTTGTCCTACATAAACCTTAGAACAGGGACACAAGATCACATAGACAACATTCTTAGAATTACAGTTGATAAAAGATTTTAACTCATAATGATCCTGCAGTCTAGGATGTATGAATGTTTTAATATTCAATGATTGTCTGCAACATGAACAGTGTCCACATTTATGGTGTCTCCTGATAAGAGATAATTCTTGTTTATGAACATAACAGTCAGTATGAACTGATGATTCTTTTATGTTTCTGGTTCGTAGAGCTATAGTTGATGTCTGAGAACAACCAGGAATATTCTATACAATATGCCAATGCTTCCAAATGATACGTTTAATGTGGTACGCAGCATGGTTAAACATAAAAGAACCTATAATCCTATTATCAGTTGTTCTATTAGAAGGAAGAAATAGTGTGGAAAGATCTTTCAAATGAGCTCTATTCCTAGCTTCCTGAACAATATGTTGGGGAAAAGCTCTATCATATAGATCCAATTGATATCAATCAGCTGCCATTTCATAATGAATATTTTTAGAAGAATTCCTTTTGAGACTTAAAAATTGAGGATAAGGTAAATTATTCTTTAATTGATAGGGATGAAAACTCAAAAAATGTAACATGGAATTATGATCTGTTAACTTTTGAAAATTGTGAACCCCAATCTTCGATTCATGGATGTAAACTTCAACATCTAAAAAAGAAATATGCTGAACATCAAATTGACAGGAAAATTTAATATGAGGATTGATGGTATTAATCCATGTGAAAAATGCTTCAACTCTGGAACTGTCTGTAAACACAATAAAAATATCATCAATGCATCTGCCATAATATTGAAAATATTCAGAAAAAGGATTAATTTCTGGATTAGTAATGTGTGTGGATTCTAAATGGGACATATATAAATTGGCAATGCTAGGAGCTGATGCTAGGAGCTAGGAGCTGACCCATAGCTACCCCTTTAATTTGAAGGAAGAATTGAGTGTTAAACCTAAAGTAGCTCTTTTACAATATAATATCCAAAATATCCAACAAAAAATGAATAGGAAGCTTTTTCACAGAACTAGATCGTAAATAATATTCAATTATTTCTCTGACTTCTAAGGGCCTCGGCAGATGACTAATAGAGTCATCTTCGAGGCCCGGAAAAGGAGGGGCAGCCACACGAGCGGCGCCCCTTCCTCTTCCTGAGGTCGCCCTCGGAGTCGCTGGCCCTCCGCATGGCCGGCGCTCTGGGGATGACCTCACACCACAGCGACCACATGCGCTGCGGCAGAAGAGTCAGGGAAAGTGTGCCCGCCGCTTTTAGGGTGCACTTTCCCTGACATCTAAAAGGAGCGCCAATTTGGAGCTCCTTTTAGGGACGCCACAGGAGCGCCATGGTGCAGAGGCTCCGCTCCACCAGTGCTCCATCCGGCGGCATCCCGGAAGCAGTCGTCTGCTTCCCCCCTTCATGGAGAATAGATGTATATAAAGAATTTACATCTAAAGTAATTAAACAGCCCTTACAATTTATTTCTGTGTTCTCTATGTTTTGAATGAAATTGCGAGCATCTTTAATGTACGATGGTGCTTTTACCACTAGAGGAGCCAAAAAAGAATCTAAAAATTGTGGTAGAGGTTCCAAAAGAGATCCTGATACTGAAACGATGGGTCTACCCAGTGGGGGAAAACCTGCTTTGTGGATTTTAGGTAAAATATAAAAAATAGGAATGTGTGGATATTCTTGCATCAAAAACAGTGCTGTAGAAGACTCTATGTACCCCAAAATCTCTGCTTCTTGCACCAAAATTTTTATAGCAAATTTGATGGAACTAGTTGGATCCTTTTCAAGAGCTTTATAGCTTACATGATCATTAAGTTGGCGTTGTGATTCCTGAAAGCAATCTTGGGCCTTTGCAGACTGCCAGAAATTGTGCACATTAAATTGAGGCACTGCCCTGGCTCAGTGCTAGGGAATCATGGGAACTGTAATTTATTGTGGCACCAGAGCTCTCTGACAGAGAAGGCTCAATGTCTCAGAAAAAAATACAATTCCCATGACTCCCTAGCACTGAGCCAGGGCAGTGCCTCAATTTAATGTGCACTATTTCTGGCAGTCTGCAAAGGCCTCTTGTCTATCCAAAAAAACAATGGCTCCCCCTTTATCTGCAGGTTTAATTATAATGTCATGTCTAGCAGCTAGAGACTGCAAAGTGCAGTACTCCTGATAATTTAAATTATACCAAGGTCTCTTTAAGGACTTTTCTAATTTCTTAACATCTCTTAGAACAACTTCTTCAAAAGTAGATATATTGTGATTGTGAACTGAGGGAATAAACTTTGACGAACATTTGAAGGTACATTGAACATCTTGCAAAGGTTCCCCAAAGAAGAACCACAATTTAAGTTGTCTAATTAGTTTAAAAATGTCAATTCTGGTTTGAAATGAATTATAACTAGGGGTAGGTACAAAAGAAAGACCTCTATTCAGTAACGAGTGTTCTACATGAGTTAAGGTATAGGAAGACAAATTGATCACTAAGTCCTTGCCTTTTTTTTTTTCTTGGATTGAATCTGTGATTGCGTGGACCTAATCGAGTGGATCTGCATGGAAATGGACCTGTCTGTAAAAAAACATCATCAGAATGTTCCTCCCTGGTGGAAGTATCAGTAGAGTATCCACGTTCTTCACATGATTCACCTTCTGAAGGGAAACTACACCTTTCTACAAAATGTACTTTTCTACTGGAAGAACTCTTAAGCCAGGGATAAACTCTTTCATTAATGTAGTCCATTTCATCTCTTTTAAATTTCTTAATTTTATAGGCCTTGAGTTCATTAGGAAAAATATTTAATTCCTTCTCCAAAGTTTCCATGTGTTTTTGAATATCCTGAGTAGAAAAATCTTGAGATAACTTGGTAAATTATTCCTCAATTTTCAGTTTATGATCATGGTGTCTCCCTGCCAGGTAAGTATCCTCAATTTTCAGTTTAGTATCTTCAAATTCTGCATTGAGTCTGTCCACCAAGAGTAACATTAAATCTAAGGAACACTTATTAAGAATGGTAGCCCATTTAGTCTTAAAGTCAATGTCATTTGTAGATAAACCTGGACTCTTTTGTATTCTGAGTCCTCTAGGAATATGTGCTGAATTGCAGTATTCAGCTAAAGTAAAGGCGTGTAAATCCATCCTGACGTGTTGTTTTTTAAGAGATTCAAAGTCTTGCCAATTGACAGATTGATGTGTGGCTTCATGTTCACTAAACAACGATCTATTAGACAAAATGCATGTTTTATCAGTATCATTAAATGCAAAAGTATGTTTCCATTCAGCCATGTTCCACCTATGACCCTCAAGAACCAAACAAAACAGGAGGCTTATCACTGAAACTGACAAAATGGGAAAAATGGCTACTTTGTTTTCGTAACATCCATCTGCAGGTTAAAGCTTTCACAGTTAGAAATTTTCCCACATCTGTACATTTCCACTTTGACTACAAATCCCAACAATCTCCTCTGAAATGTATAGATGTGTGTGTCATGTTATTTACAGTTTTGGATTTTAGCTTAGCTAGTGTTTTGCACTTAAGGTGCCATCCCAATCAGATGTGATAGCTGTTCATGTCTTTCATTGGGTAAAATGTTTGTGGGAACATCAGCAATATTGTCTCTTGTGTTTGTGTACTGCAGGCACACAATGTTGTTTTGAATCAATTCTCTAACATTTTGATACCTCACATCTATGTACTTCTGCACTTCAAATTCTCAGCTTCTGAAATGGCAATGCAAGATTGTGAATCCTCATGAACCAAAGTGGGTTCTGTACATTTTTCACCTACATGTTCAAGCAACTTTCTTATCCACTGTACCTCATTCACCATCTCTGACAATGCTCCAAATTCTGCCTCAGTTGTACTCAATGCTACACAGTTTTGCTTCCTGCAGTGCCAAACTATTGGACTTTCTGCATACTTTATCAACAAACCAGTAACTGATTTTCTGTCATGTAATTCTGAAGCAAATGAACTATCAACAAAATATTTAAGTTGAACCATGCTGCACTGTATCACTAGTTTTCTGTCCTTGCTACCTTTCAGGTACCTCAGCACATGTTTCAATGCAGTCCAATCCTCAACTTTTGGATTGCTCATTTTTCTGCTAAGTATGCCAACTACAAGATGAAATATCTGGCATCATGTTGTTTGCTATGAACATCAAGATTTCAACAACACTTCTAACAATTCTGGATTGTTTAACTCCTTTGTTGACTCAATATTGGCATAACCAAGAGTCATAGGGCTTTTTACTACTTTAGCATTCTGCAGTCCATATTTCTCAATCAGCCTTTCTATCTTCTTCTGCTGATTCAACAAAGATCTACCATCCTTAGTCCACTCTACCTCAGTCTCAAGGTAGGCTCTGAGAGAACCCAAATCCTTAATCACAAATTTGTTTGCCAATTCTTTCTGCACTGCTTGAATCTCCCATTCTGGCTTTGCTGCAACACACAAGTCATCAACGTAAATCACCAACATAACATCACCCTTTGTGTAAACACACACATCAGCAATGCTGCGTTTGTACCCTAGTTTCACTAACTCCTCATGAATACAATTATTCCAACTCCTTGCACTCTGCTTCAATCCATACAAAGCCTTTTTCAGCTTGTACACTTTTCTATCACTGTCCTGTTCAAAACCCAAAGGTTGTTCCATGAACACATCTTCTTCAAGATAAGCATTCAAATAAAACAGTTTCAAAATCAAAATGCTTCACCAATTGACCTTTCCTTGCTGCTAAAGCTAAAACCAATCTCAGGTTCTCTGGCTTAGCTGTAGGAGAAAATGTTTTGTCAAAGTTCTCAAATGTCTGCTGTGCAAAACCTTTTGCCACCAGCCTAGCCTTGTATTTATGGGTACCATCCGGCATTTCTTTTCTCTTGAAAACCCATCTACAACCTATCACCTTGTGATTCTTAGACCTCTCAACAACTTCAAACACTTCCTTGTCTACCAATGACATGTACTCCTGATCCATTGCAGAAAACCACTTCTCCTTCTCCTCCTCAGGAAAACTCTGCAAATCTTTAAAACTCTCAGGCTCATCAGCCACCACTGTACAGGTTCTAGCACCCTGCACTACAAAACAATCTGGAGGCTTTCTCACTCTCTGAGTCCTCCTAGGCAAGAACATCCTTGTTCTACCTCTCTCATCTTCACTGTCAGAAGTTGTCTGAACCTCTGTACCTCTCTGTCTCTTTGTCTCCGACATTCTAGTTGTGGTTGGTCGTGTCTGTGTAGACTGATCTGAAGTACTAGACTCACTGTTTGAGGATGCTGATTCTTGCTTTATCACTCCTCCATTTCTAGTACTCATGTCCAACTGCCCCAACTTAAGAAAAACCTCTTTGTTGGAATGCAACTTCTACCAACCTGAGTGTTTTTCAAAGTTGGCACTACTGGATAGCAAGATTCCCCTATGACCAAGATGAAACTTGTAGCTATTCCCAGAATATTCCACAAACATCAACCTGTGCCACTTAGGCTCACCCTTTTTTCTGAAACTTGCAGGCACATACATATTTGCATACTGCTCAAACACTCTCAGGTATTTCAGGTTACGTGGTCTGCCATAAAGCATATGAAATGGGGTTTTCTTTACAGTAGAATTCCAGACACAATTTACAATATGGTTTGCTGTAAGAATCACCCCACCCCACAATTGTTCGAATGCCTCCACATCTAACATCATGCAAACTTTCATCTCCTTTAGGAGACCTATCCTTCTCTCTGCCAACCCATCCTCCTGCAGAACCGCAGGTTTGGTGGTGTTGTAGCAGATTCCCTTCTTTCTCAATCAATTTTTCAATGAATTTGACAAGAATTTTCCACCCTGGTCTGTGATCAAAGACCTCACCTTGTATTCAAACTCCCTTTCAATCATATTAACCCAATCTTTGAAACATTCTGCAGCTTCACTCTTTTCCTTCAAGAGCATCACATAAGAGTACCTGGTAAAATGATCCACAGTTACCATAAAATACTTATTGTTTCTCAGAGTCTTAGGCATAGGGCCTGCAAGATCTGCGTGAATATATTCAAAAGGTCATTGTGCTATGCATTTGCTGCATTTGGCCACAGGAAAAGCCTTCAACTTTATCCTGCTGCAAACTAAACATTCCAAGTGATTTGAACAAGGAGACATTTTGAATTCTGGACACACTTCCTCCAGTTTCCCAAGACTAGTGAAACTTGTATGTCCCAGAACTCTGTGGTAGTAATGGGCACAGTCAGAATGTAAAGGCACATTACTGACTACTGCACATTCTGCTTTATCAACCATGTAATACATTTTGCCCCTATTCACAGCTTTTGCACAAACTTCATCATTCAAAGTGATCTCACACTCCTCCCCCTTAAAATTCAATGCATACCCCTCAGTTGTCAAAGCAGACACACTAACTAAGCAATTTTGCAATTTAGGTACACACAATACATTATCAAAGTTTTTTGCAAACCCAGGGATGAAAACAGTCTGCATGTCTTTGATCTCCCTTGGTGCTCCATCTGCCAGAGTGACAGAAGCCACATTGGAGGGTTTCTTACTTTTGAGAAGCTCAGGGGTATTTACCATATGTCCTGTGGATCCAGAATCAAGAATCCAGTCCAGATTGGGCATGACTTCCTGGTGAGTCACACTGTCACTGCCCTTTGTCACAGCCACAGTGCCTTTTCTAGTCCCAGAGTTTTTTGGGGTGATCTTTTTGTTTATTTTTCTTGTCTGCTGCAAATTTCCTGCAATCTTTCTTCAGATGACCAGCTTTGACACAATAAAAACATTTCTTATCTTGGCCATGGAACCCAAATAGACATTGGCCATGGAACCCAAATAGCTCTGGTTGCAGCTCCCTGGAACCCTCAAGTGCATGCGTGGACCTTGGCACTGCTTGCGGCTGCCTATGAAGTCCTGCCTCGAACCGCCATCTCTGGCTTTCATCCAAAACTCTGGAAGTGACTAGTTCCATTGTAAGTTGTGCTTCAGGGACTCCCTGAAGGCCATACAATATATGCTCCTAATCCCTTGAGAGACTTCCCAATAAAATATAAGCCTTTTGTTCTCTAGGGAGTTCAACACCTCTCATCTGGACTTGATTAAATAGATCTTGTATGATCTCCAGGTGCTTCTCAGGAGACTGCCCATTTTGCATTTTGCAAGAATAAAGTCTCCTGCACCAAATCATTTTTGACAAGGCTGTGCTGGATTGATCAATATCTTTTAGAATATCCCAGACTTCTTTGGCTGATATCTTATCTCTAACATAATTTATCTGATCTGGGCAGATTAAGAGGAGGAGGGTAGCTTTGGCTTTCTTGTCATTTTCCACAACTGCTACAGCAGCTCCAGCAGGCACTCCTGCTTCAACCACAGCCCAAAGACCTTCTCGGATCAATAAAGATTGAATATATCTGCTCCATGAATTGTAGTTTGTAGTATCCAATTTGGGAAATTTCACAGGCTCCATGGCTAATGAAAACTCAAAAGTCCTGGCAGCCTTCCCAGCTTGCACTGTCTATAGAATGTTAACACACAGCTCACAGTCCTTTGATCTTCAACACTCTTTGCCTCTGTCACAGGCAGCTTTAGAAAAAAAAAGTTCTCTTTATTTATAGCTGATTAATTCCAGCAGCCTCTTGCATCCTCCAGTCATGCAGTAGAAAGTGATCTGGGCATCCCATAACCCTTTTTGATTTATGGTTAGAAAGTATGCAGAGCGTATGCAGGACTGCCTTTTACCAGCTCCATATATCTCTGGATCTGTAACTTGCTGCAGCCTTCTGACATTCCATGAACCAGACCAGAGACCAAATTCTCTTTTTAAAAAAAAGGGTCTTTATTATTCAGATGCAGAATTAACATGCTATTTACATTGTAGAAAAACCATTAGAACAAAGAAAACTCTATGCCAAGCCCATCAAACCACTCAAGGGGAAAAAAACCCTCCACCCCCAGGGTGTTACCTTTATAGACATTTGCTAAACAGCTCTAAACCCAGCCTTCTTCAGTGTGTCATGTGTCATGTGACCCTGGTTCTCACCAAACCTGATGACCTAATCTGTTTAAACTCTTTCTTCCATGTTCCCAGACACAGACTGACCTTGGCTACTTTGTTTTCATAAAATCCACCTGCAGTTAGAAATTTCCCCACATCTGTACATTTCCACTTTGACTACAAATCCCAACAGGTTCCTGATAACCAGAATGGAGAACCAGACCTAGAAGATGCTGACCTTATCAAGGAAGTTTACCAAGGGCCTCATGAATCAGCCAATGCTTATTTGGGCACTGTATATCTTACTCTTGACATCATTGAATGAGATGAGTTCATGAAATATATCCATGCTGCCTCACAAGTATTTTGGGCCAAAGAGGAAAAAAGGGGAATGGAAGCAGCCACCTCAGCCAAACACCCAAAGTCAGTAAATGAAAAGGGAGAAAAAGACAGAGACCCAATATACTCAGTCACTTATAGAAACAATGGTCCCCATTCCAAACCCTGTTCAGAACAAATGAAACCACAAAACAAAGGAAGCAGGTTCACTAATCCATTCAAAAGAGGCTTTAAATCCAATCCACATCAAAAACTTCCCCAGGAGAAGATTTGGGAGGGTATGATCCAAAAGCCTCAGTCTATTTAGAGGTGAGGAAGATGTTATGACATCAACTTAAGGAACTAGGGGTGGATATGTATCAGTTAGACAGAAAGCTGACCACAGAATTACTGCATGCTTTAAGCCAAGCCCTGGAAAACAATATAGACAAGAAACCACTCCACCCAAAACATTAGAAAGATACTAGGGCTACCTGGGATCCTCCCAGTCACTGGAATGTGACCACCCTAAGCAATCACTCCAAAGGTAGCCAAGGACATGGGCAGGATCATGGATCCTCCAGGCTGAAAATCAACATGCCCCCTTAGATTCCATCCACACAGACAGTGACAGTGATCCTGAGAATTCCATGGAGGCTTCCATTGCAAGAATTGTGAAACAGAAATCCCAAAGCCAAGCCCACAGAACAAGAGACATTGGCCATGGAACCCAAACAAAAGCTGCAGTGCCAGCAGTGATAGCCACTCTGACCCTGGACTTTTGGGGATGACCCATGGTGGATGCACAAATTGGAAAGGCTCCCCACTATAAACGCTTGTGGATTCTGGAGCTGCAGTAAACACTCTACACCCAGACTTATCTAGCTTAGGGTTAAAAACTCCAGCAAGCATGGCACTGGTGGGATACGGGAAGGATAGACAGCAAGCTCCAATTTGGGAGGAGATTCCATTGCAGACCAGTTCCATCCTAGATATCATTCAGGCATGTGAAAATGAGAGAGAGGATGATGATATCATGGGTGTAAGATTCTTAAGGCAACACTGGCTGACTGTAGTCCTAGCAAACGGATTCCTCTGGCAATTTGAAGAGGGTCCCTTGCAGATCTCAGCCATCCACAGCTGTGCTGCTTTAAAAGCCCTGGTGCCCCTTTTTTCCCCTGACCACTGATCCATGGGTGGAAGACTTCCCTGAAGAGTGGATCAAAGACAATTGATTAAGTTAAGCACCCATGTTTTGATAGAGGGAAAAGATCCACCTCCCCAAAAACAGTACAGATACCCCAGAGAGGCAAATGAAGGAATTTCCAAAACCATCAAGGGGTTGTTGAAATGGAATGTAATCATCCCAATGCAACCCATTTGCAACATGCCTCTGTGGGCCATTTTAAAGGTGGATGGTGTCACATGGAGAATGACAATGGATTTCAGAGCCCTTACTCCCACAGTACCTCCCGTGGTAGCAAAATATAATGAAATCTTGGCCTCTATTGCAGCTGGTGCCAAATTCTATAGTGTTATGGATCTGGCAAATGCATTCCATTCTAATCATCTACACAAAGTTGTTTATACAAATTCACATTTGGGGCATTCAGCATTGTTTTGCATGTACTCTGCAAGCTTTTTACTTTAGTTGAAGTATATGCCATTCACATGTGGTAAAGATGTAGACTAAATTGTGACCCACATCATGTCCACACGTGCTATCATATGTGGATGACATATTGGTACACTCTGATTCAGAAGAGAAGACCACAGACATCACCAGAGAGGTCCTTGGTCTAATCCACGACATAGGTTTCAGTGCAAACAGGGAAAAAGCATAGCTAGTTCACACTCAGGTCAAATACTTAGGATTGAGCCTCAATACAAACTGCAGAACACCCGATTCCAAGAGAGTTGAGACCATTGACAAACTCTTGGCTCCAACAGATGTAGCATCACTGGTAGCCCTGCTAGGAACGTTGTTTCTCCTGGGAATTCATTGAGTCTTTTTGCTGTCAAGGCCAAGCCTTTCATGTGCTACTGAAGAAAGGAGTGGTTTGGGAATTGGGACCAGAACAGTGAGAAGCCATTCTGAAGTGAGATTTAGTACAAGCTCCTGCCTTTGCTCAACCAGACAACCAGCAAGCCCTTCTACATCCAATTGGCAACATCAGATGATAGTGTGAGAGCAGTCGTCTCTCAGCTCCAGAATGGAGCACAGAGAGTAGTAGCTTATGCATCCTGAAACCTCTCACCAACTGAAATCAAATTCAGCCTGTATGAGAAAAATGGCCTTGCTTTGGTGTGGACACTGATCCAGTGAGAATTCATCATAGGTGGTGCAAAGGTCATCATTCAAACTCTGTACACCTCATTGAAATTCATATTGTCAGGAATGGTCCAAAATGGACAGGTCCATAATGCCAGAATAGCTAAGTGGACACTTGAACTGATTGAGAAAAGGGTGGATTATCATAGACAGTGTAGTGAACCCTCTGCTCCATACGGCTTAATAGTTACAGGAGCCACTCATGAGATGCTCGAGTGCCCTCTTCCCCCAATCCTAGATAACAGATGTCTGGTAAAGGCAGGAGAATCTCTCCAAGAGGCACTTTTGTAAGGATTTATCTGTTGGTTCTGTGATGGATCTTCATCCTACCCTGAGGGTACCCACTTAATGGGATATGGTGCAATCTGTGTAAATGATGCTCAGACACTTCAAGGAACCATCCACCCCCACTCCAGCCAAGCTGCTGAAGTAGAAGCCATTTACACAGATTCTCAATGGACAGTAAACACAGCCACAGACTGGCTCCCTGTTTGGATAGCAAAGGGATGGAAAACTAATGATGACAAGCCAGTGATGTATGTGGATAAGTGGAAGATTGTAGCACAGTTGTTGCAAGAAAGGAGAGCTCCCACCTGTTTCTTTTGTCAAAGGCTATAGCAAAGGAATAGCAAAGAGGCTTTGTGGAACAACCATGCAGATGTGCTGGCCAAGGAGGTAACATTGGCTCATGAACCTAAAGCCCCTATGGACCCCATCAATGTCAAACCTAAGAGCCTTTGATGCACCCTACTTTGGATATGGCACAGCTCCAAAAAGGAGATTCTGAGATCAAGGGACTTATAGAAATGGGAAAGGATTCCACTGGAAGATACAGAATAGAACAAAAAGAAGGAGTTTGGTGGGCTATAGGCAACAAAGGGAATTTCAGTTGGATCATTCCTCAAGAGATCTGGAGGGAATCTGATCTGACATAAGCACGTTAAAAGTCTGTAAGCCCATCTCCAGATAGACTTCATTGGCTTCCTACTGACCACACCTAGGCAAAACAAGTATTGTCTCACTATCATTGATCCCTTCAGCAAATGGACTGAAGCATTCCCAACCAAAGACAATTATCACAGCTATTACCATAGGTAAGATCTTGTTTAATCATGTGAATTGTTTCTGAGGTATACCACATATGTTACAACATGATTCCAGAGGTCACTTCTCTGGAGAGATGATGCAGGAGCTGTGCAAAGCTTTAGGAATCAGACAAAGTTTTCACATAGCCCATCATCCACAGAGCTCCGGCCACATTGAGAGGACTAACAGAACTCTTAAAGAAACCTTAAGGAGGGTTTTGCATTCTTCTGGAAAGGACTGGGAAGCTAAATTGCCTATCATTCTCATGGCCCTTAGAGGAACTATAGCTTTCCATAGATTCACTCCTCATCAAGTAATGACTGATAGGAAAAATGCTGATGCCAGAAATGTTTTGGTTAGACATTACACTTCCCTTTGACTTAGAGCCTGTGGTCTTAAACAAAGAATGGGTTTGATCTTTGATCCAAAGCATCAGTCAAATTCACTACTACGTGCTGAAAAGCTTGGGAAAAACATGCAGATCATGGACTGCAGGCTGGATTGGTCTGAAGCCCTTAGGAATGGGATGTGGGGCAGCTAATGTTGTATTTCCCCCCCCCCCCAAAAAAAAACAGACATGCTTTGTCTGCAAAATGGGTGGGCCCTGTCAAACTCACTTAGAAAATATATCCAGCAGTATACCAGGTGTGTATCCCTAGCAAGCATGGAGACAAGCTTAAGTACTTTTATTCCTCTCAGGTGAAAAAATGGAAGGGAGGCCCCATCCCTATAAAATCTGTTACCTGTAATTGACCTGAATTTCCCCAAATAGATCTCTCAGAGACTTTCATGTCTCCTGAAGGAAGGTAATTAAAGCCACCCTGAATTTAGAATTGCCTCTCTGTTTCCCTACAGGGAAAAGGGGTGGCCCAAGATCTGTACAAATGGATGGTGTGGATATTGTCGTGTTTAACTTTGAGTGCCGTTTTGCCCATTTATCCAACTCAGTTTAATACTAGTTGGGAATACAATATCCAGGCTGATTGTCATTGAGTTCCCCCTTATCTGGGTATTTATGAAGTTCTTGGTGCTATGAAGAAGTTTGTGAATGGTATGATAAAAAATTTCCCTTGAGAGTAGTTACAAGACTCCTAATATCAGGAGAAAAGATAATCACCTCAAGAGTAATTATGTATGGTCCATGGGGACATGAGTGAGTAGAGGCAAATGCAGGAAAACTTATTTTGACCTCTGGATTTTGGAGTTGTAATAGGTTTGATCCTCATCCAGATAAGGTCTCTGCATCTTTTTATACCACCTTCACCTAGACCAATGTTGCCCTACATGGATGTGGGGAAAAGGTTGTTCATATGTACTAACATTACACGGGCACCTGCAAACTGCAATTTTACTTGCCATAGTGTACAATGCCCTTACATTCCTATATATCCCCTAGATGTTTTAAAGAAGCCCCGTTGTACTTGGGAAACATAGTTCCACATTCACTTACTCAAAAGCGCAGCCAATTTTGACTACCATGATTCTTAATCTGATTGCAGTAAATGTGACCAGAATGATCCCTGCCTGTAGTCTTTGTTTAAAAGCCACTTGAGCTCAATGGGAACAATTAGAGAAATGTTAGCATCTGGTGACACAACCACTCTTTAGAACTAAACGAGATGCTATAAGCGTGGTGCTGGGAGGTCTTGGACTGGGAGGAACTGTTTTAAATACCATAGATTCTGAGATTTTAGCTAATAAATTGGGATTATTTGGCTCAAAAACCAGGTATTTGGGAGTGTCTATCACCACTGGTCTCACTAATGTTGCACAAGGAGTAGATCTGATAGGTCATGTGATGCCATAGTAGGTGAGTGTAGAGAAAAAAATATTTTAGTCCTCAAGCACTCCTTGCAAACAGTATTTATAATTTATCTATTGCTATTCAGTGTACCCAGATACAGAGCAGTCTCATTGCATTTGCCTTCCAGCCTATACAAGCCACCTTAATAAAACTGATACATTGCGAGGTCTTGGGTTTGTTTAGGAATAGGTATGTGGACTCTCTGGAATACCGTACAGATTTAATGAGAGTGATTGGAGCTCAATGGGCTAACATGATTTTGAGAATTGGAATTTATCATGAGCAGATATGGAACCTCCAATGGGTTCACCCCGTTTCACACCTGGGTCTACCTTTGGCAGAAGCAAATGCTACAATTTTACCTGATAGGTTGTTTCATTTGAGTAATGGTTCACATTTATTTAATTTATCTGGGTGTGTTAAAATAAATCAATTGACTCACTGCTATGATGCCCTGGAAGGTATTCTTATTAAAGATGTGCATGAACACATGGTAGTCCCGGTTCAAGCAACTGTTTCTGCATCAGGACTCTTTGTGAGTCTGTGACTATTCTGCCTTTGGAATATTCATTAGCTATAGACCAGATCTTGAGTAATTCCTGCTTTTGTAGATTGTATTTGATTGATTGTTTTGACAAAGAATTTTATTTACATGACATGGTCAAAGATTATGCAGTGGATTATCTATATCAGATAGACATTAGTATAATCCAGGGACTTCATCTTGAAGATGAACTACCTGTGATGAAATGCTTGCATTTACTCCAGAATTTAAGTGAGACTGCAAAGGAAATAGAAAGAGTGGAGGCACAAATTAAACTCTGTAGACCTCCAAGCTAAATGAATCATTAAAATTATGCAGGAATCAGACCACATCACCCAAAGGTTGATGGAGGCAGAGTTGGGGTGGGGCAGCCACACACTGGCCACCCCAACTCCATGGCAACACCATCCTGATGCCTTTCTGGCACACTGTTCTGACATGATGCACTGAAAAGGGCACTGAAGAGCCATGTGCCGGCTCTTAGGGTGGCCTTTTGCCACTCGTTTCAGGGTGGCAAAAGGGAGAATCAGGGCTGCAGCATGGGGTGGCCATGGCCCCAATCCACAACTTTCCGGGGTGGCCCAGAGCCACCCATCTGCAGTCCCCCTTAGACTGGTCAGCAAGCCATGATACACATGCTCACAATTCCATTGCCATAATTTTGTGTGTTCAAATTGCCACAGTAGCGGGTTCTTTTAAGCCTCATATGCTGGGTTATAAAACAGCTTGAAGAACTCTGTGCCAACAAGCTAGAGTCATATCTCCTCTGCAAACCCTTGCTTGTAAGGAGGATGAATTTAATTCTGTTATTTAAATCATTGGGGAGGGTGGAAGAGTTTTGTTTTCCTTCTCACACCCAAAAACTAGGAGGAAAAGGTCAGCCTTGGTAGTAATGTCTGAGTCACACTGTCTTGGAGTCATTGCAGAACTGATTTACAGGCCTATAAGAGTGATGTAGGGGGGTTGCAGACTGCCAGAAATAGTGTGAATTCAGTCCACTTTTAGGGTTAGGGTTAGTGCTAGGGAATCATGGGAACTGTTATTTTTCTGAGACATTGAGCCTTCTCTGTCAGACAACTCTGATGCCACAATAAAATACAGTTCCCATGGTTCCCTAACTCTAACCCTAACCCTAAAAGTGGACTGAATTCACACTATTTCTGACAGTCTGCAACCCCCCGTACTCTTCTCAAGAGGATGTGCATCACTGCCTATAGTCTGTTCCAGCCCTAAGGTCGGAATACAGTCATACCACCCAGACTAATTGGTGAGTCAAGCCCTTCACAGGGATGACAGACAGAATGATTTTTGGCAATTTTCCAATCCACCTCCATGCATTTCAATGTTGTTTTAAGTTATAGTGATTTTAGCCTAGCTGAGGCAAGCCTAGATTTGAGATCCCTGGGGTTAATACAACACAAACATCGGAGTCTCTTGTTTTAAACATTTATGATTTGGTTGTTTTAGGGAAGTTTTCGTCAAACTTTTGAATAATTTGCATAATTTCCCAGCATCCTCGGCTTAACCAGGAAGCTGACTATAGCCAAAATAGACCTAGCTAGCCTCTTAAAGGTGCAGCGTCCCTATATCATTAAAATTTACATCATAAAAAACCTCTTTGGATGCATTCACACATACAGTTTGAGTCTCTCCCATCAACTTATACCTTCACTCAGCACATTTGCTTCTATTTTACATACATCCATGCTTTACACATACTCATATCACTGCTTGTCTCTGCTATGCTGTGCATCTATTGAATCTGGACTTGTCAGGCATCTTAAAATGCTGAACAGAGCCCCTTGACTTGACTCTGCAACTGATATGCTTTGTGTACCTTTGGACTTTCCCACAGTATGCATGTGCCTATCTGGCCTTGCAGGAGGCCAGGGTGGGAGAGTTCTTTTCTGTCCTTTCCTTCACCTGCGAGGTATGTAAGTATATAGTTAGAAAGTCTATCCTTTCCCCTTATCCTTCAAATATATATGTAATCTGTCTGTTCCTAGTTCCTGTGGATCCTGCTGTTCCAGAGTGCCTTCTGATTCACAAACACATTCAAAGACTTGATTTTGTTGTTTTCACAGTTTTGCATTTAATGATTACATTTTGACTACATTAATTGATTGCTTTGTCAATTACATTTTACTTTTTATTACTGTTCATTTATTGATTGATTTTATTGATTATTGCTTTTAAATTAGTGGTGTGAGTGCAATGAATGGGTTTCAGAAACACCCCAGCTCCCTTCCACAATGAGTTCCATCAGCTGCAATATTCCCTAGAGATCCAGTTTAGACTCCTCAAATTCAAACCCCAAAATTTTCTTGGCAAAGAGTAATGCAGAACTTCCTCAGACACGTGACCATTCAACTTCCTGGTCCCAAGGGGGGGGGGGGGAGAATGTTACGAATAATGGACATATGCCTAATTTTTGTGTGTGAATCTGTGTGACCCATCTATGTCCCTGAATGTACTCTGACAGGTAGTAGCCATGGGGCTTATCCTACCTGGTCACGTAGGCAGGGTAGCCATGAGCTCAGAGGTGAGAGACTATGTACAAGGGAAGAGAAAAATCAGGGGGGGAAGGGCCTGAGCAATGGCCGGGTAAGGACTGCCTGGGCTTTCGGAGTGCTCGGAAATAGACAATTGCAGTAAAAAAAACCTCCCAAAGAGAGAAATGTTGACTCTTTGAGATGAATTTATAACAAGAAGATACAAGGAACATAAAAGGTAAAAAAAATATTATTATCTCAAGAGCAGACTTAAAATAGCTTACTTTCGTTTTGTATGGGACGGAGAATCACGGAGGGAGCTTGTCCGCCATTAAAAAAAAAAAAAAAAGACTGACAAGGCAGTTAGAGGCTGTTAGAACTGGACTTTGAGATAAGAAATTAAGCTTTGTAACTGCCTTAAAGTGAATGGAATTAACCCACAAATCATAAGTGGCTAGAAGCTTGAACGAGAGGAGATAAAAGACGATAAAAGTACTATCCACTGTTGATTGCTTAAAAGGGAGGAACTGGGAGGTGAATAAAATGGAGTGAATATTAAATAAGTGTATATGTCAAAAAGGCCAAAAATATTAGGGGGAAAGCTTTGGAAGAGAGGTTTAAGACAAACTGAGAAAGATAAACCTTCAGATAGAGCCTTCGGAAGACTTGTTAGATTGGAACAAACCGAACAAAAAGAAATGTTAAGAAGCCCCCCTAAAAAAATGCCTGCTTCTACAAGTTCACTCCCAGAGAAGCAGGGAGAAGGAAAGGGGAAAGATAAAAAGCAATATCAAGAAAGTACAGAAGCACGAACAGGAGCAAAAGCAGGAATGACGGATTGTGAACAAATGAGGAGTATGATTATAGAAATTATGAAGCAGGAGAATGAGACGAGACGTAAAGAGATGAATGATTTACTGGAAAGACAGAAAAATGAAATATTACAAGCAAGAGAAGCAGACAAGCAAACCTTTTTAACAACAATACGAAATGAAAGAGAGGCTATGACAAAGCAATTTCAAGTACAAATGCAACTTGAAAGGAAAAGTTCAGATGAAAAGTTTATGGAAATACAAAGAAATATAAAACAAATACAAGAGGATGTGCAAACATTAAAATCAGATAATAAGGAAAGCAAGATTATACAAGGGAGACAACAAAGAGAAATTGAAACCAATAGAGCCAAATTGTCTGAAATGGACAAAAAACTTATATATCTGCAGGATTATCAAAGAAGAACCATTTTGTTATTAAGAATATACCAGAGTTGGAGAAAAGAGATAGAAAATATGATTTGCAATCAAAAATTTTGAAATGGTTACAAGAAATCTCCCCATCCTTAAATTGGACTGAATCAGACTTTGAAAGAATTCACCGCATTGGACCAGTGACGAATAAGATGATACCACGAGATGTAATAGTAAGAGTAATTAACTATAATAAAAAGGAAGGACTGATGAATATGGTGAGGAAGAATCCAGAAAAAATAAAATTTCAAGATGTCTATGTAGAAATCTATAACGACTATTGTCTTCAAACGAAAATGTGGAGAAGAGCGATGAAACCATGTACTACGGTGTTGAGGGGAGCGGGAATTTACTACACTTGGGGACATCCTATATTCCTGAAATTTCAAAAAGCAGGAAAGAGATATAGGATTGATTCAGTGGAACAAGGAATACAATTGTTGAAAGATCTTGGGCTATATAAAGAAGAAGAAGGAACAACTGGAAAATCTAAAAAATCTAAAGGAAATGGAGCTGTCGTCCAGGTTGGAGTACTGGGAGGAGAAGAATTATTGGGAGCATGTGGAGGAAGCGGACTCCCATAGACGAAAAGAGAAATTACTGCAATTAAGCACAAAGTTAAATTTATTGTTTTTATGAGCACTCGGGGGGTGGGCGGTTTCTTTGGGCCTTGGGATGTCTTCGTCACCCCTCTCCACAGGGGTAGCTTTGGCGACCGGGGCTAGAGCAATGCGCTCTAGCAAGAAGAAGTGGAGAGGTAAATGGGACTTGGGGAGGGAAGGGAGGGGAAATAGAGGGAGGAGGGAAGGGATAGGGTTTACACAAAATGGAGCCATTAGAGAAATAAATAAATGGTATTATGGTAGATAAACTGAAAATTTCAACTTTAAATACCAAAGGTCTTGGATCAGTGATTAAAAGAAGAAAGATTGAAGCTTTATTACGAAGAGATTCGGCAGATATTATTTTTATTCAAGAAACACACCAACGGAAAGAGGGGGAAAATGAACTGAAACTGAATTGGACAAAGAACTATGAGAAAGCATTTGGAAATTCAAAATCAAAAGGGGTAGCAATAATAATTGCAAAAAAATGTAATTTTGTAATAAATAAAGTAATAAAAGATGATGAAGGAAGATATATAATAATACAGGGAGAATTAGGGGAAGATAATTATACACTTGTGAATGTATATGCACCAAATGAAAAACAAGAAGAGTTTTATGAAAGAGTGTTAAAGAAAGTGGAAAGAATACAGAAGCAATACGTAATTATAGTAGGAGATTTTAACATGCAAATGGATAAGATTAAAGATAAATCTAACCCCTCAGTAAAGGATAAACATAGAAATATAACAAACTTAAATAAAATAATGAATAAAAGGGAATTTAAAGATGTCTGGAGACTAGTAAAAGGGGATGAAAAGAAATATACATATTATTCTGCTGTACATAAAACATACTAGAATAGATTACATTTTTGTTTCAAAAAATATGATAACTAAAGTTTTAGATAGTGAAATATCAAGTATAAAAGTAAGTGACCATGCCTTGGTGAGTGCAGAATTTATTATTAAGAAAGATTATGAACAAATAAAGAGGTGGAGGTTAAATACTAAGATACTGAATTATAAAGATATAGTAAATAAAATTGAAAAGGAATGGCAAGAAACATGGGATATAAACAATAAGGAAGTGACAAAAGGATTGTTATGGGACACGATGAAGGCAGTAACAAGAGGAATATGTATGAAAGAAGCATATAACCTTCGAAAAAGACAGGAAGAAAGGAAAAATAATTAGAAACAGATATAGAACAATTAGAGTATAAATATATAGCTAATAGAAATAAACAGATTTACGTAGAATTGAGGGCAAAAAGGGAGGAACTGCAAAAGATAGAGATAGATGAAGTACAGGAAAATTTGATTTATTTAAGAAGGGAATACTTCGAATATAGTAATAAAAATTCAAAAATGTTGGCCAGAGCCACACAGAAAAAGAAAATGGAAAGTATGATAAATATAGTGAAGGATAGATCTGGGATGATGTGTAGAATGATGAAAGAAAAAATAAAAAATTTTGAAGAATTTTATAAAGAATTATATCAAGCAGGAAAAAATCCAATAGATAAAATAGAAAATTATGTAGAAGAAAATTGGGGACAAACAATAATGGAGGAAGATAAAGAATTATTGGAAAAACCCATTGAAAAGGAAGAGATAATAGAGGTAATTAGAAAATAAAAAAATGGCAAAAGTCCAGGAATGGATGGTTTGGGACCTGAATATTATAAAGTGTTTGAAAAAATATTAATTCCAAAGTTGTTAGAATTATATAATGGAATATGACAAGGAGAGAAAATACCTTTTTCATGGTCTCAATCATTAGTAATATTAATACCAAAAGTAGATAAAGATCCAACTGATCCAGGGTCATATAGACCTATATCATTAATAAATCAGGATGCAAAGATATTAACAGCAATAATAGCAAATAGAATGAATAAATGTGTGTATAAATATATAGGAAAAGATCAATGTGGTTTTGTGAAGGGAAGACAAATGTCTAATTTAGTAGGAAAAGTTTTGAGTAAAATACATGTAATTGGGAGAGAAAAATTAAAAGCAGGAATTTTAGCATTAGATATATTTAAAGCTTTCGACTGTGTGGAATATCCAACATTAAAAATAATTATGAAAAAGTTTGGAATGGGAGAAAAAATGAGGGGACTAATAGATCAACTATATTGTGATAATTCAATAAAAGTAATAGTTAATGATGGAATTACAAAGGAAATAAAAGTAACGAGAGGTACAAGGCAAGGATGCCCGTTGTCACCAATATTATTTGCAATGGTTATAGAAATGTTAGCAAATGTTATTAGGAAGGATAGTAATTTGGAAGGAATAGGATTGGAAAAAAAACATAAAATTAGTTTATTTGCTGATGATACATTATTAACTATTAAAGACTTAAAGGATAAAATAGGAGAAATTAAGGAACATTTGAATTTATTTGGTGAGATAACAGGACTTCAAATTAATTGGAATAAAACAGAAATGATTTTATTTAATTATACAAAAAAGGAAGTATTAGAGCTTATGAAGCAAAAAGAATTAGGGATAAGAATAAAAAGTAATATAAAATATTTAGGAATTAATATAACAAAAGATTTAAAAGAAATGGAAGAGAAAAATTTCTTAGTATTATGGAGAGAAGTTGAAAAAAAATAGTAGAATATAAGAACATTCGATTATCATGGTTTGGAAGAATAGCATTAGTTAAAATGAAAATTTTACCAAAATTAAATTTCCTATTTAGAATGATACCACTAAAAATATCAGAAGTAGAATTAAGTAAATGGCAACAGTTACTAAACGTATATTGTAATGGAGGGAAAAGATGTAGATTAAATAAACAATTTTGGTATGAATCTCAGAAAAAAGGAGGGCTAGGCCTCCCTAATATAAAAGGATATTATGAAGCTAACCACTTAAGATATGTAATAGAAGGAATGCTGGATGTACCAGATTTAGATTGGTTAGAAATGGGGAAAAAAGAGATAGATATGAAAATAGAGATTTTTTTAAAAAAGAAATTAGTAGGAAAGAAATTAAAGAAATTGGAAATCCATTTATGGAAAATATATTAGAAATTTGGAATAAATATAAAAAAGGATTAATGAATGAAAATTCAATAATAACACCAATAATAATGGAAAAATCTTTCCCCAAAAATTTAAAAGATTTATTAGATAAAGAATTAAAGGAAAGGAAAATAGATAAAATAGAAAATTGGATAGAATTAAAGATAGGAAAAGAAAATATAAAAGAAAAACTTAGGGGGATAAACATGTCTTGGTTACATTTTATGCAAATAGAACAATGGTTTAAGAATTGGAAGGAAAAAATATAGAAAGAGGGAAATATGCACAATTTGAACAAATAGTTCAGAAAGGAAAAGGAATGGAGGAAAATGAAAATATGAAAGGCATAACTAGCAAAATTTATAAAATATTAATGGACAATAAAAGGGAAAAACTAGATCAAATTATTTTAAAAGAAATATGGGAAGATGAATTGAAATGAAAAATCTCTGACAATGAATGGAATAAGATTTGGGAACAAAGACATTTGAAAAATTTATTGGTGCGAATTAAGGAAAATTATTACAAATTGATTTGGAAGTGGTATTTGACACCACTGAGATTACATAATATAAATAAAGAAAATTCAAAATATTGTTGGAGAGGTTGTCAGGAAGTAGGGTCATATCTACATATGTGGTGGCAATGTAAATATGTACAAAAATTCTGGGAAATAGTAATATTAGAGATAGAAAAGGTTATGAATATAAAGATAGATAGAAAACCAAATATAGCATTGTTATCAATATATAATGAAGTAGAATGGAAGGAGGAAAAAAACCTTGTAACAAATTTGTTTACTGCTGCGAGATTAATTATAGCAAGAAGTTGGAAAACAAAAATAAGTGTGAAATTGGAGGATTGGTATAAGGAAGTTTGGAAGATAGCAATTAATGATAAATTAACATGTAGATTGAAAGTGAAAAAAGGATTATTGAAAAGAAATGATTTTGATGAAATATGGAAAAAAATATTGAAAATGTATTAAGAATGGAAGATGGGAAACTGCCTCCACAGGAGGAGTTAAGATTTTGGATAGAGTATAAAGATGGAAATGGCTCCGGGGTGGGGTGCACGGAGGGGATATTTAAGGGGTTTTGTTTAAAAAAAAAGGCTAAGATGTAAAAGTATATAAAAATGTATGGAAAGTTGATTAATATAAATAAAATTAAAAAAAGAAAAAAAAAAGAAAAATCAGATGAGTTTGGGAGCTGTAATCAAGGGAACATTCACACCTCTGAGATAGGAAGGCTAGGACAATTTATGAGCAGGATGTTTTTGCTCCTAAGACAGAGAGGGCTAATTTACAACTTCATCTCCACCTTTGAAGCCCCATCTTGAGTGATCCCTTTGAATGCAGATTTGGCCTTTGTATTTTTGCCTCCATATTTCTTTGTTCAGTGGGCTAGATAGAATGCATGGGGATACTTTGTCATTGTGAATTCTGACTAGTTCTGACTTGTGGCTGTCCATTCCAGCACTTCCTATGGCTGAGTCCAACACCAGTGCATTCCATTTGAACCATCTGGAGTGACCACAATTAGAGTATCACCATTAGTGGAGCCTTGAACTATCCCAATGCTAATTCCCATATATCTTAGACCTTGTGTGTGTGTTTGTGAGTGAGTGCTTGCTTGCTGTGTTGTGTGATTTTCCTCCAAATAAAAACACAATTCATTTAGAGAATTCTGACTCTGCGGATTCCTATTTCCTGGCTCTTGGTATACAGGTAGGAAATGGTCTCAAAGGACTGTTTTGTAGTGTAATCCATTAATTGTTTTTGTGGGTTTTTGGGGCTGTGTGGCCATGTTCTAGAAGAGTTTCTTTCTGACATTTCGCCAGCATCTCTGGCTGGCATATTAAGAGAATACTGTGAAACCCTGGGTAAGGAGGAGTGATTCTTATGTAAACTGTGTATTGTTCTGTTGTTGATGGCAGGGCCTCAGGGTAGGAGGATATGCAAACAAGGATTAGTGTCTGCTAATTGGTTATCATTGTCTGCTGGGAAAGCCACTGGCCCTGGGTGGTTTTCCATTTGCATTTGCTGAGTGCTGATTTTCCTATTTTGCAGGACTAGTAGCCAAACTTTAAGAGTTTCTTCTTTCCTGTTGAAGTTGTCCAAGTGTTTGTGGATTTCAATAGCTTCCCTGTACATTCTGACCTGATAGTTGTTGGCATGGTCCAGAATTTCAGTGTGTTCAAACTGTATTTTATGCCCAGGATGGTTTATAATGCATTCAGCTACTGTTGATTTTTCTGGCTGACCCAGTCTGCAGTGTCTCTCTTGTTCCTTGATTCATGCTTGGACACTGCATTTGGTGGTCCCTATGTAGACTTGTCAGCAGCTGCATGGTATGTAGTAAACTCCTGTAGCTGTGAGAGGGTCTCTCCTGTCCTTCGCTGAGTGCAGCATTTGTTGGATTTTCTTGGTCGGTCTGTAAACCATTTGGAGGTTGTATTTCCTCACCACTTTACCTATTCTATTTGTAACTCCTTTGATGCATGGTAAAAATACCTTCCCTTTGGGTGGTTGCTTGTCTTCAGTCCTCTGGGTTTTTCTGGGTCTGGCAGCCCTTCTGATGTCTGAGGTGGAGTAACCATTCACCTGTAGAGCCTGGTCTAGGTGCTTCAATTCCTCTACCAAGAAGTGGGGTTCACAAATGCATTTTGCCCTGTCTACCAGTGTTTTTATTGTGCTTCTTTTTTGTCCTGGGTGATGGTTGGAGTTCTTGTGTAGGTATCTGTCTGTATGTATAGGTTTTCTGTATACTGTGTCACCCAGACATTGGTTTGGTTTGCAGATGACTAGGACATCCAGGAATGGCAATGTTCCTTCCTTTTCTTTTTCCATAGTTAATTGGATGTTGGTGTGAATGTTGTTCAGGTGGTTCAGGAACACAGCCAGATCTTCTTCTCCATGACTCCAAATGTGAAAGTATCATCCATGTATCAAAACCAAGTTGTGGGCTTTTTCGGTGCGGTTTCCAGGGCTTACTTTTCAAAGTGTTCCATGTAAAAATTTGCTATCACAGGACTTAGAGGGCTTCCCATTGCTACCCCATCTCTGTACTCGTAGACTCCTTTGTCCCACTGAAAATAGCTTGTGGGAAAGCAATGTTCGAACAGGGCTATGATGTCCTCTGTAAAAATTTTGTCAGATGGGTGTCATGGTGTTCATTATGGGGACTTTGATGAATAGGGAGACAATATCAAAGCCGATCAGTATGTCTCCAGGTTTAAGTTCAAGGTTATTGATTTTTCCTATGAAGTGAGCTGAGTCCCTGATGTAACGGGGGAGTTGCCCAATATGGGTTTGTAATTGTGTGTCCAGAAACTTGGCCAAATCATATGTGGGGAACCAATGGCACTCACTATGGGTTGGAGTGGAATGGAATCCTTGTGGATCTTGGGTAGTCCATATAGTCTTGGTGGGAGAGCCTCAGATTTGCACAAACTTTGTCTTGTTTGTGGTTGGCTGAACTGAGGAGTTTTTGATCAGGGTGTTCATTTTCCTGGTGATTTTGTTGGTTGGGTCTTGTTTCAGTTTTTTGTGTATTGTAGGATCCAGGAGTTCCCTGATTTTTTATTTGTGTTGTTCTGTTTTCATGATTACTGTTGATTTTTTTCTTTTTTTTTTTCTTTTTTTTTCTTTTTTTTCTTTTTTCTTTTGTCTGCTGGGAGAATTATGATTTCTGGGTCCAAATTGAGGTCCTCGATGGCTTTTCTTTCTTTTCTGGTTATGTTGCTGGGAGGTGATTTTGCCTTCTGCAGAATCCTTGCTGTTTCTCCTCTAATTATTATTATTATTATTATTATTATTATTATTATTTATATCCCGCCCCTCTGCAGAGCAATCCGGGCGGCTTACAACATTACATTTACATAAAGATATGTTAATACAATGTAAACAGAACCTAAAAATCCAGAAACCCACCCGCCCCTCAAAAGGTAAGTTTTAAAAGATAGTCTAGGCCCATTGGTGCTGGGCCTGTTGCCTCTCCCCCAGATGACATCAGATGGAATGGAGGGAGGGCTCTTCTTCTTATCCTAAGCCCGATGGTGTTGGGCCTGTTGTCTCTCTCCTAGATGACATTGGATGGAATGGAGGGAGGGCTCTTCTTATTATTCTAGGCCCAATGGTGCTGGGCCTGGTGTCTCTCTCCCACTTATCTCTTCCACTTCCTCCTCTGGCAAATGGTGGAGTGCAAATTCTACCTGGGCAATTATGCCTTCAACAGGGATTCTGGTGGTGGTTACTGCAAAATTACCTTTGGCCAGGATAGATGTCTCCTCTTTTGAAAGTCCATTAATTAATTGAGCTAATTAAAATTTCCCTAGAAGGACCCATTGCTACATCTTGGGTAAAGGCTCTTTATCCTAGGGTCCTCTCGATTCATGTCTGCACAGACAGAATAGGGCCCAATTATACCACAGGCATTTTGGCCTTCATTGTCTGAACTAGATGCCATGAGGCCAGAGGGAAGACAGGACATTTGGGCCATGCAGACTGCACCTAGATGATCCTGCTGTGTTTTTGTACAAGAGACAAGATTAGCAGAAATTTCCAGAATCACTTATGAGCATGTGTGAAGAACAAAGCTGTAGAAAATCAGATTAAACTGCCCCAACAGCTACTCTAGCATGTTGGGGGGGGGGGGGGGATATAGATTGATAAGCTTTTCCACCAAAATGGACATGTTAAGAAAAATGGAGGATTTTGAAGAACAGTTATCGCTAGAATATTCAAAATGTTTTTGTTTATTTATTCAAGGCTTATCTTATCTCCTTGTTTCATTTCACATGTGCATGAATAAAAGGTTTGCTGAAACAAAACAACAGTTTGTTGAACTGCTCTTCTTTTTTTGTGGTGTAGAAACTGCATTGAAAACATATGATGGTTAATGGAGCACACCAAGAACTTCCAGAGGAAAAATAGCATGTGATTTATTGATTATAGCAAAGCCTTTGAGTGCATAGATCAATACACTATGGAGGGCCCTTAGAGAAATGGGAGTGCCACTATAATTGATGGTCCTGATGAGAAATCTGTACTTAGGACAAGATGCTACTGTTAGAATATGGAGAAACAGTTTGGTTCTAAATTAGCAAAGGAATCGGGTAAGACTGCATTCTGTCATCCTACATGTTAAACCTGTATACAGAAAATATCATATGAAGAGCATGTTTAGCCTCAGAAAAAGGGGGAATGAAGATAGGAATCTAAGATATGTGGATGACACCATACTATTACTGAGAAATATTGCAGACTTGAAACAATTCCTGAGAGGTCCTGAAGGTTCTCTATAGTCCCACTCCACTCCACTGAGCTGGATGGGGCTCCTTGAGATCCCTTAATAAAAACAAGCAAACAAACAAAAAAGTCACTGCCACCACCCAATGATTTAACTCAGGGGTAGGCAACCTGTCCCCTTTAAGGGCCGAGGGACTTCAGCTCCCACAATCCCAGGAGCTATTGTCCAACATGGGACTATTGGCCAACATGACTGAGGCTTCTGGGAGCTGAAGTCCCTCAGCCCTTAAAGGGGACAGGTTGCCTACCCCTGATTTCACTTGTCACACCCCAGGAATGCATTGGGACATTGCTGGGTCACATCCTAATACCTACAATCAAAACAGACACTAGCCGAGCTAAGGCCATTAAGAGGAATTAAGAAGAGGCAGCATACTGGGAAAAAATGTTTTAATATGAAGTACAGAACATTCCAAAGTAAGACATGGAGGACAGACAATTGGTCCTCCAAGCAGTTAGCCTGACTAATTTTCATCAGCAATGCTGAACAAAGGCATAAAATTTCAATCATATATTCCAGTGGTTTTAAACCTGCAATTTAATTTCTTTTACTCTTGCTTATATTACACCTCCTCATCATACTGTTCAACGTTATTTTCATGATCTTCAGTCAGTTAATTGTGATCATCTCAGTAAGACCTTGAATTCATCTCTCTCCTCTCTCTCCTCTAAATTTTTGGGACTCTGCTGATTCAGCAATGTCTTTATTTAATGCTACTCTTTCTTCAACTCTTGACAGCTTTGCCCCGTATCTGTACACACATCTTCCTCTATGACCAAGCCTCAGCCCTAGCTTACTCCTACAGTTAACTTTCTCCAGTTCTACTCTTGAGCAGCCAAACATCTTTGGAAAAAGTCCAGAGAGTGGACTTTTTATAATTTTATTCATTATAAATTTGTACTTCCTTTTCACACACCTTGTCGATGGCAAAACAGAATTATTATAAATCTTTGATTTACGCCAATGAGAGGCACCTGCAGCATTTGTTCTCCACCTTCAATACTTCAATACTTTGCTAAAACCTCCTTCTCCTCCTGCCTCTTCATTATTCTCTCCTAATGATTTCACTAACTATTTCTTCTCAAAGATTACCATTCGCTCTGAGATACCCCTTTCCAATTGTTCATCTACTACTGATTTTCTGTCACTCTCGGGTAAAATTTTTTGTTTCTCCTATTTTTATGGATGAACTCTCCACACTGCTGAACTCTTCCAAACCTGCAACTTGTTCTCTTGATCCAATCCCTTTTCATTTTCTAATCTCTATAGCCCCTTCATTTCTGTCCTCACTTCTCCATATCTTTAATCTCTCTCTCTCTCCACTGGCTCCTTCCCTTTAGTCTTTAAACATGCTCTAGTTTCCCCAATTCTGAAAAAAACTTCTCTCGACCCCTCTTCTCTATCTAGCTATTGTCCAATTTCTCTTCTTCCTTTTCTTTCCAAGGGTTTAGAATGGGTCATTTATCCTCACTGTCTTGAGTTTCTTGAAGCCAACTCCATTCTTAATCCCTTTCAGTCCTGTTTCCACCTATGGCATTCTACAGAGATGGCTCTCACAAAGATCTCGGATGATCTTTTGTGGGCCAAGGCTAATGGCTTTTACTCTGTTCTTGTTCTTCTCGATTTATCTGCAGCTTTTGACGCCATTGATCACTGTCTTTTAGTTGATACACTGTTTGACCTTGGGTTCTCAGATTCTGTCCTTGATTGGTTTAAATCTTATCTGTCAGATAGATATTTTGCAGTGGTCACAGGTGGTCAGGCTTCATCCTCTGTTCCATTATCTGTTGGAGGACTCTGTTTTCGGTCCCCTACTGTTTTCCCTTTACACATCATCTCTAGGAAAACTCATCAGTTCTTTTGATTTCTCCTATCATCTGTATGCAGATGACACTCAGCTGTATCTCTCCACCCCTGACCTTCCTTCAGGTCTTGAACAGCAAGTTTCACCATGTCTTACAGCTGTCTCTGAGTGGATGTGCCATTGGTGCTTGAAGCTCAATATGTCCAAAACGGAGCTTCTTTTTTTCCCACAAAAGCCTACTTTTCAATACTCCTTTTTCTGTTTCTGTTGTTAATATTTCTATTCTACCTGTCCAGAAAGTCCACAGTCTTGGTTTTATTTTTGATTCCTCTCTCTTGTGTATCTCCCAGATTCAGGCCACAGCCAAGGCATATAGATTCTTTTTGTATAATATTGCTAAAATCTGACCATTTCCTTCAGCCTCTACTGCCAAGATTTTGATCCATGCCCTAGTGGTCTTTTGACTAGATTTTTGTAACCTTCTCCTGGCAGGGCTTCCTCTTTCTCACCTCCATCCTTTAATTTTGGTCCAGCATTCTGCTGCGCATATTATTACATCTCCTCACCGTTTTGACCATATTTCTCCTTTATTGTCATCCCTTCACTGACTCCCCCTCCCTTTCCATATTCAGTATAAACTTCTGTTGTTGACTTTTAAAGCCCTGCATGGGTTGGCCTCTCCTTATTTATCAGAGCTTCTTTCCCATTAAGGTCCCACTGGAGCCCTCCATTCTGGTAGTCAAGGTCTGCTGTCTCAGCCTAGGATTTTTACTGCTCCATCCCGAATTCATCCCTCTTCACTTGTTGTCCCTCATTCCTGGAACCTCCTTCCTCCATGAGCATGGGGCATCACTTCCTTAACCAGCCTCAAAGCTGAGTTAAAGACTATACTGTTCAGGGAAGCATTCACAGGCATTGCATGATGATTATTTGATGATTTTAATTTGTTTCCTTATTTATATTAGTATGTATTATTTTATTATTTTGTAAAAAGTACACCATTGGCAGGCTTTCTTTATCTTTTTATCTATTTTATTGACTGTATGTACAGTGCTGTGTAAATCTACAGTACTATATAAATAAAGCATAATAATAATAATAATAATAATAATAATAATAATTCTACATACTCTAATTCAGCTATTTCTAGAAGAAGATTTATAATACTTGTGAATTCTTCTCAGCATTATTATTAATGTTGGTGTTATGTCAGCAAACCTATTATCAGGATGCAAATGATGAAGGATACAGGGAAGGAGGGAATATATTCCTCATCTAAAGGTAAGAGAGGATTGATATTATGCTACCAACTCATTCCCAACCAGACAATAATTTAATGATAGAGCGCAGTTTACATACCACTGTTTGACTCAACCAGTTCTGGCTCAATTTAATGGACATCTTTTCATTTTATAAATTAAAATCTCTGCAATCCAAACTGAGACCATATGTGAAGTGTTCACATTTCCCTAAAGGAATCTGTCTGTAGCTGCTTCTGTTCAACCCTTCATCAAATCTTGCTGTGATTATATTAAGACATTGCTCTTATACAGCCAGTATCAAACAGTTAGGCTGTAAACTCCCATAGAGCTCTCTGTTTTGCCTTTTCATCTATCAGAAAGAAAATTTCAGGTTCATTCCTGGCTATATCATTCTCTAATCTGTTGCTCTGGTGATGTACCCACACATGCAGATCTAGTACTTCTATCTCTTGACTTCTGGCAACATCTTTCCAATCTGCTTCTGAAGAAAACGAAGATGGTTTTGTAAAGCAGCTAGAGACATTCCATCCCAACTAACATCTAAAAAAAACCCAACAAACCAACTTTAATAACTTCTTATGCATGAATATTAAATACATGAGTAATTACATATTTAAATACATTATTACATAGAAATATCAACATGAAATCTATGGAAACTTTATAAATATTTCTTTCTTATTTAGATATAAATCAATACCTGCATATTTTTGATGTATGATCCATCCCTTATGATACCAGCAATGCCCAGTTTTAAATTTCTTGGTATAATAATAATGCTTCTCCCCCAATTTTGTGATTGGGGGAGGAGCCTTTGCTGGCCTTTCAGTGAAGAGACCAACAGTTATTAAAAGTAAACAGTGAACTTTTACTGGCTATTATGAGAAAAGGGGGTGGGGATCAGCCTACTTGAGGCTTGCCTACCCTTCCCTCTCAGTCTCCTGAAATGCTGGAGCCATGACAGTCTTGCCTTGCTCCAACTCATTAATTTGTAGGTGTGAGGAATTTTGGTCAGGAGAGGGCAAGAGCCAGCATCACAGTGACCAGCAGCAGAGCAACTCAGCCACTGGGAGATCAGCTGGAGATACCACCACCCAGCATTGCACACCTAATAAAGGAGGCTAAATTACTGGGCTGGGGGACTTGGGTCCTTCCCACTAGACCCCCTCCTTGGGCTATTTGGGTCAGGGAGGTCCCTGAGGGACTGGACTGCCCCCTGCTTGCATAGTGCCCCCCGTTAATAAGCCCTTTGGCTACTTTACTTATGAGCCAGTGGCCATTTTAGGCCCAGCAGTAATTTTATATTGCTGCACCTGTAGCCGTTTTGCTCATAGGCCCACCAGCTATTTTATATTCCTTCACTTGCAATGAGTCACCATTGTCAGAGCTTCCAGAGGGGCAGCAGTCTTCTGTGGAGGAACATGCTCCAGCAGACACACCAGGTGAGGATTACAGTACACAGTTCATGTCCTCATAGATTTCTTAGCCTCGGGTTCCTGGACAGTTTCAAGTGGCTTCACAACCCAATCTTACTACAGGTACTCCCATAGCTACAGGGGCGCCCACATCTCCATTGAGACAGGGATGGAGCTGGCCCACTACACAGGTCTCACCTTCCTTTATCACATTACCACATGTAATGCCTTGGTAAGGTCTAGTTAGCCAATATGTAGCTTATCCAATGGCCTTGGGCTATGAGCTAGCTTTGGCATCTGCAATACCCATTGGTGATATAATGCTGGCTTTTGGTGATCACCTCTCCCAGCGTACACAGGACAGGATATTGAAGGGTGACTATGTGGATGTTTCCCTCCTCTTTTATTGGGAATTAGGAACAAGGAGAAGGATTAACTGGATGATAAGGAATAAGGACAAGTTGAGGAAGAGGAAGATAGAGAGGAGTTGGTCCAATTGGCAGTTGGGCTTCCTGATTTATGCATAAATCCTGCATAAATCAGGAAGCCCAACTGCCAATTGGACCTTCATAGCCAGAGTGCAGCCTGTACAATCTCTCCCCCCTCTTTTTTCAGTATATTGACATTATACATTGGGCTTATACGACGAGGCATTCCAAATGCATGCTGTCATTTACCCCACCTTGTGTTGGGATATGATGTATTTGCAGCTGTGGATGCAGCTCATGACACCTACAAAGCCCATGCAGAGGGATAGATTGCACAATGGACACCTGGTCCAGCAAGTGCCTGGCCAGTCTTCCTTTCATGGTTCAGGGGTGGCAGGACAACAACAAAAGTTGTTGTGCTGGGAGTTTCAGTTCCCAGGGTGTGTGCACCAGAAAGCACTGCTGATTTAAGCATGAGTGCATGATTTGATTGATTCACAGTATTCACAAATACTTGCAGGTATGATCTTCTTTCCTCAGGAATTTTGATGGGGTTTCATTTTGGAGGGATGATAAGAAGCTAGAGGCTTCTCTGCAGGTATATTCAGATACAGTGGGCATGATAGGCTTTGGAGTTTATTTTCATGGCAAATGGTGTGCTCAAGAGTAGCCGGTTGAATGGGTTGAATCAGATTTTACACCAGATTTGCCATTTTAGAGTTGTTTCCTAATTTGGTTGCTGCAAGATTGTGGGTGGATGAGTTGGTCAACTTGATAGTTCATTTTTGGTGTGACAACATGGCGGTTATTCAGACGGTCAACTCACTGACTTCCAAATCACCCATGGTTATAAGGTTTGTTCACACCTTTACTCTACACTGTTTGTCTCATGACATTTTGTTTATGATTTTTCATATTCCTGAAATCAATAATGAGATCTCTGACTCTCTTTCTCATATGCAGATGGAGAGGTTCAGGCAACTAGCTCCAGAGGCAGTGGATTCACCAGACTTGATGCCAATGGATCTGTGGTGCCTTGACAAAGAGAAGTAGTTCAGGCTATGGGATTATCCTTAGCACCTTCCTGGGTAGTGAATGAGTTTGTGTCAGGGTGGTGAATGAGTTTGTGACATTTCGCAAATGCCTGGGGTTGACAGCGAGTTTCTCTCTGTTTGCGGTTTTGTGTGTCCCTACATGACAAGAGACTAGCTGCTTCATCTGTTCAAGGTAAGCTGTCAGCTACAGCTTTTTGGTTGAAAGCACAGGGCATTGTGAACAATTCTGGGGATTTTAGGATACATAAGACACTTCAGGGATAGTCCAGAGAGGGTGCCAGGGTGAGTGAGCCACATAAGCCTTTGTCACCCAATATTTTGAGAGGTCTCAGTTATATTTGGCCATCTATTTTTACCTCTCCTTATGAGAGTACACTATTTCATGCAACTGCATTGACTGCATTTTGGAGGCATTGAAAATGAGTGGACTTGTAGTTGCTTCTTCGAAGGATTTATCTAATAAGGCTCTTTTACTGCATGATGTCACATTATCACCTAATTTGGTCTCACTTATTTGCTCTTCTAAAACTGATCAATGGGTGGGTGGGTAAGGAATTACAGCTGTTGGTTTGCAGTAATTGATCCTTTGTCCAGTCAATGTTTCTACATCAATTTCTAGCAGTAAGGGGGCAAGCACCTGGCCTTTTAGTCTTACATGAGAATGGGCCCTTGTTCACAAGGTTTCAGTTTGGTCAGTTGCTTCAAGGGCCCTGGGATGTTTGAGCCTGCATGTGGTCAAGTTTGCCACACACTCATTCCATACTGGGGCTGCTTCTACAGCTGCAACGCTTCACATGGGCCACCAGGATATCCAGAAGATCAGTCAATGGAGGTTTCAGGCCTATCACTCATACTTGTACCCTTTGACTTATTAACATGTGTTTTTGTTTGATCTATTTCAAATGTGTGAGATCATGTGATGAGACACCATGTGTGGATTTGTTGGCACCTCATGGTGTTCTAGGAAACCCAACAAGCCAGGAGGAGCCATTTTGGCATCCACTTTGGGCTGTCAAACCAGGCCATCATTGAATGGAAGGGAAAATGTGGCCTATGTTATCATGGGCTTCTGCCTATGTTGTTTAGCAACTGCCAGGTTCTTCTCCCCCCATGTTTTGGTTATACACCTAGGGGACAATGATTTAGGCTTGCTGAAAGGCAAGGTCTTGGTTCTACAGGCTATTCACAGTATGTGCTGCATTTGTGAAAGGTGGCCTTTTGTTACACTTTTGTAGTTGGTGATGTTGTCACACTGAGTTTGGAGCTGTGGTGGTGATCTACGTTTGCTTAGCAGAGCTCATATAGTTGGGCTAACAATGAGATACATAAGGCCATGATGAGAGAGCTGGGTTTCTATCTGCAGCACAGTGATATTGTGATGCAGAGGCCTGAGCTCTACTGAGCTGATGGCATCCACCTGTCTGAAGTGGGGAACCAACTGTTTCTTCAAAACCAGCAAACAGGGGTTTCAGACTGTTTAGCCGACCTGGTGGGGGATAGGGGCTAAGGAGATGCTTGCTCCTGATCTGTGAGATACCAGCAGTTTTAAAAAGTGAATGGTGAGCTTTTACTCACCATTATGAGAGGTGGGGGCAGGGCTCAGCCTACTTGAGGCTTGCCCCTCCTGCCATCTCAGTCTCCTGAAATGCTGGACCAACCTCCTGCTTCAACATCAGTGTAAGGAATATTCCTGGTTGCTTCAAGGCCAGGTAGGAATTTTCTCCCCTTTCCAAGGTTTTTTTTTTTTTTTTTTTTTTTTTTTTGCCTACCCAATACTGTTGTTTGGAGACTTTAACAATTCATTTGGGTAAGGTCATAAATAAGTTTCATGCATAGGTAAGGGGAAATAGAGGTTCAGGTGAACACCTCGGCACCCTCCTAAAGGGTGAAGGTAAGCCTCTGGAACTGACTTTTTGGTCTTCTGGCTAAACAGGAAATGAAGGAGACTTGTCTTGGGGCTGGCCTGGGATTTAAACCCTCACCTAAGTCTTGTGAGTTGAGTGAGGGAGTTTTGGGTTGGCCTTCTGAATGCAGGCTGGCCAGGGAGAAACCCACTTCTGGATTGCCCTTGGGGGTCATGTGTTTTTGCCTAAGGGAAGCTGGGGATTTGGTCTTGGAGCAAACCATCTGCCAGCTGTTCCTGCACAAGGTTCTCCCCTCTCGTTTTTTCAGACCTTGAAGAAATAAAGTTAAATAAGTTGAGTTAAATAAAGTTGCCCATTTTATAATCCAGTTCTCTGTGTCTGATCTCATTCACTTGGTTTGTCAGTAATTTATATTTGTAATAAATATATGCTCTCTGGGAACCAGAAATCCACAAACAATTAGATAGATGTGTGGAAAGCAGGCAGAATTTTGCCAAGCTATCAACAGCTAATCAGGAGTGGACTGGTGACAGCCAATAGAATTTTGGGCTGTTGGTGATAAAGAATTCTGTGGCTGACACTGGAAGTCAGACTGGGTCTGGATTAGTAACAGTCCTGAAGAAAGAACTGTGAGGGCTAAAGTTCAGAAGGGAGGGACTTTGCTCTAGGACAGAACTCAAAGTGAGATGGGGCCAATACAGATGGCCTGTTTGGGGTGGCAGAGAACCGCCCTGGGGAGTGATGGATCAGGGCTGTAGAAACCCCATGCAGTGGCCCCAATCCTCCCTTTTGCCATCCCTAAAAAGAGTGGCAAAATCCCACTCTTTTTAGGGGTGCCAAAAGGACGCCCCAAGAACCAGCACTGCAGCTCTTCCATGCCCTTTCACCCAGCATGTTTGCACACTACACTGGAAAGGTATCATGATGCTGTGCACTGTGCGTACAGCCACTTGGCATCAGAACGGCTTTGGGCTGGGGTTGGGGTGGCTGACGTGTGGCTTCCCCACCCCAACTCCACCCTCAAGCTGGCCCTTTGGGCTGGTCTGCAATGCCCTGGAGTTTCTGGGATTTGATTAGCCTGAGGACTATTACAGAAATAAGGTTAAAAGGATAGCCATAAATAAGAATGGTGTGAAGGTCCTAAAGAATAGCATCTGGTGTTCTCTAAAGTTAAAGAATGTGTAACAAAGTATAAAAAGAACAAATGAATGCAACTTCATAACAACTGAAACATTGTTAAACATCATTCAAATAAAGTTTTATTGTTATTTAATTACATGCTTGTCTGAACCCGGATTGAATTTCCACGCTACTAAGAAATAAAGAAACCAGGTTTGGGGAGTAAACCCATAGATATACATAGAAGTGTTCTAGTAGATTACATATTGGGGCAGCAGTGGGATAAAATACCCATTGGGCTGCCACATTAAGAAAAATAAGTGGTGCTCATGCCAATTTGGTGGCAGCAGCAGGATAACAATATCCATTGGGTTGCCACATCAAGGAAAGTAAGCGGTGCCCGTGACAAGATGTTTGAAGAGAGTTGCTATATCCATTGAGCTTTCAACCATCAGATTATTTTCCCAGCATAGTGCCAGAAACTGGGACAACTTGGGTAAAATTAGACTCTTCTCTTTAGTTATGCTTTTGGCCTCACCTCAATAGTTAATAAAGTAAAATAAGTCTTTAGACGGGGTGACCTTTATGGCAAGGGTATTTTCCACAAAACTATTTACCTGTGGATGTATTTGGCAATTGTGAGACATGGCTTCTCACTTCTGATTCCATTATGAATTTATTTAAATTATATCCCACATCACTCCCTGTATGGGACCCAAGGCAATGGACACCTTAAAAAAAACACAATACAATTTTTAAAACCTCGTAATACAGAAGATAGCATACAATTAAACTAACTTTTATTTAGAAGCACAAGTGGGAACATATCAAAAGATAGTGAAAACAATGAAATCATAATTTCAAATCCCAAGTAATCTTCCTCCCCATTAAAAGCTCTCTCTAACACCAACAAATGTCTCTGTAATTAAAAAGATCTTTACTTGCTGGAAGAAAGACATCAAGAAGGAGACCAGCTAGTGCTCCTGAAGATGGGAGTTCCACAACTTGGGAGCATCCACTGAAAAGGCTCTCTCTCATGCCTTCAGCAGACATACCTGGGATACAGGTGGGACTGAGAGAAAGCTCTTTCTCACAGATTGTGGATCACGAGCAGGTTCAAAGAGGGAGAAGCAACTTTTTAAACAATCTGGAAATAAAGCTGTGTAGGGCTTTAAAGGTCAAACCCAGCATTTGGAATTTCTGCCTGGAAATAGATCAACAGGCAATGGAGCTGTTTCAGTAGAGGAGTTACATTCTCCCTGTAACCTGCCCCAACTACAGCGTTTTGGACCTGCTTTAGTTTTTGAACAATTTCCAAAGGCAGCACCACATAGACTCTATTACAATAATCCAAACAGGATATAATCAAGGCATGTGTCACTGTAGATATGATGTCTCAAGGAAGGGACACAACTGGTGCATGAACTTCTGTTGTGAAAACACACTCCTGGCCACTGCTGAAACCTGGGGATCCAAGCTTAGATATGAGTCCAAGAGTACACCCCAGCTGTGAAGCTGAAATTTTAGATAGAGTTTAATCTCATCCAACACAGGATGAATCCCTATTCCCTAAGGTATATATATCCACTGATACATAACTTTTTATTAGTTATACCATTGCTCCTGATGGTCACTCACTTGATGCTATGTTTTTCTGTGTATAGCAGGAACAGCAACAAAATCCATAAACACAGAAAATGAGATATCAGAAATATAACAGATCTTTTCCTTTCATGAAGTGTGTACGAAAGAGAAATCTCCTCACTTTTAAGTACTGGGTAGTATGATACACCAGCAGCTCCCCCCAACCCACATACACACTTTCTTTAGTAGTTATTTTGATAGTGGTAGCTTCAGTTTTTGTTTTGAAGCTTAGAACTATTGAAGATGCAACTGATGAAGTGGACTGGTGCACATGAAATATTATGATGTAATCCCCCCTCTTTTTTCCCCGTTAGTCTGAAAGGTGTGACATGGTTCCTTTATTTCTTTTTCTCACTGAGAAGGTTTGCCTGTCTCTGGGATATGCCACCTCAGACTATAGGAGGAAGGCTCACTGAACTGAATGTTCTTCCATTAAACATTAAAAGAAAGGAACTACACATAGAAAATCAGAAAGCATTATGAGAAGATGAGTTCTAAGGCCAGTTCAAAATAATAATAATAATAATAATAATAATAATAATAATAATAATGAGAAATGGAATGCAAGAGAGTGGGGATACTCCACAAACTAGGAATTTTATGGTGAAGTCCAGCTATGTTATTCTATTGTAGTGTGTGTGTGAAAGAGGGAGAGAAAAGGAGGAAAAGAAAGAGAGAGAGATTTTGCATCTTAAACTTTAAAAGGTTGTTGTGGACTCCAGCTTGTGTCATTAGAGACATGGAGTGTAGCATATTCTGCTGACTGAAGCAGGACAGCAAATGGTAATCTCATTCCTGCAGATGTTTAGTGTCCATCACCACCCAAGATATTTTGATACATGACATGAAAAACTTCATGCATTTTTTCCTCATCTTTGCTAGTAAAAATTATGACAGTTTTTAAACAATAAAAGCTGTTCTTTTATGCCCCACCATCTTCTTTTTGAGATGACATTTTCACTATCTTTTTTCAAAAGGCTAGATCTCAAAGATGTTAGGTTTAAATGTGCACGTGTGCACGTGAATACATACACGCACACAGACAAATACAGACAGTAACACCTTATTTAGAACAGTGTTGCTATGGTTGTTTAGTGACCAACAGTTCTCAGGAAATGAGAAAAAATCTTCATAAAGCTGTAATTTAAAAAAAAAATGCATTGCCAGGACACATCTGGCTATGAACCTTTTGTTGTTGATTTATGTCATGGTTGGTTGATTACCCTAAAAATGAATGTAACTGTAATTTTCCCTCTCAAATAGGATCCAGTATTGTGAAGTGTGACTGCATGCATGAGTAGTGGTGCTAGAAGAAATAAGGAAGGCATTATAATCAATTAAACATGAGAGACTGCAAATATTCATTAGCACATTTTACCTATACAACACATAAAATTTCTGCCGAGATAGGACGGTACAAGGACCTCTTCAGAAATTCAATGTTCTCTGCCTAAGAAAGGCGCAGGCAACTTCACACAGGACAGGGACAATTTACTGTAGTTGACATTTTATTATTTGTATTTTATTACTTGAAGGGGAGCAGCCTTTGCATTGAGATCCCTCCAGACCATCTTAACTTACAACAGAAACTATGTATGAGACAAAATGTAGGCTTGTGATGCTAACACAGTCACTTTGTTTCTCCTGCATGATTTTAACATATTTGCTTGATGAAGAAACCAGTGAAACTTTAAAAGCTTGTATGACGTATTTTGTGCATTTCAGTTGGCCAATGAAGATATATCTCTTTTCGTGGATTTTGTTGTATCTGTCACATAGAGTAATTAACATTACAGTTACACCTCACAAAACTATCTATTCTGACTTAGTATTTAAAGAGTTGGGCAGGGGGCATTGCTAAATAAAAATAAAAAGCAGAACACCAAACTGCTTTGATAGTTCCAGACTCAATTGTTTCTAGAATCAATAAAATCAATGGGCCTACAGTGTAATTCCACTAGCACAATGTTGCACTTGAAGATACATAATTCCAAACTATTTACAAAGTAGTATTTTTACTACTGCTCAGTTATAGATGCTTTTGATTTGTCATTGTACTCACTGTAGTAACTTTCCAACTTCTAAATTTTGATGATATTATTGAATAAACTGCTGAAGAATATAGCAGAAATCATGTTTCTGATATGTAAATTTATCTCGACATGTATGTCTGTTTTCTGTTCACACCATGGCCTGACGCATGGAGGATGATATGTGTTGCAGTACTGGTAAACCATCCAGCAGAGCTGGCAGGATAAGCTGACACCTTCTCCTGCACACCTCCAGACTTCTTCCTCTGGATCCAGATGTCACTGCCTCAGCTGTCCCAGCTGTCCCAGCAGATATCATAAACCACTCAAGTTGTAGACTAATAAATGCTACCTTTATTGTCACAACTGAGCAAACCAATATACAGTTCAATTCCCTGCAACACAGCAGCGGATGTCTTGCAAAACACCAAACAGTTTATTTCCAAGAAGTTCTTTTTACACACACACACACACACACACACACACAGAGCACACACCCCAGCACCGATCAAGGACTTTTTCCTCACCCCTAAGTTGACACCCATTTGGGCGTAACCCATGATGCTTATTGGCTGCTACCTTATTTCCCAGACTCATGTCCACCCCCTGGTGTGTACATCATACACCACGTGACCAGTGACATGTAAACATCATGATGTAATGTTGTTTACCTTTTAGCCTTGCCATTTTCCCAAAACAATAATGTGTTAACTTCCTGCAGGGAAAATGTTTATGTCTGGGTGTACATCTGTTGTTTTCCAAGCCTGCTTGTTCCCTTGAAACCTCCTCACAGGAACAAATTCTCATACATCTTGTACATTTCCATATGTACTCCAAAACCCATAACTCCGAAAAACCTGACAAGCCCCTCCAAATGTCAAGATGTATGAGATCTCTCTTTTATGTTGCCTAATGTGTTAATCCCATTCAATGTGCCTACCCTCATGCTGCACTACATGATTCCTGCTATATACCTTCCACTGACTTACTGTTTTGTAAACTCACCCTTTGGTGTTGGCTCTTACCAAAAAAACTGTCTCCCAATCTAGTCACTGACAAGTTATCCTTGGTATCTAGCTCTGACCATACCTGAACTGTTTAAAAACCTAAAACTACAAAGAAATTTTTTTCATCACTAGCTATCTCTTGCTAAGTTGCTTGTAATAAACAAAACTCGCTAACTGCTTTCCAGCCACTAAGCACACTAACTAAACAAAAACCAAAATCCAAACTGCAGACTGTAAAAAAAGATTTCCTCCAGCTCACTCTTCTTCTGAAACCAGTTCTATCTTATCCGCTTCTTTCAAACAACTACACTCTTTTCCCAAGACTGCATGCCATTTCCTCCTTTCAACCAAAGGAAGATTGTGCAATTCTTCATAACTTGGTATGCCCTGGCACACACAGTAAACCTTTGCTTCTTTTACCTGAAACTGGTCTGGTGCCCTTTGAACTCTTTGTGACCTTCTGGGTATGAATGTCACAGTTTTCCCTGTCTCATCTTCTGTGTCTGTGCTGGTGTGTTGTTCTCTTTCCCTATATCTCTTCATTTCTGTCATTCTACTTGTGGAGGGTCTAACTTGTGTTGCTTCATCTACTGTGCTCCCCTCCATGTCAGAGGAAGACTCCTGTTTTGCTACCACCCCTCCATTTCCTATGTTTGTGTCTGACTGTTCTAACTGCAAGAAAACCTCCTTGTTTGTGTGTGTTTGTTCCCAATCTGTGTGCTCCTCAAATTTGGCACATCGTGTTGTGAGTGTCTCATTTGCCCCCAGGTGAAACCTGTACCTGCACCCCGAATATCCCACAAACATCATCCTTCTATATTTGGGCTGATTCTTCCCCCTGTAGCAAGCTGGAATGAAGACGCTTGCTGTCCAAAAATCCTCATGTACCTGTTTTGGCTCTTTGCCATACATCAACCTGTAAGGCACATCTTTTATTCCTGAATTGTAAATCCGGTTTGAAACATGGTTGGCCATTTGAGTTGCCTCACCCCAGAAACTTTCTGGAACTCCTGCATCTTGGATCATGCAATCTCTCATTGTTTTTAACAAGCTGATTTTCTCTTCTGCCAGCCCAACATCAGGGCTGCTTGTTTCACTTTTGATACCTTTTTGTGTCAACCAATTTGCCAAATCAGGTACTACAAATTCTGCTCCCCAGTCTATCACCAAAGACCCGACTTTATGGTCAAATTCCCTTTCAACCATTTTCAACCAATGTTTCAAACTCTCTGCTGCATCCTTTTTATTTTTCAACATTCTCACAAAAGAATATCTAGTATATCTGTCAATAATTACCATGAAATTCTTGCTACCACCTAGTGACACACATTTTTCTTGTCTCACACCCACATGTACAAATTCGAACAGTCTCTTTGCATTTCTTTTGCTTTTCTTGGCTGCTGGACATGATTTTACCTTCATCTTGTTACAAGCAGAACACTCTAATTGATCCTGCCACTCTGTCATCTTAAACCCTGGACAAACCTCCTCCAGTTTCTCTAAATTTTCAAAACTACAATGGCCAAAATTCTATGAAAATGGTTGGCACATTTTGAATTCTTTGAATAAAGACTGATTACATGCAATTGCACATTCTGCATTTTCCTGCATAAAATAGAACTTATCCCTCTTGATGGCTTTAGCACAAACTTTCCCATCAAGACTAATTAAACATTCATTCCCCACAAACCTTAATTCAAATCCTGATTATGTCAATTCACTGACATTTACAATATTTTGTTTTAACTCTGGGACACATAATACATTGTCAAACCATTTCCCAAAACCTGGTATCAAAGCAGTCCACATTACATGAATGTCCTTTCTTTCAGTTCCATCAGCCATAACAATTATACTTTTTGATGATTTTCTCCTACTCTCCAGTAGACTTTCACAATTCACCATATTTGACATTGCATCAGAATCTAAAATCCATTCTGTTTTTGTCACACTGTCTCTGCCTCTCACTACCAAAGTAGATCCCTTGTTAGTCCCAATGTACTTGGGTTGTTGTTGTTGATTGCTCCTTCTCTTATCTTTGTCTGCAGCAAATTTTCTGCACTGTCTTTTAAGATGACCTGGCTGATTGCAATAAAAACACTTCCTTTCATCTGCCACAGCTGCTTGCTCCGGACCCCATGCTCTGCAAACCTCTGGTTCAAGCAATGTCCTCAGCATTGCTTGTTGTTGTTGTTTTAGTCCGTGTTCAAACCTGCATCTCTGGCTTTCCTCCAATACTCTGGACGCGACCATTTCTAAATTGATTTGTGCCTCTGGCACTGTTTGTATTCCGTGCAGGACATTATCATAACTTTCATGCACAGAACCCAAAAGAATATAAGCTTTCTGTTGTCTGTCCAACTGGACCCCTCTCAGCTCCACTTGAGAGAACAAATCCTGCATTATTTTCAAATGGTCCTCTGGTGATTGAAACTTTTCCATATTCTGTCTATACAATTTTTTTACACCACAGCATTTTAGTTAAGGCTGTGCTTGCTTGATGAATTCTTTTCAGTGTGTCCCACACCTCCTTAGCTGTATTACAATCCCAGACATAATTTAACTCTCCCTCCTCAAGCAGGATTAGGATGGTGCTTCTGGCTTTTTGATCTTTCCCAATCAAATCCTGGGTAGCCCCTGAGGTAAACTGACCTGTCACTTGCCAGAGATCTTCCCTTGTCAGCAGGGATTGAGCATATACACTCCATGATTGATAGTTGCTGTCTGACAGCTTTGCAAATTTAACCCCCTCCATTCTTAACCAAATGGCTCTTTCCAGAGACTAGGACAGTGTGTCATGGTCAGTCAGGAGCTGGACTCAGAGGAGGAGGAGGAGCCGCCTATTCCAGTCAGGAGGAAAGGGAGGCTCTACCAGGTCCTAATCCTGCCCTACTAGATCCCAGACAATGCACGGCAGAGAGTGCGTGCATGCGTCGGTCAAGGAGGCTTGCAGAGAGGCAATTGACTAACAAGCCTCAGCTGGCACGGAGGAGAGAATCTCCTACTTAATCACCTGGGAGAGAACCACTCAGTGCCAGAGCTTATTGCAGTTTCCTTTTGTGATACTGTCAGCACTGGCTCCTTGCTCTCTGGAACCCTTGTGTGCTGTGAACCTTTGACTTTGGAATGGACGGGACCATTGTTACCTTCTGGCTGCCCTGACCTTGGACTGAACTGACTCTTGTGTACTCTGGAATCCTGCCCCTGACTTTGGTACTGGTGTGCTTCTTGGGAACTAACAGAAAGGTCTGTAGCCTGCCTCTTAGCTGCTTTCGTGCTAAACCATTCTGATCAGTGTTTGTTTGGACTGGTGCTGGCCGTAGTCCAGGACACAGTGTCCCGTTACTCCAGACTTCACCGGCTTCTTCCCTTCCTCCCAATTGCCTTGGTATCAGTGCAGTGACTCAGACTAAACAAAGACCTCCAGAGTCTGCACTCTGCCTTCCCGGCTTTTGACAACTGATCCTATGCCTATTCCCAGCATAGATTTACTTACTGGTGCTGTTGCTGCCTGGAGTCCCCTCTGCTCACCCACAGAGACCTTGAAGCCTGTCACCGGCTCAGATGAAAACTTTTCCTTTTACCTTGGTGCTTGCTTGGTTGTTTAACTCTCCGTCTTGCCTTGATGGGCGTAGACTGGTAAACACTGGTGTAGACTTGGCGCAGGACTGGCGAAAGACTGGGCCCATAACCATTGTCAGAGACACCACGCCTGGCGCATGGTGGATGATGTGTGTTGCAGTACTAGTATACCATCCAGCAGAGCTGGCAGGATAAGCTGACAACTTCTCCTGCACGCCTCCAGACGTCTTCCTCTGGATCCAGATGTCACTGCCTCAGCTGTCCCAGCTGTCCCAGCAGATATCATAAACCACTCAAGTTGTAGACTAATAAATGCTACCTTTATTGTCACAACTGAGCAAACCAATATACAGTTCAATTCCCTGCAACATAGCAGTGGATGTCTTGCAAAACACCAAGCAGTTTATTTCCAAGAAGTTCTTTGTTACACACACACACACAGAGCACACACCCCAGTACCATGCAAGGACTTTTCCCTCACCCCCAAGTTGACACCCATTTGGGCATAACCCATGATGCTTATTGGCTACTACCTTATTTCCCAGACTCATGTCCCCCCCCTGGTGTGTACGTCATACACCATGTGACCAGTGACATGTAAACATCATGATGTAATGTTGTTTACCTTTTATCCTTGCCATTTTCCCAAAACAATAATGTGTTGACTTCCTGCAGGGAAAATGTTTACATCTGGGTGTACATCTGTTGTTTGCCAGGCCTGCTTGTTCCCTTGAAACCTTCTCACAGGAACAAGTTCTCATACATCTTGTACATTTCCATATGTACTCCAAAACCCATAACTCCGAAAAATCTGACATCATTGGCACCTCTTGATTGTTTTTGAAGGAATGAAATATGAAAGACATTTGAAAAAATAACATCCTTTTGCTGTACCTATGTATTATCCAGGGTCCAAAACAGACTGCATAAATAATTCAGTTTGAAACTGCACCAACTGCCCTGACTCACTGCTAGGGAATTTTGGGAACTATAGTTTTGTGAGACATTTATCCTCCCATGAATGATTTGTTGCTATTTATTCCTGGTTATTTCCAGGTGTTAGCATATGTAGTTTTTTCATACAATTTTGGACATATGTGGAGTTCTCCCTATGACCCCGAAATGATCTCTGAGGAACATCAACCATAATCCCCTAGATGGCAGGTCATGTAGGCACTGAGAGATCTGCCCAGGAATACTGGAAAATTCCCTACCAGACAGGTTTGGGAGTTGCCAAAAGGGGAAAACCATTATACTGGAAAAGACACATAATAGTGCTTGTTTGTTTTGAGTCTCACACTTAATGGGGCAGTGATCAGATTTGACTGCACCCTTTTCTCTAGACTCTCTTCCTTGATAGTACCAAAACCAAATGCATCGTTTAGACTATCCTCAGACCTAGCTAAGACTATCAACATCTTTGTCCTGGCTTCAGCCAAGCCATTTAGTCAATAGACAGAAAGCAGAAATTTCGTATAAGAACCCTTGGATTTTTAGACTCCATGTGCTATCTTGAGAGTGCATGCTGACTCCACATCGGTCTGAACTCTGATCATAGCTCCCTCGGCCATCTTACCCCCCCCCCCCCATTTTGGCAGCCATGCTTCAATATCATTACCGTCAACATCCACAGTAGATCCCAGAGAAGCCTTCGGAAGTGAGTATTTCCCCTCATCCTGGTCCCCTCAAGCTATCCCCATTTCATCCTTTTTACTTCTAGAGTGTTGGGGGTGTGTGCATGTTATATTCGTATGTGTACAGTCTTTCCCCATTTGTAATTAATAAATATTTAGACTTTAATTGGAGAAGCCCACCTCTGCGCCTTCCATTGAGGGATCTCTAAGTCCTCTGGTATACATAACAGTACATGATCCCGTGGGGTATTGTTAGGGCCCCACTCTTGCATATTTTGAGCTAATTATAAATTATCCTAATTAGATTCTTCCTAACACAGGATAAGCTCTCTCTAATCAGAATGTGTGTGATAACCTTAGCTGTGATCACACAACTTTCCCTAATGCCGTTTGAATCCCCCAATTTTCCCCTGTGTGATAAAGTTCTTGGTCTTTCGATTCTTTCAAGTCAAACCTGTTGGACATATGAATACTGGAAATAACAAACCAAATTGGTACTAAGTGGAGCAAGTTTAATTGCATTGGAATTTAGCTGGAACTGCATTGAAAACTTTAGTGTCAACTCCTGACTGAAAAGCATTTCAGAAACTAGTTTATGAGCTTCTAAAAAAGAAATTCATCTCAGCAAGCAGATCAGTAAAGACAGTAACAATAACAATAGGAGATAGGCAACAATGAGGAAAAATATAAGAAAGGAAGTAATTTTGTGTCAATTATGGGTCCTGTATCTTGAATATACCACAGTAAAAGTACAGTGATGACTTCAAAAACAGCAAAGGCTAGAAAAACAATCCAAAATACTATTATTCTATCACAATAACTTGGGTCAAATTTAGCTTTTTGTGAGAATGCTTTTCATCCTTTTGTTGCTTACTTGGGCTGTGGTTTTACAAAAATATGTTTTAGGTTTGAGGGTAACTGTACTGAAATTTTTGTTGAGCCATTCACTTCCAGATTTCCATTGTTACTTTTTCTTTCAAGATACATATGAGCTTCTACAGAGTGACTAAGGGCCTTTACAAACTGCCAGAAATAATGCAGATTGAGGCCACTTTAACTGCCCTGGCTCAGTGCTAAGGAATCATGGGAACTGTAGTTTATTGTGGCACCAGAGCTCTCTGACAGAGAAGGCTCAGTGTCCCAGAAAAAATACAATTCCCTTGATTCCCTAGCACTGAGCCAGCACAGTTAAAGTGGCCTCAATCTGCATTATTTCTGGAAGTCTGTAAAGGCCCTAAGGGCCTCGGCAGATGGCTAATAGAGCCATCTTGGAGGCAGGGAAGGGGAGGGGCAGCTGCACGCTTGGCGCCCCATCCCTCTTCCGAGGTCGTCCTCGGAGCCGCCGGCCCTCCGCACGGCCGGCGCTCCGAGGACAACCTCCTGCCTCAGCGTCCGGACACGCTGTGGCAGAAAAGTCAGCGAAAGTGCGTCGCAAGCTTTTGAGGTGCACTTTCACTGACTTGTGAAAGGAGCACTATTTTAGCGCTCCTTTCAGGGGCGGTGAAGGTGAGCTGCAGGATCGAGGCGTGGGGATGCCTCGGTCCCGTGGCGCACCTTCCCAGGGCGGCCCCATGCCCTCAGTCTGCTTAGGCCCTAAGTTCTTTTTGAGTGGTGAGCCAGCAGGCCCACAGATCTAGGGGGACCTAGATCTTGCTTTCACTAGGCTGAAACTAGCAAGGCATTCTTTGTCACCTTCAGTCCCTCTTCTGCATGTCTATGAAATAAATATATGTAATTACATTTAATTTCATTCATCATGCTTTCTTTACGAGTAGATGATGGGTTTTTTTATCTATTGTCTCACATACTGGACATCAAAAAATGCAGTTCAGAACAATGCTTTTAAAATAAAATGCTTGTGATATTGTAAAAGTAAGTTGAAGGTGTGATGACTTTCCATTTCTCTATGCTTCTCTCTCAGCCTGTAATGGTGGTGGTATTAGTGTCCACCTGTCTACTCTGTTTTATTAAGCTATCTTAACTTGTCATATGACATCTAGGAATTTCAGGTTTGTATAGTTATTATTAATGACAGACCAGATTTTTTACCTGTTTACTGGTGCTTGTCACATTATTGTGAAATTTCAGTGGTACCAAAGCAGTCCTCTTTTACCCTTCCTTGTTAATTCATCTGAATCCATATTTTCATCCTTCGGTATCTGTGATATATTTCTTGTTTTGCAGAAGAGCAGAATCCAGTGATAAAGAAAAGATTAAAATACTTTCCAAGATCATGAATTGTGAGTTAAATTATTGAAAACAAAATGATTTAAGTGAAAGGCAGGCCCACCTCCATCAGGTCTACCATAAAGTAAGAAGAAGAGCCCTCCCTCCAGTCCATCTGCCATGGTCCAGGCCTCAGAGGGAGAGAACCGCTGTACTTATTCCCCTTCCCCACTGCCATTCCCTTCCCCTTTTGTGTTATGTCTTTTTAGATTGTAAGCCTGAGGGCAGGAAATGTCTAATTAACTATCTGTAACCTGCTCTGAGAGCCTTTGTGGCTGACGAGCAGGGTATAAATACAGTAAGTAAGGGGGGTTGCAGACTGCCAGAAATAGTGCAAATTGAGTCCACTTTTAGTGTTAGGTTTAGTGTTAGGGAATCATGGGAATTGTTTTTTTTCTGAGACATTGAGCCTTTTCTGTCATAGAGCTCTGGTGCCACAATAAAATACAGTTCCCAGAACAATCAGGGCAAATTGCCTAAATCTTTTTTCAATCTAACAGATAATTTAGGCTTAATTGATTGCTGGAGATACCTATACAATGAGGAAAAAGAATATACATTTTATTCAGATAGACATAATTCCCTGGCAAGACTGGATTTATTTTTAAGCTCAAGAATGCTACTGAAGGAAATTAAAGAAATAAAGGTGCTACCCAGAGCGATATCTGACCATAATCCTCAGATAGTGATCTTTGAGGGTCAACGTATATCAAAAAAATGGAGATTGAATGAGAATCTACTTAAAAACCCAGAAATAGTAGAAAGGGCCAAAAATACATTCAATAACTTCTTTTGAAGAAAATCTTAATAAGGGTGTAAAAACCTCAGTTGTATGGGATACGAGCAAAGCCATACTTAGGATTTTTTTATACAACAGAATTCAATTATCCAAAAGAAGAAAAAAAAGCAGACTAAGGAGACACTACAAAAATTATTAAAAGAACGAGAGGAGATATTGAAAAACAACCCAAACAATAAAAAAATAATTAGAGAAATAAAAACAATTCAAAAGCAACTCTCGATAGAAATGGTAGATGAATTAGAAAGAAAATTGAAGAGATTGAAACACCATAACTTTGAACATTCGAACAAACTGGGTAAATGGCTAGTGTTAAGGCTAAAGAAAGAAAGGGAAAAATGCCAAATCACCAAGATTAAGGAAGGGGACACAATATATACTCAGCAAGGGAAAATTAAGGAATTTTTTTTCAAAATACTATGAAAAATTATATGCTGAACAACCTGTCGTGAAAGATAAATTAGAAAATTTTTTAAATGACAAAGATTGGGTTGTTTGTAGTAAGGAACAAAAATAATACCTTGATAAAGAAATTACTAGGGAAGAGATAATAGAGGCCATAAAGCAAAGTAAGATAGGAAAAGCCCCAGGTCCAGATGGGCTACTGGCGGTGTATTCCAAATTATTTGAGAACAAAATTGCTTGATATTTTACATAGAATAATAAATAATGTGAAAAATGAAGGCATTCCAGAATCTTGGAAAGGGGCAGATATAATTCTTATACCCAAGGGTAAAGAAAATCGGGATGATCCAACGAATTACTGATCTATTTCTCTGTTAAACAATGATTATAACATATTTACAATAATATTGGCTAATAGATTAAAAAAAATGTTTGAAAGAAATTTTATGATTTCGGCAGCAAGAATACTAATAGCCTCCAAATGGAAAAATGAGACAATTCCATCAATGGACGAATGGCTTTTGAAACTGTTAGAAATGAAGGAAATGGATAGACTAACAAGAATACTGAACAATGAGAATGTAGACTTAATTGAGGAAGAGTGGGCTCCAGTGACAGAATATTTAAACAGAAAATGGGAATAAAGCAGCAAAGAATATTTAAAACTTGTTTAATAAAATGGTTTAAAGGTGTACAAACAATTAATTTATTAAATACAGAAAAATTGAATGCTATTTGTTTAAGAAATGTACTTATTTTCAAAGAACTAAAGAGAAGTGTGAATTATGTTTAAGCGTGATATGAAAAAAACAAAACAAAAATAACATATTTTAATTGTATTTTTTATTTTTAAAATTGAATAAAAAAATTTCAAAAAAAAGAAAAAAGAAAGAAAAGAAATTATAGATGAAGACCAAAGAGGTTTGTTTTTTTTTGCAAAAAAGACAAATTAGGGACAATTTAAGATATGTTATCAATGTAATTGAAGACTACGAAAGACATAATGAAAAGAAATTGGGTCTTTTTTTCTTCAATTTACAAAAAGCCTTTGATACAGTAAATTGGTGGTCATTAATACAGATTATGATGAAAATGAATATTGGGGATAATTATATTAATTGGATAAAGAAAATCTATGAAAATCAAAGAGCACAAATATTTATAAATAATGACAAAACTTATGCAGTCAAAATTGCGAGAGGGACTAGGCAGGGTTGGCCTTTGTCCCTCCTACTCTTTCTTGTAGTAATCGAACTACTAATTAGAAGAATAAAAGGAGAAAGGGATCTACAAGGAGTTCAAATTAAAAACTATAATTATAAAATTAGGGCATTTGCTGATGATCTAGTAATCAATCTGTAAGATCCAACTGAAAAGTTGAATTTACTGATTGAAATAATGGAAACATTCAGTGAAATCACAGGTTGTAGAATAAACAAGAAAAAATCAGCGATTATCACAAAAAAAATATGAATTCTAGAGAAGAAGGAAAACTGCAGGAAGGAGTTGGGATAGAGATAAGGAAAAAAGTGCAATATCTAGGGATTCAAATTACAAGAAAACCCCAAATGAATTATTTGAAAACAATTATAAACCATTATGGAAGGAAATAAAGAATAATTTGGTAAGGTGGAGCAAATTAAATCTGTCCCTTTTAGGTAGAATTGCTGTGATCAAAATGAATGTCCTGCCCAAAATGCTATACCTTTTTCAAAAACTGCCAATTATTTTAACTAAAGAACCCTTTAAAGAGTGGAAGAGGGATATTGTAAAGTTCATTTGGCAGGGAAAGAAATGAAGGATAAAACTAAAAGTCCTACAAGATGCAAGGGAAAGGGGTGGATTATCTGTACCTAACCTCGAGCTCTACTTTGATGCTTGTGGTTTGGTGTGGATCAAAGATTGGATTAAATTAGAAAATAAAAGATTGCTCGAATTAGAAGGGGAGGGGTTAGTATTTGGATATCATGCATATCTGCTTTATGGAAAAGAGCAAAGTAACATTTTTTTTTTCATAATCATTGTGTAAGGAGAGCACTGCTGAAAATCTGGAAAAAACCACAAATGTAGAATTATCCAAAACATACCCCTATGGGCTTCACCCCATGAAGCATTTTATAGAAGGGAAATGATCAGACATGAAGAATGGTGTTTTTATAAGGATTTAATGAAATTTGATAAAGGGAGAGTAATTTTTTTTACCCAAGCTGAGAGGAAGGAAAAGATTTTTAATTTAGGCTGGTTTCAGTACAGACAACTTTATACAAAGGCGATGTCTGATGTTAAAGAATATGGAGTTAGGGGAAAAAATCAGAAATAGAAATAATATTATGTGGAAATAAAGAGAAATCAATAGGACTTTTATATAAACTTTTACTAAGAAATCAAATGGAAGAGGAAGTTGTAAAGAATACGATGGTGCAATAGGCAAAATATGTTGGACATAATATACATTTAACTCAATGGGAAAAAATTGGAAGAAAAATCATACACGGCTTCTCAAAATTTAAAAGAAAATTGGTATAAAATGTTTTACTAATGGTATTTGAGTCCTAGCAAGTTAGCTAAAATATACAAAAATAGTGATAGTAGTTGTTGGAAATGTGGTGAATCAAAGGGAACATTCTTTCACTGTTGGTGGACGTGTAAGTATGCAAAAAAATTTTGGGGACTAATTAATGGTTTAATTAATGAAATATTTGGTACAAAAATTGAATTAAAACCTGAAATTTACCTTTTAGAAATATTAGAAGATCGATTAGAAAGAAAATATGGGAAAGCACTCTTCTATATGATCACGATTGCAAGAGTCCTATATGCAAATAAATGGAAAGCAAAGGAAACTCCTAGCAAAGAAGACTGGCTTTGGAAACTGTATGACATCTTAGAAATAGACAAATTGTCACAATTACTTAAAGGTTGCCCCCCAGAGAAATACAATAGTGATTGGGAAAAAGGTATTAAGTTTATAAGAGAGCAATGGGGAAGGATTGCAACGGATAATTTGTCAGGATAATATAGGATATGTTTATTACAAGTAATTAGATAAAGCTAAGCCAGGTAGATAACAACTAAGATTTATGTTAATACGCATTTAATTGATAATTATAATATATACTATATTAGTGGAGAGAATAGGTTAAGATAAGTGTTGTGATATATATGACTTAATCTGAACTTGAATTTAAATAAGGAAGAAACAAAGAGAGTGATAAGAAGTTAATATGATTTTCATCATTAGACTTGGTAGTGAGGAAGTTTAATTATTTATTTTTGTGTATTGTATTGTATTATGTATTTTTATTGTGTATTGTATTGTTGGTGTTAGTTTGTTTTTGTTTGTTTATGTTATATTCAATATGCAACAATAAAATTTAAACAAAATAAAATAAAATACAGTTCCCATGATTCCCTAACTCTAACCCTAACCCTAAAAGTGGACTCAATTTGCACTATTTCTGGCAGTCTGCAACCCCCCTATGTAAGTAAAATGGTAAGAATAAGATAGAAATGCCCACCTGTGAGAGAAACCATTTCCATATCAACTATGGGTCCATACCTTAACAAACAGAAACTAAAATGAAAAAAGTGGTATTAACTTTCAAGTTTTCAAAGTGTTTGATTTGTATGTATGTATGTGTGTTTGTATAAACAGACAAACAGGTAACATTCCATTCACTGTACATTGTAGTAAATTATCTTTCTAAAATATTTAGCAACATATCTTAACAATCTACTCCCAGATTGGTTGATTCCTATGAAAGCTACAGACTGAACACAGAAATTTGTAACATCACATTTCAATTGTTATGTTATATTATATTTCAGCCTATCTGAAATCTTCAGTCAAAAGAACATTTCTCACCAGTGCTCAGACAACTATACTGATTGATGATCTATGAGGAGTGAAAAAGATATTCAAAAATTTCCTACACACATTTTCAAATACTTCTTCCCTCTCTCCTGATGTGCCTTCTCCACTTGGCTGGCCTGCTGGAGAAGCCACAGCAGAAGAAAACCATATGTGCTCCTCTGAAGAGGAATTGCCATCTGATGACAAGCCAGCTCACGCCAGCCAGGCCTCCTTGAGACCAGTGGTTTCTGTCCCTTCTCTGGTGACTATCTGGACATTTTTCTAGCTTGGAAAAGACAAACTTTGATATTTAAATTCCTTTAACATGTTTAAAACCTTGTTAACATTGCTGGTGGGTTAAGTAATTTTGCTAACTTTGTGTCTACTTCCAGTGATTCCATATGAAACTGGCTTCCCTGTCTACATCATTCTCAATTTATATCAGAAGTCCATGAACACAGCGCCAATGTAAATCAGGACCTTCTTGGATACACTTAACAGGACATCAGCAGCATTATATAGGTTGAATAATTCTTATCCAAAATACTTGGAGCCAGGAGTATTCTGTATTTCAGATTTGGAATACCTGTTTTGGCATATACATATATAATGAGGTATCTTGGAGAAAGGATCCAAGTATAAACATGAAATTCATTTGCTGACCCATTTGGAAATAACAAGACCAGACAACAGGTTTGGGTTATTAAATGGGCTATTTATTTAAATTACTTTGTATATATATATATATATATATATATATATATTCTATGAGATCTGCAAAATGGTGGGAGGAACCTAGTGTGGGAGCATCTGAGCTTGGCAGTCTATTTCTGAGACCACTCCTTCAGCTTCCTCTGGGCAAAACACCTGAGCCCTGTGGATAATGCATGATTGGGTTGTTCCCTGGCCAGCTCACATCTAGAATGCCAACCTGAGATTTCCCCACTTAACTCACAGGATTTATATTCCAGGTCAGCCCTAAGGAAGCTCTCTTTTACTATCCCTTTAGTCACATGTCTTAAAGAGGCAGTTCCAGAGACCTAACCTTCACCTCAAGTGGGTGCCATAGATGTTCACCTGAATGCTATATCTCCCCCCACCAACTACTGATAACCTATTTATGACCACACTCAAGTAGAGATGGGAAAGCTGAGGGGAGGGAACAGGAAAAATTGGGGGGGGGCACGTTTCCCCCAATTTTTTTCCTATAGCCTTTTATGTCCCCCCCCAAACGAATAAAAAAAGAAAGAAAAACTATTATGGAATGTTTTATTTTAGCATGATGAATAAAATCTTTAAGACAAGGTGTTAATATATTCTCCAAATCATTTCTAAAAACTGTTACTTATGTTTGTCCATATAGACATTGTGCTCATGGACTATATATATCTTATATACAGCTTGTATGAAAGTAAATACTAGTTGCTCACTAAGTAAATAAAAAGCCTACTGAGTCAACCTTCATCTGCAAGTCTTGTGTGGGAATTGTGTTTGTCCATATAGAGGTCTGAAGATGAATTTTGCTGTGATGTCTTCTTTTAAGCACTGACCCAAGATGACTTTATTTTATTCAGAGTAATGTGTCCCCAATATGAAAACAGGCTGAATGCCACACATGATTGTTACACTGCTCAACTAAACTAAAAAAAGAAAAGAAAAGAAAAGGTTGCATAACATATTTTATATCTTTATAGGACAGGTGAAAGGCAAACAAAATTATCAGTGAATAAGTGAATAGGTCAATAGTTCAGCAGCTTATCAGAAACTTAAGTTAGCTATCCCATAAACATCTTGCCCTACATGGCAAGTTTAGGAACCAGGCCAAGAATCAGCAGTTTTATAGGACCAGAAAGGACTTAATTTATTCTTGTCATCTGATCTCCACTAGAGTAAAAGCTGTAGTGTGCTTTCTCACCATCTGCCACAATGGCATTGGTTGCAGTTTGCTAGATGCTACAAGGAGTAAAATGGCTAGGATTACTGGTTTCAAAACCATTGTGCTACACAGTATTCAAAACCAAATATAAAATATAAACCTGTTTAAATAGCAAAATTCCTCTGAGGTGCCATCTTATAGCACCCTGCAAGATCATCTCCCACATGTATACCAAGAGTGCAGTGGATCTAAGAATTGATGCAGAGACAGAATTCTTTAGTTAAATTATTATTTATTAAAGGGAGAAATCACACAGTAATTCACATAGACACACACACTTATTCAAGGCTCAGGAAGTCAGGGGTTAGATTAGAAAATATGTTAACAGAAAACTATGGATGATACTTACTACAGGTGAAGCTTTCTCCAGGATCCAATCGGGTGATGTGGCATGAGACATAACCATTCTGAGAACATGTGTTTGAACATAAGTGCCGGTAACTAGACTAGAGAGCACAGTGACATAGTGTCCCCATGAACTCCAATTAGAAACACTGAGGGGGAAAATCCAGGGGTTTTTAAGGACTACAAGTAGCTGCAGGGCAAAGGTGTGAAACTGCATGGGTGAGGTAATCTGGTCTGGCAATATTCAAGGTGAATGGGAGAGGATTAAGTCATTAGCTGGCCCATTATGTGAGTCATCTAGGCAATCATCACCCATTCTTCTGATTATGGAGGTGATGATGGTCCATTTGTGATCCCCACACTATCTGCCTGGCTTTTGGGATGGGTTTTTTCCAGTCTTCTAAGGGGGGTTGCAGACTGCCAGAAATAGTGCAAATTGAGTACACTTTTAGGGTTAGGGTTAGTGCTAGGGATTTATGGGAATTTTTTTCTTTTCTGAGACATTGAGCCTTCTCTGTCAGAGAGCTCTGGTGCCACAATAAAATACAGTTCCCATGATTCCCTAACCCTAACCCTAAAACTAACCCTAACCCTAACCCTAACCCTAAAAGTGGATTCAATTTGCACTATTTCTGGCAGTCTGCAACCCCCCCATGTGACCTTGGTATGACCTGCCTGTCATTGCCTAGGTGGCACTTGTTGTCCATTACATTTGGGGTCATGTGGAATGCATACACACACCAAAATTCAGAAAAAATGCACTTTGGATAACACTGTGTTGGATGCTAATCAATCTGAAATCTAAGTTTGAGGTCACATTGGCTTGTAAAAGTGCAGATAGACATACACATAGTTGTCTTTTAATGATGGCCTACTCGCTTGCAGCAACTCCATCTAGGCTGGAGAAAACACATTGCTTCTGACAAAGAAAGGGATACATGTGGCCCCAAGGGTATTTTCCACACCTCCACTTATTTCTGTCCCTATTTACTACTGTCACTGAAACTTTTCCACCAATATCAGCAGCCCTACTGAAGCTGACTCCCAAAAAATGTCCTCAAAAATTCATTTGAGGGAAATGAGATATTGGCCACAAATCCCATACTTAACAGGAGCAACTTAACATTTCATATATTTCTATGTCCTTCCCTTTCACAGCAGTTGCCATACCCTGGGAGGGCCACCTGCTACTATTGATTACTATTGAAGAGGAGAGGAAGGGAATTCAAACAATGAAAAAAGACAGGTGGTCTAGACTCAGAATGGGATCTTGGTTCAGACTGCTCCCAGTGGAGTACACCCTCCTTTCCCTTCCCCTGGAACCCCAGAGCTCACAGATCTTCATTATTTGCATTATTTATCCTGTTTCTTCTCTAGTTAGAAGCTGTCAGGGAGCCATTCTGAGAGCACAAAAGACTAGAACATAGATCCTAGCATCCCATACCAAAGACAGAGAGAGGGGGGGGGGGTTGCAGACTGCCAGAAAGAGTGCAAATTGAGTCCACTTTAACTGCCCTGACTCAGTGCTAGGGAATTGTGGGAACTGTAGTTTATTGTGGCACCAGAGCTCTCTGACATAGAAGGCTCAATGTCCCAGAAAAAAATACAATTCCCATGATTCCCTAGCACTGAGCCAGGATAGTTAAAGTGGACTCAATTTGCACTATTTCTAGCAGTCTGCAAAGGCCCAGAGAGAGAGAGAGAGAGAGCGAGAGAGAGAGAGAGAGATGTGCATGTCACTCAGAATATGCCCCTCACTCTTTCCTAAAGATGAGCATGGTGATACCAGGTGGGAGGGTTCTTTGGCAACCCTGTTGCACTGTAGGGAGCCATCATATTTGCCATAAATATTTTCCTCATACACCAGGCAATTGTCAGTCCCTAATATGAACTCTTTCTCTCTATGCAATCTGTCACAATGTTTGCATTTGGCCAAATCATCATCATCATCATCTCAGATGTGCACAAACACATAGATACTATATTCAGTAAATGAAGAAAGCATAGCAGCAACTGCACCTCAGGCATACTGAAATCCATGGCAGAACTGATGGGGTTCTTACTTTTCTAAAGATAATTGAAAGTGCTGCCTGAAAAACACTGTTGACTTTGTTGACTTTGCTGATACTTCTCTTCTTCCAATTCTTATAAAACTTGCAGCAGTCCTGGGATTTTCATAATGGGGTGGGGTGAAATGATAGTAAATGAGGCCAAGTAACTTTTCAGTTGAACACAAACATGTGGGGGGGGGGGAGTCAAGTGAACATTAAATGCACCAAAGACTATCAATAGGGGGCACCTGCAATCGTGGACATCCATATGTCTTGAGCAAATAGCCTGTGCCTAAAACATTTCCAGTTTAGCAAGGAAGCACATGGAGAAGGGAAACTGAACAATAAGAGCTGTCAAGTCACATTTTGTGTCAAGAGGTATGCTCAGTGATGACACCTGGGCTTAAGTGCTGTCTGCTCGCATCAGTCTGATCGTGCACTGCTTGAGAATCAGATTAACTGCCGAGGTCAGAATTGCATTTGTAAGTTCCACCAGACATCTGCCATAGGTACAGAGATGTCTCTTCCAAACAAAAACAGCACCAACACAGAAAGGTTAATTTCTAAAGAGAGGTGCTGAGAAACATAAAAAAAACTAAGAGCTATTTTATTGAATCAGAGTGAAGTCCAGTGTTCTGTTTTCAGATAGAACAGTACCCAGTCTGAAGCTCTGGGAGTTCACAAGTAGGGCATGTCAGTGATGGCTTTCCCCTTTTGTTTATCCCCCAGGGCCATAGCTCTGTGCAAGACAGTGCATGCTTTGCATGCAGAAAGGGCCAAGTTTAGAACTCCTGGCACTTCTAGTTAATTAGGCTGATAGGAAGAAAGGCTGTGAAAGAGCCCTGCCTAGGCCAGAACCAGGGCAGATGGACCAGTGGTGTGATTCAGTTGTGGCATGCAATCACCTTGGAGGTCCAAAGGACATGACACTGGCTTCATTCTGGCACCCAATTAAAGCAGACACTTCATTCTGATGCCAAGTTAAAATAGAGGTCATTGGGCTTCAACAATTTTGCCAAATTCTATACAGGTGTTAAACTGTTTTATTGTGTTTTCATTGTTAAATACTATAAATTACTCCTTTGATTGTATGTGTTTGTGTGCATATTCATTCCTCTGAGATCTTGTGATACAGGATGGGATATAAATAGTTTAATAATAAATGAGTGTTCATCCTTAGGGTTGGCACAATCTAAGCTATATTTTCTATCACTCTATTTACTATCATGGGTAAAAGCCATAAACAATCATAAACCCAGATGTGGATGAGCTGGCTGGAACTATTGCATAGTGAGAAAATGCAGTTAGTACAGACCAACCTATTAGGTAGCATGGGTCAGTTGCTTCAGGCACCAGATACAGGATATCAAGAAAAGGGAACAAACTGTGGGTAATTTTCACTGTTATTATTTTTTTTTATTGGCAAGAATAGAAAGAGATGTTTGTGATTTTCCCCCCTCCTTATGGCAAAATTACATGACTGACCTTGGTTACCAGACACTCTGATTTCAATGAATGATATGTAGAACATCAATTTCATCTCAGGACATAAAAATGTCTTGGGTTGACCCCAAATCCAGATATATATTCCAGAACACTCTGCTACTACCTTTGAGTAAGCTATCATGAGCCTGGAATGCAAAGCCAATGTCTATAGAAGCCCATAGATGTTGGAAGGGTATATTACACATTATTAAATGAATTAATTAATACAAACAGAGTCTGGACCTTAATCTGCAACTGGGGTGTATACATTTCTACAGTTATTTGGGACCTCAGCTCTGCAGATAATAGAAGCCAACAATTACAGCTATAGCTGCCAGGGCTCTACCACTGACCCATTCATACCCATTCTTCAGACTCATTCATATGGGTATGAACAATTACCAGTCTTTTAGTTCCACACAAGTTTGAGGTGAATGTTAAAAATAAATTATCAACCATCTAGGAAGAATAATCTTTCCTCATCCAGCAGCATCTCTGTGTGTGTGTGTGTGTGTGTGAGAATCTTTCCAACAGCATATGTGTAAGAGAGAGGAAGAGAGGATGGAGAGAGAATCCTTCCACCAACATCTCTTTGTGTGTGAGAGAGAGGGGGGCAGAGAAGAGGCTGTAGAAAGAGAGAAAGAAACCTTGCTTTTGTCACTAGCATCTTCCACTTCAAGCATGTATTTTATGACGGATTACAACTAAAGACAATCAGCCCTCAAAATAATAATGATAATAAATATCCACACTCTTGCTTCACTAAAACAATAACTGTTCTTTAGTCTCTGCAACAGTGCTTCTTTTAATAGTTGGGTTCTGTTGCTACTGGTTGCAATCTCTTTGAACCAACTTTCATTTATATTTCTGTTCAATTCATGATTTTTTAAAAATATAACCCTCAACCTGGCCCAAGTTACAAAATAATGGTTCTTTCTTTTTCATTCATCTTGAATCTGCTTACTGGAAAAGTTATAAAGGGCTATCTACATATCCACTCAGGAAAGCAAATTGTGAAGCTATTCATATGATATATGCAATGGTGTCTAATTTAATTCTTGTCACTGCAGCTATTAAACCTTCCTATATATTTTCTCAAGGGCCATTTGCAAAGAAGTGTCCTTTTGTCGTGAGATATTTACGTATAGTTGCATACTTGCATCAGTCACAGTGGGACATCTCATTTTGAAGAGTCTGTTGTATTATTGTCACTCAGGTAAACCAGCATAAGGGTTCTGGCTCTAAGATGGGGGAAAAAGGAGCTTTAGAAAAGACAAATATTCAGCCACTAAGGTTAACACAGGATCAAGCTTACTTCATTGTAGTTGCTCACAGCAGCATACAGATCACAGTAGGCTCCCTTATTATCTGCTTAGCCTGCCTCACCATCAGAATCCTTGTTTTCAGAGGTAGCCCAATCCTCCAAACACTGGTGAGAAACAAATTCCATTTAAGTATATGGCTTCTGATAATAGCAGACACCTCCAAAGAAATAAGTTGTTGGTGGGAGCTAATAGGGCCCTACTGCATGAGAGAAGGACCTCATAAAAAAAATGAAAAAAAATAAAAAGACTCACTTAACAACAACAAAAAAACAACAACATCAAGATATTTAGCTAGGTTGTGCAGTGAAGAAAATAAAAGACAGGCAGTCTTCTAATGCAGTGTGTTAAACGTTTTGCTGACCAACCCTGAAAACAATAAGACAAGACACAACAATGAAGCAGACACCAAAACATGGGTTGAAAATGTGCCATTTTATTAACTTGACCTTTCTTAAGAGAACTGCAACTAAGGGGGAAGTAGCCTAATGTGGGAACAGTTGCAGCTGGTGGTCTTTTCCCCAGATCTCCTTGGTGATCACACCTGAGCCCCAAAGAGAACCCAAAAACTGGGATACTCCCTGGCAGGCCCGCATCAGGAAGACCAACCAGAAAGTCCCTCTCCCAGTCCCCAAGGATTAAAGAGAGGTTATCATTCAGGCCAGCCTGAAGGGCTATTTCTTTCCCCATCTCCCAGGTCCCAAGACCTAAAGAGGTAGTTTCAGAGACCTCCCTTCCACCAAAGCGGTAACCTAGGTGCTCACCGAACTGTAAATCTCCCCCCCCCCATTTCTGCCAATGAAAGTCTGTTTAGACACCATCCTATCCAATTGTCCAAGTCAACTGGGAACATAAGGGGATAGGTGAAAAAGCCCATGGAAAGGGGAAAAAATCCTACCCGGTTTAAAAGCAGCCAAAAAACATCATACTGTACCAGTGGCAGGAGGGTGGGTCTATCGCCTGAGCTAGAATGGAGAGCTATGGGGAGACAGGGCTCAAATCACCTCTGACCATTCCCCCAAGCCTCCAGTTATGCCATGCTCAATTTAAATTTGTCCCCCTGTTCCAGTGAGGCCAGAAAACTATGCATCATCCCCCAACGTTTCTGCCATAGGGGTGATGCAGAATAGATTAATGTGGCTGTTCTCTGGATTTCCTTATTTTTTTCTTATATTGTTCAAAATACCTGCCATTTTTCCATATTTTAACTAAGGGGTGAGGAATGTGTGCCCCTTCAAATGTTGTCAGATTGAAGCTCACACCAACCCTAGCCAGCACAACAAATGGTGAGGGATGATAAAAGTTACAATTTAACCATATCTTGAAGTTCCAGAAGATTGAAATCCTTGAACTAGTATGTCTAGTTCCAAGGAGGGCCACAGATTTATATCCTGCCTCTTCTAGGTATGGATACAGTATTGTACTAATTTTCTTCTTGAAGGACTGAACAAGTTTTTTTAAAAAAACAATTTTCTTTCTGCTACAAGAAAATATTGGAAAACGATACAGTCTTCAAAGCTTCTCCATAATTTGAGACAGAAAATAACATTTCTGTGCAGAAACATGAAATAGAATATGATTTTTTGTACAGAGAAAGTGATTTCATGTGCAGAAAATGTTTTCTTTGGGGGAAAAAAACCCACAATTTTTTCACAGTATAAATCCCAGACTGCTTAGATTATTACTAACCCATCATTCTTCTCAATCAGGTTTTTAACACAAAAAAATGTTTTTTCTACAAATTTCCAAATATTTTTGACTATTATTTCCATGTTTCTTCCCTGGTTACTTTCTTTTTACAATAATCAACTATGCGGTGAGCTCTACATTATCTCATATAACACTTGTTTTCTCCCCTTCTTCTTTAGCCTTGCATTGACACATCCCTTGCACAATAACAGATCCCTTAACACAATGAGAGCAACCATTGAAACAACCAAAGTGAAACAAATTGTTTCCTATTTTCAAAACAAAAGCAGACACATTTTCATGGGATTTTGACCAAAATTTTAAAAATTATAATCATGTTGATGACTTATTGCATGTCTCTCAGGTCCATATGTTGATGCCTGATTTAGCTGAAAGTAAGAGTCTCTGTAAATAGTCGAAGTGAAATAGTGGAGGAATGGAAGGGTAAGATTTATGGACAGAGTGAAATTTCTTGAGGGAATTTCACACACTGTGAGTTGAGCTCTGAGCAGAACTTCACCAAAAGTAAAGTTTGGGGGCAGTGGAATGAAGTAGCCTTCTGAGACAAAATATCTGGTGATTTTTGAAACAAAGTATAAAACTATATACACATACTCTCTCTCACACACACACAAATATTGAATAGGAATACCTTTATCAAGAAGATTATCCCAAATTTGAGAAGGATGATGGAAGAAGAAAACACCTTAATTAATTGCTAAAGGTCGATATCTGTATCATTAACAATTAAATAACTGTCAATTGTTAACCACTTTTTACTCAGATTGGACTTTCCTGCAACATAAGCTGCATCTTCAATTCAGAAATAATGCTGTTTGACATGACTTTAACTACCATGGCATTCTGGGATTTGTAGTTTGGTGGGGCACTAAAGCTCTCTTACAGAAGGCTAAATGTCTCACAAAGCAACAGATCCCTGAATTCCATAGCATTGAGCAGCGATAGTTAAAGTGATGTCAAACTGTTTTATTTCAGCAATGCAGACAAGGCTATAGTTTAAATATGTAGGATAAGATGAAGTACCTGTTTAAATCAGGGGTGGGGAATATGTGGCCATCCAGATATCATTGGACTGCAGCTTTCATTAGTTTTAGCCACCAATGATAAAGGATGGAGAAGAACAACATTAGGTGGCTGATGTGTTGCCCAGCACTGATGGAAATGAACATGCACATACATACTTGGCAGAGAGCTCTTTTCAAATCCTGGGTATCTAGTTTCTTATTCTCTGCTTAACTGTTTTTCCTAATGCTTGCTATGAAAATGCTTTAAGTCCTTCTGGATGTTCCTAATTTTATAATCAAGGCAGAGGATGCTGATGCCCCCCAAAGTTATTCTTATGCTTTGGCTTGTGAAACATAACTGCTTGCATACACAAAAGCAAATAAATGGTTACATTTCTCTTCCCTGTTGTAAAAGCCTGGGCCATCTGTAGCTCATCCTTTCCTTGGTCAATAATAGATGAACGAAGCCCTGAATACTGAATGGATAATCCATCAAAGACAACCAAGGGCATAATGCTTTCTCAGAACAATTTCACAATCAAGGTAAGAATTGCACTCATTTGACCACCTACCTTGTTTTATTTCCTGAAGCCTAAATTGTCACATGCAAAAGCATTAGCCTCCTGAGGGACATGGGGCTCTAATCCCAGCTCCTTAATTAGAAGAATGGGAGAGTGAGAATTAATGATGTTTCATGTGACATTGAGCAAATTTCAGGTAGGCTGGTTTAGTTTCTTCTCTACAAAGCCTAAAATAATAGGGTAATTGGAGCAAGACAAGCAAAAAAGAAAACACCATCTTCATTTCATTTAAAGGAACAGAATTTTTAACCAAATACAGTGTTGGGAAAATTGAATTTACTGGCGTGGCAGCAAAAACTAATAGGGTCAAGCGGAGAAGTGGAAAATTGTATTGTGACATTCTGTGCACTGGCTTTGTTATTCTCTGAATTAACAAACATACCATTCTGGTTGTTTAAATCAAAAAGGCAAGACTCAATCCTTTAACCAACTTATTCAAGAGCAGCCTGTATGACACATTTATGTCTCTTGAGCTCCATTAATGAGAGCTGTGAGGCCCATCTATAAGCTGCACACTGCAGGGAACAGCAAGAACTTCTCCATGGCACTTCTGAAGATTGAACGGCAATGAGTCAGTGTGATTCAGACATATAGATATTTTCTAAAACAGCATCTGAGGAAGTAGACTGAAGTCTATGAAAACTCATGCTGCCAATTTCTTTCTTTCAGTTAGTCTCAAAGGTGTTACAAGTTCTCTCCACATACTGATTCTGCAGGCTAACACAGCTATGTTTTTGAATTCTAAAACAGCACTTATAGTAGAGGTCCTAGAAATGTTACTAGTCCTTTCAGGAGATGGACTAAAATGAAGAGAAGACAAGAGGGTGACAATCACTATTTAAAAACTTTTATTCTGTTTATTTCTGTGTATTGAGGAAGGAGAATTTTGATATGTCAAGTCTTATACTTGTTTTTCAACCAACCAGCTGTCTTCCAATGCAGTGGAGGATAATATCATATCACCAACACTGAAATAAAATTCAACTGCCAGTTGGAGATAAAGAGAATTCATCAATATCTCACTTATAGTCAAAACAACCTGACTCAATATGGTGAGATAGTCCATTGAGGATTCACTACCTTCTGTGAGAATTTTTACCACCCAGAGGGGAAAGTGAAGCACCAGTTGTTTCTGGCCAAAACTGTGATTTATAAGATGTGTACCACATGTGAAGCTAAGTGCACATACAACAGCAAGCTCAATAGGACAGGTTGACTCCCCCCCCCCCCCACACACACACATTCTTGATTAGTGTATGAAAACATCCCTTGTACTAATACAGTCATCTCCTGTACATGGAATATAGAATGGTGTCATCAATTTGTCCTTCATCTGAGGTTTTGAGCCCATTTCTAACACATGCAAACAAAATGTCAAATTTGATCTCTGTGAAGAAGCACAATGTTCAGGATTGGGCAAGAGATGTACTCTGAATTACTCCACTCTAGGTCATCAGCCAGGGCTAAACCAACTTGGAATTCAACCATTATATTGTGAATCCTATAGTTTGTTTCAACTAGAGTAGACCCTTTGGTTCAATTGCTCAATTGTCTGACAATATTTAGAGGCTAAATACCTTGAAGGTACCAGAGCCCATCTGATCTTGCATGTGAAGCAGGGTCAAACCTGGTTAGTACCTGGATGAAGAGAACCAAGGACTTACAAGTGTTGCAGACCATATTTTAGAGGAAGCCAATGACAAGCCACCTCTGAGTATTCCTTGCCTAAGAAAAACATATGAAATCCATTGGAGTGGCAGAGGATTTGAAGGCATACTCATGCCCTTGTCAATATTTATGTAAATACCATTAATTCAATGAGTTGCCTCTAGTTGAAACTATCAGTTCCATGTTGGCTTATATTGACAATTAGGTGTTGGGGAAAAATCTTCAGAAAATATCACAGATAAGAATCGAAGATGGCTGACACTGGTTTTTGAAGAAGACTCCTTTGCCAGTTTTAACTTGTGATACTTTATCAAGTTGTAATAATAATAAATAATAATAATAAATTTCATTTATATCCCGCCCCTCTGTCAGACAATTGAGGCAGCTTACATCATTAAAACTCAATACAATGTAAAATACAGTCCCAGACCCATAAACCCTCCCACCCCTTAAAACAGAATTAAACAATGATAGAATTAAAACATAATACTTAAAAACAATTTAAATTAAATAAGCTATTAAAGAAATCATTATATCAAAAATCTCACTACTAGTACATTAATATAATCTCCCACTAGTTACTAACAGAATGTTTCTGAAATCTTGTGATAATGGTTGTGTGTTTAGCACTTTCCCCCATGAGAACAGCAACTCAATGAAGCTTATAATATATATTTACAGAAGAAACCTTTCTGATTAAAAGATAACTGTCATAATCAAAACAGGAACCAGAAGAGAAAAAAAAACACTACAAAATTATCAATAATTTTAGAGCATTAACAGTACAACTTTGTGTTCCCTAGAAAAAAGATATTGCAAATTAAAATAAAACAAAAACAGGAAATACACAGCAAAAAGTTAATGATGTTGTCCCTAATCCAACAGAAAGGAACATGTTCCCTTTTGCTTCAAGATCATTCAGTGTTGTCTAGATTGTGTTTCAAACACCATAGTTTATCTGTTGAATGGAGGCCAGTGATGTGCGCATGGGAGATTTCCCAAGCAAGATGAAGTATTCTTAATACCGAGAGATGGGACAAGATGGTAACTTAGGGCCTCGGCAGACGACTAATAGAGTCGTCTTCCGGGCAGGGAAGAGGAGGGACAGCCGCACAAGCGGTGCCCCTTCCTCTTCCTGAGGTCGCCCTCGGAGTCGCCGGCCCTCCGCACGGCCGGCGCTCCAAGGATGACCTCATGCCACGGCGACCGCACGCGCCGCGGCGTTTGAGTCAGGGAAAGTGCGCCCGCCGCTTTTAGGGCGCACTTTCCCTGAAATCTAAAAGGAGCGCCAATTTGGTGCTCCTTTTAGAGTTGCCGACGGTGCGCCGCGCTGCGGCTGCCGCGGTCCAGCGGTGCTCCGTCCCGCGGCGCGTGGGAAGCTCCCGTCTGCTTCCCCCCAAAGTGACAGAGAACATGCTTTGCTTGAAAAGCATCAGCATTTCAATCCTTGGCATCTTCAAATATAGGGAGCAGGTAAAATAGCAGTCAGTAAGAAAGTTGTGTCTCAAAGGCCCTGGTGTCACTTGATATAAAGCAGATTCCCATAAAGTTTTTTCCCCTTCCCCAGCAAAAGTCTCAGGCTTCTCACTCTTAGACCAAAATGCCAGGATCTAAAGAATCTTCCTAGTCACATTTATGATAATACTCCAAGGCACAAGATGCTACAACATTTGTTCAGAAAGCAGTTGAAAAGTTACGAACTAAGGGGATATTCAGACGTGAAAAATAATCCAGGTAGAATCTGGGTTGAATCTTTGTTGTTCACATGCATTGTCGAATAAGGTTTTTTGTTTGTTTGTTTGTTTTTTGTTTTTTTATGGAGGAGAATGCCAAAAACTTCCTACTTAACCCAAGATAATCGATCTGGTGTTTTTTGCTCAGTTTTTCTAAAAGATTTGTCATACAAAAAATGATGCAAATAGACCTGGGATAAGCCATGATAAAACTCTGCATGCCTTGAACACATTTTGAATACATCCCCAGCATTGATTCCATCTTCATTCGAGTGTTGACATGTGTAAGCAACTGAACTTACAGAGATGCACATAGATGTGGTTCTGTAGTGTGAACAACAAATTTGGAATGTGTCAGTGAGATTATTCACATAGGGCTGAAACTGATGGCCCAAAAATGCTGGATTGGAGCTGCTGTGGAACTGCACACTGTGGCGCTGTAGCAACCTCACACCATGCCCTCAACCCAGCATTTTCTCAGCATAAAAAGAAGTGGCAGAAAGTAGCTCTTTTTTGCATTAGAAAAGAGGCAGCTTTGCCACCACAGCAGTGGTTTTTGGGTGCTCCTGTGGCATGTGGTGTCTAAACGCCACACCACCAGAGCACTAAAAAACTGCCCTCATAGTTGCTCTTTAAAAAAATTAAATCTGAGTGACTTCTCTTGCCTCATGCTGTATTCAAAGTAAGTTTGCACATATGTGGATCTAATATCTACAGTCATGCCTATATTTGTGTGTATATATACACAAGGCAGCTGCAAAAATTGTGCAATAATTTTCTAATTCAGCTTGCAGCCTGGTTCAATGGTGCATACCCAGCTCTTATTCAATATAGTTCAGTTTGGAGCTGATATGGACACGAAGTCCCAATTGAGATTGGAAACTGAATCATGACTCTGCCATATTGAAATGCATTAGAAAACCAAGTGCCCATTCACAGCACACAATTATAGCATTATCATTCCACTATAACTGCCATGGTTCTGTGGATTCTTACTGTTTGTAGTTTGTAGAAGCACTGAAACTATCTGAGAATTCCGTATTTCCCTCCCTAAATTGCCTATCTCAGGATTCCATAGAATGCAACAATGGTAGTTAAAATCACACTATAAAAGTGTAATATGAATGGAAGATGGCTGCAATTCTAATGTTTTTCCCCCCACATACCTGCATGAAATTTATAGACATGATGGACCCAAAAAATATGATCAACTCAACCAAATTGACCATAGTTCTGCTTTTTTTTGTCCATGCAACACTGAATTACAATAGATTTCAAGGTTCTACATTTACAGAAATGCACAAAAGGGGTCTTATAGAACTTTTTTTTTGTGCATATTCTTGATTAGCGTTTGAAGGCATCCCCTGTATCAATACAGTCCTCTTTATTCTTTATCTTTATCTCTTTCTACAGCCTCCTCTCTGCCATTATCTTCTCTCTCATTACACACATGCATGAATGCACACACATACAGAGAGAGATTGGTAAGCTACACAGCAAGACTAAAGACTGTGAAAGGAAAAGACCTAGACTCAGAGAGACCAGATGACAGTTAAGAACCATTGGCAGAGGTGCAGGGAGCTGCCACTAATAGCTAAATCTAGCAAATGAATGAAGATCTGGAGAATGAACTCACATGATCCCTCCTCATGAGCAGTGTCACTGGAGAATGTTTGTGAGCATTGTTGAATCTTATTGTGTGCTGGAGCTGATAGTGAGCAGAACCCATCCCCTTCTGAATTATGCCACCTTGGTGTTTTTCATATATATGAAAAATCAGTCCAGATTGGTCTGTTTCTCAACACAATACATCAAAATTTGTTGCACATATGTGCCATTTAATAAATGCAATATGTGACTTTGCCCTAAAGTCTATCATTCTATATGCAGTTTTACCACTTCTTATCTGTGCTCTGGACTGGTAAAATCCCTGTATTATAGCTTTCTCTTTACATTTAGCCTGACATTTGTATTAGTATTTTATAAAACATGTAGAAGTGGCAGAAGGTGACCTATATGTGTGCAATCAGGTCCACAATCTCTTTGCTTTTCCACTTCCCCTTTAATACATCTCTCAATATGAGTGTTTGTAATTTCTTTATTGATCATGACAAGTCAGCATATAAGGGAGGGTGGATAAAGATGCAGAACCTGATAGTAAGAACAGTCCAGGAAGACTTTTGAATTTCTTTTTCCACTTGCAAATAATGTAAGAGAAGGACCTTCTTGGCAGATCATAATGAACATAAACCAAGTAGGAAATGACTGTCTCCTTTACTGGTCTCTGGAGCAAACAAAAATCACAAAGAAAGTATGGCTATCGAGGTATGGAAATGATCGGCCTGTATTGGGGTGGGGGTGGGGGATGCATCGGCCTGCATTGGGGTGGGGGGTGGGGGATGAAAAAAAACAAAGCAGCAGTGCTGCATCTGTCAATGGGCCTTCTCCTCATTTCCACACACACTATACTACACTACACTACACTACGGTACTAGAGTGGGTGTATATTTCATTCAAAGGATAAGTGAATTCAGAGCTTCCCCAAATCTACATATTTATTAATTATTTTCTTTAACAACAAAAGAGACAAAGGATTTATGATCTGTTTATATTTTAATGAATGTGGGAAACAGCAGGAGTTATATTTTCTCATTCAGGTGAAAGGATTGAAATACTTATTTAATATTTATTGATTTAATAAAGATACTTCTTTTTTTAATGAATGGCACCCAAGATGGCTCACAACATGAATTGCAACAGGGTATATGAATTAAAACCTAGTAAAATAAGTTTTCTTTTTTAAAAAATGAAATGTTATTTATTTATTTATTTATTTACTGCTTTTCGCCTTGTTATCTATCTATACCCTATCTAGCTATGATAGACTGCCATATTAAAACATTAATATTTTAAAGCAATAAAAACAATTTAAGAATTTGATAAGGATAAAAAATACATTATATTAAATTATATTAAAGACTATTTATGTACAGCTCCCATAGTCACCAAATTCTCATTTGAATAATAAAAAGGCTGTTAGTGGAAAGAGAATAGGGATCAACCTAGAGCTAGTCTACATATAAGTATTACACAAATTGCAGTGGGTTTTCACCCATTCACATTGATGCTTGTTTGTCTTCACTTTCCTACAGAAATTTGCATTATTCACCCTCCCTGTGCTAAAAATGCACAGCCTTGTGAATTCATGCAAATCCATGCAAGTGGACAGATGGTCATATGTGGATCCTCATGGTTACATTAGTAAAAATTGCTAATCCTATCTCAGTGATGAAGGTGCACATCAACTGATTGACAGTTAAAAAAAATTATCAGCTCCAGTCGCCATTTTGAATTGGTTCAAACTTAAATATTAATGTGAAGTGGGTTAAATTGCCACGGAGAGCTTTCATCATGGCAAGCATAGTCTGAACATATATTTGATGTCAAATTGATGGAGTGATCTGAACAGCTCCAGTGCAAAAACTTGAGTGTGAATGAGGCCTAAGATTGCTTGCTTAGAATAAAAGCTTTCATTAAAAGACCACTTCTTTTCTATTCCCTCTTCACATGCTTTGCTTGGTGTATGTGTCTATGTATGTATATGTCTATGGTGTATGTGTCTATGTATGTATGTGATTCTCATCTTCCATTGAAAAGGGAGGAAAACACTCTGCAAAGTCAGGAGTAGTAAAAAGGCCTGTACATCTCCTTTACCCTTTTGCAGCTGGTAATCATTAGTGGGAAATACTAGGTTCTGATGCTTTCAGCTGATGAGACTAAATAAAATCCATGTGCAATGTGAATTTGTGATTCTGCCTGTGCCCATCACAGAAACATCCAGAACAGGAACTATGAAGAGTGAATTATTCCTGAAAGTACTGTTTCTTTCCCTATGCATTCTTGTGTTTAGTTTTTAAATGCATTACATCATGCAAAATGAATATTCATTTGATCTAATGCAATATGGAAAAAAGGCTTATCACATTAACAGCTCTCACATTATGTTAGTGGTGATGAACACTAACACAATCCAACACTAATTTAATTTGAAGGAAATTGTCAGTATAAGTCTTGCTTTTTGGGTTACAGCTACTGTCAGGGCTGGCTTTTCTCTTGCAGCTTCAGCACTGCCTACAGAGTCAGCGTTTTCAATGAATAAATTCCAAATCAAGTTGTGATAAAGGCAGTGAGCAGAAGTCCATGGTACAGACCCAAAAGTCTTCTTTGGATCCTATTATATGTGTTCTCAAGACTTTTTAAGACCTTTGCTCCAAAACACATTGGGCTACCTCAAGTGCCATACTTAAAGCATGCTCAAGATTTTAATACCCTCCTTTTCCCTTCTAAAGCCTCCGTGGTTATGTAAAACTACTCCAGATGATTTCCAGAACTCTAGAAAAGGTTTTTAAGGTTCAAGGGTACTACCAGACAAAAGCTGAGTAAATTTCTCCTCCCTCACTCTTTCTCTCTAAACTCTGCAAAATGCCACATTTTGCAGAAAGGCTACAAAGCAACATGCTTAGTCCAAATATACTATTATAAGTAAACAAGGACATTATCACACAGACTTTCTTCCTGGCACCTGAGTAGACTGAAACTTTTGAGGAAAAATTCAAATTGGGTGTTACCGCACGCCTCCATGCTCAGACCAGAGGCATTGCGACCTGATTTTAGCCATCCCATCCCTGATCTGTCCTAATCCCATCCTCCACAAAGGAGGGTTAACTCCCATCCTTTGCAATGGATGAGATTAGGATGGATCAGGGAAGGGATGGCTGAGATCAGGTCGCGATGCCTCTGCTCTGAACACAGAGATGTGTGGTAACACCCCAAAATATTTGGAGAAAATATTTTTCCCCTCTTCACTTTTAAGTATATTTCTCTTTCATTCCTTTTTTTTGGGGGGGGGGGAGTGGGCTTCTTGTATTGTTTACCTTCCTGGTAGGGGTCTTCAAACATAACTTTGCAATTTGTCAAGTTCATTAAAAGAGTGGGAGATCATTCTTTCTGTTGAACTCTTCTTCAACATATTCAATATAGTATTCATAGCAGTAATGGGCAGCATGTGCTCCCTTAATTGTTGTTGAATTGTAAATCCCATCATCTCTCACCATACTTCCTGCACTCTAAGACTTTGGACAAAAGTGCTAAGCAGACGGCTTATTGGGCCATCTTGGGGGCAGGGAAGGGGAGGGGCAGCTGCACGATCGGCACCCCAACCCCTTCCCAAGGTCATCCTCGGAGCAGCTGGCCCTCTGCACGGCTGGCGCTCCGAGAAGGACCTCCCACCACAGCGTTTGCACGTGCTGCGGCGGAAGAGTTGACAAAGGTGCACTGCAGCCTTTTGCGGTGCACTTTCGTCAACTTGTGAAAGGAGCACTGATTTAGCGCTCCTTTCAGGGGTGGTGAAGCTGTGCCGTGGGATCGAGGCATGGGGATGCCTCAGTCCCGTGGCACAGCTTCCTGGGGTGGCCCATGGCAGCTCGTCTGCTTAGCCCCAAAATCTGAGTTGATCCCATTGAGATTAGTTCCACTTCAATCTAACACAGTACAGAATCACCCAACTGTATTAAGGCAAGTGAAACTAGTATGAGGTTTTCTTGGCAGGTCTATGCCCAAGATGGCAGTATTTCCATGTCCACAGAGTGCATATGTATAGATGTGTATTTAAATACATATCTAATTATGACTGAGAATATGCAATGGCCCAATAAAACCTATATTTTTATCAATATAAGGTTGGATATTATACTTTGCAATGATCAAAGATATATGAGCCCTATCCCCCATCAACTCGTCTACTTATTTCATAGGAAGCTTTGTTCTAACTCTTCTTTCAACCCTATCCGCAACAGCACTTTTTTTAAAAATAACTTTTGTAATTAAAGATACCATTTTCTCCATAAGTAGTGCACATCTTTTACCCTTTCAAAGTGCATTCCCTATTTGCTCAACTTTTAAAATTATTGTTCTTTATGTTCTGTTCCTGCTACCACTTAGGGGGGTTGCAGACTGCCAGAAATAGTGCAAATTCAGTCCACTTTAAGGGTTGGGGTTAGGGAATCATGGGAAGTGTATTTTATTGTGGCACCAGAGCTCTCTGACAGAGAAGGCTCAATGTTTCAGAAAAAAAACAATTCCCATGATTCCCTAGCATTAACCCTAACCCTAAAAGTGGACTGAATTTGCACTATTTAAAGCTCAGTTGTTGTTGGTGTGCCTTCAAGTTGTTTCTTACTTATGGTGACTTAAGGCAAGTGAAACTAGTATGAGGTTTTCTTGGCAAGATATTTGCAGAGGGAGTTTGCCATTGACTTCTTAGGGGGGATGCAGACGAGGGCGTCCAAGACGCCCTGGTCTGCAGCGCCGCGGGGCCAAGGCAGCCTCACCATGGCACATCCCCGCCGAATCTAAAAGGAGCACCAAATTGGCGCTCCTTTTAGATTTAGGGGAAAGTGCACCCTAAAAGCGGCGGGCGCACTTTCCCTGCCTCAAACGCTGCGGCGAGTGCGGTCGCCGCGGCGTGAGGCCAATCCAGAAGCGCCAGCCGTGCGGATGGCCAGCGCTTCCGGGGGCGACCTCAGGAAGAGGAAGGGGCACCGAACGTGCGGCTGCCCCTCCTCTTCTGGGCCCGGAAGACGACTGTATTAGTCGTCTGCCGAGGCCCTAAGGCTGAGTGCAGATTTAAACCCAGATGTCCCAATCCAACACTCAAAACACTACACCACACAGGCTGTCTTTTAACCACCTCTCTCTCTCTCTCTCTCTCTCTCTCTCTCTCTCTCTCCTGTACTTCATGTTACCTGTCAACTTATGGTGACCCTATGAATTGCATATGACAACAAATTTGTGCAATGTTTCTGTATGCTTCATATCCCTGCCTGGAGGTGGTGAGAATAGATAATAGGATTTATTTATTTGACATCCAAAGTACACATTTACATTTAATTGTTACTCTTATCAAACCAATTGGGATGGTGGCTTATACTGGTTCAGATGATTTGTCCATGAACTGTCTGTTCTCTCCACAATGTTTGGTTGAAGTCTTTCTTAGAGCCTCCTTCTTCTTAGAGCCTTCTAGTTAGTTATTTTTCAGCTAGAGCTATCACAGACTGGACCCTCTGCATACAAAGATTGTACTGTGCTGCTGAGATATGGTCCCTCCCAGAAACAAAACCAGGTGAATTTCACTGTAAAATAAGTTTGTATGGAGTCTAGACAATGCAGTAAAGGGGAAAAGATGATGGCACTGAGAAAGAGCAGAATCAAAAGGAACAAAACATCGCCAATCAACCTTACAACAATGTGAATGATTGTCAGAGTATTCCCCTCATCCTCCCATGGATTTGGCTTCATCAGATATCCTACTTTCATAGCCAAAGAGGAAATGAAATAAGGCCCCTTCTCTTAGCCTACAATATGTATCTAGGATAAATATTCAAAAGAAGATAATCTCTAAAATATTTAATAAGCTAGGATAATAAATACTCTTGTGGTTTTCTGAAGTCACAATTTAATCTGTTTTATCTCTAGATTTTGAATATCCTCTTTATCATTCGTGTATCTGTAAGGCATAATTGAACATTTGTTACTGTGCTGCTTAATTACAAAGGGTAACGCAGCTGTATAGCATGTGTTTTCTAGCTCCATAAATATTTAAGTGACAAATTGGGAAATGTAGAAATCACAGTAGTGGCATGTACAAATCAAAGTAACATTTTTTTAAAAAAAAATGCTGATTGTTGTTATTAATGGCAAGCAAAGAATTCAGCATATTATTCATCCCAATGAGACTGAATAGTTTTTAAAGGATAGAATTCTGCTAAATAGGAAAAAAAATCTTACTTAATGGGAGGGATATCTTCTGCCACCTCCCCTTAGGCCTAGGAGATCTAGATATCAACACTTTGGTGACATTCTGACAGCTTTAATAGTGACACTTGCTCATATTTCACAACATGATGCCATCAAATCAGCATGTGAGCACTGTCTGAAACACAGATGGGCTGCATTAAAAAAAGTGTGCATCTAGTCCACTACTGTCTGACAAGACCATTAGCAGTTCCTTTGCAAAGTTCTTTCAGCTCACCTTATTGGAAGAGCCCTGGTGGTGCAGTGGTTAAATGCCTGTACTAAAGCCAATCACTCATAGACCACAAGGTTGCGAGTTCAATACTAGTCAGGGCTCAGGCTAGACTCAGGCCTGCATCCTTTCCAGGTCGCTAAAATGAGTACTCAAATGTTGGGGGGCAATGAGCTTACTGTTGTAAACCACTTAGACATCCCATAGCATGATATGAAGCAGTATACAAATGAAGCTGCTTTGCTTTGCTTTAACTCAAGGTTTCAGGGACAGAATTAGGGGCCTTCCAAGACTTGCTCTTTATTCTGGAACTATACCCTTCTCCCAGCATAAATGTCTGTATAACACTTACATTGTCTATAGAGTGGGTACAGTGTGATTTCTTAGAGGCAGTCCATTTGCCATATGTTTCTGACTACTGGAGCTGAACACATATGAATGATATACCATTGTGACCAGCAAAGGGACTTCAGATTTTCTGCTCCATCTAACTATGCAATCCATCAGCACCCAATACAATTGTGTAAATGAAGAAATTACAGCTGGAGGGAAATGTTGAAGATGCTACTTCAAAGAAAAAGAACACTTTTTACATATTTACATACTTCTTACATACTGAGAGACAGTCTCCATGTTCCTATGATGGTCAATCCCAGTGGATTTAGCTCTTCTTATTCCTCCAGTCTTTTGGACACTGCTTCTTCTATTTTAACAATGTCTTCTACTCCCATTAGAAATTCAAAAATTAGGGCTAAAACCTGAGTATGTTTGTATTCCAAATCATCCCAATTCCTGTACCATCACACTGTAGTGTGGCTTCAGCTTTTTAAGACAATGATGTCCTTCATTGAATGCATAGAATATATCAATGCTGAGTTGGATACATATTAGAGCTGATCAGAAACAACCTACAGGGTTGGTGATGTTTGGAGATAAGTTGTTATTACTGCAAAATAAAATAAAATAAAATATTTATTAAAAAAGAAAGATCAATAGCCTCTTCCCCACTTCGGGTGATTTACATGCATACATATGACACTGAATTTTTTAAAAAGTAAATATTTTCAATAATCTAAGGGATTTATGGCACATACATAATATTTTATTAAAAATGAGAAAATAGTTATAGTGGTTTACTACTAAATGGACTGACTGGAAGTATGAGAAGGATAAGCCAAATTAACATGATCAGTAAAATGGATGATGATAATTCAGAAAGGTAACAAGACAGTTATAAACTGGAATTTGTATGCAATTTTTCCCTATCATGTGTACTTAAAGGATAAATACAAAACATCTCTTCCCTCCCCTCTCCCTCCCTTTTTCTCTGTATAAATGGCCAGACATTTGCCTAAGAGCAAAAATTATTTTGAATTCATTTTATCTAAAGGCAGTTGCTGCCATGCCATTATCCTTTGCCATTCTTGTTTCTCTTTCAGGTGGTTCCTGAATGTGATTGAAATGACTTGGGGTCACTTGTCATGTATTATGGAGAATGGTAATTCATGTGTCAGCAAAAGTTAATCCAACTGTTGTACCCTTCTCTGTGATTTGTGGTTGTCAAAGCAAACATTTCAGGAAGCCGATTGTAGAAGCAAGCCCTGGGGCAATGGCCTCAATGCCACTTTCTACTACAGTGTCATAAGATTTGAAACATACCTAAGCTTCAGGCTCATGAGTGTGTATGTTGATTGGAGAGAGAGAGAAAGAGAGAGAGAGCATCCTATTTTATTGGTAATATGATGACAATTGAGTCAACTTGATGCATCATCTATGTGATTTCTTTCTTCTTATTTTCTCAGATAAATAACACTGATTGCACTTGCATATGCTTGAAAGTATGTTTTCTTCAGTTTTCAAAATTCAGTACCATACTACATCCACTTCAATTCACACCAACCAATGTACCTGGAAGAGAACCTCAATACAACTGTATACAAGCCTCTCCAATCTCACAGTAGCTGATGGCCATGGCGTTGGTGTAATGTGTTGTGCTTAGCATTCACAGACTATGGGAACATGTACTAAAGTCCAATAGCCTGTTCACTGTAGGTTAACCTGGCCATAAGGTATGAGTAGTTGAGGTTTGCATCTCAGGAAAGACTGGATCTTATTTTGGGACTGCTGAAAAGACTTCCATTTTTACCAAGTTGACATGTACAAAGAGTGACACCTCATCATTTATTACGTTAGATTAGGATTGTCCTCAAAAAGCATCCTTCCTTCCACTCAGAAGGAGTTCCCAAGCCCCCCAATAATAATAATAATAATAATAATAATAATAATAATAATAATAATAATAATAGTTGTTGTTGTTTGCTGATTCTCCTCAACATTCTCAAGAGGCAGGGTACAACTTGTTAAAACACAATTAAAAAAGAAAACACATAAAACCAACAGTTAAAATACAATACTATAAAATCATTAAAGTACACTCATATAAGTACATTCTTTAAAATATACACATTAAAAATACACAATTTAAAATTGACTGGATAGTTCTGCTGGAAGAGATGTGTGTTGAATGTTATTTTAAATGGTGTCAGTGTTTTCAGCTGTTGTATTTCTTCCAGCAGGCCATTCCACAGACTTGGATCAGCAGTTGTAAAAGTCCTCTAGGAAACTATTCCCAATCTAGTCTCTGCCTGTTGGAGCATTTTCCAGAGGACCTGAGTGTACAGGACTGATTGTACAGGAGAAGGTGATCCTGTAGATAATCTGGACCCAAACCATGTAGATTAGACATGACAGGTTACAATTCTGAAGTACTGAATGTTAGCAGAGAGGAACAGCAAACTGAAGGAAAAGGTATGGAAGGAAGGGGATCTCCCTTGCTGTTCCACTTCTGATGCCAGGGAGGAAAATAAGATCTAAGAAATGTCCTATTGGTATTCCACCAATCCTTGGGTTTCAGTGCACTATTTTGGTCAAAGGGGAATACCATTACCTTTTATTTTGATCTGGAATCTTGCAACACAACCATATGTCATATGAAGAAGGGAATGGGTGACGTTCTCCGATCATTCTTTCATTTTCCCTGTGATTTGCTGCCAGAGCCAGAACACAACTCTAACCTGGTAAATAGGGAGGGGTTGGTAGAATGGAAGTGTTTGGGTGTGTTAGAGGAATTTGGGTGTGTTAGAGGAATCAACTGAGCTATTTTTTTATTTGTCTTATTTCTGAGCTTATCTGAGATGAGCTGGGGATAGGAGAAAAGCAACCTCCTCCTCCTCCCACCCCTTTAATTGGCCTTCCCCCTGAACCCCAGCTTATCTGTGATTGACTAACAGGCCTCTTAATGAAAATGGTTGCAGATTCCCTAGCTTGAGAGCTGCTCATCTGTTCTTATTGGCTGCCTATGTCCACCTGCTCCTCTCCATGTCAGAGAAAGATAGAGAAACAAAGCCAAGTGTTTGTTCTCAAAATTTCTGACTTATTTAGATGTAGTTAAGCACTACAATATGCCCTCCTATCACCCAGACTCTGAGAGGGGAAAGAAAAAACACTTTTCACAAAATACAAACAACTGCAGATTTCCATCAGTGTTTCCCTTAATTACATGCTAGACCCTAAAAGCATGCTACATTTTAAATTCCATTTCAAAAATATGGTTAATTCTTAGGACAAACATTAAAAGGAAATTGTTTACACATAGCTGAATGCATCTTTACACTTTAACTTAAACAATAACAACTGCACTGACTGATTGTGGTTATGATTTTCTAACAATTTTTTTAAATTAAACCACTAATTAATAGCATAAAATATCTGTTTGCTATTAAGCAAAAGTAATGGAGCCATATGCTGCACACTTGGACCAATTAACATTTGCAATTCCCCCTCTCCCCATTGGTATTCCAGAATAAAAAAAAATAGTTAGTTTGGGGCTTGGATCCATTTCTGTTCCCAGTAGTTTCAATACCTCATCTTCATTCTACCCCCTTCACCTATAGAATAATGGGCCTCAGCAGACGGCTTATTGAGCCGTCTCCGAGGCAAGGAAGAGGAGGGGCAGCCGCACGCGCAGCGCCCCTTCCTCTTCCCGAGGTCGTCCTCGGAGCCGCTGGCCCTCCGCACGTCCGGCGCTCCGGGGACAACCTCCCGCTGCAGCGACCGCATGCGCTGCGGTGGAAAAGTCAGTGAAAGTGTGCCCGACGCTTTTAGGGCACACTTTCACTGACTTCTGAAAGGAGCGCTATTTTTGCGCTCCTTTCAGAGGCGCCGACGGTGCGCCGCGGTGCGACTGCTCCAGTCCCGCAGCACACCGTCGCAGGGCGTCTTGGACGCCCTCATCTGCTTCCCCCCAATATCACCATTGAGTGTCTAATATGGGTAGTATCAAGTTCATTTTAATTTTATGTTTGCAATGTATTTTAAGATGGATCTGCAGCAATTGAATTTTGGCTTGATGTTCCATTATTAATAAAGGAATTTGCACACTATAGAGGAAAATGGAAGTTTCTGAAGGCATCAGTTGAGGTCCAATTGTGCAAAGGCTTTTTGATCAATCGACAATACAATCATGTAAATTCCTATTCAGATGTAAGTAATTTTAATGAGGCTTTTTACCACTGAAGTTTGCATAGCAGGTGTAGGCAAGCTATGGCCCTCTGGATAGTGTTGGACTACAACTCCCATCAACCCTAGCCACCTACCATAGTAATGATATGGTCCAGATAACTGTTTGTGTATAATTTGTTTTTTAAAAAAAAATTCCTTTTTATGCAACTTTTCTCCCAGAAGCTTCCAAAGAGGACTAGTTAAATACAAAAAGGAAAAACACCCTTTAAAAATCCCTCAACATTATATGATATAAAATCACTTCTAAACCATACAGAAGTTAATAAATAAAGCACACATCTCTGTAAGAACCCTCCATGCTTACCTATTAAAAGTCTGCTTGAACAAAGATATATTTACCTGCCAGCAAAAAAAAAAAAAAAGCAGGAAGGAGGCCAGCCTAGCCTCCTATAGAAGGGAATTATATTAAGAGGATTTTGTCTATGTCCTAATCAAGCAAGCCAGTGACGGTGGCAGAATCAAGAGAATGCCTTCCGCTGTAGAACTTAAAGTTCTGGAAGGTTTGTATGGTGAGATATGGTCTATCAGTTACCCTGGATCCAAGATATAAAGACCTTTATAGGTCATAACCAGCACTTATATGTCATAACCAGCACTTTGAATTGTGTTTGGAAGCAAACCAATACCTAGTAAAGCTGTTTTGCCAAGGGAGTTATATGTTCTCTATAACTGGTCGGCATTCTGGCTGCAGTATTTTGGACCACTGAAGTTTCTGAACAATTCCCAAAGGTTACAAATGTGGTGTGTGTTTGTTGTTGTTATTAACTGCCCTCGAGTTGATTTCAACCCATGGTGATCCTGCTGATGAGACATCTCCAAGACCCCTTGTCCTCCACTGCTCTGCCCAACTCCTGCAAACTAATACGTGTGATCTCTTTAATAGAGTCCATCCATCTCGCATGAGACCTTCCTCACTTTCTACTTCCCTCTACCTAACCTAGCATTATTATTTTTTTCCAGTAATACTTGCCTTCTCATCATGTTATCCAAAGTATGACAACCTGAGTTTTGTCATATTGGCTTCTAGAGAATTTTTGGCTTGATCTGGTTGTGGAGCAGTGGTTAAATGCCTGTACTGCAGCCACTCTCTCATAAACCACAAGGTTGTGAGTTCAATACTAGCCAGGGCTCAGGCTTGACTCAGGCCTGCATCCTTCCAAGGTTGCTAAAATGAGTAGCCAGCTGTTGGGAGGCAATGAGCTTACAGTTGTAAAATGCTTAGACACTGCATAGTGTGGTATGAAGCTGTATATAAATGAAGCTGCTTTGCTTTATTTGTCTTTTTGGCTGTCCATGGAATTAGCACTTTTCTCCAGCACCACATCTCAAATGAGTTTATTTTCCTCCTATCCTCCTTCTTAACTGTTCAAATCTCACATCCATACATGGTAATAGGAAATATAATGGCTTGTACGATTCTAACTTTTGTGTTCAGTTGTATATCCTTTCATTTCAGGATCTTCTCTAGTTCTTTCATCTAGCTACCTTTCCCATTCTTAATCTTCTAATTTCCAGGCTGCAGTCTCAATTCCTATCAATGTTTGATCCCAGTTATGAGAATTCTTTTACTATTTCTATTTCTTCATTTTCTAATTTAAATTTGTGTAGGTTCTCTGTGGTCATTATTTTTGTTTTCTTTATGTTTCACAATAGGCCTGCCTTTGCACTTTCTTCCTTGATCTTCCTTAGTAAATGTTCCAGGTCTTTGAAGTTTTCTGCTACTATTATAGTGTCATCTGCGTATCTCAGATTGTTGATATTCCTTCCTCCTATTTTCACTCCCGCTTCTTCTGTATCCAAGCCTGCTTTTCTTACAATATGTTCTGCATATAAATTGAACAACTCCTTTTCCAATTGGGAATCATTTTGTTTTGTGTTCTGACAGTAGCATCTTATTGTAATTACAAGGACCTCATCAAGACTATCAGATGTATTGGCACTCCCATATCTTTAAGGGTGTTCCATAACCTTTCATGATTTATGCAGTCAAAGTCTTTGCTGTAGTCTATGAAGCACATGCTGATTTTCTTTTGAAATTCCTTGTTGTGCTCCATTAGACATTGTATGTTTGCAATGTGGCCCCTTGTGCCTCTTTTTTTCCTGAACCTTGCTTGGACCTCTGGTATTTCTCTCTTCATGTATGGGTGGGAGTCTATGGGCCTTTGCAGACTGCCAGAAATAGTGCAAATTGAGTCCACTTTAACTACCCTGGCTCAGTGCTAGGGAATCATGGGAACTGTATTTTTTTCTGGGACATTGAGCCTTCTCTGCCAAGAGAGCTCTGGTGCCACATTAAAGTACAGTTCCCATGATTCCTTAGCACTGAGTTAGGGCAGTTAAAGTGGCCTCAATTTGCACTATTTCTGGCAGTCTGCAAGGGCCCTAGGTTGCAGAATTTTGAGCATAATTTTGCTTGCATGGGATATTAGTGCTATGGTCCTATGGTTGCTGCAATCTTTTGTGTCTCCTATTTGTGGATGGGGATATATATTGATCATTTCCAGTCTGTTGGCCAATTGATATAGATTGGTATAGTGTGTGTTGCAGTATCCAATGGGATCTAATGAAGGCATATTGTTAGCCAAAGTGCATTTTTTTCCTTAATGTTGGTCTGTGTGTGATATTCCACATAACCCTAGATGTACATTGCAGGGGACCCCAAGTGCCACCTGGGCAATGACAGGCAGGTCATACTAAGGTTACTCGGAAGAAACCATCTCAAAGGCAGGCAGATAGTGTGAGAGTTGTAAATGGATCATCATCACCTCCATAATCAGAAGAATGGGTGATAACTCCCTAGATGTCTCACCTGATGGCCCAGCTAATGACTTAATCCTTTCCCATTCACTTTGAGTATTGCCAGACTGGATTACCTCACCCATACAATCTCACATCTCTGTCCTGAAGCTAGTTTTAGGCCTTAAAAACCCCTGGATTTCCCCCCTCAGTATTGCTAGTTTGGAGTTCATGGGGACATTATGTCACTGTGCTCTCTAGCCTAGTAACTGGCACTTCTGTTCAAACCAATGCTCTCAGAATGGCTATGTCTCATGCCACTTCACCCAATTGTATGCCAGAGAAAGTCTCACCTGTAGTAAGTATCACCTGTAGTTTTGCCTCAACATCTTTTCCAAGCTAACCCCTGATTTCCTGAGACTTAAATGAGTGAATGTATGTAAGTGAATTGCTGTGTGGTTTTCCCCTTTAATAAATAATACTTTAGTTGGAGAATTCTGTCTCTGCATCAATTCTTACATCTACCCGACTCTTGATATACAAGTGAGAGACAGTCTCACAGGGTCCTTGTAGCCAACCTCCTCTCAGTTTGAGCTAAATAAAATTCCCCATACTAGATTTTTGGCTACAATATGTCACTGTAGCCAGTTCTGACATCTCAAGGAATAGGTGCATCTGGTGCACTAGTTTTAGCTGTTCAAATGCACTCCTGGCCACTGCTGAAACCTGGGTATCCAGGCTCAGAGTTGAGTCCTAGAGAGCACCCAAGCTGTGAATCTGCAATTTCAGGGGGAAAACAATGCCACCCATCATAGACAGAGTATTTTCTTCCTTACTCTTTGCTGCAATGAGGGTTGATCCCTTTTAATGTATTTATTTTAAGAGTGTTTTTAAACTTGTGATATTGTTTAATACCTTTTTAGTGGTGGATGGGTTTTGGGGTTGCTTGGGATGGGACAGGGACTGTATTCATGCAAATTTTAATGCTGTAAGCTGCCCCGATTGCTTTGCAGAGGGGAAGGGTATAAATAAGTAAATTATTATTATTATTATTATTATTATTATTCTTTATCTGTCTTTCAACTGAGCACCTCTGTCTTGTTTGGATTATGTTTCAGTTGTTTGGCCTTATCCAGTCCACTACAGGCCACAATCATTGGTTCAGTACTGAGATAGCTTCCTTGGAATTGGATGGAAAGGAGAGGCAGAGTTGAGTGTCATCAGCATATTGGTGACACTACACTCAATAACTGCGTGACCTCTCACAGTGGTTTCATGTAGCTGTTAAACAGCATGGGGAACAAAACAAAATTCTCCTTTAAAAACAAAAAAACAAAAACCACTACATTATTGGCTGTAACAAATGCAATAATTTGTTAGAGGTCATAAAATGCAAATGCAATAATTTGTTAGAGCATTTTCTATCTTAAAAAGGAGATCTGAACAATTAATTCATGAAGAGGAAAAGGAATTACTTTACAGCACAAATGAATTTTAATTCAATCACAAACTTTTTTAAAAAAAACAGAATGTGAAAAATGTATGAAAATATGTTTATTCACTCCTTAAATTTAAAGTAAAAAATATTTCACATTATTCTGCCTTTTCAATGATCTCTACTTATCATATGCCAATAATGATAGATTTTTAACTACCGGTTCCATTTACATAAAGATATAGTTTCTAATAGAATGATGAGATGCAAAGAGTTCATCAATGTTAAATGTAATATTCAAGATTTAGAAGCTGTATGTGCTGATACTTCCTTTTCTGCTTGAGTGTTGAAATTGCCAGTGCCCTTTTTGTTTTGTTAAAAAATGCTGTTGTTTTTTTCAAAGTGCACATGGAGAAGAGTATTTTCATGTAAAGTGGTATTTCCTCATGCACAAAATGTGCTGCCAATGCTCAATGTGGTGCCAAAATAGTACTTTTGTGTGTCTGTGTGATATCCTTTCTATCAGTGGCCCAAATCCAATTGTTACTCCCTAAATAGATCTATATAATGGAACTTACATAGTCATTGATCTAGCATGCTTCCAGTGATTTAATGGATATTGTCTGTTGTTGTTGTTGTTGTTGTTGTTGTTGTCGTCATCATCATTGCATGTAAGGAGGTGGAATGTCATTGTTCAGAACTTGTTGCCCACAAATGCTTTAGTGTGCTACAGGGATCCAATTCAATTTGCCTTTGCACTATAATGTTACATGATATTCTTAAAGTTTATTTTGTTTCACCATGAACTTTTACCTTATTTTAGATGAATTGCTGTAGAGTGGGCCAATTGTTTCTTTTCAATATTCCAAAAAGCCAAGTGTGTCTTCTGTTTTCCAGGATTACACTTCCCTATACTCTATTACAATCCCACTTTTTTATTTCTATTCCTACATTCTCACTCTTGAGTGATATCAAACAGCATATCAATCAATAGCTGCAGAACATCAACAGAACAGACTGTTTGGGAGGTTGAGCTGTTGCATTCTTTTTTCTGTTTTGTTCTTTAGGAAAGCAGTTTTAGGGTTTAGAGGGGTAATTCTATTAATTTTATCCAAAGTAATTCCTACTTTGTTCAGTTGTAATTTTTATCATATTAGTCTGCATGAAATTGCAGCCTTATAATGCACTTGATTTTCCAGTACAGTAGCCCTCCTAATTCGCAGGGGAACCATTCCGGACCCCCTTACAAAAACGGTGATTCGCACATATTCGAGTCCCATAGGAAATAATGGCATGCATGCCCATGGTGGGCAGTCATGGCAGTGCCGGGCATGCACCACCATTATATTAATAAGTACTTGTCCCTCCCAGATTCCAAGTCTGCAAAAAGGGAGGGACAACTGTACTAAATTTTTCTTCATCCTTATTTTTCAGTGCTGAAAACTGGACTTATACTTGCAGTGTATGCTCTGGATTTATACTCAAGGTGCTTGGTTTGAGGATTGGGGAAATTGTCAGATAATTAGCTGGTAATCTGTCTGAAAAATACCTAATTACAAAAAATGGATAATAACCATGATGCTGATAATAATAAAGATAGTACTGGTGACCACCATCTATGTGGGATAGATAATTAAGGTTATGTTGAGTCTAATCTAGTTTGATCAACATTAGTAATACTAAGGTTTGTAAGGAGAACTTATGCTAAGTGGTTGGTTCATTGAAGGTGAATTTGGAGTTGTTATTAAGAATCCTGAATCCTTACTAAGAATTCAAAATTTGAGAGCTGGGTGTTAAATTGGTGTCAGGAGTGTTTATTTGGGAAGATCTAGGCTAAAATCCCTACGTAGTGATGAAGATTAGTGACTCTTCACATGGGATGGATGATAAAAAGATGCACACAGCCAAAACACCCTGATTGGATTCAGTGGTTCAGAAAAAAACCCAAAGTTTTCTATAAAACAGAGCTTATCCTAGTGCACATTAAAGGTAGTCTAGTCTAAACAGATTAAGAATCAAATCTGCAAATTCTGAATTTATCAGCTAGTTAAGAGTGTTCTTTAAGAAAGCAGTGCAAATGTTAGGTAAGTTTTACAGCATATGCATATTTCTCCCAAATCAATTTGAGACAAATTGTTTTGTTCTATACAAGGTAAACCCATCAAATGTCAAAAGAAGTCCAGACTGGAAAACTCTGAAGTAATTTATCCTCTACCTTACAAGTAAAGAAGTGAAATTCAAGTAAATGGCTTTGCTTAGGGCCTTCAGTATAGACACATAGAAAAATAAAATAAAATAAAGCTCATTAATTTAATAATAGCCCTCTACATTTCTTCACAAAAATATGATATGATTTTGGATCCAAATACTCTAGTTCAACATTATTTAAATTATGGTCCTGCATAAGTTGTAAATATAACAGCATAGATAAACTGGCACTAAAATGGGACTTTATTAATAGTTCATTAAGCAGTGAAAACTCAATTGCTCACAAATAAGCAAAATGCTTTCAGTGTCTGCCAAGACAGCAGAATATTCTGTGCAGGTTGTCAGAGTCTTGCAAAAATTACAAAATGCTGTTGCCCCTGTATTCATTGCCTTTACATATTACTCTTTTTCCCCAGATTTCCAGTGCAAATGGAGACAATTTATTTGATCACTCAGCTTAGTGCACTCATTTCCTTAATATGACAGAAATTCAAAATATATCACTGAAAACATATTTAAAGTACATTTTAACACCTTCAGTATGTAGCCTTCTCTTCTTCATGGCACATTGATTTCCTTGTAGGGACATAAGAACTGCTCTGCTGGATTTTAACAGGGATACACACAAGTCCAGTTTATTGTTATGACAACCAACCAGATTATTAAAAGCTATCAAGCAGGAGGTGAAGAATGTTTGTTTCCCTTGTTATTTGCTTGCTTTAGATAGTATTCAGAATTTATTTATGAACGGAGGGGGAAAATCTGTTTTAAACTGAATTGATAACTGAATGGCTGAGTGCTATGTGTGTTTAATCCTAAAGCATTTACCTATGTATTTAACCATCTTAATGGTGCTAAATTAGTTCTACTTTCTTCTAAATCTAATTGCTAATTAATGGACAGTTATAATTTAGGTCCTAAACACACTGCAGAAATAATCCAGTTTTGAGATCACTTTAAGTGCCCTGCTTCAGTGCTAGGGAATCCTGGGAATTGTAGTTTATTGTGGCACTAGAGCTCTCTGACACAGAAGGCTAAATGATTCACAATGCTACAGTTCCCAGCATTGAGCCAGGGCAGTTAAAGTGGTCTCAAACTGGATTATTTCTGCAGTGTGTTTTAGACCATAGTCTACTTGATGCTGGGAACAGCTGGATAATAAAAGTCACCAGAATTTACAGATTCCTTCTTTAAAAGAATTGAGAGATTAAATAAATGTCAAATTGGGTGAAATTGAATTGTTTTTAACTCTACTCATGAGTGCAGCTACAGTGAGGGCAAAATTAAGGCATTACATCTGGAAATGGGAATTCTGCATCCCCAAATTAAAATTTCTTTTTCAGTAAGTTAAAATTTCAGCTGAGCATTTAGAAATACAATTTAGGCATCCCAAGAAAAGAGCAGGCAAAGAAAAAGGACAGACTTTTTTTTTTTGACAGAAATTTCTTTTACAATAGCTGGTGACTAAACTCCTTTGGCTCTCTCCCTTTTTGTCACTTTTTGACAGAAATGTCTTTTATAGTAGCTGATGACCAAACTCTCACCATTTTTGTCACTGCCTCTCATGGTAAGGATTGCCTTGCTCTGTCCTCAATTAATTCTTCTTCTTCTTCTTCTTCTTCTTCTTCTTCTTCTTCTTCTTCTTCTTCTTCTTCTTCTTCTTCTTCTTTTTTTGTTAAAGCCTCTAAGAGAGAAGCCAAAAGTCTCATGTTTAGTAAGAGCATGAGTTGCTATAAAATGAGTTATCTCTCATGCACTGTACACAAAGGTTTCGTTTGTCATGATTTGTTGTACAAGTCTCATAGAATGAAATATAAAATGTAGGCATTCTGTGGCATTGTTACCTTCACAGAAGTAAATTTTGTCCCCAAGTTTTAATCACTTTCCCTGTACAGGCTTAGTTTTTAAACAAACATCTGAATCAAAAACATTTCCATAAAATTAATTGCTTTTTGAGGTGGTGTGGAAAAAATCCTTGTCATTCTTTGACTGAACCATGACAAAGACATAGAAAGACACTCCCCGATGAGTCGGGAGGGGTTTCTTGTTGTGCTGGCTAGATAAGGACATGAGATGCCTGGTTGGTCAAAGTGCAAAGTGCAAAGTCAAAGGGAATGAGAACACCTGCACGCTTTGTGCAATCGGGTTGTTTAGTTACTACGCCAAGTCTCGTGGTGCTACTGGTCTCACGAGACTTGGGATGAGAGTTTGTTCTTTATAGCTCTGTGCTGCCATGTGGAGGCAGCCATTTTCAAGCTTGAACTGAGCGAGTAACATCGCTCAGCTCTTTGCTTTGGCTTTTGGCTTGGCTTGTGCCTAGCACTCACTTGTGGCTTTCGGCTGCGTTGTGGTTTTATGGATTTCTCTTTCTTTTACAATTGGGAGCATTCAGGTATTTCCCTGAGCATCCCGGTGGACTGAGCGGGGCCTTCGGGCCGATCCTCTGGGCTTGCTAGGACCTTCACATCCCCACTTCTCGGGGTTTGTACACCCGAGGAGGGCCCTGCGGCAGGCATCTTCACCAGGTGTATGGACCCGGTACTGGATACAGTCCCAGCGCCGCCCTGGCGACCCCGGTCTGGTAAGGTTGGGACCCCATCTCTGGTTGGGAGGGTTGTTGCACTTCTCCCCAGCGGTGAGTGTGTTGAAAGATGGCTGTCTTTGGTTTAGGGCTCCACATAGGAGCCTTGGTGGACACCTTTCCCCCTGATTGGTTGCCAGTGACACTTCCTGGCTGTTTGCGTCTCGTGAGAGATTGGGAAAGGGTGGCCTTTTGGCCTGGTGGTAGTCATCCAAGGTTGGGTGATTTTGCTTTGGCCTGTGTTCCATTCACTGAGGAAGGCTGCCACACAGTAAGGCACAATCTAAAAGGCATGCAGCTGCGGCTGCTCCCAACTCTGGTCAATCTGTTTCGAAAAGGCCTTCCCAGTCTACCAGCAGAAATGATGAGATTACTGCCCAGTTGGCACAACTAGACAAAACAGTTCAGGCTTGTGTCACTCTTTGCAATCAACTTGCTCAAAAAGGGCTACAGGCTACAGCCACCAGCCCTATTGCTGGCACTTCTGGTACCACCTGCACAGAAGTGCTGCTTCCTTCTGTGGCATCTGATGCTCAGGTGATGGATGCTACACCGGGTCCTTCTGTGGTTTCGGCTGTGGAGGCTGGGCACCCCACTATTGCTGACGTGTGGGATCTCCTGAAAAGGGTCACTGGTGTGGAAGCTCAGGGTGCAGCTGCCCCTGTGTCTGAACAGCCTAATATGGCTGATTTATATAACCTCTTATGAGGAGTGGTTCTTCCAGGTGCTGGTGAAATGGAGCAGACCCATGAAGCACAAAGAGGTGATCAAGCTGCTGCTATCTCTTCTGCACTTGACACCCGAGCTGTTGCGTGGCCACACTTCAGGGGACAGTTGCGGTCAGCTGGCAATGCTTCCCAGCAAGCTTCTGTTTCAGGTTTGTCTCCTAATATTGCACATGCTAATTGGCCTACTTCGGTATGGGCTCCAGGTGGCCAGGTTGGTCAGGGTGTGGCTACAGAAGAGCCCAACTCTGCAGTTGTGGTGGCACCATGCAGGCACCTGCACTTTCATAGATCCCTAACATTCTGTAGTGTCTCTTTCAAGTGCTCCTTTGTTATCTGGAGTGGTTGAGCAAGTTGAATCTGCCACTTACGCTGGAATGTCCACACCCCTTGGTTCACACCTTCCTCTTTCTACTAAAGAAAGGATTTGGAAGGGAGAATACATTGACTTATTTACTCTTACCTTTAGGGATCCAGAGCCGAGGATCATGGTAAAAGATGGGATTGTTTTCGGTCTTCCCAAAGAGTTTCAAGCCCTCAAACGCCCTAAACTGGAGGGCAATTTTGTGAATTGGATTATGGGTTTCACTATTTACAGAGGTGTTATAGAAGAAAAAGAACCATTGAGATCTCCTGATTTTTCTAAATATCAGGAGATCATGATAAAAGTGTACACTAATTGCTATCATAACTCTAGAGGTGAAGCCTGGCTACAATACGATGAGCAGTTTAGAATGAGAGCTGCACAGGATCGCTCTTTTCCTGGAGACATGTTCAGTCTGAGTTATGGGCTGTTGTTATGGTGGGGGCCTCCCCTTTGGGCAGGTGTGACAATGGATATGTCCCAATGGTTACCATGCCGAGAGGGCTGAATGCAAGGCCTGCCACAGGAGAGAGAAGGCAATTTGGATTTTAATGCAGGAAAATGCAAGAAGCAACCCTGCAGGTTTAAGCATAAGTGCAACACCTGTGGGGGTGGTCACCCCAGAGCTTCCTGCAATAGAGACAAACAACCAGGAGTTGCTGCTGCCACCCGGCCAGCTTCGCCTGGAGGAAAAGGCCCCGTCACCAATTAAGTTAGACACCATGGTGGCATGGCTAAATATTTACCCCAATAAAGAGGCTGCTTCTTATTTATTTCATGGTTTTTCCTTAGGTTTTCGTATCCCTTATACAGGTACTAGGGTTCATCATTTTGCACCCAATGCTCATTCCGTAAGGGAACTGCCAAACATTGTGAGGGAGAAATTGGCAAAAGAAATAGCTGAGGGAAGGATTTTGGGGCCACATGATCAGTTGCCTATTCCCACCCTCTGTCTATCCCCTTTGGGTGTAGTGCCTAAACAAGTTCCTGGGTATTCAAGTTGATACATAATTTATCATATCCCAAGGGCGATTCTGTGAATGATGCTATAGATCCTGGGCTTGCCTCTGTTAAGTACGCATCATTCGACTCAGCAGTTAAGATGATTAGGAATTTACGCAAGGGAGCCCTCTTAGCAAAATGCGACATTTAGTCTGCCTTTAGGCTCCTTCCTGTTCACCCAGATGATTTTGACTTACTGGATTTTCAATTTGAAGAAAAGTACTTCTTTGATAAAGCCATGCCAATGGGATGCTCGATTTCTTGTTCTGCTTTTGAAACATTCAGTACTTTTCTTTACTGGTGTGCAGTTAAGTGAACTGGCAATAGAGCCATAACATATTATTTTGATGATTTTTTTGATCGCTGAGAATCCCAATTCATTCCAATGTAGGGATTCTTTAGCCCAATTTCAGGAATTAATGTATGAGTTGGGTGTGCCCTCAGCGGAGGAAAAGACTGAGGGGCCAGATACTCAAATTACCTTCGAGATTGATACCATAGATGGGATTTCACACTTACCAAATGATAAATTGGTGGCTATGAAGCAGCAGGTTAGTGCTATGTTGGGGAAGCAAAAAGCTACACTTCTTGAATTTCAGTTCCTTACAAGACTCCTGAATTTTGCCTGCAGGGTTGTAGTGCCAGGATGTGCATTTTGTGCTAGATTATACAGGGCTACTGCAGGTATCGTGGCACAGCACCATCACATCAGAATCACAAGGAGCATTTGTGAGGATTTAAAGGTTTGGGACACCTTCTTGGATCAATTTAATGACACATTGTTTTGGAGATCTGAAATGCTGCTGAGGGCAGATTTTCAGGTGCATTCTGATGCTGCTGGCACTCATGGTTTTGAGGTTTATTGGAATGGCCAGTGGGCTGCAGAGGCGTGGCCTTCTGTATGGGTCAAAAGTGGTCTAACCAGAGACTTAATGTTTCTTGAGTTTTTTCCCATAGTGGTGGCGGTCCACGTATGGGCAAGCCAGTTTGCTAACAGGACTGTCTGGTTTTGGTGTGACAACCAGGCGGTCTTGCATGTGGTGAATTCTCAGTCCTCTAAGTATCCTAGAGTTATGGATTTAGTAAGAGCTATGGTCATGCAATGCTTGAATTATAATGTGTTATTCAAAGCTCAACATGTTCCTGGTACTTAACCTTTTGGTGGACGCCCTTTCTCGTTTTCAGTTCTCCAAGTTCCGGCAGCTGGCTCCTGAGGCATTGACACATCAGTTGGAGGTACTGGCCTTGCTATGGAGCCTTGGAGATTAGAAATTCACAGGGCAATTTTGAATTCCATTGCCCCATCTACACGCAAGTCCTATCAATCCGCTTTAAATTTGTTTAATCAATTTTTATTGGAAATTGGGGTGGATCTAAGTTGGCTGATCAGGGTTGACCTTTTATAGTTTATCTTAGACAGGCAGGCCTTTCGCCTGTTACTATTAGGGGCAGGTTGGCCGCTATGGCATTTCACTCTAGGGCAAGGGGTTATTTTGATCCTACCACAGACTTTAGGGTCAAAAAAGCTGTGGAAGGTTGGTCCAGGGAATCTCCAGTAACAAAGGACTCGCGATGGCCTATAACAGGCCCAGCCCTGGCTAAATTGTGGCAATAATTAACTGATACATGTAACTCATCTGGGGAAGAGGCTTTATTTAAGGTGGTATTTGCTTTAGCCTTCTTCACTGCATTAAGAATTAGTGAAATTGTACCAGGATCACGTAATGATCAATCTGGCAGGGCTTTTTTTGTTTTCTGACATATTATTAAACGATCAAGGGATTCATATTTGTGTTAGGCACTCCAAGACTGATCAGATAGCAAAGGGTCAATCTATTTTCCTAGCAAAAGCGCCTTTTGGGCAGATTTGCCCGGTAATAGCAATGATCAACCATTTGAAGATTAGGCCCAATGTGGCGGGCTATCTTTTCATTCATCTGTCTGGTATGCCCTTAACTCAATTTCAATTTAGGGCAGTATTGAAGGAGACACTAAGGCGGGCTAATTTGCCCAGGCCTGTTTTTCTTCGCACTCCTTCCGTATTGGGGCAGCAACAGCTGCGGCCACTCATGGTTTGAGTGAAGCTGACATTTGTAGAATTGGCCGGTGGCATTCCCGAGCATTCAAGTCATATGTCAGGCCATCAGGGAATGTGACCACTGATCAGCCACGCTAATTTGTTTTGTTTCTTTTCAGCTGATTTTTACCATAGTTCAATTTGGATTGTGGGCCATAGTTTGGTCTTCTGGGTGGAACGCCACCTTATGGAACACCGACACGATTCCACTCTGGGACTTTCTCACATTGAACCCACCGTGTGGTTTGGACAAACGGGCATGATGTGGGGAGCGCTCCTTCCATGTATCTTACAATTGGCATGATTGCGTCCACAACCCCGGGTTTTGGTCATACACCTGGGGGGAAATGATTTAGTTAAGACTCTGTGTTTACATCTGGCAAAGCAGGTCATGAGGGATCTGCAAGAAATTCAAAAGATATTCTCGGGTACTGTAATACTTTGGACTAAGTTATTGCCACGGCGTAGCTGGCCTAGAGCCCAAAAAGATGCAGCAATCGACAATGCTCATTGCTGGTTGAATCACTATGTTGCTAAGCAGCTATCTAAAATGGGCATTTTCATGGTGGAACATGGAATCAAACTTGATCAGCCTCAGCTGTACAGGGGGGATGGGGTACATCTCTCTCCAGAAAGCTCGGAGATATACGTTACAGCACTCTCCGACCAAATTCTGAAAACTGTCTGCGGGGGGGGGGGATGCCTAGCTAGGCTGGCCCCCTCTTGTGGCAGGTAATGACCCCCCAGCCCACAGGAAAATTAATCTGGCTATTTAATGTAATTGGGATAAAATTGGCATAAGACAAATTTAAAGGAAATGATGTATGCAATTAAATGTATGACGTCATTAATTTGTATGATGTCATATGATGTAATATGACATCACTTCCGGAGGGGAGGGGTTTGAAAATTTGTTGATATTATTATTTACTTATTTTGTCACGTGCGGTGAAGGACCACCCATTTGGGGGATTCCACCTTTACTTACACACGTGACAAATTTGTTAATGATTATTGCCTTGTAAATAGACCCTGTACAGCTAAATAAAAGTTGTGGCCTGTTTAAACCCAAAAAGAGGTGTCTCGTGTCCTTTGTGCCAGTGCAAACATGGTGTACTTGGATTATCACTTCGTCATCCCTCTTACTTTGATCAGAGGATCCTACTATTATTATGCTATAGAACAACATGTGTTTGAAAGTCCTTTCTGTTCTAAAAATCAGTTTGCCAGTTGATTTGGAAGTATGCAGCTATTGAAACATGGACATCACTGGATGGTCAACACAAAAAATTGTTAGGTTTAAATGGGATATAGAGTCAATGTTAAAATGTTGAAATGTAAAAGATGTGTGTCTATATTTTTCCATGCTGTGAAAAGTTGTTTTTTTGAGAGCTTGATTCATAGTTATCAGCCCCAGGTGTGATTTAGCCAAAACAAGAAGCTAACAAGACTCCATTCTATGGGAAAAAGGTATTGTTTATATTATGGTTTTTGTAAACATCGTTAGCTTGGAAAAGTTACTCACGTGGTGGATGATGGACAGCTAGAGGCTGGGTTGGCATACATCATACAGACATTATCCAATTAACGTAAAGTTAACACCTAGATGGTGGAGTGTGGGATGGGCCTAGAGAGTCCTTTGTCTAGAATTGTTTGTTGTTCAAGATGTGAGTGCGTGAGCATGTGTGGCTGGCAGCAGTGGTTTTAACTGCAACAAGTTGGATCCTAATGCTTTTGGGATTGTTAAAGATGTAATCTTACATGGCTGAACTGGACAAGTTCATCACAATGGATTTTACTTAGTTATCTTATTTTTACTTTTTATATGCATTAATAAAGCTATGCTTTTGGACTTTACAATGTGTCTTCTTGACTAAGGAAGACAGGATTGTCTGGGGAAGAGAAGCTGAGCCAGTTGATGACAAATCTACACAGTGGCTGTGGATCAGAGCAGCCAGCTTGTCCTGCAGACTCTGCTGGGTGCCAAAGGACATCACTACAACACTCATCATCCACACACCAACAAAAATCAAATAGATTATATAATCAGAAGTAAAAGATGGTGGAACTCTATACTGGTGGCCAGAACTAGACCAGCCACTGACTGAGGCACAGATCATGAATTACTCATATCAAAAATAAGAGTAAGACTCACGAAGAAAACAAAACCAGTGCTTATACCAAAATATGATCTAAATAACATCTCAACAGAATTTATTGACAACATAAGAATCAGATTCACACTACTAAGCATAATAGACCAAGAACCAGAGGAATTATGACCTGAAGCCAGGGACATAAAAGAAGAATGCAGACAGACACTTTCAATAAACAAAAAGAAGGCAAAAAAAAAAAAAACATGGATGACAGAAAAAAACACTACAAATAATAAAGAAAAAAGAGAAGAAAAACAAAAGGGAGATAGGAACAAACTAAGGATTATGAATGCAACAGTACAATGGCATGTGCAGAAAGATAAAGAAAATTACTACAATGACCAATGCAGAAAAATAGAAGACAACAATAAAAAGGGAAGAATAAGAGGTCTATTTCACAAGATCCAGCAAATCAAAGGAAAATTCAAACCAAGGACTGGGATGATCTATGACAATAAAAATAACATAATTGAAGACCAGGAAGGAATAAAAAGACATTGAATGCAATACATAGAAGAATTATACAAAAGAAATGACAAAATGAAGGACACATGGAATGAAGAGCCATATGGAGATGAACCCCAGATCCTTAAAAGTGAGGTGGAAACTGCAATAAGAGAAATAGCAAAAAAACAAAACAAAAACAACTCACCAGGAACAGATGATACTACTGCAATCCACATTGACAGAATCAACTCTACTGCTAACTAACATATGATATGGAAAACAAAACAATGGCCAACAGATTGGAAGCAATAAATATACATCCTCATCCACAAAAAGGGAGACACAAGAGACTGCAGCAATTATAGGACCATAGCGCTGAACTCCCACACAAGCAAAATCTTGCTCAAAATTCTGCAACATAGATTCCAACCATACATGTAAAGAGAGATCCCAGAAATCCAAGCAGGGTTCAGGAAAGAAAAAGGCACTAGGGATCACACTGCAAACATATGATGGTTAATGGAGCACACTGTGCTTTATAGACTATAGCAAAGTCTTTGACTGCATAGATCATGAAAGGCTATGGAAGACCCTTAAAGACATGGGAGTGCCAACACATCTAATAGTCCTGATGAGGAATCTGTACTCAGGACAAGAGGCTACTGTCAGAACAGAACATGGAGAAACAGAATGGTTCCCAATTGGCAAAGGGATCAGACAAGGCTGTATCCTTTCACCCTAGCTGTTCAACTTGTATGCAGAACATATTATAAGAAAAGCAAGTTAGGACACAGAAGAAGGAGTGAAAATAGGAGGAATGAATATTAACAATCTAAGATATGCAGATGACACCATAAATTTAGCAGAAACCTCAAAGACCTGTAACACCTACAAAGGAAGAGAAATGAAGAAAGTGCAAAGGCAGGCTTAATGCTGAATATAAAGAAAAAAATAATGACCACTGAGGACCTTCATAAGTTCAACCTAGACAATGAAGAAATAGAAATAGTAAAGAATTCCCATATCTGGGATCAAATGTTGATAGAAATGGGGACTGCAGTCAGGAAATCAGAAGAAGATAAGAATGAGAAGGGTGGCTATGAAAGAACTAGAAAATATTCTAAAATGTAAAGGTACACAACTCAGCATAAAAGTTAGAATCATATAAGCCATTGTATTTCCTATTCCCATGTATGGATGTGAAAGCTGGACAGTTGAGAAAAATGATAGGAAGAAAATCAATTCATTTGAAATGTGGTGCTGGAGAAGCGTGCTGAGAATCTCATGGAAAGCCAAAAGGACAAAGAAATGGATCCTAGAGCAGATCAAGCTGGAAGCCTCCCTGGAAGCCAAGATGAGCAAACTGAGGCTGTTGTACTTCGAACACATCATGAGAAGAGAGGTCTCTTTGGAAAAGACAATAATGCTAAGAAAGGTGGGGGTAGGTAGGAAGATTGGAAGGCCACATGCTAGATGGGTGGACTCTATTAAGGAGGTCACGGGTATGAGGTTGCAGGATTTAAGCAGAGCAGTGAAAGACAGAGGGTCTTGGAGATGTCTCATCCATAGGATCACCATGACTCAAGATCAACTTGAGGGCAGTTAACAACAAAAACAAAAGCTATTGAAAAAGCAAAACTTTAATCACTTTTCAACATGGAAATCTGGTTGTATATTTCTTCAGAACCTGGACCACCATGTGATACCATATATGTTTATTCTGCAATGTTACACATATTACATCACTAAATTAACACTGCATTACCAATTACTATATATAGCAATAGCAATAGCAAGTACATTTCTGTACCACTTATCCGTGCAGTTAAGCACTCACCAAGTGGTTTACAAAGTGTAAGCTGATTGCCCCCAACAAGTTGGCTACTTATTTTAGTGAAATTGGAAGGATACCAGGCAGAGTCAACCCTGGAGTCCCTGGATACTATGAAACTGAGAACCTTGTGGTTTGTGACTGACTGGCTGAAGTACAGGCATTTAACCACTGCACCACCAGGGCACAATATATCTATATGTGTCCTTTCCATTTCGAACTGGACTTCAGAGTAGCCTACAAACATAATTTAAAAAATGTATAAGATTCTTGTATTGTATTTTACAATGGGCCATCCTCCTTGTTTCTTTTTTCCATTTTCTTTCTTTCTGGTTTGTTAAACACTATGAACCCCAGAAAACCACATGATAGGTTTGCCTCAGAGTTGCCATAAATAGGAAATGACTTCAAGACACAAAGCAGCAACAATAGTTCAGCATGTCCACCAGGGCGAAAACAATCATAATTCCCTTTTGATTTATTTCTACACTGCCACCACCTCTACTTCACATGTAGTGAATAATGTTACAAATAATGTCCTTAATAATGTCCCACTCAGGAATTTGATGTGTCATAATATTTATCAAAATGTATACATGAACTGTATGTTCACAATAGTGGTGGTTTGATCATTTATTTATGTTAAGAGGTAGCTGTTATACCCCAGTGTAGCATCTGTGGTTTCGCTTATGGCACAGAAGCAAAGTGATTACTGTATCATGAGGTAATCGTACTCAGGGGCATTGCAAAACATGAAATACAACAGAGTTGAGGAAGTTCTCCCAATTTTCCAGGGCTGTGATTATCACATAGGAGCTCACAGCTTGCACTTGCCAGATGTTTCAAAATATCTCTGGCTCTGGAGTTGTTTCATTGCTATAACAAGAAGATTTTACAACAGACAAAAAGACTGGCATTTTCTCTGCAGGAAGAAGATGAAATTGGCAATTCAGAACAGCAGTTTTTACTGAGCAATGTGGTTTGCATCGATTAATCTAACTCATTAGAATATTAACTAACCAATCACAACCAAGACTTAAGCCATTGTAATCCATGCCATATGCCTGCTGCTCAGTAAACATTTGCTTCTAGTGACAGCTGAGAACTTGGGAACTTTGATTCATTTCCCTAAGCCAAGGAGTCCTAGCAGCAGTGGAGACTAGAATAAGAATGTGTGAATTATTTGTTTCATTTTAAAAAATACATTTTTGCCAAATACTAGGGATGCAATTCTTCATTAAATTTCTTCACAAAACAAGCAGCAAGTAATTTCAGCAATTTTCTTCGTGCTCTGAGAAAATATTAGAAACCGAACAGTTTTCAAAGGTTGAGACTTATTCTGCCCAAAATTTACATGTGGCTGTTTTGTGTAGAAAACATCATTTTCTGGGCAAGAAGTCTACGAAAGCTTGTGCTGACAACTTCTTTCTTTCAGTTAGTCTCAAAGGTGCTACAAGATCTACATACTATTTTTATGTGGTAGAATTCAAAGATATAGCCATGTTAGTCTGTAGAATTAGTATGTAGAGAGATCTTGCAGCACCTTTGAGACTAACTGAAAGAAAGAAGTTGGCAGCATGAGCTTTCATAGACTTCAGTCTACTTCGTAACCGAAAGCATCTGAGGAAGTCTAAGAAAGCTCATGCTGCCAACTTCTTTCTTTCAGTTAGTCTCAAAGGTGCTACAAGATCTCTCTGCATACTATTTTTATGTGGAAATACTATTTTTCATGCATGAAATGTTGTTTTTGGCACAGAAAATGTTCTCTGAAGAAAACAACCAAGTGCAAATTTTGCACAGAATAAGTCCCAAACTACAAAGATTTTCATCATTCCAGGATTGTCTTGTAGAGATTTCTCAGTGCTTGAAATACATGTGTCTTTTTAACCATTATTTTTTAAAAAATATTTTTGAACATTCTTTCAAACACTGAACCTAGAACTGGTTGCATTCTAGGTTTGTAATGTGTCTCATGTAAAGAAGAAAATGTATTTGGTAACCTATTAACATCTGAAAAATCTGCAAAAGTGACACCACTCTTTTATATACATGTATGCTAAATTGTATTCATGTAATTTTATGATGTGCATTTATGGTCAAAAATAAGTTTTCTTGAGTGTCATAGCATCTTGATAAAAAGAATCTTAGATGGGTGAGAATCTTTGAAGTTTAGGATTTAGTCTATATTAAAAATACACATTTTGTACATACATCAGCATTTTTTATGCAGAACAATATTTCTGCACAGAAAATAATTATTGCACACAAAATGACATTTTCTGCACAGTAAGAACAGTTCTGTGCAAAAAAAAGTCTCTTGTGAAGAAAGCACTCTTTTTTTCATGGGGGACATGTTTTTAACTTTGTGTATATGTGTCTTCAAGTCATCTGTCAACTTTTGTTGTCTCCATGAACTTCATAGGGTTTTCACTGTTGCTTTTTTCTGAAATTTAACCAACAACAGCTGGTAATCCCATCCAAGTACTAACTAGGGATGATTCCACTTAGATGGGATCTGGTGCCTCCAGGATATTTAGACAATCATGTTTTTAACCATATCTTGTTTAAATATTAACCTGTAACTAATTATATAATGCAATATATCAAATAATTACATTGCAAAACTCAAGTTGATTATTCCATCCCATTCTAAAAACCCCAAAAGAGGAAAATTATTCTGAACCTCTATAGAAGAAGAAGGCAATCCCAGAAAATTATACTAATGGGTATAGGAAAGCCTCAGGCAGAATAAATCACATTCTACAAATTGTGTAAGAATGACAACAGCTAGCCTTGGCAAATGATTACTATAACTACACCAAGATATGTGGTGTGAAAAAGTTGGCTTAAAAAAAGAGTTCTCAAAATAAATCTCAATACACAAACCAAAATATCTTCTTTTCATATTTTATGTAACATTATAATAAAAGGACAAGCAGTGAATAGAAAGAACACACAACAATACAAGATCACTAGTGAAGAAAAAATGGAAACATGAGAGCCCAGTTTAGGCTTTCCAATTAACAGATAATGCAGGAGGATGAAGGACAAGCATTCTAGCTCTGCCCTCCACTCTTGTTTTTGATGTCCTTTCAAGTTGAAGACACATTTCTGAAGAGGGGACTTCTCTACTTCTTGAGGCTCCCCATAAAGTTTGGAAATTTTTAAAATAATATTTTTTTTCTACTCTATAAGGAGTCTGCATAGTAAGAAAAAAAATCCACTGTGTTGATATTGGTTCACAACTTATGGAAAACAATAATGACATTGATAGGCTTGGACACTTACCCATATGCTTTCTTACTGCATAATACCCACACTCTCTTGTAGGTATGATCCATCAAAAAAAAAAAGTATATTGAACTCATTAATATTGTGTTTACTAATTACAGTGTGTCATTGGCCTTCTATATCCTTACTTTCTCTTATGATTGCAAATTCCTATGGACAATCTGAAATAGTCAAGTATTCAATGAAATGCTAGTCAAAGACCACAGGCATGCAAAATTTGCCAAGATATGCTAAAAACTATGCACTATATTAAAAATAGTACATCATTTATCTTCAAGTGAGCATACCATCATATCTCAAAATTCTTCTAAGACAAAGGCAACATTATTTTGTTTTGCGAATCCATGGAAGCAGAAAGTCTTGGAAATTCAAGTACTCACTCTAGAACATTTTTTTCATGATCAAGTATGAAAAAGAAGGTTTCCATATAGAACCATGGAATGTAATAACTTGTGTTAATTGGGAGAGGAGCTTGAAACATGTAGAAGGAACTGTACATGATATTTCTCCAGATATTGGTGCTTGCACTGTGGAGAGTGGAAATAAATGAAGGATTGTCATGGATTTCTGTAATCAACTGCACACCCTTCCCTTATAGAAATGGGAAAATCCACTCAAGAACATATTCAAGGATAGGAACGTGTTACAAAAACAAGCTAAATAGAGCTCACTAGCCCTGCATGTTGGATTTGCCCATGCTGGATAGGGCCTCAGTAGGAATAAACAGGCCCAAATGGGTTTCCATACATGGCTAGCAAACTATTTTAAACTTGATGGATCACAATATTTGTAGATTTTATACATGAACATCTAGAAGGAATAGCTGAAATGACAAATGAAATGAAAGGTGAAGTGGCTACTAACTGACCAACTGACATCTTTAAGTACTAATTGTTAAACAATGATCTCTTGATTTATCAATCTACTCTCCACTTCATGATTTCAGATGGGCATTTTAAACATGAAAACATATGACTGCCATTACTTTCATTGGATTCACTGAGACAAAAAGAAAGAAAAGGAAAGTGTGACATTGAAGGCTTTCACAGCCAGCATCCATAGTTTTCTGAGGGCTTTTCAGGTTGTGTAGCCATTTCTGGAACAGGTTATTCATGATGTTCACCTGCAACTGTGGCTGGCGTCTTCAGTGGGTGGTGACATGGAAGTATGTGGAGTATATATATCTGTAGAACCCTTGTTTGGGAGGACATTGCTTTCTTTTGTTTTTACATGTAAAATTATATGTATTGACATATAAAAAAAGCCCCACTTCCTCCCATACAAGGGTCTCTCTCTCTCTCTCTCTCTCTCTCTCTCTCTATATATATATATATATATATATATATACTCTACACACTTCCATGCCATCACCCTCTGAAGATGCCAACCTCAGTTGCAGGCAAAACATCTGGAATAACCATACAGCCTGAAAAACCCACAGAAAACTACGAAAAGGTAAGGTTGCATGTTTCATCTGTGTGTGTGTGTGTGTGTGTAAAGATACTTAGTACCAAATAAAATTCTTCATTTTGGTCCCCCCCCTCCAGTGAATCATAAATATGCACAAAAAGGTTCTTGAAGGGGAAATTCTTGATTAAAAAAATTATAAGAACTGAGGGAACATCTTTATACTTAGTGAATTATATAGTATATAATATATACTATATTATAATTATACTCAAGGCCTGAGCAGCAGGGGCAGTTCCTGGATTGGCATGAGGATGAGAGGGTGTTCACACACCCATCCCACCAAACCAGGAGCTGGGCCATTCTTTACCTTGCTGACATGTGAACAATCTGAGAAACCCCCCAGTCACCCATCTGATATGGAAATGGGGTGCCTCGCTGCACCCTCATGCCCAGGCACCCTGTTTTTCCATCAAATGGGGTGACTGAGGGGTTTCTCAGATGATTTGCATGCCTGCCAGCAAGGTAAGAGTTGTGTGTGTGTGGAGGGGCTGTTAGAACAGCCCAGTTTTGCTGCATATTCTCAGAACACAAAACCAGTAGCTTCAACACCTCAAAAAAGCATTGGCACGTCTAGACCAGTATTGCTAAATGATTACCATAGATATGCCAAGATGTGCATGTTTTTAGACAGGATTATTTCTGAGGCCCATCTAGAGATTTCAGATACCAAATCTTAGGTCTTATGAAAGTAAAACCCCATGTTTTTCGCCACTAAGCTAACTGGCTGTTCCACCATACCAAGAAATTCCTTTAAGGTGGAAACAACGCACATATGTGCCACTGCAAGTGGCAAATATTTTGAAAGTTTCTTCACAGGATATTTCTGCATATGTTTATTTACACACAAGTTCCAGTGTGTCCAGTGGGGTTATACTCTCAAATAAGTGAATTTTGGATGCCTTGATGCACATTAGCACACAAAACAGGATTCAAAAAGAGCCCCTTAATTCTGTAAATGGATTTAAAGCCAGACATTCTGGTGCATCAACAACATGGAAGTGGATTTTGAAAAGAATATTTTCAAAACATCAGGACTGAAAACATCATTTTCAAAATATTTTCAAAACATATTTTCAAAACATCAGGGTTGAAAAATGTGCCATGACAAGGGCTTTCACATTATGTCAGAAGCCGATGAAGGGGGAATGGCTGTGACTAGGTGTGCCAAAAAACATGCAAAGGCAGAAGAGATAGTTTATCATAGAACTTTTTTGCCCTTAAAATGTGTCAATTATTTTTCACAGGGAAAAATATACATTGTGAAAACTTAGCACAATATTAAATACATTTAAGGGCTGAATCCTCATGCCTTCTGGGTTTCTCTCTTTAAAAAGACAGTACATAACATTTCCCAACAAGATCAATTCCATATGTTTTTGCACAAACTGAAAATGTGTTTTTTCCCCTCAAATCATGGGTTAATTCCAATTACTGTATCAAAATACTGTACTAAATCCAAGTACAGTAGACTCAGATCAAAAGGACTTACATAAATGTTGACTTCTGAAAGATTAAATTCATCTGCCCTAGTTGAAGGTAACAGTTTAGGTCAAGATGGGTAAACTTTACAGTTCTACAGGCAGATAGAACTGATACTTCTGAAAATATATTTGGCAGACAGTGGGGAAACACTATATTCTTCATGTCTTTGCTTGTGACCTCCAAGAGGTTTTGGGGTGTTTCTTGGCAGAAAGAGACTACTGGACTAGATGTAACTTGGTCCTATCTAGTAAAAATATAATTAGACCCATATAGAACTTTTCCATGGAAAATCTTTGTAGGGCCTCCTTACCTGTTTCTTTTACTGCATGAAGACAGATGGCCCTTTTGTGCCACCTTCCAGGTAGCTTGGAAGCACAGTGTTTACATGACACATGTTCCCAAGCTGCCCAGAAGCTGCCTGAACATTTACATAGGGGACAGCTTCCAGGCACTCACTCAGCTTATTTCCCTCTGCATTCCAAACTGAGAAGCAGGAAAAAATCATGAGAGCTGATCATTACTGGCCAAAAGGTTCAGAAAATGTCAGGCTATTCTGTGCCTGACATGTATGTTCCCACACCAGCATTCTCAAGCATACCAGGGGTTGTTGTTTTGAACAATGTGTGGTGTAGACAGGGAAAGACACATTATGCTGCCATCAGTGGAGACTGCATCCCATCTAAATCCTGGCTCCCAGTCATGCTCAGCTGTCTGATTTGCAAACTCAAGAGGTTCCCGTGTTTGCAAATCGGACAGCTGAGTGAGGCTGGTAGCTGGGATTTAGCCTGGATGCAGTCACCTAGCAGCATTGGTGGCATTTTTAATGCAATAATTCCCATTTGCTTCCCATAAATGACTTTATCCTGGCAGGGGTAAGTCGCTTTTTGGGAGGTGCGATAAACTCCATAGTCTAAGCTCAAACAGCTACACCACACTGGCTCTCATACCTAGCATTACCACCTCACATAAGAATCTCCTTCTAGCATTGCAGAGAATGAGGCACTGGAAATTGTTCACATTTATTACTCTTATACCTGCTATGTTCACATTCCTGTGTATTTGACTGCCCCCTTTCACTAGGTGACTAAGGGCCTCTACAGAGGGTGTTTTGCGCCATCTTGGAGGCAGGGAAGGGGAGGGGAAGGTGGACACTGGATGCCCCAACCCTTTCCTGAGGACGTCACTGGGATGCCCGCCATTGTGCACAGCAAGTGTTCCGATGATGTCCTTCCGTCACAGCGGCTGGACACGCTGCAATGGAAGAGACACGGAAGAGGTGCGTGCCACCTCTTCCAGTGCCCTTTCCATGCCTTGAGGAAGGAGTGCTAAAATAGAGTGGATTGGGGCCAAGGTATGGGGAAGTCTCGGCCTCAATCCACTGCTTCTCAGGGCAGCCCACGGCCGCCCATCTGCATCCCCCCTAAATTGTATTTCTAAATGCTCAACTGAAGTTTAAGATACTTCAGTGCTAAAATTCTAGGGAATGAAGTAAAATTCCGTTTGGGATGGAAGAATTCTTATTTGGAAGGGGCAATGCCCTCATTTGATACTCTGTAGTTATAACACTGCATGGGATCTAAGCAGGGTGAGCACTGGTTTAGTATTTGAATGGGAGTCTACCAATGAATGGCAGGTGCTATACGCTATATTTCAGAGGAAGAAACTGGCAAACCTTTAAATATTCCTTACCTAAGAAAACCCTGTGAAATTCATGGGGTTGTCATAACTTGATAGGTGACTTGAAGGCAAACACACACAAACTGGGTGAGCCACAGAGGAGGCATGTGCATTTAGTGCTAGGGCTACACTTTGCCTACTCTTGCATTTGCTGACTTTATCCAAAGCCCATCCTTCATTGTTATACTTCACTCCTTAATGATGAAAAATAAAATCATGTAATCCATTTATTTCCCTAATATCTAAGGGCCTCTACAGGTGCACGCCATCAAGACGTCCTCCCGGTACAGTGTCTTAAGATGCTGTGCCAGAAAGGACGCAGAAGAGCCATGCAGCGGCTCTTCAGGCACCCTATTTGCTGCCTGTGAAAGGAGTGGTGTTTTGGCGCTCCTTTCCCAGGCAGCAAAAGGGAGGATCAGGGCTGACATGTCTGACAGCCTCGGCCTTGATCCTCCGATTCCTGAGGCGGCCCAAGGCCGCCTGGCTGCATTCACCCTACATTATGACTCTAATCTAAAAAAAAAAAAAAGAAAAGAATTTGTTCTTTTGGGGGATACAACTCTAACATACTACTTACAGGAGTGTAGCTAATCATTAGGACCTAAATACCTTAAAGACACCAAATCATACCTGATCTTGGAAGCAAAGCAGGAACAGACCTGGTTAGTCCTTGAATGGGAGACTGCCAATGAATACCTGGTGCTGCAGGCTATATATCAGAAGAAGGAACTGGCAAAACTACCTTTGGGTATTGCTTGCCTTAAAAAACCCGTATGAAACTGATTGGCTGACCCTGGGCAAGTCACATACACTCAGCTCCAGAAAACTTCACAATAAGTTCATTTAGGGTCACCATGAGCCAGAAACAACTTGAAGGTACACAACAATAACACCACTACCAACAACAACAATACTGTTCCAGTTAGTGTAGAGAAATAGAACAGGTTTACTTTTAAAATGTAACTACAGTAGTAACTGTCTAGTTTAAAGGGACGCTTGTTGGTGCTCTAGACTTGCGGAGGTGGTAGTAGCAAGAAGAGAGGGGAAAAAGTAGACATTGGTAATGAAAGATGAAAGGTCCTGCAGAAAATGACTGATAAAAAAGACACCCCCCCCCAACTTGTCGGGAAGGGCTACTTGTTGTGACGGCCATTTTGGGATAAGAGATGCCTGGTTGGTTAAGCGCGCAGGAACTCCCACCTTGATTCCTGCGGGCTTGACCAATCAGGTGTTGTGTAAAGTTGTATACAGCACACTGGGAAATCTCATGGTGCTGAGCCATTGTGAGATTTCCTGCGGGATTTAGGGGTTTATAGCCGTGTGCTGCCATGTGGTGGCAGCCATTTTAGAGCTGCAGCTGAGCGAGTCATTTCGCTTGGCTGCGTTCTTTTGGTGTTTGCTTGGTTTTGGCCTAGCAATTTTCTTAGCTTTCGCATTGCGCTTATTATTTTTCTTCAAGGTCAGGAGTGATTAATTTGGACCTCCTGTGCCTTTTGGTGCAATAGGCCAGACGAGGCCATCTGGCCGGTTGCCTCGGGCCAGGGGGGCAGCCTGTGGCATCTCCAATACCCGGCCTGATTGAACACTGGGCCGAGGTGGGAGCTGCGACAGGTGGTTCTCTGCCGGCTGCGCAGACCCTGCAGTCAATTCCAAGCCCAGCCCTGGTGACTCCGGACTGGTAAAGTCGGAATCCCATTGCCAGTGGGGGGAAGGTTTTTTGGATAAGTGCAGCCTGCTAGGGCTTAACACTTTCTCCCTGGCAGTGAGTGGTTGTAAGGAGGCAACTTCTTTGTCTCCTGGTGGGGTGCCTAATTAGGACCCCCTGGACACCTTCCCTTTGGTGGTTGCCAGTGAGGCTTCCTGGCTGTGGTATCTCTTTGTGAGGCTCAGGAACAGTGGCCTTCGGGCCTGGTGGTGGTCATCTGAGGCGGGTGACTTGTTTGGAGGACCCGTGTTTTTACACTTGCGCAAGACAATGCCCCGCAGCAAGGCCCAAACTAAAAGGCGCACAGCTTTGGCTGTGCCAGGCTCTAGTCACTCTGCCCCGAAGAGGCTCTCACATACGGCCAGCAGGGATGATGAGATTGCTGCTCAGTTAGCACAATTGGGCAAGACGATGCAGGCCTGTCTAGCAGTCTGCCATCAGCTTGCCAAAACGGGGCTCCAGGCTACAGCCGCCAGCACCTCTGCCAGCACTTCTGCTAGTCATGACACAGAAGTGCTGCCCCCTCAATCTGCACCTGACTCTCAGGTAATGGATACAACACGTGGACCTGCGGTAGCTGCGGCTATGGAGGTTGGGCATCCAACTATAGCCGATGTGTGGGACCTCTTAAAAAAGGTTCCTGGTATGGAGATTCAGGGTGCGGCTGCCCCTGTTTCCGATCAGCCCACTGTGGCAAATTTATATAACCTCCTGCGAGGAGTGGTTCTTCCAGTTGATGGTGCAATGGAGCAAACTTTCGAGGCAGAGAGAAGAGAACAGGTGGGTGCTGCTGCGTCTCAACCTGATACCCGAGCTGTTGTGGGGCCACACTTCGGGGGACCTATGCGGTCAGCTGGTGATGCATCCCAGCAAGCCTCAACATCAGGTTTGTCTCCTGTTAACCCTTCACAGGTGAGTTGGCCCACCTCGGTATGGGCTCCAGGTGGCCAAGTTGGGCAGGGTTTAGGGGTGGAATGCCCCATCCTCATACCTTTGGGTGTACCTGCGAGGGCACTTGAGGTTTCCCAGGTGCCTGACTCCAGGGTATAGGCTGGTCAGCCAACAACTGCCTTGGCTAATGACACCTTAAGGGTGTCTCCTTTAGGTGCTCCCACGCTTTTGGGATTTAATGGAGCTACGGAATGCAACCCATATGCTGGAATGTCTACTCCTCTGGGCTCACACCTTCTGCTTTCCACCAAATAAAGAATTTGGAAGGGGGATTATATTGATTTATTTTCTCTCACTTTTAGGGATCCTGAACCAAGGATTATGGTAAAAGATGGTATAGTGTTTAGCCTCCCTAGAGTTTCAGGCGCTCAAACGCCCTAAGCTGGAGCACAATTTCGTTAATTGGATTATGGGTTTCACTATTTACAAGGGAGTTATTGAAGAAAAAGAACCTCATAGGTCTCCTGATTTCTCTAAATACCAGGAGATCATGATAAAAGCTTATACCAACTGTCATCATAATTCTAGGGGTGCAGCATGGTTGCAATATGATGAGCAGTTTAGAATGAGGGCTGCCCAAGACAGCTTGCTGTCCTGGAGACATGTACAGTCTGAACTGTGGGCAGAAGTAATGGTGGGGGCCTCCCCTTCAAGCCAGTGTGATAATGGGTTTGTGCCCATGGTTATGCAGCTGAGAGGGCAGAATGCGAGGCCTGGCATGGGAGAAAGGAAACAATTTGGCCTCTGCTGGGATTATAATGCAGGTAAGTCCAGGAGACAACCCTGCAGGTTCGAACACAAGTGTAACACCTGAGGGGGGAATCACCCCGGCACTCCCTTTAATAGAGGCAAGTGGTCAGGAGTGGGAGGTACATCCCAGCCTTTGTCACCAGGAGAGAAAAGCTCCATCACCAATTAAATTGGATGCACTGGTGACATGGCTGCGGACCTACCCCAGTAGGGATGCTGCCTCATATATATTCCACAGTTTTTCTGAAGGTTTTCACATCCCTTATTCAGGTCTTAGGGAGTACCGTTATGCACCCAATGCTCGTTCCGTGAAGGATTTGCTGGCTATCGTAAGGGACAAGCTGACGAAAGAGGTTGTAGCAAGGGGATTTCAGGACTTCATGATCAACTGCCCATTCCCACCCTTCGTTTATCCCCTTTGGGTGTTGTCCCTAAACCCCCCCCTGGGGAATTTAGGTTAATTCACAATCTATTTTACCTGAAAGGTGAGTCAGTTAATGATGTCATTGACCTCAAGCTTACATCAGTTAAATATGCCTTTTTTGATTCTGCAGTTAAGATGGTTAGGGCTTTAGGTAAGGGAGCACTGTTAGTGAAGTGTGACATAAAATCAGCCTTCAGGTAGCTCCCTGTACACCCTGATAACTTTGACCTCTTAGGTTTTCAGTTTGAAGGAAAGTTTTATTTCAGTAAAGCCTTGCCAATGGGATGCTCAATTTCTTGTTCAGCCTCTGAGACATTTAGCACCTTTCTTCATTGGTGTGCAGTTAAGAGGTCAGGTAATACTGCAATCACACATTATTTGGATGACTTCCTGTTTGCTGGAAATCCAAATTCATCAAAATGTAGTGACACTTTAGTTGCCTTTCAGGGTTTGATGGCTGAGTTGGAAGTCCCTTTAGCTGAAGAGAAAACAGACGGTCCTAATTCATGGCTTACATTTTTGGGAATCGAGATGGACACCATTGCCGGCATTTCTCGTTTACCAAACAACAAGCTCGTGGCTATGAGAGAACAGGTTAGATTGATGATGGGAAGCAAGAAGCTGCACTTCATGATTTTCAATCCCTTACAGGTTTGTTAAATTTTGCTTGTAAGGTAATAGTTCCGGGACGAGCATTCTGTGCACGATTATATAGGGCCACCAAAGGGGTGTCAGCCCCACATCATCATATAAGGATCACCAAGGGAATTCGTGAGGACTTGAAGGTTTGGGAGTCCTTCTTGGAACATTTCAATGGTACTTCATTCTGGAGATCTGAAATGCTGCTTAGGGCAGATTTTCAGGTACACTCCGGTGCTGCTGGTGCCCACAGCTTTGGAGTTTATTGGAATGGTCAGTGGGCTGCGGAGGCATGGCCTCCTGCTTGGACAGAGCGAGGTCAGACTAGAGACCTGACATTTTTGGAACTTTTTCCTATAGTTGTGGCAGTGCATCTATGGGCATACCAATTTGCGAATAAGACTATCTGGTTTTGTTGTGACAACCAGGAAGTTGTTCAAGTGGTAAACACACAGTCCTCCAAGTCTTCTAGGGTGATGTGCTTGGTGAGGGCTATGGTGACACAGTGTTTGAAGTTTAATATCTTGTTCCAAGCTCACCATGTGCCTGGTTTGCTTAACCCTTTGGCAGATGCCCTTTCTCGTTTCCAGTTCTACAGGTTCTGGCAGCTGTCTCCTGAGGCATCGACACACCCACTGGAGGTATCAGCACTTCTATGGAGCCTTGGAGCAGGGCTAGGCAACCTTTCCCCTTTAAGGGCCGAGGGACTTCAGCTCCCAGAATCCCAGGAGCTATTGGCCAACATGGGACTATTGGCCAACATGGCTGAGGCTTCTGGGAGCTGAAGTCCCTTGGCCCTTAAAGGGGAAAGGTTGCCTACCCCTGCCTTGGAGACTAGAAATAGACAGGGCAATCCTACATTCTATCGGCCCATCTACACGCAAGTCCTATCAGACAGCTCTGAATGCATTTAGACAATTTTTGATGCAAAGTGGGGAGGGGGAGATCTGGCCTATTAGGGTGGACCTTGTTCTTCATTTTATAGTTCATCTTAGGCAAACAGGTTTGTCACCTGTTAACATCAGGGGCAGGTTGGCTGCCCTGGCATTTTACTCCAGGGCTAGAGGATTTTATGATCCTACCACTGATTTTAGGGTTAGGAGAACATTAGAGGATTGGACCAGAGAATCACCTGTGGTCAAGGACACTCGTTTGCCAATAACCAGCCCATTCCTGATTAAATTGTGGCAACATTTAGCCAATACTTGTTTTTCTCGAGAAATTGGCTTTGTTTAAGGCCATATTTGCCATTGCTTTCTTTGCAGCATTGAGAATTAGCGAGATTGTTCCTGGCTCTCGCAATGACCAGTCTGGTAGGGCAGTTCTTCTTTCTGATGTCATAATGTCAGAGCATGGGATTCAGATTTCCATCAGGTGGTCGAAGACTAACCAATTAGCTAGAGGGCAGTCTATTACTTTAGCTAAAGCACCTGAGGGACAGATTTGCCCTGTGCTAGTACTGGCAGACTATTTGAAGGTTAGGCCGAAGGTGTCAGGATGTTTGTTCGTACATGTGTCAGGCATGGCTCTAATTCAGTTTCAATTTAGGGAGGTTTTGAAAGAAACTTTGAGGTGAGCAAACTTGACTCCCACTTATTTTTCCTCACATTCTTTTCGCATTGGTGCAGCAACAGTCGCGGCTATACACAGTTTAAGTGATGCAAATATTTGCCAAATTGGCTGGTGGCGTTCTAAGGCATTTAAATCTTATGTACGTGCTTCTGGGAACTTCAATTGTGCTTAGTACACTAATTAACACTATTTATATTTCAGCAGGTTTCTTTCATGGCCAGATATAGATTGTGGGCCACAGTTTAGTGTTTTGGGCAGAACGCCACTTACTGGAGTGGCAATGAGTTCCCACCCTGGGACTGGCAAACATTGGCAGCCTGCAGTGGTTTGGTCACAGGGGCATGCAATGGGGAGCATTACTTCCCATGATTATTGAACTGTTAAGGATTCATCTGCACCCCCGAGTTTTAGTAATACACTTGAGAGAGAATGACCTAGTCAATATTCCATGTTTCCAGCTTGCGAAACAAATGGTCAAGGACTTGCAGGAGATAAGGAAGCATATTTCTGGTGCCGTCGTGCTATGGACCAAATTGCTACCATGGCATAGCTGGCCTGGAGCACATAAAGACACTGCTTTTAATGGTGCACGATGGTGGCTCAATCGTTCTGTCTCTAAACAACTGACGAGATTGGGCATTTTTATAATTGATCATGCCGGCATTCAAATATCAATGTCTCAGCTGTACAGGGGCGATGGGGTGCACCTCTCCTCAGAGGGTTCAGAGGTTTATGTAAAGGCAATTTCTGAGCATATAAGGAGAGTTTGTGGGGGGGGGGGGAGGAAGAGGGGATGCCTAGTAATGACCCCCTCCCCACAGGGAAATAATTGGCTAATTAAATTTAAGTTGGGTGAATTAGACTAAATTAAAATTAAGGGAAGTGACGTAAGCAGCTAACTGCATGATGTCATTACGTTAGTGACATCATATGACGAAATATGACATCATTTCCGGTTTGGGGGGAGGGAAATATTTATTTGTTGTTAATTATTTGTATGCTTTGTCACATAATGTGAGGGACTACCCACTCGGGTTGGTTACACCTTCATATACACATGTGACAAAGTAGTGTATGTTTAATTAAAATGTTTATAAATAGATTCTGTATAGCTGAATAAAAGTTGTGGCCTGTTTATACCCAAATAGAGGCGTCTCTTGTCCTTTGTGCCGGTGCAACTGGAAGTTTTTGCCTTCTTTCCCTTGCCACCACTGTGCAACCCTGGAAAAAATGCAACAGGATTCTAGCCAAAACAGCAACTGTAACTAATTATATTTTAAAAGTATGTTTCCAGACTCCAGATTAGATCTGTGCTGTCAGGTTCAAATTCCTTTTAGCTATGATTAGCTATCCCTGGAAACTGTAAATGCCTTTCAGTCCCAGTTTTTATAGAATGCTGATACTTCTGCATAAACAAAATTAAAATTAGCACACTGTTATCCACTCTGATTATAAAAAGGTTTTCTGATAAGCTTGTATCTAATGTTCATCTCCAAACCAATACATTCAATACATTCAATATCAATATCACATCTGAAGAAGACATTCATCATCTGTTTGTCAAAAAAATATATCCACTGGGATTAAAGATGTCTATAGGAGCTTAACAGTGATATCTACCTACAAGTCAACTAGACATTCATAATGGAAATAAGTAAAAGATGGAAACAGCTGCAGCAAAGGTTTAGTGGACATCCAAAGATTGAAAAAGGAAATCATGACTCTACTTAGACAGGTTTTATTCAGCTATAATCAGGTTTGGCTGCTCTGCTCCCCAGGGAATACAGTAATTATGGCTCATTAGACTGAAGATAATTACTACATTCCAAGGGGATCGGCACATGCTCTCTTCTTCCATGCTAAGTTGAATAAGAAAAGAATTTACCCCTGGAAACAGTTTGGGGTGGATCCATAAGCTGCCCTGCTTGTGTTCTTTGTACATAGTTATATATCTGTGGTTAGGAAATTACACTGGTGAAAAAGGCAGCATTCTAAACAGATTGTCAGAGGCTAAAATAAGGATGAATCAGGGGAGATAAACTTCTTCTTTTACAGGAAGAGAAAACCTGTGATTCTTAAGATGAAACAATGTCCCCCTCATCATTCACCATTGGCCAAAATGGCTAGGGCTGATGGAGCCAAATAACACCTGGAGAGCCACTGCCTTGCCCAAAACTGTTACTTTTGGACACGGCAGAACTTGTGATCAAAGCTTAACTCAGATCACTGTACAAGCAGTATGATTTGCCAGATACTTGATTATGTGAAAACACATGTACCCATTCATGTATATGTACATGTAGCTGATCCTCAAGCCTTGCTGCTTTATTTCACAAACAATGTGTTTGGTACAGCAGGTTTCAACATTATTGGCCTATAGTTATGTACTCATGAGTCTGCAGGAGAGAGGACTGAGTTATTCATACTAGGCATGAATTAATGTTAATTTCACTTGCTCCCACTTTTTCTTTCTAAAAAAATGTAAGTTTGTTCATCCAATTTCTTGAGACATCACTTAATTTTGGAAAGTTTAAAACACTAGCATTTTCACACATCTGTTCTGCCCACGTTAATTACAGTTTTGAACCTGTTTGTCACATTATTGTTAAAAATAAGGAAAGTTGCAGTGTGACTGTTTGTGCCATTCCATTTACTTACCAGTGACAAGGCTGAATACTCAGGAATTCAAAGCTTGACTTTTCAAACCTGCAGCCTAAATCCAATTGCTAGTCTCAACTTAACTAGGGGCCTTTGCAGACTGCCAGAAATAGTGCACATTAAATTGAGGCACTGCCCTGGCTCAGTGCTAGGGAATCATGGGAACTGTAATTTATTGTGGCACCAGAGCTCTCTGACAGAGAAGGCTCAATGTCCCAGAAAAAAATACAATTCCCATGACTCCCTTGCACTGAGCCAGGGCAGTGCCTCAATTTAATGTGAACTATTTCTGGCAGTCTGCAAAGGCCCTAGATCCACTGAGACATTCATAAATGTTCATTGAACATTTGACAATTTATTTAGTGGTCTTGTTCTACTTGAGATCATTTATAGTTGGCTACATTTTATCCTTCCTTTCCCTTACACAGATCAGGGTTGCACATATTGGGATAAATGTTGATGCATGCCTTCAAGGCGTTTCCAACTTATAGCAACCCTAAGGCAAACCTATCACAGGATTTTCTTGGCAAAATTTGTTCGGAAGGGTTTTTTTTTTCTTTTGTCTTCTTCTGAGGCTGAGAGAGTATGACTTGCCCAAGATCACCCAGGGATTTGAACCCTGGTCTCCAGAATCGTAGTCTGACACTCAAACCACTACACCACACTGACCAGCCAGGCATGTAAAAATCTCACACTCTGAATTCCATTGTGTTTCATTTAATCTCATGAGCATTTTCCCACATCCATATTTCATTTCAAGTTGCAAGAGTGTGTGATGTTCCCCCCCCCCGAAACATGGAATTTTGTGTATTTTTAAATAAATAACACTTTTATTAATTCATGTATTTTAATATTGTGTAATAATGTACACAGTTTTGTACACTAAATTGATTAAAACATTTGTGCCACATCCTCCTATATCTTAAGTTGTGCATATTTATTTGCATTTAATTTGAAAATAAAAGCAAAATAGAATCTACTGCTATCATTTTAATTCCAGGGAAATGCTAGATTCATTTTTCTAGGTTTTTCTGGAGTGGAGTAGTGTGGTGTGGGGAATTTATGTAAAAATAAAATCAGATCAGAGGTAGGCCTAGTCAAGAAACATTTAAAAATTCAGAAGGATAGGTACTGAATTTTGTGTGGAAAAGGAGTAATCTAATATGGGGTGTTCTGCTTCCCTTACCCTCCTCCCAATTTTTTGGAAATTCATGTGAGCTTTTAATGAGCTTGTACTGTAAGGGAATTTAGCAGTTCCCAAACATATCCCGGGGATTGGAGGACACAGAAGGAGGACGACCAACAATTGACTCCAACCAAGGTAGGTTTATTAACCAGCTGGGATGACAGATAGCCTCACGGCAAGAAACTGTCACACCCTTAGATGTTCACAGCACACAGTTATACTAATTTTTAGCCAATCACAATGCAGAATTATTACGTTTGCCTAACACAGCAATTCTAGCAGTTAAGCCCTTTTTCTGGTTATCTGTTTTCTGTTCCCTACTTGCGCAGGCATCTTTCCTTATCAGCCGTTGCCAAGGCATCTGCTAATGTTTCACTTCCTTATCTCTACTAGGGTCTCCATGCCCTGGCCTTGTACATAACTTACACATCTCCTGTTATTCAACCACATACACTTTCCACCCAGGCTCCTTTTCTGTAACTTTCCACTGCCCTGAGCTAAGTGCTAAGTGGAGTGCTGTTCTACTCCAGGGATCTCTCTAGGTCAGTTAGACTGACCCTCTCATTTCCCCCTTTTTCTTGTAAGTTATGATACGAGGCATAGATGTTGTTCACTTTTGGTAAGGTTGGGCATGTTCTATAGGCCAACATTATCTTTCTTTCTACATGAAGCATAGCTTTAACTCTGTTTTGCAAAAACTTAAACAAGCAAGGTAAACAAGTACATATAACAATCCCTATAAGCAAGATTAATATTATCATCAAGAATATTTCTTTTATCCCTCTTAGGTTGGGCAACCATGAGGTTAGCCAATCTAGAGATGGTCCATTACTTATTTTAATATGATCCAAAACCCCTCTTATTTCATCAATATCTTCTTCTAAACTACTAGCATTTATTCCAGTCATACACTTGTCTCCAATTATAGCACAGGCTCCCCCTTTTGCAGCTAATATATAATCAAGTGCTACACGATTTTGTTGAGTGAAAAGGCACATGCTTTCCATTTCTACATTTAACTTGTGTAAGGCATGTATAGTAGCATTTGATAAATAAGCCAAAGCGCATGCCACTCCTGCTTGAAAATGTCCATCTTGCACATGATTATATATGCCAAAAGAAATTATTCCCCAGCCTACCGATTCTCCCATTGTTGGGACCACAATTGACTTATCTTCACAGAACTCTTTAGATACCTGTGGGATGTTACGTGCATATCTTCTTTGATTGGGTTTAGCATATGTTTCAGTACAAGGAACAGATCCCAACCTTATCTGCCCCAAACCGACCTCTTTGCATCCCTTATGCACGTTGGAGAACTTGCCATCCTTTTTCAAAAAGAAAAACCCTTTATGTGCCTTACACCCTATCTTGCAGGGGCATATATGAGCTTGGCTCCTATATTGTACCCATTCCTGGGGTTGGGTGAGGCCATAAGGGTCTTCCCACGGGTATCCACTCATGTTTATATCTGCATAGCTCCAAGTCTGAGAATTCTCAGTATATTCTAACTCTGGAAATTCATCACAAAGATTTATAACCTCACTCTCATGTTTACACCATACTTCTTTATATCCTCATTCAGGATGATTCTTCCTGTGGACTAGCCTGGTTCCCCACTGTTGACAAAAGGTGGTGTTTGGACAATAGGAGGGCCTCCCTTCGGTTTTCACTATAAATCCCCAACCTGTGTATCGGGGACACCCTTCATACCCAGGCTCATTCCCTATACACGATCCTGGATATCCAAACCCATACCATCCCGTCACTGGCCTCTCCTTGTCCCACTCTGTCTGATTTAGAATTGTATAATTCATCAGTGACGTGGGGACCGCTTGCCACAGACTTCGCACACTTAACTTTGCTCCCCAAGGGAAGCACGCCACCTGTTTTCCATCTATGGGCTTCCCGTGGGCCAAATCATATAACTTTAGGAATGAATTCCCTTCACAGTTTGGGGGATATAAGAACAACATTACTATAACTCCCAGCAGGAGCATTATTACTAAATGATGGGGCCTAAGACATGGTAAATTGGCACTTGGGGGGCACATGGGGGCTGGATCATGTGATTCAATTGGTACTTTTGTGTCTGATTTTAACAACTGTCCCTTCTTTTCTTTGGCCATGGCTCTCCGGCAGCCAGGCTCCTTAACTTCGAGGCGGTGCTTGGTTCACCTGACCTCAGACAGGGGGCTCACGTTGCGACGCTGCCCTGTCTTCCCTGGACCGCTTGATCCGAAGACCCAATGGATTGTTTGGATCACTCTCAGCTCGCCACTCTTTGGTCTGGTCCTTCTTTAGCCTGGTATAGTGAATCCAGGGTCTCACCCCTCTCAATTTGGCTGCAGTAGGCGTGGTCAACAGCACGTCATAGGGTCCTTTATATTTTGGCCCCAAGGGATTACTCTTCCAATCCTTCAGCCACACTCGATCACCTGGAGAGAAAGGGTGAAGAGCAGTAACGGGGAAAGGGTATCTGATAGTCTGCACATATTGTTGTAGTTTTGCCACAGTCTTGCCCAATAGTTGTATTTCTTTTACTAACTCCACTTTCCCTATCTGCTCTACATCTCCCTCAACTCTATGTATGTTCAGTGGTGGTCTTCCAAAAACAACTTCATAAGGAGAAAGTCCCAAAAATCTTGTTGGTGTACAGCGAACTTTAAAGAGTGCCATAGGTAACACAGTCACCCAATCAAGTCCAGTCTCTTGGCACATTTTAGAAATTGTCCCTTTAAGAGTTCTATTCATTCGTTCCACTCTAGCAGAACTTTGGGGATGGTAAGCACAATGTAACTTCCAGGTTATTCCCAAGGCTTGGGCTAGCTTTTGAACAACCTGGTGCACGAAACTAGGTCCATTGTCGCTCCCTAAGTATAAGGGGATACCTCCGCGAGGTATAATGTCTCTTAACAAAGCTTTTACAACCTGTTCAGCTTTTTCATTTGTTGTAGGAAAAGCATCAACCCATCCCGAAAAGGTACATACAAATACAAGCAAATATTGAAACTTCTTGCATTTTGGCATTTCAGTAAAGTCCACAACAATTGTTTCCCATGGGGAAAACCCAACCCTCTGAACCCCCGGAGGTTGCAAGGGGCCCACCCTAGGGTTAGATTTTGCACATATTTCACACCTCCTGGCTACCTGTCTGATCATAGCTGTTAACCCTTCAAAATATACTTGTCTTTCTAACAATTGTTGCATGGCTGTTCCCCCTTGATGGTACTGCTTGTGCAACTCTTGTACCAAATGCCATGCTAACACCTTCGGAATATACACTTTCCCATTTGGAAACATCAATAATCCCTTCACCCATTCAGCTCCTTCTCCTTGTGCCCACTGTATCTCTTCTCTAGTGTATTGTATTTGTTTAGGGATGTAATCAGTCAACTGTAAAGCCATTTGTAACACCTCATTGTCACCCCCTCCCTCTGCGGCTTGCCTAGCCATCTGATCTGCTAGCCTATTTCCTCTTGCTACATTGTCTTCTCCCGTTTGGTGTCCTTTGCAGTGCATCACAGCTACTTTTTCTGGTTTCCATACACTGTCAAGTAAGTTTTTGATCTCCTCTACATTCCTGAGTAACTTTCCTCCTGCATTTAACAATCCTCTTTCCTTATACATTGCTCCATGGGCTTGAATAGTTAAAAAGGCATATTTAGAATCTGTGTAGATGTTCACTTTCTTTCCTTCTGCTAATCTCAAAGCCCTATCTAGTGCAATGAGTTCGGCTCTTTGGGCGGACGTATTTGATCCTAGGGATTGCTTCTCTAACACCTCTCCTTGTTCGGTGACTACTGCATAGCCTGATTTTCTCTGTCCATTTTTAACAAAACTACTCCCATCTGTGTATAAAATCAATTCAGCATCTGATAAGGGTGTATCCTTAAGATCTGGTCTACTGGAATAAGTTTCATCCATTGTCTGTATGCAGTCATGCTGCAAAAGGTCTTCCTCTGACACAGGGAGTAAAGTTGCAGGATTCAAAGTAGTACATGTCTGGATTTTAATATTGGGATTGTCTACCAAAATGCTTTCATATTTTAACAGTCTTTCATTTGACATCCAGTGTCCCCCTCTATGTTCCATTAAAGTGGTTACTGCATGAGGGGTCTTGAGGATCATAGGAGATCCCATTGTCAGTTTATTGGCCTCCTCTACCAGTAGTGCCGTGGCGGCTACGGCTCGCAGGCAAGGCGGCCATCCCTTCACTACTGGTCCCATTTGCTTTGACAAGTATGCTATTGGTCTGGGCCATGATCCAAATTGCTGAGTGAGTACTCCTACAGCTATTCCACATCTTTCTCCAACATATAGAACAAAGTCTTTGGTCATATCAGGGAGTCCTAAGGCTGGCGCAGCCATGAGGGCTTCCTTTATCTGTTGAAATGCTGTCTGCTGTTCTTCTGTCCATATAAAGGGGTCCCCTTTGTTCCCTTTAGTAGCCTCATAGAGGGGTTTGGCCATGATGGCAAAATTCGGAATCCAAATTCGGCAAAACCCTGCAGACCCCAGGAATTCTCTCACTTGCTTTCTGCTGGTTGGGGTTTGCAAGGCACATACTGTTTCTTTTCTTTCCTGGCCCAGGCGTCTCTGTCCCATCTTTAACTCAAATCCCAAATACTTCACTTCCTGTAACACCAACTGTGCTTTCTTTCGGGACACTTTGTATCCCTTTTTGTCCAAAAATTGTAGTAACTTCTCTGTAGCCTCAAGGCACTCTTCTCTAGTTTTGGTTGCTATTAAAATGTCATCCACATACTGCAACAGATTCCAAGGATTCCCTCCCTGGGTAATGGGGACCAGATCTTGGGCCAGAGCTTGCCCGAAGATGGTGGGAGAGTTGCAAAATCCCTGAGGTAGGCGGCACATGGTCATTTGTTTTCTTTGGCCAGTTTCTGGATTTTCCCATTGAAAAGCAAAAATGGGTTGGCTCTTTTCATGGACCCTTATGCAAAAGAAGGCATCCTTTAAGTCCAGGACTGAATACCAATGCAAAAGAGGGGACAACATACTTAACAATGTGTAGGGATTGGGAACAGTTGGGTGTAGGGGCACTACTCGTTTGTTTACTGCTCTTAAGTCTTGGACTGGGCGGTAAGACCCATCCGACTTTTCCACTGGTAGCAAGGGCGTATTCCATGGAGACTGGCATTCCGTAATTATTCCCCACTCATATAATTTGGACAAATGCTTATGTACTCCTTCTATGGCTTTTCGAGGTATTGGATATTGCGGAATAGCTACCGGGTCTGCAAATGGTTTTAGATCTATTATCACAGGAACTATATCCCTTGCCATTCCTGGGGGATTATCTTCTGCCCATACTGTTGGAATATTAAAAGTCTGCCAATCTGTCCTTTCCTTTAGGACGGTAAAGAGTCTCCATTCTTCTTCTATGGGGCATGTCAGCATGATCTTATGAACTTGCCTAGGTCCTCTGAAAGTTGCTTCAATGGACCCATCATCCTCAAACATTAGATTTGCTCTTAATTTGCAAAGAAGGTCTCTTCCCATTAAAGGGATAGGGCATTCGGGTACATATAAGAACTTGTGGGTTACAGTATGAGGACCCAAATTACACAACCTTTCTGAAACAAATTTATATGTCTCCGGTTTTCCTCTAAGCCCCACTACACGTGATTCATCTTTGGTTAAAGGTCCAATTGGAATATTAGTTACAGAAGTTGTGGCTCCGGAATCCAGTAGGGCTGTGGTGTTATGGTGGCCCAATTTTATATTGACCACCGGCTCCTGGCCACCAGGGATAATTACAGTTGTTGGTTCTGCTAACACTGGAGCCGGTCTGTCCTATTCTTGATAATTCGGCGGCCATTCTTCCTGTCCTGCCAATCCAATAAAGTCCTCCGACTCAGATTCGCCTACCATTGCTACTGTGGCGGCTGCTGCACGCGCCTCCCACGAAGCATTTCCTTGCCAATTTCCTCCTCCTCTCCTTCCATTACCTCTGCCTCTTCCTTCTCCGTTTCTCTCTCCTCTTCCTCTTCCCGACACTCCATCTGTTTTCCTGGGGCATTCATTCTTCCAGTGGCCCTCTTGTTTACATATCGCACACTGGTTTCTTCCTAATGCCCCTCTTCCTCTTCCTCTCGCCATCCCTCTACCTTCGCTTTTCCCTCGACTGGTTTCTCCAACTCCCATAGCCGCTGCAATGAGGCTTGCTTTTTTCTTAAATTTTTCTTCCTCTCCTTCTCTCCCCACATACACTTGTGATGCCACTTCTAAAAGTCGGGGTAAATTCATGTGGGCTAATCCGGCCTGCCTTTGCAACTTGCGCCGAATATCGGGGGCACACTGACTTATGAAACTTTGCTTTAAGGCTTGTGTGCCCTGTGATGTGTCACTTTCATCCTCCATATCATATGGGCTATACTGTCTGTAGGCAGCCTTGAGTCTCTCTAAGAATGCACCTGGCGTTTCATCCCGCCCTTGTTGGATATCATAAATCCTCTTTAAATTTACAGGTCTAGGCGGCCCTTTCCTGATGGCCTTATGGATATACTGCTGGTATTCCTTCAGAGTTTTTCTAGCCTCATCACTATTAGGGTTCCAGTTGGGATCATAAGTGGGAACCCGGCATTCTTGCTGCTTCACTAACTCTTCTCCTGATAGCCCAGTGTCTTTTTCTACTTCTCCTCTTGCCATTCTGAGTATTTGGCCCTTCTGTTTTGCTGTAAACAGAGCATTCAGCAGCTGTTGGGTGTCCTGCCAGGTGGGATTATGAGTGTTAAATATCCCCTCTACCAATTGGGCCATCTGGGTAGGATCCTCACTCCATCCTTTGGTAGAAACCTTCCAATTCAGGAGGTCACTACTTGTGAAGGGCACATGCTGAAATACAGTCATAGTGCAGAGCCCTCCTCTCTCTTCATCAGGCACCAATTGTGGAACCTCCCGCAATGGGCATACTTTATCCTCCGTTATTGGTTTTCTTAACTTCTGTCTATATTCCTCTATTTTCCTTTTTCTCTCCTCTTTTTCCATCATTTCTAGGAGAGCCCTCTCTTCTTTGGTCATCTCCTCCCCTTCTCCTTCTAAGGGGGGCACTTTCTCCGGACCATCCACTTCCTCCCCAGTGGACTTGGGCAAAATCGGTGGGTATATGGGTCGATAAGGTGGTGGTCTGACTTCATCTTCCTCAGGGGTTCCCGAGGGCGGCAAAGGAATTGGGGCCGTTGGGGCCGGCCTGACAGGCATGCATTTACATTCCTGTAGCCATTTGGGTGGTGGGGACATGCTTATCACCGTCTGCCATGCAGAAATGTAATAAAACTGATCTGGATGATGGTTTGCACAAAAATCCACTACCTTATTCACTATCCTTTTGTTTAAAGTCCCTATAGCTGGCCACTGTGGATCTATTGGAAAAGTTGGCCATTCTAGTTCACAATAAGTTTTCAACTTTCCCGACTTGCGGGATCCTGAAGAAATATACTTCTTAAATTCTGACCAATTATTTAACATAGAGTCCAAGGGGGTCACCCTCTTGGATCCACTGTTTCCTCCCATTCCTCCTTTAGGCTGGAATCTTGGGCACCTCACCAGCCTCCCGCCTAGGTTCCTAACTCCTTTTGGCTAGGTCTTGGGCACCTCACTAGCCTTTTACCTAGGTCCCTTTTTACAACTATTTTGGTCCGAACCCCTCCCCACTAAAATCACACACCATGCACTCAGGATAGACAGGGATTCGTGATCACCTTAGGAGCGGGTGATGATCACTTGACACATTGGGTTTGCCGACTCGTATCCCCCAGCTGCACAAATGGTCAAATACGAAAACTGCGGCAAAGCCTACACACTCCGACTCGCTTGCTAAAACAATGGTCAGCAAAAACGAGATGCGGCACATGCAAACCTCACGCACCTCCCTCTATAACACACACGCACACCCTTATACTTGCCTCGCACACGCACCCAGGACGTCCTTCAACCCCGTTGGTTGGATCAAACGCCGTTGGCACCAGGAACGACCGTCGCCGGATACAGCAAAGGAAAGCCGATGGCTCTTTTTGGCGGGGCCCCTCTCACCGAACTCGCTGTTGTTGTCTCCGACCGCGGTGATCCTCTGGCGTGGTCAATGGCACATCAAGTCCTCCTCTAGCCCTCCAACAATTCCCGGCCAACGCACCAAGAAATGTAAGGGAATTTAGCAGTTCCCAAACATATCCCGGGGATTGGAGGACACAGAAGGAGGACGACCAACAATTGACTCCAACCAAGGTAGGTTTATTAACCAGCTGGGATGACAGATAGCCTCACGGCAAGAAACTGTCACACCCTTAGATGTTCACAGCACACAGTTATACTAATTTTTAGCCAATCACAATGCAGAATTATTACGTTTGCCTAACACAGCAATTCTAGCAGTTAAGCCCTTTTTCTGGTTATCTGTTTTCTGTTCCCTACTTGCGCAGGCATCTTTCCTTATCAGCCGTTGCCAAGGCATCTGCTAATGTTTCACTTCCTTATCTCTACTAGGGTCTCCATGCCCTGGCCTTGTACATAACTTACACATCTCCTGTTATTCAACCACATACACTTTCCACCCAGGCTCCTTTTCTGTAACTTTCCACTGCCCTGAGCTAAGTGCTAAGTGGAGTGCTGTTCTACTCCAGGGATCTCTCTAGGTCAGTTAGACTGACCCTCTCAGTACCACAGACATGTCTCTGAGAAAGAACTTTCATACAATCAGCATAATTGGTGTGTAGGGATGTACAAAGTTATAATAAATGGAATACAGTTTTTTGTATTATTTGTTCCTCATTTGGCAAGTATGTCATAGAAAGGGTATTTAGACAGGCAACTGGTGAATGCAGAACATTAAGAAAGAAACAGAAATACCTGGGCATCTTCAATTCTCATGCAAGCACCCAGGTTCCATGGGTGTCATTGAAAGAGGTTTAACATTCCCTCTCTAGAGAGAGAGAACTAGGCAAAGATCACTGAACACTGGAGTAGTTCTTCTGTATATTCAATATCTCCCTCCAAAGTTAGATTTGGAGAGCTTTCACAAAAATATAATAGTAATAGGAAAAGTCTGATCCTTCAGAGTAGTTCTATTTTCATTTGGGCATCTTTCAAATCTGTTCTAACCAACCTGATCAAACAATGGATATGGATTTCATCATGGTCCAGATCTCACCCCTAGTATGTGTGCTATCTTCTTCCCATTTTATACTCATAATAAATTTGTGACTTAAGTTAGGCTGATAATGTGTAATTGTCTTGAATTTGCCCAGTAGGCTTTCTGAATGAACAAAGAACAAACAAAACAAAGGAAAAAGATTTGAGAGATGCTTACAGTCCTGTTCTCTCCCCATCACCAAACTAGAAACTTTAATCCTACCTGCCACCTGCATATCACCCTTGGGCATGAGTATCAGACACCATATGCACTTAAACAGAAAGCATGCTATGGGAATTGATTAGTTTCCTCCCTTGTAGAAGTCCTTTTTGTTATGAAGTGGTATATTATGTGGTAATTTGTGTGTGTAAATGATCAAAAAAACAAAAAAAAAACAAAATGTAATTTCTACCAAGGATACCATTTGGCCAGTTCCTTCATGTGAGACACATTATCAAATTCTTTCACATATTTAAGGAAGTGATTAGAGACTTAAGCAAGGACTTAACATTACTTTTTGCAGTATGCTCCATTGCATTCAGTAGAATTAATTCATAGCAGACATTTGCTAGATTGAGATCTATATACAAAAAGAAAGGAAAGAGACCTTAATCAAACAAAACAAAGAAGTCAAACAAACAAAACACTGAGGAGGAAAAATTGATAGAAAAATTGTGATCTCACTCTAGGCATACATAGAAAGTTATTTATGAACTGCATGAGACTATAGCCAGAAAAGAGCATTCTAATGTACACTGCATTTATTTGATTGTTTCATTCTATTTGAGTCCTAGATAGGTGTGCAAAGTAAAATTATATTACTCTCTCTCTCTGTCTCTCTCTCTGTATAGATAGATAGATAGATAGATAGACATACATACACACACAGAGAGAGAGAAATATAATTTTACTTTGTACACCTATACACACACACACATGTGCCATGCACATGCACATACACATTAGCAATTAAACATTTAAACAAAGCTAAAAGCAACTGATTAAAATGACAGGTGAAATAAAAAATGTTTGCACCACATACTAGAAAGATTGCAAAATACATACTGAGGGCCTTTACAGACTGCCAGAAATAGTGCAGCTTGAGGCCACTTGAACTGTTCTGGCTCAGTACTAAGGAATCATGGGAACTGTAGTTTATTGTGGCATCAGAGCTCTCTGACAGAGAAGACTCAATGTCCTAGAAAAAATACAATTCCCAAGATTCCCTAGCACTGAGCCAGAGCAGTTAAAGTGGCCTCAAGCTGCACTATTTCTGGCAGTCTGTAAAGGCCCTAAGAAGAATTCTTTAAGGGTATTATTCCAGACTCATAATACCAAACTAAGCATCCTGTTGAAAAAAAAATATGATGCAAAGAGTCTATCAGATCTACAAAAGATATTACAAAAAAAGACACTGCATTGTTACCACAAAGTAGAATAGCTGCATTATAAGAAAGTGTTGGTTGCTGATAACCCAGCTTAATTCAATGTCCAATTGAAAAGATTAGGTAACAAGTGATAAACAAAGTCCTCTGTCTGAAAGATCTTAAGAGTGTCACAGGCAATCAAATAATATCCCTGGATAAATTATCTGACTTGATATGAAGCAACTTTTTTCTCTTCCATCCCCAGTATTGTGCCAGATATCCCCATTCTATGCTTACCTGAAATTGTGTAGAACTGTGGCACACAAAAAGAGCTCTGACTATTGTTCCTACCAAGCAATAATATTACCTTACTTGGGAGAAGGAACAGAAGATACAGGATATAAATGATATTGCTAACTTTCTGTCAGCCTTCCCTTCATAGCAGGACAACAGCAATTATTCATTTTTGTACTCGAGGCTGGCTGGTGACTTCCATGTCATTGAGGAAATGCATATGCTTCTGATTTCATAGTTTTGTGTGTGTGTGGGGGGGGGGGGGGGTTGGGCTGTGTGGCCATGTTCTGGAAGAGTTTCTTTCTGACATTTCTCCAGCATCTGTGGCTGGCATCTTCTTTCTCTGAAAATGCCAGCCACAGATGCTGGTGAAATGTCAGAAAGAAACTCTTCTAGAACATGACCACACAGCCCGAAAAACCCACAAAAAACTATGGATGCCAGCCATGAAAGCCTACAACTTCACTTCTGATATCAGTTCAATTTTTTTTATTTTTTAAATAAAGTTTATTACTTAAAAACATATAACATACAACATATTACATGCATATTCAAATACATATCAATACATAAGAGTCCATCAGTACATTTATCTATTACACACCAACTATAACAAAATATCTACATATAAATGTAAAATACTTATCAAACACTGTTTATCCTATCAAATGATGCATATAACCTATATATAACCTATTACCAATCCTGTCATGTTAGTTCTTTTATTGTATAATATTATATAGTCCATCTGTTCTTCTCCACTCATGCATATATCTTGTATAATATATATCCATTCTCTTTCTTCTTCTTTCTTCCATCTCTTCTTTGCCCCTTCCTTCCACTCCTTTCCTTTCCTTCCATTCTATAATCCATTCTATACTCCTACACCCTTTTCTACTTCCTAACATCTCCTTATAATTCCCTTCTATTTCATCCTTTAATCCACCCAATCCAACCTAACTCCAACTCAAACCTACTTTTCACCTACACATACCCTCTACATTTATGTTACCTTTCTCCTCCAATAATTTACCTTTCTACATCTACTGGTATTTCTCTATATTATTTTAAATTTATAATCTATCTTCTATTAATCCCTTTCTTCTCATTCATACCATTCACACCGACTTCCTGCCCATTCATATTTGTTCTAATTCCTCTTTCCTATACTTTCTTATTTATTTGTGAACAACCTCTTTAACTACATTAAATGTTGATTATTGCCAAGTCTCCCCATCTTTCTTCCCCCCCCCCCCAAAAAAAAAAACTATTACTTTACCCTGTTCTTTATAGAATTGATCTTTTGGCTTGTTCCTTAATATTTGCATCAATTTATCCATCTTCAAAATGTCATACAGACTGTGGAGCTATTCTTCTTTTGTTGGGACTTCCTTATTCTTACATTTTTGAGCTTACAATATCCTAGCAATTGTAAAAATATAAAATTGGATTTTACCATTCACCTTTTCCAATGTTTTTTTTTTTTTTTCTAGGACCCCTAAAAGATAAAATTCTGGTCTAGGATATATATTTAGTTCTAATATTTCATTGATCATTTCATTGACCATGCATCAATATTTCTTTGCTTTATTATACCCCCCACCAACAGTGATAGAAAATACCCACTTTTTAATAACATTTCCAACAATTATTGTTTTTCAGTTTATAAATTTTTGCAATCTTATCTGGTGTGAGATACCATTAGTAAAACATCTTGTATAAATTTTCCCACAAATTTTGAGAGACTGTATAATTTATTCCATTTAACCAAATTCTTTCCCAAATTCTTTGTATACAAAATATCTATATTTTTGGCCCATTTAATCATTGGTTCCTTGAGACTTTCATCTTCCATCTCATATTTCAATAATGTTCTATATTGTTTCCCAATTACTTTATCTTTGTCTTCATATAATATTTTTCCTAATTGTTTTTTGTCCTTTTTCAAACCCATATAATTTTGCACCCCTTGTAAATCTCTCATAGATTTGTTTATGTGCAAATTTATAATGTAGCTTTCCTTTTGTAATTCTTCTTTAGATTTCATAATTAGTTTAGGCCCTTGATTTTTAAAAATGTCTGTATTTGAACTATCTTTCTTCTCTATTTCATTTCTATAGAAAGCTTTATATGAGGAGATCCACATAGACATTTTTGGTAAAATTCTTTTTTTATATTTGTTCCATGTTTTTATTAGGGCTTTTCTAATACAGTGGTTTAAAAAGATTTTGTTCTGTTTATCCTTTTCATATGCCAAATAAGTGTATCATCCATATCTTATCCCAGTTCCCTCCAGTTCCAACTACTGTCATTTAGAGATATCTATTCTTGTGTCCATACTAAGCAGTACGCTTCATAATATAGTTTCAGATTAGGGAGGCCAATGCCCCCTCTTTCCCTTATATCTTGTAACAAATTTAACTTAATCCTGGGGTTTTCCCCCCCCATATAAATTTGGCTATGTCTCTCTATCAGTCCTTTTTTTTTTTAAATCAGATATCATAAGCAGCATCTGGAACAAAAAAAAAATCTTTTTGGTAGAATGGACATTTTTATTGCTGCTACCCTACACAAAAGAGGTAAATTATGTTTATTCCAATTCAACATTTCTTTCCTAATCCCATTCCACAATTTTGTGTTATTGTTTTCAAATAATTCATTTGTCTTTTTTGTAATTTGGATCCCTAAGTATTTCATCCCCCCCCCCCCATTTTAATATCCCCAAGTCTCTCTATCTCCCCTTCTTCATCTTTGAATACATTTTTAGTTATAATAATTGATTTGTTTTTACTGAGTCTACAACCTGTTACCAATTCAAATTCTTCTAATTCATTTATTAGGATTTCTATATTTTATTTCAGGTCTTCAGTCATTAACACCAAATCATCCGCAAATGCTTTGATCTTGTAATTTTGTTTCTTAATTTTCACCCTTCTCAAATTCTTGTTCAATTTTATATTTTTAATGAGAAATTTCATAATTAATAAAAATAATAAAGTTGATAATGGACAGCCCTGGCGTATGCCCCTATAAATTGGTATCCTTTTCATCCTTTCCCATTAACTCTTAGTGTATATTTTACCCGTCCAATTTTAAAAATTCTGTCCTACATTTATTTCTTTTAATACCTCCATTACTGATAACTAATTAACTGAGTTTAAAGCTTTTTTGAAGTCTAAGAAAAATAATCCAATTTTATATCACCATGTTGCTCAAAATGTTCTACTTCGTCAATTACTATTGTCAAATTTTCTCTCATATATCTTTAGGACAAAAAACACTTTGGTCCTCGTCAATCATAACTTTTAGACATTATTTTATTTTACTGGCTAAAACTGATGCAAAATTTTTATAACCAATATTCAACAATGATATTGAACTGTAATTCCCTGAGTCTTGTAAATCCTTGTCTTCTTTTGGTAATAATATTATTTCTGCTTCCTTCCATGGTTCAGGCACATCCCCTTTCAAAGCTTCATTCATTAAACATTGCACTGGGGTTTCTAATGCCTCACTAAAAGTTTTGTAGAAGGAACCTGTTAAACCATCCACTCCCGGAGCTTTATCTTCTTTACTTTATTTTATTGCTTTCTGTACTTAGTGATATTGGGGCGTCTAGTTATATATATATATATATATATATATATATATATGTACTATATAATTTTAGCATTAATAAAAATACATCTTTGACAGATATTTGCAATGTGGCAAGTATATAAATATATCATATAACTATAATCCCAACCAGAAAATCCTCCAATGATATGACTTCCTCAGTCCTCTCAAACAGTGTGCTTCATATATTAATTCTCATCTCACACACTGATTTTACTAAAAAATATGTCATTTAGTAAATTGCTTAGAGCCTAATCAAAACCTTATATCTTCCTTATCTTTAATCAAATCTCACTTCCATTCTATACCTTCCATCCACCTTGACCTACAAAATTCCAAAATTGGGTACCATTCTTTTTCTATAACATTAACATCTTTGCTATTTAAGTGACCAGTTTTTCCATTTCTTCCATTTCTAATATTTTCATGAACCATTCCTCTAGTGTTGGCATCATATGGCTTTTCCAAGATTATGCTATTATCAGTCTTGCCGCAATTATTAAATATAACATAATGCACCAATATCTCATTTTAATTACTAGTTGAATTTTGTTTAACATATTTAGTAAATATATTTCTGGTAGCATGGCATATTTAATATTTAGCATTTTTTCAATTGTCATATATATCTGTTTCCAGTACATTTTAAGTTTGGGACAGCACCACCACACATGGAACCAAGAACCAACATTCGTTTGGCATTTCCAGCATTCACTTGGACCAATTGTAAAAATCTTTGCAATTTTATTGGAGGTCAAATATCATCTTTGTTCCATCTTCCAGTAATTTTCCTTTAAATTTTGAGATTTAATACATTTGTTAGTCTTATTTCTATCATATTTCCAGTTTTCTAAGTCTATGGTATGAGCACAATCTGATGCCCATTTAATCATTACATCTGATAATAAATCTTCTTGTTGCTACAACTCACATAGTAATCTATATAATTTAATTGTTTTCTTGGTCTCTTTACTAAACAAAATTTTATCTAGTTCTAGCATATCTTCCCCAAATTCCATCATTTTTCTGTCCATTTTAAACCTTTCTTTTAGTTGAGTGTATAAAAAAACAATGCATTTTCGGGTCTAATTGGGTCAGATCTTCTATTGGTTTCAGTTCATATTTGTTGTTTTTGGCTTTTATAGAATATCTTGATAAGTTAGCCACATGTCAAGAGATTCCCATCTCCCTATAAATGCTTCTTGCGGCAAAACCCATAGTGCAATTTTTCTAAAAATCTTCTTTTTAAGTTTCCTCCAAATCCATAAAAGGGACCTCTTAATAATAGGATGAGTAAACTTGCTGTGAGCTGCCGCCTTATTGTACCAAACATATGCATACCACCCAAACCTATTATTATACCTATTTCCAATAATAATAATAGGTATATTCCCAATAATAATATAATATTATTATACCCTTCTAAATTTAATAATGGACATCCCCTCCCCCTCCACAAAGGAGTAGTGGGGATGGGGATGGGCAGTTTGCTGATCTCATCTGATGGGAGACAGGCTAATTTAAACAATGCCATGAAAATTATGCCATGGTGTGATGCCTTGGGGGTGGATCCTGAGTTCATAAAGGACAGTCACCTCCAGGGCTTCAGAGAAATTGAGAAAGTAATTATGGCTGGCTAAGTTTTGCCAGGCGGGAGAGAAGGGTTGCTCTTCACACACACACCCCTGCACGTTTACCAGTCCGATGATGGATCTGTCCTTATCTGGGCACTCCCTTTGGCCCAACCGATCTGTTGGGTGGTGCTGGGAGCTAAGCAGTGGCTGCCATTCACCTCATACACCAAGGGGACCCCGCTCTTTTGGGTTTGGTCAGTGATCAGCCTAGATTAGCCTGGATCACCCCTTTTGGTTTAGACATTGGTCTTTCCCCTGCTTTGGCTGTCACCTGACAGGCCTTCCTGCCACACCATCCATTTATTGATCGGCCTTGCCTAGTTGTCCTGGTCATGTTTGGCTAGGGTTGCTGGGCTCTACCCTGCTGTATACCCAGCCAGGCCCCCTTTCTCTCTCTAAGCTTTTGCACTGGATGCATCAGAGCACAGCCTTGCTGCCCTCTGGGCATGGCTTTTCAGCCTGGGGGTGCTATAAATTGGGAGAGGTGGAGAGTGGGCTCTTATTTGGCCTGCTCCTCCTCCTGATGGTGGGGCTTTTGCACCAGACACATGGGTGCTTCTGGTGCATCATCACATATTGTAGTTAGCCTCTCTCCCTCTTCTCTCACTAGAGTGGGCTCTTTTATCTGCTCTGGCCTAGTGTGTCCCTGGTAGTAAAGTGCCTTGGGCTTGGCTCCTTATGGGTGGCATTGTGGTTGAGTATTGGGTTACAACCTGGTGACAAGGGTTTGAGGTCTGCTCCAATTTGATAAGTCCCTCGGGTTCTTTTAAAATGAGTGCTGTCTTGAAGACTCAGTTAGAGGACAGTGGTGTGTGTTTTCACTTGGCTATTGCACCTATATTCCAAGTGTGCTCTTTGCTGGGTTTTGTATTGCTGTGGGCTTTATTGCAGAGGAAACCCCTTCATACATTCACACTGTTGAGGGATACAACTGTTGTTGTTCTTACTGGTATTATCATCGTGGTAGTGGTTGCTTTCTAGGGATACATATATCCTTCCATTGTTGTGGGTTTTTACTTGCCCTTGCCTGCTGTTTGGCCACATGCTGCCAAAGAAGGGTAATGGGGGCTCCAAGGGGAAGGGGCCTGCACAACCTTCTAAACATTCAATAGTCTAGCCTTCTTCATCTTGTGATGAGGTGGAGGACTTCATGATGGAGGAAATGTTTTTGAGAATTAGGGCACTTGAGGAGGCTCGTGGTGGGCCTTCCTGGCTGCTTTCTTCACCAGCTCACTCCTCTGAGCAAGAAAGGAGCTCCTCTAAGTGACTTAGGTGGGCTATGCTTTGCAAGAAAATGAAAGCTTATATTTTTCTTTGGAACAGGAGAGATCTGGCCATGGAGCATCCTCTGTACAGGTGATCCACTCCTCCTCAAATCAGGAAACTATGGCAGTGGTCGATCCTGAAGAGGCTGTCCAGACAATTTTAGTGTCATCCTCTACAGGTGAGTCTCTGTCTCAATATAGCAACTTTTTACAATTCCCTATTTTGCTCTTTTATTTAAAGGATTATATGTATTGAATGTCTACTTTGTAAATTTAAGCAAGCTCACTTTGTAAATTTATGTATTTAATGTTTTTAAGGTTTTATATGTTTTATATGCGTTCTTTTGCCTAATGGCCCGTTGGCTGGAATAAAGGCTGTTTGATTGATTGATTGATCAATATAGCAACCCTCCACCAGGCTATTCATGGCCCTGGGAGTTTCCAGGCCAGCATCACAAATATGCGGCTCTGATGGATGGTGATAAGGGGGGAGATAAGGGGGGGAGCAGGTGTAGTGGGGTCTCAGGTGCAATTTGGTTGACCTATGCCCCAGCCCACTTGGAGACAATGGTCAGGATTCAGTCAGTCCCACCTTTATGGCCACCTGTTGATCAGCGCTGGGGTGGGCCTCAATGTCACTCTGGTTATGCTGGTGTGTCCCCTTCTGCCATTCCATTTGGAGAAATATTTCTTCCGCTGGGTGATCATCTGTTACAATCAACTATTGATAAAATTTTGAGAGGTGATTTTATAGATGTTTTCACTTTACTATATGGTGAACTGGAAAAGAAAGAGAAGGAGGAGCTGGATGACAAAGAGAAAGTAAAAATTGTACAGGTGGAAGGTTGAATGTAATTTTTCAAATTGACTTAATGGTTTTCATGTTTATGCTGGGGTTATAGCTAAAGCCCAGCCTACTACGGCAGCTGCCTTCATCCAGTATATGGACATTATTCGTAAGGCTTATGTAGACTAAGCCAGCCCTGCATGGCTGCTGTATGATGAAGCCTTTGGCACGTGGACTGCCTTATATCCCACAATGCATTGGGATATGTTGCATTCCCAGTTGTGGATGCAACTGATGATGTCATCATGCCCAATTCAAAGGGAAATCACCCACAGTGGTCATATGGTGCAGAAATCTGGTGGCCCTTCTCCTTCATGGCCACAGACTTCCTCTGGCCAGTCTCAGAAACTCATCTGTTGGAAGTTCAGTTTTCAGGGTGTTTGCAACCATAAGGCATGCAAATACAATCATGAGTTTTCAGTATGCAAAAGCCCTCACTCTTTTCGATATCGCACCAAGGGTTAAGCTCAATTGGACTCCAACAAGGATGGCCAATGTAATAGAAAGCCAGGTGGAGCTCCCCCGCTTTCAAGAGGGCCCCAGTCCAATTAAGTTTGAGGTTCTTTGGAGGTTCCTTTCATCTTATCTGGACTCTGGGATGGCCCAATATTTGCTTGATGGTTTCAGTAAAGGTTTTTGAATTCCTTTTCAGGGCACCCAACATCCATTTTCGGCTAACAATTTGAAGTCCATTAAGGGAGTGGAACATATTGTGAGACAAAAGATTGATAAAGAGCTGGCCAAGGGTCATGTTTTGGGCCCATTTCCAATGCCCTCCACCCCTAATTTGAGGGTTTTCCCTTTAGACATTGGTCCTAAGAAAGCAGCAGGCAAATCTGTATTATCCACCATTTATCTTATCCTCGTGGTCAATCAGTTAATGATGCCATCCCTCATGAGTTATGTATGATTCATTACACTTCTTTTGTTACTGATGTTTGTTTTGTTTGGAGCTTTGGTGTGGGAGGCGAGTTAGCTAAATGTGACATTAAGTCTGCATTTAGTTTGTTAGCAATTCATCCTTTGGATTTCGAATTGTTAGGTTTTAAGTTTGATGGACAGTTCATGAACTGGGCACTCCTAATGGGTTACTATGTTTTCTGTGTGGCTTTTGAGGCATTCAGCACTTTTCTTGAATGGGCCCTCAGGACAAGGACTGATCTCAAGAGAACTCTCATTATTTGGATGATTTCTTATTTATTGGGTCATCTGGTTCAGGGGTGTGTTCATTTTTATTCAGAGAATTGCAGGCCTTGGTGGATGAGCTGGGTGTTCTATTGACACTGTTAGTAACTTATCTCAACTCCCTGATGACAAGGTGGCCAATTTGCGAGGTAGGGTACAACAATTCCTGTCATGATCTAAGGCTATGCTCCATGATTTCAAGCGCTCATTGGGCATCTGAATTTAGCCCGTAGGATGGTTGCCCCAGGGCGAGCATTTTTGAGGCATCTTTGTGATGCTATCTGTGGTGTTATTAAGCCACACGTAGGATCAGAGTTACTTCAGTCATAAAGGAAGATCTATTGGTCTGGTCTCAATTTCTGGCACACTTTAATGAGATTTTGTTCTGGCGTGATAAACTCAAGCTCCACAATGAACTGCAGGTGTCATCTGATGTAGCAGGTTCAGTGGGTTTTGGGGTTTATTTTAATGGTTGGTAGTGTGCCCATTCTTGGCCCCTGGAGTGGATCCATGCTGGACTAACTTGTGATCTGACTTTTAAAGAATTTTTCCCATTGTAGTAGCTGGCACCACATGGGCTAAAGAGTTTGCTAATTCTTCTGTGCATTTTTGATGCGATAACCTGGCTGCCATACATGCCATCAGCTCCTTGATGTTGAAATCCCCAAGGGTCACATTCCTTGTCCAGGCGTTCACACTGCAATACTTACATTTAAATATCTTGTTTATGGCCTTACATGTTGCAGAAATTGATAATTCCATTTCAGATGCTCTCTCCCATAAACAGATGGATTGCTTCTGGAGCTTGGCCCCCGGGGTGGCACGACTGGAAGAACCCATGCTCGAACATCTTTGGAACCTTGGCAGCAGGAGATGATGCAGGTGGTGGGTCTCTCGTTTGCCACTAGTACAAAGAGGAGTTATCTTAGATTAGTGCAGAAGTTCATCAAGTTCCGAGTGCAACATTGATTTGGAGAGGTACTATCTGCTCTGGTTCCTCAGCTGCTATGATATTATGTTTTTCTCCATGATAAAGGATTGGCTCCTCAGTCCATTCGTGGCTACTTGCCTGCCATTGCTTTTTGGCAAAAGATTCAAGGGGTTTGTGATACCACTGCTGATTTCAGGATCAAGAAGATATTGGAAAGCTGCTCTAGAGAGAGAGGTCAGATTAAGGATACTAGAACACCTCTGTCTCCTGATATTTTAAAGGGTTTGAGATCTGTATGGGCTGATATTTGCATATCACCATACAAAGTTTTATTGTTCCATGCTGTAATGCTAACCACATTTTTTAGTGCGCTGAGAATAAGTGAGCTGGTTCTGGCCACTAAGCATGACAAGACTGGCAAAGCACTGCACTACTGTGATCTTAGGTTTGCTAAACAGAGTGTTATGCTAGTCATTAGATCATCTAAAACTAACCAGCATGCTAAAGGTACACAGCTCTCTCTGCAGCAAAGCAAAGCAAAGCAAAGCAGCTTATTTATATACCGCTTCATATCACGCTATGGGATGTCTAATCGGTTTACATCTGTGAGCTGATTGCCCCCCAACAATCTGGGTACTCATTTTAGCGACCTCGGAAGGATGCAGGCCTGAGTCGAGCCTCAGCCCTGGCTGGTATTGAACTCGCAACCTTGTGGTCTATGAGTGAGTGGCTGCAGTACAGGCATTTAACCACTGTGCCACCAGGCAGCCTTGCTCAGATACATCTATCTGTCCAGTACAGGCTTTGAGTGAATATATTCTTGGCAGAGGATCCAGCCCAGGACCACTGTTTGTCCACCAAGGTCTTTCTCCTCTGATCAAGCATCAGTTTTGGCCTGTTACTTCATGGGCCTTGTCTACTATAGGGCTCACTAATGTTCACCTCATGACCCATTCTTTTCGGGTTGGGGCTCCTTTAACAGCTGCATCCATGGTCTTTCAACCAAATGCCATCAAGCAAATTGGTCACTGGAAGTCTTCTGTCTATCACAGTTATGTTAGGAGATTGCATTGTTAATTAGTGTCTCTTTGTTTTTCAGTTCCCTGTCCTTGGCAAAGTGGTTGAGTACTACTTTGTGGCCACAGCATGATCTACTGGGCTACACGGCAAGCAAGATCAAGCTACTTTGGTACTCAACTGGGCCTTGGTGATGTTGCCTGTTTTCATTGGTTAGGCAAGAGGGGTCTTTGTTGGCATGTCTTCTTGCTGTTATTATTTAAGGAGAGCCGAGGGCCTCCCCCCCCCCCCAGGTTTTGGTGGTTCACCTTGGGGGCAGCAACCTTGGTTTCTTGAAAGGGAAGGTGCTTATTTTGCAGGTACTGAATGATTTCTGCCTTATTAAACAGTCATGGCTGCTGGTTCAAATTGTTTGGTCATCTATGCTCCCACAATGGTAGTTGAAGAGTGGTGGTAATCCTATTGCCATTGATAGCCTGACAGAAGGCGGACTAATAAGGAAATCTGTAAGGCCCTCGAGGCTGGGCTAGGACATTATCTGCCCCAGATTATATTTCAGAGACCGAAACACTAGAGGGCTGACAGTGTTCACCTCTCTGAAATGGTAATGCCTTTTTCTTAATGAATCTGCAACAAGGTGTTAAGGAGGTGCTCAGTGCTGAGGTGGAGATAGAAGCTAAGCAGATGATTGCCCCTTATCTGTGGCATAAATAATTGAATTATATTTTGGCAACCACCTTGGACACTGTTTGGGTGGAAGGGATGATTCTGGAAACACCTCTTTAGGCCTTGCAACCTAGGGGGTGGCAGAAATAAATTGCCCTTACGTCTGGCTTGAAAGATAAACCCCGTCTTCAATTTTCACAGATTATGAGAGGGACTTTCTAATGCAGGCCAGCCAACGAATAACCCAGCTTTTGGATTATCATTGAGGGCTCAGGTGTTATCATCTAAATAAGCCGCAGAGGTGGTCCAGAGGAAGACACTGGCTGCACCTTCTCCCACACTTGGTTGTTCTTTGAATTAGTTGCAGTTCCGTTAAGAAATTAATAAATCAATCAATTAATAAATGACCCTGTTTTATTCCAATCTGGTGTCTTGTCACATTATTTCAGGGGTTGAGTGGCAATGGACATCCCCTCCCCTTCCTCGAAGGAGGAGTGAGGCTGGGGATTGGCAGTTTGTAACCATCCTCTGATGGGAGATTGGGTAATTTAAATAATGCCATAGCTGTTATGCTGTGGTGTGATGCCTTGGGGGTGGAGCCTGGGTTCTTATAGGACAGCTGCCCCCAGGGCTTCAGAGCTAATTCATAAAGTGACCCACCCACCCACCACTGGTATAGTGTGAAGTTTTCTTGGTGGTCTCAAGGCTGGGTAGGATTCGTTTCCCTTTTCCATCGGTTTTTAGCCTACCCATACTAGGGCCAGTTGGCATATGGGAAATTGGCTTCTGCCAGGACTAAATAGGAACCAATTGGGTATAAATGATTCAATTACAATCCAGTTTACATTAATAACTGAATTGGCATAAATAATTGGATTTGGCTTAAATAATTGAATGTGGCATAAATAATTGAATTATATTTCAGTGAGCACTCTGGACTCTGTTTGGGAGGAAAGGGCATTTCTTTAGGCCTTGCAACCAGGGGGTGAGAAAATAAGAATAAGAATAAGAATAAGAAGTTTTATTTTTAACCCACCCCTCAGCTCAGCAACCGGGGCGGCGTACAACCTTATAAAAAGAGTAAGCAATTAAAACATTCCCAAATCCCACACCCTAACCCTCCCACCCCTTAAAACTAGATTAAACCAAGAAAGAATTAAAATGAATTTAAACATAAATACAAATAAAATAATTTTGGGGGCAGTATACAAACAGTGGCAGATTGGGGGGCAGGTAGCAAACCTCCACCATTGCTGGGAAGTTATTCTGGGAAGGTCTGCCGGAAGAGATCCATCTTTACGGCTTTCTTAAAAGCAGCAAGAGTGGTAATAAGATGGATCTAGTCCGGCAGGCTGTTCCAAAGTCTGGGAGTGGTCACAGAGAAGGCCTTCTGGGAGGTCTACAAGAGCCTGGTCTTCATGGGCTGCAGCAGGTTTCTCCCAGACAACCTAAGGGCGCGTGGGGAGTCATACGGGAAGGGGCGTCCCTGAGATAAGATGGACCCAAGCCATGTAGAGCTTTAAAGGTTAAAACGAACACCTTGTACTGTGCCCGGAAACTAATCGGCAGCCAGTGGAGAGATTTAAGCACAGGTGTTATATGCTCCCTCCTAGATGTTCCAGTAATTAACCTGGCTGCCATGTTTTGTACCAGTTGCAGTTTCCGGGTTAGGCACAAGGGTAGCCCCATGTAGAGTGCATTGCAGTAATCCAGATGTGAGGTTACCAGAGCATGTACCACAGTTTCCAGATCCCTCATTTCCAGATAAGTGTGCAGTTGGCATATCAGCCGAAGCTGATAACAGGCACTCCTGACCGTCACATTCACCTGACTCGTTATGTGAAGCGACGAATCTAGGAGTACTCCCAAGCTGAGAACACAGTCCTTAGAGGAGAGTGTGACTCCATCCAGGACCAGAGACTGTATTTCCAAATCTGGTTTTGGTCCTGTGACTGTCAGTACCTCCGTTTTGTCTGGATTCAACTTCAATCTGTTTTTTCCTCATCCAATCCATTACCGCTCTGAGACAGTCATTGAGAGGAGAGATGCCATCTGAAGTCTGAGCCAATGATCTGGTCATGGAGAAGTATATCTGGGTGTCATCAGCGTACTCATGACAACGTGTTCCATGCCTCCAAATGATCTCACCCAGCAGCTTCATATAAATGTTGAATAGCATCGGGGACAGGATGGCGCCCTGAGGGATGCTGCAATTAAGCTCTATTTTGGACAAGCAACTGTCCCCAAGCCTCACCCTCTGGGATCTGCCTGAGAGAAAGGAGCCGAACTACTGCAGACCAGTGCCTCCGATTCCTAACTCTCTCAGGCGATCCAAGAGGATGGAATGATCTATCATGTCAAAAGCCGCTGAGAGATCCAAGAGCACCAGCAGGGTCACACTACCCCTGTCGATGCCCAGGCGGAGGTCATCGGTCAAAGCAACCATGGTAGTCTCCACTCCATATCCTGTCCTGAAGCCAGTTTGAAATGGATTGAGATAATCGGTTTCATCCAAGACCTCTTGGAATTGGGTAACAACTGCCCTCTCGATCACCTTGTTTAAAAAATGTAGCAAGGAGACGGGTCTATAGTTGTTTCTATCCAGGGGGTTAAGGGAGGGTTTTTCAGGAGTGGCCTAACTGCCGCCTCCTTTAAACAAGATGGTACAGAACCATCCCTTAAGGACGCATTGATTGTATCCCGAAGGAACATTTTCAGCGTGTCCCCCCGGATGACCAGCCAAGATGGACATGGATCGAGGGGGCAAGTCGTCTTCCTCACCCTTCTAAGGAGCTTGTCCATGTCATCGGTACTCACAGATTGAAACTGATCCAGTAAATTGCCATCAATGGAGTTGCTGGATACCTCATCTACGGATTCTGCCAGAACACTGGCGTCCAAGGCGGCTCTTATCCGAGAGATTTTATCTGCAAAGTGGATGTTAAACGTGTCACAGCAGGCCATTGTTGGGTTAAGTAGGGGGTTTGACGCAGGTGAAACCTTCGTCAGCTCCCCCACCACCCTGAACAGCTCTGCGAGATGAGACTCTGCAGATGCGATACGTGCAGAACAGAAAAACCTATGTGCTGTACGTAAAGCCTCCCAATAGGAATCAAGTTGCTTCCTATGGTGAGTTCTATTGGATAAGAGTCGAGTCTTCCGCCATTCACACTCTAGTCATTGTCCAGCTCGCTTCATCCTCCTAAGCTCCTCTGTATACCAGGGCTTATGATTAGCAGTGGGCTGAAAAGAACGCTTGGGAGCGATCATGTCAATAGCCTTGGTGAGATTGGGATTCCATGTATTCAACAAGGCTTTGACAGAATCACCGACATTACCAACCATTAAACCATCTAAGGCCTTCTGAAAACCAATTAGTTCCATTAGCCTTCGAGGGCAGACCATTCTAATGGGTCTGCCACCCCCGGGGGGGGGGGGGGGGATAGTGGCTCTTAGCTCCGCCTTGACCAGGAAATGATCCATCCATGACAATGCGGAGGTTTTTATGACCTCCACCAACGGATATTCCTATTCCGTACTGTTGGGAAACAAAGACCTAATTTTGGGGAATTTATAATTAGCTCAAATGTGAGAGGGAATCGCCCAACTTCACTTCTGAGACCTTATTCAATTCTATACCAGAGATGTAAGAGTTCTGGCAAGGAATGACACTGAAATGGACCAAACTCCAATTAAAGTCTAAAACATTTATTAATACAGCAAGCAAATGTCCAAATGCAGTGTGCACGCGCACACACGCACACACACACACACACACTAGAGGACAAGCTGGAAAGAGCAAGAGTGGGGGAAGCAAAAAGGGAAACCAGGATAGAGGGAGATATACTCACACCCGAGAGACTCCTCTGGACTTCTGGCGAATGCAGATGGGTTCCATGGAAGGGGCGCACCCAGCAAGAGAGGGGGTCACAGGAACTATCTCAGAGCGCAGACCGACAGAGATTCAGCATGCACTTCCAAGGTAGCATGAGGTCTGCTAAAATCCAGGGGTTCTTATAGGGGATTTCTGCCTCCTAGCCATGAGTCAAACAATAGAAGGACAAAGGCTTGACAAAGGCTTACTATTGTTTACCTAAGTCTGGGCATAGTCTAAACAATGCATTTGGTTTCAAAACTATCAAGGAAAGGAAGCTAGAGAAAGGGGTGCAATCTAATCTGATCACTGTCCCATTAAGTGTGAGACTAAGACAAACAAACACCATTAGGTATCTTTTCCCAGTATAATGGGGTATTCCCAATGGCAACTCCCAAAACTTGCCTGTCCAGGAAATCTTTAGTGGTCTTGAGCAACTTTAACTTGCTTACCTGACCTTACATGTAGGGGATTATGGCTGCCATCTCCCAAGGGTCAGGCTGGGGTCCCACATGGCTAAAATATATAGGAAAAATGGAGCACATTCACTAACAGTACTAAAAACTGCATCAAAGGTACGGCCAGCACAATGTGTGGGCCCGTCAACCAGTTGGGATAGGCCCATGTTTGTCATGGTATCCATGAACTCCTGAGCTGTGCCAGTTAGATCTTGCAAGCTGGTCTTGAGTGGGATGTTGAAGTCACCCAAAACCAAAAGTCTGGGCAACTCCAACAACAACTCAGAGACCAGGGAGGTCAGGTCAGTTAGGGAGTCTGTTAGGCTATGGGGTGGCCGGTATACCAACAGAATCCCCAAACTATCCTGGGTTTTCAGGCTGAGGTACATACATTTGATGTAGGTTGGTTTCTGGATAGGCTTACTGGTCAAGATTAAGTTATTTCTATGAACCAAGGCCACACCACCACCACCCCGCCCACTTTCCCTTATCTGCTCACTGACCATATACCCAGCTGGGAGAGCCTGCGCCCAAGTCGCAGCACTGGCATCTCCCAGCCACGTCTCGGTAAAGCATGCCAGGTCGGTTGCCTCATCCAGTAGCAAGTTGTGAATGATGTGGGTCTTATTCTTGACTGACCTGGCATTGCAAAGGAGCAGAGTAAGGGCCTGTGGAATGGAAGGTGTGCTCTCCAAGTTATCCTGGGCAGCAGAGTGAACTGAAGAAGGGAAAAATATTAAGCATTGATCCCTTCTTCTTTTATAACATTTCTTCAGTCTGTTGCCACCATACCTTCCCCTCCCCCACACAAACTCGATGCCCGCTCCCAGACTATTCCCAGCTCCATTATATGATGGCAGTAACAGGTGCTCCAGCTAATTCCCATGCAGTCCTAGGTGGGCAGAAAATGCCCTTTGGTCTGGCTTGAAAGATAAACTCTCTCTTTAATCTTTGCATATTGGGAGACAGATATTCTGGTTAGACTTCCTAATGTGGTCCACCCAATGAATAACTCAGCTTTTGGTTTATCATTGAGGGCTCAGTAGTTATCACCTAAATAAGCTGCAGAGGTGGTCCAAAGAAAGACTGGCTGCAGCTTCTCCCACACTTGGTTGTTCTTTCAATTAGTTGCAGTTCCGTTAAGAAATTAATAAATAGGTCATATAATAAATGGGCCTGTTTTATCCCAATATGGTGTCTTGTCTCATTATATCAGGGGTTGGGTGGCAATTTAAGATTATTGTAATCTGTTCCATAATCCAGTTTAGAACATTAGCTTAATAATATAGGTTCAGGTCAGGCACTCCACTTCCTCCTTCTTTTTTCTGTCTTGTCATGGTCTTCCAATTAACAAATGGCTTTTTATTCTTCCAAATAAAAGTTTTTTCTATCCTTTTGCCATTCTTTCAAACAAGTCTCACTGTTCATAATTGGTATAGTTTGAAATAATAAGTTCATTTTAAGCAAAACCATCATTTTCATAGCTTCTATTCTACTGGATAGTGACAACTGTAATTCATTCCAAGCAGCCAAATCTTTTTTTAATTTCCTTCCATTTAATTTTATAATTATTTTCAAAGAGCTCTATATTTTTGTTTGTCAAAAATATATTTGACCTTTCTTTCAATCTTACATTCCAAAATTTGTTCTATCAAATGCTCCTTTTTGCCATTTTTTTTGGTAATAACCACTGTCTTACTTCTATTAATTTTAAAACTCGATATTTCACAAAGGCTTCTATGATATTAAACAATTTTTCTGTTTGATTACATGGTTCATCCAGAATAATCAGAAGATCATCATCAAAGACCTTTGATTTGTATTCAAATCCTTTAATCTTTCTACCTCTAATTTCTTTTTCTAGTCTTATTTTATTTGCCAAAATTTCTAAAACAATCATACAAAGCAAAGGGGATAGGGGACAGCCCTGTCAAGTTCCTTTTGATATTTCAAACTTTTTAGATTTCTTTACATGCACTATTAGATGAGCGTTTTGAGTTTCATATATCATTTTGACCCAAGTGACAAAGCTGTCTCCCACACCCATTCTAGTCAAGATTTCTAGCATGCAAGTCCAATTAATATTAGCTAGCAGAGGGAGAGAAGAACTGCCACCCCCACACTCTAGGAAGAGGTTCATTACCACCTGCCTACTGTTGCTGCTGTGGTTTCTGCTGCTGCTACTTTTGCTGGCCTCCCCTTACCTGGAGGACTCTGTGAGATGCTCCCTGCCAGAAGCAGACCCAGGCACTCAGCTAGTTCCTGGATACATAGCCAGGGAGGAACACCTGGCCCCTGAGAAAAGGGATATAAGCTGGGAGCTGGTTGGGACTGAGGAAAGCAAGTAGAGGGATAGAAGAACTGCCACCTTCACACTCCAAGACGAGGTTCATTACCACCTGCCTGCTGGTTACTGCTGTGATTTCTGCTGCTTCTGCTGGCCTCACCTTGCCTGGATGACAGCAATTACCTGCAGGACAGCAGTAATGTGCGGGGATTTGGAAGGCTTTGTATATAAGGGACAGGCATGTATGGCCAGGAGTGATCTGGGTGTGGAAGGGGTCGTGCAGGGGAAAGAAACGTATGGTGAGAAAAGAGTGAAGGGTTGTTACAAAAGAAGTCGGGATCGATGTTTGAAAGTTATCCTCCCTTCACTTCACTCTGTTTCCCAGAATGGACTGGAGAGTGTACCAATCATCCCACAGAACCTTAGCTTACTCCTTTGCAATGCCAGGTCAGTCAAAACTAAGACCCATATTATTTATGTTCTCCTCTTAGATGAGGATGCCGACCTGGCATGCTTTATAGAGACCTGGCTGGGAGAGGATGGTGCTATAACTTGGATGCAGGCCCTCCAAGCTGGGTACTCTTTTAGTGAGCAGGTAAGGGGAAGTGGGGTGGGGTGGAATGGCTCTGGTTCACAAGAACAACCTCACCTTATTCAGGATACTTGTCCAGAACACAGACCACTTCGAGTGTATGTACCTAAACATGAGGATTAAAGAAAGTTTGGGGATTCTGCTAGTATACTGTCCACCCCATTGTCTAGCAGACTCCCTAACTGAGCTGACACAGCTAGTCTCAGAATTGCTGTTGGAGTCACCCAGACTTTTAGTCTTGAATGACTTCAACATTACACTCAAGACCAGTTTGTCAAATCTAACAGGTGCGGCTCGGGAGTTCATGGAATCTATGACAAACATGGGCCTATCCTAATTAGTCCTTGGGCGCACTCATTCTGAGGGTCATACCCTTGATGCAGTCTTCAGTATGGAACAGGAATATCTGTGGGCAGAGGTTATTAAAACCACCACATTGTCATGGATGGATCATTTCCTGATCAAGGCTGAACTAAGAACCACTGTCCGCCCCACCGGGGGTGGTGGACCCATTAGAATGGTCCACTCTCGAAGGCTAATGGAACCAATTGGATTCCAGAAAGCCTTAGAGGGTTTAATGGTTGGTGACACCGGTGATTCTGTTGAAGCTTAGGTTAATATCTAGAACACTGATCTCACCAAGGCTATCCCAAGCGTCCTTTCCAACACGCTTCAAATCATAAACCATGGTACACTGAAGAGCTTAGGAAGATGAAGTGGGTTGGACAATGACTAGAGTGCATCTGGTGGAAAACTCGACTCTTATCAGACAAGACTCATCATAGGAAATTTCTTTGTTCCTATAGAGAGGCAATACGTGCAGCATAGAAATCTTTCTCCTCTGCATGTATTGCATCTGCTGAGTTCCATCCAGCAGAGCTGTTTAGGGTGGTAAGGGAACTGACAGAGGGCCTTTGCAGACTGCCAGAAATAGTGCAAATTGAGTCCACTTTAACTGCCCTGACTCAATGCTAGGGAATCATGGAAACTGTAGTTTATTGTGGCACCACAGCTCTCTGACAGAGAAGGCTCAATGTCTCAGAAAAAAATACAATTCCCATGATTCCCTAGCATTCAGCCAGGACAGTTAAAGTGGACTCAATTTGCACTATTTCTAGCAATCTGCATATGTCCACAGGTTCCACCTGTGCAGAACCCATTACTTAACCCTACAACAGCTTGCTGTGAAGCATTTAACAACTTCTTTGAAGATAAAATCTCTCAGATAAGAGCTGACTTAGATGCCAGTGTTGTAACAAAATCAATTGACAAGGTGTCCAGCAATTCCATTGATGAAATTATACTAGTTCAGTTTCAATCTTTGAGTACTGATGACGTGGACAAGCTTCTTAGTAGAGTGAAGAAAACAACCTGCCCTCTTGATCCTTGCCCTTTGTGGCTGGTTATCCAGGGGGGAGATGCCTTGAGGATGTTTCTTAGAGACATAATCAATGCATCCCTTAGGGAAGATCATGTTCCAACCTGTTTGAAGGAAGCAGCGGTTAGGCCACTCCTGAAAAGACCTTCTCTGGACCCTCTGGACATGAACAGCTATAGGCCAGTTTCGTTGCTACCTTTTTTGAGCAAAGTGATTGAGAGGGCAGTTGCTCTTCAACTCCAAACTCTCTTGGAGGAAACCAATTATCTAGATCCATTTCAAACTGGCTTTAGGACAGGATATGGAGTTGAGACTGCCATGGTTGCTTTAGCTGATGACCTTCATCTGGGCATCGACATGGGTAGTGTGACCCTGTTGGTGCTATTGGACCTCTCAACGGCTTTTGATACAATAGATCATGACATCCTCTTAGATTGCCTGAGAAGGTTAGGAATTGGAGGCACTCCATTGCAATGGTTCTATTCCTTCCCCTCGGGCAGATTCCAGAAGGTGATGCTCAGGGACAGTCACTCTACAAGGAAAGAGCTTAACTATGGCATCCCTCAAGGTGCCATCCTGTCCCTGATGCTATTAAATATATATATATGAAGCTTCTGGGAGAGATCATCCAGAGACATGGGGAGGGGGTGTTATCAGTACGCTGATGACACCCAGATTTCTTTTTCCATGTCTCATTCTTCAGCTTTGACTTCAGATGGCTTCTCTCCTCTCAATGATTGTCTTAAAGCAGTAATGGACTGGATGAGGAAAAGCAGATTGAGACTAAATCCAGATAAAACAGAGGTACTTACAGTAGTGGCCTCGAAACCAGGTATTGGGATGCAACCTCCAGTCCTGGATGGGGTCACACTCTCCTCTAAGGACTGTGTTCGCAGTCTGGGGGTGCTCCTGGATCCGGCGTTCCAGATGATAAATCAGGTAAATGTGATGGTCAGGAGTGCCTGTTATCAGTTGCAGCTGATATGTCAGCTGCAACATTTCCTGGAAGTTAGGGACCTTGAAACTGTAGTGCATGCACTGGTAACCTTTCGCCTTGATTTCTGTAATGCGCTCTACATGGGGCTACCCTCGTACATGGTCCAGAAACTTCAACTAATACAGAATATGGCAGCCAGGCTGGTCTCAGGAACATTGAGAAGAGACCATATAACACCAATCTTAAGATCACTTCACTTGTTGCCCATTAGTTTCCTGGCCCAGTACAAGGTGTTGGTTATCACCTTTAAAGCCCTAAATGGCTTGGGCCCAATCTATCTTCCAGTTCCGTCATATTACCACCTTGAACAGCTTTAAAAAGTCTGTTAAGACAGACCTCTTCCAGCAGGCCTTTCCTCAATAGATATCCCGGCCATCAAGAGACAGCCCAGCCTGCTCCACTGATTCTGCTGCAGTTATTATTATTATTGTCTATTTATATTATTATTTTAAGTGTGTTTTCAAATTGTCATTGTTTATTTTTTTAAGGGGTGGGTGGGACTTTGGGATATGAAATTTATATTTTAATGTTGTAAGCCACCCTGGTTGAGTTACACAGAGGGGCAGGATAATAATAATAATAATAATAATAATAATAATAATAATAATAATAATAATAATAATAATAATAATAGAAGGCCTTTTCCACATCTGCAAAAATTAAGGCCAACTTTTTGTCATTATTCTGTGATTTTTATTGTTGTTCCACAGCCAATTTCCCAGTTGTGCCTTTGTCTAAATATGTTTTAATTTTTCTTTTGAAATTATTTGTTCTGAATATAGTATCAAATAAAAATCTTTAAACACCTCTTTGATTTTTTTGCTGCTGAGTATAAATCTTATCTCCTTTCTTTATTTTGGTGACATTTTTCTTTTCTTTTTCTTTCCATAAACAATATGCCAACCATTTACTTGATTTATTAGTATGTTTAAAGGTATTTTGCTTTATCAAGTATAGTTTTTCCCCAATTTTATAGTTGTTTATATTTCTATTTGTTTTTTATAAAATCTTTATTTATTCTTGTATCTCCATTTTTCTTGGGTAGTTTCTTTGTAATTCTTCCATCTCTTTTAATGGTTTATTTAATAATGTCATATTTTGCTCTTTTTTGTGTTTCTGGTATATGATATTTTGTTGTGTGAGAAAGCCTCTAATCACTGCTTTCCCAGCTTCCCAAACTATTTCTAATTTAGTTCCTTTATTTAAATTTTCTTCAAAATATTGCCGAATCACTTTTTTTCCTTTCTCCATAATGTTTTTATCTTTCAATAGATGATGATGATGATGATGATGATGATGATGATGATGATGATGATGATCATTATTGCATAAAGACACATTTACCTACCGGTGGAAGGATAGCAGGATGAAGCCATCATCCTACCCTCTCTAGGGAGGAAGTTCGAGAACTTGGGAGCAGTCTTTTGTTCCTGCCAAATGAGCCTAGTGGGACAGAGAGAAAGGCCTCTCCTAATGACCTCAATAGTCTGGGGGGCTCATACAGGGAGATATAGTCCTTTAAATAGCCTGGACCCAAGCCATATAGGGCTTAATAGGTCAAAACCAGCACTTTGAATTGTGCCCAGAAAAGGGACTGGCAGCAAACGGAGCTGTTGCAACAAGGAAGTTGTATGTTCCCTGTAACCAGCTTCAGTTGACAGCCTGGCTTCAGCTCTTTGGACCAGGTGAAGTTTCTAAGCACTTTTCAAAGGCAGCCCCACGTAGAGCACATTACAGTAATCCAAATGAGATGTAAACAAGGCATGTACCACCGTTGCCAGATCTCACTTCTCCAGGAATGAGCACAGTTGGTTTTAGCTGTGCAAAGGCATTCTCAGTCACTGCTGGTACCTGGACTTCCAGGTTCAGTGCTGAATCCAGAAGTACCCCCAAACTATGAACTTGGGTTTTCAGGGGGAGTGTAACCCCATCTAACACAGGCTGAATCCCTGTTCCCAGATCTGTCTTTCAACTGACCAGGAGCACTGTTTTGTCTGGATAAAGCTTCATCAGTCCATTACAGCAGCCAGACACTGATTTAGGACAGAAACAGCTTCCTTGGAATTAGGTGGAAAGGAGTGATAGAGCTGGATATCATCAGCATACAAGTGACATCTTACTCCAAAACTCTGGATGACTTTTCCCAGTGGTTTCATATAGATGTTAAAAAGCATAGGGAACAGGACTAAGCCCTGAGGGACCCCACAGGCCAATGGTGAAGAAGTTGAACTGGTATCCCCCAGGATCACCTTCTGATAGTGGTCCTCCAGGAAAGAGTGGAGCCAGTGTAGAACAGTACCTCCAAGCTTCTTCCCAGAGAGGTGACTCAGAGGAATACCATGGTTGATGGTATCTAAAGCCACTGAAAAGTCCAGCAAAACAATCAGGGACACATTCCCACTGTCCAGTTTTCTGTGTAGGTCTTCCATCAAGGCAACCAAAGCTGTTTCTGTCCCATAAGCAGGTCTAAAACCAAACTGACATGGATCTACATAATCTGTCTCATCCAGGAATGCCTGGAGTTGGGAAACCACCACATGTTCCAGCACCTTACCCAAAAATGGAAGATTGGAGATTGGCCTGTAATTATCTAGTAAAGTAGGATCCAAGGAAGATTTTTTCAAAATAGGTCTTACCACAACCCCTTTTAGGCATGTTGGGACCCTGTCCTGCTGTAAAGAGGTATTAATGCCCACTCCACCAGTCATCCTCTGGCCTGTTTAATTAGCCAGGAAGGGCAAGGGTCTAGTATATATGTAGTGGCTCTCACCTCTCCAAGGATCCTGTCCACATCATCAGGCTGCATAAATTGAAAAGTATCCATCAACACTGGATAAGCAGGAGCCAAGGTTAGATCCTCATTTAACATCCAAATATATGCTCTCTTTGGTTTCCCTGTCTTCATCGTAATTGGATTATGGTCTGAAATTTGCCTAGTTAAGATTTGCATTTTATATATATATATATATATCTTTACTCATAGATTTTGAAACCAAGAATAAATCAATTCTAGCTAAGGATTCATGTCTTTCTGAATAGAAAGTATATCCTTTTGCTCATTATGTATATGTCTCCATACTTCTACTAAGGATAATTCCTCCATTAGTTTGGGGGGGAAAAAACTCTTAGGGAGTTTACCTTGTTTTTCTTTAATAATTTTGTCAGATGCTCTGTTGAAATTGGGATCTAGTACTCCATTAAAATCATTTAATATAATAAGACTATCATAATGGAATTCTCATATTTTTTAGAGTACACTTTCCCCTCCATTTTTGTGGGGGATCCATTCTGGAACACCCCTCCATGTGAAAATGGAAACTTGCTGCTATTCAAGCCCCATTGGCTTGAATGGCAGTGCGTGCCCCATTATGTGCCCCTCCATTTCCCACCCACAGATAGGCATGGGGGTGGATTTGAAGTCTGCAAAAATGGAGGGGCGACTGTAGTTTGACATAGAACTCTCCTTTATCTATGTGGGGACTATAAGCACCAATTAGTAACACTTTATTTTCCTCCCAAATGCATTCCACTCCCACATAATGTCCTTCATTGTTTCTGATAATTTTTCTTAGAATCGAATTGATGGTTTACCTATATGATTACTCCTCTTTTACTTTTATTCAGACAAGCTGCATATTCTTTCCCTAGTTTTTTATTCTTTACCAATTTCACATTTCTATTTTGAATACGTGATTCTTGGAGGCATACAACATCAAATTTCTTTCTTTTTCCCCCCTTTTTTTTCTAGAAAGGAAAATACCCTTTTTCTTTTCTGTGAATTTAGGCCCTTGACATTCCACAAAATAAATTCCATGTCCTCTTCCAAAAAATAGGTTTTATTGTTCACTTATATTACAATTTATTACATCAGGAAAACAAGAAAAGGAAGATACAGAATACAATCAATAAATGCTCTAAGTAATTCACAAATGTATCACTACCTATTCTAATTTTTATACTACTCACTTGCTTAACTATTTAGTTTCTATCTCACAGGATCAGTACCTAAAACAGACAAAGAATTCAGAAATTCAGGGGAAAAAACACAACAATGGGAAACTTTCTTTCAGCTTTCCAATAATAATAATAATAATAATAATAATAATAAAATTTATTTATATCCCACCCTTTGGGGACCCAATCCGGGTGGCTTACAACAATAAAATCACATGAGATATCCCAAAACCAATCCCTCCCCCTTAAAACAGTATTAAATCAGATAACAGTTAAAATTACAAATTTAAACAGTTAAAAATTAAAACAGTTAAAACATACTACAAAATAACACGTTGGCCTATGGCAATGTTCTTCCTCCATCCGTAAATGGAGCCACACAGAAAATATTGCGGGTGGGGATGCCCGAGGCTGGGATAATTTATCTAGAAAGGCCTGCCAGAAGAGATCCATCTTGACAGCCTTTTTAAAGCTGTCTAACGATGTTAACTGACAGATCTCATCCGGCAGGTCGTTCCCTTCATAGCAGGACAACAGCAATTATTCATTGTTGAACTCAAGGCTGGCTGGTGACTTCCATGTCAGTGAGGAAATGTATATGGTTCAGATTTCAGTTAAAATTTTATAGGAACCATCAAAAGTGTTGAACCATATACCCTTAATAGACTCAGCAACCTGAATTGTTCATTTAAAGTTCAAACTACAACCCAGATTGGATTCAGAACTCCACTCATATGGAAGCTACCAGATACCACTAGTATCTGGAACTGCATAAAAGAGCAGTGCTAGTAACAGCCTACCACAATACTTGGTATCAGGTTTGATGAATGAGGATAGATTGACCAAATGACAACAATAATGTGCAAACTCACTTCTAGACTCCATTGCTCTGATTTCCAGGCATTGATGGATAATGACATTTTCTTGCCCCCCTTTGTATCAGAGGACCAAAGGCAAATATAGCTCATTAAAATCAAGATACCTCCCCCCTCCTCAGTTCAGAAGGATCTGCAAATTACTTTAGTTTTGAGCTTCTATGCTCATAGGACTCATCCTGAAGTTTATCAGTTTTCTATTGACTCTGGAGTTAAGAGCCAATTGGCCACAGATGCTCAAAAAGCAATGTAAATCCAGATATGTCAGTATCAATTACTTGATCTTGAGCTCAGCTAACAACATTAGCATATAAATTTGTTAATTGGAATTTTTCAGTATGTTTGGATGTTCTGTGCCACTCTGCCAAAGCACAACCAATATGTGCTTGATCGAGACAGTCTGTTGTCTTTGCAAGCAACAATGGTTACAATTTGAATCTTCACTAAAGGATGCTGCTGTATTGGGTTCTCTTTCCACACAACAGAGGGTGCCAGGGTAAGGATTTGTGGGCCAAAACCCAACCAGTTTCAGATATGATTAAACAATATTCATGTGAATTTGCAACAGCTGGAGTTCTAAACATTGTAAAGCCCAGGGGAAGAATTATCATTTAAAGATGTTTAGCTTTAATAGAAGACAAGTCTAAAAAGGCTGTATGAATCCATTAAATCTATAGATGTACATTTTACACCATTCTTCACTACACACACACAAAAAAAAAAAATATTTCAGCTTTCCTCAAAAGACAGACATTTTAAACTTTCCTCAAAATCCCCCCATGTTTATCCTGAATAGGGGCTTCCAAATCTTCCTTGAATTACACTGTAAGCACATCTCAGTGGCAATATCTCTTGTTTGCTCATGCTGATGATCCCCTCTGCCTAGGCATATGCAGCAGGTGCACAAACAGACAAGTAACTCCAGCTGTGAAAAGATAATATTTATTATTGTTATAATAAACATTCTACAAAAAGTTGAAATGCTGCTGATAAATTCCCAACCTAATAACATACAAAGATGTCAAGGGAAGAGGAGAAGGAAACAAATGGAAAGGAATGTTGTGGGCAATTTGTGGCCCTCTAAATGGGTTTGGATTGCAACTCATTAATCCTACCCAAAATAACCAATAGGAAGAATGATGGAAATTGTAGTACAATATTTGGAAAGTTACATGTTCACCACCCCTCAAATAGAATATGTCATTGCGTCTGCACAAAGGACACCGACTCCATTTTATGGATGAAACAATGGCCACAACTTTATTTGTACAGGGTCTGACATTTTAATTCAATAGATACAACTCTTTGTTTACCCACAATTAAAATGTTTCTTAACAATAATTAATTTGACCCATGCCCAAATGTTCTGGGCGCAAGTGCTGTAAAATTTAAACCTTTCCAGGGCATGTGTCAAAACTTTAAGTGAGTAAATCACCTAACAAATTTTAATCCCCTCCCAACCGGATATGTCGTCAAAGTATTTTATGACGCAGCCACTTTATGACATCATTAGCTTAATATGACATCATAAGGAATTTGTTTAATCACAATGATATATACCCAATTTCTTTTTTTATTCAATTCCAATTGATAATTCCAATTAACCTATAAATTCCCTAAAAGGGGGGAGGCCCCCTTCCCACCCACACTCAAAACTTCATACTCATAACATTGACGGACCCAACATCATAGTTGCGACAATTTTAACTTCTTGCCCCTCAAATTCCAATACATTAAACATACCATAGTAACCCCTATCCCTGTTAACATTCTCCCACACAGTCAAATAGCCAACAACCTGAATCATGATAGTTGGTAAAGTCGTTTACCCCAAGGAGGGCGAAAAACCCAGTCATTTACTGGGAAAATTCCCTCCCGGCCCCTCTGAAGGCGACCAGCCACAGCCTGGGTGTCCACAACATGTTAACCAACAATTAAAGGGTGGGAAGGGTGGGTTGCTTGTCCAGAGCTAAAATGGCTGCTGCCACGAGGCAGCGCGAGGCTTTATAGCCTCGCAAATCTCGCGCCGAAATCCCGCGAGACTTCAAATATCGCGAGACTTCAGCCGCGAGATTAATTTTATTGGCCAGACTGACCAGAAGAGGCAGGCCTTCCGGTCCGCCCGGCCAATCAAGCGTCAATGCCCTTTTTTGGGCAGACGCAACGGAAGGCCCCCTCCCAACTCGTCGGGGGGGTCTTTGCGTCTGCACAAAGGACACCGACTCCATTTTATGGATGAAACAATGGCCACAACTTTATTTGTACAGGGTCTGACATTTTAATTCAATAGATACAACTCTTTGTTTACCCACAATTAAAATGTTTCTTAACAATAATTAATTTGACGCACGCCCAAATGTTCTGGGCGCAAGTGCTGTAAAATTTAAACCTTTCCAGGGCATGCGTCAAAACTTTAAGTGAGTAAATCACCTAACAAATTTTAATCCCCTCCCAACCGGATATGTCATCAAAGTATTTTATGACGCAGCCACTTTATGACATCATTAGCTTAATATGACATCATAAGGAATTTGTTTAATCACAATGATATATACCCAATTTCTTTTTTATTCAATTCCAATTGATAATTCCAATTAACCTATAAATTCCCTAAAAGGGGGGAGGGCCCCTTCCCGCCACAAGAGGGGGTCAGCCTAGCTTGGCATCCCCTCTCCCCCCCCCCCCCCCTTATAGAAGCCTTTAAAGAAGACTCCAAGGTAGATAAGTACATATCATTCCCTTGAGGGGAGAGATGCACTCCGTCGCCCCTGTACAAATGTGGCGACCCAAACTGAACTCCCTCGTGATCAACTATGGCCACCCCCATCTCCTTCAATATCTTCGTCACATATCTGTTTAGCCAGCGCCGGGCTCCATCAATGGCAACGTCATTTCTGGCACCGTGCCAAATTCGTCTGGGAAGAAACTTTGTCCACATGAGGAGTGTATGCGGCAACATTCGCCTAATCTCCTTCATGTCTTTGATTATGCACCTAGCCAATTGCAACGAAGTCATTTTTGGAAGGTTGTTTTCCCCCAAATGAATCAATAATATTTTTGGCTGTGCCAATGACACCATCAGTTCAATTATTCTGGGGAGTAAGGCTCCCCACAGCATGCCTCTGCCCCCGAACCATCTTATGGACCCCTCCAGTCCTAGTCCAATGGCCCAATCATGCCTCTGCTCGATGGAGTGTCTCTCAGCCCAGAATATCAAACTGTGTCCGAGTATCCAGACGTCACTTGAAACCAATTCTGTCAAGTTAAACCAAAAGAAGAACATTATAACTACATTAACTTTAAGTGCGAACGTAAGATTTAAACGCTCTAGAGCGCCAGCGACCAATCCTACGAATCGCCGAGTCACTCAGGCCCTGCGTTGCTGCCAATGTAGCTGCCCCAATCCTGAATGAATGGGATGAAAATTGACCCGCTGGTAAACCAGCATGACTTAAAACCCCTCTCAATATCATTCTAAACTGGTATTGTGTTAATAGTAAACCAGATATATGTAAAAACAAGTATCCAGTTGTGCTCAGCCGTATTTGCAAGTAATTATTCAGAGCCTGCACCGGGCAAATATTACCTTGAGGAGCCTTAGCTAAACTTATAGCCTGTCCTTTTCCCAACTGATCTGTTTTTGAGCGTCGAATTTTCAGTTGCATGCCATGTTCAGACACTTGAATATCTGATAGCAAAAGAGCCCTACCAGAACTATCGGTGCGTGAACTAGGAACAATTTCACTTATTCTTAAAGCTCCAAAAAACGCTACTGAAAAGGCTGCCTTAAACAAAATCACCTCTTCAGGTGAAGAACATGTAACTGGTAGGGATTGCCATATTCGCAACAATATTGACCCCGTTATAGGCAAGCGACTGTCCTGAGAAATGGACGACTCCCTGGCCCATCCTTCCAAAGCCCTACGTACTCTAAATTCGATTGTAGGGTCTTTGAAACCTCCTGCTCTAGAATAAAATGAAAGAGCCGCTAATCTTCCCCTAATCGTGACTGTAGATAAACCCATTTGTCTAAGATACACTGCAAAACGAAGAATAATATCCACATCTAGTGGCCAAACCTCAACCTCCCCAATAGACAATAAAAAGGATCTGAACGCTCGCAATGCGAGCTGGTAGGACTTGCGTGTCGACGAGGCGACGGAGAGAAAAATTGCCTTCTCAATTTCTACTCTCCAAGGCTCCAAAGTTGATGTGGTACCTCCAAAGGATGAGCCGCTGCCTCCGGCGCCAACTGGCGGAATCTGCAAAACTGGAAATGCGAAAGGGCATCCGCCAAGGGATTTAATAAACCACAAACATGCTGAGCTTGGAATAGAATATTATACTGTAAACATTGGACCACCATTTTCCTAACCAATGACATCACTCTGTCAGACTTGGAAGATAAGGAATTCACTATAAATACTACAGCCTGATTATCACACCAAAAGCGAACTGTTTTGTTCGCAAATTGATCTGGCCATAAATGAACCGCCACCACGATAGGAAATAATTCCAAAAAGGTGAGGTCTCTGGTCCAGCCTTTTTCAACCCAGGTAATTGGCCATTTCTCGGCTGCCCATTGGCCATTAAAATAAACTCCAAAACCACAGGCCCCAGAAGCATCTGAGTGAATCTGAAAATCTGCCCTAAGGAGCATTTCTGATCTCCAGAATGATACACCATTAAATTGTTCCAAGAATGACTCCCAAATCTCTAAATCGTTTCTTAGCCCAGAATTTATTCTAATATGATGATGTGGTGCCTTCACCCCTTTGGTGGCTTTATACAAACGTGAACAAAATGCCCTGCCAGGAGCTATCACCTTACAAGCAAAGTTTAACAGTCCCGCTAAAGATTGAAATTCCCTGAGCGTGGCCTTTGATTTATTTTTCATCATCCCTACCTGCAGCCTCATAGCTGTTAGCTTGTCAGGTGGGAGACGAGAAATACCCTCTTGAGTATCTAGTTCAATTCCCAAAAAGGTTAGGGATGTATCAGGGCCCTCAGTTTTTTCCTCAGCCAGAGGTACTCCCATTTCGTTCATTAACTGCTGAAAAGTCAACAGTGTATCTGCACAATCGTTTGTCCCAGGGGCACCCGCAAAAAGAAAATCATCCAAATAATGAGTAATTGTTTGACTACCTGACCTTTTAGAAGCACACCAATGTAAGAAAGTGCTAAATGTTTCAAATGCTGAGCAAGAAATGGAACATCCCATTGGCAAAGCTTTATCGAAATAATACTTCCCTTCGAATTGAAAACCCAGAAGATCAAAATCGTCTGGATGAACAGGAAGTAGTCTAAAAGCAGATTTAATATCACATTTTGCCAATAATGCTCCTTTGCCCAGAGCCTTAACCATTTTAACCGCCGAATCAAAGGAAGAATATTTTACTGACGTCAACTGAGGATCAATTGCATCATTCACCGAATCACCCCTGGGATAAGAAAGATTGTGTATAAGCCTGAACTCCCCTGGGGCCTTCTTAGGGACAACACCCAGGGGCGATAATCTCAAGTTTGCCATAGGCAAATACTCATAAGGGCCTGAAATCCTCCCTGCTGCAACTTCCTTGGCCAGCTTGCCCCTTACAATCCCTGGCAATTCCCTAACAGAACGTGCATTTGGTGCATAATGATGTACCCTTAAACCTTCATAAGGAATACGAAAACCAAGAGAAAAACCCTTCAACAAATACTGAGCGGCCTCCCTTTTAGGGTAGATCCGCAACCAACTGGCCATGGCCTCTAAGTTAACTGGTGTTGGTGCCCTTTCCCGAATTAGATGGTTGTTGATAAGATGGCCCCCCACTTCCTGACTTTCTACTTTTAAAGCATGCTGATCCTGGGTGGTTACCTTTACAGGTATTACACTTATGCTCGAACTTGCAGGGCTGCCTTTTGCACTTACCTGTATTGAAATCCCAGCATATCCCGAATTGTCTCTTTTCACCCGTGCTAGGCCTCGCATTTTGCCCTCTCGGCTGAGTGACCATAGGCACGAACCCATTATCACACCGGCTCGAGGGGGAGGCTCCTACCATAACGTCAGCCCATAATTCGGACTGCACGTGACGCCAAGATAAGGAGTGGTCTAGGGCCGCTCTCATTCTGAATTGCTCATCATATTGAAGCCATGCCGAACCTCTCGTATTGACATGGCAATTAGTATAAGCTTTAATCATAATCTCCTGGTATTTGGAGAAGTCAAGAGATCTGGCAGGGTCTTTTTCTTCCATAACACCCCTATAGATGGTAAAGCCCATAATCCAGTTTACGAAATTTCTTTCCAACTTGGGTCGTTTATACGATTGAAATTCTTTAGGGAGGGTAAACACTACCCCTTCTTTCACCATTATCTTAGGCTCGGGATCCCTGAATGTCAGCGAAAACAAATCCATGTACTCGCCTCTCCAGATCCTTTCTTTTGTAGCCACGGGAAGGTGTGACCCCAAAGGCATAGACATACCCCCATAAGGGTTACATTCGAAAGACCGATCAGTGCCTGAACTGCCTAATGCACCCATTACAGCTGTTTCCTTTGTTTTACTTACCGTGTTATTCACGTGTAAATCGCCCTGTGACCCCAATTCCAAACCTTGAGTTGAGGCAGAGCGCTCTACAGGTGCTGTTACAGGTTCTAGGCCAGGGGGATCACTTAACGGTGTCGACCCTGTCTGCCCACCTGTAGCCCAAACCACCGAAGGCCATGTTGCCTGTGAATTATCATATTCCAACAAACCTGCGCTCGTCGTCTGAGAAGAAGGATTTTAAAGATGCTTGTTGCAATCCCCCTGCGAGTGTCATTGCAGCAGCTCTAGTGTTGTGCTGTCGGCCATGAGTGCCTGGTACATCACCGCCGGAAGTCGCAGATGTCTCAGGTGTTGCCACATTACCCTGGCCTGTAACAACCACACTTTGAAGAAATTGAAACAAGTCAGACAAAGTAGGTTGACTAGATGTAAGCGCTGTGGCACCGTGGTGCCCCAAACCCGGAACCTTCCTTAGAAGTTCCATTACGTCAGCTACGGTTGGTTGCCCAACCTCCATAGCTGAAGTACTCCGGGAACTACATGCAGTGTCAAATGAAGGACTTGTATTATCAACAGCAAAATGTGCAGTGGCTTGTCCAACATTAGCATTTGTGTGCGCAACTGAAGAGGTAGTAGCTTGCGCCCCTTTTTGGAAGTGATGTTGAGCCAACTTCTCGCATACAGCCGCACAGGCCTGCATAGTGCGGCCTATCTGTGCCAAATGCGTGGTGATATCATCATCATTATTTGAATTATTAGCCGGTCGCTTAGGAGCAGGCTGTGCACTTTTTTGACCACCTGAAGTAGCACGCCGCTTAGATTGAGTCTTACTTCGCGGCATGACTTTAACTATTCAAAGCAGAATTAATCAGGTGATTGATGCAGGATATAAAGCACTAATTATACCTGTGTCAACAATTAAAACCTAAACTGCATGCACTTCCGTTTTGCAGCTGCTAACTGAATTAAGTTAGCCAACATGGAAGAAGGGAGGCACACCTCCAAACTCACCCCCCCCTTTTTTTTTTTTGATTTATTAGTTAATTATTTATTGATATGGCCAGGCCAAGCCAATTAAATTAACCCCTGCTGGGCCTGATCGAATTGAGTCCACAGAAACATCAGGAAGGAGTGGCGTGGGGGTGTACTCCCACTACCTTCCCCTTTAAACAGAACTGTGAAGATGGGATTAATGGGGGGGGAAGCGGGGGCTGGCCTACTAAACCCAGACCATTAGCCCAATTCCGTGGCCTGTCCCTTCACTTCCAAGCTTTATGCGATGAATAGCGCTATGCCAACAAGCCTGAGGGCTAATCAAGGTAACTGGCACTTATATCAGTGCCCAACACAATAAGAAAAAGAGTTGTGGCCGCTTTCCCCCTCTTTTTTTTTTTAAACGCTTGTGTCCTCTAAATAAAGGAGGACAGCCAAGGCCTCAAAACCACGGCCTGGCGCGATCCCAAGGGGGAAGGGGGAGGAGCGGCGGGGTACTAAATGGCCGCAGCCGCAGCCGACCGCCTGCTCCACAGCGTGCAGGCCCAACCCACTACCCAAATATAGGCCTCTATGCCAGGAGGCCAACTGGGAAGTTATCTCCCCTGGGAGTGTGTTCCCAATACTTGCAGCACCGTAGCTGAATTGCCCTGTGTGTAAAATTGCGGTCCCACCGCGCTAGGCCGAATAAGCCTTGGAGCCGCGGAGGCCTGCGGCGAAGGAACTCCCTGGGAGCGTGTCCCTCGGCACCAGCCTCCTCAAGGAAGGTGCAGCGGGGCCCTGACCCGCGGCCTCGGGCGCCTCCCGACCTCCGCCGGCTCTCTCCCCTCCGCTCTCCGCGGTTGGGTAGATAAAACGGGCTGAAAGGCCCACAACAAACACAGACAAGCAAGGTGCTCCTTGCTTGTCCGGAGCTAAAATGGCTGCTGCCACGAGGCAGCGCGAGGCTTTATAGCCTCGCAAATCTCGCGCCGAAATCCCGCGAGACTTCAAATATCGCGAGACTTCAGCCGCAAGATTAATTTTATTGGCCAGGCCGACCAGAAGAGGCGGGCCTTCCGGTCCGCCTGGCCAATCAAGCGTCAATGCCCTTTTTTGGGCAGACGCAATGGAAGGCCCCCTCCCAACTCGTCGGGGGGGTCTTTCAATGAATTTAGCATATGTCCCAAGCATCAAGGGTTGTGCTTACTTGATGTACCTTTGTTAACAGATCATCTTTTGATCCAGAAGAGGCCTCCATCAGAGGAACAGGAAGAAAGGCTAGTTTGGTGATTCCTTCTCCTCCCTGCACTGCCTTGTGCCACCTCCAATGAAATTGTTAAGGATCCCCAACAATCACAAACCAATTTAGGTGTCAAAAATATGAGATAGAATAAGTGAAAATCACCTAGCTTCCTATTGCTTCTGACAAAACTTCTGCTGGATCAAAACTCTTCCATCATGTAAAGTATACTACTTGGAATAAATCCTTACAACAACAACAACAATAACAGCAGCAGCAGCAACACTAACATGTACCATATGTTTCAAGAATTATGACAAATATGGAAAGTCCCCTAGCATCTTAGGCATTCAAATCATTGCTCCTATTTTTTTCTCTCTCAGCTCTTGTGACCATTTTGTATGTAAGCAGCAGAGCATGAAAGTCAGAAGTAATGGCATTACCTGCAATTAGTTACTTTGGTACTGACAATGGTTCAACAAAGATATGTTGCAAATGTAATGCAGTGACTAACACCCAGCGATTTCATAGGTGTGATGAGTTACAATTTCTAGTTCCTTTCAAAAAGTACATTAAAAGATAATTTTATAAGCATTTTCACAGGATTTTCAAAATCACCAATTATAAGTGGATTTTTTCTCACAAAAACAAGAGATTAATGTGTAGTGCAAACATTGTTAACCACTGTAATTAATAGTGGAACAAATTACAGTGGGTCCTTGCTATCCATTGGGGTTTGATTCCAGGACCCCCCATGGATAACAAAATCCGTGGATGCTGAAATCCCATTAAATGTAATGACATAGCAAAATGGTGTCCCTTATATAAAATGGAAAATTGTGGTTTGCTATTTGGAATTTATACATTTTTTTAAAATATTTTCAAGCGGTGGATACCTAAATCTATGTGGGGGAAAACCCATGGATAAGGAGGAGGTTATTGTAGTTTTAAAGTGCAATATTCCAAGTTATGTTAAAACCATTTAGTTTGGCTTAGTTTCTGATATGTCTTGGTCCCACCATCCTCAGACACACATTTGGCATGGACATAGGAAAGTGGATGCTCCCAGGCTCTAGGACTTCCTACTAAGAAAGACTTGATGGCCTCCCTTCCTGCTCTTTTTCCACACTGGCAGACACAAAGTTTTTTATTTCAGTGCACATTTGACAGCTACACTGGGTTATTGAACAAGGGGACTTTAATATAGGTGGGAACTCTCCCCTCCACCCCGTATTGATGTGACATTAAATTGTCTTCTGTCCTATGTTGTAATTAATTTGATTCATGTTTTTATGTATTTTTTATCTGATTTTGTTAATCTTTTGGAGCTGGGGGATAGAGAACATTAGGATCAAATCAAATCAAATTGATTGTTTCAAATATATGGTGCTTTTAGTTTTAACAGAAAAAAATATCATTTTTTTCCAGAATAAAAGTTTTTAAGGTGATCCTATTAATTCCATAGGGTTTTCTTATACAAGGAAAACTCAGGTGTTTTTGCCAGTTCTTTCCTCTGAAATATAATGTACAGCACCTGGTATTTTTTGGCAGTCTCCCATCTAAATACTAACCATGGCTTTCAAGATTAGCTTTCATGATTAGATGGATCTGGTACCTTTAGAGTATTTATGCCATTCCTATTAGAGCTCTGCAATGAACATATCAAATCTTCATTTTCATATTTTTTAAATGTCATAATATTTTGCTAAGTGAAATATTTTTGGTAAACTGTGAATTTATAGCAGTACCACCAGTAAATGCAACTCTGTCTCTTTTCTCTACTTAGATAATGAGGATGACGACTTGTCAGCAATGTTTCAAATCTTCTTATCCATGTGGCTGATTTCTCTATTTTTAGTTTTAGTGGAACAAATGACATATTTGGTATCAGATTCTCTTCCCCAAACATGGAAGTCATACTCTAGATGTTTGAAACTCCTGTTAATCTTCTTTTTAAAAATCACTTAATATCCTAGAGATTATCACAAACATTTTATTTGAAAATGACCTTACCTCTTGAATTTCAATTTACTCAAAATATAGTGGAAACTCTAAGTCTTTATTGATTTTAATCATTTAGAATAGGAAGGAGCAAAGAAGAAACATTCAATACTTGTGCACAGTGAAAATTCATGAGTCAGGTTATTGTTAACCCTTGAGTTGATCTCAACTCATAGTAACCCTGTAGATGAGACATCTCCAAGAATTCCTATGTTCCACTATTTTTCTAAATTCTTGTGGATTCATACTCATGACCTCCTTAATTGAATCTATCCATCTGGCATGTTGTCCTCCTTTCTTTCTACTTCCCTCCATCTTTCCTAACATTATTGTTTTGTTTTTTTTCTAATTATTCATTTCGTCTCATGATGCGGCCAAAGTATAACAGCCTCAGTTTTGTCATCTTTGCCTCCAGGGAAATTTCAGGCTTGATCTGTTCTAGGACCCATTTATTTAATCTTTTGCTATCCATGGTATCCTCAGCATTATTCTCCAGCACCACATCTCAAATGAATTTATTCTCTTTTTGTCCATTTTCTTAACTCTTGCGTGGTAATGGGGAATACAATTGCTTGAACGATTCTAACTTTAGTGCTTATTTGTATATCTTTGCTCATTAGGAGCTTTTCTAGTTCTTTCATAGCTGCCCTCCCCATTCTTAGTCTTCTTTTAATTTCTTGACTACAGTTCCTGCTCTGATAAATGTTTGATCCAAAGTATAGGAACTTTTTTACTATTTCTATGTCTTCCTTGTCCAAGCTGAATTTATGAAGATCCTCTGTGGTCATTATTTTTGTTTTTCTTAATGCTCAACATAAATGAGTCAGGTTAACTTCTATAAAGCAAGGAATTTATAACTTTTGTAACTGGGTAGAGATTATAATGAATAGTAGTAGTAGCAATCATTGTAGTATTTGTAGTATTTGCTCTTGTTTTCAGTTTTCTGACTGGCCTCTCAAATTTTGAAATACTTTTGTATTAAAGGCATAATGAGAATTCTCACATTGCTAGAAAGTTTAAATGTTGTTGCAAATGTATAGGAGATAAAGTAAATGTTATAATTAGAGAAACTCCATAGGAAGCTCAACTTCAGCTTCTGATTGGATTCCACTGGTCTATAAATCTAATAATGAACTTCTCACTCAAAAGGTTTCATGCTGTGGAATCATTGAGAGCAACACAATCGTTTTCTTTAATGAGCACATGTTAACAAAACGTCTGCACAGATGATTCACCAATCACCAAGGATACCACTGTACCTATGCATATAAGGAAAGGGATTAGGAAATTGAACTAGAATTGATTCATACTTCACATGGTAATAATGTTTGTCACATATTTGCTGTGGGAGACACCATAAAATGTAATGCAACAAATGTGCTTTGTACAGACTGTGGGGAGAGGGGACAACTTGTTTTAATTAGTGTCCCTAATTTTTTAAATCTATGTCCATGATGGCTAAACAAAAATGTTCACCCCAAATTTAATGCGGATTATCTTTAACAACAGCAACAACAACAACTGAATAATGTTAACTCAATAGACTAGTTAACATGGGGCCAGAGCAGACAGGCAGGAAAAAATGGCTCAACCTTGCTTTTTCCCAAAATAGGTCAAAACCCCACTGCCTGCACTGTCCACCCCCAAGGCAGGCTGAATATGCATGGCCCGACCACACAGTGTGACATCAAGCCATACCATTAGATGATATTTTTTTTGTTGCCTCCCCACCATATATGCACACTGTTGCAGGAACACACCACCAGTGACCCCCAAGTACCTCCCATGTCTGCCCAAATACCATCCCATTGTATGGCCACCACTTTGATCAGCCACACAGCTGCATGTATGATGCTCCACCCATACAGGGAATTGGTGCATCAGTGTGTGAGTCATACACTGGCAAAACACAATCATGTTGGCCCCGCTACATGTCCCCTTCACCCCTGGCTTCAGACCAGTTTCCACCTGCTTTGGATGTGTTTGTCATCTAAACACCCCATAATAACAGTAAAGGACTGAGCAGAGACAGCAGGCCAAGTAGGGATAATAGGACTCTGGAGGCCGGGAGATCTAATCAGGAAAGGCCTGCTGGAAAAGATCCATCTTCACCGCTGTCTTCACCATCAAAGCAATTGGAAACTGTTGTATTTTGCCAGTTTGTTCCACCCCATGGTGTCTGCTCACAAAAGGGTTCAAGTGCTGGCTCTTCATGTTATACACATCTGTTGCTGCCTCACTGCCTTGTACAGATATTGTAACCAGCAGAGAAAGAAGAGTCTGGGACTGCCAATGGTATCAGGGCCAATCCAAATCAGAAACTCTGTCAAGAGTGAATAATGGAAATCAAGTGCTCAAGAGTAATAATGATGGAAGTGGTATTATTATTATTTTTTATATCCTACCTTTTCCCAACATAGGGACTCAAAGTGACTGATAGAGAACAAACTCACAAAAAATGATTAATTCAAGCAATAGTCTGTTCAGTTCAAATCTTTATTAGCCAAAGCCTGTTCTTTCTTTCTTTCTTTCTTTCTTTCTTTCTTTCTTTCTTTCTTTCTTTCTTTCTTTTTAACATCATTGACTCAATTGTAACTAATACATAAATAAAACATCTAGCCAAGAAATTATCAAAGTGATCTGGGAGAAAGGAAAGAGATAAAAGAAGTGAGGCAGACAGGCAGGTAAGTGAAAGCACCAGCGCATCCAGTCTTATACAACTATATTCTCTATTGATTATTCAGTATTGGGGAAGTGTTCTACTGGCCCCTGCATAAATGGTTGTGAGATGCTTACTAATTTATTAAAATACACCTTAGATTCAATATCCCCCACCATATCCTTTCCAGAGAAAAGGGATAATTCACTGCGGTTCACCAATCCCTTCCCATATTTCCATGTTCTACATCCTCTACTTTACCATTGTGATGGGATTGTGTGCTCCTGTGAGGCAAGAGACTATGCTGGCAGAAGCAGTGCTATTGGTAGAATCTCCTGTATTAGATAGGCTTTTGCCAGATTAAATGGGCAACAGCAGTAGTCAGGGAGTGACATTGGTGGAGAGACAATAACAGTAGCACCATAGCTAATAATTGTTAGTACCTTGTAGTAGGCACCACACACCACCACCAACAACAACAACAACAACAACACTTTTCAATGTGTTTTACCATGAACATGTTATGGTGAGACAATCCAAAATTAAACAAAAGATACTGGCAGAAGATGAGACTTCCAGGATGGAAGGTGCTCAACAAGTTACTGGGGAAAAGAAGAGAACAAGTTTGAGCAGTGCTGTGACAATGGCCCAACTGGATGCATGCTAAAATGACATTTACCTTCTACATGCTAAAAAGTGAAGTCTAAAGACATTTAACGACATATTATAGGAACATGGGATGTGAAAAACATGAGTCAGGGGCAGTTAGACACTGCAAAACAAGAATGTATCCTGGACCATTGTCAAAACCTGGACAAATCAAGTTCAGGGTGAATCTACAGGAATGAACGGTGAACCTTAACCTTCATGGAACCAAAACCCTATCCAGCAAAACTGGTTCCCTATATCTGGTTCTCTTCTTTCACTGACCAGGAATGGCACCTCCTTGTCTGGATTAAGCCTCGATTTGTTTTCCTTCATCTGGTCCATTACTGACATCAGACACTAGTTTATTGATCCAAAACAGCTTTCCTAGGTTTAGTTGGAAAAAAGATATAGAGCTGGTTGTCATCAGCATACTTATGACATTGAACCTTCATATTCTTGACACTTTCTACCAATGATTTATAATGTGCAGGTTAAATAGCATGTAAAACAGAACAGAACCTTGGCAGTGGCACCATAGCCATTTTATTTCTCATCCCATCAAACCTACATCTTCTCATAGAAATTGCTGCCACCAACTTTTGAATTTATTCATCTAGGAAAGACGAGAGACATCATAAATTTCATCTCTCAGAACAGGCTCAAAAGGGTATTGTACTATGGCTAATTGTATCCAAAGTCACCAAGAGGTCCAGGAAAATCAATAGGGATGCAATTGTATCTGTTCAACAGATACAATGTAAGTTATGGTGGGAACACAGTGAAAGAATGTTACAAAAGAAAGTGGTCTCGATGTTTGAAAGCTATCCCGCCTCTTGCTCACTCTGTTTCCAGGAATGGTTTGGAGAGCATACCAAACATTCCACAGACCCTTACTCTGCTCCTTTGCAATGCCACGTCAGTCAAAAATAAGACCCACATTATTCATGACCTCCTTTTAGATGAGGCCACTGACCTGTCTTGCTTTACTGAAACCTGGTTGGGAGAAGCCAGTGCTGTGACTTGGGCACAGGCTCTCCCAGCTGGGTACTCAGTCAGTGAACAGGTAAGGAGAAGTGGGAGGGGGGCAGAGTGGCTCTGGTTCACAAAATCAATCTGACCTTGACCAGGATACCTGTCTGGAACACAGTCCACTTCGAGTGTATGTACCTAAGCCTGAGGACCAGAGATAGCTTGGGGATTCTGTTCATATACTGGCCACCCCGTTGTCTAACAGACTCCCTAATCAAGCTGGCTGGATGAATGAAGCAGGCTGGACAATGACTAGATCAGTTGCAGTTGGAGTCACCCAGACTTTTAGGTTTGGGGGACTTCAGCATCCCATTTGAGACCAGCTTGCCAAATTTAAATGGCACAGCTCAGGAGTTCATGGAATCCATGACAAACATGGGCCTATCCCAATTGGTTGTCAGGACTACTCATTATGCGGATCATACCCTTGATGCGGTCTTTAGTACGGAACAGGAATATCTGTGGGCGGAAGTTTTTAAAACTACTGCATTGTCAGAGATGGATCATTTCCTGGTCAAGACTGAACTAAGAACCACTGTCCGCCCCGCTGGGGGTGGTGGACCTATTAGAATGGTCCACCCCTGAAGGCTAATGGAACCAATTGGATTCCAGAAAGCCTTAGAGGGTTTAATGGTTGGTAAAATCAGTGATTCTGTCAAAGCTTTGGTCAATACCTGGAACACCAATCTCATCAAGGCTATCGACATAATCGCTCCCAAGCATCCTTTCCAGCTCGCTTCTAACCGTAGGCCATGGTATACAGAGGAGCTTAGGAAGATGAAGCAGGCTGGACAATGACTAGATCACATCTGGTGGGAGACTTGATTCTTATCCAACAAGACTTGTCATAAGAATTTCCTTGATTCTTTCTTCTCTGCATGTATTGCTTCTGCAGAGTCCCATCCAGCAGAGCTGTGTAGGGTGGTGGGGGAGCTGACGCAGGTTCCACCTACGCAGAACACTTTACTTAACCTGACAACGGCCTGCTGTGATGCGTCTAACAACTTCTTTGCAGATAAAATTTCTTGGATAAGAGCCGACTTAGATGCCAGGGTTATGACAGAATCTATTGACGAGGTGTCCAGCAACTCTGTGGATGAAATTATACTGGATCAGTTTCAACCTGTGAGTACCGATGACATGGACAATCTCCTTGGTAGAGTGAGGAAAACAAGTTGTCCTCTCAATCCTTGTCCATCTTGGCTGGCCATCCAGGGGGGTGACGCATTGAGAGTGTTCCTCAGGGACATTGTCAAGGTGTCCCTTAGGGAAAGTTTTTTCCCCATCTTGTTTAAAGGAAGCAGTGGTTAAGCCGCTTCTGTCATGGCCAGCCAAGAGCAGGTCTCGGAGGATGAGGAGGAGGATGGGGCTCCTCCAGAGCAAGAGGTAATTGAGGCTACACCAGGGGCTAATCCTGCTCCAGAGCAAGAAGTAATTGAGGCAACACCAGGTGTTAATCCTGCTCAGCCAGAGCCCAGCCCTGATCTCTCAGCCCCAGAGGAGAAGGCTCAGCCAGGTCCTAATGCTCATGGGATTCCTCGGGTGGTACAGCAGCCTAGTGGTGACTCTGGGGAGGAATCAGGCTTGAAGGTTCCTTCCTTCAGGCAGCGTAGGGCTGAAAGTGCTGGCAGACGCAGATCCCAGAGAATTGCTGCAAGGCAATTAGCTAATCAGCCTCATCTGGTACGGGGGAGGGCACCCCCTATTTAGGAAGCAGAGAGATGCCAACTCAATGCCAGAATTTATTGCATGATCCTTTGGTGTGATTGCTGCTTGCACTGGCTCCCTGTACCTCGACTCTGTGGCCTTGACTCTTGACTTCGGAACGGACTGGACTATTGCTACTCTCTAGCTGACCTGAACTTGGACTGAACTGACTATTGTGACCCCTGTGTTCCTGACTTCAGCTCTGGCTTTTGGTTTGCTCTTTCTCTCACTTCCTGCAAGGTTGGTGGACTATTTCCAGCTGCATAGCTAGTTACCTGGTTGAGCCATCTTTATCGGCGTAGGTTTGTGTGTGCTGGCTGTAATCCAGGACAGCTTTTGAAAAAAACTTTCCTTGGACCCCCTTGATAGGAACAACTATAGGCCAGTCTTTCTATTGCCTTTTTTAAGGTGATTGAGACGGCGGTTGGTCTTCAACTCCAAGCTTTCTTGGATGAAACCAATTATCTAGATCCATTTCAAATTGGCTTTAGGACAGGATATGGAGTGGAGACTGCCATGGCTGCTCTGGCTGATGACTTTCGCTTGGGTATTGACAGGGGTAGTGTGACCCTGTTGGTGCTCTTGGACCTCTCAGCAGCCTTTGATACCATAGAACAGGGGTAGGCAACCTTTCCCCTTTAAGAGCTGAGGGACTTCAGCTCCCAGAATCCCAGGAGCTATTGGCCAACATGGGACTATTGGCCAACATGGCTGAGGCTTCTGGGAGCTGAAGTCCCTCGGCCCTTAAAGGGGAAAGGTTGCCTATCCCTGCCATAGAACACTCCATCCTCTTGGCTCACCTGAGAGGGTTAGGAATTGAAGGCACTACATTGTAGTGGTTCTGTTCCTTCCTCTCGGGCAATCTCAGAGGGTGAGGCTCGGGGACAGTTGTTCTACAAGAATAGAGCTTAATTGTGATGTCCCTTAGGGTGCCATCTGGTCCCTGATGCTATTTAATATATATATGATCATCCAGAGACATAGGGTGCGGTGTCATCAGTATGCTGATAACACCCAGATATATTTCTCCATGTCTCAGCCCTCAGCTTCAACTTCAGATGGCATCTCTCCTCTTAATGACTGCCTTAAGGCAGTAATGAACTGGATGAGGAAAAAAAGATTGAGACTCAATCCAGATAAAATGGAGGTATTAACAGTTGCAGGCCAGAAACCAGGTTTGGGAATACAATTTCCAGTCCAGTATTCCATTTGGGAATACAAATTCCAGTCCGTGTTGGCTGAGGTACTGTGATTGAATTAGTAACATAGGTTATAAGTCTGTAACTAAGAAAGATTATAATAGCAAGTCCTGAAACAAGTTACCTTTATTGCATGTTGGTGTAAAATAAACTTTTCTTTTTTTTTAATTCCAACATCACTTGGCCTCTGTTTTAGTCACAAAACATATTACCAATATTTTGTTATTCTGGAAGTGGGACTACACTAAAAAGGCAGTGTAAGTCCCTGACACTTTATTAGTTGGTAGTAGTGGGGAGATCAAGTTCCCAAAGTACAGCCAACTAGAATTAGAGTGTAAAAGTAGGAAGGTGGCAGTCGCGTGTGCCACGGGGGTGGGGGGTGGGGGGGAACAGAATAAAATTTAAAAACCCTAAAGGTATGCTGGGTAAGGCATAAGGGAGTGAGGGCAGAGTTAAGGGGCAGGGCAGGAAGGGAATGTGATGGGGCAGCAGCCTATTCATGTGAATAAAAGAAGTGCAGTGGTAGCTGCTGTAAAATCAGAATGTTCCTTTTCTTTTTTCTTTTTTCTTTTATTTTGCATGACAGCATGACTTCAGCAGGAAAGGGGATGGTGTGATAATCTCCTTGGATTGGACTGAAATAATTCAATTTTATACAGAAACCCCTGGAGCTCACGTCACATTTTCTAATACCACAATGGAACACTGATGACTTTCCAGAAATTTATCCAGTATGGCAGAAGGTGAGTAAGGGCTTTTTCTTTTCCTCCAGTGAATTCAATAGTCCTTTTAATGTTATCATTGGAAAAACAATTGGCAAGATACATCCATTGACCAACTAAATTTCCCAGTTGGAATGCATCCAAACATTTTTTTTATCTGCAAGTTGGTCATAATGAGCTATCAAGTTTGATTACCAAATAAAAAGTTGTACTTAAAAAGTTTGAACCTCTGTTCAAATGATGAAGCAAGGAAAGTACTCCATCACAAGAACTATCATGGAGTAGGTATTCAAATAGGTCTATACGATCTTTAGTTTGACTCATTCCAAGTTTTTGTTGAAAATTGATCATACTCAGCATAGCATTCCTGGAGAACCAACTTAGGGGCTAAGCAGACGGGTGGCCGTGGGCCGCCCCGGGAAACTGTGCCATGGGGCCGAGTTATCCACACACCTCGGCCCTGCAGCACAGCTTCGCCACCCCTGGAAGGAGCACTAAATTGGCGCTCCTTCCACAAGTCACCAAAGGTGCACCGCAAAAGGCTGCGGCTCACCTTCAGCGACTCTTCTGCCGCAGCGTGTGTGAACGCTGCGGCAGGAGGTCCTCCTCGGAACGCCAGCCATGCGGAGGGCCGGCTGCTCCGAGGACAACCTGGGGAAGGGGTTGGGGTGCCCACCGTGTGGCTGCCCCTTCCCTGCCCCCAAAATGGCTCTTTAAACCGTCTGCTTCCCCCCTAAGTGATTTATGATAACATTTATTGCAAAGGTTAGCCACCTTGAGCCCTGGACACTTGCGGCAGGGGAAGGAGAATCAAGATATGGAATAACAACGATATTTAGTCCAATATAACAAAATACTCTTCCTGAGTAATCACTATCAGTTCTTCACATTTTAATGTGAAATGACTTTTAGATTCTTCTTTCATCCTATCTTTAAGTATTCAATTCAAAGCAGTCCTTCAGTTAGACACAGTGAGGCAGTTACCTCAGGCAGCAGGTTTTCAGTTACATGAAAGAGTAACAAAAGGTTTCATTCAGTACATACACACACCTTTAAGGCTGAATAAAGATGCTTTTGAGTATGAGATGGGGACATTTACTCTTCTGATGTCCAATAATGGTTCTAAATATACACTGCAAACATAAAAAATGAAGGTTTTTTTGGGGGGAGCCACATTTGGGTAGCAAATGCTTCTATTCATCAATGATCTAGAATTGGTTACAGCTGCCTATAGAATGTAGTTGCTGGTGTTTATGTGTGTTCCCTTACACAGTGTTTTATAAACTGATCTTTCATGTTCCTTTGCACATGCAAATTATATCAATCAGCACATTTTAACTACAGGGGTTCAGGGGGTGTTGTTCCCATGCCCTCCTCATGTAATCAGAACAGTTACTTTCTAAAATAACAATTCATTGTGGGAAATATTCCGATGTAATTCACCTTTGTACCCATATACATCAATTAATATCTACTATGAAATTTAAATATGCTAAGATCTATTAAGAGTATAACAATTAATTTGTCCAAGAGGAAAATGGGAAGAGGGGAGAGACATAACTCATAAAGGAACCCTTCAGAAAGTCAGCCATTTCAGGGTGGAGACTTGAATGTAAGAAATGGTGGGTTTGTAGAGTTAAGGACCTCCTCCTTTCCATTTCTTCATCATTACAAAATAGTACTCTGGAAGCTGCTTTTTCAGTAATTGAATGCTTGCATTTAACATGTAATTAGGTAGCAGGAACTAGTTTTGAATTGTATTTCATCAAACCACCCATGCTTTTAAGTCAATGTAGGAAATAGATGATTGTGTTATTTGTACTGAACAATTTTCTCTCCTGTGGATTTTCTGTGTGGTTAATTATGGGGGGAAGCAGACGGTGCAAAGCACCATTTTCGGGGCAAGGAAGGGGAGGGGCAGCCGCATGGTGGGCGCCCCAACCCCTTCCCCAAAACGTCCTCGGAGCAGCCGGCCCTCCGCATGGCCGGCGCTCCGAGGATGACCTTCTGCTGCAGCATCTGCACATGCTACCAGGGTAGCTATGATAAAGGGCAGGTTAGATGGCACACATAACTTTCTTCAAACACTTGGCTGCACTTAATTACCTCCTGGCATCTGCTGCTTGGTAGGCTGGAACTAGGCTGACCACACAATACTATAGAAATCCTCTAGACTGACTGGGGAAGCAGATGGCTAAAAGGGCCGTTTTGGGGGCAAGGAAGGGGAGGGGCAGCTGCATGGTGGATGCCCCAACCCCTTCCCGAAGGCATTGTCGGAGCGCCGGCCCCTCTGCATGGCCGGCACTACGACAATGCCTTCCCGCCCCATGTTTGCATACGCTGTGGCGGAAGAGTCGCCGAAGGTGTGCCGGCAGCCTTTTGCGGTGCACCTTCGGTGACTTGTGGAAGGAGCTCTATTTTAGCACTCCTTCCAGGAGTGGAGAAGCTGCGCCACAGGGCCGAGGTGTGCAGATACCTCGGCCCCGTGACGCAGCTTCCTGGGGTGGCCCATGGCCGCCCGTCTGCTTCCCCCCTATGTTTATCCCAAACAGAAGGTACTGAATGGCTTCTAAGTGCTTCCTATCCATTTTCCATTATGTACATCTAATAATAATAATAATAATAATAATAATAATAATAATAATAATTTTTATTTATATCCCGCCCCTCTGCCAGGCAATCGGGGCGGCGCACAACATCACAAAACATCAAAGCAATACATCAAATGTCTCTGCAGCTAGCCAAAACAACTTCTCTGACACTGGGAAATATTCACTTTGTCTTATGCAAGTGAGGGCATCATTTTCTGCACCTTCTCAAATAGCAAAAGTCTTGGGGTGACCCTGATAATTTGAACTCTTCCTGAGATTATTCTAAGCAGACTCTGCATCAGGAATGCAAGTGTAAAAGAATGTGTTTTTTTTTAATCTTTCCCCATTAGCCTTAGGCCCAAAACACACAGGCCAAATAAAGTGTCTTCCAGCAGCTTTGGGGGTGTGCCATTTACATGATGCATGCTCCCAAAGTGTCTGGAAGCCATGCCAAGGCTGTACTCCAGACAAAGGAGTCGACTAAGGGGGGTTGCAGACTGCCAGAAATAGTGTGAATTCAGTCCACTTTTAGGGTTAAGGTTAGAGTTAGGGTACCATGGGAACTGTATTTTATTGTGGCATCAGAGTTGTCTGACAGAGAAGGCTCAATGTCTCAGAAAAATAACAGTTCCCATGATTCCCTAGCACTAACCCTAACCCTAAAAGTGGACTGAATTCACACTATTTCTGGCAGTCTGCAACCCCCCTACATCACTCTTATAGGCCTGTAAATCAGTTCTGCAATGACTCCAAGACAGTGTGACTCAGACATTCCTATCAAGATATAACAGAACTCAGGCATCCTGTGGATATTTCTTGGCTGTGATGGTTGTTGCGTCTGCACAAAGGACACCGACTCTAATTATGGATGAAAATAGGCCACAACTTTATTTGTACAGGGTCTTACATATTAACTGTTATATCTAACAAATAATTTGTTAACCACAATTTCAAATATTTCTTAATAATAATTTGTTTTGACGCATGCCCAAATGTTCTGGGCGCAAGTGCTGAAAATTAACCTTTTCTAGGCATGCGTCAAAACTTCAAGTGAGTAAATCACATAACAATTTATAATCCCCTCCCAACCGGATATGACGTCAAATCATTTTATGACGCAATCACTTTATGACGTCATTAGTTTAACATGACGTCATAATACATTTGTTTAATCCCCATGACATAAATCCAATTACTTTTGTTCAGTTCCAATTAATACTTTCACTTAACCTAGAAATTCCCAAAAGGGGGGGGGTCCCTTCCCGCCAACACTCAAACTTCATAACCATAACATTGACAGACCCAACACCCTAGTTGCGACAATTATAACCTCTATCCTCCCAATCCAAATACATTTAACATACCATAATAATACCCAACCCTATAACATTCTCCCACAAAGTCAAGTAGCCAAAACAAGATCATAATAAGAGTTGGTAATGTCGTTTATCCCAAGGAGGGCGAAAAACCCAGTCAATTGCTGGGAAAATTCCCTCCCGGCCCCCTTTAAGGCGACCAGCCGCAGCCTGGGTGTCCACAACATGTTAACCAACCATTAAAGGGTGGGAAGGGTGGGTTGCTTGTCCGGAGCTAAAATGGCTGCCGCCACGAGGCAGCGCGAGGCTTTAAAGCCTCGCAAATCTCGCGCCATAATCCCGCGAGACTTCCAAATCTCGCGAGACCACAGCCGCGAGATCAACCCCATTGGCCAGGCGGACAGGATGAGGCGGGCCTTCCTGTCCACCTGGCCAATCGTTGCGTCGATGCCCTTTTAAGGCAGACGCAACAGAAGGCCCCCTCCCAACTCGTCGGGGGGGGGTCCTTGCGTCTGCACAAAGGACACCGACTCTAATTATGGATGAAAATAGGCCACAACTTTATTTGTACAGGGTCTTACATATTAACTGTTATATCTAACAAATAATTTGTTAACCACAATTTCAAATATTTCTTAATAATAATTTGTTTTGACGCATGCCCAAATGTTCTGGGCGCAAGTGCTGAAAATTAACCTTTTCTAGGCATGCGTCAAAACTTCAAGTGAGTAAATCACATAACAATTTATAATCCCCTCCCAACCGGATATGACGTCAAATCATTTTATGACGCAATCACTTTATGACGTCATTAGTTTAACATGACGTCATAATACATTTGTTTAATCCCCATGACATAAATCCAATTACTTTTGTTCAGTTCCAATTAATACTTTCACTTAACCTAGAAATTCCCAAAAGGGGGGGGGTCCCTTCCCGCCACAAGAGGGGGTCAGCCTAGCTTGGCATCCCCTCTCCCCCCCCCCTTATAGAAGCCTTTAAGGAAGACTCCAATGTAGACAAGTACATCTCATTCCCCTGGGTTGAGAGATGCACTCCGTCACCCCTGTACAAATGTGGTAACCCAAAATGAACTCCCTGGTGATCAACGATGGCCACCCCCATCTTCTTCAGTGTCTTTGCCACAAATCTGTTAAGCCAGCGCCGGGCTCCATCAATGGCGATGTCACTTCTGGCACCGCGCCAAACGCGCCTGGGAAGGAACTTTGTCCACATGAGGAGTGTATTAGGCAACATTCGCCGAATCTCCTTCATGTCCTTGATTATGCGCCTAGCCAACTGCAACGAAGTCATTTTTGGAAGGTCGTTTTCCCCTAAATGAATCAACAACATCCCTGGCTGGGCGAAAGATGACATCAGTTCAATTATTCTAGGGAGAATGGCTCCCCAAAGCATGCCTCTGCACCCGAACCACCTGATGGTCCCCGCTAGTCCCAGTTCAGCGGCCAAATCGTAACGCTGTTCAATGCAGTGTCTCTCAGCCCAGAATACCACGCTGTGAACAAGAATCCATACGTCTCGAGGAATCAATTCTGCCAAGTGAAACCAAAACAAGAACATTAGAACTACATTAACTTTTTAAGTGCGAACGTAAGATTTAAATGCCCTAGAACGCCAGCGACCAATCCTGCGAATCGCCGAGTCACTCAGGCCCTGCGTTGCTGCCGCTGTGGCTGCCCCAATCCTGAATGAATGGGATGAAAATTGATCCGCTGGTAAACCAGCATGACTTAAAACCCCTTTCAATACTATTCTAAACTGGTATTGTGTTAATGGTAAACCAGATATATGTAAAAACAAGTATCCAGTTGCGCTCGGCCGTATTTGCAAGTAATTAGTCAAGGCCTGCACCGGACAAATATGACCTTGAGGAGCCTTAGCTAAACTTATGGCCTGTCCCTTTCCTAACTGATCAGTTTTCGAACGTCGAATTGTCAACTGCATGCCCTGATCAGAGACTTTAATGTCCGACAGCAAAAGAGCCCTACCAGAACTGTCAGAACGTGAACTAGGAACAAGTTCACTTATTCTTAAAGCTCCAAAAAACGCCACTGAAAAGGCCGCCTTAAACAAAATCACCTCTTCAGGAGAAAAACATACAACTGGTAGGAATTGCCATATTCGTAACATTATTGAACCCGTTATGGGCAAGCGACCATCCTGAGAAATAGACGACTCCCTGGCCCATCCTTCCAAAGCCCTACGTACTCTGAAATCAATCGTGGGGTCTTTGAAACCTCCCGCTCTAGAATAAAAGGAAAGAGCCGCTAACTTCCCCCTAATAGTGACTGTAGACAAGCCCACTTGTCTGAGATGCACTGCAAAACGAAGAATAATGTCCACATCTAAAGGCCAAACCTCAGCCTCCCCAATAGACAATAAAAAGGATCTGAACGCTCGCAGTGCGAGTTGATAGGACTTGCGTGTCGACGCGGCGACGGAGAGAGAGATCGCCTTCTCAATTTCTACTCTCCAAGGCTCCAAAGATGATGTGGTACCTCCAAAGGGTGAGTCGCTGCCTCCGGCGCCAACTGTCGAAATCTGGAAAACTGAAAGCGCGACAAGGCATCCGCGACGGGATTTAGTAAACCACAAACATGCTGGGCTTGGAACAGAATATTATAATGTAAACATTGGACCACCATTTTTCTTACCAATGACATCACTCTGTCAGACTTGGAGGACAAGGAATTGACTATAAATACTACAGCCTGATTGTCACACCAAAAACGAACTGTTTTGTCCGCAAATTGATGTGGCCATAAATGCACCGCCACCACTATCGGGAATAATTCCAAAAAGGAGAGGTCTCTAGTCCAGCCTTTTTCAACCCAGTCTATTGGCCATTTCTCAGCCGCCCATTGGCCATTAAAATAAACTCCAAAGCCACAGGCCCCAGAAGCATCTGAGTGAACCTGAAAATCTGCCCTAAGGAGCATTTCAGATCGCCAAAAGGATACACCATTAAATTGTTCCAAGAATGACTCCCAAATCTCCAAATCCTTTCGTAGCCCAGAATTTATTCTAATATGATGATGTGGTGCCTTCACCCCTTTAGTGGCTCTATATAAACGGGTACAAAATGCCCTGCCAGGAGCTATAACCTTACAAGCAAAATTTAAAATACCTGCTAAAGATTGAAATTCCCTAAGCGTGGCCTTTGATTTATTTTTCATCATCCCTACCTGCAGCCTCATAGCTGATAGCTTGTCAGGTGGAAGACGAGAAATACCCTCCTGAGTATCCAATTCAATTCCCAAAAAGGTTAAGCGTGTATCAGGGCCCTCAGTTTTTTCCTCAGCCAGAGGTACTCCCAATTCATTCATTAATTGTTGAAAAGCCAATAGCATATCTGCACAATCATTTGTCCCAGGGGCACCCGCAAAAAGAAAATCATCCAAATAATGAGTAATTGCTCGACTACCTAACCTTTTGGAAGCACACCAATGCAAGAAAGTGCTAAATGTTTCGAATGCTGAGCAAGAAATGGAACATCCCATTGGCATGGCCTTGTCAAAATAGTACTTCCCTTCAAATTGAAACCCCAGAAGATCAAAATCCTCTGGATGCACTGGAAGTAGTCTAAAGGCGGATTTAATATCGCATTTTGCCAATAAAGCTCCTTTGCCCAGAGCCTTAACCATTCTAACCGCCGAATCAAAGGAAGAATATTTCACTGACGTCAACTGTGGATCAATGGCGTCATTTACCGAATCACCCCTGGGATAAGACAGATTGTGTATGAGTCTAAACTCCCCCGGGGCCTTCTTAGGAATCACACCCAAGGGCGATAATCTCAAGTTTGCCATAGGCAAATATTCATGAGGGCCCGAAATCCTCCCTGCTTCTATTTCTTTTGTCAGCTTGCCCCTTACAACTTCTGGCAATTCCCTAACAGAACGTGCATTTGGTGCATAACGATGTACCCTTAAACCCTCATAAGGAATACGAAAACCAATCGAAAAACCATCCCACAAATACCGAGCGGCCTCCCTTTTTGGGTAGATCCACAACCAACTGGCCATGGCCTCCAAATTAACTGGCGTTGGTGCCCTTTCCTGTACTAGCTGGTTGTTGACCAGAGGGCCCCCCGCTTCCTGATTTTTTATTTTTAAAGCATGCTGATCCTGGGTGGTTTCCTTTACAGTTGTTACACTTATGCTCGAACCTGCAGGGTTGCCTTTTACACTTACCTGCATTGAAGTCCCAGCAAAACCCAAGTTGTCTCTTTTCACCCGTGCCAGGCCTCGCATTTTGCCCTCTCGGCAGAGTGACCATAGGCACAAACCCATTGTCACATCTGCTCGATGGGGAGGCTCCTACCATAATATCTGCCCATAATTCCGACTGTACATGACGCCAAGACAAGGAGTGGTCTAAGGCAGCCCTCATTCTGAATTGCTCATCATACTGAAGCCACGCCGAACCTCTGGCGTTGACATGGCAATTGGTATAGGCTTTTATCATAATCTCCTGGTACTTGGAGAAGTCAGGAGATCTGGCAGGGTCTTTCTCTTCGATAACACCCCTATAGATGGTGAAACCCATCATCCAGTTTACGAAATTTCTTTCTAACTTGGGGCGTTTATACGATTGAAATTCCTTTGGGAGGGTAAACACCACCCCGTCTTTCACCATTATTCTAGGCTCGGGATCCCTGAATGTCAGGGAGAACAAATCGATGTACTCTCCCTTCCAAATCCTTTCTTTTGTAGTCGTAGGAAGGTGAGACCCCAAAGGCATAGACATACCCGTATAGGGGTTACATTCATAAGACCGATCGGTCCTTGTAAGGCCTAATGCACTGACCACAGCCGTTTCCTTTGTTTGACTCACCGAGGCATTGGCCTGCAACCCCAATACCGAACCCTGGTTTGAGGGAGAGAGCTCCAAAGGTGCTGTTACAGGTTCCAGGCTGGGGCGATCGCTCGGCGATGTCAGCCCTGTCAGCCCACCTGTAGCCCAAACAGCCGAAGGCCATGCCGCCTGCGAACTCATATCATTGAACAAACCTGGACTCGCTGTCCGAGGAGCAGCATTTGCCGAGTTTTGCTGGAGTCCTCCTGCAGGTGTCAGTGCATCAGCTCTAGTGTTGTGCTGTTCGCCATGAGTGCCTGGTACATTACCGCTGGAAGCCGCAGATGCCTCAGGTGTTGACAAATTACTCTGGCCTGTAACAACCACACTTTGGAGAAATTGAAACAAGTCAGACAAAGTAGGTTGACTAGATGTAAGCGCCGTGGCACCGCAGTGCCCCACACCAGGAACCTTCTTTAGAAGTTCCATTACATCAGCTACGGTTGGTTGCCCAACCTCCATAGCTGAAGAACCCTGGGAACTACATGCAGTGTTAGATGAATGACCTAAATTATCAGCAGCGAGATGTGCAGTGGCTTGTCCAGCATTAGCATTCGTGTGCGCAACCGAAGAAGTAGCAGCTTGCGCCCCTTTTTGCAAGTGATGTTGAGCCAACTGCTCACATACAGCCGCACAAGCCTGCATGGTGCGGCCTATCTGGGCCAAATGCGTGGTAATATCATCATCCTTGTTAGCAGTCTCAGCCGGTCGCTTAGGAACTGGCTGTCCACTTCTTTGACCAGTTGAAGTGGTACGCCGCTTCGATTGAGTCTTACTTCGCGGCATGATGATTAATTTTTTTTTTTTTTTTTTTTTAAAGCAGAATTGACAACTAATTGATTGTTGCAGGGTATATATTAACTGAATACCCCTGCGCCAACGATCATACAACAAACTGCATGTACTCCCAATCAATACTGCCAACCGACGTCGGTCAGCCCACCTGAAAGGGGGAAGCCCTCTACCAGACTCACCCCGTTGAGTATTATTATTATTATTATTATTATTATTATTATTAGTTTGACAATATGGCCAGGCCTAGCCACTAATTATCCCTTGCCAGGCCTGAACAGATAAAATTCACAGAAACTGTAGGAAGGAGTGGCGTGGGGGAACACTTCCCACTCCCTTCCCATTAATAGCCACTGTGAAGTAAAAGGGGTGGCGGAGTAATAGGAGGGGGCTGCCCAATTTATTTGGACGTCTGCCCGATCCCGGGGCCTGTCCCTACCCTTTCCACAGTAATGTGCCGCTTGGCACTACACAAAAAAGGGGGGGCCAATTGGCCGATCAGTGCGCCCCAGCAAGCAAGCCCAGGGGATGGCTAATCAAGAATAACTGGCACTTATATCAGTGCCCAACACCATACGAAAAAGAGAGTTGTGGCCGCTCTTTTTTTTTTTTTTTTTTAACTTGTGTCCTCTAAATAAAGGAGGACAGCCCAGGCCTCAAAACCACAGCCTGGCGTGATCCCAATGGGAAGGGGGGGGGCGGCGGGGTACTAACTGGCCGCAGCCGCAGCCAGCCGCCTGCCCCGCAGTGTGCAGTCCCAACCCGCTCCCAATTATACAGGCCTCTACTCTAGGAGGCCAACTAAAGATATCTCCCCTGGGAATAAGTCCCAATACTTGCGGCACCGAAATTGAGTAAAGGACGCGGTCCCACCGCGCTAGGCTGAATAAGCCTTGGAGCCGCAGATGTCCGCGGCGGAGGAACCCCTTGGGAGCGTGTCCCTCGGCACCAGCCTCCTCGTGGAAGGTGCAGCGGGACCTAACCCACGGCCTCAGGCGCCTCCCAACCTCCGCCGGCTCTCTCCCCTCCGCTCTCCGCGGTTGGGAGAATAAAACGGGCTGAAAGGCCCACAACAAACACGGACAAGCAAGGTGCTCCTTGCTTGTCCGGAGCTAAAATGGCTGCCGCCACGAGGCAGCGCGAGGCTTTAAAGCCTCGCAAATCTCGCGCCGTAATCCCGCGAGACTTCCAAATCTCGCGAGACCACAGCCGCGAGATCAACCCCATTGGCCAGGCGGACAGGATGAGGCGGGCCTTCCTGTCCACCTGGCCAATCGTTGCGTCGATGCCCTTTTAAGGCAGACGCAACAGAAGGCCCCCTCCCAACTCGTCGGGGGGGGGGTCCTTGTCTCATATGGTCATAAGTCAACTGTGTGGGATGGAGGGTCCATTTAAGGATAGTTAACTGTTGTAGTATGAGGTAAGTGAACACTCCTAAATTATGGCATGTTATCCATCTGTTTTGTTCTTTCACACATTTTAACTAGCAGAACACAACATAATTAGGGTATATAGAATGATTAAATTAATGTACTGAGCATTAATATAACAGGAGAGGTTTTATAAATCTATTGAAGAATACAACATTAACCTTTGTAAGGTTCTTAAAAGAATCATTAGAATTTTGCTGATGAATATTTAGTTGCCTCTAAGTCAACAATAAATTTGAAAAGTGCACATTACTTTATAGGAAAATAGGAGGCCACATAACTATAAAAGGAAATAAATACCCCACTGATTGCCTCCTTCCTTTTGGTTTGTAGTTATCACATTCTGTCTCTCTACATGCAGCAGGAAATAATGAGAGGGTTTATTTCTTGAGTGATTAAAGCCACAGCTGTTGCTGCTTATTGAATTGCTTTAACCCACAAACTGAATTAAAGAGCATGATTCTTTGTTTTACACCACATGCCTTAAGTTGTTCTCATGAATATTAAGGGACAAGTTGCACAACACAGACAAATGTAAATGACAGTAGATGGATAGCTATGGTTATTGTGGGGAATGTCAGAGGAGGTACTTAATCTTGTCCTTGCTCTAAATTATTGGTCACTTACCTTTTATATAAAATAATAAGTGATTGGTCCGAGCCCCATGCTATTTACCCTTTTACTGCTGGGTTGCTTGTGCCAAGCCAGCCAACAAGGTATCCAACCAAAGAATGAAATGGGATCAGCCAACCCAAAATAGCCCTTTATCCTTATGGCCAGTCACACAAGAACTACAATCACACACTTTACTATTTATCCCTACATCTGTAACAATTTATCTCAATTCCTCTACTCTCTACATCTGGGATCTGAACACTTTGTTTCCGTGGTTGGGGTGCACAGATCTCAGGGGAGATTACTTTATTCTGGGGAAGGGGAACCAATTAAATGCCCCCACTTTCTCCATGAAATTGTAGCCAGAAGTCTATTATGGGGAATTTTATTTAGCTCAAATTGAGAGGGGGTCACCCACAAGGACCCTGAGAGACCATCTCCCACATGTAGACCAAGTGGCCAAGGGATCTAAGATTTGATGCAGAGACAGAATTTTCCAATTAAAGTATTATTTATTAAAAGGGGAAATCACACAGCAATTCACATATACACATGCACTCATTCAAGGCTCAGGAAGTCAGGGGTTAGTTTGGAAAAGATGATGAGGCAGAACTACAGATAATATTTACTACATATGAGGTTTTCATAGAATCATGGAATCATATAGTTGGAAGAGACCACAAGGGCCATCCAGTCCAACCCCCTGCCATGCAGGAACTCCCAATGAAAGCATCCCTGACAGATGGGCATCCAGCCTCCATTTAAAGACCCCCAAGAAAGGAGACTCCACCACACTCTGAAGGAGTGTGTTCCACTGTCAAAAAGCCCTTACTGTCAGGAAGTTCCTCCTAATGTTGAGGTGGAATCTCTTTTCCCGCAGCTTGCACCCATTCTTCCGGATCCTGGTCTCTGGAGGAGCTTGTTCCCTCCTCAATATGACATTCCTTCAAATATTTAAACAAGGCTATCATATCACTTCTTAACCTTCTCTTCTCCCAACTAAACATCCCCAGCTTCCTAAGTCATTCTTCATAGGGCTTGGTTTCCAGACCCTTCACCATTTTAGTTGCCCTCCTTTGGACACTCTCCAGTTTCCCCACATCCTTTTTGAATTGTGGTGTCCAGAACTGGACACAGCATTTCAGGTGAGGCCTGACCAAAGCAGAATAGAGTGGCACTATTATTTTTCTTGATCTAGACACGATACTTCTATTGATGCAGCCTAAAATTGCATTGGCCTTTTTAGCTGCTGCATCACACTGTTGACTCATGTTCAGCTTGTGGTTTACCTGGACTCCTAGATCCCTTTCACACGTAGTCTCATTCAGCCAGTTGTCCCCCATCGTATAACTGTGCTTTTCATTTTTCTGCCCTAAGTGCAGTACCTTACATTTCTCCATGCTGAATTTCATTTTGTTAGCTTTCGCCCAGCTTTCCAGTCTGTTCAAGTCATTTTGATTTTTGATCCTGTCTTCTGGGGTATTAGCTACTCCTCCTATTTGGTGTCATCTGCAAATTTGATAACTATGTCCCCAATAATGTCATCCAAGTCATTGATAAATACATTGAATAGCACTGGGCCCAGGACAGAGCCCTGTGGCACCCCACTGGTCACTTCTTTCCAGGTTGAAAAGGAGCCATTTTTGAGCACCCTTTGGGTTCGGCCAGTCAACCAATTACAAATCCATGTAACAGTTACTTTGTCTAGCCCACATTTTACCAGTTTGTTTGCAAGAATGCCATGGGGAACCTTGTCAAAGGCCTTACTGAAATCAAGATATACTATATCCACAGCATTCCCTTCATCTACCAAGCTGGTAATTTTATCAAAAAAAGAGATCAGATTTGTCTGGTGTGACTTGTTTCTCTGAAACCCATGTTGATTTTTGTGATTATGGAATTACCTTCCAGGTGTTCAGACTCTCTGTTTAACAATCTACTCCAGAATCTTTCCTGGTATTGATGTCAGACTAACTGAATGATAATTATTAGGATCCTTTTTTTCCCCCTTTTTGAAGATGGGGACAACGTTTGCCCTCCTCCAGTCTGCTGAGACTTCCCTTGTTCTCCAGGAGTTGCACCGGCACAAAGGACTCCATACGCCATATTCTTTGGGTAAAACACTGGCCACAACTTTATTTCTCCAATCAATTTAAGTAAATAATCTTTACAAATTACCAGAATTTATTCTTGACACATGTGTCCGTGTAGATAACCAAAACAGTTATCAAAGTAAACCACATCTATCACACCGTGCATCAAGAACATCTGTTTAAATCAACATGCACAACAATAATTATCTAAGCCCCCCCAACCGGAAATGACATCATAAAGTATCTTATGATGCTATCACATTATGACATCAAATGTTTGATGACGTCATATAAATTTGTTTAACATTATAATGTATACCCATCTTCGAATTTAATTAACCCAATTTGTAATTTCCAATCAGCCTAATTATCGCTCAGGGGGGAGTCCTTGCCCGCCCAAAGATTGAATACAATAAATGACATTAAGCAACCTAGCCCCTGACCTCCAGTTGTGACTAAAGAACAAGGTATTGTAACCTGAGAATAATTACATTAACAAACAAATTCAGAAATGTTATTGTATCGACCCACACTATTATCTTATTATTATTATTATTATTGATCTTATCTTATTATTACCATTAATATTATTATTCTCAGGGAGGGTGAAAAACCCAGATTATGCAACTCTGGGAAATTCCTTCCCAGTCCCTGAAGGCAACCAGCCGAAGCCGGAGAGTAAATAATATGCACAACTATCAATTAAGGGTGGGTGGGATGGGTTGCTTGACTGCCAGACTAAAATGGCTGCTGCCACGTGGCAGCTTAGGGCTAAATAGCCTTGAAATCCCACGGCTAAATCACCAGAACTAAAGCTGACGTGACTAGAATGTCCCAGGCTCCCAACCGGATTGGCTGAGCGGCCCAGTAAGGCAGGACTTCTGGTCCGCCCAGCCAATCAGGCATCAGGGTCAGCGCAACAGAAGACCCCTCCCGATGTGTTGGGGGGGTGTCTTTATACTGGCACAAAGGACTCCGTGCACCATATTCTTTGGGTAAAACACTGGCCACAACTTTATTTCTGTACAGGGTCTCCAGAATTTATTCTTGACACATGTGTCCTTGTAGATAACCGAAACAGTTATTAAAGTAAACCACATCTTATGTTCACTCTTAGTGGGGTACCAAATATTAATTTTAATAATTACACTTGTTTGTTATTATTGTTATTATATTAAGCAGGTTTGGATCGTGGCAAAATATGGATATTTGGCCACAGCCTAGTATTTTGGGCCGAGCGGCACATCATTGAACACCGACAAGATTTGAGCGTGGGATTGATGGACATTGGCTAATCTCACGAGACTTTAGGTCTTGTGAGATTAGTCATGGGATTTCGGGGCTATTTAGCCCTAAACTGCCACGTGGTGGCAGCCATTTTAGCCTGGCAGTCAAGCAAAACATCCCACCCACCCTTAATTGATAGTTGTGCATATTATTTACTCTCAGGCTTTGGCTGGTCGCCTTCGGGGGCCGGGAGGGAATTTTCCCAGAGTTGCATAATCTGGGTTTTTCGCCCTCCCTGGGAATAATAATATTAATGATGATAATAAGATCAATAATAATGATAATATTAAGATAATGGTGTGGGTCGATACAATAACATTTCTGAATTTGTTTGTTAATGTAATTATTCTCAGGTTACAATACCTTGTTCTTTTGTTACAACTGGAGGTCAGGGTCTAGGTTCTTAATGTCATTTATTGTATTCAATTTATTGTTCTTAACCTCTCTAGCAAGCCTGAGTTCATTCAGCGCTTTAGCTTTTCTGACTTTACCCCTACATGTGCTAGCTATTTGTTTGAATTCCTCTTTGGTGATTTCCCCATTTTTCCATTTCTTATACATGTTCCATTTAAAACTTAGGTCAGTTGAAAGTTCCTTAGTCATCCATCCTGGTTTCTTGAGGCACCTCCTATTTTTCTTCCTCATTGGAACTGTTTGAAATTGTACTTTCAGTATCTCCCTTTTGAGAAACTCCCATCCGTCTTGAACTCCCTTCTCTTTTAGTATTCCTGACCATGGGATCACCCCCAGTATTTCTCTAAGTTTACTAAAATCAGCTTTCCTAAAGTCTAGAATGCGTGTCTGACTATCCCTGGCTTCTCCTTTCCACTGTATAATAAACTCCAGGAGAACGTGATCACTCCCACCTAAGGATCCAACCACTTGCACCCCATTAACTAGGTTTTCCCTGTTAGTTAGGATCAGATCCAAAATAGCTTACTCCCTTGTTGCCTCTTCCACCTTTTGGACAATGAAATTGTCTTCAAGGCAAGTGAGGAATTTGCTAGACCTTGAGGATTTTGCTAAGTTTGAATTCCAGCAAATATCAGGATAGTTGAAGTCACCCATCACTACTATATTACTCCTTTCTGAGTGTGTGTGGTCATCTGTTCTAGAAAGGCATCATCCAATTCCTCTGCCTGAGTTGGGGGTCTGTAGTAGACTCCCATAATAACATCCCTGTTGTTTCCCTCCCCTTTAATTTTTATCCAGATGCTCTCCACCTGGCTTCCAGGATTGATGTCCTCTATTTCTTCACTAGTGTAAATATCCCTGACATATAATGCTATTCCTCCTCCTTTCCTGTTTGGCCTGTTTCTCTTGAAAAGGTTATACCCCTGTATTTCTACATTCCAATCATGAGACTCATCCCACCAGGTTTCAGTGATGCCTATTATATCGTATTTGCTTTGTTTTGCTAGGAGTTCAAGTTCATCTTGCTTATTTTCCATGCTCTGTGAATTAGTGTAGAGATATCTAAGACCATATGTCCCCTTTACTTGCTGCCTGTGCACATTTTTTTGCCTCCCACTGTTGGGTCCTTGCACTGTTTGCCTTGTTCCCTCTATGACAGTTTGACTGTTTTTTTCCAGTCCTTTTGTCTTCCAGAACACTGTCTCCCTTCCCCACATAACTCAATTTAAAGCCCTCCTGATCAAATTCTTGAGACTGTTGGCAAAAATGTTTCTTCCAACTGGTGCGAGATGCAGCCCATCCCTTGCCACAAGTCTGTTTTATCAGGATCCAATTGTGTGATGTGATGTGAGACACAACCATTGGTTTGAATGGAGGTGCCGGTAACTAGAATAGAGATCACAGTGATTTAGTGAACTCCAAACTAGCGACACTGAGGGGGGAAATCTGGGGTTTTTAAGGGGTAAAACTAGCTGCAGGCAAAAGGTGTGAGGTTGTATAGGTGAGATAATCCAGTCTGGCAATAGTCAAGGTGAATGGGAAGAGATTAAGTCATTAGCTGGCCCATCAGGTGAGACATCTAGACAATTATCTCCCATTCTTCTGATTATGGAGGTGATGGTGGAACATCCCACACTGTCTGCCTGATTTTGGGATGGGTTTTTTCCTGTCTTCCAGGTGACCTCAGTATGAACTGTCTGTCATTGTCTAGGTGACACTTGGGGTCCGTTGCAGTGTACATCTGGGGGGATATGGAATTCAGGCACACACTAAAATTCAGAAAAATGCACTTTGGCTAACACCTCTGAACAAATCTTGCCAAGAAAACCACATGATGGTTTCACTTTATAAGGTGAAATCAACTAGTAGGCACACAACAACTACAGCAACAACAGCATGTAAGGCCTTATTATTTGTAACTATCTGGCTAGTATCTGAAATGAGGGCTATTGAGCAAAATGTCTTTTTTTTTTTTTTGAAACTGTGAAGATGAAAAAAAATGGAGAAGGCGATTTTGGTCCACAAAATGGTCCACAGTGCCAACCATCTCATGACATTTTTCTTTGCATAACTAATATCCCTTCCTTCCCTACTTTGAAAGATGAAAAACCTAAGCTGCACTAAAAGTGCAGTCGGCAAAGGAAACCAACCTTCTGTATTACAGCCACATAGGGATAAATGAACCCACCAGTTTCATCCACCCCTTTTAAAAAAAACAACAACCCTCAAGTTCATTATGAAGAACATAAAAAGTGTTAGCATGTTGTTGTTTTTATCAAAAAACAAAAAACAACACACAAATACAATTATAAAATATCTCAAATGACCAAATCAAATAGAAATAGTCCCAGAGTGGGGAGGTTATACCCACCCACGTAATAGGACTCTTACCACACTAAATTTTAAGAACAAGCAACCTGTAAGAAAAAAGTAACAATTCATTTCAGCAGCACAGCATAAGTGAATATATAAACATTCAAGCCCATTAAGTACTAAGTACTCAAAAGTCTCTACCTAGATAGAAGACTATTTCAATTTTGTACACCCTTGAATTATTTTTAATCTCATTTTTTTCTATTACTATCACAAAACTTATGATGATATCTAAGAATAGTTTAGAAAACTTGACAAATAAAATTTCCCATCCACCCTTACTGCAAATTTAGAGTATCAGGTCTGTCCAGGATCAGGCTCATTTCCTTTAAGTGGAATTTTAAGTCTTTTAGAGTATTATTATTTGTAATTGTAACCAATTATAACAAGTGCATCAAGACTAACAGCCTTTGCAGACTGCTAGAAATAGTGCAAATTGAGTCCACTTTAACTGCCCTGGCTCAGTGCTAGGGAATCATGGGAAGTGTATTTTTCTCTAGACATTGAGCCTTCTCTGTCAGAGAGCTCTGGTGCCACAATAAACTACAGTTCCCATGATCCCCTAACACTGAGTCAGGGCAGTTAAAGTGGACTCAATTTGCACTATTTCTGGCAGTCTGCAAAGGTCCTAAGTTAAACATTGTTACTTGTATTGTAAATAGTTTTGTTTTTCCTTTATGAAACACTTGTCTACAATGTGAATGAATATCCACACTAGTAACCCTTACACAAGATAGATTATACCAAAGAGTTTTTTAGATGAGAAGGTTGGTGAAGAAGTGGCTGTTAGCATAGGGTGGTGGCAGCTGTGGGATTTAAAGGGTCCATGGTGTGGTTACAAATGAAAGAAAAGGGAAAAAAAAGTGTGTGTGACACCTCCTTACTGGCATTCCAAACCATTGCTAATTTCACTTTTTGTTGCAGAATTTCTTTTAAAAAAAACTTAAATGTCTCCCTTGCTTTATCTACCACTTTCTCATCTTTCTCAACTCTTCATTGAATCTTCAGCTAAATATTTTTGGGGGTTATTCAACTTAAATGAAATTGGGCTATGGTCCAATAATATCCTGCTCAAAATCTCCATTTCCTTCAGACATTTAGTCAATGCCTTGGAAATTAAAAATAAATCTTTGACTCCTATATGTCTGAAGAGATCTTTAAAATCACTTGCTTGTTACTGTGCTGATGAGGAATTAACAATAAATTATTCCAATACTAAAATCCTTACCTTTTCAGAACACCTTAAGCAGACAAGCTGGCTTTTGGATAGACAGCCTATTGAGCAGGTTAAGATCTTTAAATATTTGGGGATAGTCTTCCAAGCCTCAGGAAATAGAAATGTTCATTCATATTATGTTTCTAAGAATGCACAAAGATCTGCCACAGCTATTCAAAATTATTTTTTTACTAAAGGAGCACAGTTCATTCCTGCAGCAATTAAGCTCTTTAAGGCCAAAGCTCGAGCCCAATTGTTATATGAAGCCCAATTAGGACCTTACAAAAATATGATTGCATTTGAAAGAATCCAAAGTTTCTGAGGAGTATATTTCAGGTTGCCCACTGTGTGTCCAATGCCATATTTAGAAGGGAAGCAGGAGTCAGTAAAATCAAGTCCAGTTTGTTGATCAACATCTTTACTTATTGGTTAAAAATACATGATAGACCTGACAGACTGTCCTAGTTAATTTTGGTAGACAACTATAAATCTGCTTGGGTAACAGTTATTCATAAGAAACTGAACTTTCTTGGAGTTTCTAGTAATACCATTCTAAAATTAGGACTAGATTAAGCAAAATCAGTTGTAAGGCAAAGGATCCTAGACATTGAAGGTCAAACTGAAACTGCTTCCTATTCTAATTATTCATTTGTAAATAACCAAATGTCCGTTTCCCATCCTGCCTCTTATTTATATTACATCACAGAGCCTAATTTGAAGAGAGCATTATCATTAGCCCGATTCAATGTTCTCTCTACAGCAGTACTGGAAGGGAAATATAGGAAAATCCCTCATGAACTTTGATTCTATTTCTTGTGATACTAGAGCAATCAAAACTATAGCTCATGTACTTCTGTATTGTCAATTTTACAAGGACATTCATTATCAGCTGATTACCCCTCTTCCAACCAATTTTCCTGGACACACTAAACTATTTGATGGACAGTCAAAATCAAACTGTTATACTTAAAGTAACAAAATTTTGTTGCAGTATATGTAAAACATGCTCTCAGATGATTGGTAACAACTGATGTTAGATGGCACAGACCAATTCTGATTTCCTTTGTTTTTGTATCTGATTTGTTATAATAATTGTACATTATTTCTTTATATATTTTATAATATATTATTTATATATTGGTCCATGACCAAAATAAATTTGTATCAGTTAAAAAATAAATCTATCCTGGTATAAGCCTTCTCTTGATTGTACAGATGCCTCCATACCTCTATTACCAATAACTCTTCCTTCATCCTAAAAAAAGGATCTGGGAAGTGTACTTTTTTTTTAAAGTTCTTTTAACAGCTGTCCTATCCATCCTTGGTTCCAAAGCCCCCATTGAAATCTCCCATTAATATCACATTTCATATGCTACCTCTGTTATTTTATCTTGTACCTCTTTATAGAAGGCACCTTTATTTTCTTGGGCATTATATAATCTGATTAATAATATTTTCCCCCTGCCATTCTATCTCAAAAACAAGAATATGTTCTTTGTTATCTTTAAATCTCTTTCTTTGGCATAAACAATATTTAACATACACAATCACTCATTTTTAACTCTTATTTATTGAAGGAAAAATCTTTACCTATTTTTTGTTTCTACTTAATCTTCACTCTTTTTCTGTGCTTTCTCCTTTTGTATCTCCATCTCTTCTTGTCCTCCATCTTTCTGCTCCCTTTCTCTGTTCTTTTTCTATTCTTTTTCCAAATTATTCCAAAATGCTCTTGCCTTTTCAATCCAGTCTATTTTGTATCCTTTTTTTGGTTTCCAATTCACTGTGAGACCCTCTATTTCTTGCCACCTATACAGAATTCCATAAAGCTTTAGTTGTTTTGTCAAAAAGCTATATTATTTCCTTCTCTTCAGTATTTTGCCCAGGATATTCCAAAATATCTGAATTTCATTCCCCTCAATAATTAACTTCTCCTTATAATTCTTCTGCAATATCAAATCTCTTGTTTGTCTTTGGACAAAATATATCATGATATCTCTTGGTAGGTGTCTATATCTAGCTAGTTTTGATGTGATTCTATACATTCTGTCTATTTCCCATGGGAAATGTTGTTCCGATTTGTTATTATATTCTGCCAATATGAGAGTCAAATCCTTATACAGATCCTCATTTGCTTGTTCTGGTACACCCCTTAATTTTAAACAATTTTCTTTTTGTTTCAATTCCAATTTTAGTAGTGATTATTGTTGTTCCTCCTGTAATTTGAACAGTTCTCCAATCTTCTGCTCCATCTCCTTAGCACCACATTGTAATTTTCCCACTTTCTCATTCATTTTCCTAGTTCCTTTACAATTTTGTCCAATCTTTTTCTCAAATCCCCCATTTTCAATTTGAACTCTTGTTTCATTTCTTCCTTTGATCTTTGTATCTATTTGTTTCTGAATTTAGTCTTCTAATTTTCCCCAAAAATTCTTCATTCTGATCTAATGGCATGAACAATGTTTCTAGTGAGGGTCTCATTTGGTCTGTAGTGTTAGCTTGTGATTGAACTGTTACTCTTCTTGAACTCATTGACATGTTCATTTACTTACTTTTCTTCACTCTCTATCCTACCGTTATCAATGTTATCAAACTGGGGATACTCAATTAACTTTTTCCTTAACTATTCTCTTTTTTTTCTTTCCCTTACCCTTTTTCTTTCTCTTACAGAACAAGAAACACAGCAAACAGAAGAAAAACAATTACTCTTAGACACACTAACTTTTGATATCCAGCAGATGTCTCCCTTCTCCCCCCCAAAAAAAAACAACAACAACAATTGTCTTCACTTCAGTCTAGTTTCTTTCTTTCTAAACTTTTCCTTCCTTTCCCATGCTTTCCTTCTATTCCCATCTTGGCATTTCCAAGGTAACTTTATTGTCTTTTCCCTTTCCTATCTGCTGCTCCCTTCAAACTTTTTCTAGTAGGGAAAGTGGTAGGGATTCTGAAGTAGATAGTCTATGCTCAATATACATTCTTTTATCTCTTTTATCTAACAATTTAATTTAATTTGCCTATTTATTTTATATTCTAATTTATTCCAACTATTGTATCCTCTCTCTTTTTATCCTAACGCTATTGTTTATACTCCAAATTCCCTTTCCTCCTTAACAGAAACCCCTTTCACAACAATACACATACAGTGCAATACAAATCTCTCTCTTCTAACATGATCTAAAAGAAAAATAAATTGGGAAAACCCTCACATCAAGTTTCAACCATTTCCCTTTCCCAATCAATTCATTTAAACCACCCTCTATTTTCTATAATCAATAGTTATAATCAATATACCCAAATTATATCCAGTTGATTCAACTACTTCAATTAATTACCACAATATCTTCACTTATTATATATTATATATTGTCAATATACATACAATCAATATGAAACCAATTTATGTTCAAATTATCTTCTGCATCCTATCCCTAACTCACAATTTATATATCAATTATATGAATTACTTATATATCAGTAACCCCAAACTTTATATATCTCCCTTTATATGTCCATTAATTCACAATTTATATATCAATGAATCTATTAAACTATTACCCCTAATCAAAGCTTATGAATGATCTTTATCACAATTAATTTATTACAGCCATCTCTCTCTAGGCTGCGCTGTGCCGTGGGAGGAGTCAGCACCATCGGCTCCTGACTCACCGGCAGTAGTTTTCGCTCCTGGTTTAGAGAGCTATGTGTCGGACCATCAGACAGTAGTGCGGCATTGGTGGCAGTGAGAGCAAAGGCTGGGCAGTGGATGCTGCCTTAGTGTGCCCTTATTATTGTTACCTGCTGTAGACTCATCTGCGCTGGCCCTTCGCTCCTAACCAAGGGACTATTGAACACCTTATGCTTTAGTCATCTTAGCCCCTAGTGGTTTGGAGTTCTTTTGCTTTTCTGAGGCCGGGAATGAGGTGGGGGAGGATATTGGAGTTGTGCAGGGGAATGGAAGGTATGGTCACAACAGAGGGTACATATGTTACAAAAGAAGACGGGGTCGCTATTTGAAAGCTATCCCACCTTCAGTTCCCTCTGCTTGCCAAAATGGCTTGGAGAGCAGACCAGCCATTCCACAGAACCTCACCCTGCTCCTTTGCAATGCCAGGTTGGTTAGAAATAAGACTCACATCATCCAGGATCTTCTCCTGGATGAAGATGCCGACCTGGCTTGCTTCACTGAGACTTGGATGGGAGAGGACAGTGCTGCTATCTGGGCACAGGCCCTCCCAGCTGGGTACTCTGTCAGTGAGCAGGTTAGAGGAAGTGGGCGGGGGGGGAGGGCGGAGTGGCTCTAGTTCATAAGAACAGCCTGATCTTGACCAGGATACCTGTCCGGAACACGGTCCATTTCGAGTGTATGTACCTTAGCCTGAAGACCAGGGATAGTTTGGGGATTCTGCTAGTCTACCGACCACCCCATTGCCTAGCAGACTCCCTGACCGAGCTGACACAGCTGGTCTCTGAGCTGTTGTTGGAGATCCCCAGACTTTTAGTTCTGGGGGACTTCAACACCCTGCTCGAGACCAGATTAACAGGTGCGGCTCGGGAGTTCATGGAGACCATGACAAACATGGGCCCATCCCAAATGGTCAATAGGCCCACACATTGTGCAGGTCATACACTCGATGCGGTCTTCAGTACAGAACAGGAATATCCATGGGCGGAGGTAGTAAGTACTTCCACATTGTCATGGACGGATCATTTCCTAGTCAAGATGGAACTGAGAGCCAATATCTGCCCTGCCGGGGGTGGTGGACCCATTAGAATGGTCCGCCCTAGAAGGCTAATGGAGCCCACTGGCTTCCAGAGAGCCTTAGCGGGTTTAATGGTTGGGAATGCCGGTGATCCTGTCGAAGCTCTGGTAAATACCTGGAACACTGATCTTACCAGGGCTATCGACACAATCACTCCCAAGCGTCCTTGCCATCCTGCTTCAAATTGGAGGCCTTGGTATAAGCCAGAGCTCAGGAAGATGAAGCGGGCTGGACAATGACTAGAGCGCAGATGGCAGAAGACTTGACTCTTATCTGACGGAACTCGTCATAGGAACTTTCTTCGTTCCTATTGGGAGGCAATACATGCAGCGAAGAGAGTTTTCTCCTCTGCACATATTGCATCTGCAGAGTCTCGTCCAGCAGAGATGTTCAAGGTGGTGAGGGAGATGACGCAGGCTCCTCCTGCGCCAAACCCCTTACTTAACCTGAAGACGGCCTGCTGTGATGTTTTTAACAACTTCTTTGCAGATATAATCTCTCAGATAAGAGCCGACCTAGATGCTACCATTGAAACAGAGTCTATAGGCGAGGTGTCCAGCGACTCCGCCGATGTAGTTATACTGGATCAGCTTCAATCTGTGAGTACCGAGGATGTAGACAAGCTGCTTGGTAAGGTGAGGAAGACAACTTGCCCTCTCGACCCTTGCCCAACATGGCTGGCCGTCCGGAGGGGGATGCATTGAGGACATTCCTCACGGATCTCATCAATGCATCCTTCAGGGAAGGACATGTTCCATCTTGTCTAAAGGAAGCGGCTATTAGGCCGCTTCTGAAAAAACCTCCCTAGACCCCCTGGATATGAGAAATTATAGGCCTGTGTCATTGCTGCCATTTTTGAGCAAGGTAATCGAGAGGGTGGTTGCTCTTCAACTCCAAGCTGTCTTGGATGAAACCGATTATCTAGACCCATTTCAACCCGGCTTTAGGACAGGCTTTGGGGTTGAAACTGCCATGGTTGCCTTGACCGACGATCTGCGTCTGAGCATCGACAGGGGTAACGTGACCCTGTTGGTGCTCTTAGACCTCTCAGCGGCTTTTGATACGATAGATCATGACATCCTCTAGGGCCGCCTGAGGGGATTAGGTGTTGGGGGCACTGCGTTGCAGTGGTCCCGGTCCTTCCTCTCGGGCAGGTCCCAGAGGGTGTTGCTCGGGGACAGTAGCTCCAGTAAGAGGGAGCTCACTTGTGGGGTCCCTCAGGGAACTGTTTTGTCCCCGATGTTATTTAACATCTATATGAAGCCACTGGGTGAGATTATAAGGAGTTATGGTGCTGGGTGTTATCAGTATGCTGATGACACCCAAATCTATTTATCCATGTCTCATTCATCGGCCTCGAATTCTAATGGCATCTCTTCTCTCAATGAATGTCTGCGAGCAGTAATGGGCTGGATGAGGAAAAACAGATTGAGACTGAATCCAGACAAGACGGAGGTGCTCACGGTAGCGGCCCTGAAACCAAGAATTGGGTTGCAACCTCCAGTCCTTGATGGAGTCACGCTCTCCTCCAGTGACTATGTTTGCAGTCTGGGGGTGCTCCTTGACTCGTCGCTCCTGATGACAAATCAGGTAAATGCGACGGTCAGGAGCGCCTGTTATCAGCTTCGGCTGATACGCCAGCTGCGCCCTTTTCTGGAAGTAAGGGATCTCGAGACCGTTGTGCACGTGCTGGTAACCTCATGCCTTGACTTCTGTAATGCACTCTACATGGGGCTACCCTTGTGCTTGACTCGGAAATTACAGCTGGTACAAAATATGGCAGCCAGGTTAGTGTCGGGAACATCCAGGAGGGATCACAATACTCCGGTTCTGAGATCCCTCCATTGGTGCTAGTCAGCTTCCAGGCCCAGTACAAGGTGTTGGTTATTACCTTTAAAGCCCTAAATGGCTTCGGTCCAAGTTATCTTAGGGACCACCTCCCTCCATACAACCCTCCCCGTGCTCTCCAGTCCTCTGGGAGGAATCTGCTGCAGCCCCAGAAATTGAGGCTTGTGGCAACCTCTCAGAGGGCTTTCTCTATTGTCGCCCCCAAACTCTGGAACGGCCTGCCGGACGAGATCCGTCAGTTAACATCGTTAGTCAGCTTTAAAAAAGCTGTCAAGATGGATCTCTTCTGGCAGGCCTTTCCTGATTAATTCTTCCTTGCCTAAATCAGCACTGTTCCTTACGTGGCCCCATCTTGGATGGACCGGAACTCTGCTATAGGCCATAGTGGAGTGTCTAACTGTGCCGTTTTAAGTTCTGTTTTAATTGTTATATTGTTTTTATGTTATTGTGATTTAATACTGTTTTAAGGGGGGGAGGGATTGTCTGGGGTTTCCATTTGATTTTAATTGTAAGCCGCCTGGATTGGTTTTTCAATAGGCGGGGTATTAAATAAATTTTATTATTATTATTATTATTATTTGAAAAAGTTAATAATTAGTGATTCAACATTAATAAGAAATTATTCCAGATTGTCCTTACACCCCCAGAATCAAAAATATATAAAAATATATAGACAACCAAAAGATATTTCCTTTACATCACCACTACTTTCTTTTATCTTTTCCCTCTTCTGTCTTCTATGATGCTGCTTTTATCTCCATAGCTCTACACTCCTTTTTCAAGTCAGTATATTTCTTTGCTGCTTCTTTCACTCCAGTTCCCAATTTCTGTTTCTGTCTCTCTTTGTCTTTGAACTCTGAAAACTTTGAATTCTATTATCCACCATTGTCATTACCAATCCTTTATTGTTATTTTTCCCTATTTGTTCCTTTTCCCACTGAACACTTTCTCAGACACGTCCAAACTTCTCTCCTTTCAAGACTTTTCTACTGTCCTCCATCAATATCTTTATGCAATGTCCAGCCCAATCCAAATTGATTCTATACAATGTCCACTCCAATCTCACTTAAAAATTAAGCACTAAAGACAAAATCCAGTATGAAAAATCCAATACAAAACTCAACAAGAAAAAAGAAAAGAAAAACAGATCCCTTTCAGTTAGACTTCTCACCACCTCACCATACACTTGTTCTTCTTCATGCTCAAATGCTGAAACCTCCATTTTGGTCTCTTCCTCTTTCTCCAACACATTTTCTCCATTCGCTCCACTATTCGCTCCTGTCTTACTGGTTTCTACTCCTCACAAATAACTCCTCCAGCTTCAGATATTTAAATTTCCAGCCCAACTTTAATTTATATTCTTTTTACTCCAGTTTTTTCTCCAAACTCTCTTGTCTCGTCTCTCTTCTTCCACTTGATCTCCAATCCAATTTTTCTTATACACACTCATCTCACCCAGCAAGAGATTTTTGAATCTTATAAGAATGGCATAGATGTACCCAATCTTTGGGGAAGGTTCCTTGGTCAGCAGATCAAATTTGTCAGCTTTTTCTTCTCTTTCTCAAATAAAAAGTGGCAGCAGTGCCTTGCCATTATTCAGCCATTTGTCATGGACATGACTAGCTTCTGCCTCTCCAATCCACTCCTCTCCTCTCTTTTCCCCTCTAGATCTTATTATTGGGGTCACCCTGGGAGGAACGGGGGACAATAAGAGTATCTCTGCTTACCCTTTATCAGGGGGATCCTTTATATCAACTTTAAAATCCCTTAAATCAATCTAATCCCCTCAACAAGTGGCCGTCTCCCTGGAATATACAGGGATCACAACTGCCACACTGCCATTTCCCACTAGAAGTCACATTCAGCTTTATATTGTGTGTTTAAATTAGTATGTGATTTCTTCCTGCTGCCACCAGTGTGGAACAAGTAGTAAGGAGTAGCTTATTTCACTCATTCGTTCAGTGATTTTCTAAAAAAACCCAAAACCTTTTAAGTGGGATTTTTCAATGTTGAACTTGCATAACAGCAAATCATCCACATTGAGGAATCCCATCCCCTTCCATCCCCCCCCCCAGTTTTTCTGTATGTTGCTTACTTAATTGTAAGTATGTTGCTTACTTACTTACTTTTTATCTTAATTTGCCAGAAAATCTTTATTGTTACCATTGTTATTTTTGATGTTTTGCAACTCAAGTGGGCAAAATGCAGTCAATGGGCTGCAAGTGGCCTGCACCACCCTTCTTTTGTCCCATGAAACTTCTAGTGCACCCTCCACAATGTGGAAACAAGCAGCTCCTAAGCAGCACTCATAGCAGTAAAGGCAGTTTGGTGCCAGTATTCTGTGACAAGCTGCAGCATAACAAATGTTTCTGCTTTCATTTTTTCTTCTTTTCAACCCTGAACATTTTCCCCCTCTCTACTTTCTTCTCTTTGCATCACTGTTTGATGACCAACCACAAAATAATGAGACTAGACACAAGAGTTTAATTTAGGTCAGGGGCAGGCAACCTGTCCCCTTTAAGAGCCAAGTGACTTCAGCTCCCAGAAGCCTGATCCATGTTGGCCAATAGTCCCATGTTAGCCAATAGCTCCTGGGATTCTGGGAGCTGAAGTCCCTCGGCCCTTGAAGGGGAAAGGTTGCCTACCCCTGGTTTAGGTTAAACAAGGGTCAGTTTATTGACCTAAAACCTATTTAAACTGAACCTGGAGATAAGCAAAAAAAGGGGGGAGCAACATGATATGGGTCCAGCTGAGACACAGGTGTCAACCTGTGATTACCTCCCCAGCCTTCCCTTGGGGGAAACACCTGACCCCGAGGGCAATCTGATATCATTGTTTGCTCCCCAGCTGGCCATTTACTGAAAGGTAAGCCAAAGACACCCACTCCATGTCTGTAGAGTTTACAGGAGAGAGCAAAAAAACTCCATTCAACCCCAAGGGGGAGGCTATTTCCCCACCTTCCAAGCCTCCTAGTCTGTGTGGGAGGTTCTAGAGCCCAATCCTTCACAAAAGAAGTGCCAAGGTGTACAGTGAAGTCTATATACCCCCACTATAACTTGTCAATGACAACCTATTTATAGACACCACCTGAGACAATTGACAATGTCCCACTGATACAGTGTAGGAAAAAATGTAAAAGGGAGGGGAATTCCCACCTGGCTCCAAAGTGACCAGAAGAGCTTGCACTGCACAGAGGGCAGGAGAGTGGGTCCATGCAATCTCCAAAGAGGACTTATGAAGTGGCGGCAGAACAATAAGAAACCACTGTCTCTGCTCCCCTGCAAGTTATAGCCTGGACACTTCACACCAGGCCAATAAAATCTGACCTCTGATTGTGAAGTCCATCAAACTCTGCCCTTCCTGTAGCATCTTCCAAATGCCCAGGGTAAGGCACACATTTTCTCTTTATCTCAAGCTATGAACTTTATCACACAAGAAAATAATGTGAAACCAATCTAGAACATAATGGCTTTCTCTGTGCTGCTCTGCATGACATCAATTCTCTTCCTAAGTGAGACAGTCATCAATGTGGGCCTTTTGCTGAAGGGGAAAAATCCATTTGGCAAAAGGCATGCTTTGACAACTGTCTCCCCTTGGGAAGATAACGGAAGTGCTACAAGGACATACCAGTATGTAGTGAAACAAAAAAAGCCCCTACACTCCTGATTGGTTTCATCTTTATTTTGTCATGTGGTAAAGTCTTCAGTCTCTGTAATTCAATACCTGTGACTGTTTTTCTTCCCTCTTCTCCTTTCCATGTCCCTCTGCAAATCTCTATTTCTTTCTGCCTCTCCATCCAAGTATCTGTCACTAAAAACAATACAGTTTCCTGCAGAGAAAAATGCTTCACAAATTTTGTGAAGAAAAAGTCTCAAATTTTGAGGATTATCAGTCGACATTCTCCTGGTCAGGTTGCCTAACATCTAAGACATATATTTTTCAATACATTTCCAAATAATTTTTGAATATTCTTCCCACACATATTTGTCTTACCTAATCCATTTATTTCAGCTGCTATATGGAGAAGAAAAATCCTCTAGAATGCTGAAACTTGTCACAGATATTTCCAGTACATCAAAATACCCTGAATCCATAAGGGCTGAAAACTTGTTTTTCAACACCATCATAAATAATAACAATGACAATTGGGATTTTAAAATTCAGATTCTATGAAAGTTAACAGATTTTGCATGATTTCTCACATAGGAAATCCTATAGTTTAAATAGCCTTCTTATGTTCCTGCTAAATTATACCCAACTTATCCATTCAACAACACTGATGTGGTCCCCATTGAGGTTTTCAGTAAAAGAGAAATGATACCTAAAATACATATTATAAGGTCTCACTACTGCATAACTAACCACCTAATAAGCCTATTGCTAATGAGCTTATTAGAGAATTGTTGTCAACTTTAGAATCAAATGAATTACAAGGGGACTTCATAAGGACAGTCAAAGTGGGAGCCAATTCTAATAGGCAAAACCATGGAACTTCTAGAAAAACCTTTATTTTCATTCACTCAGCTCATGTTAGTGAGAATGTTGGTGAATCAGTCTTTGCATGGCTGTGATATGGCTGCAGGACCAACTCTACCATTAGACAGAGTGAGGAGGCTGGCACAGATAGCAATGTGCTGGTGACAGCCTTCTTGGTTGTTTCTCATTAGCTGTGTCTTGTTGAAGGACAGAGCCATGTATGTTCAGCTGCAGTGGAGAATCTAGTTATCTCTACCCCAGTGCTGAATTAAGATTCATCCGCTAGTACTGAAGAAAGGTTCATCTGACCAGCTTCTGTACATTGACTAGAGGAAGGGTATCAACTTGTTCTCCTCAGGCAATAAAAATGGCTTGCTTAGACTCTATGTGGATGTGAAAATATTCTCCTTCCTCTTCCTACTACAAAATATGTCCATCAGAAACTGTCAGGAAATGTTATGAGAAAAGCACACACATATGTCTGAATTCATTCACATTGTAACTGATGGCAGCAACCCAGCACCTATGTACAGCAGTTTCTGAGATTTTCTCTCTCTCTTTTTAAAGGCAAACAGACTATATATTTGGTTTTTATATGCACAAAAAACTAACCAGCTGACCCAGCTGTTGGAATATGGATGGATTATACAGTCAAAGGAGAAATGTAGAGATGTGTGTGTGGAAATTTCTCATGGGAATAGTGTCTACTGAAAACAAAGAGAACTTGACAGCAGGTGGCCTAGAAATCAAAACATAAGCACAGTTTCAGCCTGGGAATAGATGGGCAACACATAAACAAATGAGCTCATGGAAGGAAGTCACATGGGGGATGATAGACAGCTAGAGGCTGGGTTAAAACACATCATACAGGCAACATCCAATCAGCATAAGGTTAACACCCAGAAGGTAGAGTATGGGAAGGGCCAAGATTTTCTTTGTTCTCACCTGTTTATATCTGCAAGCAATGTGATTATGCTTAAGCTGGTTGCTTTTTGCTTATGCTTACACTTGGGAATTGTTTTTACAATGTAACTGTAGCTCCTGGATATGGAAACATGGATCTGTAACTTTTTTATTCTACAACAACATCGGCAAGATGTGATCCTATGGTGGATTGTATGTTTTCTTTTCTTATTTACTTTATGGAACAATAAAGCTCTACTTTAGATCTTCAAGAAGTGTCTGCATGCTTTTAGCATGGGAAAAGCTGATGGAGGAAGCTATTTTCTGTACTCTGCTGTACTGCACATCACATCCAAATATCAACACACACTCACACACACACACACATATATATTGAGCTGGTCTCTCCCTCCTTCCAGTTATTTGACTTCTTCCATTGGGGCTGTTACAGACAGTTAAAATGGTGAAAACCTAAAAATAAATTATTCTCCTTCAGTGATATAATTGCCTCAGAAAGAGGTTAGCAGTGTAAAGCAGCATTTAAAGTTTTCCTCCATTTCAACAGAGAAAGATAAAGAGATCAAATGCCCTTATGGGGCATATTCCTAGACAGAAGGATAGAGAAATTAATGACAGGTCTGCCAGGGAAAAAAGACAAGTATATATAACTATCTCTTGCTGCTTTTCAGTGATGGTATTATAACATTACTACAATTACTGTGACCCTTTTAATGAATGAAATGGGACTCCTATTACATTTGCTAATTTAACAGCAATTCTAGAATTCATCATTCTCTGCTGGTGGTTATTGTTACATACAAGTGGTTTGGGTTTTGTTTTTTTTATTAAATTTTATTAAGAAATTCAAGCCAATCTGCCACTAAGATTTAATCCCCCTATTAGCTTTCGACTAGTTGAGTCACTTATGCCTATGCAAAAGGCAGACATAAAATACTTTGCAAGTTCTGTTCAGGTAAAATACCTATATCCCAAGAAGATAAAAAATATTTTGATAAGATTAGTGATATTTTATGGAGTGAGATACATGCTTTGCACAAGTCTAAGAGCTCATTCTGATATTCATTGAGTGATGTAATAACAGCAGCTGCCTGCATCAAAAGGAAAGGCTGAGGCATAAAGAGATGTATCCATCAATAATTCTCTGGATGCATATTCTATATAGTTCTGTTTGCACTGGTGTGGGGCAGCCCAGAGTACCCTGTCCCTGTTGCAAAGGCCTCTGTTCTGACACTGGTTGGCTCATTGCATGTGCATTTTTCTGAGCCACCTGACATGCCCACAATGAGTTGCTGCATTTTTCTGAGCCACTTGACATGCCCACAATGAGTTTGAGGTCAGAATAAGGCACCCAGCTTTAATCACATGCCTGGGATTCTTGTTCTGGCCTCAGAGCAAGTGACTGGTGGCAGTGATGAATGTGCCAGGTGGGGCACATTTAAAACATCCACACAGCATCAGAACAGAGGGCTCCAGATCTTTTGAGAAGATCCTGAGCAAAGGATGATGTATTTAAATCCATGTTAAGGGTGTTATATCCCAGTTCTGGTGCTGAACAAGCCAGCCACTATCCAGTCTATTTACACCAGAAGTGGGGTTTGGGCCAGGTGTCTTCTGGTTTCTCTACAGAGAGGATGGATGGATGGAGGACACTTTATTTGGCCTTTGTGTCTCTTGACCTTCCTGCCCACACACTTACAATGGTCTCAGTTTATGATCAGCAATAATAGTAGCTATTATTCTGAGTGCTAATTATGAAAATGAGATGTAAGGAGACATCAAATTTCTTCTGACTAAAGTTTGGAGATGTTTAGAATCTTAGTATGTTTGTATATTATTTGGTGGATTAATATTTAATACTTATATCCTGCCTTTTTCTTTAGCAAACCAATGCTCAAGGTGTGTGTGTGTGTGTTTGTGGGGGGAATCGGGAAAACAACAAAACCATAGTCAACCACAAAAATACTGTAAACACCCACACCCACCCACCCACACATTAGGAACAACATAGGAAATAATTAGTAAGCCAAAATTAAAAGAAAAGACTGCTTGAACAAAATTGTCTTCAGTGAAACAAATGAGGGGGAGATAGGGTTGCCATATTCTGATTTTGGTTAGGAGAATCCTGATTTTTCAGGGTCTTAATGTTCCAGATCTGTTTAGGATTATGTCCTGGCTCCTTGGCTCCTTCCCTGGCCTCTTCCCCTGCCTCTCCATCCCAGGAGGCAGTGGCCATGTTTGTGGGAGAGACTGCAGGGGATGGGCTTCCAGCTCCTACATCCCCATGGGCCAGGCCTGGAGGAGGAGGAGCTTTCCAACAGCCTCTGCTCCTGCATCTGGAATCCTTGCCTGGGTGTGCAGACAGCAGAGAGATGCACCAAAGAGGAGGAGGCGGCAGTGGGGGGCAGCAGGGAGACCCAGGGGGCTGGGTTGGGGGTTGGGGCTGCCACTAACACTGCCTCCCTTCAGGGAAGCTGAGCAGGGCCACTAGAGCTCACTTAGGGCTGGGGCTTCCTCAGCCACTGCCTCTCTTCCTCCCACATAGCAGTGGCAGCCTCACTTGGGGCTGGGTGGGGGTTGGGGCCTCCTCAGCTGCCACCTCCCTTCCTCTCGTGCAGCAGTGGCAGCCTGCTAGGACTCATCTGGGGCTGGGGGGAAAATTGGGGCCTCCTCAGCTGCTGCCTCCCTTCATTCTATACAGCAGCAGCAGCAGACTGTGAGGCCTCACAGGGCTGCTAGACCTCACCTGGAACTGGGGGGGGGGGGGTCCCCAGCCACTGCATGTGCTCCTCCCATGTGACAGCCATGGCCTGTAAGGCTTCACAGGGCTGCTAGGTCTCACCTAAGGCAGGGAGGTTGGGGCCTCCTCAGCCACCACCTCCCTTCCTCCTGTACAGCAGTGGCAGCCTGCTAGGCCTCACCTGGGTCTTGGGGGAGTTGGGACCTCCTCAGTTACTGCCTCCCTTCCTTCCATGCAGTACCGGCAGACTGTGAGGCCTCACAGAGCTGCTAAACCTCACCTGGGGCTGGGGGGGGGGGGGGGTTGAGGCATTAGGTATTAAAGGCTATGATAAACTGAGATAAAATATGAAAAAAAATCAACCTAAAAATATTGCTGAAATAATCCCAAATCTATCTCTGTCACCATCAAAGGGCCCAAATAAAGACATCTTAATGTGCCTCTAAAAGATGTTTTACTTCAATGTTCTAAGAGCTACAGAAATTGAGTTCTGGAGAGGGGGAAATGTCATGTAGTAGTTTTAAGAGTCAGAGGATTACTGTAAAACACTTTGTATCCAATTTCAGCACACTTTGCATCTAGATTAGCTTCAAATTAGTTTTATTGACCAGTTTTATCCAGGCAGTAAAAATTAATCATTATTATTGGTCCTATTTTTATGATCCCATGAGTAGTGCATAAAATACCACAAATAAGAAATCTTTGAAGATTGAAATGAAAATGGATGCTAAATACAGTTCTGCTGTCCTGACCTCCCTCTATACCACCCAGATTAATACCATTTAGCAGGATTTTATTATTGCATGAAAGAAATATTGAAGTGGAATAAATGATATCTTGCAATCTCCCTATTTTTTAAAAGTCTCACTGCTGGAAATAATATGCTACTTTACATGAAGTCTGGATGGCATTAATGGAAATATTACAGATGGGTATTTACATACTGAACGTCACATTTTCTCACTAGCTTTCATTTTCTTTAAAGTTCAAATCTTTTCAGTGGTGGTATTCCAGTAATTTTAAAGGAAAATAAATATGTACAACCCTTCTCAAGGGCTCATGAGTGAGATTTCACTTTTATTTTCTGTCAAACTTACTTGCCTCCTCTGGAGCTCTGTAAACTGGAAGCCTCATTTAAAATTTTAAGATTTTTTTTTTCTTGATGACTGATGGCACTGTTAACTGCTTTACACATTCTAAACTTTATTGCACTTGACGTAAGTGAATTGAGGCTGTAAGTTATATTGCTGCCCTAGTCAATCAATTAATCAGTAAACCAATCAATTTAAAATAATAAAAGAAAAGAACCCCCTGCCCTTTTAGCTGTACTGCAATTGTGTTATTTTGCTTCCTTTCACTATGCAAGGGACAGGGATGCAAGTGCAACTGAGATTTAAATTAAGTACATAGTTAATGTGGAGCAGACAATTACAGGTTGTTGTTGTTTTTTTAAGTAGTTCAGCAGATGGGGTGGAGGAAATTCATAGCTGGGACTGTGGACAGAAGGGATTTAATATCTCCCTTTCCAGTTGTGATCTCCTTTAACCCCCCCCCCCCATCTATTCAACTTAGGAGGGAAGTTCCTATAATGAGCCAGTATGAGCTTCCTTCACTACAAGCTCCTTGTGGCCTTGGGATATTATCACATTCAAACTAATGTAACTTATCCCCAATGGGATACAGTTGCGTTTCAATTCAATAGTGGGTGCTATCACACACAGCTGAGACAAGGCAACTGCAACCCAAATGCAGCCTGCATCCCAGCTGTGCTTAGCTGGCCACTTTTAAAAAAACGAAGCTTGCCACTGGTTTTGAAAAGTGGCTGGCTAAGCATGGCTGGGACCCAAGCTGCATGCAGGTTGCAGCACCCGGCCTCAACTGTGTATGATAACACCCGTTATTAAATCTAAACACGACTATATCCCATTGGGGATAAGTCAAATTATTTTGATTGTGATAATCTCCTTGGTGATTTTTTTTTTTTGGGGGGGGGGGTCAGGATCAAAGCTGAAAAGGAAATAGTTAAACCTCTCTCACACACACACCAATATGGTAAATTTATGACAAAAATTGTTCTGCCTAGAATTAAAGAAATTGAGAATTCTTGCTATTAGCAATGTAAATAATATTCACAAATCTCTATTGAGAAAGGGTGTTTTGACAAATCATGAGGAAACACAAACAAAAACAGTAATTGCCACAAGGTTTTTTTTTCCAGTCATCATGCAAGTTAGATGGTTTTTCTCTTCAAAACTGCATTTCGTGTGAAATAAGGTTTCTTATACAGAAATGTGGGACTTGATTTTGTGTATGTGTGTGCAAGCAACATCTTCACAAAACTGTTCCTGAATTCCAAATAATAATAATAATAATAATAATAATAATAATAGCAGCACTGACATTCTTATAATCTCACCTGACTGAATTTTTTTGAAAGTTCTTAATTTCTATCTTTCCTTGCTACTTAGCCTGATGTTTAGTTTGACCCTGAGAGAACTATATATGGGATGTGAGGTTAAGCATATTTATTCTGCACAGTGCAGTTTTCTAAAACTTAAAAACAGGTTTTTCAGCTCTGAGAATAGCTTACAATTGCATGAATTCTAGCAGCTAACAGGATTGCCTTTTGCATTGGGCAAATTATGATAATTTTTAAAGACCTCTTTACTGATTTGGTGAGTAGCACTGTTGGGAAAGCATTATATTAGAGAAGATTCCCCTCTTCTTTTGATAATTATAGCCTCTCCTGGATGGTCATACTCATAGAAGAAGAAGAAATACCACATACTTATCATCTGAAAGGTTTTCTCCACAAGGCCTTATCTGTGGTGGAACAGAAGGAACACACCATCTGAAAGAGAAAACAATGGAGTGAATCCACATGACGGCTGAATCCCAGCTCCACTGCACACTCCTCTGCTTCAGTTTAGCTTCTTTACTACCACATGCATCTTTTTAAATACAAACTGAAATCAGTTTGGAGGATCCCCATTATGTACCAACATCAATGCAATAAGGAGTTTCTACTGTATATATGTTTTTGATGTAACAATTTATTTCAGTTCATGATCGCAGCATATCTAAATTGTTTTTTTGGGGGGGGGGTTGGATTCCCACTATATATATATATATATATATATATATATATATATATATAATTGGAATGGGGGAGACAACGTTGTCTTTTCAAGATGCCAATAGCAACAAGGGAGTTACCCTCACATTACAGAAAAAAATAGGTGGTCTATGTGATCATCCATCAACCTGGGTTTACCCCCTCCCCAGCCCACCCAACCCATTCCACCATAATCTTAATAGTGGGGGTCAAACAACACATTTAAAAAACCTGGGTCTTCCCCAAAACTGTTGTAAACTGGAAATGTTGTTTCTTTTAATCTCCTTAAATCCCCTAGCCGCTGAAAAGAAGTGTTTTCATATCAGAATGAGTGGAATGTTGTGTGTTCCAAGAGGGTTAGGATAGAGATAAGAACACATTATTTAGTAAGTATAGATTCAACCCATGTGGCCTTATAATGCCAGAACTATAGTTTCCATTTCTCATGCAAACACAAATAATGTTATTTATATTATATATTAATGCATACATTTGTGTAGGATTGGACATGTTCTGTGAAAAAAGGCCAAAAATTAAGGAATTAAAGCTGTATGCAGTGGTCATGGTGACAAAGGAGAAGTAGTGTGATTGGGAAAAAATGACTCATTGTGTTATTTTTGATTATCCACTTGGAGACAATGTTGTTTTGATCCCATTTATCACAATAACAATTCAAGCTAATAAAAATTCAGGATTATTATAGGCCAATTGTTTGATAATCCTTGGAAATCTAAGAATTTCTAACTGGAAGTATAGAATTCCATGGAATCCCTCTTCATACATTTGTTTACATTAGGATCTCATTTACATTCAAATTGCTATGCTTCACAAGTTGAGGAGTACAGGAGGTGTACCTGTGGCAACTGTTGATATACCACATGTGTACAGCACATCCATTACAGAAAAAAGGACCAACAGCTCATAAAAGCAGGACTCTCATAAACACACACAAAGTCCTTAAGTGAAAAAAGATTAAGGAGCACACAAGTCCCATACTCATTTTTGTCCCTTGCTTCAAGTAAAACTGAGGTAGATAAATTTGAGAGTCAAATTTTCATTCCAACACCCATCATAACTCTCTTGTTGAAACAGGTTCACTGGCTACTGGTTTTTTTTCCATGCAGAGTTCAAAGTGCTGGACAGGAGCTATAAACCCTATGTGGCTTAAGTCCAGACTATTTGAGAGACCCTATCTCCCTATAAGAACCTGCCAGAACCATAACAACTAAGGGGGGGGGCTTTCTCTTATTCTCACCACCATCACAGGCTGTCCTGGTGAGGACATGAGAGAAAGCCTTCTTGGTGGCTCCTCCCATTCTCTGGAATGCTTTTCCACAGAAGGCTAGACTGGCCTCCTCCCTGCTTTCCTTTCATCATCAAGCCGAAACAGTTTTATTCAGGCAGGCTTTGAATACATAATCATGGGATGGCTTTTGTTAAGGAAAATACAACATGGGACATACAGTGATAGAAATAAAATATGTATGTGAAAGTCACAATGACTAAGCAAGAGCAATTATGAAGCTACACAGGTGCAAAAGCTAATGTTAGAAGTCTTGAGAGCCAAGGACAGAGTTATAGAATGCATATTGGAAACACCTGAGATTCGTTAAGTGTACAAGGTAAAATGATGAAATACTTGGGTTGGTCTTAAGTATGGGTTGAACTATGTGAACCAATCAAAATAAATATACACACCCACTGGGTGGAAACTAACTAGTGGGTGGTGATTAACAATGGCTATAATAATTGCAATGTTTGCCAATGCATTTTTGTGGAGTAGTTTTGGAGATATTGTGGGTAGTTGAGGAGATTTGTAGAGATTGTGATTTGTTGGGCATATAGTACTTGTATATAGTAGAATAAAGTAGATCTTTTATATAAGACTACTGAGTTGTCTGGTGTCTTGAGTGAAGATACAAGAGCCAGCAGAATCCTGGAAAAGTTTGGAGACATCTGGGGAAGAAGAGTGAGAAGGCTTGGAGAGTTTGTCAGGGTCTTCAGCCTATTCTCTGAAACTCTGCTGCTTTGGAGAAAAGCATTAACCACTGATCAAAGCTGGTCAGCTCTGCTGCATAACAAGGTGGTGAGTTAGAGCCAGAGGTGAAGGGCTACAACTCTCATCATCCATGACAATATGGGGTGTTTGTTATATGGTGTGTATACTGTAGTTTTTAATGGATGTAATTTTATACTGGTTTTATTTGATGTTTTTAATTGTTTTTAAAACATTTATTATAAAGTCTTTTAAAATGTTTTTTATTATTATTTGTGAGCTACCTTGAGTCCCTTTTTGGGAGAAAGGCAGTATAACAATGACAATAAATAAATATACTACCTGATGCAGACAAAAGGTGGGGCATGAATATCAATGGGATTCTGAGAACTGCAGTGAAAATGAGACTGATAGATTTTAACATTCCCTAGTCCTGTTCATATTTTATAGATCTCACTGGGAGGCACTTGTGTACACATTATAGGTATTCCTCCTGCATTACTGTGAATTGGAAGCTCCTTTCACTATGCCTCCACTGGGCTGGCTGCATTTTGGGGAGAGTTGACCTGTGCCTTACATCTGTCTCCACATGTTCCCCTCACCTACCAAGCATGTCACTTCCAATTGAAAGCATGCACATATATCACTGAGGCTATGCTGTCTGCAGGTGTCTGCTGCTGTTTGTCACTGTTCACCTAAGCCCCCTGAGAATGTCAATTCCAATAGAGAGAAAGCAAATATCTGCATGAAGAAAAGATTTGATATGATGGAGATGACAATGAATGCTACGTCTGGCATACATTTTGCTAAGGTTGCTAAAGGATTCTTAAGCAGAAAGGGTGTCTTGCATTGTTTTGGGATTGTTGCTGTTTTTCTAGATATTTAAATTTTTAAAAGGGTCTGATAGAAGAACAAGACTCTCCGATTTATGTATCTGTGACATTTCTACCCAATCCAAATTAAATATATTATCATAGCAATTGCTTTTATCAAACTGTTACTAAAAGCTTTGAATATTTGTTTATCTATTTATTTACAAATTTATTTGTTGTTTTCCCTTCCTTTCCATCCTGAGAACCCCTAAAGTATTTTACACCAGGGATGGGAATTTCACGGCTCTGAAAATGTAAAATTTCAAGTCCTATTGTCACTTACCATTTGCTGTGTTGGTTGAAGCTGAAGAGAGATGGAAACAAACAACATCTAGACATGGGGGGGAGGCATTTATTTAAAAAGATAACTATGAACATATGGGAAAGTAAGCTATTGAATAATGTTGAGGATGTAATATCTTACAGGAATATAAGGGATATTCTATGACTTTTTAAAAATCAAGACACCTGATGAAAAGAAAAAAAATCTGAAAGATTCTTCATGTATCAAGTTAATTCACATAAAAACATTATGGTATAAAATACAGTTTCTGATGCAAAATTGCTACCTTTTGAAACCCTCTACCTCAAATGCAACCCTCACTCCATTTTCTGTGCATTTTGTCTGTAGGCAAAAAAACTGCATTGCTTACAAAAATTAACTTTCTTAACAGAAATCTTGATGTGTGAGTACTATTTGAAAACAGTGAAGAAAATTCTTATGCAACAAAGGGGAAAGTGCTAAAATTATTGCTGTTGTCCTCATGTGAAGGAGTGAAATGACCAAATTTATATTTATGATTCTGTATCACCTACTTAGCTATATAGCCACCTTAGTTGCATAGGTAAGTCATGACTCCTGTCACCCCCGCCCCAATTGATTTTTAAATCAGCTGGTATTTTAAATCAGCTGTATTTTAAGTTGGATTTGGCCTGTCTGCACTGGACTTTCCTAATCTTCCACCATTGCAAAGCCCTCTGTTCTGAAGCTGGCTTGCTGACTGCATATGCATCCTGCTGAGCCTCCAGGAGCATCTGCTGTGGGTCATTTCACTCTGAGGTTAGTACATTGTGCCCAGTGGGAGTCATGGTTGGTGCCTCATTCGGACCTAGAGCAAGCGACTGGTAGCAGTGTCTGATGTACTAGGTTATTTCTCCCTTTTCTTTGTAGATATCTAGTATAATAACCAACAAGCACAACTTCATTCTGTGTTCTCCAAATATGAGGAGGTGACTTCAAGCCCCTTCTTAGTTCCTTATGACATTTATGTAGCAATTAAAGGAACTATAGACTCCTCTTCATTTTTTTCCCTAGAAATTGAAAGCACCCTGTCAGTTGGTATGGACCGTTGATTACTAGGTGTTCACAATATTGTGGGAAATTACTGGGGGTTAGATATGCATTCATCCCTGCATTCAAATTATGGATGAAACATCTCCCCAATGAAATTCTCAGATAATTTCTTAACTGTCCCAGTGTACCTGCAATGTAATTATGTAACAGCACCTTCATAGCTCTTTTGGCAGGAGACTTGCAATGATGAGTCAATGCAATGTTTCTTGTTGCTGCAATCCAAGCTCACTGTGGGAGGGGAATACTGTTGACATTCTTGATCATGAAAACACTAGTTTTCTGCAGATCTTGTAAAAAAATTAAATCTCCTCCTTTTATCATATGTTCCATTAGGAGCTACTATTAGAGCAATGTTTTTGCATGCCTCCTTGTTGACTCTTAGCTGCAGAAAATTCTTATTAACCTGTATTTTACTAAACCATTGGATTCATCTTATTTTGCACAGGTTGTTAGTATGATTTGTTTCCCCACATTCTGCTAGTTACTTATGAGTGTTTACAGGGAATTCTTGTTAACTTATATTTTATCTAAGGTTTTATTTTCTACAGTCATTCATGCAATGTGTTTCTATTTTCCCTCTGCAGACTCACAGGTGTTTACAAGACAGTACTGTTAATCCAACTATTGTATAAATAATATTTTCTACTGGAACATACAGATAACCTATTGTTTGAAAAGAAATTGTAGCAACTTTCAGACTTCACACTCCTGAAAATATGGTAACCTTTGCAATGCAGAAGTATACAGATCTTCAGCTTTTCAGAAGATAAAAACATTCTTCATATAATTTGGATCACAACTTTTTAAAACTAGTTTAAAAATCAGAAACCCTTTTTACTGCCTGATGTCTTCTGATTTGTATGCCAACCTTCAAATTACATGAATGATTCCTCATAAATACATATAAATTGCATAGGCTCTATATGGGCCTAAGCAGCTGGCCTGGAAGGTACAGCCTTCCAGGCCAGCCCTGATTGCAGCAGGATCAGCCCTGATTGCAGCAGGATCATGGTGACCATTCACCCTGCTGCCAAAGCAGGCCACCACTGCAGTCCCAAGCTGCACCGGCCAGGAATCTATATAAATCGTCTCCTTTTTAGGCTGGCTTTTCCCTGCTTGGTGTGGCCTCGGAACAGCTTATGGCTGTTTTGGGGGCATGTGTCACAGTCCATGTGTTTTGGACCTAAGTAACCAGGACTCCTGCTTTTTACAACATCTTTTCTGGGAGTGTATACATAATGACAGCCTATATGCCGGTAAAAATCCAATCTATAGAAATCCTGTTAACATTGATGTGCCTCCATATGTTCCCAGTTTTGACCAGATGAAGAGGGCTACAATAAAACAAAAAAGGACTAGTATTGGACAATTTGATATTACATAAGAAGGGCACTCAGGAACGGAGTTGAGGATAAAGTTATTTGTTTTATATTGTTGTCTATGAATAATTCTGTAGAATCTGAAGCCACAAACATTACAAAATGTAGGTGAAAATTTGTAAAAATATAGGTATGCATTTCTTTGCAAAATATCTTTTCCTTCAGTATTTTCATGCTTAAAATTACCTATTGTATTCATTTTCACTAAAAGCTCTCTAGGAACTGGAGCCATCTGGAGATAGTGGCTATGAAAAAATCAAAAACAAAAGAGTTTTCAAAAGAAATATGGAAAAGACAACAAACTACCAGGTGAAACCATTTTGGTATATCATGTTAGTACATGCACAAATTGCTACAACCAAATCCATGATATTATTCCACTACCACTATTACCATATATTTGTATACCATACTTTGAATGTTCAAAACAATAAATGTTTGTTGTCTTTTGTGTCAGATTTCTTTTGAAAAATCTGTTTTGTTTTGTTTTTTTTTTTGTTTGTTTTTTTCAGGGCTATTATTTCCAGAAGGCTCCAGTCTCTAGAGAGCTGGCAGTGTCTTTGCATGTTACCTCATGCAGTATTGTTATAAATAATGTCAGAAAGTAATTTTCAGGAAATATTAATTGCAGAATTCAACCCAATATTTTCCTGCATATACTAAAGATTGTATTTCAAGAGAGTGAGAAGAAAGGGAGGGAGGGAAGAAAGAAGAAAGAAAAGAAAGACAGAAAAAAACATTATTTTATGTATAGAAAATTCTGTTACTGGCACAGGAAATATTGTTTAAAGTGCATGTGCATGCACACACACACACACATAGTGTGTGTGAATTTCCAGCACATAAAAAGCTGTTTTCTGTATTAAAAAAATACCATGTGCAAATTTTTCACATAATAAAACTTCTAAATTTGTTATTTACTTCCCTTTGAGGAAAAAAAAATTAGTATGGAATTACTTCCATATAATTGAGTTTCTCTGAATATTCCCACATTGTTTCCCCATTTGTATTTCATATCAGGTTGTGAAATTTTGTGCTTTCTTAGACACAGTGCTTAAAATATATTTTTATTAGTTGTCTTATGTATTCATCCACTTGAATTTCCAATTTAATATAATTTCTGCACTGGTGTGTTTCTGCATTTTTCTCTCAACTATGCACAATTGCACCATTTACTCTCTACAATACATGTGTTATTTTGTGTGCACATTATTTCTTGAAAACAATCTGTAAATTGCACAAGAGTGAAAAATGCACAAGTCAAAATGTGCATATTTTGCAAAGAAGACTGAAGTCCCAAGACCTGCTGTTTTCTTCAAAAATGTTGTGTTTAGTTGAAGCCCATTAACCTCAACAAAACAGTTGTGTTAGTAAAGTAGATACATTAATATGCTGGGGATGCAGTGCTGAACCATGTTAGGTGAGGGTAAGCCTGTTGGGAAATGATGGCTTGTGTCTGAGTACACAAGTACAGGAATGTATCAAAGAAGAGAAAACTGTGGGGTGGGGGTGGGTGATGGAACATTACAAAGCTAACTCTGCTGGAAGAACATAAGTATACTAATGTGAAAGATGTATACTTAGCTCAACAATATTAAGTTTGTGAAGTTGTAGGCTTTCATGGCTGGCATCCATAGTTTTTTGTGGGTTTTTCGGGCTGTGTGGCCATGTTCTAGAAAATGGCCACACAGCTCGAAAAGCCTACAAAAAAACTATAATATTAAGTTTGTTAAGTAAATTCAGACTTTCCTTTATTAATTTTCTTCCTTTTGCACCACAGGCAGTAATTTGTTGTAGATAAAATACAAATTCCAAATTAAAATAGCCCTTTTGGGAGATATTTGGAATCTCTCAAAAGTAAAGTCATCCTTTTCAGAAGCAATCAGAAACAGAGAGAACCAAAATTTCAGACACATTTTGTAAGACATTTATTTATATTTTATGTTTCCAACAATGATATCCTACAGGATAGAGCTACATAAAAGATGGAGAGACAGCCCTGGAGGGAAGAACTGCTTTGTGCAATAGCCTGGAGTGAACCAAGAGCTGGGAAGAATAAAAGAATTAGACAGGAGTCGAAACCAAGGATCAGTCAGGATCAGTACAGAACTGCTGTGAAGAACTGGAAAACAAGCCAGGAGCTGGAATCAAAGAAGGAACCAGACCTCAGAAGACCTATCTTGTCTTCAAAGTGCTACTGAGGACAAGAAGTCCTTTTATGCACTTTTTTGCTCAATAGGAGCCACTTTATGTCAGAGAATTTTCAGTGAAAGGCTGCAGTTATACACATGTCCACATGGGGCAGTGATCAGCAGTTCTTGACATGTGGGGAAGATAAATAAGAAGGAGAGTTTTGTGGTCGAGAGTTTAGACCTCAACCAGGGAATGATCAGTCATTTTAAATTATATTACATGGGAGGAGGCAGGGAACCGGACACTGAAGTAACATCTCAGAAATTGTTCTAGTGCTTACAGTGTTTGTAATTTTTCTTTAAGGTAGTATTGGTAGTAGCTGGGACTTTTTTTTTTTAGAATACACCTTGCATTCTCATTTTAAAATTTTACTTTTTATGTTTGTATCTTCCTTGAATGGTAATTATTAGCTATAAATCAATATAATATTTGGGAACATCAATAGTTGCAAAGAATGTCATCTAAAAACAACAAAACAGTTTTAAGATTCATCCAAGTAATTGCTGTTAATTAAATGTTGATTAAATGTTGGTTGAGTTAGGGAAAACTAGACATAGTAAAGAAGGAAACGGAAAATGAATATAGGAATTACTAGGAGTGAGTGAGTTAAAATGGACAGGAATGGATCACTTTGACTCAGACAACTTTATAGTGAAAACATAGCGGTAGCCAACAGACTGGAAAAGCTCGATATACATACTAATCCACAAGAAAGGAGATACAAAAGACTGCAGCAACTATAGGACAAAAGCACTAATCTCACATGCTAGCAAAATAATGCTCAAAATTCTTCAGCATAGACTCCAACCATACATGGAGAGATAAATTCCAGAGTTGCAAGCAGGATTCAGAAAAGGAAGGGGCACTAGGGACAACACTGCAAACATATTATGGCTAATGAAGTGCACCAAAGAAGTCTAAAATAGAATCAGTATGTGTTTCATAGACTACAGCAAAGCATTTGATTGTATAGATCACAAAAATTTTTTGGAATGCATTCAAAGACATGGGGGTGCCACTGCATCTGATAGTCCTGGTGAGGAATCTGTACCAAGGACAAGAGACCATCAGAACACCATTTGGGGAAACAGAGTGGTTTCCAATAGAAAAAGAGGTCAGGCAAGGCTGTATCCTATCACCCTACTTGTTTAACTTATATGCTGAAAACATAAGAAAAGTAGAATTAGAAACAGAAAAAGGAGGAGTTAAGATAGGAGGAAGCAACATTAACAACCAAAGATATGCGGAAGACACCATAATATTAGCAGAAGATGTTCAGGAATTGGAACAATTAATAAGGAAGGTCAAAGATGACCGTGCAAAGGCAGGACTGATGCTGAACATAAAGAAAACAAAAATAATGACCACAGAAGAAATACACAAATTCAATCTAGACAATGAGGAAATTGAAATAGCTAAAGAACTCCCATATCTAGGATCAAACATTGACCAGAACAGAGACTGCAATTAAGAAATAATAAGAAGATTAGGAATGGGTAGGGCAGCTATGAATGAACTGGTAAAGATACTGAAGAGCAAAGACATACAACTGAGCACTAAAGTCAGAATCATTCAAGCTATTGTATTCCCAATTATCGAGGATGGGTGTGAGAGCAGACAGAAAGAAAATCAAATCATTTGAAATGTGGTGCTGGAGAAGAGTACTTAGGATACCATGAGCACCAAGAAGACAAACAAATGGGTTCTTGAACAGATCAAACCAGAGCTCTCCTTGGAAGTGAAGATAATTAAGTTGAGACTATCGTACTTTGGCCACATAATGAGAAGGCATGGATCACTAGAAAAAAAAATAATGCTAGGAAAGGTAGAGAGTAGAAGAAAGAGAGGAAGACGACAAACCAGATGGATAGACTCAATCAGGGAGGTTATGGACAAGGGCTTGCAGGATCTGGGCAAGGCAATGGAAGATAGGGATTCTTGAAGATGTCTCATTCACAGGGTTGCCATGAGTCAGAACTGACTTGAGGGCAGCTAACAACAACAACAACAAATGTCTAAGGAATTTTAATGAATTTTTTTTTTTTAAAAAAGTTCAAAATTAGTGAAATTTTTCAGGAGCCATTCACAAATTTCCTCAATATTTTAGTAAAAGACAAACTCAAGCATGAATAAAAGAAGCAAATATTTCTCTGTGATATTTAATTGCATCATAATGTTGCTAGGGAAACAAGCAAGAAAGGAAGCTGTAATTTTATTCAGCCTCAGAGTTTAGCTGGATAATCCTAACATTCAAGAAGACTCTGGCTGAAATGTGTCCCCAGAACATATCAGTTTTGTTTATGTTCATTCATTAATCAAATACTGTCCCTTTTCTACATTAATTTGTGATTTCTTTTAAAAAATGCACAAGAGAAATAAGGATTTGAATAAATACTTATTTCTAAACATTTTATCTTGTACTATACATTTCTAAATATACTTTACAGTAAAATATGAACTTTATATGCATTCTCATATGTTTTGGAGCTTCATACAAAATTCAAAAAAGAGAATTTGCAAAGAGAACTTCAGGCACTGGAACAATTTTTGATCTGTTACTTCATTGATCTGCAATATTCCAATCTCCATGTTAGTCTAAGGGCCTTTGCAGACTGCTAGAAATAGTGCAAATTGAGTCCATTTTAACTGCCCTGGCTTAGTGCTAGGGAGTCATGGGAATTGTATATTTTTCTGAGACATTGAGCCTTCTCTGTCAGAGTGCTCTGGTGCCACAATAAACTGCAGTTCCCATGATTCGCTAGCACTGAGTCAGGACAATTAAAGTGGACTCAAATTGCACTATTTCTGGCAGTTGCAAAGGCCCTAAGAGACATAGATCAGGTTTGTTCTTATCCAAAATCAAGACAAATAAATTTCTGATGTATTGTTATGTTGTTCTTTGAGAATCCCAGTTCTGATAAATGAGAATAATTTGAACTAGTTTCAGAATCTTAGATATTTGACCTACTCCCAACACAAATATGACAATAGTTTTTAAATGTGATACATATTTCTGTCTCAATCTGAAACTTTCCTTTTGAGACCATCTCAAAGTAAAAATGCAACCACTGTGTCAATATAGTTCATCAACACTTTGGTGTGTATTCTGTATCTCACTGAAGTCTCATTTTTCAGCCCACAGCCATATAAAATTAAACTTAAATAAAAGCAAAAGGTTGATGCAATTCACCCAACATAATGAAAGGAGGAAACCACAGAGGAAAGAGCAGGCCAGAATGACTCTGCTTTCTATTCCCAAAGGCAATGGAAGTTAAATTAAGTACTGGCATGGGGCCTGAAGGTAGCTTTCCTGCTATATTTCACTAACATGCTGGCTAGCAAAATTCTTTCTAGGAGAAACAATTGCTATCACCTATGTGGTCGAAGGTTAAGTCAGAAGCACACAGAAGACAGAGATGGGTAATTTTATTATCCATCTGCCAATGCTTCATTGACTATAGCCCCATTACTGATGCATAGAGTGTTCATTCAACAACAGCAGCTATAGTTTAAATCAGAGAAGAGCCAGGAAAATGACACAAATATTTTAAGCAGAACCACAATTTTGACTTTGAATCAATTCAAGGAAGAACAATTTTATATAAAAAAGAATAAATGCAATAACAATGAAAGTCCCTTTGTTGACCAACTCAGAAAATATCAAGACTAGACACAGAGAGTTGGGTTATAAAATGGACAACTTTGTTTAACTTAGGGGGGTTGCAGACTGCCAGAAATAGTGCAAATTGAGTCCAATTTTAGGGTTAGGGTTACGGTTAGTGCTAGGGAATTATGGGAATCGTATTTTTTTCTGAGACATTAAGCCTTCCCTGTCAGAGAGCTCTGGTGCCACAATAAAATACAGTTCCCATGATTCCCTAACCCTAACCCTAACCCTAAAAGTGGAGTCAATTTGCACTATTTCTGGTAGTCTGCAACCCCCCTTAATCTATTTAAAATATTTATTTGAGATCTGCAAACAACAGGGGGAGGAAACTAGTGCAGGAACAGCTGGGGCAGACCATATTCCCAGCTTCCCCTGGGTGAAACACCTGAGCCCCAAAGATAATCCAGAATTGGGTTGTTCCCTGGCTGGCCCATATCTGGAAAGCCAATCCAAGATTCCCTCACTTGACTCATAAGACTTAAGTGAGGGTTTAAATCTTAGGCCAGTCTCAATGGAAGTCTCTTTCCCCTCCTGCTTAGTCACAAGACCTAAAAGTCAGTTCCAGAGACTTCACCTTCACCCTTTAAGAGGGTGCCAAGGTATTCCCCTAAACTTCTATCTCCCCCCCCCCCCCCATCTATGCCATGAAACCTATTTATGACTGCATCCCAGCCAATTGTCTCATTTCCCAAAAAACATTGTGGGGTAGGTAGAAAATCCTTGGAAAGGGGAGAAAATTCCTACCTGGTCCCAAAGTGACAAGAAAAGGCTCTCAATGATGTATGGGCAGAAGAGTGAGCCAACACTCAAAAGGAATAGTGAGGTGTGGGCAGACCTTAAATAGCCTAAGCCCCACACCCACTATTCTCCTAATGCCATGTGAGCATGGAGCATTTATTTTTAAATTTGCTGGTCTCTCAATCTGAGAGGCCAGCAAAGGCTCCTTCCCCAATCACTTGATTGGGGGAAAAGTATTTCAATTCAATTTCTTTATTACAGCCAATTGCCCAGCACAAAATTACAATAAAACACATCTTAGGGGGGTTGCAGACTGCCAGAAATAGTGCAAAATGAGTCCAATTTTAGGGTTAGGGTTAGAGTTAGGGAATCATGCGAACTGTATTTTATTGTGTCACCAGAGCTCTCTGACAGAGAAGGTTCAATGTCTCAGAAAAAAAAATGCCCATGATTCCCTAGCACTAACCCTAACCCTAAAAGTGGACTCAATTTGCACTATTTCTGGCAATCTACAACCCCCCTTAGTCATACACAATAAGTTCTTACAAGAACATACTGGTAACTACAGGCAAATCCCTCTAAACCTCTTCATACAATAATGGGATTAGGGCCATATGATTATCTAAGCACAATAGTAGATGGAATTTCTGATAACTTCAGTAAGATGGATTTGTATAGCATCATATATAGATCCAGACATATAGTACCATACCTGGATCATTATTAGATCGAAAATTACGGCTGTATCCCCTAACTTTTTATACTATTTCAAAAACAACAACAACAACAACAACAACAACAACCAAGAGGCGTTTGCTTGCGAACAAGCATTAACACTAAACAATATTACTGCTTAGTTACCACTCTCTTCTCTGTATTGTATACAAAAACACATTATAAAATACTTTTATCATATTATATATTTGAAAATTATAAAATTATAAAATTATCGAGGATGGATGTGAGAGCAGACAGAAAGAAAATAGGAGGTTTATTCTTCTGACAACATAGTATAGCAAGACAATAATATCTATAGTGTGTCACTGCTCATTATGAGTAGATGCAATTAATTAGACTAATTGGACATTAGTCAGATCTATACTACAGCCGTATCCCCTAACACTTGGCAGAGTATAGTAAAGCAATATTATATATAAAATGTACACTACTCTAAAAGAGTATACACATTTTTAAATAGAGTAATAGATACAAATCAAGTCTACACTACGACCGCACCCCCTAACACTCTTCATCTTTACTATTATCCAAATTTAAAGGGTCTGCTTCAAATATCTTGCTGTAAAAGGCCATTTTCTGAATCTTCCAGATATCTCATTTCCATCCATGTTCAAGGATTTTCCTGTACTGTAACCACATTTTTATTTTTCCTTTCATATAACTCATTTATACTGAGTTTTTCCATTGCTTTGCTGTCTATCCGATAATGTCTCAGGCCCTCTAGTAAGAATTTCACTCTGTGCAAGATGGGGTAGAGACATAAAGGTGTTAATTAAACATCTTTCTTCCTCTTGGAAAGGAAGGTTGGTTAACGTCCTTGCTTGGAGATCATTCATATACTCACGCATAGAGTCACATTTCCCACCATCATTCGGCACCAGAGAAGCTTGGTTGTTATCTTCCTTAAATGATTGATCTCTCATATTTCGAATTTTGGAGGAAACTGGTTTGAGAGAGTAGGTTGCAAGCCGAAAAAGTGGCTGTGGAAGTGCTGTATTGATGAAAAATCTTGAAACAAATATATCTTTAGCTATAAACATAGATTTATATTTAAATAACACCATAGCAAACCTTGGATCCCTAAATGTGATTAATGCACATGCTCTTATATTGTTATAGTACAAGTATTTTATATAAGTAATGTCATCAAAAGTAATCTGATAAGGACAAATTTCATCTAGGAGAGACATAAAATTGTTCAGTTTGAGTAAGTATACCAGACGGTTTGGGGAAGTTAGATATCACTAGTTTATGCCGCACCAGAACTAGTTTCCATTTTATTATTATTATTTATTATTATTATTACATCATTTGTTGAAATCTCTTCCTTCATTGTACACGATGAGGAACTTATCTGCTGCTCTTAAAAATTCAATTCCATTTTCTTACCATGGGTTAGAAAACCAGGGGAAAGGTTTGTTAGAGCAATTTCTGTGATTTTAGATTTTTTCTTTACCAAGATATTTTTATTTATTTTTTTCCAGATTAAAGTGCTTTTCCACTTTATGGGTTCGTCTGCAATTCCCATCTATTTCCTCCATATACTTCTCTTGTATCAGACACTTCTTTTGACAACATTCTACCTTCTGGGAAGCAGAAATTGATAAAGTTGTTTGAAGACAGTTTTTCCTATCTTTTTCATCTGTTGATCCACAGTAGGAGGGTTCCATTTTAAATACATATTCACCAGGGTGGTCAACAATGTATTACATTCAGATAATTTTTTTTTATTGTTGTTATATTTTCTATCAATGGAGTAATCCAGTCCTGGTCTATTGCTTCAACTATCAACTTTTGAGGCCCAATGTCACTTCCCAATATTGAATCTATTTGTCTCAATTTATTTTCAGATAATTGTTGATTTGTCTTATTAACAGATTCTAGGGAAGGCTGATTTTGCACATTATTGACACTAGGTAGTTAAGCTTGCTCAACATTTGCTAATTCAAAGGCAAGATTTGGAAAGGAGAGATGACTAATAATAGGTTCACACAAGCCTATATTGTCCAATGACCAATATTCCACAGCATTCAAAGGAGTTACATCCTTAACTTTGATGTTGCTAGGTTCTGTCTTAAATTCGGTACCACTATTGGATAATTCATATCTACTTTGGACATAAAACTGAGTGATCTTTAGCTGCCCTTTATCCCTCTTAGAGGAAGGTTCTACAAGGGGAGAGATTCCCAAGTTTTTATAATCTTTCCTCGTCATCACCATTTTAATCACTTTCCTTACTGTGGCTCACAAAGTCTTATTCAACCACAGAATGCTAATTAGTCACTAATTCATCACTAATTTTCCCAATCTGAAGACAACAAATTCTCCAGTATGTGGTGATTATAGATAGGTGTTAGCTAGGTACCAGGTCTATACTACGGCCATGCCCCTTGATACCCCATTACTTCACAAATTTATCTAAACCTCCATCCTAGCCCACCATTATCAAGCAATAATATTTGAAATATATTGGTTAACTCCCTATCCCCAGAGAATGAAGAAAGAAAGAGAGAGAAGGAAGAAAAACAAACAAGCAAACAAACAAAACCTTCTTCCACTGAGATCGGGCTGGAGAGGTGGGCGGTGTTTTATAACTGCCTCCGCCTGCCTCTGGGTCCTGGCACCTCCGCCGCTGGGGTTGCAGTTGCTGTTGCTTTCTATGGGGAGCAATGGTTTGGGTGTGCGTTTGTGTGTCCTCCGCTGCTGGGGTTGCTGTTGGGCTGGAGAGGTGGGCGGTGTTTTATAGCAGCCTCTGCCTGCCTCTGGGTCCTGGTGCCTCCGCTGCTGGGGTTGCAGTTGCTGTTGCTTTCTATGGGGAGTTTTGGTTTGGGCATGTGTTTGTCTGCCCTCCACTGCTGGGTTGCTGTTCAAAGCATTATCCCTGTATTCTCTGAACATTGACAGAATATATTGTTAGAATATTACTGGACAGTGTCTATTGGGGACTGACTATGAACCAATGGTGAATCTTGGAACCTGTGTCCCTCTAGGTTTTCTTATGTGATTCCTGTTTTCCATCAAGACAAGAGCTTTGGGCAATTTGCCTCTTGAAATTCTCCCATCTATATGTGGGTATACAAACTAGGCACATAATTTTATTTAGTTTCAGTAGAGAAAAACAACTTCTCCAACAGTTCTTGTTGTTGTTGTTGATAATGATGATTAGGTACACATACCATTAAGAATGGCTATACTATCACTGCTTATCCTCTTTGTCTAATTGTTGATATTCTTACCATTGTGACATGAAATACAGTTGGCCCTCCTTATCCATGGATTTTGGATCCATGGATTTAAGTATCCATAAATTAAAAAAAAAAAAAAAATGAAAAAAATCTAAAAAGTAAATTTTGATTGTGGCATTTTATAGCATTTTATGCCACTTCTATAAACATTTCTATACCACTTTATAATGAACTTAGCACTCTAAGCAATTTACAATGTGTACGCCAAATGCCCTCAACAAGCTGTGTATTCATTTTACTGACCTACAAAAGGATGGAAGGCTGAGTCAACCTGGAGCCCTGTGACATCACACTCACAACATTGTGGCTACTGTACCAGTATTTAACCACTGCACCACCAAGGTGTATTTGTATTTTGCATCGGGGGGACCATTTTAATATGCCAATGTATATAATGAGAACTGAGCATCCATGGATTTTGACAGTTGGGGTGGGTTGGTCCTGGAACCAAACTCCAGTGGATATTAATGGCCCACTATACCAGTAACAGTGTTGGCAGCTCATCCACTATTTGCATGTGCCACAATGCCCTAGAGCTACCATGATTGTCTGGCACTATGGAGGCAGAGGTGGGGATCAGAGATAGTGGTAGCCACCACAAGAATATGGTACTTTACATTTAGCAACAAAAATCTTCAAGTTATTTTAATAAATAAATAAATAAATAAAAATTACCCAAAGAAAACCAACCAACCAACCAACCAACCAAACAAACAAAAACACCCAGAAATGTTAAGAAAAAGTCAGCAAAAACAATATTTCAGGGACTATCATTTCAGATGTAATAAAATGATATTTCAATTACCATAGAAATTCCTACCCTTTTTTCCATAGTATGTATATGCTTACAAATCAGCCCATGTCATACAAAGGGAAAAAGGAAAAGAGGGCCATGTTCAACAGGTCTGAATCCACAAGGTCAAGGAAGAATAAAGACATATACTACAAGAGTCCAGATGTTTCTTACATAGCCATGATTTGGTGGATACATAGTCAATGCATATAAATCTCAATCCTGAAGTCCTCGTTGTGACTACCATTAGAATAATTTAGTGTACTGACTTTCAATTAAAAGTACTGCCAGCCAAACAGCCTACATAAATCATCTATCACTGCAAATAAATGTTGTTGACCTTATAATTTTGGTGGATGAAAACTGATGAAATTACCTGTTGTGTCCATAGTGGCCAGGTTGCATCAGTTTTACCTTCTCCTTTATACAGTTTAATACAACAACAACAACAACAACCATCCCAGGCTTTTCATATTCAGGAGGGAAATTTGTAAATTTTTATAATATTGTAAAAACAAAACAGAAACCTGAACAAAATGCTTCCCCATTTGCATTGTCTAATAGATACGTTTATTCTTAGCAAGAACAACCAAGATATACCTCCTTGTCATTACACTAGGAATGATGGTTTCAGAAAACTAGGATTGAGTTTAAACTGGTCATAACTTTATTCAAAAGCAGGAATCTGCAATTCAGCAGCACATGGGACATGTGAGTGCAAGTTGCTGAAGGCATGGCCTAACCAGGTCTCTTTGGATTCTCAGCCTCCCAGCTCAGACCTCTGAAAGTTCATCATTACCTGGCTCCCTTAATTTGTTTGAGTTTAATACTGTTTTAAGGGGGGGAGGGTACTGGGGTTAATTGTATTTGGGTCTGTTCTTAACTGTTAACCACCCCAATTGTTCTCAGAGGAGCGGGATATAAATTATTATTATTATTATTATTATTATTGGGAAGTGGAGGACTAGGCATTGACAAGGGTTACGGGCCCAGTTATGGCTTGTCTGCCAGAAATGGCTAGTCTGCCAGATGGGGCTTGTGTGCCTGAAGAGGCTGTTCTGCCTGAGGAGGCTTGTCTGCCAGAGGACAAAGAGCCCAGGTGTCCAAAAGGAAAGGAGCCCAGATGTCCAGATGTCAAGTCTGCAATGTGGCCAAGAGGCAAGACTGCCTATCCATGACTTCAGCTGTGCCAGGACAAGGGAACCATGCTTTAGCAGTTGCTGGGAAAAGCAGAGGTGGCTTCAAATCTTCTTCAGATGCAAGTAACAGTTAAAGTTTACTGCTAAGCTGTTTTGCCTGATGGCAGAGTGCAGAACTCTTTAATGACGGTTGTCTGAGAACTCTCCACTCTATAAACAGTAAGAAGCAGAGGAACACAGCCTGGACAGTCTGGAAATACTGCAGGTTCAATGCAGTGAAAATTTTTTTTCAAGCTGCAAACAAACTCTGTTAAGGGCCATTTTGTTTAAAATGGGTGCAGGTGGGTTACCGAGGCTCAGCGACTTGAGTCACAAATGCATGTTGCAATGCATGGAGTTCTAATGCAGCAGAAATTTCTGGGCACAGGCAGATGCCTAAGCCAAAATAAATCGTTCTGTTAACCCTTTCTGAGTCACAGTTAAAATTCTGGGAGAGAATGTCTTCAGCCAAAGGTTTTTGGGAAACTGAAGAGGAAATTCATCTATTCTGCACAGCTTTATCATAAATGCTGTGGTCAAAGGACTTTACAGTTCTTGGAAGAAAAATACAAAAATCACTGGTGAGGGTGAATTTTACACAGTGGCCCTATGCTGTGGGGGGCTGCAGCAGTTTTGCTGGATGCCAAAAAGTTCCAAAGGCTGGAACGTGATGAGCCAAGCAGTTTGCTTGAGGAAAAGCCAAAAATGTCGGCTTGTGGATGCCTGGGACAGCACCTGAGGTTTTCAAGAAAATGCATCCTGAAAAGATAGCTTATGCACGGGTGAAAAACCAATGCTTTTAATGCGGCAGAGCAGGAGATTTGAAAAGGACAATGCAAGGAAGTTTGCAACAATCAACAATCAACAACCCAGAGACTTTGGGGAAAACAAAGGAACTGCAGTTGTGATACAGAGCTGTGACAGTGTGACTCAAACAGGTGTGGAAAACCTGAAGACAAAATAGATTTTATATTCTGGGACGATCAGGCATATGATAAATATTGTAGTTTTGCTGAAAAGTAAGAAATCCTCCAATCTCAAAGATGTTTATCTAGCAGATGGAGGGATAAGAGATGTCAAAGAAATTGAGAAATGTCTACATGCCAAGTTTTGGTGAGAAAACTTTGAAAATGTTTTATGTGTACCTGATTTGCAAAACTATTTAGTTAATGTGTCACGGGATATACACTGAGTTTGTGGGAGACAAATGTAAAATCACCCTGGATGGGAGGTGTGTACAAAAGCTATAAAGAGAGAATATTATTTTATACAAAGTGAAAACAAATGTTAAATGTGCAGGTGTGGGAAATGAATCATTGCATTCTGGTTATTCACATCAATAATATAAAATCCTAGGCAACATAGGATTTGGTAGCTTGTTTAAGCTGGGGAGATATAGGTCCTGAATTTTGAAAATGTCTCATTGTAGAAATGATTTGGGAGGTATTTGGTTAGCCATAGAGGTTTTTCCTGTGACAGAACCAGAGCAAGTGAATTGCTAAAATGACCTGTTGAGGTTGGTCCATGCTCATAAGCAAAAAGGGACAAATGTGTGTTACTAGGTGACAACAAATATTTTCTTAGTGATTATGGATAGATTTTCCAGTTTTCATATGTCAGAGTTTCAAAACAGAGAAGTGATACAATTGAAAGTTTTTAACAATGGATAAACATGAATGTGAAAAAAAATGATTACAAAATAGGGTCTTTGATCACAGACTGGGGAAAAGAGAATTCTTGTCTCACAGTTTAAGAAACTGGCTGAGAAAGAAGAAATCCAACACCATTTCACATGTTATGTGGGGAACCACTAAATCTAAAGTATCTGACAGGTTTTGGACAATATGCAAATATATATGTGCCAGCATGTTTTAAAAGGGAAAATTGAACCAAAGTGCCACAGATGATGTTTGTGAGATATTCAAGAAACAGTTAAAGATTTCACCTTTGTGGAGGGGAAAAGTTTTAATGTCCAAGTGTAACAATTGTGAAAAACATTCAGGTGAGGAAAAATACATTCAAACAAAAGAAGTTTTACTGAGGATGAGACAGTTACACACAAGTGCCAAAAATGGAGGGGCAGACAAGATAAACAACAAGTAAAAATGAAGTAAAACAAAGGACACACAAGTCCAGACACAAAAGTTGAGAGGAAAAACAATGCATGTTATATCAAAGAAAATTCATAGAGTGTAAAAACAACAAACAAATTTATCATACAGAAAACAAGAGTTTATAAAATAGTGGCTGGTGAGGCAGGGAGTTTCAAAGTTTCAAAAAGTTTTTTTTTTCCTGTTGAGGAAAGTGAGAATGATACACTGCAGTGCAGCAGTTTAAGTGTTAAATTGACAAAGAGATGCTTAAAATGTGGGTGATAGACCTAAGAAACACAAGGTGATCAGATACAAATTGGATATAAAATAAGGAAGATGCCTGATGGCAAACAGAGTTACAAAGCTAGGTTAATAGAAAAAGGATTTGCTCAACAAAGATTTTTGGTTTTTGTTGTTTTTTTTTTTTTAAAAAAATTGATAAAACGTTTAGTCCAAGGCTGAGAGCTTGTGACTGGTATAGACTTTAACAGCAAGGAGGGGCCAGTAGGTGCAACATTTTGGTTTTTTTGAGATGACATTTTTGGTTGTTTGGATTCAGGAGATTCAGACAAGGAGGAGAAATTGTCTAGAGAGATTTGTTATTAAAGGGTTTGATTTTTGAGATCTTATTTTAAGGTTGCTGGACTGCTGATGGAATATGTTTATTGAGTTGGCATAGAAAGATTAGGGAAGTGTGGTTTGCAGAGTGCAAAGATAGTGACAGGATTATTAAAGTCAATAGGTTTTATTTGGAGTAAAGTTATAAAGGGTTTTAAATATCCAGGTATATGGAGAAGCTTTGTGAGGGGTTTGATGTTTGTGGTTGACAATAATAGATTAAATATTGTGTTTGTAATAGGTGTTTTAAGAGAAGAAATTGGGTTTTTTTAAGGTAAAAGATTAGACAGCAATAGAACATTTGATAAGTTTTTTTTTTTTTTTTAAGGAAAAAGGGGCTTGTGATTTAGAACAGCCACATTGGATAGAATGTTTTATAAATAGTTCATTTGTTTTAAAGTTACATGATAGATAATCAGTTTAAGGATTGTTTATTAAGTATATGGGAAAAACTCAGTAGCTTGGAAAAATAAAATAAGGATATATAGTTTTAAGCACTGTTAAAACAAAATATATAACATTAAATGAAATAGAGTAGATTAAACAGTTGTTATAAGAATTTACATTGTGAATTGTCAGTTGTGATATATAGATATTCACAGACATACATTTTCATGACAGAAACAAAAAGGTTAAGGTGCAGAACAAAATACATTAGAGTTAGTTGACAAAATGCTAGAGAGCTAGTTCAAAATGTAATTGTGTGCCTAAAATATAAAAATCAAAACACAACACTACAGATATATTAACAAAAGTTCTAGAGATAGAACAACATTAACAATTGTTACAACAGATTGGGATGTGCTAAAATGGTTTCAACAACAACAACAAAAATAGTAGTCTCACATCTATACATTTCAGGAGGGGATTGCTAGAATATGGATGGATTATACAGTCAAAGGTGAAATGTAGAGATGTGTGTGTGGAATTTTCCTCATGAGAACAGTATCTAGAGAAACAAAGTGAATCTAACACCAGATGGCCAAGAAGACATAAACATGTACTTTCCCAAAGGTAAAACTCATGGACACAGACTTTGTTATGAGAAAGGTTTGACAGCAGTATCCAAAACATCATTAGGCTGGGAAAGGAGTCACATGGTGGATGATGAACAGCAAGAGGCTGAGTTAATATACATCATGCAGGCATTATCCAATCAACATAAGGTTAACACCTAGAAGGTGGAGTATGGGAAGGGCCTAGAGAAGCCTTTGTCTATTAAGTTTATATTTCAAGATGTGAGTGCGTGTGCATGCATGCCTGCCTGGCAGCACTGTTTTCAACTGCAACAAGTTGAGATCCTAAGCTTTTGGAATTGTTAAAGATGTAATCTTTCATGGCTGAACTGGACAAGTTCATCACAATGGATTTTACTTAGCTATTTTATTTTTCTTTTATATGCATTAATAAACTATGCTTTTGGACTTTACAATGTGTCTTCTTGACTGAGGAAGACAGGATCCTGAAGAAGGGAAGCTGAGCCAGTTGATGGTAAGAAATACAAAATGGCTGTGGATCATAGCAGCCAGCTTGTCCTGCAGATTCTGCTGGGTGCCAAAGAGCAACACTGCAACACCCATCATATCAGGGACTGCCTCCTCCCATATAATCCTCCCCGTGCACTCCGGTCCTCTGGGAGGAACTTGGTGGAGCCTCAAAAATCGAGGCTCTCGGCTACCTCCCAGAGGGCTTTCTCTGTTGTTGCCCCCAGGCTCTGGAACAGCCTGCCGGATCAGATCCATCAGTTAACATTTCTGGACAGTTTTTAAAAAGCTGTCAAAACGGATCTTTTCCGGCAGGCCTTTCCAGACTAAATATCCCGGCCTCAGGATCTCTCCTCTGTTCCCCCTTTACAGTGCCTCTATACCCCCAAGAAATGGAAGTGGTGGGTTTTGTTTTTGTTTTTGTTTTTTGTTTTTATCGGTTTGTATTTAAATTTTATATTTAATGAATCTGTTATTGTTTTAATTGATATCTGATTTAATAATGTTTTAAGGGGGGGAGGGAATATACTGTTTTATCTTTGTTGTTTTTTTTAATTGTTGTAAACCGCCTAGATTGGTTTGCCATAGGGCGGTATAGAAATAAAAATTATTATTATTATTATTATTATTATTATTATTATTATCCACGCACTGACAATTTCCTCAATTAGTACTGGCTAGCACTCTTCAAAAAGGTTCAAGCCTGGAGGAAGGAACTAACCATTTAATCCCTTTTAGTCAACTGGCAATGAGAGTTATATGGGTAAGGCTCCCTCACTTTACAGTGCCTTGGGGAACAGCTTAAATATAGCTGTTAGCTAAATTAGTGCCCACATCCCATCACAGAAGTGAGATGGAATACCTTCCTCACTTATCTTATCAATTCAAAATATGTCACAAGCTGCACAGCCAATTCCAAAGGTAAATCTCACAGCCCTGAGAAGAAAGATGGAACTTCTTATCCCTATGTAACTAGCACTTGTCATGAACTATGCCCCTCTGTGAGATAAATATCCTCCCCCATTTATTGACATCCTGCTACACAGCTTCATCCCTACATTAGCTAAGAGCACCCTCTCTCCAGAACTATCTCTCAAGAATCTTGACATAGACAAGAAGCAATATTGGAACAACTGGCTAAATATGGGTCAACTCATCATGGTTTTCCTGGCTCAAAATGAGACCTGTAGCTGTAATCAGGATGTTCTCTCCTAAATTCAAAAGAAGCAGGTGCAAAGAATCAGTAGATGACACAGGACCTGAACTAAGATCAGCACATCTCTCTGAACCACACCAGTCAACAGTGACCTGAGGGCCCAAGGACTAGTGGATCCCAAAGTTATAGCTGAAGCATACTTTCCCCAGTGAACAATAGAATGACCCTCTACAGCTATCCAGACCTGGCCAGGTCTCCTTCCCCAACCTGTAACAACAACAACAACAACAAAAGTAAACTGAATAACCGAACACAATCAACACATATCTACATCATTTTCTAAGTAATGCTTCAAGGTGGCAGAGCTTCATCTGCCATTTAGCTTGATACCTGTTTTAGCCATACCAACCTATCCTGCCAATAGGTTTAGCCCCAGTGTAAGAGGGATGAAAGCCAAATCAAGCTCGATCAAAGCTATTGTGTAACAGTACAGCCTAGAACTTGAAATATGTGATTATGAATTTCTCCTCATGGTGTCTTTTCTAGGACCATCAGACTGGTATATAGCTGGAACCATAAATGAAAGGAGGAGGAGGAGAAAATTTTGGGAGGGAAAGGCAGGATAGAAAGGAGGAGGAGGAGGAGGAGGAGGAGGAGGAGAAGAATAGTAGTGGTGTGGTAGCTATAGTGTCAGATGCAAGATAAATGTGTTATTGCCTTGTTCACTGATCAGTCTTAGACCTGTGTAGTAAAACTCAAGTTTCAAAACCCAGGCATAAGACAAAAGGCGATAATGTTGACACAGGATCAAGCCTTAGAGGATCAAGCCTTATGAGCTGTCTATAGTTAAATTAAAATTTAAATCACAAACTATTGTAATTAATCACATAGTACTGGAGAGGTAAATGGGGGCAAGGATCAGAAAGACATGGATTAAGCCCCACCCAGCCTAACATCCACTGCACGGGAGAAATCAAATGAGAAATCTGGCATCCTGATGTATTTACTCCCTGATGTATTTGCTGTAGCAGTAAATACCACTGGTGGATGGGATAAGAGAGGCAGATTGACGTTGTTGTTGCCCTCCTCCTCCTCCTCCTCCTCCTCCTCCTCCTCCTCCTCCTTTCTATCCTGCCTTTCCCTCCCAAAATTTGGAACAACTATGGATAACACAATTAAAAACATACAAAAAGTAAGTATTAAAATATATTCTATTTCAGTGTTAAAACACACTACAATTAAAAAAATAAACTGCAACTTTGAAAAAATAAATGTTCTTAAAAACAGTACAATTAAAACATTACATCACCCTCAGCCTATTATTTAAAACTTTTCTGTTTTTAAAGCCTGTCTGAATAGAAAAGTTTTAGTTTACTATGGAAAAACAAGGAGGGGGCCAGTCTGACTTTCTTAGGAAGAGAGTTCCAGAATCTAGGGGCTGCCACCGAGATGGCACTCAATGGTAGAAAGATTGAGAGAGGGGCCTTTTCTGAAGACACAAGAGCCTGAATTGTGTCATACATGGAGGCACAGTCTGTCAAGTAGCTTGGACCTGAGTATATAGGGTTTTGATGACCTACCATGGAATAATAAGAACAGGAAAAAGTTGGGTTAAATAAGGACCACTTATTGAGCTATTTACAATGTAATAATTACAATGCAATATTCTGGAAGAAGCAACAGGGGATGAGACCTGATACAGGTTCAGCTGTAGCTATGTGTCATCCATTGACTACCTCTCAGCCTTCCTTTGGGCAAAACATCTGAACCCTGGGGAGGACAATCCATTATTCCCCAACCAACCCTTCTGCTGGAAGGCAAATCTGGCTGCTTCCTATATGACTTTACAAGTAGAGCAAACTCCAGATATGACTTAAGGGTCCTTCCCTTGAGTCATTTCCTGCCCTTGGGCCTCAGGACCATTAAGAGGCAGTCCCAGAGCTTTACCCTACACCCAAAGGGTGACAAAGTTGTACATTGGAACTCTCAAATTCTCCCCTTCTATCTCCCATGGGCAAGGGACACGCATCTGCCTAGTTCCTTTCCCCCACCAGGCTAGCCAATAGGGCACTCAGTCTTCATTGCAGGTCTTCCAGGACCAATACATCAGGAGGAGGCCCAACACACTTCTCAAACAAAAGGAGCAGACCATCACCATCTTCTTCTGCTAAGCCAATCCACCATGGCCACTTTGCTCAAACCCAACTGGGTCCCCTGAAGGGCTTCTTTTGGCCTGGTGCTCTGCCCAGTTGCTCATGCTATGTCCCTTGGCAATGTACCTGAAATCTTAACACAAGAAAGAGTGGGCTTGGCAGAATGAATCACCATTTGAAAAGTTGAACATACCCTTTGTAAGCTGCCAGTCTCCAGTGGCCTAACTGTTGAGGTGGCACCAATCTGAAATGAGCATGTAGCATATCTTGCTCCAAGCCCAGTGCATGCAAGTCCTCTGATGTCACTTTCCAAAAGGTGATACTTAGTGATGGGGTCAGCATGGCAGAACAGTGATCCTGGCCTAGCTCCCCTGGCCCAAATGTAGATATGTAACACTCTGACCAGGCATACGGCCTGGTCAGGGTGCTGGCCCAAAGTGATTGTCACTGCCTCCTCCCTCTGATTCATCTTGAAACAGTGGATCATGAATACCACAGCACTATGTTCTGAAACAGTGAAGTCCCTGAAGCACAAGACTTTTCCAGAAACGTCATTTCTGGAAGAGGCCACCAATTCACTAATGTGGAGAGCCTCTAAGAATGCTAATAAGATCACTGCATGAAAAAGGACAGCCTCAAAGTGAGAAGAGCACAGACAAGGCCATACCTCCCTTGGACTCTTCAGGACCCAGGATGACAATGGCTCCTGTATTTCTTTCCCTTGTCCACTTTTCCAATACTTTCAGAACATGAAAGTCTCTAATGTTGTCCTCATGCCCCTGTGTTTTGTTGGCAAAGCCAGACTTAACAACTTGGTCCTGATGGACTGTGGAGCTAGTCCTCTGCCCCTAAGAACTACAAAATGCTGTAGTAGATAGTCATTTGGAATTGGCCATGTGGATTGTAGCCTTTTAACTGACTGAAACTGTTTGAAATCCCTACCTGTCCCCCTGTTACTGTTCCTAGTGTTTGGAGCTAATGAAAGGCCAATGGCTCAGATAACTTAAGCCCTCCTAGACTCCATAAGTCTACTGGCATGGTAATTGGAGAGAGGTCTGCCTCTGGAACTAGTTTCCTGAAGCATTGCATCTGTTGGTGGAAAAGAGTCAGTCATTGTATTGTCCATGCCAGACTCATGACGGGTCATGAACAAACTGTTATAATGCAGACATTGCTTGGCAATGGTCTGAACCAGGGGTAGGCAACCTTTCCCCTTTAAGGGCCAAGGAACTTCAGCTCCCAGAATCCCAGGAGCTATTGGTCAACATGGGACTATTGGCCAACATGGCTGAGGCTTCTGGGAGCTGAAGTTCCTCGGCCCTTAAAGGGGAAAGGTTGCCTACCCCTGCTGAACACACACCTCACCTTTGGGGATTTGGCTTTATATTGCCCATGGCCCTGCCCCCTGCACATGATATGACATCACATTTCTCCAGATGCAAAGGCTTTTAATCTCCTCAATATAGAGGCCATCAAAAGCAGCCCTTTTCCTCAAAACACTGAATTTCTCATGAGTTGGGATATGTCCTCAATAACTGGTTTGTTTTGTCCATGGCTCCAAAAATATCAAAGTCAATCTCCCAGAGTTTCTTGCTTATGTCATTTATGTCAGACTGTATATAGTACTACAACATCAAGCAAGATAGAAGCTGGAATTGATTGATTGATTGATTGTATGATCTGTAATTAATCCAGCTTCTACTCATGCTCTGCTTAAAGTTGCTCCTGCTGAAGAACTGTCTTCTGTAATTATATCATGCAATTCCACAGTCTACTATTAAGCCACTCAGTGTCTTCACTTGATTTTCTTTATTTGTATCATTGTTGTTGCTGTTTTTCTTTCTTTTAAAAACCCAAAAGGAGGGTTAATTTTCTTCTCTGCCTGTACTTCAGCCAGTTGTTCCCCCCTCTGAAGAAAGTGTGGTAGCCCACTTCAACAATGGAATCACTGATTACAGAAATTTCCTGCTTCTGTATGTCACAACAACAAATGAAATAGGAATGGGTCTGGGAGACATACTGCTGCCATTTCTTTCAGTTCTACTACTTAAAACAGCACATTCATCCTTGGCTGGCTCTTCATAACATTCTGTGTCCTGCTACAAACTGTCACTGAAGTGTTAACTGCCTCTCCCTCTAAACTTATTTGTGGTTATGCATTAAAGATCTGTCAATCAAAAAATGCATTAAAGTCAAAGGGCAAACAACCTATAGAGGTCCCTTGAAGTAAAGGGTCCCTATTAAGCCCACTACCATTTTTCTTGGGATGGCTGTTCATATTTTCCTGTTGCTTTGCTATGCCCTGCTTTGAGAAAGCCAGCATGTTGTAGTGTTTTGTGTGTTGGACTACACCAGTGGAAACCAAGCTGGCTATGATAATCCACTGGATTACCTTGGCCAAGTCATATCTTTCACCCTCAGAGAAAGGCAAAGGCAAAATCTTTCTGAATATATCTTGCCAAGAAAATTATGTGATAAGTTCACCTTGGCTTGCTGGAAGTCAAATGACTTGGAGGCATGCAACAGCAACAGCACCTTTGAAGAGTTTGTTGAATTTGGTTGATTCAGCAGCGAATCCATATTTATCCTTTACGGATAAAAAGCTCACCTGATTTTCAGGCTGATCTAGTATAAATCAAGTGTGACTTGCTAATCACCAGTCATGACTGAACATATACTGAACATATCTTTTGATGACAGGAAAACTGAAAAACTAAACAAACAAAACACCCTATCCCATTGTACTGATTGCTGTACAATGTATCCTCTTAGTATTGATACCATGCACATATACAAGATGGCACAAGAGCACACAAGCAGGTTGCAGTGCAGCTAGCATTGCCTTATCCCAATTTTGGGTGGGACAATCATGGTTTTTCAAGGTCTTTTAATGTCCTGGCCTGGTATTAAAACCATGTCCTGGTTCTTGGCTCCTTGCCTCTTGACACGGCCTCTCCCCATGCCTCTCATTGCCAGGAAGTAGTGGCCATGTTTGTGGAAGAGACTTCAGGGGACTGGCTTCCAGCTTCTCCATCCCCATAGGCCAGGCTCAGAGGAGGAGGAGGAGCTGGGATCCTTGACTGAGTGGCACAGAAAGTGAAGCAGGCATTACCATGGTGGTGGTGGCAGCAGGCAGCAGGGAGGCCCAGGGCTAGAGAAGCCTCAATAGGTGGTTTGGGTGGGCATTGGGGCTGCTGCCACCATTGCCACATGTCAGGCCTTGCTGCCACCTCTCTTCCTTCTGTGCTTGGCATGGAGGTGGCAGCCTATGAAGCCTGACAAGGCCACCAGGCCTTGCTTGGGGCTGAGGTGGATGGGGTCTCCATGACCACCACCTCTCTTCCTTCTGTGCTTTGGCATGGAAACAGTGGCCTGCGAGTCCTGGTAAGGCCACCAGGCCTTGCTTGGGGTTGGGAGGGTTGGGCCTCCTCAGCCACTGCCTCTCTTCCTTCTGGGCTTCAGCATTGAGGAGGCAGCCTATGAGGCCTGACAAGGCTGCCAGGCCTCACTTAGGGATGGGGGGGGGGGGTTGGGGCTTCTGCATCAGCTGCCTCTTTTTGTTCTGCACTTTGGCACAGAGGCAGTGGCCTTTGAGGCCTAGCAAAACCACCAGGCCTCGCTTGAGACTGGAGGGGATTGGGGGCTCTGCAGCCACCTCCTCCTCTCTCTCTTCCTTCAGCACCCTGCAAGACCTGTAAAAGCTGCCAGGCCTCACTTAAGGTGGTGGTGGTGATGGTAGTGGGGTGTCTCCGCAGCCACCACCTGTCTTTGTTCCATGCTTTAGCATGGAGGTGACAGCCTTTGGGGCCTGGCAAGGCCACCAGGCCTTGCTTGGTGCTGGGGTGGGGGTTGGGGCCTCCGCAGCCACATATGCTTCCCTCTCTTCCTTTGGCATGGAGGTAGTGGGCTGTGAGGCCTGGCAAGGCTGCCAGGTCTCACTTGGGGTTGGGGCCTCTGAATCTACTGCAATCACCTCCCTCTGTTCCTCCTGTGCTTTTAGCATGGTGGCGGCAGGCACTAGCTAGGCCTACAAAGCCAGGGAAGCCTTACTTGAGGCTGGGGGGAGGGGACTGGGGCAGCGGCATCAAGCAACAGTGATGTTCAGGGCCAAGTAAGGCTTATCATTGGGTTTTCTTGGGTAGGTTTCTTCAGAGGGGGTTTACCCTTACCCTTACAGAGGCTGAGAGAGTTTGACTCACCAAAGTGGATTTTTAATGCTTGAACTAGGAATTAAACCTGAGTATGCTGACTCTCACACTTTTCCAATATGATGATGATGATGATGATGATGATGATGATGATGATATCATAGGGGAGGTTAAGACCACTGCTGCCACACATTCTTGTTTGGCACCAATGTAATTGGTGCCCCCACAATTTGCCCCCACATGAGGAAGCAGATCAAAAAATCAGATAAGGAACTAACTTGCAGAGAACAAAAGACCACACAAGAAAGATCTAGCACAGTAAAGAAGAGTAAGAATATTAAGAAAACTGGGATACGAAAAAGAACCAGATTTTCTCAGAGTAAGGAAAAGATGAATTTTTAAATACGATATAACTTGCTAAGAAAGGGGCTTTGGCGACGGTGCTTTGTGCCGTCTTCAAGCCAAGGAAGGGGAGGGGCAGCCAGACTCTGGGCACCCCATCCCCTTCCTGAGGATGTCATCGGAGCACCCACCCCCCCACATGGTGGGTGCTCCGATGACATCCTTCCAGCTCAGTGTCTGGCCATGCTGAGCTGGAAGAGGTGCAGAAGAGCTGCATGGCAGCTCTTTGGGCACCCCTTTTGTGGCTTGTGGAAGGAGCACTATTTTAGCGTTCTTTTCCCAGGCGGCGAAAGGGAGGATTGGGGCTGAGGCATGGGACAGCCTCGGACCCAATCCACCACTTCCCAGGGTGGCCCACGGCTGCCCGTCTGCATCCCCCCAAAGAACGCTAACAATTAAAACATTAAAGAACCAAGTTAAAAGTACTAAATCAAGAGAAACAGCAATGGACCTTTAACAAAAGCATCTGAAGATCATGTTGGATAGATACAGTGAAACTCAAAATCATATGTCTAACTCAGAGGATGGTGTAGAATTGATCCATCAGGATCCATGGGGAAAAGCCCTCAGAAAGTGAGTATAGATAACAAATAAAGGGGAATATGTCAGAGTGAAAAATCCCAATTCTCAACCCCCCAGGGTGCAGGAAATAAGGTTTGGAATCTAACTTTAGCCACAGACAAATTGGTTATTAGCAATTATCCAAAACCCAGGGGTATGCTAGCACAGAATGAGAGAAAGAAACACCTCCTACATACTCTAGCATAGGCAGCAGGCAAGTCTATCAAAATGGTGGAAATGTCCAAGTTGAATACCTATTTTATAACTATACCCAAGCCCGAGTCATTATAACATTCTCAAATGAGGGCTTATTTAAGGAAGTGCACTTGCTTAGGGGCAAACTTTAAAATAAGGGTTTGATAACTTCATGCCTCTTTGAAAACAGAGCACCTCTGATCCCATTAATTAAACCCCCATCAAAATTGGTCTCCTGCCCTATAATTAGTCACAATAAGTCAATTAATCATTGATCTGACAGAGTCTGACACATGGATAGAACAGGTTCCAAAAGGAAAGCAAATCATAGCCGAGTCTTCTACCAATACATTTTCACTTGCTACATCCAGAGCATGGATTACTCCAGAGGAGGAGTTTCTCTTGAAAACCTTTCAAACCCTGCCAATTGTGGAACAAACTGAGATTATAGAACAGCTATCCATGTTGAAAGATACTCTATGAAGTGTTCCAAAGAACAGTGAAATAGAGAAGGGGAAGTCCTCTGATTAGAAAGTAAATAAGAAAGAGAGTGATAGGAACCCCAATTGGTTTCCCCAAGAGCAAATAGCCAGGAGGGAGGGAGATACAATTAACAGCTGGGGGATGGGCAAGTGGAATCTGAGTGGGTGGCACTCTCTGGGAAATGGTGCTATAGTTCATGATAAAAGTGGAAAATTGGTAGAGATTAAAAAAATAGATTGACAGCCCAAGAATAGGCCAAAAATCCTCAACAGGATGAAAATATCCAACATCTATGGTGCCCCCTGGCCCTCTCCAAATGTAAGTCCATCTCAACAAGGAAAAGCTGGAATAACTCCCCAGATAAATTGCATATCTTGAAACATAGCCAGGTGAAGCACCAAACTTGGAGACAATGAATTTATCAACTTCCTACAGAATTTCAATATAATTTTCCTCCAAGAAACATGGTGCCCAGTGAACTTAGATTTTAATGGGTATAATAAAGGATGATCTAATGGTTTGCCATTATGTTAATTATATCTCTCAAGCCTTGGAAAAAAATGTCTATTACACAGTGGAAGTTGGCTATAACATGCTTAATTGATTTTAATTCCCTGCAATTGATATTGCTTAATGTATACATCCCTCCAATAATAAACAGGGAGGAAATTAAGCAAAAATGGGAGACCCTAGAGAATTATATTGGAGATGCAATTTCCTGAAGCACATTTAACTGTATTGGGAGATTTCAATGCTAGAATTGGACCCACCGATGAGACCCTTTTTTCATCATGATACTGGCACTAGAGGAAATGAGGGAATGCATTCTAAATCATAACAGACATTCTAAAGATACTAGGGTCAATTATGCTGGTATATGCTTTATCTAAATGGTGGGACTCCTTGCTTTAAAAATAATTAATGGGGATCCACATTTGAAATACAAGGTGAATACACATGTAAATCATTGAGAGGTAGCAGTACAATTGACTATCTATTAGTCTCCAATTCCATTTTTAAAATGATATCCAAATTTGCTGTAGGACACAGATTAGAAAGTGATAATTTCCCACTTTCTTTTTCTTTTGAGATGGCTATGAATGTCCAGTTAAGATCCCAGTGTCAGAAGTAATAATAATCAGGCATGAAAGACTTAAATGGACAGACAAAATGGGTACTAAGATTTTAATAGTATTAAATTCAGAATCATTCCTCCAAGTCAGAGACTGTATTATCGATGCACAAGACTCTTAGACTGTACGGGAACCTACTCAATGCTTCTTATGATGTTGACATCAACCCTAAGAGGCATTGAGGAAAGAAATGGAACTTCCAATTATAAGAGGCCTAAAACAGAACTGGGAAAAGAATGTGCTGAAATAATAATAAAAAAAGTCTTAGGGAATCTATATTACAATTATAGGAGGGATAATCATGAAAATCTACCTAAAATGTACTACACTATTTAAAAAAACAAACAAACTATAAATAGCAAAAAGAAATAGATAATCCAGGCAAAAACAATGGTCAGCATTAGTTGATGCTTCTTTACATAAGAACACCAATTTGTTCTGGACTATTGTTACGGGGGAGCTTGTTAATCTCCAGGTAGCACCATGCTGTAATATAACTCCCTATGTATTTTTCCATACTATTTAAGGAGAAATAAGGGAATGAGACTGCAGGACTAGAAGTTTTAAATTCCACTTTGAACTCATTAGATATGCCAAAATGGCCACCAGTGACCTGACATGAAATTGAGCTGCTGATTTCTATGATCAGGTCTGGAAAAGCACCAGGCCCAGATTTAATCATGCCAGAACTTCTTAAGATCAACATCACATGGTGGGCACCCTTGCTAGCAACCCTCTTTACCCATATAAATGGAACAGCTCAGTTACCAAATAGTTGGACAAAAGCTATCAAAGGGGGGTTGCAGACTGCCAGAAATAATGCAAATTGAGTCCACTTTTAGGGTTAGGGTTAGGGTTAGGGAATCATGGGAACTGTATTTTATTGTGGCACCAGAGCTCTCTGACAGAGAAGTCTCAATGTCTCAGAAAAAAAGCCAATTCCCATGATTCCCTAGCACTAACCCTAACCCTAAAAGTGGACTCAATTTGCACTATTTCTGGCAGTCTGCAACCCCCCATAGTACCCATATACAAAAAAGGAGATAAAACGGCCAGGCAATTTCCCCACCTGTCTTTGATTGGTACTGAGTAAATTGTATGGTCACTAGCTTACTAATGGGCTGACTGAATGGACTGAGGCAGAATATATTATTAGGGATAAACAGGAAAGTTTTAGAAAAGGAAAAACAACAGTTGACCATTGTATAATTTTGAATAATCTGGCTAAAAAAAATATGCAAATGCCCTAAATACTACCTTGCATGTTGCTTTTATGGATTTAAAGTCCACTTTTGATTCTATAACCAGAAATAAACTTTGGGCTAAACTGCTTAGCACTACAATTGACAAAAAACTGCTCTGGTTAATTATGAATCTATAAAGAAATACAACAATATAGATGAGAACAGGGCTACGGGGTAATCTAACTAGAAGCATTCATACCTATAGAGGGGTTCATCAAGGATGCATTTTGTCACTTACCCTGTTTAATTTATATCGAAATGATTTGGCTAGATACATGGTGTCAGATACTTATCACTCTCCAAAATTGGCCTCAACCAGCATCCCACTAGTCTTACATGTAGATGCTGCTGCTCTCCTCTCTTTTACTAGAATCAGACCAAGACACTTGCTAAGAGTATGAGATACTGTGAAAAAAACCCAGCTAACTATCAATTATAATAAATCCAAAATTATGATTTTTTTTTTTCCTAAAAGCAATACTGTAAATGATTGGGAAATAGCAGGTCATAAAATCTAATAGATTAGATATTTTAAGTACCTAGGTATAAACTTTCAAGCAGCCAGCTCATGGATACTCCATCTTACTGCAGATGTCCAGTTTGCAAGTAATAGCAGCAAAGCAATATCCTGTTGTTTTTTACACCAAAGGAGGTCAATTTATACCTACTGCATGCAGGGTCCAGCAGGCTAAGATTCTCCCTCAAGTAAATGTTAAGCATTCCAATATGGATATTGGGTTTCTCCCCACTGATTGAACAGGTTCTATCAATCTTTCTTATAAATTTATTTGGAGTCCCAAAATGTGTGTCATCAGCAGTTCTGCGATTAGAAGCTGGATGTACATCAATGGAATGTATTGCATGGGAAGGGCTTTAAGGGCCTTTACAGAGTGCCAGAAATAATCCAGTTTGAGGCCACTTTAACTGCCCTGGCTCAATGCTAGGGAATCATGGGAATTGTGATTTTTTTCTAAGACATTGAGCCTGCTTTATCAGAGAGCTCTGATGCCACAATAGACTACAATTCCCATGATTCTCTAGCACTGAGCCAGGGCAGGTTAAGTGGCCTCAAACTGGATTATTTTTGGCAGTCTGTGCAGGCCCTAAGATACTGGCTAAGGTTCACCTTTGTGGGCCCAGGAAGAGGCTATGTTAATCTGTTATGGAAGGACTCATATAAATCACAAACATCCATAGCTATCCAAGAGGAGTTCCAAGAAAAGTATCCAAGAGACTGGACCTCTCTTATAGTTTTCTTTGTATGTTAAATTCGACAACGGTGAGAAAATCCCCATACAGAAGATCAGAGATATTGATACCCAGTTCTCCCATTAATTTAGGCCTGGCATTTAGTCCAAATGGTGGAGCAAACTACCTAGAAAACCTCACAATTCCCAAATATTGCTTGACATTTACTAAAGTGAGATTTAATGCATTTCCATCTGCAGTAATGGAAGGTCGATTCCAACAAGTTGAGTATAATAATAAATTGTGCCCATGTGGAGAAGGATCAGTAGAATCTGTATCACATATCCTTCTCACATGCATTTTCTACAGGGATGACAGATTAAGATTAATAGCACCCCTATTAGATAAACTTCATGGAAGATCTCAAGGCTGGTACACGAGATATTTCCTAAAAGAAACTGATAAAAAGGTCACAGAAGAAGTGGTAAAATTCTGTTTTGCAGCAATAAAGACCCATAGGGCTATAGTAACTACTACAGCTAAGCAACAGTAACTGGTGTTAGTAATTAACAGTAATGTCTTCTCCTGATCCAGCACAACCTTATAGTATACAGGATAATGAGAAGAAGCAGTATATTGTTTTATAATAGGGTTTGTTTATGTTCTTACTAGATTAATAAGATGAAGAGCTAGAACATTTTATCTCTAAATTTACCACTTTTATATGCTATTGTGGTGTTAAAACTGATTTCTTTTTATTTTTTTTGTATCGCTTGGAGGTCTATTGACTGTAATAAAGGCTTGTATTGTATTGTATTGCTTGTTCTTCTCTAGGACCCATTTGTTTGTTTGTTTTGGCTACCCATGGGATCTTCAGCACTTTTCTCCAGCACCACATCTCAAATGAAATGATTTTCCTCTTATCATCTTTCTTAACTGTCCAGCTCTCACATCCATACATGGCAATAAGGAATACAATGGCTTCTATGATTCTAACATTTGTTCTGAGTTGTATACCTTTGCATTTTAGAATTTTTCAAGTTCTTTCATAGTTGCCCTTCCCATTCTTAATCTTCTGATTTCCTGGCTGCAGTCTTCATTTCTATCAACGTTTGATCCCAGGTATGAGAATTCTTTTACTATTTCCATTTCTTCTTGTCTAATTCAAATTTGTCTCTGTTCTCTATGGTCATTATTTTTGTTTTCTTTATGTTCAACAAAAAGCCAGCCTTTGCACTTTCTTTTTTGATCTTCCTTAGTAGTTGTTCGAGGTCTCTGACGTTTTCAGCTAGTATTATGGTACCATCTACATATCTCAGATTGTTGAAATTATTTCCTCCTATTTTCACTTCTCCTTCTTCTTGTCCAAGCATGCTTTTCATACAATATGTTTTGCATATAAGTTGAATATGTAGGGTGATAAGATACAGCCTTGTCTGACTTCTTTTCCAATTGGGAACCATTCTGTTTCCCTGTGTTCTGTTCTGATGGTAGCCTCTTGTCCTGAGTACAGATTCCTCATCAGGATTATCAAATGTGTTGGCACTCCCATGTCTTTATGGTCATTCCATAGTCTTTCATGATCTATGCAGTCAAAGGCTTTGCTATAGACAATAAAGCATATGCTGATTTTCTTTGGGAATTCCCTGGTGTGCTCCATTAGCCACTGTATGTTTGGAATGTGGTCCCTTGTGCCTCTTCCATTTCTCTCTCCATGTATGGTTGGAGTCTATATTGCAGAATTCTGAGCATAATTTTGCTTGCATGGGATATTAATGCTATGGCCCTATAACTGTTGCAGTCTTTTGTATATCCTTTTTTGTGAATGGGGATGTATATTTATCATTTTCAGTCTGTTGGCCATCACTTTGTTCTCCATATCTGTTGACATATGTTAGTTTGCACTATGGTTGACTCTGTCAATGTGGATTGCGGCAATTCAATTAGAATATCATCTGATTCTGGTGATTTGGTTTTCTGCCATTTTCCTTATTGCAGCTTCCACATTTATTTTTATTTTTATTTTTAGAATTTGGGGTTCATCTTCATATGGCTCTTTATTTCAAGTGTCCTTAATTTTGTCATCTCTTTTCTATAGCTCTTCTGTGTATTGCATCCATTGTTTTATTCCTTCTTGGTCTTGAATTGTGTTATTTCAATTGTCATAGAGCATCCCAGTCCTTAGTTTCAATTTTCCTTTGATTTCCAGAATCTTGTGGAATAAGTCTCTTGTTCTTCTCTTTTTGCTGTTGTCTTCTATTTCTTTGCACTGGTCATTGTAGCAGTTTTCTTTATATTTACACACTAGCTGTTGTAATGTTCATGGTTCTTAGTTTATTCTTATCTCCTTTTTGTTTTGCTTCTCTTCTTTCCTTTATTACCTGCAATGATTTATCTGTTGTCCATGGTTTCTTCTCTTTCTTTTTACCTATTGAAAGTGTCTGTCTGCATCCCTCTTTTATTATGTCCTTGGCTTCAGATCAAAGCTCTTCCAGCAGCAGTGACTATCAAGGTGAATATGTAGCATTTACTGATCTGTATTCTATGTTACAAATTTGTAACTGGAATCTGGGGTGTTGCTGTTGTTGTTGTTGTTGTCATTATTGCCAACACCATTAGTTCGAGACTCAGGGCAGCTTACAAAAATTAATACAAATACAGCTGAAAATATATCTCATATAAAAGAAAACTGCAATTAAAATATCAATAAAATTAAAAACAATTAAAACAAATAATTAAAAACTGTAAACAGCAAATGAAAGAGGTTTTTCCCTGAATAATCAGTGCTCAAAATTCTACTGAAACTAAAATGTCTTCCTCGTATAAAAGGATAGGAAGGAGATCACCAGTGCAACTTCTCCAGAAAAGGGAGTTCTGGATCCTGGGGACAACCACTGAAAGGGCCTTTTCTCCATGTTTGTGCCAGATGAACCTGTGAGAGCAGATAGAGTACGTCTTCCACGGGAGGTCTGTCAACCTAGACCTAAGAGTTATATTTTTGTAGGACATTCTCAGCACTTTGGTTTGTGCCCAGAAGCAGATTGGCAGTCAGTGGAGCCACTGGAACTAGGGAGTTTTGTGCTTCCTGTATCCAGTCCTAGTTAACAATCTGGCTGCAGCTCTTTGTTAGTAGCTGGCAATTCCAGACACTTTTCAAAGGCAGATCACATAGAGAAATGATAGTTGTCTAATATGGGAGGGCTTCCCATGTGCAGCATCAAAAGGATGTATGAGTAGACAGTAGATCGGTATCAGACAGCAGATAGATATTTGGGTGATTAACAATAGATCAGCAGACATTGATGTTGTACAATAACAACAACAAAATTAGTACCCTCCTGACCTCAACTATAGTCCTGACATAAAGGAAGCTTATGCTAGCAAGAAGCAGTTTATTATGTTGGAGAAATGTGACCTCTATTACTGGTCCTTGTGAGCCAATTATACTTTTACTTAAAACACTTTAATTCTGAAACCATTTCTGAACTTCTCATTACTTGGTTCTTTGATAACTTTTATGAGAATAGGCAACTGGAGTTGGTTTCATCATATGTAACATACTTGGAAATTGGGTGATCATAGCACAAACAGGAATATTACATAAGTAAACATTTATTTCCACTTACTATTGTTGTTATTCTGCCATTCATGGTGAAAAAATTATTTGAAAATAATATCTAACTAAGCAAAATAATAATAATAATAATAATAATAATAATAATAATAATAATAATTTATATCCCGCCCTATGGTAACCCAATCAGGGCGGCTTACAACCATAAAAACATATACAGTACCCAATCCCCAAAACCCTTCCTCCCCTTAAAACAGTATTAAATCAATAGAGATTAAAACAAGCAATTCAATACAGTAAAAACAACACAGACCAATATATAAACCCAGAGGCCATGATCCTAACCATCCGTAGATGGGGCTATGTAAGGATCACTGGGGTGGGCATATCCGAGGCCGGAGAAAATTTTTAATCTGGAAAGGCCTGCCGGAAGAGATCCGTCTTGACAGCCCTTTTGAAGCTGTCTAACGATGTTAGCTGACGGATCTCGTCTGGCAGGCCATTCCAGAGTTTGGGGGTGACAGCAGAGAAAGCCCTCCTAGAGGTAGCTGCAAGCCTCAATTTTGGAGGCTGCAGCAAGTTCCTCTCGGAGGACCGGAGAGCACGGGGAGGATTGTATGGGAGGAGGTGGTCCCTGAGATAGCTTGGACCCAGGCCATTTGGTCTTTCAAGGTGATAACCAACACCTTGTACCGGGCCCGGAAGCTGATAGGCAGCCAATGGAGGGACCTCAAAATCGGAGTAATGTGGTCCCTCCGAGATGTTCCTGAAACAAGCCTGGCTGCCATATTTTGTACCAGCTGTAATTTCCGAACCAAGCACAAGGGTAGCCCCATGTAGAGTGCATTACAAAAGTCGAGGCGTGAGGTTACCAGCACGTGCACAACAGTCTCGAGATCCTTTACTTCCAGAAAAGTGCGCAGCTGGCGTATCAGCCGAAGCTGATAACAGGCGCTCCTGACCGTCGCATTAAATTGATTTGTGATCAGGAGCGACGAGTCAAGGAGCACTCCCAGACTGCAAACACAGTCACTGGAGGAGAGTGTGACCCCATCCAGGACTGGAGGTTGCAACCCAATTCTTGGTTTCGGGGCCGCTACCGTGAGCACCTCCGTCTTGTCTGGATTCAGCTTCAATCTGTTTTTCCTCATCCAGCCCATTACCGCTCGAAGACATTCACTGAGAGAGGAGATGCCATTGGAATTCAAGGCCGACGAACGAGACACGGAGAAATAGATTTGGGTGTCATCAGCGTACTGATAACACCCAGCACCATAACTCCGTATTATCTCACCTAGTGGCTTCATATAGATGTTGAATAATATCGGGGACAAAATTGCTCCCTGAGGGACCCCACAAGTGAGTTCCCTCTTACTGGAGCTACTATCCCCGAGCAGCACCCTCTGGGACCTACCCGAGAGGAAGGACCAGAACCACTGCAAATCAGTGCCCCCGATACCTAACTCCCTCAGGCGGTCCAAGAGGATGCTGTGGTCTATTGTGTCGTCACTCCTGATGACAAATCAGGTTAATGTGATGGTCAGGAGCGCCTGTTATCAGCTTCGGCTGATACGCCAGCTGCGCCCGTTTCTGGAAGTAAGGGATCTCGAGACTGTGGTGCACGCATTGTTAACCTCACGCCTCGACTTCTGCAATGCACTCTACATGGGGCTACCCTCGTCCCTGGTTCGGAAATTACAGCTGGTACAGAACATGGCAGCCAGACTTGTTTCAGGAACATCTCAGAGGGATCATATTACTCTGGTTTTGAAGTCCCTCCATTGGCTGCCTATCAGCTTCCGGGCCAGGTACAAGGTGTTGGTTATCACCTTTAAGGCCCTAAATGGCTTGAGTCCAAGCTATCTCAAGGATCGCCTGCTCCTGTACAATCCTCCCCACGCTCTTCGGTCCTCCGGGAGGAATTTGCTACAACCTCAGAATTCAAGGCTTGTGGCTACCTCCCAGGGGGCGTTCTCTGTTATTGCCCCTAAGCTCTGGAACGGCCTGCCGGACGAGATCCATCTCTTAACATCTTTAGACAGCTTTAAAAAGGCTGTCAAGACGGATCTCTTCCGGCAGGCCTTTCCAGACTAGTTATACCAGATTGATCCTCCGAGCCTTAGATTAACACCCGTTTATGAGACGATCCTCACGTGGCCCCATCAAGTGATGGGAGGATCGTCGAACCAGGCTTTTAGAGTCACTGGGCTGGATGGTTTATATTTTAATTTTGAATTATTGTTTTATATTGTTCTAATTTAATCCTGTTTTAAGGGGGGGACGGGGTCTGTTCATATTGTATGTTTTATTATGAACTGTATGTTTTAACTGTAAGCCGCCCAGATTGGATTACCAATGGGTGGGATACAAATAAATTTTATTATTATTATTTTATTAAAGCTGCTGAGAGGTCTAGGAGCACCAACAGGGTCATACTACCCCTGTCGATGCTCAGATGCAGATCATCGGTCAAGGCAACCATGGCAGTCTCAACCCCAAAGCCTGTCCTGAAGCCGGTTTGAAATGGGTCTAGATAATCGGCTTCATCCAAGACTGCTTGGAGCTGAAGAGCAATCGCCCTCTCGTTCACCTTGCTCAAAAATGGCAGCGGTGACACAGGCCTATAATTTCTCATATCCAGGGGGTCTAGGGAAGGTTTTTTCAGGAACGGCCTAACAGCCACTTCCTTAAGACAGGATGGAACATGTCCTTCCCTAAAGGATGCATTGATGATATCCATAAGGAATCTCCTCAATGCATCCCCCCCCGGACGGCCAGCCATGATGGGCAAGGGTCGAGTGGACAGGTTGTCTTCTTCACCTTGCCAAGCAGCTTGTCCACGTCCTCGGTACTCACAGATTGCAGCTGATCCAGTATAACTACATCGGCGGAGTTGCTGGACACCTCGCCTAAAGACTCTGTTCCAATAGTGGAGTCTAAGTCGGATCTTATCTGAGAGATTTTATCTGCAAAGAAGTTGTTAAATGCATCACAGCAGGCCTTTGTTGGGTTAAGCATGGGATTTGGCACAGGGGGCACCTGTGTCATCTCCCTCACCACCTTAAACAGCTCTGCTGGGCGAGACTCTGCAGACGCAATACGTGCAGAGGAGAAAGCTCTCTTCGCTGCACGTATTGCCTCCCAATAGGAACAAAGAAAATTCCTATGGCGTGTTCTGTCAGATAAGAGTCGAGTCTTTCGCCACCTGCACTCTAGTCGTTGTCCAAAGCGCTTCATCCTCCTGAGTTCAGGTGTATACCATGGAGTGGTAAGGAAGCGGAGTGGCAAGGACGCTTGGGAGAGATCGTGTCGATAGCCCTGGTGAGATCGCTGTTCCAAGTATTAACCAGAGCCTCGACAGGATCGCCGGCATTCCCAACCATTAACCCCTCTAAGGCTTTCTGGAATCCAATTGGCTCCATTAGCCTTCGAGGGCGGACCATTCTAATGGGTCCACCACCCCCGGCGGGGCAGACATTGGCTCTCAGTTCCATCTTGACCAGGAAATGATCCATCCATGACAATGCGGAGGTACTTACCATCTCCACCCACGGATATTCCTGTTCCGTACTAAAGACCGCATCGAGTGTATGACCTGCACAATGTGTAGGCCCGTTGACCATTTGGGATAGGCCCATGTTTGTCATGGTATCCATGAACTACCGAACCACACCTGTTAAACTGGTCTCGAGAGGAATGTTGAAGTCCCCCAGCAGCAGCTCAGAGACCAGCTGTGTCAGCTCGGTCAGGGAGTCTGCTAGACAACGGGGTGGTCGGTAGACTAACAAAATCCCCAAACTATCCCTAGTCTTCAGGCTAAGGTACATACACTCGAAGTGGACTGTGTTCTGGACAGGTATCCTGGTCAAGGTCAAATTCTTCTTATGAACTAGAGCCACTCCACCCCCCCGCCCACTTCCCCTCACCGGCTCACTGACAGAGTACCCAGCTGGGAGGGCCTGCGCCCATGTAGCAGCGCTATCCTCTCCCAGCCAGGTCTCTATAAAGCAAGCCAGGTTGGCGTCCTCATCTAGGAGGAGGTCCTGGATGATATGGGTCTTATTTTTTACCGACCTGGCATTGCAAAGGAGCAGAGTTAGGTTCTGCGGAATGGTTGGTCTGCTCTCCAAACCATTCTGGGAAACAGAGGGAACTGATGACGGGATAGCTTTCAAACAGTGATCCCGTCTCCTTTTGTAACATACGTTCCCTCTGTTCCGCCCATACCTCCCATTCCCCAACACTACTCCAATAGCCGGCCCTGTCTCCCTTCCAGTCTCGGGAAAAACTATAGGACTACTGGCCAGTAAAACAAAAACAACAACAACAAAAAAAAACTACAGGCCAATGAAAAAGATGTTTAAAGTCCAATAAATAAAAAAGCCCAGTAGACCAGTAGACTCTGGCTGCACAGCTGATCTTGATCAGTTGGCGTTTGGGCTGCATTTAAAGGTCTTGGTCCCACTGGCGCTGCCGGGTGTTAAAGGGACAGTCCAAGGTCTTCGGGTGACTCTGCGCCACTCCCTCTCCTCCTGGGATGGCTCCCAAGCCCCTCTGCTGCCTCCGCGTGTACGTGCGTGTTTGGGGCTGGATTTAAAGGTCTTGGTCCCACTGGCGCTGCCGGGTGTTAAAGGGACAGTCCAAGGCCTTCGGGTGACTCTGCGCCACTCCCTCTCCTCCTGGGATGGCTCCCAAGCCCCTCTGCTGCCTCCGCGTGTGCATTGGCATTTGGGGCTGGATTTAAAGGTCTTGGTCCCACTGGCACTGCCGGGTGTTAAAGGGACAGTCCAAGGCCTTCGGGTGACTCTGCGCCACTCCCTCTCCTCCTGGGATGGCTCCCAAGCCCCTCTGCTGCCTCTGCAAACACTAATAGAAACCATTAAAATAATACAAATAATGCATAACGATCCAGCCCCCAGAGTAGTCAATGCTAAAAGGCCCAGCAGATACAGGCTACATCTGTACTGCAGAAATAATCCAGTTTGATACCATGGCCCAATGTATGGAATTCTGGAAATTGTACTCTGTTGTGGCATCAGAGCTCTCTGAGAAGGCTAAATGTCTCACAAAACTATAATTCCCAGCACTGAACCATGACACCAAGTGGTGTAAAATTGGATTACTTCTATAGTGTGGATGCAGCCACAGTCCAGCTGAAGTGAGCTCTGATGAAGAGATGGAAACAATATTAAAAAATATTTGAAAAATGGTCAAAAATGTGTGTGTATTTTAAATGGTGAAAACATATAACAAGAAGAATCCATAGGATAAGAAATTTCACAATTTGAGATTTATTCTATGCAAAATATTCATGTGATTGTTTTGTGCAGAAAACAGCATTTTATGTGAAGAAAATAATATTTCTATATATGTTCTTGGGTGTGTCCTCCAACTGCCTTTCTTTTGGCTATACAGATATCTATCTATCTATCTATCTATCTATCTATCTATCTATATCTATATATATATATATATATATATTTGTATAGGATTATGCTTTTACTATTTATCCTCAACATGCTGTCCAGCAGAGCAGTTCGAATAGTGAGGAGCCTATTGGGATCATACTCAGAGAGGCCAGGAGTAGAACCCTCACTTTCCACTTACCTCTAGGTCTGCTAGCCTGCTGTGATAAAATTGCAAGGTACCTAGAGGAGGAAGTTGGCTGTATTCAGTCAGAACAAGATGCCACAGTTGTTGTGGAGTCTGGGGAAATGACAGTATTTAGTCAGTTTTCTGAGGATCAGTTTCAGTTGATGCTGTCTAATGATGTGGACAAGGTGCTTAAATTAGCACCTTTCATCACATGTAAGCTTGACCTTTGCCCATCTTTACTAAAAATATCTAGCAGAGGTAGTTTGAGTAGGGGTCTAAGAGGTGGTAGATGCTTCATATTTAGGAGGAAGTGTCTGCAGCTTTGAAGGAGGCTGAACTGCATCCTCTCTTAAAGAGAGAATCCTTTGACTTAGAGGGCGGCTGCGGCGGCAAGCGGAGGCCGAGCTCCAGGGCCACACCCGCCTCTCCTCTCTCTCTCCAAGCGGTGCGGGCGGCGGCGGTGGCCAAGCGGCCGAAGAACCGGGCCAATAAAAGGCCCCAACAAGCCCGCATTTGCGGCGGCGGCGGCAAGTGGAGGCCGTGCTCCAGGGCCACTCCTGCCTCTCCTCCCTCCCTCCAAACGGCGCGGGCGGTTTCACTGAGCGGCGGCAGTGACAGGGAAGAGGCCGCGTTCCAGGGCCCCATTCGCTTTTTCTCCCTTATATTGGGAAATTGATATATTTGGGGCTAAGGAGAGTTCTCAACTCCCCAACTAGATCTATTTTGTGGTTTGGTAGCTGGTCTTAAGTTTAGGACTGTATTGTCTATAAGCATTTTCTTGGTTCCTAGACTGGTCAAGAAATCAAGCCCACTTGTAAGCCTCCTAATTAAATAAATAATGGGGAAAAGAAAACGAAGAAAACAGTTAGGTGGGAGTCCAAACTCAATCCCCCAAATGAAATTACCAAAACAGCCAAGAATAGAGGAGTGCTTGGCAGGCAAGGGGAATGTATTGAAATCTAACCCCATTCACACTACTAACAGATTTGAATCCCTGGTAATCAGCACACAACTAGAGCTAGGGGAGGAGCAACCGCTGGAGTCTTCTCCAACTCTAAATGTTAATTTGTCTGAAAATAATGGTGAAGATCGGGGTCCCCATCTTAGCTTGATAGATCAACCAAGTAGTATTGGTGCCAGTTGCAGGGTTCATGAAATAAATCATAGAAATACCCAGTCATTTGTTAAAAATGTGAAGAACCAGAACGAGGAACAACAACCTGGGGAGAACCCAATGCAACTTATGATGAAATACTGCCTAATCACTGCACAAACTGTTATCTTTATAGCTGAACAGTTAGCTGAGCTAAAACATAAATTGAATATGTCATCTGGAGAAATAGAGTCGCTGGAGCAAAAGGTACTTGTAAGATCTTCCTCCAGTCCCCTCTGTATAACCAACTGCGGTACTAATATATCCAAGTTGAATAAACATGCCCATGCGCCTGTTCATGTAGACAGGACTAAAGGAAATGATGACAACCTGGAACGAAGAAAGTTACTCTCAAAAACAAATAATGTGTTGGCGGGGATGCTGCCACTAGTGAACCAGGTACATTCCAAAGATGATATAAAAAATAGCAAAAAACCTGCAATAGATAACTGCATATTCCAACCGGAAAGGATCGTACTAAATGTTCATAGGAATAGAATTAATGATGGTCGGTGGTTTTCTAAGAGAGTAATCAAATCTTCTTTGGGAAAACTTCTTCACTGCCAACTAGAGCAGATTGATCTAGACTCGATCGAATGGCTTCCTGGGACAACAAATCTAACCCAAATTCTATTGACTTTCAGGTATTCTACCATACCTTTGATGTTACTCAGGATGAAGTCCTATTTAGCGCGATACCAAATTTTCCCTATTCGAGTCTTTCACAATCAAAGAATTAAGCCGTTATTAGTTGACTCTAGAGCTGTAAAGGGGGTTATTTCCCCTGTATCGATCCAGAAGGATTCGGAAGTTGAGAACCAACTCAGCCGGTGTCAGATGGAGGACAGCTTCATAGATGCTTTTGGCTTACTTCCAAGAGAAGATCAAGATATTATTCTGCTTAAGCTGGAAACACTAAAACAGTCTCTAAAGAATACAGTAATATCTACAGAGCCGCTGATAGATTTGGGTTCTCCAAAGCCGGTTGGCTGTGATTCACCCATATGTACGAATGAATTTTCAAACCAGTTACATCCAATGTCCAGAGCTAGTGATCCTTTTGATCTGTTAAGGGTGCCTGACTTCACTTTGAAGGCTCCTATTGAATCTAGATCTGAGGTGTGTAGCCATAAGTCGCAGTGTGAGGATTTGGTGAGATTAGATATAACTCCTCTGATGAGAACTCAGGTGCAAAGTCAATCTCCTGTTAACCAGACCCCAGTAATAGAAGAAAGGGCAATACTGCATTGGCTCCGTTAACAGGAAGGGGGCGTAGGATCTACAAACTTGACGGATATCGAGAGAGAAGGACAATTATTACAACCTCAGTTTTGTCCCACCATAAAGCCAAAAGGTGACCACCTGAATAACAACTGTGTTTTTCTTGGTAGTATTGATAATATTGTAGTAGACAATCTGGAGGAGGATATAAACCCCAATTGACTAGGGGTGTCAACACATTACTGCTCCTCTTCCTCTGATCTAGAACAGTTTGGTAATGGGGATGATATTCATATAACCACATGGAATGCGGCAGGTTGGAAAGAGGGTGTGAATAGTGATTTACTGGGTTTTCTTTCTAAGTTCGATATTGTTGCTATTCAGGAAACCTGGTTATCTATAGATGATGAACCCATAAAACTCCTGGGATTTCAAAGTTGGGATATCCCTGCTCAAAAAGTTAAAAATAAAGGGAGAGCTTCAGGCGGTCTGTGTACTCTTATTAGGCAAGAATTGCACTGGCAAGCTGAGATTTTGTGTATTGGGGCCAAACAATCTCACTTCTTAGCTATGAAATTTAAATATAAGTGTTTAGAACTGATACTGATAAACGTATATATTCCACTGATATCATCCCCTTTTTTTAATACCAACTTATGGATAAGTTTAGAAATTCTATTGGATGAATTAACAGTTAGATACTCTAGCGCTATAATAATTCTTCTAGGGGATTTCAATGCCAAAATTGGGCCTTCTCTGTATGATTTTGCCAAAAAGAATAATATTCCAAATGAATTTTTTGATAACCACCCTCAATGGTATTCCAGAGATAACAAATGTAATAGTGCCGGATTGTCTCTAGTTTCTTTAATCTTTAAATCTAATCTCCAAATTTTGGGTGGCAGAGATGGAGATGATTGCTATATATATCCTTACACATATCATGCAACTAATTCTAGTAGTGTTCTAGATTTCATTTGTGTGTCCAGAAATAAAGTTGATCTGTTTTCTGAGGTAGATGTCCACCCAAGAGGGGAAAGTGACCATCAACCCGTGAGTGTAAAACTTCTTGGGTCATCAGACCGTAGACCAAGTTGCAGGGCAGACAGTTGGTTGGCAAATAATCAAGAGGTGAGGCAAAACAGCAGACTTAGATGGGCCAAGGTGGATACTACCGCAATAGCAGGGAGTCTTAGACTTGAAGAGATGAATAATTGGGCTAATATAATTTGGTCATCTTCTGCAGAATGGACATATGTCTTCAATGCATTCAATAACATATGTCAGACATTAAAGTGTCATCTGACAACTAATTTTGTTGTCAAAAATCACCGGAAAGACTTCTCCTCTTGGTTTGACACGGAATGTAGTATTCTGAAAAAGAAACTGCGGGTAGCATTGAGGGCAGCACAGAGGAGTACCTCTCGTGAAGCACATACTAAGATGTTGTCCCTTAGGAAGGAATATAAAAAAATAATTAAACTGAAGAAACAAAATTATGTCGCAACAATGTGGGCAGGTTTAGAGTTGGCTGCAAAGAATCATAACTCAGCCATATTTTGGCACTCAGTGACAGGAATTCTAAGGGAAAGAAGATTCCCACATGACATCCCTATACCTGCTAAGGAATGGGAAACTTACTTTAAAGGATTATTTTCTTCTAATAATTCTATTGAACATCAGCAAATTAGTGATGATCCTTTAGCCTTCGAGTCCTTACCTAGTTGGCCACCAGTCTCTGTAGATGAGATCTTGTCTATTATCAATGGGCTAAAAAACAATAAAGCTCCAGGGGAGGATTTTCTTCCAGCAGAATTATTTAAACAATTTAGCAACTGGTGGGCACCTATCTTGGCAGGTCTTTTTACATATATAAACAATACTTGCCAGGTTCCAACTGGTTGGAAAATGGCTATAGTTGTCCCCATTTATAAAAAGGGGAACAACAAAGACCCCTGTAATTATAGGCCCATCCGTTTGATAGACATTGTGGCCAAAATCTACTCTAGGATCCTCCTGAATAAACTTGAAAGATGAGCTAATGAAAAGGAAATTCTAGCTGAAGAACAAGCGGGCTTTAGGCAAAATCGATCCACTATAGATAATTGCTTCATCCTAAATCATCTGATTGCCAAATATATTAGCAAAGGAAAACATCTATACGCAGCCTTTACTGATTTGTCAGCTGCGTTTGACACTGTGAATAGAGAGACTCTTTGGAGTAAGCTAACTGTTCTTAAAATAGAACGAAGACTCCTGTTACTTATCAAAGCTCTGTATACTGGCACATGTTTGAGGGTGAGATATGGGCTAAATGGAGCCCTGTCAAATAAAATTGACACATATAGAGGGGTACGACAAGGGTGTTTATTAGCTCCCTTGTTATTTAATCTGTACATAAATGATCTCCCAGAACAATTTAAGGACTTAGCATTTCATATGCCTCGTGTCCTAAATACTCCATGCAATATTTTGCTTTACGCCAATGATATGATTATGTTGTCATTTTCACAAGTGGACATCAGAAGGATGTTAAGAAAACTTAGCTGTTATTGTTTGAACAATTCTCTGATTATTAACAAAACTAAGTCAAATATAATGGTTTTTGGTAAAAGTCAACAGAGTCACAGATGGCAACTTGAGGGTGAACTAATTGAACAAGTAAAGTCCTACTCCTATCTGGGGGTAACATTCAGTGAGAATGGATCTTGGACATCCCATCATCATAAAAGTTCACTGAGAGCAAAGGCACGGATGAATCTTATTCTCAAATTAAAAGTTAATAAATACCCAGGCTCCTTAGATCCAATACTTAATGTGTACAAAGCTAAGAGTACACCTATGTTGTTATATGCAGCAGAAATTTGGGGCTCAAATTCCATTGCAGCTGTAGAATAAGCTCAGTCGCAACATTTGAGAGCTATCCTGGGAGTGGACAAAAGAACTTCTTCTGCTGCTGTAAGATCGGAATTAGAAATTTACTCTATTCACTCCGTTGCTAAAATTAGAATGTTTAATTATTGGTGCAAAATTAATGAAATGGAGCTAAATAGATTACCTAGATTATGTCTATTAGAACAGTTGGATTCCCAATTGCAGTCCTCATGGGCAACCCAATTGTTAAACTTTGTTAAGAGTTGTGGCTTACCTGCAGATTGCTTTATGCCTGATCAAGCAAGAAAGGGTGCTAGACAGAGAATTTTGGACATTGCGGCCCAAGAAGATATAGCTACACTCAGTAGGGTAGGTAATTTGAAATGGCTGAGCCAACACAAACGGTCCTTTCAAAGGCCATCTTACCTAAAAATTCAGATCCCCAGACATCTCAGAGAGGTATTTACTCGGGCTAGGTTTGATCAACTAGATTCCATGGTAAGATATGGAAGATTTCAGGGTATTCCTTATCATGAACGAATTTGTATTTGTGGGACCAGGAAATTGAAGATTTATCACACATCTTGTTTAAATGTAAACTGTATCAAGCGGAAAGGGATCAATATTTACAGCATTATATCAAAAGAACAACATTTTCAGATACCCACATTAGAGTGTCATACTTTATGAGTGGTCAAAACCCAAAAAATTCAGTTGTTACAGCTCAGTTCCTTCATAAAGCATCATTGTTAAGATCTAGATATGTGGGGACGATTGGGGTTAATTGCAAGTGATGAAGTGATATGAAAACTGCTGAAGAATGTATCTGTCACGGCTACCTCCCATTTTAATTTTAATTTTAACTTTAACTTTAATCTTAATTCTTAATTTGATTTGAATTGAATTTAAATTTGAACTTGAATTCTAATTTTAATTGTAAGTATAATTTTAATATTAATTTTATTTTATATTTATTTTTAATTTAATTTATAATTATAATATAAACCTTAATTGTTTATTACTCTATTATACTTCCATATAATTATGGTTTTTTTTTCCTTTTCCTTTTCCTTTTCTTTTTTGTTTTGTTTTTTGTATACTACTATACCTTTTAGCATTTTCTGCTTCACTTTCTGCATTCTTTTTGGATATGTATAAGTGATATTCAACTGATATATAATTGGTACACAATTGGTATATGTTCCGGTTTTTGTTAGTCTTGTATATGTTTTTATATTTTACATTTTATATAGTATAGGAACTGATTATTGTCTTTTGGATTATTTATAGTTTATTATGTGTATTTTATTATGATCATGATATCGTTTTTATTATTATGTATTTGCTATTTTGAAATGGCCCTTGGACTACTCAATAAACGTGTTGTTGCTGTTGTATAGGACCAAGCTGTTTCTTGCACATACTGTAAATATAGTAATCAGGGATTGTACATTGTAGCTTTGCACAGAACTCCACATACATGCCTCTCTCTTCCCCTTGCATGCATCGTGGACCATCACTCGAGATGACTAATCAGGTAAACGCGACAGTCAGGAGAACCTATTATCAGCTTCGGCTGATATGCCAGCTGCACTCTTTCCTGGAAGTAAGGGACTTGGAAACTCTGGTACATGCACTGGTAACCTCCTGTCTTGATTTCTGTAATGCGCTCTACATGGGGCTACCCTCGTGCTTGGTCCAGAAACTTCAATTGGTACAGAACATGGTACCAGATTGATCTCAGAACATCTAGGAGAGACCACATAATACCTGTCATGAAGTCTCTTCACTGGCTGCCTACTAGTTTCTGGGCTCAGTACAAGGTGTTGGTTATTACCTTTAAAGCCCTAAATGGCTTGGGTCCATCCTATCTTCAGGACTGCCTCCTTCCTACAATCCACCCTGCACACTCAGGTCCTCTGACAGGAATCTGCTACAGGCTATAAAAACTAGGCTGTCTGCTATCTCCCAGAGGGCCTTCTTGGCTACCGCTCCCAGACTATGGAATGGCCTGCTGGATGAGATCCATCAAATTACTACTCTGAGCAGCTTCAAGAAAGCTGTTAAGACAGATCTCTTCCAGCAGGCCTTTCCTGACAAGATTTCCCAGCCCAAGAGTTAGTCTTCCTCTCCTTCACTACTCTCAGTTGTAATGAGGGCTGCTCCCTTCTAATGTATGTATTTAAATGTGTTTTTAAATTTGTAATACTGTTTAATACTTTTTTTAGTGGTGGGTGGGTTTTGGAGTTGTTTGGGATGGGACGGGGATTGTATCTGTGTACATTTCAATGTTGTAAGCCACTCCAATTTCTCTGCAGAGGGCTGGGGTAAAAATAATTTTATTATTATTATTATTATTATTATTATTATTATTATTATTATTATTATTATTCCTAACCCCATGTGTGAGAGAGGGAGCAGTGCACTGTCCCCAGAAGCCCCATCCTCAGAAGTCCCTACCCCCAGAAGTCCTACCCCCCATACCGGGTGACATGAGGCTTAGGAATGCCACTGGTCAATGGACACAAATATGGTACTAGTCCCTGACACACTAAGGAGGAAGTTGTCAGTTCTCTACATCAGACTACCTGAGACCATTTCATTAGATTTTATACCTGGTATAAATGCAAAGACCTTGGCTGCCTAGCTTTGCTTTTGTTTTATTCCACAATTGAGATGTCACAAACAGAAAGGCCTTTTCCCATGTCCATTCTACTTCATATTGGCCCCACTAGTGGGACACAGAGTGGGCCCCCTCTTCAGACCTCAGATCTTGAACAAGTATATATAGGGCAATGCTCTCCTACAACTATAAAGTCCTTAAACCATTTAGAGCTTTAAATTTCATCACTGGCACCTTGAATTCAGACTAGAAACAAATAGGCACCCCATACATCTCCTTTGAGAACAGTGCTATCTGGTGTCTATGGCTGAATCTACACAACAGCTGTATCACAGCTCCACTGCATAGTATCTCTGTCCTAGTTTGACCCCTTTACTGCCACACATGGCTGTTTTAACCCAAACAGAAACCAGTTTGGAAAGCCACATGGAACTCCTATTATGTAACCACATTGGTCAGTGCAAGAGGGTATTTCTACTGTGTACATATGTTTGCCATACTGGTTTATATCTGTTCACATGACATGACAATAGCAGCTCCAGGATTATTTTTATCTCCACAGTGCATGAACATATTCATATATTTCTTAATCAAATGGCTTTTGTGTTCCCTTTGTTCTGATTGTCCACCTGCACTTCTATAAAGTGAAGCCAATAGAGAAGGGGGAGGTGAAATGCTGACCTGAAAATGTCTGCATACAGACTACAGATTTAAAAAAGGAAGGAGAGGGGAAGAGGTATCATCAGCTTTTTAGATGTGATACAAATAAGGGAACTACCTTTCAGGGACAGGAATGATCAGGTGACCTGGCCTCATCTTCTCCCAGCCCCAATTGTACCACCATACCATTTTTTGGGGGGGAGGGGTCAAACCAAATGTTATAAAACACATTTCTTCCCCAAAGCAGCAGAATAAGGGGTTTTTGGTTTCTTAAAAAATCATTATAAACCCCTCACGCACAGAAGAAGAAGAAGTGTTTTCACATTGGAAGAAGAGTAACATCATGTGTTCTATCAGGACTGGGTTCAAGGTAAGGATGAATTATTATCTTGTGTCAATTCAGCCTTTATGATAATGCAATCAAGTTAAATATCTTAAAGGCACCAGGTCTTGTCTGATCTTGGAAACTAAGCAGAGTGAGCTCTGGATAATACTTGAGTAGGAGAATACCAATGAAAACCAGATACTTTAAACTATATTTCAGAGCAAGGAATTAGGAAAACCACCACTGAGTATTTCTTGCCTAAGAAAACTCTGTGAAATTCACAGGGTGATCAGAAGTCAGCAGGCAACTTGAAGGCACAAGCAGACACCCACAACACCCACACATCCACCACACAAAATAATTAAGTCAGAAATCTTGCTGCTGAATTTTGTAGATGCCAGATTTAGCCCTTCCTTGTGACTCAGTAGAGCAAGAGTGAAGCTTTCTTCTGTATGTTTTAGAAGTGATACTCAGAGATCTTCACTAAAATGTGAAATGTATGCTGTGGAATCCAAATTTAGATTGATCAAATGATCCTTTTCCATTCTGGCACTTCAGCTTTGTTCAATCTTTCATTCCCCAATGTGTCACCTTTAGTGGACCTTTTCTCAGCAGCTTTCTTCATCTTGTAAATGAAACTGAAGACTGGCAGTCTTTCTGACTGTATTTGAAAAGGTAACGTAAGGTAACGTAACGACAACACAACTGTTGTCATAGCAGAGCATCAGCTCAGATCCTATTTAAGTATATGTAATTGAAATTATATAAAGGCAATATTGTAATAAACATTCACAATTAATTAACAATTTAAAGCAATAGCCATTAAAATAAAGGACCAGCTATCGTTCTTGCATGGGTTCTGTGATATTAACAGCTAGCCAAAGTGGATCAGTTGGCTTATTTCATTTAGTCTTTTTTTAATTAGTGGCCAATAGAGACATTTCCAGCTTTATAATAATGTGTTTCTCCATAAGTCACTATGTGCAAGGGGGCCTATTCCAAGAAATGTGTTCTTGGTTAACAAAGCACCAAGGTACCAAGTTACACTATAATGCTCTCTTTGTGTTTAATCCCACACTTGTTTTATTCCATGTTGTGAAGCAAACCACTTCATACATAATATGAATTGGCATTATCTATACAACAGTTATTTTACATCCCCTATTCCTCCATTCCCAGATGAGAAGTTGTACGACTGTTTTTAACAGTATCTTTTGAAGAAGCAACAATGTTTTTCAGATCTATGATATCTTGTCTCCGGTGTCCCAAGGTTCCAACAGGCCATGCTTGTTGTGGTATCCTGTGGTCAGTGGGATGATGAATATCTTCTTGTTTCACAGATGATGATGCAATATCTTCTGGTTTCAAATAGTCTGTGGCATTAGAACTGGAATGTGGGGAGCAACACATGTGAAGCTTGCCAACAAGCCTTTAAAAGCTAATAGGCTTGGGTTAGGTAGGTCTCCTGACGGTAAACCACCATCAAACTCACATAGAGTGCAGGCAATTGAAGAATAACTGCATAAGTGATAGAATTCAAATGAAAAGCTGTGTTAGTCTGGAAAATCATTAGACAAAAGGATCTTGTAGCACCTTTGAGACCAACTGAAAGAAAGAAGCAGCTAACATGAGCTTTCATAGACTTGAGAATACTCCGTCAGATGCATGAGGGATGTAGGCTCAAGTCTATGAAAGCTCATGTTACTAGTTTCTTTCTTTTAGCCAGTCTCAAAGGTGCTACAAAATCCCTCTGTATACTTTGTAAGTGATAGGAAATCATTTTTTCTACTTGGACTAAATCCTGGTCATGGAATCTTGGGAAGTGGGAAGGCTACACTCTGATTGTTGCATAATCCAAGTGATCTCTCCTGATAATTAGATAATAACCTTTTGACTTATAAACTGTATGTCTGTGTCAGTTCTCTATGTTATCTCACCCATAGAAAAGAATGAGATATGGACTGAGTAATGTGAGAGATAGTGGTATACCTCACAATCAGAGCAATTAGCTTTCACAAGCAGAAGGTCAACAGCAACCACTCCCATAATCATCATTATGGATAAGAGAGAGAGAGAGATATCTGAGACTACAAAATGGAGGACAAACAAACTTAGGGGCAAACAAACTTAATAGGCCATCCTCGGTGCAGGGAAGGGGAGGGGCAGCCTCACGCTCGGCGCCCCCTCCCCCTCCCGAGGTCATCCTCAGAGCCGCCAGCCCTCTGCACGGCCAGCGCTCCGAAGAGGACCTCCCGCTGCAGCGTCCGGACACGCTGCGGCGGAAGGGTCGCCGAAAGTGCGCCGCAACATTTTGCAGTGCACTTTCGGCGACATATGAAAGGAGCACTATTTTAGTGCTCCTTTCCAGGGGTGCCGACAGTGCGCTGCTGGATCGAGGCATGGGGATGCCTCGGTCCCGCGGCGCACCTTCCCAGGGTGGCCCACAGCTGCCCGTCTGCTTAGGCCCTTAGACTAACTGCAGAATGAAAGTGAGACTGACATCAACAAACAGGAAGTGACATGAAAACTTGTGATGCTCAAGTCTTAGAGAGACAAGCAAACTAGCAGTTACTGGATATACTGTGTAAGGCAATTATTGCTAAAAGTATGAAGTACTTTCCCCCACTCCCTACTCAATCTCTTCTTTATTGAAACTTGTATACTGATACTGCAGTTCTGTTTTTAAATTCTACCATCTTCTGAAAGCTTATAGTCTCTATTACATCTTTAACTATTTGGGCAATGGTGAGTGTCAATTATGTAATAAAACTGTAGTTTCCTGACACCATTCCTCACATAGGACTAGCTCTTGGTAACCATTTATTTACTCAGAATTCATTTCTCAAAGAAAACTTTAGTAGCAAACAAAGTGCAAGAGAGAAGGATTCCTTTTAGCACGCACATTCTGATTTTTGAAGAAAGGAAGGGAAGGGGGTGGAACCTTGGAGTAAGCAGAGATATAAAAAACTCCATTTGAGCATGTTAGACTAAGATGTTATTTGTAGGTCTCTCATTTACTTAGTTGTTTGTCCTGCCTTGCTAACTATAAAGAGTCCTCTTTCTTTCCCCCTTCCTTTTATAAAGTACTTTCCTTTATCGTCCTATGGGATTACCTATTGAATAATTATGACTGATGACAGATTTCTGTCCCCTGTTATGTCCTCTGGTTAAAAATAAAATGATTGTGGATACTGTGCTTGTGAGAGTTTTTTTGGTGGGTGTGTGCTTTTATAGAAGCTGTAATACAAGTTAAAACATATAATCACTACTCTGCCCAATTACTTTTTTTCCCCAAGAAACTACTGCCTCTTGGCATGTTTACATAATGAGTGAAGCACATGTATGGTTCAGGTCACATTTTTTTGTGTCTTAAAACAATGATGGTGAACCTTCTAGAGATCAAGTGCCCAAACTGCAACCCAAAACTCACTTATCACAAAGTGATGCTTCCCTCTGACTTTCTAGTAATGAACTTTGACTAAGTCTGTGCTAGGATGATGGCGAGCATGCCCACAGAGAGGGCTCTGAGTGCCATAGGTTCACCACCACTTCCTTAGAGGCTTACAAATGTGGGATGAGTCATTGGGGGGTTGCAGACTGCCAGAAATAGTGTGAATTCAGTCCACTTTTAGGGTTAGGGTTAGTGCTAGGGAATCATGGGAACTGTTATTTTTCTGAGACATTGAGCCTTCTCTATCAGACAACTCTGATGCCACAATAAAATACAGTTCCCATGGTTCCCTAACTCTAACCCTAACCCTAAAAGTGGACTGAATTCACACTATTTCTGGCAGTCTGCAACCCCCATTGATCTGCATTGTACGCATACATACACCACATGCAACATATATTATTATTAAGTTATAAACTCAAAGAGGTAAATCGGGAACAGTCTGAGCACATATGACAGTATGGTGGCTTTTTTGCATCTGCATGCATTGGGAACAGGGAAGAGAAGATTAAAGTGTCAGAGAAAGAGAAAGAATGCACAGTGGAGAGTTTGAGCCAAAGATCCTTTTAGAACCACTTCATCTTTTAGTCTAGTTTCTGGAACGTGTGGTGGCTTCCCAACTCCAAGGGTTTCTGGATGAAATGGATTATCTAGATCCATTTCAATCTGGTTTCAGGACTGGCTATGGAACAGAAACAGCTTTGGTCATCTTGGTGGATGACTTACACAGGGAACTGGACAGCGGTAATGTGCCTCTATTAATTCTACTGGATCTCTTAGCGGCTTTCGATACCATCAACCATGGTATCCTTCTGTGCCGCCTCTCTGGAATGGGACTTGGTGGTACTGTTTTACAGTGGCTCATTCCTTCCTGGAGAGGCAAACCCAGAAAGTGGTACTAGGGGACTCTTGCTCGACCCCCTGACCATTGGCCTGTGGGGTCCCTCAGGGTTCTGTGTTGTCCCCTATGCTATTTAACAGATACATGAAGCTACTGGGAGAGGTTGTTCAGAGTTTTGGGGTGCAGTGTCATCATTATGACTATGACACTCAACTCTCCTACTCCTTTTCACCTCAATCCAAGAAGGCTGTCCTAGTCCTAAAGCAGTTTCTGTCATCAGTAATGGACTGAATGATGGCAAACAAGTTGAAACTTAATCCAGATAAGACAGAGGTGCTCCTGGTCAGTTGGAAGACAGATCAGGGAATAGGGATCCAGCCTGTGTTAGATGGGGTCACACTCCCCCTGAAGATACAGGTTCACAGTTAGGAAGTATTCCTGGAATCAGCTTTGAATCTGGAGGCCCAGGCCTCTGCAGTGACCAGGAGTGCTTTGGCACGTTTAAAACTTTTGTGCCAACTGCACCCATTCCTTGAGACGCTGGATCTGGCCTCAGTGGTACATGCCTTGGTCACATCCCATTTGAACTACTGTAATGCACTCTACTTGGGGCTGCCTTTGAAGAGTGTTTGGAAACTTCAGCTGGTTCAAAGAACTGCAGCCAGGCTGCTAACAGGGGCAGGTTACAGAGATCATACAACACTCCTGTTGAAACAGCTCCACTGGCTACCAGTTTGTTTCTGAGCACAATCCAAAGTGCTGGCATTGAGTTTTAAAGGCCTATATGGCTCAGGTCCAGGATATTTGGCAGACCGTATCTCCCTCTATGAGCCAGCCTTTTCCGTGGCTGCCCCTGGATTCTGGAACTCCCTGCCCAGAGAGACCAGAATGGCCCCTTCCTTGATGACCTTCTGCTGACAAGTGAAAACGTTCCTTTCCAGACAGTCATTCAAAACAGAAAACTTTTAAAGAATGGCCTAGGATGCTATATTGTTTTAAATATATTTTAAACATTTTAATCTTTTTATTTTATTGTAGTAGTTTAATTCTGTTTTAATGTATGTTTATTTATGTTTTTAATTGTATTGTTTTTAATGTTGTAAGCCACCCTGAGTCCCAGTCATGGGAGAAGGGTGGGGTATAAAACAAACAAACAAACAAACAAACAAACAAACAAACCTTTCAGACTGCAATCCATCTTCTGTTCATTTACCCAAACACATGCCTCTGTAAATTTAAGAGTACTTACTTCTGAGTAGCTATGCAGTTTATAGAAGCCAGTGTGGTGTAGTTGTTTAAGTGTTAGTTACAACCTTAGAGACCAGGGTTCAAATGCCTGCTCAGTCATGGAAACCCACTGGATGGACTTGGACAAGTCACATTCTCTCAGTCTCAGAGAAAAGCAAAAGCAAAACATTTTCTGAACAAACCTTGCCAAGGAAAGGTTCAAAACAAACAAATACAAATTACACTGTTAATTGGCTTTAAAAAATTGAAAACCTTTTATAAATGGCAGCAATCCTGCTACAGGTGTTTATTCAATTATCAATGCTACAGCTGTGATATCCTATTTTGGTGCTTTAGAATTATAGATTAAGCTGTTGCTATCCTATTTTGGTGCTTTAGAATTATAGATTAAGCTGTTGATCTCTGAACTAAATACATGTAGATTATGTGCAACCATTCTAAATTATAGAGCTATCAAAGTAATAACACTAAACTGTGAATGCCAGAACAGCCTTGGCATGTACTACACAAAGACTTATTTTATATATATATATATATATATATATATATATATATATATATATCTGAATTTTGTGTGCAATGTCACTCAGTGGCTAATACAAAAATCTAAACTAATTTTGGGGACACAAATGCAAATATAATGCAATAACTACAATAACTTAATGTATCCTTCCTCCCCCATTGTCATTTTAGGGCTATGTAGACTATGGGCCAATGCAGACCAGCTGTTTGGGGTGGCACAGAGCCGCCTTGGGAAGTGGCGGATCAGGGCTGCAGCAACCCCATGCCGTGGCCCTGATCCTCCCTTTTGCCGCCCCAAAAAGAGCGACAAAATGCCACTCCTTTTAAGGGCAACAAAAGACTGCCCTAAGATCTGGAACCGCAGCTGTTCTGTGCCCTTTCAGCACAGCGTTTTTAAATGCTGCACCAAGATGGTGTCCTGATGCTGTGCGCCATGTTTATGGCCATGCAGCATCAGGATGGCCGTGCAGCATCAGGACAGTGTCGGGGTGGGGCTGGGGTGGCCAGTGTGCAGCTTCCCCACCCCAACTCCACCCCCAGGTGGACCTTTGGTCTGGTCTGCAACAGCCCTATGTTAATCCTGAGATGTGTAGGAGGCAGACAGCATCCACTGAAGAGGATATTTCATCAACTGTAGCCTTCAATTCAAACCAGAAATGATCTTAGACTAAATTGTTAATGGAGGAGCTCTCCTCATACCTCCATCTCTTTAACAAGTCTCTGTGCTTTTCTGGAAGATCAGAGATTTGGTACAGTTAAGCAGCATTTCATGCAAATAACTTTCCTTCACTCATCTGCTTGAAGAAAATCTTTTAAAAACCCTAATTGTTCTATTCCAAACTGATATTACTGTATTGATAAATAAAACTACCCAGTTTGAAAAATCTCTGTGTCTATAAACCACCGACTATTGGCAAGCATCATGCTCATACTTAGTAGTCACTTCCTTTCAATATAAGCAGGTGGGGAACCAGTTAGAAGCCTTAAGGGTTTGAATCAGGTTTTACAGATTGAAATAAAAACAGAGGTTTGAGAACTCTACTAGTGCCAGCTCACAAGAGTGATGTGAGCATGAAGTAACCTTCCAACTCAAGATTCCTACTCTTTGTTAATTATATAGCCATGAATTCAGAGGCATTCTTAATAAAACATCCTTTTCTTTATCAGCTGAAGTACTGATTCTAAGCACCAGCTTCCATATATGCTAACAATATGTTCTTTGTGGATGATGTCATGCATAAGTCAAGAGCATTTTTATTTCCCAAATTTGAAGACAGATATGTTCTCCAGACTGTGACCATTTGTTCAATGCTGCCAGCTACCCACACTGGATGATGTCCTTATGTGTAGAGATTGAGGAAAATCTTAAAGATACAAAGAAATGGGTGCTGCATTCAGGCCTGAAAAATTGTTGCATTGGCACAAAGGACATGAGATGCCTCTTTTGTGTTTAAACAGGCCACAACATTTATTTAACTGTACCGGGTCTATTGATAAACAATAAATAATAATAACAAATTTGTAACATGTGTAAGTGAAGGTGTAACCACCCTAATGGGTGGTCCTTCACCGCACATGATAAAGCAAATGAACAATCATCAACAAATAAACAATAAACAAACCCCTCCCCCAGAAATGACATCATATTTCATCATATGACATCATTTCCTGTCAATTTGTCTTATGCCCAAAAAAATTCCCTATTTTAATTAGCCAAATTAAATTATTCTGTGGGGTGAGGGTCATTACCCACCACAAGAGGGGGCCAGCCCAGCTAGGCATCCACTCCCCTCCCCCCCCGGCAGATCGCTTTTGCAATTTGGTCAGAGAGTGCTGTTACGTACATCTCTGACACCTCTGGAGAGAGGTGAACCCCATCCCCCCTTGTACAGCTGTGGCAGGTCAAGCTTAATGACGTGTTCCACCAAGAAAATTCCCAGTTTAGCAAGGTGCTTAGCCACGTAGCAGTTAAGCCAATGCCGAGCATTGTTAATAGCTGAGTCCTTCTGCGCTCCAGGCCAGCAATGCCTAGGCACAAGTTTAGTCCACATGATCACAGCGGCAGGGAAGATCTTTTGTATTTCCTCCATGTCCTTAACAATCTGCTTGGCTAATTGCAAACATGGAACTCAAACAAGGTCATTCTCCCCCAGGTGTACTACCAGAGCCCGGGGTCAAGAATGCGAACGTGCCAACTCCATAAGAAATGGAAGGAGAGATGGCCACATCATTCCCCTTTGACCAAACCAGTCCATAAGTCCAATATGGGCAAGGCCCAACGTGTTGTCATGGCGATGCTCAAACAGGTGGCGTTCCACCCAAAAGACCAGGCTGTGTCCCACTATCCAGACGTTGCTGTGGACAAAGCCAATTGAAACAAACAAAACAGGTCAACATGACTTATCAGGAGTCCCACTACCCAATTGCCTAACATAGGACTTAAATGCACATGAACGCCACCTGCCAATTCTGCAAATGTCGGCTTCACTCAAACCATGAGTGGCCGCAGCTGTTGCAGCTCCAGTTCGAAAGGAGTGCGAAGAAAAACATTCCTGAGGCAACTCAGCCTTCCTTACAGCCTCTTTTAACACAGCCCTAAATTGGAATTGGATTAAGGGCAAACCAGACAAGTGAATAAACAAATATCCAGCCACATTAGGCCTAATTTTCAAATAGTTACCCATCGCTACCACTGGGCAAATTTGACCCTGTTGCGCCTTAGCCAGGAAAATAGACTGACCTTTTGCAAACTGGTCAGTCTTGGAATGTCTAATGTGAATTTGAATCCCATGTCCTGTTAAACTGATATCAGAGATCAATAGTGCCCTGCTGGATTTATCATTATGAGATCCAGGCACAATTTCACTAATTTTCAAAGCAGCAAAAAATGCTATAGCAAATACTGCTTTAAATAAGGCCTCTTCCCAAGGCGAATAACATGTTTGATCCCATAACTTAAGAAGGACAGGGCCAGTTATCGGCCTTTGAGGGTCCTCTATGACAGAGGATTCTCTAGACCAGGGGTAGGCAACCTTTCCCCTTTAAGGGCCGAGGGACTTCAGCTCCCAGAATCCCAGGAGCTATTGGCCAACATGGGACTATTGGCCAACATGGCTGAGGCTTCTGGGAGCTGAAGTCCCTCGGCCCTTAAAGGGGAAAGGTTGCCTACCCCTGCTCTAGACCATCCCTCAATTGCTCTTTTGACCCTGAAATCATTAGTAGGGTTAAAACAACCCTTTGACCTAGAGTAAAAGGCCAGGGCAGCCAACCTGCCTCTAATAGTGACAGGTGAAAGTCCAGATTGCCTGAGAGTTACAGTGAAGTGAAGGACCAAGTCCACATTAATAGTCCATTTTAGATCCTCCCCAATTTCCAACAAAAATTGGCTAAACAAATTTAAAGCTGTTTGGTATGACTTGCGTGTTGACGGGGCAATGGAGTTTAATATTGCCCTATGAACTTCTAATCTCCAAGGTTCCAGAGGGCCGCCGGTACCTCCAATGGGTGTGTTGAAGCTTCAGGAGCCAGCTTCCGGAACCTGGAGAACTGAAAACGAGAGAGGGCATCTGCCAAAGGGTTAAGCAAACCAGGAACATGTTGAGCTTTGAACAACACATTGTATTTCAAGCAGTGTAACATCATTGCCCTTACCAAACTCATAACTTTAGGATACTTGGAGGACTGAGAGTTAACAACATACAGAACTGCCTGGCTATTGCACCAAAACCAGACAGTCCTGTTAGCAAACTGGCTTGCCCACAAGTGCACAGCCACCACAATTGGAAACAATTCCAAGAATGTAAGGTCTCTGGTTAGACCGCTTTTAACCCATGCAGCAGGCCATGCCTCTGCAGCCCACTGGCCATTCCAAAAAACTCCAAAGCCATGGGCATTAGCAGCATCAGAATGCACCTGAAAATCTGGCCAAAGCAGCATTTCAGTTCTCCAAAATGATATACCATTAAAGTGCTCCAAGAAGGAGTACCAAACCTTCAAATCCTCACAAATGCCCCTTGTGATTCTAATGTGGTGATGCTGGGCCACTATCCCTGCAGTATCCCTATACAATCTAGTACAAAATGCTCGTCCTGGAACTACAGCACTACAGGCAAAATTCAAAAGACCTGTAAGTGATTGAAATTCATGAAGGGTAGCTCTTTGTTTCCCCAACATGATCTCAACTTGTTGCTTCATAGCCACAAGTTTCTCATTAGGCAAACGATAAATTCCATCTATAGTATCTATCTCGATGCCCAAAAAGGTAAGCTGAGTATGTGGCCCTTCTGTCATTTCCTCCACTAAAGGCACACCAAGCTCCTGCATCAGTTCCTGAAATTGAAGTAAAGTATCCTGGCACTGAGAGGAATTAGGATTACCAGCAATTAGAAAATCATCTAAATAATGAGCAATAGCTCTATTACCAGTTCTCTTAACTGCACACCAATGGAGAAAAGTACTGAATGTCTCAAAAGCTGAACAAGAAATCGAACATCCCATTGGCATAGCTTTGTCAAAATAAAATTTTCCTTCAAACTGAAAACCTAGTAGGTCAAAATCATCTGGGTGTACAGGAAGGAGTCTAAATGCAGATTTAATATCAAATTTAGCCAGCAGGGCTCCTGTGCCTAAGTTCCTGATCATCTTAACAGCTGAATCAAACGATGTGTACCTAACTGAGGTAAGCCCAGGATCAATAGCATTGTTCACTGACTCTCCTTTATGGTATGATAAATTATGAATTAGCCTAAATTCCCCAGGGGTTTTTTTAGGCACTACGCCCAACAGGGATAGGCAAAGTGTGGGGATGGGCAGCTGATCATGGGGTCCCGAAATTCTCCCTGCTGCTATTTCCTTAGCTAACTTATCCCTTACCACATTCGGCAAGTCCCTCACAGAACAATCATAAAGTGCAAAATGATAAACCCTAGGGCCTATATAAGGAATACAAAAGCCAACAGAGAAACCTTGAAATAAATATAAAGCAGCCTCTCTATTAGGGTAAACCTTTAACCATGCCACTATGATATCCAATTTAATTGGTGACGGGGCCTTTTCCCCCAGGTGACATTGTCTGGGGGATGGAACCCCCTCCTGTTCTTTTTCCTCTAACACAGGAATTTCCAGGGTGGCCACCCCCACAGGTGTTACACTTGTGATCAAATTTGCAGGGTTGTCTTTTACACTTGCCGGCATTAAAGTCCCAGCATAAGCGAAACTGCCTTTTTTCTCCCGTGGCAGGCCTCACATTCTGCCCTCTCGGCAAGGTAACCATCAGGACAAAGCTGTTGTCACACCTGCTTGAGGGGGAGGCCCCCACCATAACATCAGCCCAAAGCTCGGACTGCACATGCCTCCAAGACAAGGAGTGATCCTGTGCTGCTCTCATCCTAAACTGCTTGCCATATTGGAGCCAAGCTGCACCCCTTGAATTATGGTGGCAATTGGTATATGCTTTTATCATGATCTCCCGATATTTAGAAAAGTCAGGAGATCTGTGAGGCTCTTTTTCTTCTATAACACCTCTGTGAAGCCCATAATCCAATTAACAAAATTGCACTCAAGATTAGGGCATTTGAACACCTGAAACTCTTTTGGCAAACTAAAAACAATCCCATCCTTCACCATAATCCTTGGCTTGGGATCCCTAAAAGTCAAAGTAAATAAGTCAATGTATTCACGCTTCCAAATCCTTTCCTCAGTGGAGAGAGGAAAGTGAGAACCAAGGGGTCTAGACATACCAGCGTAAGCAGTAGCTTTCACATTCCCCACAGCTCCAGACAACAGAGGAGCACCAGAAATAGGCACCAAAGATGTGGTGTTAGCAACAGCCAAAGGCTGACCACCCTGCACCCGCGTGTCAGGGACCTGTGAAATTGCAGGTGCCTGCACGTATGCATTGAAAACCACAGGGTTAGGCCATTCCAAAGCCACACCCTGCCCAGCCTGGCTACCTGGAGCCCATACCAAGGTAGGCCAATTACCATGTGCAATATTAGGAGACAAACCTGAACCTGAAGCTTGCTGGGCAGCCTCACCAACTGACCACAGCGGTCCCCCGAAGTGTAGCCCCACAACAGCTCGGGTGTCCAAGGCAGCAGAAGTAGCAGCAGCTTGATCACCTCCCTGTTCGCCACCGTTCTGCTCCATTGCACCACCTGAAAGAACCACCCCCTGTAAGAGGTTGTATAAATCAGCCATAGTGGGCTGCCCGGACACAGGGGGAACCATACCCTGTATCCCCAAACCCGGGACTCTTTGTAGGAGATCCCACACAATGGCAATAGTGGGGTGCCCGGGCTCCACTGCCGAAACCACTGATGGGCCTGGTGTAGCCATGGCCAGCTGAGACTCAGGTGCCACCACCGGAAGAGACACTTCGGTGTTACTAACACCCGAAGGGCTGGCGCTCGACATGGAGGCTGTATCCTGTAGTTCCTTCTGTGCAAGTTGGTTGCAGAGTGCCACACAAGCCTGAAAAGTTTTGCCCAGTTGTGCAACTTGGGCAACTATCTCATCTTCTCTGCTGCTAGACTTCGAAGGCCTTTTTGAAGCAGAGTGACCTGCAGTAGGGGTGGCAGAAGCCACGCGCCATTGAGATTGGGCCTTACTGTGTGGCATCCTGAACTCAGTGAAAAATAATGCGGGCCCCAAACAAAATCACCCAACCGTGGATGATTACCAACAGGTCTTAGCAGGCTACCCTTTCCCAAGTCTCACAAGAGACACCACAGCCAGGAAACGTCATTGGCAACCACCGTGGGAAAGGTGTCCACTGAGGGTCCTACACAGATCCCTCACCTGAAGACAGCCGTCTTCACACACTCACCACTGGGGAGAAGTGCACCTAACCCTCCTGTACCAGCAATGGGTCCTGACCTTATCAGATTGAGTGACCGGACATCTCTGGGCCTGGAAACAGGTACCGGGTCCATGCACCTGGTAAGGATGCCTCCCACAGAGCCCTCCTCAAGTGTGCTACAGGCCCAGAAGGCCGGCTCAAAGGCCTCACTTGCTCCCCCCCTCCCCCCGCAGGTTGCTCATGGAAATACCTGAGCCCCCAGAGCAAGCAAGAAATTGCAAAATTAAATAGGCAAGAGCTAAAATAGCAAAAGTCCAAAAGAGTGCTAGGCCAAAGCCAAGCACACCAAAAGCAAAGAGCGGAGTGGTGTTACTCTCTCCGTCTCAACTCTAAAATGGCTGCCTCCATGTGGCAGTGCAGAGCTATGAAAAACAAAATCTCGCCCCAATTCTCGCAGAACCATAAACTCTACAAGACTTGGTTCAAACACCAAACCTATTGGGCAAGGCGCACAGATGTGCTTATTCCCCCATGCGCCTTGACCAACTAGGCGTCTCCTGTCCTTATTTGGCCAGCACAACAAGAAACCCCTCCCGACGTGTCAGGGGGTGTCTTTTTTGTTGTTTATTTATCAACTCTTGACCCACCTGACTCCCTGCGGGGCTACACAATGGCTAAAAACACTTTTAAAATATGAAATAAATAAATAAAATCCAAGTGAGACATTTCAGATGTCTCTTTAAAAATAGCTCTAAAACAAGACAGTTTTTGTTTGTTTGTTTTTTAAAAAAGAACCCACAACCAGAAAAGACACCCCTAATTTTATTTTATTTTATTTTATTTAAAAAAGGGAAAGCAAAATTTAAAAGGGCAAGCACAGTTTTCATTGCCCATTGGAAACCTAGAAAGGATTGAGACAGCCTGACCTCTGTCAGGTGGGAGCTCCACATTTGGGGTGCTTCTACAGAAAAATCTGTGTCCTGGGTACCTATCAACATACTGTCATGGGGAGTGGGTAGTAGGACAGGCAAAAGAGCTTTTGCTGATGATCTGATGCCTAACAAGCTGAATGAAGTTCACTAGCTATGTACTGCATCCTTTTACATGCTTGACCATACCCTGTTTGCTTACCTATCCTCCACCACTATGTATCCTGTTTAGGCAAAGAACTGTTAAATGTCTAATGCACAGACTAATATATGTAATTGCTGACTGCATTCAAATCAGCATATTATGTGATTATCAAGGCATAGATGCTATAATGCTCTGGGTTTTTTAAGGAATAGTCAATTACTCTTTTATTTATGAAAATAATTTTTAAAATAGGTAGTAATTAAAATATAATAGCAGGAGCAGAGATTTAACAAATAATGATTGGGGCAGAAAAAGCAAAACTTTGTAATGAACATATATAGACCATTATATGCATCTAAAAAAACAACTCTGGATCCTATCCCAAGGCACATTATGCCTGTTGGTTGCCATTACAAATATCCACAGCTGATTTCCTTTGCCCAAGCATATCATGAAGTCAGAGTGAAGAAGTGCTGAGCAACAAGGCTTATAAAAATATCAAAATAAAAGTCTAGAATTTTACGAGAGGCAGATTCTGGAAAAGTACCTACAACAATTCAATTTGATTGCTTATTCTTGGTCTATAGAACAGTTTTTTTTATCATGTTGTTTTTTTAACTTTAGTGTTGCTTCTCAATGGAAGGGCTATTGGACAATAAAATATGCACCATCTGATTGTGAAAGCAGGGGAGAGAAACAACAGCTGTTCTACCTAGCATAGACTTTGAACTATTCTGAGAGATCAGATGTAGCAGTGCCTTGAGGAAGTAAATGAGAGCAAGACACATAGCATTTTCATTAACAGTGATGATAATCCAGATGTAAAAAGTGATACTTTTGCTTCTTTTAATATCTGGTCTCTTGTGAGTGCTATTTCTCCTTATTGGATGGATTAACCAAAGACATTGAAGGGTAGAGAAACAGGTGAGTCTCAGTCTGGGCTCTCAGAGAAAATTCTGTGTCATCCTTGTGATATTTGTTTTTCACTGCTTTTGATCCCATATGGGGAGAAAATAAGAATTAAAATGAAATAAAATAATAACATCTCCCTTGTCCGTGTACTGGGTCTCCTGGTGACTGTTGAGCTTGGAGGTAGGAAGACCCAATCCCTTGATAATGGGCCTTTTGCCTGTGCATTTTTGGTGAACTGCCTTCCCAGAAAACATAAATCATTCTCCACAAAAAAAGGATGCACCTGGTCTCCAAGAAAAAAAGTCAGGTATATCCACTGCAGTCATTAACATGAAGATGCATTTCTTGTTAACTGCCCTCGAGTCGATCTCAACTCATGGTGACCCTATGGATGAGACATCTCCAAGACCCTAAGTCCCCCATTGCTCTGCTTAATTCATGTAACCCCATACCTGTGACCTCCTTAATAGAGTCCATCCATCTAGCATGTGGCCTTCCTCTCTTTCTACTTCCCTACACCTTCCCCAGCATTATTGTTTTTTCCAAAGACTCCTCCATTCTCATCATGTGTCCAAAGTACGACAACCTCAGTTTGGTCATCTTGGCTTCCAAGAAGGTTTCTGGCTTGATCTGCTCTAGACCCACTTGTTTGTCCTTTTTGCTGTCCATGGGATCCTCAGCACTCTTCTCTAGCACCATATCTCAAATGCATTGATTTTCTTCCTGTCATCTTTCTTAACTGTCCAGCTCTCACATCCATACATGATAATAGGGAATACAATGGCTTGTATGATTCTAACTTTTGTTCTGAGTTGTATATCTTTGCATTTTAGAATCTTTTTTAGTTCTTTCATAGCCACCCTTCCCATTCTTAGTCTTCTTCTGATTTACTGACTGCAGCCCCCATTTCTATCAATGTTTGATTCCAGGAATGGGAATTCTTTTAAGTTTTTATAATATTATTTTATATTAATAAAACATATCTAAACAGCTTCATATTGACAGTTATACATTTTACATCATATTTAATTCATTATGTTTATATGTAAGTTGATCATATGTGAAAAAGTGATAAATCCAATTCCTACTACTTCTACTACTACTAGGTTTCTACTACATCTGGTTTCATAGAACATTTGTTTAGCTCAACCCTCACAACTTCTAATTCACCCATTATTATTATTATTTTGGCAGTCTTAAGAGCTTGAGCTCTATTAAGCACAGCTCTTAACAAAAATCTTCTCTAATTTACTTATTTATCTAGCTATCCCATTTCTTTTTACAAAATTCTACAATAGGGTTCCATTCTTTGTCAATAATATTCAAATCTTTGTTGTTTAGTCTAGCATATAGTTTGTCCATTTTTCACATTTCAACTAGTTTCAATAACCATTCATCTATTATAGGTATTTTCTCAGATTTCCAGTATTTTGTCCAGACTATCCTAGCTGAGGTTATATATAATACTAATCTCCAACATTCCTTCTCTGTCTTTTCTGGTAGGTTATTTATCATATTTAATAAGTACAATTCATGTATCATATGAAATTTAATTTGAAATATTTTGCTAATTGTCATATGCATTTTTGCCCAAAATTTCTTAATTTCCTGACATCTCCATCACATATGGATTCATGTACCTTTTGCTTTTTTACATTTCCAGCATTCATCTTGTTGGGTCTTATATATCTTTGAGATCTTTTGTGCTGTAAGATACTAGCATTGTGTCATTTTAAAAAATATTTCTTTTAGATCCTGTGAATATGTAAGTCTTTGAGTCTTTTTTCTTGCCTTTCCCCTCAATTTTCCTATTCAATCTTATTTCCAAGATATTTTGTCCATTGGATCATTGTTTCTTGAATTTGTTCAACACTCTCTCCAGGAGTAAATTATAAAATTTAGATATTTTCTCCCTCTTCACTGAAAATGATTTTTTTTCTAGTTCATTTTTCTCATATTCAAATTCTTCCAAGTTGGTATCTATCTTAAAATCTTTCTTTTAATTGTAGGTATGGGAATCAATATAATTTATAGTCTATCTTCCCCAGTTCTTTAATTGGCTTTATGTTAATATGATTTCTCTGGTCTTTTATCAATATGTTCTCATATCTCAACCATTTATGTAGGTGTCTCCATCTTCTTTGAAATGCTTCTTGTAGAAAGATCCAAACAAGGATTCTTCTATAAAATTTCTTTTTCAGTTTGATCTAATTTATTAGTAATGATTTCCTAATAAAATGGTTTTCAAAATCTTTATGGATTTTTGCTTTTCTGTACCACAGTTACGTATGCCATCCGAATCGATAGTTGAATCCCTCCAATGCTAACATTCTGTCATTTTCTAGTTTGATCCAGTCTGACACCCACAATAATGTGTTAGCATAAATTAGGAATATTACAGCCACCATTTTCAATTTTATCTGTTAAAGTCTTCGATTTAATTCTAGACTTGCATACTGCCCATATGAAATTTTTGAGGTCTTTTTGCCATTGTCGAAATGGTTTTTCATTTATTATAATCAGGATATTTTGAAACAGAAAACTTATCTTGGGGAATACTGTCATCTTGACCGCTGCGATTCTTCCATTAATGCTAGCTGGAGTTTGGACCATTTTTCCCAATCTGTTTTTATTACTGTTCATATATTTTTTATAATTGTTCTCAAACAAATCTGGGTTCCTTTTTGTAATCCATATTCCAAGATATTTCACCTTTTTCATATTTTTGCAACTTGAATTTTCAATTTTTTTCCTCTTCTATTTGGGAATATTTTTTTGTTATAATGGGTGTTTTCTTTCTATTTATTTTAAATCTGGAAATTTTCCCAAACTCTATAATTTTATTCATTAGTTTCTTGATTCCTTTTATTGGATCTTCCAAAATTATTGCCAGGTCATCTGAGGAAGTTCATAACTTATATTCTTGTTCTTTGATTTTGAGACTTTGTATTTCTGGATCTTCTCTTACACTTTTGGTCAATATTTCTAACACCATTATAAATAATAAAGGTGATAAAGGACATCCTTGACCTTTTTGAATTTTGATTTCTTGTGGCTTTTCTCCATTAACTATTATTTTAGCCATTTGGTTCAGGTAAATTTGTTTTATCAAATCCAGAAATCTATTGCCTAGTTTCATTCTTTTGAATATCTTCAGCATACAATTCCACTTAACATTGTCAAAACTTTCTCTGCGTCTGTAAATATAAACACCAATTGTTTTCTCATTATGCTTCTTATTATGCTTCTAATTCTTTTACTATTTCTATTTCTTCATTGTCTAGGTTAACTTGTGAAGATCTTCAGTGGTCATTATTTCTGTTTTCTTTATATTCAACATTAAGCCTGCCTTTGCACTTTCTTCTTTAATCTTCCTTAGTAGGTATTCCAGGTCTGTGAGGTTTTCTGCTAGTATAATGGTGTCATCTGCATATCTTAGATTGTTGATATTCCTTCCTCCTATTTTCACTCCTCCTTCTTCTGTGTCCAAGCTTGCTTTTCTTATAATATGTTCTGCATACAAATTGAACAGATAGGGTGAAAGGATGCAGCCTTGTCTGACCCCTTTGCCAATTGGGAACCATTCTGTTTCTCTGTGCTCTGTTCTGACAATAGCCTCTTGTCCTGAGTACAGATTCCTCATCAGGACTATCAGATGTGTTGGCACTTCCATGTCTTTAAGGGCATTCCATTGCCTTTCATGATCTATGCAGTCAAAGGCTTTGCTATAGTCTATAAAGCATATGCTGATTTTCTTTTGGAATTCCCTGGTGTGCTCCATTAGTCTTTGTACATTTGCAGTGTTGTCCCTTGTGCCTCTTCCTTTCCTGAACCCTGCTTGGACCTCTGGGATTTCTCTCTCCATGTATGGTTGGAGTCTATGTTGCAGAATTTTGAGCATGATTTTGCTTGAATGGCATATCAGCACTATGGTTCTATGGTTGCTGCAGTCTCTTGTTTCTCCCTTTTTGTGGATGGAGATGTATATTGATTGCTTCCAATCTGTTGGCCATCATTTTGTTTTCCATATCTGTTAACATATGTTGGTTAGCACTAGAGTTGACACTGTCAACTGGATTTCAGCAGTTCAGTCATCTGTTCCTGGTTCATACCCTGCATTTACCCATAGGAAGATAGGATGGTAGTGTTTCTGAGCATTAGTAATGGAAATAATATTGCCACATGTTATTTAAAATGGTTGAAAAATGTATTTCTTACATGCAAAGAAATTCTGAATATTGCAAAATATTCTTTAAAAATGGTTGAAAAAATGTATTTCTTACATGCTAAGAAAATTCTTTACTGATGAGAATCTTTGCATTTCAAGATTTATTCTATGAAAAATTCACATGGAGTTGTGCACAGAAAACAGCACTTTTCTGCAGATGAAACACAATATTTTTGTAGCTAATGTTGGGGACTTAGGGCTGTTGCAGACTGGCACAAAGGGCTGGCCTGGGGGTAGAGTTGGGGTGGGGCAGCTTCACATTGGCTTCCCCAACCCCACCTCTACACTGTCCTGATGCTGCGTGGTTACACATGGTGTGCAACATCAGGATGCCCTTCTGGCGCAGCGTTCAAACACGTTGTGCTGAAAGGGCACAGAAGAGCTGCGGCGCTGGCTCTTAGGGCAGCCTTTTGTCACATCTAAAAAGACTGGCATTTTGCTGCTCTTTTAGGGGCAGCAAAAGGAAGGATCAGGGCCATGGCATGGGGTTGCTGTGGCCCCGATCTCCCGCTCCCCGGTGTAGCTCTCTGCCACACCAAATGAGCTGTGTGCATTGGCCCTTATTCAATTAAAAAGGCATACAGTTTCATGCAGAAAATAACATTTCTACAAAGCATTTCTACAATGAAAATTACTTTTTCTGCATGGAAACTAATATTTCTGCCCATAAATATTATGCAGAAGATACTGCATAAATGCCCCAGAAAATGTTTCCTGCACAGAAAATTCTATTTTCTTTTTTAAAAAATCATGCATGAATTTTGTGCAAAATAAGATCCAACTTCAGAATTTTCTATGCAAAAATATTGTTTTCCATGCAGAAAATGTTCCTTCTTAAGAAAATCCTGTTTTCTGTTTTTGAAAAATGAAACATGAGAAGTTTGCTCAGAATAATGCCAAACTGCAAATAGTCTTTGAAAACTATTGTTTTCAAAATAAAATAAAATAAAATACTTTCTCACATTATGTAGCAAATTGCTGAAATCACTTCTGCCAACAAGGAAATTAGCAATAATTACATTCCTTTTGAGCATCCTATCCATCATGCAGAAATATCCTTGTTCAGCCAGTCTGCCTGGGCCCCCAGTTTGTTCTCTCTTTCCTTGTTCTCAACTTCCTTGGTAGCAACCTTTCTGTGAATTCTTTCCTAGACTTAATAATGGAGGCTATATCTACCACTATATCTTCTTGTGTCAGGCACTCCTACTTCCTAGACCTAGGCCTCCCTTTCTGTGTTTAATTGCACCCCTGTCATACTTGCTACCCCATTTGCTGCTTCCTACCAAGGACATATCCTTCCTTTCAAGGATGCTCCCACCTGAAAGGCCTTTTTCCCAAGTAAGGGAAGACTCAGTTCAACACATCAGTTCCCTAGGACTCATGCTTGGTAGATCCTATACCTATGGAGCCTAGGGTAAAAGCTTTCTAACCCTCCAACCATAGCACTAGTTCACTATCTGCTGAATACAGAATCCTACTTTTGGTTTCTGGAAGCTAGAAGTGAGTTTTTTTAGAATACCACCTCACTGTGAGTTTACTATTCAAGTTCATCCTGAGAGACCAAATCCATAGAGTATCTGTATGGAATACCTGTTTTGCCTAAATCAGGTGACCAAGCCAGAAAGTCACCCTTCACTCAAAAGTGTCAATAGAGATCAGTTCAGTCTAGTTTGGAGGAGCAGAGCTCTGAGATTGTGCCAGATCGTCTAGATGGCCTTTGGGTATGGTTCCCAATTAAGCCCCCTGGATATGGTAAGCTAGACCCCTGGGTATGATAATGCATCTCCAGTTCTTGGACATAGAGGAAGTTTGGTGACCACAGTTCCCAGAATTCCTCAGCCAGCATTGCCAGTGCATAAAAGTTTTGTTTTTGTTTTTGTTTGTTTGTTTTTAAATCTCAGTTCAGTTCCAATGGCTAGTTTGATTTTATTTTTATTCCCCCCAACTGGGACCAAAAATAACATTTAAAGGAATTAGTTCTCATATCTTAGTGAGGTGATCCCCTTTGGTGAACTAATGCTTTATGCATATGTTTCAAAGTACACTCTCCATTTTTTTGGGATCCTTTATATTTGTAACCAACTCATTGGATCCACAGGCTGAACTGCAACTGTTATAATCAATTTCATGTCTCTATATATTATACCAAAGTCACACATTCCTTTGATTAAAAATCAAAATTGAAAAAAAACACACCCATAAACTGTAATTTTTTGACAACCATGCTATAGTTTTTGTGAGACAAGTAAACTCAGATCATTCTCTTCAAGGACATGGGTTCAGTATCATTTAGTCCTTTTGACCTGGACAAAGGTTGAGGGCAGTTGGACAAGAGATGGAGGTGGCAGAGCTTCCATTATTCCATTCTTCATATGTTTACTCTACATGCCTATGATATGTTTGAAGGCAAAGCAAAGGGAGGGAAAAAGATCAACTGAACTGAATAGGGCTTAATTTTGAGGAAACATGTATAGGATTTTGATATACAAAATGGAATATACTTATTCCATACAGTGTGAAAACTATATTCCATGTAACAATGTGAGCATTTTCATCACATCTTGCTTAAAACTGATCTAGGGTCCAAAGCCCTGATAAATTCTCTTTGGGGCTGGATTTGCATGTTAGTTGCTAGTTGGTCATCTCTGAATTATAGTTAATTCATCTGTAAATATAGAGTTGAAATTAATGATCAAGTCAGATTATTAATGTGAGCAGCTTACTGGAAAAATATTTGACTATAAATATGTTTAAAATACTATTCTGAAATGTAATATTGTTGCAATCTCTTGATTTATTGGAACTAGACACTTTCTTGCATTTTTAAAATGATTATATTGTTCTTATTTTTCTTTATGAAATAATAAAGTGTAAGTACAATTTGTCAGATCCATACTTTATTTTCAAGACCACAGCTGTGTTTTCTTGCTCAACATCTGTCTGGGTTTTTCTTTAAGTGGCTGTTCATGTTTTAAAATTTATAATTTATATGATTTTGTTTAAACAAAGAGAAGGGGGAAGCATTTTCAGAAATTATATTTTTTCCAAAAGTAATCCTAAACATATGTTTGATATTATAATTAAACTATAAAGTAGGTAGAAACCATACTAAGTTAAGCATTTTTATTTGGATGGAGAGAAAAATTCATATTTAACTAGCTCCTAAAATCTGTGGGGCCGACAAAGTGTTATGGCATGGCTGGTTCAAGTCCCATTTTGCTGTATTATATAAACCTGTAACATTGATATCTGATTAAGAGGAACCTATGTCTGGAAGCTATGCTTCATGGAGCATGAATTGTACTTTAGAAGCTATCAATATGAAGGGAGAAGTTTATGTTTCAAATATATGATATTAGATTATTAATTCTTACAGAAAGTTGTACAGAGTCATACAGAACAGCAAGTTGGAAAATCTTGCAAGGCAAATACTCAAACCATTCCAAAAGATAAATGGCTTGAGACAATTCCAAAAGATAAATGGCTTGTGAACAGAAGCCAGCTCTCCATAATGTGAATCCCTATAGAAACAGCTATGATTCTCAGTTTTCACATGTTCAAAATATGTGACACCATTTGTGGTCAAAATACATTTAAAATGTATTATGGGATAAAATATGCTTAAAGATATGGAATTTCAAGAAATGTGTCTAGAAATGCATGTTTTGAGAGAAATCATGTATAAAATCAAGGCCTGCGCCCTGCTGTTATATAAATTATATTTTTAAATAATAGTAATAATTCACTAAAATATCAGATTAATATAATTGAAAATTACACAAAACAGTAATAACACCACTAGACTATTCATATATCTGGTATAATTTCACCAGGCAATTAATCATGATTGTGCTTTTTGCATCACAAAATATCTAGTAGATTAGTTATTGTTATTGTTCATGTAGAATGAACTCAAGAGACATAGAGAGGTAGATTTCTGTATTGATTTCACACTGAATCCATACTTGTGTGTGTGCATGTGACTTATGGGTGACCCTATGAATTTCATATGATTTTCTCAAGCAAGGGATACTCAGAAATGGTTTTGCTAGTTTCTTCCCCTGAAATATTTTGCCTACAGCAACTAGTACTTGTACTAACCAGGGCTGAACCTGCTTAGCTTCCAAGATCAGATAGAATCTGTTAACGGGGTATTTAAGAGTAAACTCACTGAAACTATTGCAATTTAAATTACTGACCTAAGTCCCATTTATTGCAGATGGTTAGTCACTATGGGCTTTTACAGATTGCCAGAAATAATGCAGCTTGAGGCCACTTTAACTGCCCTGGTTCAGTGCTAAGGAATCATGGGAACTGTAGTTTATTGTGGCACCAGAGCTCTCTGACAGAGAAGGCTCAATGTCCCAGAAAAAAAAAATTCCCTAGCACTGAGCCAGGACAGTTAAAGTGGCCTCAAGCTGCATTATTTCTGGCAGTCTGTCAAGACCCTATGACTAAGGACCCTCCAGATCAGGAAAATGTTTCTGAAAGTCCTAGGCTTTTATCCTGTACAAACTGATTTTATTCTGGAGATCTGGATTATCTTTTCTTCCTCTTGAACTATTTCTTGGGATGTCATGGCATAACCAAGGACTTTTCATTCCTACTCTCAAGTCAATTTAAACTAATCCAGTATTTTTCAAAATGGAATACATCTCTCTTTGGCTGTCTTTATTATACCAGAGCTATCTAAGATGGTTAGTAAACTCAGCTGTAGTTTCCAGGACACAGTTTCAAGAAAGATCAAGTGGGGGTGGGAAATGTTTTCAACAAAACAAAATGATCCTAATGTTTTACTAGTTTAACATTGATAAATCATTTTAGCAGTTTTATTATAGCTACTGAATAAAAATAGTAAAAAAGGCTCATTTTGGAACTGATGAAAATCAATTTCAGAAATGTGCCATGAATCTAGATGTGAGACATGATCAAGAGACAGGGAGAAGGAAGAACACAAGTGTCAGGTACAGCATGCCCACCAGTCCTCTTTCAGACATAAAGACAGCTCCCAGACATTAAGTAAAAAAGGACAGCTTTATTGCAGAAAAGAAAACAGCGCAGACAGGTTGTGACTTCTTTGACGAATCTAAAGGCACAGTACATTAGCACACTTTTATAGAATAGAACAAAGTCCCTTCCCATAGTCAAGTGGCAAAGTGTGATTGGTCCAAATTTCCTGCGCCTTGGCCCTTCACATGATGTAATGTCCTACTGTCTGGAAAATCCAACAAAGGGCCAGGTCTGTGTGAATCTACAGCTTCCCATCGGCCTTAGACAAAACAACTGTGAATCCCACATCTGCTCTGTGTTTGTGCCTTTGTTTATGAACTATGAAACCTGGGACTAGGAACCCATGGTTATCAAAGCCAGCACAGATATGAGGATAACTTAGGCACCATTTTAACATATTAGATCTAAATCCATTATTCATTCAATATCTAACCAATCCGTATATGTTCCGAACTCTATACAATCAAACATTTAACCAATTAACTATGAAGGTTTGAATCCAAGCCTCTGAAGTGGCCAAAGCTAGAAACTCCCCCACATTCCAGCTCTCAAAGCTTTTTACTTTTCAGCCAGCACATTTTCAGCTTTACAATCATTAACCTCTTCAGCATAATTTTATAACCCATCTCCCTTAACAATTTTATCAACACCATTCTGACAGGAAAGCATTAACTTAATGCGTTCCTGACAACAAGGGAGGAAGAAATGTGAGAATGCTGGAATATTACATGAAAGGGTTTGGATGTAAATCTGGGAATATACAGATATAAAATCAACACACACACACACCCTTGGGAATTCTCAGTATTTCCAGAGATTTTCTTCCCTTTCTAGATTGTTTGAATCCACACCAGAATATTTATACTCCTGAAATTAAGACTTTATATTACATAGAACCTTCTTCATTCCCAAATATGAATATAAGATCTGAACCAGGGGGCTGCAACTTGCTTATCATGATTGACCTGGAATATGTAACCCAACCCCTGGACCTAATCAGTAAATGGTTATCCCATTACTGGTCACACTCTTTGGAAGATCAGTTCAATGTTATATATTGTATATATAATTTTATATTAACTACTTTCTGACAGAGAACATTTCATCAATATCATTAATAAAAGCCAAATTCTTACTAGTGAAAGTGAGGAAAAGGGTGCAATTAATTATCTGACACTGGAAGAGTTCTTTCTGGAGGAACTAGTTTACACCATTTGTAGTCCTTTTATATTTGAGCTAATAGTGTTTCAGCTCAATGGTTCATTGATGTGCATTATCCTTTGATTTGTAATTAAGATTACTGTGCCATGTATGGTATTGCTTCTGGTCTCTCAGCTATTATAAATAAATTACATTGTATAACTATCTATTGTAAACTTCCTATGGCTTTTTTTTATAAAAGAAATAGGAGTTATAGGCTGAATTCACATTGCCAAAATAATCTAGTTAGAAACCACTTTAACTATCATGGCTCAATGCTATGTAATTCTGGGAACTTTAGTTTTGTGAGACATTTTAGCCTTCTCTGTCAGAGAGCTCTGGTGCTCCAATGAACTACAATTCCCAGAATTTTATAGCATTGAGCCATGACAGTTAAAGAGGTGTCAAACTGGATTGTTTCATCAGTGTGGATGCATCCTTGGTTACCTTAGATAAATGTAGAATTTACCAGCACAAGGAGATTAGTGGATTATTTTCCAAAAAAAAAAAAAAAAAGAATAAATTCAAGGGATAAGGGAGAGCCATTCTACCTAAATGTAATCACCAGTGGGGGGGAGGGGGCATTTACTATCAGGTTGTGGTGGAAGACAACAGAGCAAGGCCTTTGTCATAGTCCTCTTATAGTTTGTCAGATACATTTGACTGGTTCTCCTAAACACTAATGGTTGAATCTCGATCAAAGTCTGATAATAAGATTGTATTTACACTGGGCAACAGTTCCAATCTTGGGAATTATTTGGCCCACATTCAGGTACTTAAATTTAGTTCCCATTGAAATCAATGGTCCTGAAGTCATTGATAACTTGTTGTATTGTTTCAATAGGAGTTAAATCCATTGAAGTTGGGATCCAAAGTGCTAAGGCAACATGCTTTTGTACCATACACTATAGGTGCTTTCTCTCTTTAGGAGTGAGAGAGGATCATCTCAAAATTGTGCATCCCTACTTCTGGGCACTGTTCTGCTACCCATCACTAAGGAATGTTGCCCTAGACAGGATGTCATCTTTGGCTTTCAGATGCCTTGTATCTCAGTTCAGGGAAAAAGGTGAGATACAATTTGGATTAAATTGATTTTAATAAAATCAAATAAATGCAATTAACATATTCCACTCAATTTATAACAGCACCAGTCAGGAGAAGAAGAAAAAGACTTAGGGGGGTTGCAGACTGCCAGAAATAGTGCAAATTGAGTCCACTTTTAGGGTTAGGGTTAGGGTTAAGGAATCATGGGAACTGTAGTTTATAGTCGCACCAGAGCTCTCTGACAGAGAAGGCTCGATGTCTCAGGAAAAAAAAAATAATTCCCATGATTCCCTAGCACTAACCCTAACCCTTAAAGTGGACTCAATTTGCACTATTTCTGGCAGTCTGCAACCCCCCATAGAGACAAATGCACAAAAGAGTTCTTATGTTACAGCAAAGATTCTGCAACTTTCCTCAAATGAGTTGTATCTCTTGAATATGTCTACATCTTGTATGGCTGGTGGGCTGTATTTGATTTGTTGGGTCACACAAGTTGTGCAGACCTGCTCCAAAGATTCATATACTTGTCAAAAGTGAAAGGACTCCCGCTGCATGCCTACTTGGTTTCTTTGAATGGACATTTTTTCACTTTCTTTGATCATATTGAAGAAGCACACTGCCTGAGGGGATACATTAGTACATGGAAAGACATGACAGAAAATAGAGTAACTTTAAGTCATTGATTTTTTTTCTTAAGAAAAAAAAAAAGTCCTATTGATGTGGATTCTATTTTTTTTTTTAAAGAAGCAATAATTTGAGTAGTCAGAAGGTTTGTAGCACCTGTCTCATATGCATAGGAAACAAATGTGTTTAATGTTTCTATATTCCTCTAATGCTCCTGTATTCTCTCTAGTTCTCTCTCTCTCTCTCTCTTTCTTTCCCAACACACACACACACACACACACACACACACACACACACTGGAACCTTTGATGGCTCTCAATTCTCTTAGTGTTATGGTTCTACAAAACAAGCCAGAATAATGGTGTTGAGCAGGGGTAGGCAACCTTTCCCCTTTAAGGGCCGAGGGACTTCAGCTCCCAGAAGCCTCAGCCATGTTGGCCAATTGTCCCATGTTGGCCAATAGCTCCTGGGATTCTGGGAGACGAAGTCCCTCGGCCCTTAAAGGGGAAAGGTTGCCTACCCCTGGTGTTGAGGATGTAAGGCTAAACAGCTTTATTTATTAAGTCCTTTAAAACACAGTGGGCTTTTTTCTGAGTATATATGAAATTTTGCCATTAAACTAATTTCAGCAGAACGAAGGCCAGTCACCAGAATGAATGGATTTATTTTTCTTAGATATAAACACCTCTGTGGTATATGCTAAAGGGATATGAAGGATACTTTAAAAATACTCAGTCATATGCACTTCATCTTCTCAACATTACACTTCCTCAAGGTTTCTACCACAGGAACAAAATAAGTCTGGTTTCCTACCTGCCCCTCAAATTCAATCTGCACAGAGGAAGGGGAATCTATGCAGAGTGAAGTAGATCTTGTGCATATGCCTTTATAACTTGCACTGATTCTAGAAATAGATGTTACTGTTCTGACTGTGTCCAGTGTTCCCTAGAATATGAAAAGTATTGAAAAGAAGGCATGATATTGGTGACAATGGGGGGGGGGGGTTTGCCAGAAATAGTGCAAATTGAGTCCACTTTTAGGGTTAGGGTTAGGGAATCATGGGAACTGTATTTTATTGTGGCACCAGAGCTCTCTGACAGAGAAGGCTCAATGTCTCAGAAAACAACAACAACAACAACAATTCCCATGATTCCCTAGCACTAACCCTAACCCTAAAAGTGGACTCAATTTGCATTATTTCTGGCTGTCTGCAACCCCCCCAATGTGATTTGCACATGATTTATTGTGTAGTTTGTGCAATTTGATATTCTACTCAGCCTTTCTCTGATAAACTGTATAGTTATTCAATGAGGCAAACACACACAAACACACACACACACATACACACACAACAACCCACTATTTCAAATTTCTAATAAATACAGAAATGGGTTATTCACCTTGATTGTTTTTTAGGAACAAAAACAGTGAACTTTTACATCCTTAGAATATGGTGGTTGTGCTAAATGCTTGCTGGTTGAATTGGTGCTTAATGGAAGTTAGAAAGTATCCTTCCCCCTCCCCCCCCCCCCCCAGTATTGCTGGACTTTGACCTCCATTATTCAATAGTCAGGTATTATGGAAGTTGTAGTTGTGTGCATGGGGAAATTCCTGAATTAAAATAAAAACAGGTTTGGTATAGTGTCAGGTATAAGTGATATATGTATAAGTGATCAGTGATGCAGTGGCTCAAGTGGTTAAGATTCTGACTTTGTTGATTGCAAGATCTGCAGGTTGGTAGTTTGAGGCCCAGGTGCTGCATGATGGGGTGAGCTCCTGTCACTAGTCCCAGCTTCTGCCAACCTAGCAGTTTGTAAGCATGCAAATGCAAGTAGATAAATAGGTACCACTTTGGTGGGAAGGTAAATAGCATTCTGTGCAATCATGCTGGCCACATGATCACAGATTAGTCCTCGGACAATGGTGGGTCCTCAGCTTAGTAACGGAGATGAGCACCGCCCCCTACGGTCGGATATGACTTGACAACCTTGTCAGCGGGGAATACCTTTACCTTTATAAGTGATATCAAGGATTAGGTTATGAGGAATCCTGTTAGAAAGTTGCCATATGAATATTTCCCCTCTTCGTTGTTTTTAAATCTGATAATTATTGGGATTGTTTCCCTTAAGCCAAAATGAATGGCTTCTAGGAAGTGCCAAATATTAGGCATCCTAAAGCAACTGAAACAGAAAAGCTAATTAAAGCAATTAATTGTTACCATACTGTGTTTCCACAGACAGTAATTTTAAATGTGAAAGTTTAAAATAAAAATAAAAATAAAAACAAATAAATATTTTAAAATGTGAAGGAAGATAATCTTAGTTCTTGTGTTCTCCAAATTAATTTATGTGTGTGGCTTAGATTTTTGACTTATTTTCTCTTGTTTTTCAGTGCACTTTCTTGTAAAATTTTTAGCTTCTTACTTAATTTTAAATGATTATTTCAGAATTAAATTGCACCTATAAACTGAACAGTGAAATTATTGTAAATTATTCGGAATTATTACATTATTAATAAGGTACTGGATTATAAACATTATTAAAAATGCATATATCCCTTACATTTAAAACTTGTCAGGCTACAAAAAGGCAATCATGTCAGTAACTTTGTGTGTCTGTTTTTGTTTTGTTTTGTTTTGCTTTGTATTGTTTTAACTAGTTCTTCTGGCTCCTGAACCAAGACTCAAACCACCTTGGGTAGCCAGTAGGCAACTAGTGCCTTTTGGTATTGGTTTCTCCTGAACTCTCGATAACTCTGAATACCTGTATAGATCATATCCTTCTGAAAATACTTTTAACAGTATAACTTATTGGCACTGTTCTTTGGTGGTTCCATTCTTACCCAATAGATTAGTTCCAGAAATATACTACAGTTGTCCCTCTGTATCCATGAGTTCTGTATCCATTGAATTCAACCATCCACCCACAGCTTGAAAATATGTTGTTGCTGCTGCTGTTGCTGCTGCTGCTGCTGCTGTGTTCCTTCAAGCCATTCCCAACTTATGACAACCCTAAGGCAAACCTATCATGGGGTTTTCTTGGCAAGTTTCTTCAGAGAGGGTTTGCCATTGCCATCTTCTCAGGTTTAAAGAGTGTGACTTGCCCATAGTCACCCAGTGGGTTTATATGGCTGAGCCAGGATTCAAACCCATTTGAAACCAAAGAAGCAGATTTAGGGTAAAGTATAATATATGAGATTCCTTTAAACATTGACAGAACTTCTTACTAGAACCCAGCATGTTGCATGGGAAGATATTCTGATACCATTTTTCCCTGCTCATATTTTCCAGTATCATATTTTCAATTTGTTTTCTCCCTCCCTCCATATAACAGCATGAAACTATTAAAAAAGCAAGTGACTCTTTATTAAAACAGTTCTTTGCATTATATTATTTATTATGATGGTATGCACATGTTCCCCAATATATATCTGCCAAAATACTATGAATGTGGGAGGAAAGAGGAATGTTCACAATTAACACTGTGCCACCATACTGTCTCCTATAAATATATTTCTGACTACTTTCCCTCTGTTGGTCCTACTTCTGGCCTTAGGTGCTATTTTTGCATCTGAACCCCCACTCTCCATTTCACAAAATGGTTTTGACAATAAAAAATTGCAAAAGCAAATTTGTGGATGGGTTTGGAAATGTTACTCTTTGGACTATATATTCTAGAATTTCTCATGAAATTCAGGGATTACAGTACAGCAATGTATCACTTCAGAAATTATAGCAATGTGGTCAATGGTTCTGTGAAGAGAGAAACTGAAACATGCAGGTATTAACCTTTTGCCATGAAAGTTCAGCCTTATCTAAATGGAAGTTTGGTATGAGCACATCACCTTCACTGCAACAAAATATCCATTAACATCATGTAAGAAGGTGACAAGTGGGATACACAGGTGAAATATGTTAGGAGGAAGATGGGAAGGGGGGAAATTTTGACCTCCAACCATTTTTGCCAAAGTAAATGGATTTCTCCTGTTAAAGAAGAACATATCCACACTATACTCTCTTTCCAGGCTAGATATTTTTTGAAATAGAACACTGGGAATTCTAGACTAATGCAACAACAATGGGAGCTATCAAACACAGTATATCTACATGAGGCTGCTACTGAAAATATTATTCCCATCATCTCTTTCACTGCAACATATAAACACTTTGTCTGTGAAAACATTCCTTCTAAAGAAATCCACATCCCTGCTCGACTTCCCTGTCATTTTTCCCCCAGATGTTTGCAGCTTCCATAGGAACTCTAGAAACTCTGGAGGGGTGAGTTCTGAAGGAACTAGGTGACTATACTACATAAATCTATGAAGTATACATAAGGAAAAGGCATATCGATACATTGTCCCTATAAGAACCTATCCAGTAAGAAAATGTTGAAGATTTTTAAATGTCAGCTATTCTACAGATTCCTTAGATTCCTCAGATGCATGTGGAGAGCCAAATGCCTCTGAGGAAGTAGATTTAAGTCTATGACAGCTCATGCTGCCAACTTCTTTCTTTCAGGTTGTCTCAAAGATGCTATAAGATCTCTGCACATACTGATTCTATGGACAAACACAACTATATCTTTGAATTCTACAACTATCCTAGAGTAAGGACAATCAGGTTCATTATGATAATATTCATTCTATTATAAAGGGTTTGTTTTAATTTTTTTTTCTTTTAAAAAAATAATTAACTAAACTTTCCATTGTCTTACATACCTGTTTCAGAAACTCCAGAACAAGTATCAATACAAAAGATGAGAAGGACTGAAATATAGTGGCAAAGGTGTTTTTTAAAAGGCTATGATGAGAGAATAAGGGTTTTACACAAATAAACAAGGGGCCTTCCTCATTTGTGAAATATAGGTAAGCAGGAAAACATGAAGGCAATCCAAACAATAAAAGCTTTGAAAATGCTCTCTTTTTTTTCTCTCTTTAATGAAATATCTTTAATAAAAGAAAATATCAAACTTTTCAGAAGTAAAGTTTCAGTCCTCACTTGTCTTCCACATTAATGGATGTAACTTTTTAAAAAATCTTTGAAAATACTTTCTCAAATTTGTTATTATTTCTCTAAAGGGATGTGCAAATCTGTCAGCTTTTCATTGTATTACAGCTTTATGTTTTTGCCACAATGGAACTGTATGTTGCCTTTATTAGTATTGTAAAAGAAAGCACTTCATGGATAAAACATGAACTTGAGATTGTACTAAGTGGAGACATTTAAAAGCCTGGAAAAGAGAAATGATGAAATATCACCTAAAATCTGTAGCTTTGGGGGGTGGGGATGTTAGACAATTTCTCAGTGAAAAATTGCAGTACACTACTAATTGCTCTTCTTTGTCTGCAAGAGATGCTTTGTGGTTAGAGAAAGTAAAAGTTGTGACAGAAACACAGAAGGTCAAATGGTTAATTCCACTTACTGCAATATGTATCAGAGAGGTGATTCATTGGTGTAGCCTGCAGTACAGAAGAGCACAAAATGAAAAGAAAGCATAGTTTTTGTTGTGGAGATCCAAACTTTTGAGAAATGCTCCTGAAAATACAGAATAAAGGGATAAGAAAATATTTGTCCTGATTTATTTATCTCCTTGCTGTTCAGGGAGCAAAATGTGAAGTATGCAGAAAGAAAAAGAAAACACATTTATTTGAGAGACTAATCCTGTGCACTAGATACATCACACAGAATAAAGCATAAGAGCTGCCTGCCACCGTGCTCTGTACATCCAGCATACCACCGCACTACCAAGACGAGAAATTCCTATGAATTCTATGGATTGCTTTTTAAAAAGAAAGAAAGAAAGAAAGAAAATCATCTTGAGGACTAGCAACTTAGAATGGATCTATACAGGTTATGTTAAAAATTGTTATTCTAATATTTTTAGTTCATATAAGCTAACTCTTTCCTTACCCCTTTAAAATGTAATAGTTGAGTGCAGACATAGCTCAACATATTATAAGACAGCATCCTATATATTAAAAAAACTAAAAAAAAAATTGTATTGTAATTTTTTTGTAAAAAAAAAAAAAATCTTTCCTGGAATCGATAGAGATAATCAACTGGCCTGAGCAGAATCTTTGAACACTGACCAATCACATTCCTTGAAATGCCTGGGAGAACAGAAATATCTTAAGATGACACTGAAAAGTGACATTCAGCACCAGGCAGGCTTCAGTGGCTACCTTTTCTGTGGTCGTAATTGTAACACATTGCCTTCTATTATCATCTGACAGGTGCTGATCCAGTAACATATCATTATCAATGTCATCAAAAGCTGTTAGTTTAGATAAAACTGTAACTGAAACATTGCAATTAAAAGCCAGAATCCACTGTTTCCATATCTGATCTCTAGGGAGAGAGCTAGCATCCTGGAATGTCATTAGTTTAAACAGGAGTGGACAATGTACAGCCTAAAAGCTGGATACAACTCTGTAAGGCTGAGCTTTTGGACCAAAATTGTTTGAGGGCATTGGGGTGGAAAGTCCTGCAAAGGATGGATACACATGGATTGGTTGCTGTCCTCAAGTCTAGTGAACACTGAGGAACTAGAGAAGTTAGACATCCCTGTCTAACAATCCAAAAACTTAGTTTTATCTCCATCTCTTTTTCCCTCTCCCTTTTCCAAACCACAGTTATTGTTCTCTTTACACAGAGAGATAGACACTTCCCCCAAAAGCTAGAGACTTCAGATGAGTTGTCTCTTCCAATCATGATCTAGCTTACTTTACTCACCTTCTCATCCCGTAGAAATATGTTTCCTGAGTATTGCAGCTTTCCAAATTATTTTCTTCATACAGGTCATAGCAATACATACTGATGACTCTATACAAAGAAATCTAATATGAACCCCATAGCAGGAATTCCAACTCAGCTACTAAAAACCAGCTTCAGTTTTTACTGCCCATGAGATATGCATCAGCATCACAATACCAATCATAGTTGTACTGGCACAAAGGACACGAGACGCCTCTTTTTGGGTTTAAACAGGCCACAACTTTTATTTAGCTGTACAGGGTCTATTTACAAGGTAATAAACATTAACAAATTTGTCACATGTGTAAGTGAAAGTGTAACCCCCCAAAATGGGTGGTCCTTCACTGCACATGACAAAATAAGCAAACAATAATATCAATAAATTTATAAACCCCTCCCCTCCGGTAATGACATCATATTACATCTTATGATGTCATTCAATTAATCACATCATGCATTTAACTGCCTTTGTCATTTCCTTTAATTTGTCTTATGCCAATTTTACCCCGATCAATTTAATTAGCCAGATTAATTTTCCTGTGGGGTGGGGGTCATTACTCGCCCTCCAAGTACAAAACAAGCAATTTTAATTTATAGAACCTACCCTTAAGTTGTGACAAAGCAATAACAAGAATAACATCAATTATTAATCATGACTCATTCCCAACATCAATTTAATTATTAATCTCAGGGAGGACGAAAAACCCAGGGAAGGACCCTGGGAAAAAATTCCCTCCCGGCCCCCGAAGGTGACCAGCCTAAGCCTGAGAGTAACCAATTTATAGCATCTTAATTAAGGGTGGGTGGGATGGGTCGCTAAGTTCAAGCTCAAAAATGGGTTCCTCCACATAGCAGCACAGAGGTATAAAGAACAAACTCTCATCCCAAGTCTCGAGAGACCAAGAGCAACACGAGAGTTTAGAGTAACAACCAAACACCTAACTGGACAAAGTGTGCAGGTGTTCTCATTCCCCCACGCGCTTTGACCAATCAGGCTTCTCATGTCCTTATATGGCCAGCACAACAAGAAACCCCTCCTGACTCATTGGGGGTGTCTTTCAACTGAATCACCTTGATTATGGTTTCAGTATTTGAATGTTGATTTGGATTGATATTGTATCCACTTCAGGGATACCATGAGTTCAGTTGGATGTTACAGCTGAAGAATGGATCTATTGTTCATCACTCAAACTGGAAGGTAAAAGAAAAATATGCCTTTCATGCTCATTGTGTAGGAGCTTCTGCAAAAATGAAGTAGAGAGAAATTGAGACTTCATTTGAGTATTGCTGCCTATTCTGAAAGTTCATTCTCTAAGTACCTAGGGCACATTCTGCTAGCCAAAATGTTCTGCAAGAATTCACTGAAACACTGCATAGCATGTCAGCTGAAGCACAATGTAAGAATAGAGGTACAAGGGGAACATGAATCCAAATGTATTCCCTCATGACAAGCTAAGGAAATTATGCAAAATGGGAATAGAATAACTTTTGATGTTAAAGAATGTAGAATGCATGTCTTGGAATAATAGAACAATGTTTTATCATTCATAAAACATGAGAATGTATTGTAATCAAATTAAGGCTAACCACAGGCAAGGGAAGAAACAAAAGTAGAGATTATTCACTAATGTCACATGGCAGTATGCATGCAAGAGCTTGATATCAAGGGATGGGACAGAGTACAGAATCATTTTAGTGCCACCAGCTGGTTGCAAAGATACCACTGCATGAGTTTTATTATGATCCAAATTCAGGTTCAGTTGGTCTACAGTTCTGTGCTAAGTTTCTTTGTTCTTTCCTTACTATAGATCTGTGTGCTGTTTTTCAGTAAGAAGCAGCAAAGAGTAAGGGATTTTTTTGGAGGGGGGAGGGAAGGTGGATAGAGTAAAAGCAAAGTCCACTTTCTAGTACAGTATGCTTTGGAACATACAACAGTTCTGAACTTTACAAGATGTAAGTAGGCTTGACTTCACTGCTGTCTGCTGCTGATGGTGCTTATGTTTTCAGCATAATTCCTTTTACTTATTAACATTGTGAGGTTTTTTAAATCTTTCCAAATAGCTAATTCATGCTCCTGTAGCAGTTTAGCTTGCAATACATTCTATAGCTCCCAAGTCACAGTGCTACTTTATTTGCCTCTTTGCCAATTCACTAATTTCCCCCTTCCTGAGCCAATGACTTAGGAAGGATATTGAAGGGAAATCCAGAGTTCTCTCTCTCTCTGTCTCTCTCTTGCATGTGCGTACACACACACACACACACATGCCCACAGGTGTGCACACACACACACACACACACACATGAACAAAATTTTAAGATGTTTGTGGCAGTTGTGTGTGTGATGCTCCCAACAGCCTGACAATTCACCATCTGTGCTTGTAGCTGGTGTGTAAACAATCTATGGATACAGTCATCTACATTTGTGAAATGTTACCATATGTGAGTGTAGGAAGTAGCTTGACTCCAACCTTTTCCTTGCTTGGAGAAACTATGGATACATATAATAGTACAATCTTTTGGAGACATTGGTTAAATGAGATAATGTGAGGGAGAGCTACATAGCATGTGACCCCATAACACTTGAACTACATACTTCCAATGTATTTGTGTGTTTCCCCTTTCTCCAGCCACTGCCTGCCTTGCACAGCAAAGCCTCCCATCCATATTTTCCTAATATTCCTACTTCCAGGGTGCAGCGTCTCTCTTATCCTTAATTGTAAAAGGATATATATTGAAAGGGTCCAGAATCAGGAATTACTTTGGGCTCCAACTCAGTTTCATCCAACTGAACCATGGCCTTGATCCCTTTGATCCAGATAAAACACAAAGGTTGGAATACTGTTGGTGGAATATGTGCATCTGACTTGGAGTACTCTCGTGTGTGTGTGTGTGTGTGTGTGTGTGTGTGTGTTTCTTTCTCCACATTGCACAATGAGCTATTCATTTTCTCCTTGCAGAATATTGCAAGTCCCCAAACCCTGGGAGTGCTGCCATGGCTGTTTACTGTGTGGAAAGGGAGAACACCAGGCAACACCCATTTTGGCTGCAGAGAAATGAAATCACTCTCCTGGATCACCAATGTGATAGAAATTATCTAATGGCAAAATGGGTTAGCATCACAGTAGAGAAGTTGTTCAGCAAACAAAGATGATTTCAGGGAGTAGCTGGGAATGGTTGCTATTATCTGATTTGAAAGCAATATCCTGTCCTAACCAGAGGTTATCTGGCAGACAAAGTACATCAGCATGAGCTCTGAAGTCCAACAAGATGTCTGGCAGTGAAGTATTCATTGCCTAGAGGATCCAAGCAGAGAGCTTCTTATTAACATCACTATGCTAGCTTTGACCTTGCCTTCAGGTATACAGATTTTGACATGGGCTTTTGTCTCTCTTATTCATGATAGCATTCACAGCTGGCCATTGTCTGCTGCTATGCCTTCATGTCTTTTCAGCAGCAAACATCTCTTTAAGGTTGTGGACACAAAACAGAGATGCAAGCAACATGCTTAATCCTGAGGACCACATCATCTCTTGAAATAATTTTTCATTTATGTGTGAGTGAGCACATATTTCTGACAGCCTGCTCCTCTGGAATGAGAAGATGTCATATGCACTTTTATTTCCTTTCATTTGTGGCCACACCATGGACCATTTTCATCCCACAGCTGCCACCACCCTATGCAAAGAGTCACTCCTTCACCAACCTTCTCTTCTACAATTCTTTGGTATAACCTATCTTGTATAAGGTTTAGTAGCATGGATATTCATTCACACTGTATTGTAAAACTTTATTTACAATATAAGTAACAATGTTTCACTTGATCTTGCTGCACTTGTTATAATTGGTTACAGTTACAAATAGCAATACTCTAAAACACTCCTTTACTTGGAACACTTTCAATTACCCACACAGGACACTCTTAGCTCTTCTTTTGCTACCTTTACCACTATTTCTTAACCAACCTCTAAGGCTACCAATACCCCTCAGGATATTCTCTTTATTAACTCCCTCACTTGGTGTTTAGCATGGGTATTAGGCCCCTCTCTTCTGGACCTTAACCCTGTTTCACTCTTGAATCTTTACCACAAACCCTCACTATCTGGAATCCAAACCCTATCTGACTTCCAAATGTTCACCAGGGTGGCTCTAGCCTGCCTTCTCTCCATATAAGACTGAGAGGAACAAGAGGGTATAAACTGTATTTGGAAAGGGTGTTATCTTTCACTGGGGAAAAACAAACAAACTCCTGATATATTATTTCTTCTTTCAGATTCCGCAAGCAATTCTTTTTTGGGTAAAAATTGGCCACAACTTTATTTTATGTGTACAGGGTCGAAACCATTTTCATTAACAAAATAACATCCATCATAATTATTTTGTTGTTGACACATGTGTCAATGCAGATAACTAAATGGGTTATCAGGGTAAACCAAGCCCTTCTAAACATGTGGCAAGAACAAATCAATAAATCATCTCCCCACGACACCGGATATATGCCATAACTAAACACACGACGTCATCAATTTAGGTGCTGATGTCATAGAGAATTTAGTTAACCCTATGACGTCTACTCTTCATCCAAATAAATGATCCAATTTGGTGATTTCAATCAACTGAATTATCCCCTGGGGGGGTCCCTTCCCCCACAGGAGGGGGGCAGCCTAGCTTGGCATCTCCTTCCCCCCCCCCCAACTGAGCTCGTTCAATGTGATGAGAAGTTGAATCTAAGTAGACATCACATCCCTCAGGGGAGAGATGAACCCCATCGCCCCTGTACAGATGTGGCATACAAACCTGAATTCCTACATGCTCTACAACCAAACCCACCAAACTCCCACATTTCTTGGCCACAAATCTATTCAACCACCAAAGTGCCATGTTGATAGAAGAGTCTTTCTTTCCCCCTGTCCAAGTATGGCATGGCAAAAACTTGGTCCACATGACTACAGTTTGAGGCAATCTTTGTTGGATGTCTTACATGTCCCTCAAGATTCGCTTGGCCAAGTGAAAACAAGGAAGTTTCACTAAGTCATTTTCACCCAAATGAACCACAAGAATCTTGAGCAGTGCCACAGTTGCCAAAAGCTCAATGATACGTGGGAGAAGAGCTCCCCAAAGCATGCCCCTGCATCCAAACCAGCATATCTGATGGATCTCCTCTATCCCTAAGTTCGGGTCTCATCGAAACTGAAGGATGTGATGCTCAGCCCAAAAAACAAGGCTGTGACTGATGATCCCTACATCACCCTGCTCCGAACTTGCTCAATAGTGACAGAAGTTACAATAAATAGATAACTCTAACTAACTGATATCAACATTACAACCAACCACTAAGTATGGATGTAGGATTTAAAAGCCCTAGAATGCTAATGCCCAATCCGTCGGATCGCAGCATCATTTAAGCCCTGAGCAGAAGCAGAAGTCGCAGCCTCGATTCGAAAAGAATGTGAAGAAAACTGATCTGCAGTCAAACCAGCATGTCTCAATGTCTCCCACAGCACAGATTGAAATGGAACTGGGTCAACGGAAGGCCCGAGAGATGAAGGAACAAGTACCCAGGGCCAGTCGGGTGGATTCTGATTGAGGGCCTTTGCAGACTGCCAGAAATAGTGCACATTAAATTGAGGCACTGCCCTGGCTCAGTGCTAGGGAATCATGGGAACTGTAATTTATTGTGGCACCAGAGCTCTCTGACAGAGAAGGCTCGATGTCCCAGAAAAAAAATACAATTCCCATGACTCCCTAGCACTGAGCCAGGACAGTGCCTCAATTTAATGTGCACTATTTCTGACAGTCTGCAAAGGCCCTTAGTCAGACAATGCCGAAGCAGGACAGATCTGACCCTCAGAAGCCCTAGACAAAACAAAAGTTTGGCCCCTAGCCAACTAATCAGTCTCTGAGTGCCTGAAACAGATGTGAATACCCTGCCCTGATATTTGAACATCAGATAAACAAAGTGCCCTGCATGATTTATCAGAGTGGGAGCCGGGGACAAGTTTGCTTATTCTAGTGGCAACAAAGAAAGACAAAGAAAAAGCTGCCCTAAACAAAATAACTTCCTGTGGCAAAGAGCACACAGCTTGGAGGAATTGACAAATCTGAATGACAAATCTGTAATCGGCAATTGATTGTCTCGTGCCACAGGAAGCTCCCTAGTCCATCCCTCCAAAGCCCTGTGAACTCTAAAGTCCACAGTAGGGTCAGTAAACCCCCGCGTTTTGGAACAAAAAGACAGAGCCACCAACCTCCCCCTAATTGTAACCAGGGACAAACCAGAATGCTTAAGGTGGACAGCGAAATGCAAAACAATTTCCACCCTCAGGGGCCAAACCTCAACCTCTCCCAACACAGACAGAAACTGTTTGAAAGCTCAAATTGCGAGCTGGTATGACTCGCATGTCAAAGGAGTGACAGACTGGAGAAGCGCCCTGTTGATCTCTATTCTCCAAGGCTCCATAGATGTGCCGGTACCTCCAGTGGTTGTACTGCTGCCTCCGGGGTGAGTTGATGGAACCTGCAAAACTGAAAATGGGAAAGGGCATCTGCCAAAGGATTTAGTAAACCCGGGATATGGTGAGCCTGAAACAACACATTGTATTTCAAACATTGTGCAACCATTGACCTAATCAATGCCATCACCTTCAAGGATTTGGAGCTTTGGGAGTTCACCACATGGACTACTGCTTGGCTATTGCACCAGAACCAAACAGTTTTATTTGCAAATTGTGCTGGCCATAAATGAACTGCTACCACAATAGGGAAGAGTTCAAGAAAAGTAAGATCCCGAGTCAACCATTATCTACCCAAGACAGAGGCCAACTTTCAGCCACCCACTGGCCTTTCCAATAGACACCAAAGCCATGTGCACCAGAAGCATCGGAGTGTACCTGGAGATCCACCTCTAAGAGCATTTCAGACATCCAAAAAGAAACTTCATTAAATTGTTCTAAAAATGACACCCAAACCTTCAAATCTGTTCGTATCCCATTTGTAATCCTAATGTGGTGATGTGGGGCAGAAATCCCTTTCATGGCATTTTATAAACAAGCACAAAATGCCTGTCCAGGAACTATAACCTTACAAGCGAAATTTAACAAACCTTTCAGGGATTGAAAATCATGAACCGTGGCCTTGCTCTTCCCCCTCATTAACTTCGCCTGATGTCTCATTAACCTCACCTGATGTAAGATCACTATAAAAGTGAGTTTTATTCTGGAAAAACAACAACAACAACAACAACAACAACATAAAATTATGCTAGCGGGCTCAACAGGAAAGAACTTTCAAAAGATGCTGAGCCCAGAACTAAGCAACTGTACATCTTTTTATAGTGATCTTACAAATATGTCCAGCATATAGGAAAACCACTCCCTCCTCCCTCTCTAGTTCAGTTAGTTTCACAATATTCAGCACTTTTTGCTAAGCAGACATTGTTTTCAAAACATCAGAATCTTATGTAGGATAAAGAATTTTTTTACAGTACATAAGGTCTAGGGCAGGGGTAGGCAACCTATCCCCTTTAAGGGCCGAGGGACTTCAGCTCCCACAATCCCAGGAGCTATTGGACAACATGGGACTATTGACCAATATGGCTGAGGCTTCTGGGAGCTGAAGTCCCTCGGCCCTTAAAGGGGACAGGTTGCCTACCCCTGGTCTAGGGTGTTATTAATGAAAACCTTGACTGCTTTGCAGAGCACAGAGTTAAGAGAAGCAAATAGACAGACAGAAAAATAGTCTCATCTAGAGTCCCAGTTGATTATCTAGTCTGACCCCGAATCATAGGCAATCATAGACAGTCATTTTAAAATATGATTTTCAGGCAATTGACTACTTAATTCTCCCTTTAAAGTATAATTATATGCATTTATAGCTTTACTTTTAGTAATATCATAACAGCAAAAGATAACATCCATTAATATAATTTTGGGCCATGAGTGCATACAAGGCAGCAGTTTTGGAGATTGACTTATGGAACATTCCTAACAAACAGTATTAGGTCAAATCCTGAAGATGAAGGAAAAGTATAAATATGCAGTGGGTTGTGATTGTATTGCTATGTTTTGTCCCCCTAGTGTTTGGTGTAGAAGGAGGACTGTTCACTCAGGGTCTATCAGAAAATATTTGGTTACACCTAGCAAATATGTCTGAAGTAAATCATTTCTGTTTGTCAGAAAAGATTGTTAGTGGGGACCATATGGGCTCATGCATTATTCCAGTCTGTAAACATCCCCAGACAGTTCAACATGATACTCAGTTTTATTATTTTAATATCTCCCTAGATTACAGACATAATATTAACTGGGGAAAGGTCCAAGCACATCTGCCACCTATAGAATATACTTTACACACCCAGTGGTGGCCAGTGGGATAAATTCCTCATGTGCAAGGATGGTGAATTGTTCAACTAAAGTCAAGAGATGCAAGACCATTGCAGGTTCACCATTTAATTGCACCCATGTTCAAAATATATCTTTCAATTATGCACATGTAATCTTACCTCAAGTGTGGTTTTGGACCTGTGAGTCTATGGCCGGAGGTGGGGGGGGTTGCTTCATGGGCACATTGTATTACGGTCCAAGCCAATCGTTGTGGCACAAATATCCTTTCATCTGGTAATTCCCACTAGCCATTATTTGTTCTCCTTGCCTTTAGAGAATGCATGGCCATCTGTTCTTCTTCATTGGAATATCTTAGATGCATTCCTGTCAAGTCTACTTGGAATAGGGATGCCATTAGGACTCCCTCTGGTTCCTTTCCATCTTCTCCAGCCACAGACACCATATTTGCCACTCTATCTGCTTTGCAATTTCCTTGGGTGATGGGATCATTTCCCTTTTGATGGCCTCTACAGTGGATTACTGCCACTTGTTTAGGATCCCACACAACTTTCAGTAACATTTCAATTTCAGCTGCGTGCTTGACTCCATGTCCTGCTGAATTTATTAGCCCCTTTTCTTTATATAGGGCTCCATGTGCATGTAAAGTGGCAAAGACATATTTTGAATCCATATAGATGTTTACAGTAAGATCTGTTCCTAGTCTCAATGTTTGGATGAGTGCAATCAATTCAGCTGTCTGTGCTGAAGTTCCAATGGGCAATGGTATGGCCTCAATAACTTTTTCAAGAGTCACTACTGCATATCCTGCATAGCATTTTCCATCTCTTATGAAACTGCTACCGTCCGTGAAGTAGGTGATGTCAGGGTGCAGCCATGGGGTGTCCCTCAACTCTGGCTGACTAGAATATACTTCATCCATGGTTTGAATGTAATCATGTTCAGGTAGATATCCAGACTCCACTGGTAGCAAAGTTGCTAGGTTCAATTTGGGTGACACTTCCAGTTTGATACGTGGGTTTTCACACAGCATAACTTGATATCTGGTCATGTGTTCATTAGTGAACCAGTAGTTCCCTTTGTACTCCATCAATGTCAGCACTGCATGCAGGACCTGTACTACCAACTTTTGACCTAGTAACAATTTATCATCTTCCTTGACCAAGAGTGCTGTAGCTGCAATGACTTTCAGGCAAGCAGGCCAACCTTTTGCTACTGGATCCAATTGTTTTGATAGGTAAGCCATAGGCCATTGCCATGACCCTGTTGAGTTAGCACTCTTACAGCCATGTTGCCTCTTTCATGAACATACAAAAGGAATGGCTTGGTCACATCAGGAAGTCCAAGCGCTGGAGCTTGGAGCAATGCTGTCTTTATTTCTTTAAAAGCTCTGGCCTGTTCTTTATTCCATTCAAAAGGGTCTGTCTCTGGGACTTTTGTATGGATGCTAAGGGAGCAAGACACAACAAAGTAAGCACAACACCCTGCATGAATTTATCTTTGGGATCTGGCCGTACTCTGGGCAGCTTTTTCCTGGTCAACTGCAGTAAGGCCTAGTCCCCTTCTTCTCTTCCTCCCCAGTTGCAGTTCTGACCATACACCAGGTGAGCAGCCTCTGGGAGTTCTTACAGTAGGGCCTAGCCCAAATCTTCTTTTTCCCGGATGGATTTTTCAGCCATGCATTGCAGAGCTATTGCTGATTTTGTTGTTGCCTGTGGATCTGCCTGTTTCTGGTAGTGTCAGATCCAGAGGTCACTCTTAGTCTCTTCAGGGTTACCATTAATGGATTATCAGGGTTCCCTATCACTGTCCACCCCCCTTTGGCTCTCTTGACTCTTGTCTAATGTATCCAGGGCTTAATGCCAGAAATGTTTACAGCCGTGGAAGTGGAAAGTATAACACTTTTTGGTCCTCTCTACCGGGGTGTTAAGGGGTCATCTTTTCCACGCTTTAACCCATACCTCATCTCCAGGGTTAAACATATGTAATCTGGGCTAGACCAAAGGTGGTCTCTGTTTTAAAACATATTGATTCGGTTTTTGTAAGTTTCCCCCCCAGCTCCTGAACCTCTTATATAGCATAGTGTTTCCTACTTTCTTTAGCCCATGTAAGATCTGTGGGGGCCTACTATACATCAATTCAAATGGTGACAACCCAGTGGTTTTATTTGGTTTTATATCGAATCTATGTAGGGAAACTGATTAGGGTGTCCAAGCTCCCCAGTTATCACAGAATACCCCCTCCTAATTCTCTCCAAATCCAAACAGCCCTCACTGGGCCACCCAACTCTAAAAGAAGGCAATTCAACTTCACAAAAAGTTCACAACCGCTGTGGATTCATGGAGGGGTGTGTGTCACCATAGTCTCCACTAAAACCTTTCTTAAAGTTTTTCACCATGCAACCAAGGGGGTGCAGGTCTTGCTTCCCCTACCTCCCATGTCCACCTAAGAGTCAGACAGACACAGAAGAGAAAAGGTAGTGGCTGATGAGTAAGGGGTCTTACCAGCCGATACAAGGGGGTTAACACCACTCTCTCGCACTGGCTTGGGTAGCTAGACTCTCAATGAAACCACAGCAGCCAATCACACAAGACACGTTACAATCACTTCATTCATACATCCCTACCACCCACCATTCCACTTCTACTTCAAGTGGATAAATATTTTGGGTTTGTTTTTTGTTGTGTTCTTTTAAATTATGTTCTTCTGATCATGCTGAATTATTTCATTTTAATTATGAATTTTATTGATTATGTACATGCCCTATGAGGTTAGGCTTAGGGAGATGGGTATGTTTAGCTTGTGGAAGAGAAGGCTAAAAGGTGACATGACATATATCTAAATATTTAAAGGTATGTCATATTGAGAATGGAACAAGCTTGTTTTCTGCTGTTTCAGAAAATAGAACTCAGAGCAAACTACATGGATTCAAATTGCAGGAAAAGAGATGCCACATAAACATGAAGAAGAACTTCCTGCCAGTAAGAGCTGTTCAACAGTGGGACATGCTGCCTCTGAGTGTGTTGGAGTCCCTTTCTTTGGAAGTTTTTAACAGCCATCTGTTGGGAATGTTTTGATTGTGTATGCCAACATGGAAGGGGATAGATAAATAAAGCACCTTCTGACCACTTTGGGAGCATGGTGTTCAAATGATGCATGCCCCCAAACCACCTGGAAGTTGCTCTGAGGCCACCTAAGATGGCACAAAGCCAACCTGAAAAGGAGCAGCAAAAAGTCGCTCCTGCTGGCAGTCCATTCAAGACTTTGGTAGCAGCCAGCTTCAGAACCATGCTTCACCCCAAAGATTCTGTGACTCTATGGGCTTTACAGACTACCAGAAATAATGCAGATTGAGGTCACTTTAACTGTCCTGGCTCAGTGTTAGAGAATCATGGGAAGTGTATTTTTTTTTTCTGGGACATTGAGTCTTCTCTGTCACAGATCTCTGGTGCCACAATAAACTACAGTTCCCGTGATTCTTTAGCACTGAGCCAGGACAGTTAAAGTGGCCTCAAGCAGCATTATTTCTGGCAGTCTGTGAAGGCTCTATGTTTGTTCTTGCTATATTGATTAATGAATATTTGCAAGCCTTCTTTTGTAATATATTTTTATTGATATAAAGTGAGCCATAAATTTAAGGAAAGAATGAACAAATTGTATTAATGTCTTTTCAACAAGTGAAAGAAGTGATCCTTATTTTTGTAAATGTTTATCATTAAAACTGCCTGGGAATTTCCCTAACCTTTCAGAAGCCATTGATGCACTTATCTGAACTTTGCATTGAGTAACAGCTAATGTCCAGTGGAAGAGAAAAATATGAAGAATTGTAATTGGGCCATCTGTGTGGGCCCTGGAGTGCAGTTGTGCCACATGTCACTTTTAGTGATTGTGTCTCACCAGCACAAAAAATTAAGAGTACTGGAAGAAAGTCACATGTTGACTAAATGAAAGCTGACAACATTTTACAGTAATAAACAACTGCTCTAATATAATCTAGCTTTTTTTTTCTTTTTAAAGGACCATTTGAACAGTTTGTTATCCCTTCATCTTTCAAATACAATTCTGTCCATGGTAAGGGGAGGGGATTGTTAGTATTGTTATGGAAATAATTTTAAGGAGTATATGAGGGAAAGCAAAAGCATCAGCTGTATGGAGAGAAGAAGATCAATTCTGCTAGTAACTGGAGTGTGAGTAAAAGATGTTTCCACTAGGATTTTTTTTTTTTGGAGGGGGGGGGCAGGAGAGATAACTTAGTTAAATATATTCATCTGATGATCTTCCTATTTTATACAATCAACTGTAGTATAGAGTCATATGATACTAAGGCTATAGCCATCACTCCTGCCTATGTCTCTTCTTTCCCAGGGCCACAGAGCTTGTAATCCACCAGACCAAACACAAGCTCTCTCCCATCCAAATATAATAGCTCTTTAGGTTGAGAACCTATATTAAGCAGGCCAAGATGCTACATCAGTCTGGTGGAATGTAATCTTCTACTCCCACTGATCTATACCTTTCTCACATTGACCCACAGCTGTCAAAACCCAGAACAGTCCATGCTTCTGTTTACTGGTCGTTAGCAGATATGAAATTAATAAAATTTTGGGACACATGTGGAGTTCCCTCTATGACTCCAAACTGACCTCTTTGGGATGTCAGCCATAATCCTCTAGATGGCACGTCAGGTAGGCATCAGGAGGGCCTGCCCCCAAAACTGGAAAATCCCCTACCAGACAGGTTTGGGAGCTGCTAAAGAGAAAAAAAAACATTATACCAAAAAGGGACACATTGTCCAAAGTCTCACTCTTTATGGGGCAGTGATCAGATTTAACTGCACCCTCTTTCTCCAGCCTTCCTTCCTTGATTGAATTGAAACCAAATGCATTGTTTAGACTGATCTCACACCTGGGTTTAACAAAGCTAAGATGATCAATGCCTTTTTCCAGGCTTCAGTCAAGCCATTTAGTCTGTAGCTAGAAGCAAGATATGGCCTATATAAACCTTGGGATTTTTATGCTCCATGTGCTATCTTTGAAGTGCATGCTGACTCCACGTCGGTCTGTGCTCTGATCATAGCTCCCTCAGTCATCCCTTCCCCCATCTCAGTGGCCATGAATCATCGTCATCAATCATCCACATCTACATCGGATCCCAGAGAAGCCTTCGGAAGTGAGTACATCCCTTAGTTTGACCTATCTCAAGCTATTCCCGCTTTCACTCCTTTATTCCTAAGAGTGCAGTGTGTGTGTATGCCATATGTGTGTGCGCACAATTTTTCCCCTTTAATAAATATTTAGACTTTAATTGAAGAAGCCTGTCTCAGCGTCATCCATTGTGAGATTCCTTAGTCCTCTGGTATACATATTGATACTCTGGTCTCGCAGGGCTTTGTTAGGACCCCAGTCTTGTATATTTGAGCTAATTATAAATTCCCCTAATTAGATCCTTCCTAACATGGTCTAGTGGAAGGAGAAAGGCAATTCAGACAATGAAGAAATAACTAGTTTCAGATTGGGGGGGATGAAAAAGTGGTTACACACAAAGTATACCCTCCTTTGCCTGCCCCAAGGAATCTAGAGTAGTACATCTTCATCACCTGAGTTCTCTCCATCCAACTGGTAAGCAGCAATGACCACCCTCCCAGGGTATGATAAATGGTGGGGGTAAATTTAGGATGGAGCACAAAGGGTTTGCCACTCCCTAGGCTGAGAGTTGGGGGCAAGTATGGGTTTTTTTTCCTCTATGAAAAAAATATTATCTCCATATAGAAATCTAGATGTCAAAGATATATATATTCTATATATGGGCTTTTGATTGACTGACTGATTGCATAGAAAATTTGGAATTTGTAAGCCTGCATTTACAATTTCAAATTGCACAGTCCATGCAGGTTGTAAAGATTTTTCATTAATATTTGCATTCTCTGCAAACTGGAATCCCAACACTCAAGACCTCTCTCTTGAGAAAAAGGGGAAGAACTACATAATTGACTGAAGAATGACACACCTCTATCTAGGGCATATCTAAACTTCTCAGAATATTCTCTCCTTCTCTCAGCATATTCTGTTCCTCAAATTCCCCTCAAATTCTCCCCTTACCTTGTTCTCTTCCCTCAGTAATGATGGACAGCTGCATACATTCATTGCCAGGTGGCACTGCTGAAGTCAGAATGAGGAACCAAGACACACTATCAGTACTAGGCACCTTATTCTGATTTCAGAATGACTCACACCCACAGTGGCAGCACTGGGCAATGAATGGGGACCATGCATGAAAAGGTAGCCATGCATTGTTGCTGAAACATTTTCCCTCCTTGAAGAACAGCAGCAAAGGTGAGTTTTTAAAATGCAAGTTAAGGGGAGGAAGACTTGAATTGGGTGCAAGAGTCAATAAGTGAATTCAGATCCAATTAAGACTTTTGGCCCTGTGTCATGTAAGTAGGACTCAGCAAGCCCAGGAGATAAAATTCAGGGTAAAACATCAAGGCAGACAAGGCCAGTAATGGCTGTGTAGCAGTGAGGGTGGAAGAAGACACCCTCCTAGCCATCCAGATTAGCTGAGCCAACCTTGGCAATGAAAGCGGTAACAGATGTTGCACCCAGATTACCCTCACATCCCATTTACATCAAAAGTATATAATTCCCTGTGCAAAAATATTGTTTTCTGTTTAAAAAATCAAATAGAAACAGTAGGCATATATGCTCCTGTAAACAAAAGGTATTCATTTTATAAACAATTAAAGGATAAATTACCTTCTCTAGAATATGAAAACTGGATTATACTAAGTGATTTTAATGGAGTGGTTGACCCACTGGTTGACAGAAGGGCTGAAAAAGAGATTTAAAAGAAACATGGAAAACTACCATAAGAATTGTTTGACTTGATATAATAACTACAATTGGTAGATACTTGGAGAGTGAAGGCAGGTAAAAGTAACTATTAAACTTTCTTTTCAGAAGTTGATTAGTCTTGGTCCAGACTTGATATGATCTGGATTTCTAAACATTTGGGATGATCAATAAGGAAAGTAGAGATATCACCAAAGATTTTATCTGACCATAACCCAATTATGATGATAAAACAAACAAACAAACAAACACCAGAATAAGCAATTTAGATGGAGATTAAATGAATTACTACTACAAAAAAAGAAATAGTAGATAATTGTAAGGAGAAAGTTAAAGATTATTTTGAGTTAAACATGAATAAAGAAGTTGAAAATAGAGTAGTATAGGACATCTGCAAGGCAGTAATTAGAGGTAATTTAATTTAAAAATATTGAATGGAAGAAGAGAAGACAAGAGAGGTTAGATAGAATATTGAATGGATTTTTTTTTAAAAAAGGAATGTAATTGGAAAATGTAACAGATAAAAAGAAAACCCTGAGTCAAGTTAAATTGTTACAAAATCAGGTATCAATGCTATTGGCTAATGAAATGAGGAAAAATAGACTATATAAGACAGAAAAATTCAATCAGCTAATAAACCAGGGAGATGGCTAACTTATAAATTAAGAAAAGAAAGAGCTAAAAGATTGATTTCAGAGATAAGGGATGGAGAAAGAATTGTAACAAAAAGTTAAGAGATAAAAAAAAATCTTTCAAATAATTATTTTGACCTGTTGTATAAAAAATAGAAAATAGGAAAGGGTCAATTAGAAAAGTATTTTTTTTTCCAAAAAAAAAAAAATATTATGCAACTATCTGATAATCAAAGAGGAAATTTAAATAAATAAAATTTAATAGAGGAAATTAAAGAAGCAATTAAAAATGCAATTGGGACCAGATGGGTTACCAGCAATTTATCATAAATGTTTTCAAAATGAACTGATGAAAGTACTGCAAAAATTAGTGAATAATATTTTGAAAAATGCATAGATCTCTGAAAGTTGGAAAGAGACAAACATAACACTTATTCCTAAAGGGGACAAAGAGGTTATGACAGTTAAGGATTTTAGACCAATATCCCTATTAAATAATTATAAAATTTTTACATCAATTCTGGCAAGTGGTTTGAAATATTACCTACAGGAATTTATCCATAATGATCAAAATAGCTTTCTATCTAAGAGGCAAATTAGAAATAAAGTGAGAACAGTGATTGATGTATTAGAATATTTGGCTTTTCATAATGACATCAAAGATTCACTATTTTTATTTTTTTAAGATGTGGAGAAAGATTTCGACAATTTAAATTGGTTCTTTTTAATGAAAGTATTGGAAAAAATGTGAAATTTGACAAAAATATAAAATGGATTTGAAGAATTTATGGATATCAAAAAGCAAGAATAATAATAAATGAGGATATAACTAATTATATTCATATTGAAAAAGTAACTAGGCAAGGGTGTCCTTTCCCCATTGTTATTTATCTTGGTGTTAGAAATTTTATGTAGAGATATAAGAAATGAGAAAAAATCAGAGGGGCAAAATTTAGGAAAGAAGAGACAAAATTGAAAGCATTTTGCCAATGATGTGGTTATTGTATTAGAAGAACCGCTAGATAGTATAGAGATACTGATGCAAAAAGTGAGAGATTATGGGAAACTTGCATGTTTCAAGGTAAATATAGACAAATAAAAAAATATTAACAAAAACATAAATATAACAAGGAAAGAGGAATTGAAGAGATATACAGGATTTGAAATAGTAAAGAAAGTAAAATATTTAGGAATTAACATAACTAAAAATCAATAATTATTTGAAAAAAAATATCAAAATCTAGGAAGAGGTTAAAAGAGATTTAAACAGATGGCAAGGTCTCAATAAGAGTAATGGCAAAAAAACAAATCACCAGCAACAGATGGTATTCCAATTGAACTGCTGAAATCCACATTGACATAGTCAACTCTACTGCTAACTAATATATGTCAACAGCTATAGAAAACAAAACAATGACCAACAGATTCAAAGTGATCAATATACATCTCCATCCACAGAAAAAGGAGACACAAAGGACTGCAGCAAGTATAGAACCATAGCACTAATCTTCCATGCAAGCAAAATTATGCACAAAATTCTGCAACATAGACTCTAACCATACATGGAGGGAGAAATCCCAGAGGTTCAAGTGGGATTCAGGAAAGGAAGAGGCACTAAGGATCACATTGCAAACATACAATGGCTAATGGAGCACACCAGGGAATTTCAAAAGAAAATCAGCATGTGCTTTATAGACTATAGCAAAGCCTTTGACTGCATAGATCATAAGAGGCTATGGAATGCCCTTAAAGACATGAGAGTGCCAACACATCTGAGAGTCCTGATGAGGAATCTGTACTCAGGTCAAGAGCTACTATAAGAACAGAAAACAGAGAAACAGAATAGTTCCCAATTGGCAAAGGGGTCAGGTAAGGATGCGTCTTATTAAACTACCTGTTCAACATATGCAGAACATATTGCCTCTAAATCCAAGAAGCAGACTTGGACACAGAAGAAAGAGAAGTGAAAATAGGAGGAAGGAATATAAACAATCTAAGATATACAGATGATACCATAATACTAACAGAAAAGCTCCCAGACCTGGAACAACTACTAAGAAAGATCAAGGAAGAAAGTGGAAAGGTAAACCTATTGCTGAACATAAAGAAAACAAAAATAATGACAATGGAGAATATTGACAAATTCAACCTAGACAATGAGTGAAGTTTCAAGTCAAAAGGTGGACATTATGTAGCAGCCCAAATGACTCTGATGGGAATGAATATGCTAATACTGGGTGTTTATGGACCTTTGGAAAATAAGGGGAGATTTTTAAAGGATTTATTAAATAAAGTGGAAGAATTTTCTTTTGACACATGTTTAGCATTGGGTGATTGGAATGGCGTGGTCAATCCAACTTGGGATAGGAAATCACAGGGAAAAAATAAAGAATAATCAGGGTAAATTACCCAAAGAATTTTTTGAATTCACAGAAAGACTAGAATTAAAGGACTTATGGAGAGAGAAGCATGGTGACAAAAGGGATTACACCTTCTTTTCAGACAGGCATCAGTCTTGGGCCAGAATATATATGGCATTGACCTCATCCAGTATAGTTCCCAATGTCCTTGAAATAGAGACAAAGCCAAGAATTCTGTCTGATCATAACCCTGTTGTGGTAAAGATAGGATTGAGGGAAAAAAAAGAATTCAATTGGAAATTGAAACCAGAAATACTGGAGAAAGAAGAAGTCTACAAAGAGATATTAATAGGAATACAAAATTATTTTAAAGAAAATGTAAGTAAGGGTATTAAAAACAATATAGTGTGGGAGGCAGCTAAGGCTGTCATTAAGGGTCTAATAATGAAAAGATCTCACATACTAAAGAAACAAAAAACAAAAAAATGTATAATCTACAAGGAAAGCTAAATGAAAAAGAAAAGGAACTTAAAAAGACACCTAATAATAAACATTTAACAAGGGAATGCAAATTACTACGACAACAAATATTGTTATATCTGATGGAAGCAGAAAAATTATGAGGGGGCAAACAAACCAGGCAAATGGCTTGCTTTTCAGATGAGAAAGGAAAAGGAGAAGAAACAAATTAACTCTTTGACAGAATCAGGCCAAAAAGTTTTAAATCAGGACCTAATAAAAGATACAATTTGTCAATTTTATAAACAACTGTATAAAAAGAAGGAACTAAACCAGGGGTAGGTAACCTGTCACCTTTAAGGGCTGAGGGACTTCAACTCCCAGAATCCCAGGAGCTATTGGCCAACATGGGACTATTGGCCAACATGGCTGAGGCTTCTGGGAGCTGAAGTCCCTTGGACCTTAAAAGGGACAGGTTGCCTACCCCTGAACTAAACGAAGATAAAATGAGAATTTACTTAGAAGAGTCCAATATTGAACCATTCAATGAAGAACAAACAATAGAGTTAAATAAGAATGTTACTGTGCAAGAAATAATTGAAGCCATAAAATTAACAAAATTGAAAAAAGCCCCAAGGCCAGATGGTTACTCAGCTGAGTTTTATAAAAAATATGCTGTTGAAGTAGCCCCTATTTTATGCGATACAATAAATGATCTAGCAGAAGATAAATCTAGTATCCCGGATGCTGCTCAGGGACTGTAGCTCCAGTAAGAGGAACCTCACTTGTGGGGTTCCTCAGGGGGCTATTCAGTCCCCGATATTATTAAACATCTATATGAAGCCGCTGGGTGAGATAATATGGAGTTATGGTGCTGGGTGTTATCAGTACGCTGACGACACCCAAATCTATTTCTCTGTGTCTCGTTTGTCGGCCTCGAATTCCAATGGCATCTCTTCTCTCAATGAATATCTTCAAGCGGTAATGGGCTGGATGAGGAAAAACAGATTGAAACTGAATCCAGACAAGATGGAGGTGCTCACGGTAGCGGCCCCGAAACCAAGAATTGGTTTGCAACCTCCAGTCCTGGATGAGGTCACACTCTCCTCCAGTGACTGTGTTCGCAGTCTGGGGGTGCTCCTTGACCCGTCGCTCCTGATGACAAATCAGGTCAATGCGACGGTCAGGAGCGCCTGTTATCAGCTTCGGCTGATACGCCAGCTGCGCCCTTTTCTGGAAATAAGGGATCTCGAAACTGTTGTGCATGCACTGGTAACCTCATGCCTGGACTTCTGTAATGTGCTCTAATTGGGGCTACCCTTGTGCTTGGTTCAGAAGCTTCAGCTGGTACAAAATATGGCAGCCAGGTTTGTTTCTGGTACATCTAGGAGGGACCACATTACTCCGGTTCTGAGGTCCCTCCACTGGCTGCCTATCAGCTTCCGGGCCGAGTACAAGATGTTGGTTATTACCTTTAAAGCCCTAAATGGCTTGGGTCCAAGCTATCTCAAGGACCGCCTCCTCCTGTACAATCTTCCCTGCGCTCTCCGGTCCTCCGGGAGGAACTTACTGCAGCCTTTAAAATCTAGGCTTGCAGCGACCTCCCAGAGGGCATTCTCTGCTGTCGCCCCCAAACTCTGGAACGACCTGCCGGATGAGATCCGTCAGTTGACATCATTAGACAGCTTTAAAAAAGCTGTCAAGATGGATCTCTTCCGGCAGGCCTTTCCAGATTAACCATCCCGGCCCAGGCTCCCTGATCCCCTCATTCCTCCCGTGGTCCCATCTTTAGTGATGGTTGAGGATCTCTAGAGGGACACCAGGGTTTTTAGTTTGTTTAATTATGGTTTTATGTTCTGATATTGTGTTTTTAATTTGTCATATTGTTTAATACTTTCTTAAGGGGGGGAGGGATTATACTGTTTTAATGTTATATTTTAATCTTGTTATATTTACTGTTGTCAACTGCCCGGATTGGTTCACCACAGGGCGGTATACAAATTATTATTATTATTATTATTATTATTGTGAGAAACTTATAATCTCCTCCTTTTTCAGTAATCTTGATGGAATGTCCTTAAATATTTGAATTTCCTTGCTATCAATCATCAATATGTTCTCAAAGCTTTTTGTTTTTAGAACCAGATCTCTTGTTCTTGTCTATACAAAATAAATTAATACATCTTGAGGCAGATTCCTTTCTTTTGCTATCTTTAAGTTGATTCTGAACAATTTATCAATTTCATATAAAACAATTATTTTGTATCCCCTACAAAGTCTGCCAAAATTGGGACCAGATATTCATATAAATCTTTGTTAGCTAATTCTTGAAGTCCTCTTATCTTTAAACACCTTTCTCTTAATTTTAGATCCTTCATTGCTTTATTATCCAATTCTCATTCTTGACTCACCTCTATTTTTATAATCTTGTCCTCCAATGCTTTCGTTTTTACCTACAAACTTCAACTTTCATTTTCTTTTTCTTTTTTTTTTTCTGGTCTTCAATTACTTTTTCAAATGATTGTTGAACTCCTTTTAGCTCAGTTCAAAAATCTTGCTTCATTTCCTTTTTCAGATTCACCATTTCCTGCCGTAGCCTTTTTAATTACTCCAGAATTATATTTTGCTCTGATTGTTTATTTTGGTTTTGGTTTTCCAGAGATGGTCTTCATTGTATATTGTTAGCTGCTGCTTGAGCTGCAACTGTTTTCCTTGATAACATGGTTGCTTTTCTTCTGATATAAATTCTATATATTCAATGTATTCAATGTAGATTTTGTTTGAAATTTTCTCCATTATATTGTCCTTTTCCCACTAGACGTCATTGTTCTCCATTAATATAATTCCCATTTTTCTTTCACAGCTCTGCTTAATTGTTTTATTTTCTCTCTCACTGACTTTAGCAGTCTTTATCTTTGTCTTTTGTTTTGTCTTCATGTGGCATGTATTAGATCCCCCCATTTTTCTTTTCTTTTCCTCCCACCTTTTTAGAAATTTTCTCTAAATATATTGTCTTTTTGTATTTTACTCAGTCTTGTCTTATCTATCTTTCAACTGTAGTTATTCTATAATATTAATTATATTATTTTTCAGTCTACTTTATTAATTCAAGCAGTCTAGTTAGATCAATTTTATCTTGTTGCAGAGACACCCTTAAATTAACTCGAATGAGTCCAATAAGTTCTCAATAATCGCAGTTCATTTAAGATTAATCAGCAGCTATGTTAATTTAAGTCCAGTAAATCAGCCAATATTCCAAAATCAATTACTTATTATTTTAAAATCAGTATTCAAAGTCCGTAATCAATTTCAGCTGCTCATTGAGTTGTCTCACACTCATCAATTCATTTAAATTTGATTCATTTAAGTTCAATCCTCAGTTCATTAGCTATTTAATACCACAATATAATTAGTAAATTAATTAAATAATCAATTATTTGGATTTCATACTATTGTGGTTGGTTTTGTTGCTCCTCTGACATGTCTGTTTAAATTGTCCATATGGCTAAAATTCTCTTTTCAGTTCATTTCCTCTCTTTTTATCTCTGATACATACTTTCTTTCTTTCCCCCCACTTTTTTTTCTTTTCTACTTTCCTTTCTACTTCCTCTTTCCAGCTCCTTCTCCTTTCTATTTTCTCCTTGTTTGCAATTACTAGTAAATAATTACTCACTTTGATATGCATTCTCAAAGTTCTTATTCATAGGAATTTTAATTGTACCAGCCTTCACCAGATATTTGATTACTGTAGCTATTTTTTAATTTTAAAATTTGAAGGTTGGCAGTGGTGCTTGTGCTGATCATTGGCTTAACTCACCCATTGGCTGCTCCATGCAGCTGTGCCTGCTCCCAGCTCCGCTTGTCTCCTCACTTAGTGAGAGAGATCCTCCCTGCCTGATATATTTTTTGCGGGAGGTTTAAACTACACAAGGCTGTCATTCCCCATGATCTCTTGAGGACCCAACCTTAACACTAGCTTGGCCAAATGGAAGTCTTGCTTTGAAGAGAATTTGAAGAGAGGTGATTCAGGGCCTCGGCAGATGACCAATAGGGTCGTCTCTGAGGCAAGGAAGAGGAGGGGCAGCCGCACAAGTGGTGCCCCTTCCTTCTCCCGAGGTTGCCCTCGGAGCTGCCAGCCCTCCACATGGCCAGCGCGCCGAGGGCAACCTCCCGCCACAGCATCCTCACACACTGCAGCTGAAAAGCCAGGGAAAGTGCACCCGACGCATTTAGGGTGCACTTTCCCTGTCTTCTGAAAGGAACGCTGATTTTGTGCTCCTTTCAGAGGCGCCGACGGTGTGCCATGGTGCGGCTGCTGCGGTCCCGCGGTGCACCATCCCAGGGCGTCCCCGATGCCCTGGTCTGCTTCCCCCCTCAGTCAGGTCCACCAAAATATTGCACTCTCAATTCTAATAGCAGCTCCCATTATTAGCTTGTAAATTCTGGGCCATGATGTATACATTAGAATGATCAGATTCTGTCAGTAACAAACCATTTTCACACTCAGAAAATGGAGAGGAAGAGATGTAAAAAACATTTTTATTGGCTTTTTTGGCTGAAATTCTGTTAATTGTTATTGGCATGCTTATAGACAACAGCAGTGGTAACATTAAGGGCTCATAGCCTCCAAGCCATTCTATGAATAACAGGATCGAGTGGAGTCATGGCTGTAGGCTGCAGTGCTGCGGGCAAATTGATTGTGTAATGGGCTATCGGAAACACAAATGTTGAAACAGTACACCTGTCAACAAGCAGGAGTTATGCTGATGTAAGAGCAAAGTGAACTCCAATCATCTAGTTGACCCTCTTCCCATGATTTTTTATACCAGAATATATAAATACAGGATTGGATTTTGATTTTGTCCTACTTTGATAAGTTCTATTAAAATAGTGTTACATTAGCCAAACTTATGATGCATTTTTACATGTATCTCTCAAAGTAGGTAAGTCCAAACCATTCTAAACAAATAAATGTATAAAATGAATCAGTCATTCTTTTCATATAATAACAATGAATTTATAAGCCTTGTCACAGAAAAATATTTTCTCTTTTAGCATATTTTACACTCTCTGGTTAAATGGCTGTATAGCCAAACTATCTCTTTCTTTCTTTCCCTTCCCCGCCCATTCTTATGACAACTGATTTATAAACAGTTGCACATGTGTTGACTGGGAGCTACTCTGCAGGCCAATTAAAATTGAGAAAATTAAACATGTTGTTGTTGCCCTGAGTGCTGAAAAACTGGTATAGTATTGAATTAAATATAACCTTTAGAGTACCTAGTGAGTTTGACTGGAAGGTATTCAGTATGCTTAAAAAACAGCATGCAACATGCTTTTACTTATTTACTTCAAACGTTTGTTGGCTAGAGATTTATAGCAGGACTACATGCAATTTCAAAACAGCATGTACTTCAGGTGAACTTATGTACTGACAAAGGGCAGTATATGAATTCTCTAAATAAATAAATTAACTAAATAGATAGAAAGAACCTAAGTGTAATCAAAAGTCATTGATCAAAGTCCTGCAGTGTTAATATAGGGAAACAATTGCAAATACATGGAGTTCAGATCTGTGTAGAGCTTCTTGTTGTGAAGGAGTGAAAGGGGCCATACAGATGGCCCCTAAGGGGTGGCTCCATGCCACCCATGGGAGCACTGGATCGGGGCTGCAGCAATCACACACTGAGCCCCCGATCTGGATCTTTGCCACTCCAAAAAGAGCTGGCAAATGTCACTCTTTTTTGGAGCAGCAAAAAGCCACCCTTACCACTACTGCAGCTCTTCTGCACCCATTTGGTTCAGTGTGTCTACACGCTGCACCAAGGAAATGCCCTGATGCTGTGCATTGTGCAGTGTGGTGCACAGAATGATGAAGGCATTGGGGCAGAGTTGGGGCAGCTGGCATGCAGTCATCCCACCCTAACTCCACCCCCAGGCTGGCCCTTGTGGCCAGTCTGTACAGGCCCTAAGTTTATGCAAATACTCTGTTCTACAAGTGTTTCAAGATATGCATTTTTGCCAACAGAGAAATTCCTTGTCTGTCTTCAAGTTTGGTTATGTAGGTATGACTATGATGGAGTCAAGTCAGTCCCTAGTGAGTTCCTGGAATGTCCTTGCTTTTCACAGAATACCAATAGCATGGCAGCCACAGAATCACCGTATCTACTGATGGAAGAATTTCCTTCTATGTTTTTAGGTGAGAAATCTGTTGTTTTCTATGGTCCTAGAAGTCCCTCACCAGAACCATTGGTTTGTACACCTACTTTTTAGCAGATATGTAGGATAGCATGGCAAGTTGGTTATTTTGGCCAGAAATAATAAAGGATCAGATCATCAACTAATGTAGAAATTTGCAAAGTAATCTCCACCTAATTATTTTAAGAGCTAAGGAAAGAGCCTATACTGTCACTCCAGTTTCTGAAAGCAGCAGCTTCATTAAGAACCGCAGTGACAACCACAGAGTTATTCTTCCTAGTGAGGATTTGGTAGTACATATGGACTTTACTTTCCTGGTATGTTAAGCTACCAACCTTTGATCAGAAAACTTCAAAAATGGTTCATGGGAAAAACAACAACAGCAACACTGTGCATCTCTAAAAAAAACAAACATACTTCAGCACTTTGCATATTGCTGCAGGTTATTTGTAGTTTTAACCTAATTCAGTTCTGAAGTCAAAATATCAAAAGAGACAATGTAAAGTGTTTTTATTATTATTATTATTATTATTATTATTATTATTAGACTCCTGTTTTCCAAGATGCTATCTGGAAGTTTGTGTGCTCAGAGACATATATAATGAATGTAAGAGACGTTGTTCAAACTAGGTTTTTCACAGCTGTTTTCATTTTTATATAAAAAAGAAAGCTAGAACAAGTATTGTGTATAAATATTAATGAGATACACACACTACAAAGAGCTAAAAGCCATTCTGTGCTATTTTCCTTCCATTACAAAGAATACTTAGGCTAAATATAAGAAATAAAATATTTGGAATTTCAATATAGTTTTGTTCTGTTTCCTGAATAGGTAGGAAAAAAAGCTTCAATTTTTATTTTATTTTATTTTATTTTATTTTATTTTATTTTTCTATTTTGGCATTGATTTTTTATTATTATTATTATTATTATTATTATTATTATTATTATTACCCACTTCTTCCCAAGGCTAGAGTATGGGGTAAAACACAGATTAAAATATAAAAAATCATTGAAACACTGTAAAAACACTATTCAAACATTGTTAAACACCTAAACATATTGCAACCATCCACATAAATTAAATTATCCTAATTTAAAATCCATAGTTTAGGAATTCTTAGACTTAAAAATAAAATAAAATGTTAAACCCTTCTGTGCAACTTTCAATCTATTGTTTTCATGTTTTAACCATAGATGTGGATTTTATTAACACTGCAGTGATTCACTCACATTAGCACATTTTTCATTTGGAAACATTTGTACCATAACTAGCACAGTTGCTTCCCATTAATAAATGGATGATGTTGGCAATTAGAAGAATTCTAAGGTCCTGGGCCTCACAGTAGGAAAGGAGATAAACCATTGCATCAATCCACAGAAGTGAATGTGCCATGACAAAAGAGAGAAATAGCTAGTTCTTACAGAAAAACTGAATGAAAACTGGATAACTGCTTGTCCCAAACACAGTTCAGGCAACTGACCATAGTCTGATTGCTACACAGCTGACAGCAGAGATGTGGGACCAGCTAAAGTGCAAGCAAAGAAACAGAGCTGCTTACAATTCAACACTAACCTTAAATGTATAGATAAAGGTAGTCCCTTGACATGAATGCAGGGGGTGGTGCTCATCTCTGTTTTTAAACCGAAGAGCCAGTGTTGTCTGAGGACTGCTCTGGTGGTCATATGGCCAGCATAACTTCACTGAACGCTGTTACCCTCCCACTGAGAAGTGACACCTCTCTATCTACTGGCATTTGCATGCTTTTGAACTGCTAGGTTGGCAGAAGCTGGGACTAGTGATAGGAGCTCACCCCATCATGTAGCATTCAGGCCTTGAACTACCAACCTTCTGATCTTCCAATCATCAGAACTGGCATTTTAATGACTTGCTACCACATCCCGCTTACCTTATTTAGGGGGTTATCACATGGGAGAGAAGTGTCCTCTTCCCATGAATAAAGTGCATTTAAACCCATCAATATTCCACAAGAGTGGGATGATTTTCAGATGATGTCCCCTGGGAAAATCCTGAAAATAAAAAGCGGCACAATTTTGCCGCTTTATTCACAGGATAATTGTGGGATAATGGTGACATCAGGGATGTCGTCTTAAAATCATCATGCTCTTGTGGGATATTGACAGGTTTAACTGCACTTTAACCATGATATTGCCTCCCATGTAATAAAGTCCTTAGTTAACAAAAGCCTAAAGTCCCAAACAAAGGTTATTCACAAGCTTCAGTTCCAGCAAGAGAGTTCCTCAATATCCAAGTCAGCTAAATTGTATCCAGAGTCAAAAAACACAGTCCAGGTCAAACAGAGTTCAGGAACATGGCAGGGAACCAGGTAGGTCAGATAATCCTGGAAGGCAGGGCTGGGGTTTTATGGATCAGCATCTCAACAAAGCTGCTGCCTAACTATTTGCTGCTTGCTATAAATCCTCTGAGACCTCTGAGTTTTTCACACTATTTCTCTGCCTTATACTGTTGTAGGAAGTGGAGATGGTTATTTGATTTTGCTTTACACAGGATAGCCATCAATCATGGAGGGACTGTTAAATTTAAAACCCACAGTTGTATCTGGGTGCCCTAATGTGGTCACATTTTGGTTTCTTGTATCTGCTTGTACAGTTGTTATTATTGTGTACCTTCATGTCCTTTTAAACTTATAGTGATCATAAGGTGAAACCCGTAAGGGTTTTCTTGGCAAGGTTTGTTCAAAGGAGTGGTTCCACCATGTTCCTCTGAGGCTGAGAGAGTTGCCCAAATCACCCAGTGGGTTTTCATGACCAACTGGGGATTTGAACCTTAATCTTCAAATAACATTGGAAGATATGAAATGTTCCCAGTAGTAACTCTCCTATGATGAGTGAAAATATAACATAAAACCTTTTTTTGATGTTGTTGTTCTTAAAGAGAAATGCAGGCCCATGGAACAGCTTCCAGGAGCCTGTCTTACAATCTCCAATTGTATTAAAAGCTCAGCTGATCTGACCATCACCTGCCACAGATAGCACCATAGAAAGCAATAGTCACATTTGAGAATATGACTAAAAGTCGCCATCGGCTGACTAATAACATGTTGACAAAATAAACTTAAATGTTTTAACAGTAATTCCATCTTTGCAGGTAACATTGGTAAAAGTAACATTATGTGGGGATGAGATTTCAATTACTTTTTTCCCCAGTCACAAAGCTGGTATTTCCAAAATTCTCTTGAAAGGCCATGGCAGCTGAACCAAGACAAATGTTTATATTTAGATAAAACTTTAAATCTCTAAAAATGGGGTTTCATGGCCTCCACAGGTTATAACAACACCCCCAAAGGTGACTGTTGAAATAAGAATATCATTTAAAAAAAAGGAATATATTCATTTCTTCTTCCCATCTTTTCTTTAAAAAGAGGGTTTTTCATGCCATATTAAATTTGATAAGAAGTATATCAGTACCAATGAAAACTGAGTGAACAAGAATGTGTTGCTCTATTTCTGAAGTCAGGGTATGGTAATCCTCAGAGCATTTGTGCTAGTAGAAGCCCTGCCAACTTCAAACAGAAATGAAACAAAGAGTGTAACACTCCTGAGGGCTTTGAGCAGGGAGAGAAGGCAACATAAATATGAAATATAAGGACATGGCTTTTTTTCTCCAAGAAAGAGAGAGAGGACCTTTTTAATTTCAGTAGAGCTTCTACTGATGCCGTTGCTTTGAAGAGTTGACCTTGCAGAAAACCATACTTCAGTCAATAGCCATCTTAGTTTGACCAGCAGTTGTATTCTGAGAAGTATGTCTTAGAGATCTGAAATGTCTAATGAAAAGTCTTTTGAGGAAATATTACTCCCTGCACAATACTGTTACCAATGTTGTGTGTCCAGCAACTTAAATCAGAAACAGCAGGATTTAAGAATAATTATGTCAGAGCCATTTTTGTCATTATGTCAAGAGGCATCATGAGTAGAGAAGTACGATTTGAACTTTATCTGTCCTGTTCATGTTTCAGCAGGTGAAATGCTCTTGTCTACTCCATTGTCCAAAAAGTATGCTTCATAATGTGCATGGGCCCAAACAAACCAGTGATAAATGCTGGCATCGGGCAGAGTGAGGGTGTGGCGACTGCACCCTGTGCAACCCGACTCCATCCCAATGCCAGCATCATGCTGCCTAAGTGACCGCATGTTGGTCAGCATTTCTGTGTTTTTGTGGCACATTTAGATGCTCGGCACCTCAGAACCCCCCAAAAAATGTTGCTATGGTGGCAAAAGCACCTTTTCTCCAGCACGAAAAGGAGCAGCATTCTGACGCTCCCATTTGCACCAGGAAAATTCCAGGTTAGGGGCATGGCATGTGGCTGACATGTCCCCAGTCCAGCAAGGAAATGGGTGGCATGGAGCCTGATTAGCCCCTTTGTGTGTGTGTGTATGTTAATGTCTGTGAATTTGTGGTGGAAAATAAAACCCAAAAATGCACATTTTTTTTTCTGGAAGGCACAGCAATGTTAAGCCAATTGTACATTTCTCTAAGCAAATAATTCTGTTTCTTCCTTCCTTCCTTCCTTCCTTCCTTCCTTCCTTCCTTCCTTCCTTCCTTCCTTCCTTCCTGTGTCATCACTAGGGGTGTGTGGACTGCACCAGGTGACACTATAGTGACACCACTGCTCCTCAAACACGTACCTTATGGCAGAAATGAGCTGTGGCATTCATTTGCTTCTCTTTAAAATGCTTTCAGAGATGGTGGGAGTTGGGTAAAGCTGAGTGGGAGGACAAAGGAGAGGCCCCAATTTTTAAAAATTTTAATTTTTAATTTTTTAAAAATATATATATATTATTTTTAAAATTTTCTTTAAAAACATCATATTTTAACCAAATATCCATTATACACACACACACATTTAGGTTGTGCTTATTGTAATTTGAAGATATAACTTTACAGGTGACACCAACCCTAGGGATGCCACTGCTTCCTTCAACTCTTTAATCATCTGTCAAAAAGAAATTGGCAACATGAGCTTTTGTAGACTTAGGGGGGGATGCAGACAGGCAGCCCTGGGCCGCCCCGGGAAATGGAGGATTGGGGCCAAGGCTGCCGGATGCGTCGGCCCCAATCCTCCCATTTGCCAGCCTGGAAAAGTGCGGCAAAATACTGATCCTTTCAGAGCTGGCAAAAGAGTGCCCTAAGAGCCACCAAATGGCTCTTTGGCACCTTTCTAGTGCAGCACATCAAAAGGCTGTGCTGGAAGGACATCCTGATGCTGCACGACATGTGTAATGGCGCATGGCATTAGGACATCTTTGGGGAAGGGTTGAGGTGGCTGGCATGCAGCTGCTCCTCCCCTTCCCTGGCTCCAGGATGGCCCAAAGGGCCTGTCTGTAGAGGCTCTTCAGTCTACTGCCTCAGATGCATTTGGAGGAAATGCATCTGAGGAAATAGTCTTAAGTCTACAAAAGCTCATGCTGCCAACTTCTTTAGTTAGGGGCTAAGCAGACAGCGCAAAGCACCATCTTCAGGGCAATGAAGGGGAGGAGCAGCCACACGCTGGGCGCCCCAACCCCTTCCTGAAGATGTTGTCGGAGCAGCCGGCCCTCTGCATGGCCGCTGCTTCAAGGATGCCTTTCCGCTGCAGCATCCGCACACGCTGCAGTGGAAGAGGCGCTGAAGGTGTGCCGGCAGCCTTTTGTGGTGATTTGTGGAAGGAGCACTATTTTAGTGCTCTTTCCTGGGGTGGCGAAGCTGCTCCGCAGGGCCGAGGAATGCGGATGCCTCGGTCCCGATCCACAGCTTCCTGGGGTGGCCCCTTGCCATCCATCTGCTTCCCCAGTGAGTCTCAAATGTGCTACAAGATCTCTCTATATACTGATTCCACAGACTAACATGGCTATATCTTTGAATTCTTTCATCATCTGTTACTTTCGATAGTAGTGAAACATTTTCCTTGGACAGATGTACAAACTTTGAGGGATCCTTCTGCCCAGTCACATATTCTTTTAAGAAAAAGCTGTCTATCATCACAGGATATCACCCAACAGAAAAAGAAAATAGTCTAGTACCAGTTGATTCTGTGATAGATTTGGTTGACATCCCTACTCATGAGCCAAGGAATTGACACACAGTCCTCTCATCTTATTTTATCTGTAATGTCTGGAAAATATTAAGAAACACAGTGGGAATTCTCAGGTTTTGAGCATGAAGTCCCCTTACACAAGTTCCCATTTTCCCTTACATATTATGTCCTTGCAACTTCCTTTTGGGAAATTATCAGAGTCAGAGTAACAAAAAAGGGGGGTTGCAGACTGCCAGAAATAGTGCAAATTGAGCCCACTTTGAGGGTTAGGGTTAGTGCTAGGGAATCATGGGTATTGTTTTTTGTTTTTTTTTTTTTTTTGTTTTTCTGAGACATTGAGCCTTCTCTGTCAGAGAGCTCTGGTGCCACAATAAAATACAGTTCCCATGATTCCCTAACCCTAATCCTAACCCTTAAAGTGGACTCAATTTGCACCATATCTGGCAGTCTGCAACCCCCAAAGATGGTACAGCCTCACACCATTCTGTCCAGAGCTCCTCTTAAAAGCAAGACACATGAGGCTATATGACACACACTGCTGAGCCATACGCTTTTTAATAGAGGTAGGTGGTTAAAAGGCTGGAATATTTTCCCCTGTAGGGAAAAAGAATTGTTTTGCATAAAAATCAAAATTTGGAATTAACTTGCTAATTAACCTGCTAAATTATTATCTCTCTGGCCTTTTCTAATGATTTACTATAATAATAATAATAATAATAATAATAATAATAATAATAATAATAATAATTTATTTCTATCCCGCCCCTCTGCAACGCTAGATTCCTCAATTACTGTTGAAGTTAAAAATGTGCTGTAATTGCTTTAATGGTTAAAATTCTTTATAATTCATTGGGATGGGTGCCAGTCCCACTGTTACATCCAGTAAAAAAAAAAAAAAAAAAGAAAGAAAGAAAAAAAGAAGAAGAAGGCCTGCTTCCTCAAGTGAAGAAATAGAATTGGGGGAAATACCCAAAAGGAAGAAAAGAATTTGTAGTATTCCTGGAGGGTGAGGATGCATTGTCATTCTTTTCAGTAACATTTGCTGCTGAAAGATTTTATTGTAGGTTTCTATTGTGCATAAGATTGTAATATATATTCTTGTAGAATTATGAATAACTTTTTTATCTTTCTCATAAAAAACTATGGACTTGAATAGTTAAGTGAAATGTTTATTTCAAACCATCATCCCATTTCTTTGTCTACTCACTTCTCTCTCTTTCTCACTTTCTCCCATCTTCTTTTAATTATACATTGAAGATGGGTAAAAAGAAAATGGGCATGTTACATAGCTTATCACAAAAAACAAAAATGACACAATTTGAACTCGGCTCTCTGACTCATGCATGCAAAACATGTACTCTGCCATTGATCTTTGCAGACACTTCATGATTGGGGAAATATAAATGCAGACATTTGGTTATATAGAATTAAAATCTGGATATCCTCAGAGGCTCTTAAAACACTCAATAAGAGACTCCCTGGTCCCTGGTCCATTAACCAATGTTTGCAGCAATTATTTATCTGCATATGGTGAATTATGCACTTTAAATGAAATAATAAATAAATGTTTTGAGATATAAAGATGAATGATAAATTGACTTGAAGAGGTTGTAAGATGCATTTCTGTGATCCAGTTCAGCCTTTCCCAACCCGATAGCTTTCACACATTTTGGACCTCAACCATTTCCAGGTGAAGATCATATCAAGGACTTTATAGTCCATTTGAGACAGCAAAAAACAAACAAACAAACCAAACCAAACCAAAACAAAACAAAATCCTAAGTTAGAGTAGACAACATTGTTGTTGTTGTTGTTGTTGTTGAGTGTCTTCAACTTTGACTTAAGGCAAAAATACCAAAACATTTTATCCACAAGATTTATTTATAGAAAGTTTATTATTATCTTTCTCTTATGCTTAGAGAGTGTGACTTGTCCAAGTGGATTTCCATGGCTAAACAGGGATTCATACTCTGGTCTCCCAGAACCCTAGTACAACACTAAATACAACACAATACATTAGTACAACATTATATTGGTTCTCAAAACAACTTTAAAAAAACAAAAAGAAAAAAGAAAGAGAGAGAATCCTTTTGAAAAATACAGTAACAAAATATGTTCCTTCTTGGTCAATAGTGACACCTTTCATGTCTTTATCTGGAATTCCATGGACTGGCAAAACAATAAGAACTTTAAAATGTTAATGTTGCTAACTTATAGTGAAATGTTTCTGATTACTAGTGTTTATGGTGGTGAATTAACTTTCTATTTTCTAACTTATAAAATTGTTAACTTTAAAGACTAATGTTCCAAGATCTGTTAAAAAACAACATGTTTAATTAGATTATTACAATGTTCATTGTACATTCAAATATATATTATCAAGGAATGTAAATTCAGGCTCAATATATTTTGCTATATGAAGTCTAGAAAAATATGACAATCTTCTTTACCCACCCACACTTCACATAGCAAACTGTTCAGTTCTGCAGTATGCTTCATCCTGGCTTAATAAGAGCCAACATGGATCTTGCAAAATTAAGCCCTGTCAGACTGACATTTTACAATTATTTGAACAAATCAGTACACACATGGGCAGGAGTGATCAATAAAAAATGTCTCATGATATCTCACCAAAATCTCTAAAGCAAACTTGGCGTATGTTAGTTAAGAAAAGTCCTCTTGAGAAGTGTATTTTCTAGGCTGTATTTGGACCAAAACATTCAAATCTGTTCTTAAGTGATGTGAATATAAAGTTGTTATTGTTGCTGTTGTTGTCTGCCTTTAAGTTGTTTCTGACTTATGACAACCCTAGGGCAAATATTTCACAGGGAATTCTTGGCAAGCTTTGTTCAGAGGGGGCTTCTCTTTGTCTTTCTCTGAGGCTGAGAGAGTGTGAGGTGTCTGAGGCTACCCAGTGGGTTTCCATGGATGAATGCAAATTTGAACCCTCATCTCCAGAGTCATAGTCCAGCACTCAAACCATTACACCCTGCTAGATCTCTCTGGGATTATGTACTTGCCCAAATTCATGGTGATACTAAATTATTTAGAGCAGGGGTTGGCAACATTTTTTTGCCGGGGGCCGGGAGGGGGGAAATGGTGCCGGGGGCTGGTGCGCGCACACGCACTTACCCTCGCACGCATGCACATGCACACATGGGGGGGGGTGCCATTTTGGATGCTGGTGCCATTGGGTGTTCCAAAATGGGGCTTGCCACTGTGCACATGTGCGCGCAAGCACGGGCGCCATTTTGGATGCCAAAATGGCGCCCGCGCTCGCGTGCAGTGGTGGCAGCAGCGGCAGGACCGGCCATGGGCCAGTCCCAAGGCCTACACGGGCCATACCCGGCCTGCGGGCCGTAGGTTGCCAACCCCTGATTTAGAGTATTGACAAAAACAAAAAATAGATTATTGTTGAAGTAAGAAGCAACAGCCTTCATACATAACAGTGAACATGGATGGCTTTAAAAATGGTTGAGTGATAGGGCCATTAACAGCTACACTATAGGATGAATATATATCATCTCTAGTATTAGAAGCAGTATGCCCCTGTGTATAACATGATAGGAAGAATGAAATGGAGTGTGCAGTATGTTAGGATTTTTGATGGAATATATAGTCAATGTTGAAATGTAAAGATGTGTGTCTGTATTTTTCCATGATGAGAATATGCTTCTAGGCCTAGCACAACAACCAGTCCAGGTGTTTGAAAAGACAAAACAAGTGGAGACAACAAGCTGGAATACATGGGAAAGAGATCTTGTTTATACAGTGAATACAATAATAAAATATGTTTTGGGAAAATAGATCACGTGTTAAAAGATGAACAACAAGGGGTTTGGTTAACATACGTCATGTACAGAACAACCAATTAACCTGGAGGGTAACACCCAAAGAGGTGGAGAAAAGTTGGGCTGGGAATTGTGTTTTAGGCATAGGAGTCAGTCTGTTTTAACCTTTTTAACAGTATGGATTAAAGTTTTCTTTATTTTTGCAGAAGCTGTAGTTTGACTAATTTTTCACAATGTAGCATTAAGGATTTATAGTTTTGTTCCTGTTAGCCACGTCTGGCTAAAGTGATGTTTTGCTGGACTTTGTAGTTTTTACCTTGCCTATGCTATTCTATAATAAAGCCTTTTGCTAGAAGCTTGGAAATCTGCCTGCATGCTGGTGATCTCTGCTAGACAAGCAGCCTTGCTGCATGGACTGCCCTGCTGCTTGGTTTTTATCTTCACACACACACACAAGCCTGCACCTCCATCCATCCATCGACACAGCATTACTCCAATCTGCATACCTCGTACTGCATTTTGGAGTCCTAATATATTTATATCTCATATATGGAAATAGCATGTTTATGAGAGATTGATGACCTTTCAGGAACTCTAGGTCAGGTTCCCAAAGGGGGAAAAAATGTTTTCCTTGAGGCATAGGTACATTCAGGTAAACCAAACCATCAAATCTAAAATGCTCCTTCCTTTCCCCCAAGTAATCTGTGGGCTGATATCCATGGCCCGTAAGGGGTGGCTCTGGGCTGCCCCTGGGAATGGTGGATCAGGGCCACGGCAACCACAAGCTGTAGCCCCAATCCTCCTTTTTGCCCCCGCCAAAAGAGTGGGCAAATGCCACTCCTTTTGGGGGTGACAAAAAGCTGCCCTTTGAGCTGTGGCAGCAGCAGCTCTTTTGCATCCTTTTGCACAGTGTTCTAAGAGGGCGCCTTGATGCTGTGCACCATGCGGACAAGCACACATCATTGAGGAAGAGTCACGGTGGAGTCGGGGCAGCCAGCATGTGGTTGCCCCACCCCAACTCCATCCCCAGGCTGGCCTATAGTGCCGGTCTGCATCGGTCCTGTATTTCCTCTCAACACTTGACACAAAGGATAACTTAGCACCCAAATCAGTAAACCAATCTGTCTCTGCCTACCCCCTGTTGGGTGTCCAGCCAAACTCTACCATTCATCCATCTCAGGGATATCCTGATCCAATCACTGTTTTTGTTACACTAATATTAAAGCCATCAGCCAGTCCAGTGTCCCATTGCCATTCCCTGAACAAGTAATTCAGCCTTTGTTACATGGCCAGATAGCGTAGGGCTAGTTTTAAGGTATAAATTTTGTATTGAACATATAACCAGCACACATCCACCATACCCCCTGATATGTCCTATGTCACCCTCAGACTTTCAGTGTGAGTCACTTCAGCTTCTCATCAGACAGGTAATTATAACCCCACTGCAACCCCCATGAAACTCTGCTATTCCCTTTCTGTATTTCCATTTTGATTAGCTCTGTATGCTGTGTTTGTTTGAATTGCTATCTTGTGTGTGTGATTGCACTTCACATTTTTTCTAAATAAAACCTTATAAATTCACCCAAGACCTGAAGTCCTCCTACTCAGTACTGGCATATATTGGTGCACACAGTTGAAGGTTCCCCAAGGCTGTGGCTAAGCTATTTTTCCCAGTTTAAAGTAATGCTGACAGTTGGTATGGATCCTCAGCCCACCCAATCTATTATTTGAGTAATACTAGATAGGCCTATGTGACTCTTCTTATGTTGTCATAATACTGCATTTTTCTTCAGCATCCATGACAAAACAATATTTTCCACTGCCTCTAAGAACAGAAGGTGACTGTATGGGTTACAAAAAGACTCTGTGATAATGGACCCACTCATTATCTGATCAATACAGTTGCGGGGATAATCTCCCTTCTAGAGAAACAAAGGGTTAATGATGTGATGAAGTTAAGTTACATTTTTTTGATGTATAAAAATAAATATATGGGCATCATGAAGAAGTCATAGGTCATGAGAGACAACTGCCTAATGGTTTGGTCGAGTTTGACCAGCAGTTCAAGATGCTTCCAAAGAAAAGTTCTAAAAGCCTCACAAGAGGCAAAAGGAGAAGAACAAAGAGGGACAAGGGGGCTGTGTGCCTTACACAACTATGGATATTTGGCCAAGGCTGGAGCAGGCAATCCAAGGCAGTCCAAACTCTCAGTCTGTCCCAGAAACATCCAGGAGCCAAGGATATCTGTGAGTAGAACAGAAAAGTGTATTAAGCTAGACTTGTTGGGGAAATTAAAGTTTATTTTTGTGATCTTAGAAGAATATGATCTAGACCATTCTGTAACTTGTAACTTCTAATTGTGCCTGAAGGGAAGGTACCCTGTATATAATGTGACAGCTTTTTACTATGAAGTTCCTTTTTAGAGTAAAACTTCATTTTAAAGACTTCTCTTCACATCCTTCACATGTCTTTTGCTTGGTCTGTGTGTATTGCCCCTGCAGAGACAGAGGGAGGCAAGCACAAGGCAAGTTTCCCTCAGTAATTTGCCACTGAATTACTAGTTAAGGGGGAGTGGGTTCAAATCAGTGAGTGGTGGCAGTATAGATGAGCTCTGGTGATCCCACTCCTACTCTTCTGAAGCAGGAATGGGATGGATTAGATGACAGCCTGTGAGATGAAGTGTTGAGAATGGCTGGAGTTGCTGCTACTTCACTACAGCCTCTCCAATCTGGGACAGTTGGCTGACTCTGCCTTTTGGGAAGGCTTGGGCTGTCTGAAGGTGAAAAAGCTCATTTTGAATTCAAAATAGAAATGGCAATCAACAATGTCCTGTGTTTCTATTAAATAATGATGGTGAGGAGGAGGAGGAGAAGGATTGATTGTTCAGAGACCTTTATTACAATGTAATGTCATTTTCCTTGTGTCATTTTTTTAGCATGCTGAGATCTAACAATTCACAAAAAAAATGCACTGTATCATCAGAACATTAATTATCAGAAGGTAGTAAGAGGATTGTTGTTTCTAACAATAGCATCTGTATGGGTGAATTCAGGAAGTGCCATATAGTGATGTGACGATTATTCATCATGGTTCGCTAAAAACACAAATTGGTGATTTCTTGGCCCCTTTAATTGTTTTATGTACGAGCCAAGAAATCTGCCACATGACTGCAAAGGTGTGAGAATTTTGACATGGTTCAATTGCAAATGAAGTGAAGGGACAGGGAAATTCCTTTTGAAGTTTGTTGTTCCAAACTGTTTTATTGTTTTATGGCATCATTGCCATAAAACTTCAGGAGTGAAAGAGTGTGCTAATTTTCACACTCAAGTCACATACAAAGCAGCATTGCCAATACAAAGCAGTATTGCCAATGAGGTGTTAAAATTGTGTGTTGCTGTTGTTTTGCAATGACTGGATTCCCATTTGTCAAAGCTCAAACAGAAAATGTCACATAAATAGTTAGTAGTTTGGTTTAGTTTCTGAGGGAGACAGAATAAAGAACACAAACTGGGATCAGTTTTGACAAGTCCTATAACTGGAAGGGGGATTATGGGAGCTGTAGTCCAAAACTTTTCCAAGCTCTAATTCTCTTTCTTTCTCTACCTTGCTTTATCCAGCACATACTATAATGCACTGAACTGAAGAGAGTTATGGAATCCAGCTATTGTTGGACTACATGTTCCAGCAGCCCCTAGCTGGGGTAGCCAATGGTGAGGAATGCTGGGAGCTGCAGTCCAACAACCTCTGGATCTTGGATGCTATGCAGAGTCAGTCAGCCCTGGTTAGTACTTGGGTGAGAGACTGCCAGGGAATAAAACTAGGTGCTGTAGGTTAGATTTCAGAGGAAGGAACTGGCAAAATCACCTTTGAGGATTCCTCACCTAAGAAAACCCTAGGAAATTCACACACACACATAAATTGATGGACTTCTTGGGGGAACATGTATGTGCATGCACACACACACACACACACACACTTTTGTAGCTAGATAACACTAGAGGGGCAAAGGGATGTGTCCCAGAGAGCATTCCTTGCATTTTACATAGAATCCTATACTTGGAAGGGATCCTCAAGCCCAACCTCCTCAAAAGGAACTTCCAGGGGCCATCCAGTCCAACCCTCTTCTGCCATGTAGGAATACACAGTATCCTAGAGTTGGAAGGAATCTCCAAGGACCATTCAGTCCAACCCACTTCTGCCATGCAGGAATATGTAGAATGCTAGAGATCCCCAAGGGCCATTCAGCCCAATTTCCTGTGGCCATACAGGAATACATAGAATCCCATAATTGGAAGGGATCCCCTAGGGCCATCCAGTCCAAATCCCTTCAGCAATGCAAAAATACACAAATATTAGAGTTGGAAGGGACCCCCCCAAGCCATCCAGCATATGTGTGTGTGGTGTCCACACACACACACACCTTCAAGTAGAACAGCATCCATGATCCAGATGTTGTTGGACTGTAGTTCCCAACATTTCTCAACATTGTCTACACCTGCTAGAGGATGCTGAGACTTGCAGTCTAACAGTACCTGCAGAGCCGTATTACAATAAGGTCTGTAGCTTCTATCTCCACCCAGAATCCCAACAATTCCCAACTCCTTCCCAACAATTCTGGTTAAAGTGGCTGCAAATTTGCAACTGCTGGAACTTTGTCTTTGATGGGAACAATGGTGTCATTGCCATGCATGTTTGCCTTCTTTCTTCTGTCTCCCTCAGAAATTAGACCAAGCTACTAGCTATTTGTGTGACATTTTCTGTTTGAGCTTTGACAAATGGGAATCCAGTCAGTACAAAAACAACATCAACACACAATTTCAACTCCTCATTGGCAAGATTGCTTTGTATGTGACTTGTGTGTGAAAATTAACACACTCTTTCACTCCCGAAGTTTTATTGCAATGATGCCGTAAAACAATAAAACAGTTTGGAAGAATGAACTTCAAAAGGAATTTCCTGCCCATGATTGGAATGGGTGATGGCTGTCCTTTGTGAGGAATGAGACACTGTAATTATCTCACACTTCTCATGTGGAGAGAACAGTAATTTTATTGCCCACCATTCATCAGGTATGAGAAGAATTATTCTCTCATTTCACAACACTAGTGTCACAACTTAAAAACAGAGAGATTGAGAGAGAGAGAGAGAGAGAGAGAGAGAGAGAACAAGTAATAAAAGTCATTGCTGATTAATAAATGGTTCCATTTGGGTTTCCTCTTTTTTTTTTTTTAGTTTGTTTTTTTCAGTCTGCATTTCTGCATTTATCTCATTTATACAGGTATTCCTGAAAACTAAGAACATATTTAGGTGGTGTATATGTGTGTGTGTGTGTGTGTGTAGTTTTTTTTTAAAAAAACTCCTGTGAACATTCAAATAATTATTAATTCCAAATTTCTTTTAGTAAAGTAGTAGTGCAAATCTTCAAAATGCTGGAGATGACAAATTCCCAGTGATCAGATTGAGCTGGCTTTTAGCTTAGAATATATCTACACTACACAGTCGTAGCAGTATAATACTAATGTAACTTTCATGGCTGCATCCTATATAATTCTGGGATTTGTAGTTTGGTGATATATTTAGAATTATCTTGTTGAGAGCTGCAGCACTCTCCCTTAAATTACAGTACTAGAGTTCAGTGAGAGAGAATAGAAAGTGTAATGTTGTTGTTGTGTACCTTCAAGCCATTCCCAACATTTGGCAACCCTAAGGTGAACCTATCAGGGGGTTTTCTAGGCAAGATTTGTTCAGAAGAGGTTTGCCATTGCCTTCCTCTAAGGCTGAGAGCACATGACTAGCCCAAGGTCACACCAAACTATATATCCCAGGATTTGGTTGGATGAATTCTGAGAATATAGTGATATCAATCTGTTATTCCTGAGTAGTGCAGACATATCCTTAGCAAGGTGTAGAGATCAAAAGGCAAAGGCCTAATAGGAAAATAACAAGAATTATGAGTGGTTTGGGCTTCCTTTCCTCTTTATCCAGCTCTAAATACGGTGTGTTTAGAAGGAACTGTCATCCACTATGACATTTAGGGGCTGTATAGACCAGCAAAAAACACTGGCATGGGGTTGGAGTGGGAGCATGGCATACGCATGGGGCACACCCTGAATCCACCCCCAAGCTGGCATCACACCGCTCACCTGACCAGATGGCAGGCAGCATCATGATGTTTCTGCAGTGCAGCATTTACCCATGCTGTGTTGAAGAAAAGAGTTGCCACCACAGCGGCAAGGGCAGGGCTTTTTTTTGCTCCCAAAAGGAGCTGCATTTTGCCATTTCTTTTGAGGCTAGAAAAACAGTAGATTGGGGCTGCAGCGTGTGGTTGCCATGGCCCTGATCCAGCACTCAAAGGGGCAGTGCAGAGTCACTCTTTAAGGGCATTCTGCTTCACCCCTCTATTTGGTTTCTCTCTCTGGCTTTTCTTCACAAACGAAGATTCAGGAAGGACTCATCCCATGCTTTTTGCAAGTGCGCTGATGACTAAAAAGGCCAATCCGAGATAAACAAGTCCAGTTGCAGAAGGCACAGCAGAAGATCTCCTTGGGTGATGTTTCCGGGTTGTGATTCTTTCTGCATTGTCGTTTCTCTTCAAGACTTGTTCGGCGTGATTTCTCAAATAAGGCTGCAGCATTGTGGATAGTGCGTCTCCATGCCTCCCGATGTGAGGCCAGGGTGGACCATTGTTGGTGATCAATTTGGCTGAGCCTGAGATGTTGTTTCAGGGAGTCCTTCTATCGCTTTTTTGGAGTGCCCCTCTTACACTGACCTATGGCGAGTTCACCATAGAGTACTATTTTTGGGAGGCGATAGTCCTCCATCCTAGAAACATGCCCTGCCCAGCGCAGCTGCATTTTCAATAGCATGGCCTCAATGCTGGTGATCCCTGCTTGCTCAAGGACAGCAACATTCATCACATAGTCAGTCCAGTGTATATTTAGGATTGTGCGTATACAGCGCTGATGAAAGCGTTCGAAGAGTCGTAACTGTTGGTGATAGGTGACCCATGTTTCAGACCCGTAAAGGAGAATAGACAGTACAATGGCTCTATACACACTGATTTTTGTGATCCGTCTCAGGTGTTTGTTACTCCAGACTCTTTTATAAAGTCTTCTAAATGCGCTATATGCCTTTGCTAATCTGTGATCGATCTCTTTGTAAATCTTGGCATCTGAGGAGATGATGCTTCCCAGGTAGGTGAACTACTGAACGGACTTAAGCACAGATTTGCCTACAGCAATGTGAGGATCGTGGTGTTTGTCCTGTGGTGCAGGCTGGTAGAGAACTTCCGTTTTCTTCAAGTTAACTTTCAGCCCAAACATTTCTGCAGCTGTTGCAAAGCAGGATGTTAGGCGCTGCAGAGCTACTTCTGTGTGGGCAACAAGGGCAGCATCGTCAGCGAAGAGCAGCTAACAGACTAGATAGTTTAGAGTCTTAGTGTGAGCCCTCAGACAGCTTAAGTTAAACAAGCTACTATCAACACGGTAACATATATAGATGCCATCTTCTTCTTTGAGCTCGGCTGCAGCCCTTTGGAGCATCATGCTGAAGAAGATTGTAAATAAAGTTGGAGTAAGAACACAACCTTGCTTCACTCCATTAGTTATTAGAAAAGGCTCTGAAATTGCATTGCCGTATTTGACTTGACCATGCTGGCCCTCATGTAGCAAGATAATCATTTTGAGGAATTTGGGGGGGGGGGGCATCCTAGTCTTTCCAGGATCTGCCATAGACCTTTTCTACTCACAGTGTCGGAGGCTTTGGTGAGGTCAACAACTGTTACATAGAGTCCCTTGTTCTGCTCTCTACATTTCTCTTGCAGTTGTATAAGGGCAAATACCATATCTTTATTACTTCTATTGGCTCTGAAGCCACACTGGCTTTCAGGAAGGAGTTCTTCTGCAATAGCAGGAACTAATCTGTTCAGGAGTATCCTTGCAAGGATTTTTCCAGCAATAGAGAGCAATGTTATACCTCGATAGTTTGAGCAATTGGATTTTGCTCCTTTTTTCTTGTACAGGGTGATGATGACTGCATCTCGGAGATCTGATGGCAGTTCCCCTTTTTCCCAGCAACTCACAAGGAGTTTGTGAAATTTAGCATGGAGTACATGACCTCCGTGTTTCCAAACTTCAGGTGGGATTCCATCAATCCCAGCTGCCTTGCCGTTTTTCATCTGCTGTATGGCCTTAAGGGTCTCTTCCAAAGTGGGAGCTATGTCCAGTTCGTTTTTCATTGGTTTTTGTACCATATGTTCGATAGCTGAGCCTTGGACTACTCGGTTGGCACTGAAGAGACTTTGAAAACGTTCAGCCCATCGATTCAGGATGGAGGCTTTATCAGTAATTAGTGTTTGACCATCTGTACTGTATAAGGAGCTTTGGACCTGATAAGTAGGTCCAAACACTGTTTTAAGAGCTTCGTAAAATCCTCTAAGATCACCCAGATCTGCACAGTGTTGTGTCTTTTCTGCTATATTGATCCACCACTTGTTCTGAATGACTCGGCATTTTTGTTGAAGTTTACTACACATGAGACGGAAAGCTGCTTTTCTTACATGGCAATTTGGTTGGGCGAGGTATGCCTGGTGAGCAGTTCTCTTCTTTGCCAACAGCTCCTGGATCTCTTGGTTGTTTTTATCAAATGAGTCTTGATTTGTTTTTGTTTTTTGTTTTTTTGTTTTGTTTTGTTTTTTTGTGGGAGAACCCGAGGGATTCTTCCGCAGACTGGAGGATACTGTTTTTGATATGTTGCCAAAGCACTGTAGGAGAAGGATCTGTAGGGTGGTCTTCAAGTTTTGTTTGTAGATTTGCCTGGAGGTTGTCTCTCATGGTAGCTTGTTGAAGATTGTTGACTTGAAGTCTCCTCTTTAAGATGCCACCCCTCTTAGGTTTGAGCTTGAGATGAAGATTTAGTTTACATCTTACAAGGCGATGATCTGTTTGGCATTCTGCACTGGGCATCACTCGAGTATGACGGACATCACGAATGTTTCTCTGGCGGACTAGAACATAGTCAATGAGGTGCCAGTGTTTGGATCGGGGATGCATCCAGGTTGTCTTCAAGCTATCTTTCTGCTGAAAGATAGTGTTTGTAATAGTCACCTGTTGTTCTGCACAGAACTCTAGCAGGAGGCGTCCGTTATCATTGCAATTTCCAACACCATGCTTGCCTAAAACACCTTTCCAGGCTTCGGAGTTCTTTCCTACTCTGGCATTGAAGTCACCATGGATAATAATTTTATCTTCTACAGGGACTTTTTGTATGAGGTGGCATAGGTCTGTGTAGAATTTGTCTTTCTCTACAGGATCGGCTTGCATAGTTGGGGCATATATACTGAAGAGAACAACATGTGGGAGGCATAAGGAGATAATACGATCAGAGTGACCTGTTCGCAAGGTTTCGAGTTTGGAGGCAATGGAGTTTTTAATCATAAAGCCTACTCCTGAAAGATGTTTTTCAGTTTTGGGTTTGCCAGACCAGTAAAGTGTGTAGCCGGCGCCATGTTCTTTAAGGCTGCCTTCCTCATGGAGATGAATTTCACTAAGAGCAGCGATGTCAATATTAAGTCTTGTTAGTTCATGGGCTATTAAAGCAGAGTGATGCTCAGGACGTCCACTATCTGCAGAGTCTTGCATGGTTCTGATGTTCCAGCATGCAAGCGTCAGTTTATTTACACCTTTGGAGGTCGGTGTGTGCCTTTGTTTCTTTGTCTTTGTTTGACCACATCAGAAGATGCCCGTTGGCCGTGGCTAGCCAACCGGGTAGGTGGGGATGAGCTTTCATTAGGCCACCTTTTCTAGGCCCCTCTCTGTATGGAGCAAGCAGTGCTCTCCTTAAAAAAGGCTGCTTGGTTGTTCAGGATGCTACTGAACAAGACTGTCATCTCCCGGGTCAGCCTCAAGCGACCAAAGTCCTGAACCGCCTGCATGCAGGGTTGGGGCTGCGGCTTCCAGTGCATCTTTACACTTGCAGTTTTGTCCCTCACCTATCACTACAGGGCTTTTTTGAAGATTGGATTTGTCCTTTGAGCCTGTGCAATGGATTTTTCTGGTGGAGCGCAGCGTGCACAGAACTGGCCTCACCCTTTAAACCAAAGGTTCGTCTGCTGTGGCCTTGCAAGCATGGACGGTAGCAACGAGATCCTCGGGTCGTAGATTTGTTTAGAGTTTCCTTCTCTTAGATGATTGACCTTACAGGGTTGGACGACACCATCTGCCCAGGTTTGGAATTAGAGTTTTCCTTCTCCTAGGATGGTTGCCATAAGGCTAGGGAGCCCATCCTGCTCTTTGATGCTCTTTGTCAGACCCTTCGGTTTTGACCTGTCTGGCATGGGAAGCCCTACTGGTGGCTATTATACCACCTCCAGCATAGCTCAAAAACTACATTTGGGTATGCAAGCCTCTCCCCCACGACAAGGGGGTGTCAATATACAATTTTAGCAACCAACATACAATTATGTAAGAGTGTGCATTTTAAATTTCCTCTTCAAAATAAAATTGAGCACTGCACTCCTCATCTGATGGTGCTGATAAGGGCAGTTGGTGCTAGGCTTGCCTTCAGGGTGATATTTGGTTTAAAGGTATTTTAAAATGGTTAATAAAAAAAAGGGGGAATAATGTTTTGATCTAGTTAGTTTTTCCCTTCGATTAATAGTTTAGAGATAAAAGGTTTAGGTGAAATAAAGAGATCAGGAAGTGCTTGGCTCCAGAAGCAAAAGAATGTGGGGGTGAAGAATGAACAAAAGTCAAAAAGCCATCCAATGATGCCAAATGGAATAAAGTTCAACAAAAGTTCAAAGAGTTATCTTTGGAAAAAAAGATGCAGTTGTTACAGGAAAGTGGAAATCTGCTTTCCTGAATGGTTGGAGTTGAAGGAAAAGAGAGAGAAAAGCTAAAGGTCAATAGGCAGGAAATCAGACAAGGCCAGCATTTGGAGGGAGAAAAAATTACAAGAGCTGTGGAACCAGAGAACTAAGAGGATGCACTGATTGGTTTAGGGAATCTGGATAAAAAAAGAACACTGAATGCATTTGTGATATGCTTATAGGAATGCACATGAACATTCATTTAGATATTAAAACTTCCCTAATGACAGTCTTCACTGAATATAATTGAACAATGCTATTCTGAGGTGTGTGTGTGTGTAGTCACATGACATCTAACACTACAAAAATTGGAGCTTTAAAGATCAAAAGGTTTCATTTCCTACATGGAAAAAGAAAAAGCCAAAGGAAGAGAAAGACCAAAAGTCATGTGGGCACATATTTTGTTCTTCCCTTCATGAAGTTCTTGTTAATAACAAATGACAGGGCCATTTCACTTCACTGACCGGAGAAGGATGGAGAAGCATGCTGTGTATGGAAATCTTTCCCCAATCATGCCAACGGGACAGGAGCAATCCGCTTGGCTCCAATTCTTATCCCTCCATGTGATAATCTCCATAGACGTGAGTACTTAGCAGTTTCCTAGACACAATATAGCACAGTTGCTGCTAAGTGAGAACTTGGCAGTAGCACATTATAAGCAATATTGTTTTATTTATTATTTTTTAGTAACAAAGCATAACTTGGGTGAGTGGCTGGGTGGGAATGAAGTTGCTGTTCCTGTTGATCTCTAATGAGTAATGTTTTCATTTTTCATTATTATCATTAGTATTCTGAGGCATTCTGAGAAGAACTTTCAAATTGTACCCCATTTTCTTTTCAATTGCTTTCTAAGTAACAAAAAGGTAGCAAAAACTAATGAGTAACTCATTAAGTAACTTTTTTGCAAATTATTTTAAAATACATCTTTACAAGCTTTTATTTAAGAATGCTTCATTATGGTATCCTAGTTTTTAAAGGTAATGACAGTAATTTCTGTTTTGACATTATAACTGCCTGTAACAACCACTGCCAGTTCCACCTTATGAAATAGCTCACCGATAGCCATTCAGTTGTACCAACCAAGATAAGGATTTATGGAAGTAACTGTTAGGAGTGTTGGGATATGTAGTCAAAAGTGGAAATGTACAGAAGTGGGAAAATTTTGAATGGAAAGATTTTGGGCCTGCAGGTGCAAAGAGTAAACATTTCACACAAGGTCAGTGTCTGGGAATACAGGCAGACAAGACATAAACAATGAGCTCATCTTTGTTGTCTGAGAACCAGGATCACATGACACATGACTCAAAGCAAGAGGCTGGGTTAGAAGCAATTCAGTAAATTGTCACCCATGGGAGGAGTTTGGGGTTTGGCTTAAGAGTTTCCTTTGTTCTTACAATTTATTGCACTGTCTTCTGTGTGTGTTCAAGACCTTCAAACCTGTATGATGGACTTGTAAATAGTTTTTCTCTTTACTATGCAATTTTAAATAAAAACCTTATTATGAAGGACTCTCTGTTCTGGGGCTGGATTAATGGAAAACTGCTTGAAGCTACAAGGAACAGCATGCCAGGATGGTGAAGTCAGCTCAGCTCGGTTTCCAGAGTCAGAGGTGGCTGATGGATGGGTGCCTGGCAATCTCTGCTACTACAACAACACCATAAATAAATCAACAGTAACAACAAAAATAATGAATACAAGCAAATAGTCATGTTGCACTATGGTGGCAATGGCCCAATTGAACCAGCTGAACTTTCTCTAAAAAGAAGTTCTCAGAGAAATTGTGCAGTGTGCAAGTTATAACCAATTAGTTACTAGAGGTATATAGAATGCACACAATTTTTCTTGTCCTTAGTGAGAAAGGGTGTCCCAGTAGAACAGGACACCCCATTAAGAAAACTCTCAATGGCAAGTAAAATATGGGGTGGGTTTGTCTGGCTGGCATTTCTGGACTGTTTTGTTGGGGGAAAATCATTCATAGACAAAAAAAAAATCCCTTTGTTTTGCAGGAGGTGGTCTCATTTTGAATGGGAAAGTTTGTGGAACTGTTTTTTGTTTGGTTTTTTGTTTGTTTTTAACACAGGAGATGAATGGGAAAGTTTGTGGAACTGTTTTTTGTTTGGTTTTTTGTTTGTTTTTAACACAGGAGATGATGGCTGGGATCCTAATGGGTAGTTACATAAACATAATTACAAATGTGCATCCAAGAGTTACAATTCATGACAATTTTGTATTCACAACCCCTGTGTATCACATTCTTTAGAGGATATATAAGGCCTATAAAAATCCCTGAATCCCCACTTAATGATCAGCCACCACTGTGGTGGACAAGCATATGTCCCCATTTCTTTGGAAGCATCTGACTGATGTTGTCACCCCCCACATATTGGTGATCTCTGCTGTGAGAGAAGATGGTGAACCCTGTTTCTGTCTGTTGCAGCAAGGATAACTTATGGGAGGGGATGGAACTGTCAGTAGCTGCTTCCTAATCAAGATTGGAACAGATCCTCATTAAGTGCACTGGCTGTCAACCAATCAGTAGGGATAAAGGGAATCAGGCAGACGTTCACTATGTAGCTATGTAACTACTGTGGATGCATAACAACATAGAGGATTCTGGCTAACACTTTTTTCTGCAGAAAACAGTTTATATTGCAAAAATGTTCTCTGTTCAAAAGCAAGTTTTTCATGCAAATAGATTTCACAATTTTAAGTACAAAAAATTGGCAAAAAAGGCCCTCTCATAACATCACTCAAACAGGATAAAACTTTTGAAAATATTTATTATCACATGTGAGAATGTTATAAAGAAATCCTTGTCATTCACAAATTGTACTTTACTTATCTACTAACAGCAAATGTTGGTCACTTTCCTCAGTGCCACCTTTTATATCTATTTGCACAGTGTGAGAAGGAATTGCATCAAGAATATTGCTGCCACCAGTGATATTTCAATGTAAGGATGTCAGATAGTGTTTTTTGTGATACAAGCTGACCTCCATGGAGTGCAACAACCTGAACAAGATTATCTGCCCCTTTGCTCATCCTCTTTTAGAGCTCTGACATTTTTGTCTTTGAAACAAACTGTCTGATGGTTTGTTGAGTTTTGTTGTCCTGTTTTGCTTCAGCATATCAAAACTGCAATACCTGAATCACCAAGATATAAAATGCAGAACAGGTAGTTTCTTGTGTAGCACTGACTGAATGAGATCTGGGGAAGTGATATGCATTGGAGCAATAAATGAATTAATTAAAGAGGTGAAATCATTAAAGGTTATAGCATCTCCACTACATGTTAGAAAACAATGTCAATGCCTGTTTAAATGAGTTTCATCTCCCCCTCTCTTCCTCTCTCTCTCAGTGTCTGCTCCATAAAAATACCACCTGCCAAGTTCTAGGGTATTTACAGACCTATAATAAATACAGCCTATTTCTTTAAATTTGTTAGCAGATGCCAAACTATTCTGGAATTAACTAATTCTTTGTGCTTACTTTAAGCAATTATATGTGTGGCAGTTTTCTAAAGTGTTGAAAGATCTAATTTTTCATTTGCATAATTGTTTTGTCTAGTTAGACAGCAGTTTAAAATCAAATGAAATAACAACAGAAAATGTGTAGTAAATGGGAGCACAATAAATAAATAAGGAGTTGTCTAGTTGAAGTGTGACTAGCTGGAGCTATTTATATACAACCTAAACTCAAAATAAATTCACAGACATTGCAAGAGAGAGAGAGAGAGAGATTAAATTCAAAAGATGTACATAGCAATGATAAAAAGGAAGAAAGATTCTCTCTTGACTTCATGTTTCAGCAGACAACAGATCTGAAAATAAAAGTTGCACTATAATCAAAACCAACAGTGTAGTAGTCTACATTGTCCGTACACCAGCTGTTAAGCAATAGGTTTTGAAGATTTGGGAGAGGGACAGTAACTCAGTGATACAACACAAGCAAAGTCAGTATGTGAATTGCCAGCAGAAGGTTCAGTCCCCAGTATCTCTGGCTCAGCCTAGGAAATAACATGCTCTGAATCTCTGGAGACTCAATACCAATCAGTATAGTTTATACTAAACTACTTGAACCAAGAATTTGACCATGTCACTATGGTATAGTACAATGATGGCAAACCTATGGCATGTGTGCCACAGGGGTATGGAAAGACAAATCTTTGGGCATGCCACCATTTCCTAGGGCCCTGAAGCCTTCCTGACCATGGCAGATGACTACATCCCTTCCTCCTCCTCCAGCTCTTCTTCTTCTTCTTCTTCCTCTTCTCTTCTTCTTCCTCCTCCTCCTCCCTCCTATGCCTCTCCTTCCCATGCCACCACTGCCTCCTCTTCCTCTTACTTCCTCCCTCCTCCTCCTTGCTGCCACCATTGCTGCCCCTGAAGGCTCCTTCCCTCCCCCCGTACCCTTCAGAGTCTAGTGGGGCTTCTGCCCTTCCTTCACCTTTCAGAGTTCCTTCTGAGGCTGAGAGAGTGTAACTTGCCCAAGGTTACCTGGTGGGTTTCTGTGGCTTCATGGGGAATTGAACCCTGATCTCCCAGAGGACAAGTCACAACAAACCTGTTACAGGATTTTCTTAACAAGGTTTGTTCAGAGGAGTTTGCCATTGTCTTCTGAGGCTGAGAGAGTGTGACTTGCCCAAGGTCTCCCAGTGGGTTTCATGGTCAAGTGACTTTCTTCAGAGGGGGTTTCCCATTGCCTTCCTCTGGGTCTCCTAGTGGGTTTTATGGCTCAGCTGGGATTCTAGCCCTGGTCTCCAGAACCAGAAACTCAAACCACTGGCTCTCTTTGTGCTTGTTCTTATGCTGTGCCTTCTGTGCTTTATTATGCTTGTTGTTGTTGTTGTTGTATACCTATAACTCGTTTCCAACTTATGGGCCCAGAGCACCCTCCCTCCCTTCCAAGTGCTGGTTCATGATGACCCCAAGGTGAAACTGTCATGGATTTTTCTTGGCAAGTTTCATCAAAGGGGTTTTTGCTATTGCTAGCCTGAGGCTTACAGAGTGTGCCTTGGATTCCCCCTCCCCAATGTACCACCCTCAGAAGGCAGAAGTCCTGCCCCCGGAAGTCCTACCCCTGGAAGTTGGAGGTTCCACCCCCAGCACCCAGTGACACCTGGTGCAGGAATGCCACTGAGTTTGGCACTCGTTCTCTAAAAGGTTCACCATCACTGGTGTGGTTAGAGTATTTGATTGACATTTACATGCTCTAGGATGAGGTCCTCACTAAGCCATGGAAGTCATTGATCTGCCTCATGTTGTTATGTGAAGACAAAATGGTGAGGAAATGAGCCTGAGCCATATATATCTCCTTGAGTGCATATACAACAGGTAGAGGAAAATGTAACTAATAAATACATAATAAATTGGGATGCTGCCACTATTGCAGTAATCCCATATGTGTATGTGTATGTGTATGTTTATGTGTATGTGCTGGAGGGTGGAGATGTTTGTGACAATCCTGTACTATTCACTCTTCCTTTTAAAAAATGTGCATTTTTGCAGCCATTTTCCCCATCTCCTGATGCATAGAGACCATTTAAAATATTTTTCCCATTGCATAATTCAATCTGGGATCTGGGAGTCAACATGCTACCAACAAAGTATCATGACTCTAATCAGATTTGGCCACATAATGGCCCAACAAAGAACAACAAAAAAAGTGAAGCCCTCAGTCTCAGTGAAGGAAATAGAACCATATATATATATATATATATATATATATATATAAAACTATAAATATTCCCAGAGCACCTTACATATTGCTAATTTGATTGTTAACTGCCGCCCTTAGGTCTATCTTGACTCATGGTGACCCTATGAATGAGACATCTCCAAGACCCTCTGTCCTTCGCTGCTCTGCTTAATTCCTGCAACACCATGACCTCCTTAATAGAGTCCATCCATCTGGCATGTGGCCTCTCTCTCTTCCTACTTCTCTCCACCTTCCCCAGCATTCCCCCCCCCCCAAAGAGTCCTCTCTTCTCATGATGTGTCTGAAGTATGACAGTCTAAGTTTTTTTCAATTTGGCTTCCAGGGAGGTTTCCGGCTTGATCTGCTCTAGTACCCACTTGTTTGTCCTTTTGACTGTCCATGGGATCCTCAGCACTCTTCTCCAGCACCTTATCTCAAATGATTTGATTTTCTTCCTATCATTTTTTTTAACTGTCCAGCTCTCACATCCATACATGATAATAGGGAATACAATGGCTTGTATGATTCTAATTTTTGTGCTGAGTTGTATATCTTTGCATTTTAGAATCTTTTCTAGTTCTTTCACAGCTACTTTCCCCATTCTTAGTCTTCTGATTTCCTGACTGTAGTCCCTACTTTTATCAATGTTTGATCCTAGGTATGGGATTTTTTTTTTTTTTTTTTTTTACTATTTCTATTTCTTCATTGTCTAGGTTAACTTGTGAAGGTCCTCAGTGGTCATTATTTTTGTTTTCTTTATGTTCAACAGTAAGCCTATCTTAGCACTTTCTTCTTTGATCTTCCTTAGTGTTCCAGGTCTCTGAGGTTTTCTGCTAGTATTATGGTGTCATCTGCATATCTTAGATTGTTGATATTCCTTCCTCCTATTTTCACTCCTCCTTCTACTGTGTCCAATCCTGCTTTTCTTATGTTCTGCAAACAAGTTGAACAGATAGAGCAGGGGTAGGCAACCTTTCCCCTTTAAGGGCCGAGGGACTTCAGCTCCCAGAATCCCAGGAGCTATTGGACAACATGGGACTATTGGCCAACATGGTTGAGGCTTCTGGGAGCTGAAGTCCCTCGGCCCTTAAAGGGGAAAGGTTGCCTACCCCTGAGATAGAGTGAAAAGATGCAGCCTTGTCTGACCCCTTTGCCAATTGGGAACCATTCTGCTTCTCCATGTTCTATTCTGACAGTAGCCTGTTGTCCTGAGTACAGATTTCTCATCAGGACTATCAAATGTGTTAGCACCCCCATTTCTTTTTTTTCTTTTTTAAAAAAATTGATTGTTTTATTTTAATCAGATTTTTTAAAATAAAATTTTATTGGTTAAAAACTACACAAACATAAATCCATACACATACACCTACACTTACATATACATATACATGTCATTACTCCTATACTGAGGTCGATAAATACGAATTACTATACTCCTAATGTATACAATTACTATATTCCTAATGTATACAATAAAAAACAGACACACACACACACACACAAAAAAAAAACAAAACCCTAGCTCTCCTATCACAAAGCATATCTGAACAAAAGAAAGAAGATTTATAGGCTTGATGATTCCCTTCCTTATCTTGAATTCCTTTGAACTCCTTCTTTACCCTCCTTTCCTACTTCCTTCCTTATTTATCCTTCTTCACCCTTCCTCTTTCCTTCTCTCCTCTCTCTCTTTTGTTTCTCTTCATAAATCACCTACCTCTTTCCCTCCCTATTTCTCCCCCTTCTCCTTCCCTTACCTTCCTCTACTTGACTACCTTCTCTTACCCTCTTCTACTTCCTCTTTCCTTCCTTACCCTTACCTTACCACTACCTTTTTCATCTACTTCTTTCTTTCTTCCATTATTTCCTTCTTTTGTTCTATCATTCATTCAGCACTCCCATTTCTTTAAGTGTGTTCCATAGCCTTTCATGATCTATGCAGTCAAAGGTTTTGCTATATGCTGATTTTCTTTTGGAATTTCATGGTGCCCCCCATTAGCCATCATATGTTTGCAATATGATTCCTAGTGTCTCTTTGATAGTTTACTGCCATCAAGCTTATAATATAAAAATACATACCACAAAAGGAGAAGGAAATAACAGTGGGAAAGTGGATCAAGTTCAGCAGATAGTGCCAGTTCTTCTCTCCATCCACAGCCAGGGTGGTGGCAATTGAAATTGAGGGAAGGTCTTTCATTTAGCCAGAAATGACTAACTGAAATATGATGAGACTGATGTTGCACATTCAGATGCAAATGCACATTTCATTGAAGTTCAGTATTGATCTGCAGATGGTTGATATCTACATTCACATTCAGAATTTTCTTGGCACCTTATACACATCCTACTCCCAGAAGACAAATAAGCAAACCATATAAAGAGTAGATAAACATGGTGTTGACTTGGAGATCAACAAGATCCTACCATAGCCCAAAGAGTATAAACATTAAGGTTTGTGTGAAGAGAAAAGAAGTGTTCTATTAACCTGAGTGAACTTCAGTCTCTCCTTTTTAGTCTAAATATCAATAAACAGGACAGGCTTTGATATCTGTAGCTTGTGCATCATTCTACAGCTGCAATTGACTTACCACATGAGATATAGCTGTGGTTTCTGGGGAGCAGTTAAGGAATTTAATCTGCAAAGTTTTTTGGGGGGGGGAGGGTTTTCTGAAATATAATATTTGGTCATAAAACACAAATATACTCCAACATGTCAGAGAGGAAAGTTTAGCCTAGCCTCCCTTTTTCAGGCCATGGAAGAAATCAGTTTTCTGTACTGAATGTAATTTGTAGAGTTACTGTTACAATTTCATGTAAATTAAATTAAAAATGACATTAGGGATTCCTGTACAATATCCAAGGAACTCAAAATAGCCGTGATGCCTAGTAAGATATCTATGGAGAGTCTTACAGACTCATACATTTTCTCTGGGTGTTGCCTGAAGGAAATAGTAAAAATCTGGAGGTTCATAAGGGATTCTAGGAAAATAAAATAAAAAAGGACAAATTTGAAGGGGAAGTTCTGCTTATTCCTCTGTATATGTACTTCAAGAATTGTCAGCTTCTTTGAAATTTACACTTACTCTTTTGTCAGGACTGTGCCTTTCAAAGTTTCAAGAATGCACTTTTGCACTTACCCACAATATTGTTCAGCCTTTTTTGGGGGGCGGGCAACCTTTGTCATCTGTTCAAGATAGTCTTTATTTTTTTCTTGACTAGCTTTCCCTGTGACTTTGAGGCATCTAAGTCAGCAATTTCTGCTTACAATGAAATATAAGATTATCCTTCTTTTATTAAGTGCCTGCCTGAGCATTGTTCCAGATGTTTTTCCCCTTTCATATTTTTTTTATAAATAAATAATCAGCTACTGGACTGTTTATTTATTTACTTACAAATTTTTATTTTATTACAGTTTAAGAATTGTATAAAATATCAAAATATAAAAACTGTTTAAAAGTATGTTACAGGCCATAAAAAGCAAAGTGAACATCATGATGTGATCATGGTCTTGAACAAACCACTAGATAATTTAGAGGGGCTCATACAAAATGAGTCATTCTTATACCCACTACAGCTTTTCTTTATGGGACAGTAACAACAACAACAACAACAAAAACTTTTAATCTGGCAGAAAAATAATATTTCAGTCCAAAGGAACATGGTTACCAGGATCACCCTTATCGCATGGCATAATTTGTAGGCAACTTGAAGGTAGATGTGCAGTTATTTCCCCATAACAGCAGACAAAATACACATGAACAATAGATGTAAATGATTGTTTATTTGGTTCACACATGCAAAAAATGAACAAATTTATTATTTAAAAAAACACTGGGTAAGATAATGAGAGTGAACATTTTTGAACTGTTTTTTGCATTTCAGCACACTTTATTTATTTAGTTTGCAGTTCAGATGTTGAAATTCAGATGTCTAGGATGTGTATCCTTTGTACGGCCAAACCTTTGACATTTTAAATCAATAAAAGATGTCCTAGCATATTCCTAAATACTTCCACAGAAGCAGATCTAAGCATTTCCACCAGATTTAAATATTGGAACATAGATCCATTCAGTCAAGAGATGCTTGCTAATGATGGTTGATGCTTTTAATAATAGGGCGTATTTTGGCTGCTGCCATACTGCAGAATTAAGTCAGTTTGACACCATTTTAATGGGCATAGCTTCATCCTATGGAATCCTGGGATCTGTAGCTTGTGACAGCAGAGCTCTCTAACAGAGGGCTAAATATCTCACAAAAGTACAAATCCCAGAATTCCATTAGCATTGATCCATGGCAGTTAAGGTCATGTCAGACTGCATTAATTATACAGTATTGATGCAGTGTTAGAGTCAATGCATTCTGAGCCCCTTAGTTAAATTCACCACTGACATGTTTCTATATACTCTACATCATTTTGGAATATCAAATGATAGTTAAACATTAAAAGCAGGAATCCTACAGTTCAAACATCAGCTTAGCCAAGGATTCTATTGATATTCTTAGGCAAGAAAATGTCTTGTACCCTAAACCATTTGGCAATTCTGTCATGTTCATATTTTATCTTATTCATTTGCAGCATTATACTATATTACCAGTGTCTGTCAAGTTCAACCTCAGGAGACAAAAGTAGCCAAACCACTATTGTTTTGACCCATAGCAGACTGTAGCATGACTACAATTTTCGTATATGCTGGTTTGATGAAATGTCATTTGGCTTTTGTCATAATCATTGAGTTGAATGAGAAAAATGATTGGATGATTGAAAGAAAGAAACCGTTCAAGTTGTTTTTATAAATCTTATTCAATCATAAATCCAATTTTCATTCTTAACCAGGGGAGGCAACCTTTTCCCTTTAAGGGCCGAGGGACTTCAGCTCCCAGAAGCCTCAGCCATGTTGGCCAATAGTGCCATGTTGGCCAACAGCTCCTGGGATTCTGGGAGCTGAAGTCCCTCGGCCCTTAAAGGGGAAAGGTTGCCTACCCCTGCTCTTAACCATTGAATATACTGAAGGTACATAAATAATCATGTACCAAATTCCACTTAATTCAATGGATCTGGATTGAAGTGAATAACATATGTGGAGATCACACATATCCTTTTTCAAAAATAGATATTAAGAATACCCTTCCTTTTCATTGATGCCGTGTCACTCACACATGTAATTTTCATAATGATTAGTAGGTTATCTTATTTTAGTACAAAAACACACTTTAAGGGTTTGTGCTTATATATTCTATATCTTCCTGCACAACTAACATAGTGGGGAGGATATTAATTTGATTCACCTTCCACCTCCTGAGGCTCACATATTTCAGAAATTGACATAATGTGAAAGCAATTACGTTGGTTGATTTGAAACTGTCCTTTCACATGCTTCATAACATTGTCCAAAGTAGAAGAAATATAATTTCTTGTGAGTATTCTGGTTCATTTCAACAAAAATTAGAACATGATTCCTGTAGGTATATTTATTCAGTAGAAATATATTTTCATGTATATGTGTATATGTTCCATATCATATTTGCAGTACTTTGAACACTAATTTTCTATACATGCTAAATGTTTAATCAACCCATTGTACAAAAACACACTTTAAGGGTTTGTGCTTACATATTCTATATCTCCCCACACAACTAACATAGTGGGGAGGATATTAATTTAATGGTTTCCAATGAGGAAAGGCCACAGTAATGGTTGGCCTGGTGCTTTGCACCAATAGAGGGAGTGTTGGGTGGACAGAGCTAAAAGAATTTAAGCCTCCACCACCCTCAGTCTCCTGCCTTTGAATTTTTTTGATCTGTTCTCCCACTTCTAATACAGTGTAAGTTTGCTACTAATTTTTTGGGTTGGGTAGGATTTTCCCCCCTTTCCATTTTTCCCTTAACCTACACTGTGCAACAGCGAATTGGAGACTTGGAGATTGGCTTGGGTGCTGTCTTAAATAGGCAGCTTTTTTTCCAGGTAGTATTGTTGTCCCATATATCTGATGGACTTTATTGTGTCAAGAGTGCTTATTTAAATCTGTCTCATGAACATCATGTGGCTAACAATGCATCACAGGTAAATGTATAGTTTCAAAAGCTTTATTTAAAAAGAAAAAAATATTGAAGGGACAACTCAGAGCAGATGACAGGAGAAATATAATTTTAGTCCCTCTGTGGGCCATCTAGATACTGTAGATGTAAACTCTCACCAGTCTGACTCAAAACAATCCATGATGAGGAATTATGGTAGCTGCAATCTAAAAGTCTCCCACCCAAAGTATTGATCTGTATTTTTTAAAATGGTGTTTTTTCTCCTTTCATACCATTCCTACCACACACACAGAGAAATAGAAACATATTTCAGTTTTCAAAGCATGGCTTGAATTTTAAACTTTTAAAAAGTTAGCATAAAGGCTACCAATTCTTTTAAGCTTTATTGCATAGCTTCTGGACTCAAATGCCTCTAACAACTTGTAATCAAGCTGTGTGATGTTTTGTTTTTTTCCCCAGCATAAAAATATTAATCTATACTTGTCTCATTAGGTCTTATCTTTTTGTGACGTTACCAGCCAAATCATTGCTATTAAGCTAAAGCACAGCATTTCTGAGTGTTTTGATGTTTTATCAGTTATTTACAGGTTACAGTTTAAGTTTTGATATCCACCAGTCTGCCAAGTTCCACACAGTGTTTCTAATATTCACACAGTTTGACAAAAGCAAGAAAGACATACCCTACTTATCTGATCTAAATTAACTGAGGAAAAATGATGGCAAAGACTGCTCTGATTCTGTCTGATAAATATAAACCATATACCTTTGACTGAGTCTATCTCTCTCTTTCTCTTTCTGCCTCCCTCCCCCAACATGAACATACAGTATATGGTGGAGGGAGTGAATAGTTTTGGGTACAGTGCTGAAAATTAAAAATGACTATCCATACATGTACTGGGAATGCATGTAAATGATTTTTAAATTTACAAGAACAATTTTTGTGTGTGAATTGCACAATAGCAGAATTATGATATCTACACTACACTATTATAGTGTATTCTTTGGAAAAATAGGGGCACATGATGGATTGTATTTTTCATTATTCAGTGAATTCTTCTGTGCTACCCTATGTGTGTATTCACACATATACCTGTTTTCACAAGGTATTTCTGTATTCAATTTTGTGGTGACTATGGGCCTTTGCAGACTGCCAGAAATAGTGCAAATTGAGTCCACTTTAAGGGTTAGGGTTAGTGCTAGGGAATCATGGGAATTGTTTTTTTTTTTCTTCTGAGACATTGAGCCTTCTCTGTCAGACAGCTCTGGTGCCACAATAAAATACAGTTTCCATGATTCCCTACCCCTACCCCTAACCCTTAAAGTGACTCAATTTGCACTTTTTCTGGCAGTCTGTAAAGGCCCTATGGAAACTTTGACAGTGGAAAAGGTGCTCCTTCGCTTGCTTTGGAGGCAGGGACTGTCATGGAGTATAGCAATTTCTCAGCAGTGTCTCAATGTGTTTCCATACTACAAACATAGATAAACACTATTAGGAGATATAGCATATCTTTTGAAGGTTATTTGAAGTTTGGAAAGTGGCACAACTCAACAATCCAACTTCATGTCCATGAAATGAGTTCACTTGTTCTAGGATGCAGTACTATTGTTAATCATCATATTTATATCCCACTTTTCTCCCAATGTAGGGTCTTAAGGCAGCTAACAGCAAATTTAAAACTATACAAATTAAAAACAATATGAAAACATTAAAAGTATGAATATAACTTTAAAAATCAATTAAACAATTTATAAAGCTAAAAACACTAGACATTAAAATATTAACATGTATTAAAACAATATGCATACTTTAACATCTGAATTGCACAGCATTTAAAATCCCAGCCCTTGTCAATTTGAAAAGATCTCAAGTCACAAAAAATGTTCTTGCCTGGTGATAAAAGGAGAGCAGGGATGGGGCCATCCAGACCTCTCTTGGGAGGGAGTTCCAAAGTCTGGAAGCCGAACACAAGAAGACTGTCTTCCTTGTTTCCACCAAATGAGTTGAGGAGGGTGACTGGACAGAGAGAAGGGCCTCTCTGGACAATCTTTGAGCTCAAATGGGCTAATAAAGGGACTTCAATAACACTGGTGGCACTGGAAGGAAATAAAACTGATAGGAATCTGACCACACACATGTTCTCTCACTCACTCGTTCATGTGGGAAGACTGGGGGGAGTAGAGGAGATGGAGGATTATGAGGAAGGGTGGGTGCATTCCCTTGCTCACTTGCACAGGTGGGGGGAATGGGATGGAATGGGCGAGCACATGAAAGAAGGGTGCACACATTCGCTTACTCACTCAATCACATGGGTGTGTAGGGGGATGGAATGGGGTGCATAGAGGCAGGGCACACATGTTCTTTCACTCATTTGCACAGATGGGTAGGAGGTAAAAGGGATGGGATGGGTGTCCCCTTTCTCCTTCACCCTGCCCTGTTTCATTTACTTCTCCCCTCCTACCTGAGTGAATCTATAAGTGAGCAAGAAAATGCACATGTGGTGAGGCCCAGCCATCAAACCATTACAGGTACTTTTTTCATATGTATTAAACAAGTTGGCAGGTGGTAGAGATTTTCATGTTTTTCTACTTTCATGAAGGTCCTGCATCCTTAATCCCTTCAAATTTTGAAAGGCAACTGTACTTTTCTTTGCCCTGTTGCATAATTGTGAATTCTAATATTACATGGCTGTTTTTCCCATACAGTATCAACTGCTTTGATTCCAGTGAACAACTTCTCCTGTTGGTTAGGGTCAATTTCAGGATTGCTGATCCCTTGTTCTACCTTTTAAAATAACAAATTATCTGCTAGGCACATTTATTGAAGAACCTGTGCCTAGCAGAGTTAGGGGAGAAGTAGACTGCCCCAAAGGAGTGGCTTGATGCCACCCCTTGGAACACCAAGTTGGAGCTACAGCAACTGCACACCATTCCCACAACCCAACTGTTTCCCAGTGCAAAAATAAGCAGCAGAAAGTCACTCCTTTTTACACCAGAAAATAGGCACCTTTGACACTATGTTGACTTTTTTTTAGCACCAGCAGTGTGTCGCATATAAACGCTGTGCTGCCAGAGTGCCAAAAAGCTGCCACCGTGTGGTTGCTCCAGCGGCTTGACAGCAGCTTCCTGTCATCCTGGGGGCATGTGTCATGTGTATGCCAGGCCCCCAAGCCTCCAGGAAGTCGGCTCTTGAGGCCAGTCTGTTATGGTCCTTAGTCTCCTTGCAGATATGTGGGTATTTGAAGGCCTCCCTTTCTGAAACAGAAAGGGAAAGATGGAGATTATGACCTCTATTTATTCCGTGATAGTTTCATATTAAGAAGAGGGGGGAAAGACCAGGCAGATATAAATTGAATTAGTTGTGTCCTAAATTAAAAGGACAATACTGAATTTAAAATTAAGGGTAAGTGCACTATTGGGGGGGTAAACTATTGATGTTTTATTGATCATTTTTCGACTTTGTGGTTTAATGTTATTCTTTTAATTATGCAATCCAATGCATAAGATTATCAAAACTTTCTAAAAAGATCTCTGCTTTATTTCTAATTGGTTTTTAAAATCATGCACTATAAGAATACACATTAGCTTTCATCCTCAGTGAGAATGAAAGATTAATAGCTCTTCTGTTCCTATGAAATATCTTTTTAAACATAACACTTCTATGTTTAAATGCCAGTCTCAGCACACATTATTCTGCAACAGGATTGTGTACTGGTTAGGAATATACTGATGCTGTAAATATCAGCTCTATTGACTAATTGTATTTTATAAATGTTTCATCTTACATGAGTGCAGTGCAATGATGGCATGCTTGGTTTACTGAAATATATTATTGTATATACTGATATATATATATATATATATATATATATATAGCGTGTGTGTGATAATGAATGCGTGATCATGGGTAATGAATAGAATAAAATAATAATAATAATAATAATACATTCTTAAGAAGCAACATTTACACATCCTCTCTCTCTCTCTCTCTCTCTCGAGAGAGGATGTGTAAATGTTGCTTCTTAAGAAGATATTATTATTATTTATTTTATTCCATTCACCACCCATAAACAGTCATTCATTATTAAACAAATTAGTACAATGGGCAATGTTTTGTTTTTATAGGAATTATCATGTAAACATATAGCAATAGCATGTACATTTCTACAACTTATCGGTGAACTCAGCACTCTCTAAGCAGTTTATAGTCTGTAAGCTAATTGCCCCCAACCAACTGGATACTCATTTTACAGACCTATGAAAGGATGGAAGGCTGAGCCAACCTTGGAGCCCCTGGGATAGAACTTTCAACCTTGTGGCTGCAGTACCAGCATTTAACCACTGCACTACCAGAGCTTATTGTTCAGTGTTAATTTCAGTGGAGTATTACAGTAAAATCCTCTTCAAATTTTAATTCAAATGAGCTATCCAAGTACTGAATGTATTTTAAAGATAGTTTCAGATGTTTGAATAGCTCTTGTAAAGTTTGGACTGAAGCTTAAAGTGGATTAACCATCTAACTGATTCAGGAGCCACCAGCCACCATTGGTCAAACTGATATTGATTGCTACAAGTGATGCTAGAGCAGGGGTAGGCAACCTTTCCCCTTTAAGGGCCGAGGGACTTCAGCTCTCAGAAGCCTCAGCCATGTTGGCCAATAGTCCCATGTTGGCCAATAGCTCCTGGGATTCTGGTAGCTGAAGTCCCTTGGTCCTTAAAGGGGAAAGGTTGCCTACCCCTGTGCTAGAGTATTTGAAAAACTACAACCAGATAAATCTAAAATTTGCCTTGCATGAAACCTTTTCTCCCTACCGAAACAACATATTCAGGAAAACACTGATTTCCAAAGAGTACTATTTTCATATAATTTGAAGCTCTGCTCATTGGTAGGACACTTGCCTGACTGGTGTACAAAATCTAGTTCACAAGCAAAGGAGAGAAAAAAGGTACATTGCATAATGTGTTGATCTAGGTCCCTTAAACATAAACTGAAAGATGACATGAAAAGAGAGATGAAAATTGATGTCTCATTTTTATTGCATTTACCAGAATCCCATGATCCTTCTAATCTTATTACAGTTCTACATCATCAAATTATTGCATGGGACTCCATGGAAGCAACGTGATATCAAGATTCTACAAGAAAGGCTTTTACAGTATATAGGGATCATATCACAAACATATATTTGATAACTCAGCATACCAAAGAATTTTAGAAAAAAAGACACCCTATGTTTTATAATGTCAGTGAGTTTTTTATAGTGTCAGTGAGGATGTAAAATATCCCAGGTGCATGCAGTGTGCAAAAAAGGAGAAAAGTTGACTTAGAGGAAGCTGATGAAACTTCAGCAGGAAATTATGTGGTAACAGTTCAAAACTGCATAGTCATTGTGGACATGTGACAGGAAAATGATAAAACACTGGTAGGGGGTTGGGTCAGAATCCTAGCCAGAGTTTGTGTATATAAGGAAGAATGTTTCAATGCATTGTGGTTAGGTGAATATTGAATAGTGGTGGAGCATTATGTTGGACAGTGTAAATATTGCTGTATCATGCTTGTAAATATTTGCTGCAACTAAGAAGAAATTCAGCAGTGTGAGTAAAACTCTGTTTGGATGAAGGAGTTTTTGTCTACAACTACTTGTAGAATTTCCAGTGGCATTTGTTGCCTGTCTGTCTGTCTTCTGCATATGGACTCAGTCTTCCACCTGCAATAACAAGGGTTATGGGCCCAGAAGCCACTAGGACAATCCTAGAGTTCAGTGTAATTTCTTTGTTTGGGCAAGTTTTCCCAAAATTCTCAAGCAGCCAAAGAATTTGACAGAAAAATACTTAAAGGCTTTGTGTCTGCTAGTCTTTATCTGTGAAATGAGGTTTGGAGGTGCCAAGAGATTGTGTCCTTGATGAGTTGCAAAGCAAAAGAAAAACATGGAGTGGAGCCTCTATTTTGAGAAGTTAGGGGCTGACAACTATTCATCCTGGTCAGCATATGCTGAAGTTCTGTTGGTAAGAGAGAATTTATGGAGTGTTGCGGAGGCATCTACTTTGGAGGATGCTGAGGATGAAAGGAGGGCAACTATTTTGCTTTCACTACAGCCATCCCAACTGATTCACATATGAGAGAAAGGAACTGTTTTTATACTTTGCAATGCTTTGAAACCTGTCCACCAGCATGATAGCTCGTTATCCCACATGAGTTGGATGAAGTGTCTCTACAGAAGCAAGTTGCAAGAGGACAAGTTTGTGACACAACATCTCAGCAGCATGCAGGAATTATTTACACAAGTTGCTGTTTATGGTGTAAACATTTCAGAAAGTTACATTTTGCTCTGGAATTTGTTCAAAGAGTGGGATTTTCTGAGGTACAGCCTGCAGAGTGTCATAGAGTGAGATCTGACTGTGGATCTGGTATCAGCATGGAACCTGGGGGAAGTCCAAAGGCAGCGTGGAACCTGGGGGAAGTCCAGGCTGCAGAGTTCTGGGAGGAGGGGAAAAGACAGTCTAACAATCCATGACATAAAGGCATCTCCCACAGCATCTGAGGGTGAGAGAGCTGCAGTCTGCAGAGAGAGCTGCTGCTATAACTGCTGGAAGGTGAGACATCTCCAAAGAGAGTGCTAGATGTCTTCAGCAGTGCAGAAGGGAACATCAGCCAGCTGGAAGAAGAAGACTCAAGGAAGGAGGTGCATTACTTCTCAAGCTGAAGGGAGTGTTGCTTTAGCCCACCAGGCTAGCACTCCAAGGGGTGTTTGGTTTTTAGACAGTGGAGTCAGTCACCACATGGTGAACAATCCAAAGCTCTAGAAGGACTTAAAGCCTGCTCCAGTGTCCTCTGTTTGTTTAGCAGATGGAGCCCCTAGCGAGGTTAAACAAATGGGAACTGCTTTCATTCCCAGTTCTGGCAAGACATTTAATAATGTATTTTCTGCAAACAATCTTGAAAATTGTTTAGTGTGTGTTTCCTCACTAACAACTATTGGGTGTCAAGGGATGTTTCAAGGAGATGAGCGCATAATATCTTTTAATGAGTCTGTCTGTGCTAGAAGGGTAAAAAGAAATAAGTTTATCACATGGTGACAAAAGCAAAGTGTGCAAATGTGTCTAATGTCCCATTACATTTGGATTGTGCCCATTATTTCCATAGATTAATACGGCCTGCAAATTGTTCAAGTCTCTCTCAACTGGAAAAGTTCTGTCCAGATTTAAATGTAAACCTCTGCACGAAGTATCTGGATTGTTCTGTGTGCAAAAAGGTAAAACTAAAAGCTTTACCTGTGCCCAAGGAAAGCAACTGTGTCACCCAAGGGGCATTTCAGATGGTCCATGCTGATTTGTCCAGACCATATTAGCCTAGTGAAGGGGGCAACAAATACATGTTGATAACTATTGATAGTCATAGTGGGTATGGGTTTGTTTTTCTGTTAAAAAACAAAGATGAGGCAGCTGCAAAATTGAAGCAATGGGTAAACTCAGTTGAGAGAAAATTCTCACATAAAGGCAATTCATTGGTAAATGATACAGGAGGCGAATTGGCTAAAACAGAAAGGCATTCACCATAAGTCTATGAATCCTGCCACTCCACAGGAAGGTGGTCCGGCCGAAAGATGCATTGGGGTCATCAGTAAAATGTGGGATTGTTTGATGCTTGATGCACAAGCCCCTGATCATTTTGGGGGAGAAGCTACTCTCATGTTAAATCATCTCATCGACAGAATGCAGAGTTCAGCAATTCACCAAACTCCATATTTTCTCCATATGGTCATGCTCCCAATTTAAAACATTTGATAATTTTTGCAGTTTGCAAATGTACTTGTTCCACCTCAATTTTGCAGGAAGGGAGAGCCAAATAGGAGGCTATGAGGGAAACAAATACATTTTTTTTATGGGCAATGGCAGAGTAATGTATTCCAGAAGTGCAAATTTTGAAAAAAAACATAGTGGTTGGAAAAGAATCCATTGTAACCAAGATGTGTTTGTTCCACTGGGCATTATGCCACAAAATGCCAGAAATGGAGGGATGGATTTGCCTGAGGCCAAAGAAGATGTAAAGCCAGGCACATCACAGGACACTGCCACCACGCCACATGCACAAACACCTTTGCAAAACATTCTCACACCCACATTTGAGCGTAAGCCAGAGTCTGTTGTGGAGGTACAGACTAGTAGTGAGGGCAGTGAAAATGAATAGGGAAGAAGAAGGGTGATCATTCCCATAAGGACTCATAGAGTCAGAAGGAAACCAGACATGTTGGTAGTTCAAGAAGCAAAGGTTTGCACTGTTGTGGCTAAGGAACCTGAAAAATTTCAGGGGATATTGAAATTTTCTCTAGAGGAACAAGGCCATGGACTCTGAGTTTGAGTCACTTATGGAGAAAGAAGTTTTTGAAGTGGTGGATAGGCAAGTAGATCATAAGGTAGTTGGCTGCAGATGGGTGTACAGGAACAAGGACATGTCAGATGGTACTCAAAAACACAAAGCTACGCTTGTGGCCAAAGGTTTCTCACAAGAAAGATTTGAGAGTTATGATAAGACTTTTTCCTCCAACAGCCAAGCCTGCGAGCTTTAGATGGTGTTAGCCCTAGCAGCAAAAAGGAAACTTGAAGTAACACATTTTGATTTTGAGACAGCATACCTGAATGCATGTTTGGAGGAGACTGTGTTCATGGAGCAAGCTCCTGGGTATGACTGTGCTGGTAGCAACAAGGTATACAGTTTGAAGAAGGCCTTGTATAGATTGAAGCAGAGTGCTAGATGTTGGAACAGGTGCATTTATGATGAGCTTGTCAAACTTGGGTACCAACACAGTGTGGCTGATGCATGTATATATACCAAGGGTAGTGTCATCCTAGTGATCTATGTTGATGATCTTTGTGTGGCTGCAAGTTGTCTGATGATGTGCAGCATGTGCAAGAGGAGTTAACAAGAAAATTCAAACTGAAGGATTTAGGCAGTTTGAAGAATTACTTAGGAACTGAAGTGGAGAGAAACATGGGAATCAAAATGGAGAGAACCCAAGATGGGGAGATTCTGTGGTGTCAGAAAAATAAGATTGACAGGATTGTGGAGAAATGTGGATTGAAAAATGCTAAAGTAATCAGAAGTCCCATGACACCTGTTTTTTTCAGTTTAAAGTCTGATAAAATGTTCAAGCATCCTGAATTGTTCCATTCAGTGATTGGTAGTCTTTTGTTTGTTGTCAATAACACTAGATGTGACATCAGCATTGTGGGAGGGTTGTTGAGTAGAAGAGCCTCAAAACCCAGATTAGTGGATTGGACTGCTTTGAAGCGTGTGGTGTGATTTCTTAAAGGAAAAAGAGACAGATGTCTGGTGATGACTGGAGGCGTGTCTCAGCTAGAATGCTTTGCAGACAGTTCTTTTGCATCAGAGACAACAGAGAAAAAGTCAGTTTCTAGTTTAGTTGTCAAATTTTCTGATAGTCCTGTTGTTTGGAGATCCAGAAAGCAAAATTGTGTAGCACCAAAGAACACTGATCTAAGGTACACAGATAACCCTATATTACTTTCAGAAAATAATTTTTAAATGACATGACTACTGAGGAAGTTTAAGGAAGAAAATGCAAAAGCAGGGTTATAGCTGGATAATAAGAAAACAAAAATAATGACCACAGATAATTTACATAACTTTAAAGTGGGTAACAAAGACACTGAAACGCTTAAATATTTCTTATACCTTGTGTCACACATTAATCAAAACAGACTGGTTAATAAATCTGAAGATGACTGAGGGTTTGTCAATGCTAGCCAGAATTCTAGCATTCCAGTATTCTAGCCCCAGAGCTGCCTTGGATTTCCCCGCTTTACTTCTGTATTCCACACTGATGTCAGGTGGCTGTCTACACATGTGTCCCTCTGTGTGACCCATCATCATCACTGCTAACACAAGTCAACAGTGTTATATTCAAGTCTTTTACTTCAGTTCTCAAGTCTTTACCTTCAAGTCTCAAGTGGAGTCTCATGTCCTTGCAAGATACTTTCAAGTCAAGTCTCAAGTTCACTCTGGAAGCCAACTTCAACATAAAAAAGAGGTGCTGGTCTGGTGTGTGTGTGTGTGGAATTTCAATAACCAGAAAATCAAGAAGATATGTCCAAATTTGGGGAGCAAATTTTGGAGAGGAACAGCAAATCTAGTAGGCAATGGGCTACTTCTAAAAGCTTTTCAAAAGGCTTATCTGATATTCCAGGGACAGGATGGCTGATGAGTAGATCTAAAGCAGGTTTAGGTCTACTCAGCAGCTGTACCCCTGTACACAGGAGGAGCTTTCTAAAGGAGGAGCCTTCTAGGAATATCAGGAAGCATTATGTGGGGTGACAGGGAGCATTTCTCAAAGGGGAACAGCAAACATGTTCTGGAAGGATTTTTCAAAAGCTTTTCAAAAGCTTTACAAATCTCCTCTAATGTGTTTGCTTTTTCTAGGCCAGCAAGTTGGTCACTACAAACATACAAATCATGAGCTGAGTTAAGCCAGTACATCATTTATTGTCAAGTCCAAGTCCAACTCTGACTGGAGTTTGTTTGAGTCCTGGTCAATTGACTTGAGTCTGTATCACTACAAGTTTATCTCTCTCTAAGGTTAGAAACAAGGCACTCAGCATCAATTGCATGTCTACGTGTCTTGTTGTGACCTCAGAGGGAGTGACCTGTGCTTATCACGAAATGATGAAGTCAGTGAGACACTGACCTTATGTCATAAAGACAGTCCATACCTGAATGAGGGGTTTGGCCCTGTGTCATGAAGACAGGTCACAATGAAGATGGGAGGAAGCCCCTTCATTTGGCCAGTGCAGACATGCTTAAGACCTGAAAAGGCAATATAAGATCCTTGAATGTAAAGATATATCATTAAATATAAAAGTCAGAATAATTCAGGCCATAGTATTTCCAACTTATATGTACAGCTGTAAAAGCTGGACAATGAAAAAAATCTGATAGAAAGAAACTAAACTCCTTTGAAATGCAGTGATGGAGAAGAATTCTGTGGCTATCATGAACAAAGATGACTAAACTGAAACAGTCATACTCAGCTTATCACGAAATGACATGACACAATGAAAAAGATTATAATGCTTCATATAAAGGGAAACAGCAGGAAAAGATAAATCCACACTACAGATGTATTGATTCAATCAAAGAAGGAATGGCCTTGAATTTGCAAGAACCAAATAAGACAGTTTATGTCTGCAGGCTGGATGTCTCTCATTTATAGGTTCTCTGTATTTGAAAATTGACTTGATGGGAAATAACAGAAACACCAAATGTTTCTGTGCATTATATATATATATATAAATATATATATATATATATATATATATATGCAGTTTTATCTGATCACATTTTAATTACTAATATGATTTACAAACTTGGTGACCACATGACTTCTGCTCCCAATCTCCTCTACCTCCATTCGTTCTCTGTTCCCTGTTCTCAAATCTCTTTCTACCTTCCTTCTATCGAAGAGCTGGAGGTAGGCAACCGATCTTAGTGAAGCCTCTCTGAGATTAATAATAATAATAATAATAATAATAATAATAATAATGGGGGTTTACATAATGACATAATTGATTTCATCATTATTGTAGTGATCTACTCATGTGGTGTTACAAATTATTGCTTATTGTCGCAACTTGTGAATCAGGGTATTGGTTGGTTAATTTTTATATAAATGTCTTTTGTAAGTTCTGGCGGGCAGGGACTCCCGCCCCCCCACCCATCGGGGGGATAATTCAGTTAATTGAACTTACCAAATTGAATTAATTAATGTAGATGAAGGGTATACATCATTGGGTTGACTAAATTCTCTATGACGTCATAAACCATGTTGATGACATCATAACTTGATTACGTCATATGTTTAATTATGACTTCATTTCCGGTGTGTGTGTGGGGGGGATGATTTGTTGAAATTTTGTAACTAATTTGAACAGGATGTTCTTGACACATGTTGTGCTGGGCATGGTTTACCCCTATAGATCCTCCAGTTATGTGCATGGACACATGTGTCAAGAACGAAAATATGGTTAATTGAGATCTTGTAAATGAAAACTGTTTTAAGACCCTGTACAGATAAATAAAGTTGTGGCCAGTTTATTACCTAAGAAAAGGTGTGCAGAATCTTTTTTGCTGGTGCAATATATAGGAATGTATGTTTAACTAGATAAACTGTGTTGAATTGAGATATGTATGAAAGTTAGTTTGTTTGTTTTGGATGTCTTTGTATCTTTTATAATATCGAATAAAATTTAATTAAAAAACAAACAAACTTGGTGAGCACATGACCTTACAAATCAGTATGCACTGCATAGAGGTATCTGTATCAGGACATGTAAATTTTATGTTTTCATAAGAAAATCCAGACTCGATTTGGCATCTCAGTCAGTGCTAATCTCCCCTCTCTCTTTTTAAATCCCCATTTGTAAACTATCCCTAGAAATTTCATGATATTATTTTGGAGATTTGGTTAAAATATGGAGATATTTTAATGGAATATGTTTACAATTCAACTTGACTGGTAGCTATGCTTTGTGTGAATAGTTTATTATATTTTCTCTTAAGTTTTCTTAAAATCTTGCCTCTAGGATATGACATATTTTTAAAGCAGGTAATGTGAATTGTCACATCATGATGAGCATTCAATCAGCTTCCTCTCATTTATGTGCCAAGTGTCCTCTAGCCATACCACAAGGTGCACCTCTTTGACTGTATTAGTCATGGTTAGAAACCAGATAAGTTATTGAGTATCCAGTATGCATATCTGCTCCATCTTTGAGGCTGTTAATATAAAATGGCATTCTCATTTGGCATCTCAGTCAGTGCTAATCTCCTCTCTCTCTCTCTTTAAATCCCCATTTGTAAACAATCCAGAACTGATGGTCTTGTCTTCCTTTTAACATTCTCCTAAGGTGAAACAACCATTTGAAATGGATATGTGAAATCATATTTATATATTATGTCATAATTTAAATAAGTTTCTAGAACACCAGGAGTCACATATTACATACTATAGAACAACTTGTCAATACACATTATGTGTACTTTATGGTGTTCATGGGAAGTATGGATTGGAGGGGGAGGGGACACACATCAAAATTAGAAAGACTTCTGATAGCACATACAATAAATCATGTTCTGGTAGAAGTATCTACTTTACAAAGCAAATTTAGTACAGTACAGTAAGAACTTGTCAGGCTGAAAAATTTCCTTCATCTTACCAAATTATTTGTGCTAGACTTGAAATTTGTTGCTTATATCACAAGGCCAGAAACAGCCAAATGAGCTTCAGACTGCTACTTTCAGATATTTTAGGGAGTGAAGAAATGGACCATCCAAATTCTTAGTTTTGTGTAGGAAAGATTACTTTTCTGTGGGGAGACACTAAATTCTCTAACAATTGTAAGAATGTGGAAGTAAAAATTCTCAGAACATTTGTCAGTTCATACTGGTGGGTGAAAAAAAGTGATCAGAAATGGAGAAGGACTGGAACGACCTTCCGGATGACTCTTCCCAGACTCTGGAATGACCTGCCGGATGAGATCCATCAGTTAACATCATTAGACAGCTTTAAAAAGGCTGTCAAGATGGATCTCTTCCAGCAGGCCTTTCCAGATTAATTATCCTGGCCCGGGCATCCCCACCTGCGATGTTCTCTGTGTGGCTCCATCTACGGATGGAGGAAGAACATTGTCATAGGCCAACATGTTATTTTTGTCATATGTTTTAACTGTTTTAACTTTTAACTGTTTAAATTTATAATTTTAACTGTTATCTGATTTAATACTGTTTTAAGGGGGGGTTGTTTTTGTGATATCTCATGTGATTTTATTGTTGTAAGCCACCCAGATTGGGTCCCCAAAGGGTGGGATATAAATAAATTTTATTATTATTATTATTATTATTATTATTATTATTATTATTATTATTATTATTAGGAGTGTTGATTATATATGGTTGGGCATGCCATTTCCAGAACTTAAGAAAGAAGAAAGAAAGAATTCTAATTGAAGGAAGTTTAATACTACTCTACCCAAAGAGACATTTTTGAATACAATGTTTTAAGTAATGAATGACATACACCAGTGAAGTGTGAAATATCAGTGTCTCTGAATCACAAAAGATGGCTGTGGTAGTAGAAACAGTCACACAATCTACTTCTCAAAAAATAAGGATAATAGAAAAAAAATTCTTTGATATTTGCTATGAAACACCTTGTCATCTGAGATTTTATCTTGCTAACCAAATAATAACAGAGTGTATTTTACTCTCGATGCTCTGTGACAATTGTCCTCTGTGGGTATAAAGAAATGCATATAAGGTACCAAAACCATACTTTGTCATTTCAGAGCAAAGTAACATTTTATGGCCAGAACTGGACATCTGGAAATCTTTCCATGAGTGTCTAATGTCCCAAAACAGATGGGCCAAAGTGCTGGCTTTGGCCCACTCTGGAGGCATGGCGTTCAGATGCCTGGATGAAGCCAAAGCTGGACTGCAGCCACCTAAGACAGCCCAAACCTGGCTGCAAAAGGAATGGAAAAAAACTGCTCCTTTTTGGTGGCTGGTTTAGGACTCTAGTGGTAGCCCAGATCAGGGTTGGGTGCATGTGGCTGCCACAGTCCTATAGCAGAGTGGGAGTGGCATCTGGTGGCTCCTTTTGCCCTGTCTGCTTGAGGCCATTGTTAATCTTTTATCAAATGAGTAACTGAATAAATGTTTGTTTCTGTGCTAGAATATTGAAAGGACCTCAACATTATCTAGTCCAATATCTTTACAAGAAACATCTTCACACATATTAAATCCTTGAGGAAAGTAGGATGTTGCTCATGAAAGTAGCTGAATTGATTTGTATTGATTTGTAGGTCTTTAAGGTGTCATGGGATTCTTTCTTTCTTTCTTTCCTCCACTTTCTCATCCTTTTCTGCAACAAGTTGAAAGTACAGCTCTAATTGGACAATATGGTCAAGATAGCTGAGGAAATCTTAAAGACAAAACGGATGCTATACATTCTGTGGGCCATCTGTCCTATGATTTATGGCTATAGTTTATCACTACAACTATGACTTTTGACTCTTTGGTTTCACAGGAGTCCTATAAATGTATGAGTTTTAATTATTGCTATGACATTAACACTGCTGCTGTTGTTTGTTGTTTCAGCATTTCTGCTAATAGGACAAAAAAAGGATTTTTGGTGGATTTCAGTAAAGTTGTTTCACTACAATTATTTCAGTAATTTGAGCATTAAGAACTGTTCTATTAACTTTTTATGATATATTTCTTTAGGAATTTGCTAAATTCAATTAATTGATTGTCCATAATGGTTTTTAGTTCTTTTCCACATGTGTAATCTCTACTTTGTGCCTATCTGCTGTTGATCAGTTGACTGTAGAACATCCCTATTCTTAATTTAAATGTTCTTTGGATTTCTTGGAACTCATGGAACTCTTCTTCTGTCAGCTTCTTTTCTCTGCATTGAATATTGTAGTATTTCTCCTTATCCCTGCACACAGGTCATTTAAAATTTGCATTCAGGTTTCTGATTTTATTTCTGTCACCTTTCAGTTTTGCTTTTTTCCAGACCTTAACTGCTTATAGTGTTTCATCTATCATCAATCAATTGCTACAGATAGTGTCTTTCTACTTTCCTCTCTGACAATGTCCCTGGCTTCAGTCCAGAGTTCTTCTGATTCCTGGTCAGTCAGGCTTAATGGATGAATCTGTTTTTCATTTGGTCTTTAAATAAAGCCACCTCGGTTGTATTTTACAGAGAGGTGGGATAATAATAATAATAATAATAATAATAATAATAATAATAATAATGGTGCAATTTGAGTTTCCCATGGTGTTAACCCTTTTAAAGGGAAACAAAAATATGCAAGTATGAAAATTAAACTTGTTAGAGTTCAGCTTTCATCAGCAGAAACAGAAAATGTGTGGGTCAGACTATTTATTCTAAATCTGCCTTCCTAAAGAATAAAGACTTACTCCAAAAAACAACAAACATGCAATTTGTAGTTTAAAAACAAACAATAATGGCATATATATATATATATATATATATATATGAACTAAAACCTAATCTAAGTGGAGATTTTTGTGTAAAGAGAAATAAATCTCACCATCTTTTAGATACCAGGAAGAAAACAACAACTTATTGACTGCTGACTGCAGTTACTAGCAGTTTAGAATCTTGGGAGAGAGTTGTTAAACTGCCTTCAAGAGTGACAGGAGTCACATGATAGGTAGAATGAGAGAGAGGGAGGGAGTCCCTATTTGTCTAAAGAAGGGACAGGAGAATGTAAACATAAATTTTCCAACAGTTTTTCACCTGCTCTTTACATTATTTGGTGATTTTCATTAGGCTGCATTTCTGCATGATGATCGATTTAGTGTTCTTTAGCTTTACTCTGACCACTGCTTTTAGTAATTCTTGGTTTGTGTCACTATCTGCTCCTGGCCTTGTTTTTGGAGAGAGAATGGAATTTCTCCATCTTCTGCTTCTATATGATGTAGTCTATTTGATTTTTATGTAGGCCATCAGGTGATGGCCATGTTTACAGTCTCTTCTTGGGTTGTTTGAAGCATGTGTTTGCAATGAAGAGATTGTTGCTCTCACAGAATTCAGTCAATCTCTTTCCGACTGCATGTCTTGAATCCAGTTCAACTTTTCACATGTTCTTTGATTCTGCACAACTTCCTATTTTTGTGTTCCTGTCACTTATGATTAACAAGAAGTCATTTTTGGTATGTGATCACTTTCTTCGACTCCTGCATATAATCTTGCAATTTCTTCTTTTGCCCTTGTGGTTAGAGCATAAACTTGGATTATGGTGAATTTACCCTGAATTGGAACAATTTAATCTGATTTTACATTGTATCCTTTGGCTGTTTTTTCAGTGTGTCTCCTCACTATCCACCCTGCTCCATTTCTTCTTAGATTTTCATTTCCTGAGTAAAACACTCTGCAATTATCTTACTCAAAATGTCTCATTCCTGTCCACTTTAACTCATTCACCCCTAGCATTGCTATGTTTATGTGTTCCATTTCTTGTTTTATTATATTTAGCTTCCCTTGGTATTGCTTCTTACAATCTATGTTCCTAAAATATGAGTTCTGAAGCTTCCAACTTTGTTTTTGCTTCTAGGCATATAAGCAGCAGATCTGACTTCCAATTTGTGTTCAGTTATGTTGTTCGCCCCTACATTAATCCTAGTTGTCTTCTGCTGTGCCCTAGTAGTTCTCTGTATGTTTCTTAACATTTTCTCTTGTGTCATTACGGTTTGCCTCATCGTAGGATTTCCAAGGTTAAAATCTTCAAAAGGGGCTTTACCATGTTCCTTCTGCACCATACTAACAGATATTAGCTAGGATGCCACTGCTGTTGTCTCTGTGAGATCCTCCGTCAGTGTTACCCTTCACTACCACTGCTGCCCAGTAGCTGCTTGGGACATTTCATGGTGTCTATTCAGCAAAAGCCTTTCATCCCATCACCCCATTCCAACTTCTCCTGGCCCTCGACATCATAACTTGCCTCATCCCTGGCCCCATGATCTACTGCAGTCTTGTATCTCCCCATTGTAGCTATGGTCCATGAAGACTTCAATCAGCTTACAGTGAAAAGTTTGATTGTATAGATCATGAAAAACTTTTGCTCTTAAAGAAATGGGTGTGCCACATATGATTGTCCTTCCTGATGCTGATGCCTGATTAACCTATACTCAGAACAAGAGGCTATGGTAGGACAGCATATGGAGAAATTGAATGGTTTCCAGTTGGGAAAAGGATTAGGCAAGATTGCATTCTATCACCCTATCTTTTTAACTTGTATGTTAAAAAATATTCTACATAAGGAAGGATTAGACTCAGAAAAATAAATCATTAAAATTGGAGGAAGGAATGTCAACAATCTTAGTTATGTGAATGATAACATATTACTACAGAAAATAGCAAAGACTTGGAATGATTACTGAAGAAAGTCAAGGCAGAAAGTGCAAGGGCAGGTTTCAGCTGAGCATTAAATAAACAAAACAAAAATAATGGCCACAGACTATATACATAATTTTAAAGTAGATGATGAAGACATTACAATAATTCAAGATTTTTCATTTTTGGGCTCAGTCATCAATCAAAGCAGATATCACAGTCAACAAATCAGAAAAAAAACTTTGATTTAGAGGGCAGCAATGAAGGAAATTGACAAGATCTTGAAGTGTAAAAATAGATTACAGAATACTAAAATCAGGGTGGTCTACACCATAGTATTCCCCATCTCTACGTATGTTTGTGAAAACTGGACAGTGAAGAAAGGTGATTGGAAGATAATCAACTCATTTGAGATGCGGTGCTGGAGAAGAGTTATGTGGACTGCTAAAAAGATTAATTAATGGGTAATAGAGCAACTCAAGTCTAAACTCTTCCTAGAAGTAAAGATGACTAAACTGAAGTTGTCACACTTTGGCCATAGGATGACAAGAAAGAACTCACTATAAAATATTATAATGCTTGGTAAAGTGGAGCGCAATAGGAAAAGAAGACAGCAAACCAGATGAATGGATTCAATCCAAGATCTGAGCAGGGCAGTTAGGGATAGGGTAACTTGGAGGTTTCTCATTTATAGGGTCGCCATAAGCTGAACTCAGCTTGAAGGTGGGCAACAACAATTTGTGTTTGCTAGTCCCATTAGAAATCAGGTTGAAGCCATAGTACAATTATCCTGCATCATTTGAGGCCTAGGTGAGGTGAAATATTCCCTATCAGTTAAAAAGGAATGAGTGGCTTTATGGCCCATAGGTCTTCTTCCAACTTTTTGATTCTAGTATTCTTTCACTTCATTTGGAGCTGAGAACATCATCTTTATCTACGATTTTTGTATCTTCATTTCCAACTAGAAAAACATTTCCTCCTTTGTTGGTCTTTGTTGGACTCTTAACAGCCACCTTCTGCTAGCTGATGAGGAAGTCCCACTTAATTGCCAGAGGGCAGTAACTAGACATTTAATTTCAATCATTTTTGCATATATGTGAGTGAGGCACTGCCAGAATTTTCCAGTTATGCAATGCCACTTAGTATACCTGTGATTTCAGCATTTCAGATGCTAACAGCTAATTGACAAAGATTTAGCATATACGCAGAGGAAATCCAAGTGGTAGAAAATGAATACAAAATGTCTGTCAATGTTTTCCCTGGCAATAGGCAAACTACCATTTTGTTCAATAATACTTTAATGACAATGTGCAACCTGCATCCAAATGTTGAGCAAATATTGTTCCATTTGCTGCTGAGATTGATGTAATTAGATTACAGAGATCATCACAGAATTAGATATAGTAGCTTGACCTTTACAGGAATTCTCTCATTATTTAGGCAAATTAGGTTGCATAGTAATCTTCATACTTGATATCTAAACTAAAAGATTATTAGGTAGTTTCAAATAAATTACATCTTCATAGTGCTTGACATTATACCTCAAGTCTCTGCTTTTATTTCCCCATTCTTTTAATGGAAGAAAGAAGTGGGCACATTTAATCCTTTTTTATTTAGTTAGTTTTACTGAATTAAATACAAATATTTTCATTAGATGACCAACATTGCATGCAATATATCTTCTTAATTAGAATCTAGGGGTATTTCCAGCCTGCTGGAGCCCTGGTAGGCCTTGCGTTGGGCTGGCTGGGCTGTGATTGGCCTGTGGGGGCTGGAGGGGGTGGCACTTCTGCCCTGGTGCCAGGACTACAGGCGCTGGGGGTGGATGTGCAGGCTGATTGGCTGGCTCTGCATGCAAGTGGTGCCCATGATTGGTGAGGGGCCTGGAGGGGGAGGAACCTCCACCCCTCCTGACCCCTGATTGGGTAAAGGGCCTATAAAAGTCCATGTGGCACATAGGGATAGCACAATTCCAGCTCAGATCTTCATATGAGAGGACGGCCAAGCAGTGAAACTATAAGGGGTGGCAAATTGGCAGCAGCAACAGCAGTGGCAGAGGCTGCTAGCCTTGTAGCTGCCACAGCAGCTGTGGTGGAGCAGTGCCTCTTGCAGCCCAATGAACACAGCCTGCAGGCTTGCCTTACCCCTCCCCCATTGTTTTCCTGGGTAGGAAGCCCAAGCACCCAGTTATGCTCCCAAAAGGGACCAATCAAGGAGAAGGGTCTAACCACCCTGTCACTAGGGGCCAGAATGGGCAACCCAGGAAGTCCTGGGGAAACTTGGCCCCAAGGCCAAGGCAGGAGGAGCCCCCAGCACAAACAATGGCCCCTGCTTTGCTGCTTCTGAGGCCAAAATAGCAGCCAGAGACCCCAGCTCTACCAGCTCCCTCCCCATCTCCACAAGAGGATGCCATGATGGATTCTACTCACACCTTCATGGCCCTCATCACTTAGGTGGGGAGGGTCAAGTCACCAGCTATGTGGGAGCAAGGGCAGGCCAAAAAATGAGGGTGGACACACCATGACTCCTCCATGAGCAGCTCTAGCTCAAGGGGCTCATCTACCAGCTCCTCCAGTTTCATGACCAGTTCCTCTACCAGCAGCTCAGAGGCCAGTATGATTTCCAGTGATTCAACTGTAGGCAGGAAGCTCAAGGACCAGAAGCAAAAAATGCACTGCCAAGAAGAAAAACAAAAAGGCTCATGTCAAAGGGTCCAAGGACTCGAAGAAAGGTGATGGTGAGTGCTCTGGCTTGTCCTGGCACAGGGAAGACTACTGGGGGGGGGGGGGCTCTGGTCCCGGGAATGCCTTCCTGATCTATCAGGTGCAAGTCCAGGTATCCAGGTTTGCAGGGTATATGGGTATGTCTACAGCCCTTTGAGTTCCCCAACTTTTGCACAGAGAAAACCCCCCAGTCCTCCACTCGTCCAAGAAAGTCAGGAAGCAGATCCTCAGGGTATGTTACGTGGGTGTGTTCACCTTGTTAAGGCCCAAGGGGGAGGAGGCAGGGACCGTCACCTCCAGAAAGAAAAGCAAAAAAGATATCATGGTCCAGCTGGGGAAGTGTTCTTTTGTCAATTGGATAGAAGATTTTGGGGTTTACATGGGGGTTGTTGTCATGTCCTTCCAAGTGGGTGGGCAAAAAGGACCCTCACAGGCTCGTTTGTTGGGAATTCAACACGGGCAAGTGTATCTGCCCCCACTCCAAATTTGATCATTGCTATGAGCTCTGCATGGGCCTGCATGCCAAACTGGTATGTTCCAATCCAGTGGGCTCCCACCAGCCTTTTCAATCAGGATACCCCACCCTGGCAGCCTCCAGCAAGAAGGACAAAGCCTGCAGTTCTGATGCTGGAGGGTGGGGGTGGGGGCAAAGTAAGCATGCCAAGGCTGCCCAGACACCTTTCAGCCTGGCTCCAACACCTGTGTGCTCTGAGGCACTGATCCCCCTGCTTTACAGCTACCCCTTTGGAGAGACAGCCACTTTCCTTTCAGGGGGATTCACCCGGTGTTTCAGAATCCTGGCAATGGGCCCTTACTCAGCTTCAGATGCCCAGAACCTCAAGTCAGCCTGGGAGATGCCCCATATCCTTAAGGCCAAGATACAAAAAGAGTGCAGGGCTGGCAGGGTGGCCGGCCCCTTTTCTTCACCACCCATGCCCAATGTGAGGGTGTCCCCCCTGGGAGTGGTGCCCAAGAAAGCTCTGGGGGAATTTTGCCTCATTCACCACCTGTCCTATCCTCCAGAGTCATCTGTCAATGATGCAATTCCCTTGGAGCTTTGCTTTGTCCGCTATTACTCCTTTGATTATGCAGTCAGATTGGTCTGGTCTTGTGGGCGGGGAGGCCCTCTTGGCTAAGTGTGACATTCAGTTGCAATTCAAACTGCTCCCTTTACACACTGATGATTTTTGTCTCCCAGATTTCAAGTTTTATGACCAGTGGTATTTTGACAAGGCCATGCCAATGGGTTGCTTCATTAGCTGTGCTGTCTTTAAGACCTTCAGTTCCTTCCTGGAATGGGAGGTTAAGCACAGGGCCACCTCCCCCTGGGTCACTCACTACCTGGATGATTTCCTGTTCATGGGTGATAGTTGTACCAAGCTTTTGGACACATTCCAAGCCCTGGCCACTGAGCTTGGTGTCCCTTTAGTGGTTGAAAAGATGGAGGGCCCATGGTATACAGCTAGACTTGGTGTCTGGTGTCTCTCGCCTTTCTGAGGACAAGCTCCAGGCCCTCCACACCAAGATACAGGCCACCATCATGTCCTATATGGTCACCCTAAAAGAGATCCAGTCCAATTTGGGTCACCTCAATTTTGTGTGCAGGGCGATTTCTCCAGGTATTGCTTTTGTTCTTGAATGGCCACAATCACATGGGTCAAAGCAGCTCACCATTACATCTCCCTCACCAAGGGCATCAAACAGGACCTTAGCTTGTGAGAGGGATTCCTCAGGGATTACAATATGGTCTCCCTTTGGCAGCGACCATGGGACTTAGGTCACAGCCTTCAGGTGCATTCTGATGCTGCTGGGAGCCTGGGCTTTGGGGTCTTTTTCCAAGGGCACTAATGTACACAATGATGGTCTACTCACTGTGCCCTAGGACCTCACTTTCCTTGAGCTGTTTCCCATTGTGGGTTCACATTTGGGGCAGGGCGTTCACCAACAAGGCAGTGTGCTTTTGGTGTGACAACTAGACAGTTGTCAAGATCCTTAACTGCCAGAACTCCAGGCCCAAGAAAGTGATGCTTTTGGTTCAACATTTTGTGCTATTATGTTTCCACAATAACATCACATTGAAGGCCCATTTAGTGCTAGGCCTCCAAAATAAGATTGCAGATTATCTCATTTCCAGGAAGCCAAGTTTTGCTAGCAGCCTCCCAGAGCAGACCCTTCGACTACACCCTTCCTGGAGGAATTGTGGGAGGTTGGAAATCTGCTGTGATGCAAGGTGTCCTGTCTTCACTGGCTCTAGCCACTCTAAAAACTTACAAAAGAGCTATCTCCAAGCTTCTGCCTTTTCTCAGGCATCAGGCTTCCAGGTCCACTTATCATTATGTCCAACACAGTTCTTTAATTCTTGGTTTGGCTGAGGGAGGCTGGTATTGCACCTCAGACCATGGCAATCCACTTGGCCTTTTTCTCTAAGGTGGAAGGGTTCTGGGACTCTTGTGCATCCTTCCTTGTCAGGAGGGTGTTGGAGGGCTGGAGGGGGACACTAATGGGTGGTGGTGATGGTAGGAGACCCATTTGTCTGAAATTACTTTCCAGGCTCTGTGAACAGCTTGACTGGGTTTGTACCTCCAAGGCCAAGACCAGACCATTCAGAACGGCCTTCATTACTGCTTTCTTTGGGGCATTGAGGGTGGATGAACTGATGCCTTCTTCCAAGTTAGATGGCTCCAAGCAGCCACTACAGCGGGAAGATGTGTCTTTTGCTGGAAACACTGTTTGTTTAGTTCTTTGCAGGTTCAAGTGTGACCAGTATAGCAAGGGATCCTCCATTGTGCTGTGGAGGCTCCACAGTTCCCACCTGTGCATGGTGTGGACTCTATGCAAATACGTGGTGTCCCAGACCCTCTTTTTACCCACATCAATGGTTCACCACTGACATAGTTCTAGGTGGTGTCAATGTTTCACCTGATTACTTTGAGGGTCATTCTTTGCACACTGGAGCTGCTACTACAACTGCAGGATGCGTCTTACCAGTGGACTCTATAAAAAGACTGGGCAAGTGGAAATCCAGGGCTTATGTGGGCTACATCCACCTGGGATGGACTCTTGTTCAGGAGTTTCTTGTGAGGTTGTCATTATGGGGGCAACACCGATTCAGTGTCCCCTAGTGACAAGAGGTAGAGATTGCTGATTTATAGTGAGAGTGTGCAGAGTGTATGCAGGACTGCCATTCACCAGCTCCATACATCTCTGGATCTGGAGCTCCCTGACAACTTGCAGCATTCCATGAAACCAGACCAGAGATCAAATTCTCTTCAAAAGAAGGTTCTTTATTCTTCAGTTGCAGAATTAACATGATAACTATTTACATTATAGAACAGCCATTAGCAGGCAGAAAACAAAGGAAAACTCCATGCCAAGCCCAGCAATCCACTCAAGGCATAACTCTCAAGGCAAAACTCCACCCCCAGGCTGATACCTTTATAGACATTTGCTAAAAAGGTTCTAAACCCAGCCTTCTTCCTATGTCTTGTGTCATGTGACCAGTGGTTCTCACAAAACTAGAAGACCTAATTTGTTTTCTCTTGTACCCTGTGTTCCCAGACACACACTGACCTTGGTTATGTTGTTTTTGTGTAAGCTACCTGCCAGCTAAAACTTTCACAGCTAGAACTTTCCCACATTTGTACATTTCCACTTTGACTAAAAAACCCAACAGAGATACACACATGTGATCAACTGGTTGCCAGAGATGCAAATGCACAATTAACTGGTAATCCCTTTTGTTATCCCTGAGCTTGGCCGTGACCAAGCAAATGGGTTCATTGACCCAGGGATTGGTTGATGACAGATCCAGACCTCATGCTTTGTAGGCCAACCCTACATTACAGCTGTTGTCAATAAAGTTATGGCCTTTTCCTTCCAATTATGTGTTGTGGTCTTACGGCATCTTCCCTCCACAGCAAATCCACTTTAGGTTTCAAATAGAACATTAAAGAAGCTATCCCATGTGAGGAACCTTTTTGGGAGGTAGGCTTGAGCACCTTGAATAGCTCCTTCAATGTTTAGACTGAAACACAAAGTAGATTCACTATCCCACTAATATGGAAGCCAACATCAACCACAGAAAGATATGGATAAAGAGCAAAAACAGTCCTTTCTCAGAAATAAATCAATTAATCAGTTAAGTTAAAGGATTCTTTTTTTCAAGCCTGGGAGTAACTAAATTTATTGTTTTTATGAGCACTCGGGGGGAGGGCATGTTTGGGCCTTTTGGATGCCTTCATTACCCCTCCCCACGTGAGCAGCCTTGGGGGGCTGTGGCTAGGGCAAAATGCCCTAGTGGATGGGAGTGGGGAGGTAAATGGGATAAGGGGGGGAGGGAGAATGAAAGGGGGATAGGGGAAGGGATATGGGAAGGGGATGAACCAATTGGAGCCATTAGAAATAGAATTAAATTATGTGATGTCGAGTAAACTGAAAATTTAAACTTTAAGCATCAAAGGCCTGGGTTCAGTGGTCAAATGAAGGAGAATCAAGGCATTATTGAAGAAGGAATCAGCAGATATTATATTTCTTCGAAAGACACATCAAGAAAAGGAGGGTGTAAATGAATTGAAACTGAGTTGGGCAAGGATTTATGTGAGAGCTTATGGAAATTCCAAATTGAAGGGGGTAGCAATAATAATTGCAAAAAAATGTAACTTCGTAATAAACTATGTGCTAGGGGATGATGATGGAAGATATATAATAATCCAAGGGGAATCGGGGAGGACAAATATGTACTGGCAAATGTATATGCTCCAAATGCAAAGCAGGAAGAATTTTATGAGACAGTATCAAAGAAAGTGGAAAATATACAAGAACAATATGTGGTCCTTGCAGGTGACTTTAATATGCAGATGGACAAGATAAAAGATAAACCTAAGCCATCAGTAAAGGGTAGATGTAGTAATATAACAAATTTAAATAAAATAATGAATCAATGGAAATTGAAAGATGTTTAGATATTAGTAAAGGGGGATGAAAGAAAATATACACATTCTGTGGTACACAAGATATATGCAAGGATAGATTACATCTTTATATATAAAAAAAAATGCTAAACAAAATCTTGAATACTGAAATAGAGAATATAATGGTATCAGACCATGCCTTGGTGAATGTAGAAAATGTTGTAAAAAAGGATTATGAACAATTAAAAAGAAGGAGGTTATATATTAAGATATTGAATTATAAGGAAATTGTAGGAAAAAAATGGAATGGAATGGCAAGAAACATGGGAAATAAACAATGGAAATGTGTCAAAAGGGTTATTATGGGATACTACAAAGGCAGTAATGTTGTATAATTTGAACTGTGGGCTTTGGCCCAACAGCCCCTGGGTCCTTTAGCAGAGCAAAATTAGAGAAGGAAGACCACTGATGAAATACAAACAGGATAAATTTATTAATGTGCACAGTCCCAGGAGAAACTTGTGTTTCCAAACCTGGGCAAAGGACAAGGAAAATGGCTGTTGTTTTTATACCCAAACAGACAAAGAACTCATCTCTTACATCTTATAGGATGCTCTAAACTTTAAACATATAGAATTCTAAGCAATGAGAGTAAAGATCTATGCATACATTATAATCTGCTTAGGGTACCATTTGTGCCTGACCTACTGCATTCCAGGAAAACATCTTATCAGCAGAGACTGTTATTTCCAGGACCTTTCAGGGTTTCTCTTGCACTGATTTATTGCTATGGCTTTATGATGCATCCTGGTACCTCTTTGTTACAGCTTCAGGGTCCCTCTAAGGCCAATGTGTAAATAAACATTTTAACCTTCCTGGACTTAAACATTCTGGCCATGTATTTCTGTGTTAAAGGTATCAGTTCTTGCAGGCCTCTAATTTCTACACACAATAGTACACATTTCTAACTTAAGCATATAAAACATTGTTTATCAAATTATGACTACTTCAGTAACAAAAGGAATATGCATAAAGGAAACATAGAATCTTTAAAAAGACAAGAAGAAAGGGAGAAGAAATTAGAAGTTGATATAGAGGTATTGGAAAATAAATATATCATAAATAAAGCTAAACAGACATATCTAAAATTGAGGCAAAAAGAGAGGAATTAGATAAAATGGAGACAGATGAAGTACAAGAAAATTTGATTTATTTAAGAAGAGAATTTTTTTGAATATAGTAATAAAAACTCAAAAATACTGGCTAGATCCACACAAAAGAAGATAATGGAAAAGATGATATATATGTTTAGAGACAAATCTTGTAAAATATGTAGAATGATGAAGAAAATTTAAAATAATTGAAGAATTTTATAAGGAATTATATGAATCAGGCAATAATTCTGTGGAAAAAATATAGAAGTATGTGGAAGAAAATTGGGAAATAAAAATAAAGGAAGAAGACAAAGAATTACTGGAACAACCCATTAAGAAGGTAGAGACAGAGGAGGTAATTAAAAAACTGAAAATGGGAAAGCTTCAGTAATGGATGGATTGGCATCAGAATATTATAAAGTTTCTGAAAGATGCTAATCCCAAAATTGCTAGAATTATATAGTGGTATAATGAATGGGGAGAAGATACCAGTATCATGGTGCCAATTATTAGTCATTTCATTACCAAAGGTAGACAAAGATTTAACTAATCCAGGATCATATCGATAAATATCATTAGTTAACCAAGATGTGAAGATCTTATCAGCAATTATGGCAAATAGAATGAATAAATCTAGGAGCGGATCAATGTGGATCTGTGAAAGGAAGACAAATGTGAAGCCTAGTAGGAAGAGTATTGGATAAAATATATGTAATGGGGGAAAATAAAAGCAGGGATCATGTCATTGGATATATTTAAAGCATTTGATTGTGTGGAATGGCCAACATTAAAAATAATTATGAAAAGATTTGGAGTGGAGGATAAAGTAAGGGGATTAATAGATCAACTATATTCCAATAATTCAGCAATAGTAATGGTAAATGATGGGGTAAGAAATGAAATAAAAGTGACAAGAGGTACTAGACAAGGATGTCTGTTATCACCAATATTATTTGCAATGGTGATAGAGATACTAGCAAATGTTATAAGAAAAGATAATGGCTTAGAAGGAGTAGGATTGGGGGGGGGGGGAAACCATAAAATCAGCCTATTTGCTGATGACACATTGTTAACTATTAAATATTTAATTGATAGATTGGGAAAACATTTAAATGTATTTTATGAGATGACAGGTTACAGATTAATTGGAAAAAATCAGAAATGATGTTATTTAATTACATAAAAGAAGAGGAATGTGAATTTGTAAGACAAAGAAGTTTAGAGATACAACTAAAAGGTAGTATAAAATATTTAGGAAAATATATAACAAAAGATTTAAAGGAAATGGAAGAAAAGAATTTGACAGTATTAAGGAAAGAAATGGAGAAAAATTAGTAGAATATAATAATATTCATTGATTGTGGTTTGGAAGAATAGCATAACTAAGATGAAAATATTACCAAAATTATTATTTATTTATTTAGAATGCTACGATTAAAAGTTTCAGAAACTGCATTGAATAAATGGCAACAAATATTGAATAAATATTGTAATGGAGGGAAAACAACCAGACTAAATAAACAATTTTGGTATAATTCACAAAAGAGGGAGGGTTGGGTCTTTCCAATATAAGAAGATATTATGAGGCCAATCAACTGAGATATGTTATAGAAGGTATGTTAGGTATGGGATAATTAGAATGGTTAGAGTTAGATACAGATGAAGGAGATATAAGAACATGGATTTTTTAAATATAAATTTTATTAATTAAAAAAAATTAATTCATCGCCAAACATCAAATCATCAACAATTCAATCATTTCCAATTCACTAATTCAGCACTCTTCGATCTTCCATCTTCAATTTTCCGTCTTCCATCTGTCATAGTTTCCATATTCTATTTCACATATTTACAAATTTACACACATATTTCAAACAAACATAAACATACAACTCAAAGACTTCCATGTCCATCCTCTACTGATTCATTTTCACATTTTTATTAACTGCTTATCCTCTTATGTTAGTGTTCTGTATTTTGACTCTACCTCTTTGATCTACTTTTCAAAAAAATCCAATTTCTTAACTATTAGCTTATTTTCTCTTTTTCTTATGTATTTTTCTAAGCTCTTTCATTTATTTTGTTTAACTGATATTTTGAATATTTAGCCATTTTCCGCTCATATATTTATACAATTTTTCCCAACCTTCTATGTCAGTCTCTTTCCTTCTTTTCTCTTTTTCTATATTTTTACTGTTTTGTGCTAGTCCAGTTGATATAATATCTATTTCCATCACATCCATCAGCTTCAAAATCCATTCTTTCTTTTGTATTTCCTTCTTTAATTTCCAGTGCTTAGTATAAACCAGTCTGGCTGCAGTTAACATGTAAAAAATTATTTTCTCATATTTCTTTTCTTTTTCCTTACCCAACATATTTAAGAGTAGTAGTTCAGGACTAAATGTTAATTCTATTTCCAATATCTCTCTTATTCCATTCTCTATCTCCTTCCAATAATTTTTTGCTACGTTACATCCCCACCACAAATGAAAAAAGGTTCCTTTAACTTTTTCACATTTCCAGCAAAGCTTTTATCCTGTACCATAAATCTTAGATATTTTGTCAGGTGATAAATATCACCTATATAATATTTTATAGTAATTTTCTCTAATATCCTGACTAACAGAATATTTTAATCTTTTGTTCCATGATTTTTCCCATTGTTCTAACTCTAATGCCTTACCACAATCTTTGGCCCATTTGATCATATTGTCTATTATTATGTCCTCTTCTAAATTGTATTCTAGCAATTTCTTTATATAGTCTTGACAGAAGAGCTGGTTTTTTTATCCATATAATTTCTTCTAATTCAGTCCCTCCTGCAGCAATTCCTGTAGGTTTTTTTTAAAAAAATCTAATTTATATCTCATTTTCATTTGATTATATAAGAACCATTTACATTTATATCCCTCTAATCTTATTTGCTCTAAAGATTTCATATTCCATTCTTCTCCCTCTCTTTCCAACATATCCTCATATTTTAGCCATTTCTCTCTTTTTTTGTGGGTCTGTATTATATAGTGCCTCATGCGGGGATAACCACTTAGGTATTTGAAGGCATATCCTTTTTTTTTTTTTTTTTTTTTGTATTTTCTCCATACTCTTAAAAGTGCTGCTCTGACAAAATGGTTTTTAAAGTCCTTGTTTACTTGTACTTTCTCATAGTACATATACGCATGGAATCCGAATCTTAATTCAGACCCTTCTAGTTTTAATAATTTTTGATTATCCAATTTAATCCATTCTTTTAGCCATGTCAAAGCAATGGCATCAAAGTACAAGTTTAAATTTGGCATTGCGAATCCCCTTTTTTCAACTATGTCCTGCATATAATTTTGCTTTATTCTTGGTTTCTTCCCTGCCCAAATAAACTCTGACAGTTGTTTTTGCCATTCTTTTAATACTTTTTAATTTTTAATTATTGAGATCTTTTGAAATAAGAACAGAATTCTTGGAAGAATATTCATTTTTACCACTGAGATCCTACCAAATAGTGGTAACTTTAATTCTTTCCATTTATTCATGTCTTTTTTTCCCCACTATTTTCCATAATTGTTCCGGAAGAGGTCTGAGTTTTTATTTGTTATATTTATTCCTAAATACCTAGCTTTTTTTGTTATGTTGAAACCTGTCATATCTCTTATTTCCATTTCTTCTTCTTTTGTCATATTTTTTGTAATTACATTTGTTTTTCCTTCATTTATTTTTAATCCTGATATCAATTCAAAATCTTTCAAATGTTTTATTAAATTTTGGATGTTATTTATTGGATCCTCCAACATGATTACAATGTCATCCGCAAAAGCTCTCATTATATATTGATCTCCTTTAATTCTTCTTCCTTTTATATTTGTTATGTCTCTTAATTTTCTTAATAGAATATCCACTGTAATTACAAATAGTATCAGCGATAGGGGGCACCCTTGCCTCATCCCTTTCTTTATCATTATCACTTTTATGCTACTACCATTAATTATTATTCTTGCTATTTACTTTTTATATATTGCCTTAATCCATTTTAAGAAATTTTGTTCTATTCCAATTTGTCTTAGTAAATTTTCCATTAATTTCCAGTCTAAATTATCAAACACTTTTTCCAATATTATTGCTAATTTCCTTTCATTATGTATCTCAAAAAATTCTATTATATTTGTTACTTGTCTTATATTCTCTTTCAAATGTCTTTTTGGTACAAAACCACTCTGTTCTTCTGTTATTATCTCAGTAAGTATTGATTTTAATCTACATGATAATGGAACACAGTCCTTCAAAGAATGGTGGAGTCTCCTTCCTTGGAGGTCTTTAAGCAGAGGCTGGATGCTTTGATTGGGAGTTCCTGCATGGCAGGGGTTGGACTGGATGGCCATTGTGGTCTCTTCCAACTGTATGATTCTATGATTCTATGATTCTATGATTCTATAATATATGTGTGAACAACTTATAATCTTTATTCAATAGAGAGATAGGTCTGTGCCCATTTAGGTCTTCTTTATCTTTCCCTTCTTTTAATATTACAGTTACATTTGCTTCCTCCCATTATGGAGGGATTCCTCTTTCTTTGATATTATTCATGGTCATCAATAGAGGTTCATTCATTCCTTCTCTAAATGTTTTATAAAATTTTCCAATTATTCCATCTGGACCTGGACTTTTATCATTTTTCAAATGTTTTATCACCTCGAATAGTTCTTCCTTAGATATTGGTTCTTCTAGTGTTTGTATGTGTTCCTTTTTTAGTTTAGGATGTTACTTTGATTAAAGTATTTTAATGTCTTCTTCCTTTATTTCTTTTGATTTATATATTTTACTAAAGTGGTCAAAAATATTACTTTGATTTTTTTTTTTGTACTGTAAATATCTTATTACCTTTTTAATCTTTGTAATTATATTTTTATCTCTTTCTTTCCTTAACTTCCAAGCTAACCATTTGCCCACTTTGTTAGCATATTGAAATTGTCTTGCTTTGACTTTTTTCATCATTTTTATTATTTCATCTGACTTCTCTATTGAATATTGTTTCTGTAATATTTTAATATCTTGTATTATTTTATCTTTATTTACCATATTTTTCGGTGTATAAGATGACTTTTTAACCCCAGAAAATCTTCTCAAAAGTCGGGGGGTCATCTTATATGCCGGTAAGAAAAAGATCCTGCTCACCCGGTGGCCATTTGGTCTCCCTCCTCAGTGCGATGGCCATTTTGTCTCCCTCCTCCTCCCTCTCAACTCACCAGGCTGGGCCACACCCTCAGGAAGATCAAGGAGGAGCAGGAGGTGGAGGCATTGCTGGCTTGGCTTGGGAGAAGAGGAGGAGGAAGCGGGATGAGGTGAGGTGTTTCTCTCTTTCTCCCTCGCTGGGCTGGGCTGCCCTCCTTTGCCCTGCCTCTCTGCAGAGAAGGCCCTGTAAACACCCACTGGGTGGCCTTGGGCAAGTCACACTCTCTTAGCCTCAGGGGAAGGCCTCAGCTTCCTTCCCTCCCTTCTTTCCCCCCTTCCTTCCTTCCTTCCTTCCTTCCTTCCTCCCTTCTTTCTTTCCTCCAATCCTCCATCCCTCCCTTCCCCTCAGAAAAAGCCCCCCCATGGGAGGAGGAGGAGGTGAAGAGGGGCAGAGAAGCCCCCTTGCAGGGCAGCAAGGTTTGTTCAGAAAGCATTTGTCATTGCTTTTCCCAAGGCTGAGAGAGTGTGACTTCCAAAAATGCTGTTGTGGTGGTGGCAGTTTTGTGCCTTCCAGTCGTTTCTAACTTCTGGCAACTCAAACGCAAACCTATCCTGGGTTTGCTTGGCAAGGTTTGTTCAGAAAGTGTTTGCCATTTTTCCCCCAGAGGCTGAGAGAGTGTGACCTCCAAGAAAGTTATTGTTTTTGTTATTGTTCCCAACTTATGGTGATCATGGGATTTTCTTGGAAAGATTCGCTCAGAGGAGGTTTGCCATTGAGTTCCCCTGAGGCTGAGATTGTGTGACTTGTCCAAGTTCACCCAGTGGTTTCATGTCAGAATGGGGAATCAAACGCAGATCTCCAGAGTGGTAGTCCAACACTCAAACCACTACACCATGCTGGCTTGTATTCCCATCTGCTAACTATGAAACACTTGCAGACGTTTTTTGTTGTTCTCATGTGTCTTCAAGTCCTTTCTGACTTATGGTGAACCTAAGGCAACCTTATCATGGGGTTTTCATGGCATGTTTCTTCAAAGAGGGGTTGCCATTACCCTCCTCTGAGGCTGAGGGTGTGTGACATGCCCAGGGCCACTTCCTTGGCTACAGATTGCACATACACCAGAATGCATCACCTAGTATATTGGCAGTCCTTCCCCCAAACACTTTCTCATTTCCCCCAACCATCTCATAGCTGGGAGATGGAAATAATTTTTAAAGCAGCATTTAAGTCTGGACTATTTTTTAAAAAAGTAAGGTCCAAAACACACTGCATAAATAAATGCTAGGGAGCATGGGGGCTGTAGTTTGTTGCATTTATAAATGACAGTCTTCCTGCTACGTTCCTGCATTCCATAAGCATTTGAATTAAAATTACCAGATTGAAATCAAATCTCATGTTTGGTTTTTTTAATTTTTATTTGGTGTATGTTGGAAGAGGGGTCATCTTATATGGCGAGTATATCCCAAACTCTATATTTTGACTGGAAAAGTTGGGGGTCATCTTATACGCCCAGTCGTCTTATATGCCAGAAACAGCTTTTTATCAGTTCTTTTTCTTTTTCCATTATTTCATTCGATATTAAGTTCATCTTCTCTTTTCTTCTCTTTTGTATTTCTATATGTTCTGTATTTCTTCTGTATTTCTATATGTTTTTGCATGAAAAAGCCCGAATTACAGCTTTACATGCATCCCACACTATTTCTATTCCCACTTCTTTTCCCATATTTTCTTGGAAATAATTTTTCAAAGCCTGTTTTGCTTCTAATATAATCTTCTCATCACAAAGTAAACAATATTGTAATCTCCATCTGTACTCACTCACCACGATTTTCAAGTTTATCATTATTGGATTATAATCCGAGTGGATTCTTGAAAATATTTCTGTTTTCTTAATATTTGGACATAATGTTTTTGAAATTAGGAAATAATCAAGTCTAGCAAATGATCTATGTGTTTCCGAGAAATAAGTAAATTCTCTTATTTCTACATTTTTGTACCTCCAAGTGTCTACCAATTTAAATGAGTCCATTAGATCAAAAAATGTTTTTGGAAGCTTCTCCTGTTTTTCTTTTACGTTTTTGCTTGATAATCTATCCAATTGTGGATTTATTACCACATTTAAATCTCCACACAAAATTATATCTTTCCCATTGTATTCTTGTAATTTTTCATTGATTTCTTTGTAAAATTTTGCTTTTTTATCTTGTGGGGCATATATTGCTACTACTATTATTTCTCTTCCTTGAACATTTATTTCTCTTCCTATGTAGAACCCATTTGGATTATTAAATATTTCTTTTGAAACTTTTTTTTTAAATATAAACCACAATTACTCTCTTCCTTTGTTTATATAATGAGATATATTCAATTCCAATCTTAGAATTTCTTAACAATCTTTTATCTTTATTTCAAATATGTGTTTCTTGCAAAGTGACTATGTCATAACTTAATTGACTAATTCTATGAAAGATTTCTTTTCTCTTCTTTTTTTTTTCATTTAGTCCTTTCACATTCTATGGGCCTTATCACACACGGGCCACAAAGCGATAAGAAAGCGAAATAAGAATAAATCCAGGAATAAACCGAAAGAAACCCCACAATACGTAAATGGCTATCAGACGCAACTAGCATCATCGCACAATTAAGGAAAGCATGTTGAAGCGGTCCCGGGAACCGTATTTGCTGTTTGCACACAAGTGAGAAAATCCCCGGACATAACCAAGCAATGATGCCCTGCACATGCTCAGTACAGCACATGCTCAGTACTGTCACTTGCCATGGCTGTCAAACACACCCCTTCCCAAGCCGGCTGTCCCCCAAACCCCTTCCCAAGCCAGCACAGGGTCCGCGCTCCGAGGAGAACGTCCTCAGAGAGGCGCCTCTCTGAGGACGTCCTCTTTGGAGCTCGGACCCTGCGCGAGGCCTGAGCTCCAAGCAGAACGTCCTCGGAGAGGCGCCTCTCTGAGGACATCCTCCTTGGAGCTCGGACCCTGCACGGGGCCTCTCTGAGAGGCGCCTCTCTGAGGATGTCCTCCTTGGAGCTCAGACCCTGCACGGGGCCTGAGCTCTGAGCAGAACATCCTCAGAGAGGCGCCTGATAAGGTCCTTATGGTAAAAGCGAAATAATTCCCATCGCACATTTGTACTTCCTGAAGAAACCGAAATACAAAAGATCTAGGTTCTTGCCGCATTCTGTTGGGGTTCTGTTGGGGTTCTGAGTGACGTCGTGTGGACACACGGAAAAATAATACGTATCAGGTCAGGATTTCATTTGGGTTCTGACTGCTTTGGGCCCCGTGTGATAAGGTCCCATGATAGGAATGTTAAATCCTTTAAATCAGTCATTTATCTTTGTTTTTAATTTCCTTCTTCGATATCATCTTCTTCTTCCAACAATTCTCTTTCTCTGCTTTCTTCTTCTTCTTCTGTTTCTTCCTCCTCTTCTTCTCCTCTCTCTCTAGTATTCGATGGTATCTCTTTATTTTCATTTTCATTTTCCTCTTTATTCTTGTTTACTGATCTCAATTTCCCTCTGTAGATTTGAGATTCTTGTTTCTCTGAATTCTCTTTTATTTCTTTATTGACTCTTTTCCAAAAATCTTTCACCTTCTGAATAGAATTTAATTTGTACCATCTTTGTTGGAAAAGGACTGATATTCCCTCCAGTCTTTCCCGCTTATAGACAATTCCATTTTTATTCAATAAGGATGTTAAAAATTTATAGTTTTCTCTTTTCTGTAATATTCTTTTGGGCACATTTTAAAAAATCTTTATTTCCTTGTCATCTACAATGAAGGTTTTTTTTTAATAACTCTTTTCTAATATTTGGTCTCTTATTCTTTTTCTTACAAAATAGATCACAATGTCCCATGGCCATCCTTTATCTTTGTCTATTTGAGAATTTAATCTGAACATTTTATTGATATCCCAAATTAAAACTTGATTTGGTATTCCAGTAAATTCTGATAGCATTGGTAAAAAGTATTCATATTAATTTTCACCTTTCATTTCTTTCAATCCCCTAATTTTTAAACAGTTTTCTCTTTGTTTATAATCTTCTAAAGCTTTTTTTCATCTCTTTTCTCTATTTCCTGTTTTTCTCTGTCTTTCACTTTTATTATCGCTTTTTCTATGTTTTCCATTTTCTCTTCTACTTTGTCCACTCTTCCTTTAACATTATTCATTTCCTTCATTACTTCGTCTAAAGATTTTTTAATATCTGATAGTTCACTTCTCATATCCTGTTTTATACCCACTCTTAATGATTGGATCTCTTTTCTCATATTTTTTCTTTGTCTATTTGGATTTGAATTTGCATTTTTTTCATCTCTTCCAAAATGAATATCTGTTCAGTTGATTGTCTTCTTTGTGCTTATTTTGAAGTCTGCATCTGAGTAGAGCTAGTAATTATTCTTGTTGATATATTTCCATTTATTATTGTTATCTTTATTGAAAACCTGTAATTTTATTTCACTTTCTTCCAATTTTACTGCTCTTTGTTAAATTATCAAATTTTCCTAAATTTTCCCATGAAATTCAAATTTATAAATAATTTTCATTCTATAATTTCCCCCCTTTTCTTAAATTCCATTATCTTTCTTCAAATCAAATCCAGTCCTTGAAGTTTAATTGGTTAGTGAATTGATTTTAATTTTCTAATCTATCCAAGCATAATAATTCATCCCTTCCTTTAAGCCAGATTCAGTTCTTCTGTTGTCTTCCTGGCCTTTTGCTTCAGCTCCTTCTCCGTTTCTCCGCTTCTACTACCTTCCTGGCCTTTGCTTTAACTCCTTCTCTGTCTCTTCACTTCTGCTGTCTTCCTGGCTTTTTGCTTTAACTCTTTCACTGTCTCTTCACTTCTGCTGCCTTCCTGGTTTTCTGCTTCAGCTCCTTCTGGTCCTGGTGGCGCAGTGGTTAAATGCCTGTACTGCAGCCACTCACTCATAGACCACAAGGTTGTGAGTTCAATACTAGCCAGGGCTCAGGCTAGACTCAGGCCTGTATCCTTCTGAGGTCACTAAAATGAGTACCCAACTGTTGGGAGGGCAATGAGCTTACAGTTATAAACCGCTTAGACATCCCATAGCATGATATGAAGCAGTATATAAATGAAGCTGCTTTTCTTTGCTTTGTGTCTCCATTTCTCTTCTTCAACTGCCTTCCTGGACTTTGCTTTAACTCCTTCTCTGTCTCTTTGCTTCTGCTGCCTTCTTGGCTTTCTGCTTCAGCTCCTTCTGAAAATATTGAGAAAAGAAGATGGAAAATTACCTCCATGGGAGGAATTGAAATTCTGGACAGAATAAAAGGGTGAAAATGGCCCCGTGGAAGACGAGCACTGAGGTGGGGTATAAAATATACTTATCCAAGTTGTAATAGAATGCATATATATATGGAATTATGTATTGTTAAAATTTTACATGTATGAATTTTAGGTTCAATTTAAAAAAATAAAAAGAAAGAAAGAAAATAATACATCTTTTTGAGGGAGTGTGAGAGCTACAACAAATTTCAGAGGAGGAAAATGGTTAATAGTCATACTATTTTTGATGTTCCAAACTATCAACAAAATATTTATAAAATAAATACTGGCCAGCTTACTTGTTAGATTTTTTGTGGTTTTGACAGGCTATGTGACACATTCTGGCAGAATTTATTTCTGAAGTTTTGCCTGCATCTTGAGACATGCCCCCATTCATTCCTTAACCACCATGGAATTACACAACTATGAGCATCTACTGAGAAAGTTCAAGAGCCATTGTACAAAAAGGTAAAGGTTTCCCCTTTCACAAGGTTCTCAAGTCGAGTCCGACTGTAGGGAGTGCTGCTCATCTCCATTACTAAGCTGAAGAGCCACCTTTGTCAAATACTACTCTGTAGTCTTGTGGCCAGCATGACGGAACGGAATGTGTTTTCTTCCCACCAAAATGATACATATTTATCTACTTGAACTTTTACATGTTTTTGAATTGCTAGGTTGGTAGAAGCTGGGATTAGTGAAGGGAGCTCACTCTGTCATGTGGCACTTGGGTCTTGAACTGCTGACTGGCCAATCTTACAGGCCAATTAACTGCTGAGCCATCACACCTTCAAGAGCCATAGCTTGCAAATAATGCAGATTGTTTTCTAGTATGCATTTTAGAGACTATGGGTCGATGCAGATGACCTGTTTGGGGCAGCTCTATGCTGCCCCTGGGAGTGGCAGATCACAGCTGCAGCAACCATACACTGCAGCCTTGATCCTCCTTTTCCTGCCCCTCAAAGAGCATCAAAATGCTGCTCCCTTTGAGGACAGCAAACAGCCTCCCTTAGAGGCAGTATGCTGTTTGTGATTATCCCTCCTAAAGGAAATCAGGTGGGCTTCTTCTCAATTGAGAATTAAAAAAAAAATGCATGTAATAAATTAAAATTAAAAAAAAAATCTCCTCTGAGATTTGTTGTAGCTCTCAGAGTCCCTAAAACAGATGTATTATTTTCTACATAGTTTCCCACAGTTTTATGAAATGCTGTTCTTAATCATCTGGGAACATGAGGCTCTTTACATTGCCTTTTGAAAAAACAAGGAGGAACTGGAGAAGCCATCCAAAACAAACAAACAAACTTTGGAAGGCAAACTACAAGATATCAATAGTATCTTCTGTGTTCACCTTTATTCATTTTTAAAAATAAATTGGCTACCAAAATTATTAAGGATATTTTTATCTTCCATAAAGTCTACATTAGGCACAAAAGACAAATAGTTCCTAAAGTGTTATTACTTAGAAACGGCTGCTTTCTCCTCATTTTGACACATCTGGGGCATGCAATTATTCAGAAAGGTCACTTTCCACAGAAGGAAAGGACAGTGACCAAAAGGCAGCACTTAGACTACAAATACACTATGACAATTTAATCAATGAGAAAGCCCCAGTGTCAAGAACCATCTCGCTACTGGGCTGACGAAGACTGACACCTCATCAGACCTCTGGAAAATTGTCTATGGACACAGGAGACTGGCTAAATCCCACTGCAGCTGTTAAAACATGGAGAGATTCAAACACATTACAGATATAAATGTTGAACTAGAGCCTTCTTTCAATGTTAGACTTGTAATTAGCTTGGGGAACAAAAGAGGATCATCTGTGGATAACAGTGGCTGCTTAGTTGATGTCAAAAATAGTTCTATATGCATAAAGACATGGCAACCTCTACAATTTCCATGGAAATGTATCCCCCCCCCCAAAAAAAGTGCTCTTATTTAATATTTTTACTGTACGAGCAATTTCATGGTGTTTTGTGCATAAGCAGAGAAAACAAGTCCTTGACCCAAAAAGGATGCAATCAATACTTTGACTCTAGGAAGTCTTGGATAAATAACTGATTCTCAGCTTTAGATTACCATCTATAGTTTATACTACTTTTATAAGGATCTCTCAAAAGTATTATTATTATTATTATTATTATTATTATTATTTCTTATACACCTTTCCCCATGGATCAAAGTGGGCGACAACAACAATTAACAAACTACATCATTTAAAACACATCAGTATAAAACACATCAATTTTTATAAGACAAATAAAATACACACATATTAAAACAATCTACATTTACAATTCACAATTTATAAAAATGAATAAAATAAATATATAAGACATCAGCAGCTAGTGTGTTGCTACCTGTCAAAATGAGTATAAAGCATTTTTATACCTTGAACCAGAAAAAAATCCGGATGACATGGCTCCTAGCTTCACAACATGAGTCACAATGCATTCAGAGCTTATTTTGGTCAAAATCTATTATTCGGAAAGAGAACTGAAAAGGAACACCATTTGAGACCTACTGCTGTTTAATGGACAGAGAGAGTTCAAAGCTCTGCTCAGTCATGAGATGGACTGTGTGTGTGATCTATGGCAAGTCTCCATTTTTATTTTAATTTTTATTTTAATCCTGATATGCCTTAAAAGGGGATGGACTGGGACTCTGACATTCTGCCTCATATTGATTCCTAGATATGTCTCTACTCTTATTCAGTGCATTCCAACAATCTACAATTCATGGTAGTAGGACAGTATCTTGTGTTTCACACACACAAAAAGAGAATGAATTGATTAACTTGGCAATTGAATATTGACTCCTAGTAGGTAGGTTTCTGGTCTTATTTCAGTGCATTCTTGGAGGGGGGGGGGTAAGTATCTTGCTCTTCAGACAAAAACAAGGAATGAATTGGTAAACTTGGCACCTGAATATTTATACCTAATGGAACCTATTGCTAGTACTCAGGAATGCTGGCACTTTGGCATCATCTTTCTTTGAAAAACAACATGAGAAATGTATTTATAAATGTAAATCCCAATTTTTTTTGGTCCAATTAATGCCAACTGCTTTATGGATAACAGTGAGAGAGTGAGTGAGAGAGAGAAAGCCTAACAGCTTATGTGATCTTTCTTGTGAAATAGAGATTCAAATGTAATTCAGTATCTATTTGCTTACTTACTAACAGAAGTGTTGGCAAGGTTGGTAGGCTTTAGTCAATAACATGAGGAACTAATTCTCCAGTAGAGACCATAAATCTCCTTTTATAAAGAAGCATTAATTTTAATATATATTATTCATTACTCCTTAATATTCTACAATAGTCATTTCTATATTTTGATAATAGAACAGGATCCATCTATTAAATTTGTATTTACCACTTAAAGCCATTCAGGTATATAGGTTATATGGTGTGTTGTTTTTTTAAAACTACAATGACTAGAGTGCACCTAGCGGAAAACTTGACTCTTATCTGACAAGACTCGTCATAGGAAATTTCTTCATTCCTATCAAGAGGCAATACGGGCAGCGAAGAAGTCTTTCTCCTCTGCTCGTATTGTGTCTGCGGAATCTTGTCCAGCAGAACTGTCCAGCAGAACTCCACCTGTGCAGAACCCTTTACTTAATCTGACAACAGCCTGCTGTGACATTTTTAACAGCTATTTCATGGATAAAATATCTCAGATAAGAGCCGATTTAGACACCGGGATTACAACAGAAGTGACTGATGAGGTGTCCAGTAAACCCGTTTATGAGATTAAATTGGATCAATTTGAGTTGGTGAGTACCAATGGTGTGGACAAGATCCTCGGAAAAGTAAGGAAGACGACGTGCTCTCTCAATCCCTGCCCATCATGGCTGGTCATCCAGGAGGGTGATGCCTTGATGACCTTTCTTAAAAGGGTCATCAATGCATCCCTTAGGGAAGGAGTTGTTCCATCAAGCCTAAAGGAGGTGGTCATTAGACCACTCCTGAAGAAACCTTCCCTGGACCCCCTAGATATGAAAAAACTATAGACCAGTCTCGCATTTACCATTCTTGAACAAGGTGATCGAGTGAGCCATCACCTTTAACTCCAAGTGATCTTGGATGAAACCGATTTTCTAGATCCATTTCAAACCAGCTTCGGGCCTGGGTATGGGGTAGAGATGGCCATGGTCACTCTGGTAGATGACCTTCGCCTGAGCATCGACAGGGGAAGCATGACCCAGTTGGTGTTTTTGGACCTCTCAGCGGCCTTCGATACTATAGACCATAACATCCTTTTGAAGTGCCTGAGAGAATTGGGAGTTGGAGGCACTGTTCTTCAGTGGTTCCACTCCTTTCTCTCAGGCAGATTCCAGAGGGTGGTACACAGGGACAGTTGTTCATCAAAAATGGAGCTAAAATATGGCATCCCTCAGGGCACCATTCTCTGCTCCATGTCTCGGTCAGCTGCCATGATGGCAGATGGCGGTTCTCCCATCAATCAATGTCTCAAAGCGGTAATGGACTCGATGAGGAAAAACTGACTCAAACTAAATCCAGACAAAATTGAGGTACTTACGGTAGGGGCCCCCAAACTAGAGATTGGGTTGCAACTGCCAGTTCTGGATGGGGTCACACTCTCTGTTAAGGACTGTGTCTGCAGTCTGGGGGTGCTCATAGACTCATCACTTCACATGACAGATCAGGTGAATGTGACAGTCAGGAGCGCCTGTTATAAGCTTCGGCTGATATGCCAGCTGTGCCTTTTCCTGGAAGTAAGGGACCTAGAAATCATAGTACATGCACTGGTAATCTCACAACTCAACTTCTGCAATGCATTCTACATGGGGCTACCCTTATACCTAACTTGGAAACTGCAACTAGTACAAAATATGGCAGCCAGGTCGATCACTGGTACATTGAGAAGTGATCACATTACACTGATTCTAAAATCTCTCCACTGACTGCCTATTAGTTTCCTAGCACAAGGTGTTGGTAATGACCTTTAAAGCCCTACATGGCTTGGGCCCAGCTTACCTTAGGTATCACCTTCTTCCATATAATCTGCCCCATTCCCTCAGGTTCTCTAGGAGGAAGTTTCTTCAATCAACAAGAACTAGATTGACTACAACCTCCCAGAGGACATTTTCCACCACTGCTCCCATACTCTGGAATGCCTTGCCAGAAGAGATCCATCAGATATACAGCTTAGATTGCTTTAAAAAAGCCATCAAGATGTATCTCTTCTAGCAGGCTTATCCAGAATAAAGCTAATTCGAGATCTAATCCTCCTCCAGTAGTTGCTTCTTCTTTTTTGCTTCTTTTTTATTAATATGGCCTTGCCCGCTGGGTTTGACTAGCCTCCAGTGTAACCTGGAAATTGTTGTACTGTTTATTGTTATTGGTGTTTTAAATTAGATTTTAATATTGATGCTGATTTAATGTATTTTTAAGCGGGGGGTTATATGTCTATTATAATGTGTGGGTTATCATTTTAATGTAAGCCGCCTTGATAGCCTTGGCTAAAGGTGGGGTAAAAATACATTATTATTATTATTATTATTATTATTATTATTATTATAAAAAGTAAAATAGTTATTTTTTCTTTTAATAGAAAGCAACATATAATTATAAAAGTTATTGAGATCTGGCAAATTTGGCTTATCAGGCAATCACTGCAGATCACATGTAACTTTAGAGGTATAAACAGTTATAAGCAATTATAATAAAAGGAACTCAATCATTTATTCAGACATTTCAAATTTCAAACAATGAAGACATCTGGAGAAGTGAGGCTGTAGAAGTGCACCATCTGAATCTAAAGATTTCATGGTATCACTATGCTTGCTTCAGGCATGTATCCTAATTTATTTTTGAAATTTACTTTTCCATATTCAGAACAAAGGTCCTTCTGAAACACTAAGGACTGGATCAAAATTACTCTAACACTATGAAAATCCTCTCTCTTTCTCTGGTCCTGGCTCTCTTATGGCAGAGGACAGGCTGATGATCTAGTAAATCTGATACAGAAGTAGCACATATTTTTAAAAGAGCACATATGCTAAAATAATTCTTTATAACTTTATACAGAACTTTTAAACTTGAATTCTGGTAGCAGTGTTCCTTCATAAAGCACCCAGAAGTGAACAATGGGGAGTATATCAAAACTTTTTCTATATAAGAAGTGTGATTGATAAAGTAAAACAACAAAATTATGTGTTAACTATTGAAGGATGTCCCAAAAAAGAAAGAGGGCTTAGGAACAGAATGTGAATTGACATGCTGGTAACTAAAGGAGGTTGCACATGGATGCTGTAGGCTGTGAGAAAAGAAGTTTGGAAAGAAGTGGAAGATAGAAAACTAGGGGAATGGATGTGGGCATAAAAAGATTTACATGTTAGACCTTTCTTTTCTTTATGATTTTTCAGTTGTATCTCAGAAGAGTTTTAGATGTTTTGGGCCAAAGTTTTTTCATCAGAATCACTGGGTTGATCTCTGCATTAAAATGACCCACAAAGATTACAACAAAACAGAGAGGGGGGGGGGAGTGTTTTTGAGAGAGTATTTTCCTAATTTCTGTAGATATGGTAGCTAGAAAGTAGAATTTCTTCACTTGTTCATTAAAAGAGAAAAAGGGAGGGAAGGAAGGAAGGAAGGAAGGAAGGAAGGAAGGAAGGAAGGAAGGAAGGAAGCTCTTTTCCACCACTCTGTCCTGCAGATGATCAGAATGCTGCAAGATGTTTCCAGCCCTCACCCCATGCCAGCTAGGAAGGCAGGACTCCTGTTACATTATGTCACAGATCACTGATGGGAAGAGGCTGAAAACTTCTACAGGTGTGCCTTGACTGCCAGCAAAACAATCTTCTGTTCTTCAGAGCATCTACTTGCTATTATGGTAAATTTGGTAGGATGGGCCAGGAGATTATTCTTAGTTATGTATTTATAACTAAGGGGCGTTGCAGTCTTGACTAAAGGGCTGATCTTGGGGTGGAGTTGGGGCAGGACAGTCGCACGCCGGCTACCCCAACTCCATCCTGACACCATCCTGATGCCACATGTCCATTTGCACAGTGCACGGCGTCAGAATAGCCTACACATGCTGTGCCAAAAAGGTGCAGAAAAGCCACAGCACCGGCTCTTAGGGTGGCTTTTTGCTGCCCCTAACAGGAGCAGCATTTTACTGCTCTTTTGGGGGTGGCAAAAGGGAGAATCAGAGCCATGGTGTGGGGTTGCTGTGGCCCTGATCCACTGCTAGCAGGGATGGCCCAGAGCCACCCCACACGGGCCATTTGTAGAGGCCCTAAGTCAGCAATATAGAATCTTAGCCATCATTTTCAGGATCACTGCAGTGGGGAAACACATTGCTGTTCCTGTGTTACAGCTTAAGCCACAAATAGAAGGTACAGAAGAGATGAGATTTAAGTTCTCAAGCAATCCTCAAAACACAGAGTGGCTAGAGGCAGTCCAACTGAAGTGGGTGCCAAGTACAGCAGAGCAAATGAGGATAGAAACAAAAATGTACAGGGAGATAGTGACCTCATATGAGTTGCTGAGACTGAAGAGCAAACTCTCAGGTAGGAGCTCAATAAGTTCAGGTAGGCACTTATACTTAGCTGAAAGACTATTCAGAAAGACAAGAAAACTTGCAGGGGAAATGAAATGTTTGTGACACTACCTGTAGATAGTGGTTTCCAGTGCAGCAGTGAATTTGGTGTGGTTTTCATTCTGAACATTAACAAAATTATCCATGGTGCTGTTCCTTATCACCCATTTTATTTTATTTTATTTTATTTTACATCCATCTTGATAATCATTACAACGACTTTGTTAAGAAACCTCAGGCATTCAAAAATAAAAAACTGGTCTCTTTGCTTCTGTGATCTGAGTCAAAGCCTCTTCACTTAATAATAAACTGAGCTAGCTCCATGTAAAAAAAAAAGAAAAAGAAAAAAAAAGGTCTTTTACAGATGCATTTATTTCCTTCCCCAACAGTTCTCATCAGCACATGAAGCCACAGCACTCAATCAAAGGGGACCAAACCCAACCCCTCCATCTCCATAACTGTAGAGGATGGCAACTGACCTTACTCTCCCTTCAGAGCCCATTGAGGAAGTGTCAGCTGAGGCACAGGCACACTAAGGACTCTATCTTCAAAATAGTCTCAACACTTTGGATAACATTTACAATCTGGACAAAAAAAACATAATGAATTCACTATGACACAGAAGGCACTTGTGAGTCACAGAAGGTAAAGAACTATAACTCATGCTTCTTTAGGATAGTATCCTCCTTACAGTTGCACTTGAATATTTATCTATTGGATAATCTCAGGAAAATGTTATCTCTTAAGCTAATGTCAGAAGATGTTATAGAAGTCAAGATACATCTTCCTCTGTCCTTACCAAAACAGACATCTATGTTATTAGTATTTATTCCCAAATCTGGCCCCAAATTTTGCAATGTGTAATTTTGCTTTCTAGGAATATGCAAACCTCCTCTACTCGCAAGAAATTTCACTTGTTTTATCAATACATTTTTTCATCCCCAAATTCACCTAGAAACTAACTTAAGGAGAACCTTAAAATTCAACAGGAATCTTTGTTTTCAGTGTCCAATCTCTTATACTATATTTTATCTAATAATGGAAAAAAAGGCAGCTTGAGTTTCTAAAAACAATTGTTGGTTCATTGATGAACTTTAAATCTACTCTTTTTTTCTTTCTTTTTTGCTGAACATGGCAATGACACTAATTGACTAATGCCTGAGATTTGACTAGCAAACATAGGGCCTTAGCAGACTGCCAGAAATAGTGCAAATTGAGTCCACTTTTTTAACTGCCCTGACTCAGTGCTAGGGAATCATGGGAACTGTAGTTTGTTGTGGCACCAGAGTTCTCTAACAGAGAAGGCTCAATGCCTCAGAAAAAAATACAATTCCCATGATTCCCTAGCACTGAGCCAGGGCAGTTAAAGTGGACTCAATTTGCACTATTTGTAGCAGTCTGCAAAGGCCCTTAATTACAGCTTGCATGTAGTTCATCAGTAAGGATTTTTTTAAATCTACTTCTCAGTTAGATTTAAATTTTCCATAGAGTTGTGGGTTGTTGGTTTTTTGTTTTTTTGGAGAGGAGTCACTTGGCAATTTTAGCATCCTGTATTAAATCCATTATACTAACTTTATAAACACATCTTTTTGTTTCCCATTTTTGCTTCTCAAATATATGTTGATAAAGAATATATATATATATATATATATATATATATATATATGAGAAAGAATTGAAAAGAAAAGACTAAACTGCTGGCATATGGCCTTATTGAAGGCTCCAGATTTTCTACTCAGTTTAAATCTTCACTTGACTTCAGTGGAGAGGGAACACAGCATCAATTATTTTTAGACTGCTTCTTTATTACAAGTTGATTGACTATGCCAGATTTTTAAATGGAGAAAATCTGTCTTATTCATTAAAAACCTTGCCTAGTTATAATAGCAAGTATCTGATAACAGCTATAATGGAGGAAGTAGAACTTGCATCTAAATGTTGCCTAAAGCAACATTCAAAGCAAAATCTGGGGCTTCTTTCAGGGAAAACATCATAGAAAATGCAAGGGAAACTGAATGTGTTTCAGAGTGTCTCACATCCTAAGAAATGGAAGAGCCTTGAAACATGACACCAAGTGCATGGTATGCTAGAATAACATTTATTGAGAGATAAAGAATCACAAATAGTTAAAGACGATGATGCCAAATGCATCTACACAGGTTAAAAGTTTGCCCTTACATTGATCCCAATCCTGTTGGAACACATTATGTTCCTCTCCTTCCAATTGAAAGCACATATTTGTGATGTCTGGGGACTTTAAGGCAATTTTTAAACCCTTTCATTTACTCTATTTTTTTGGGGGGGGGACACTTTAAACAAAAAAAGAAAGAAAGGGTTCCCCCACCCTGAATTGGAAACTGAGGTTGAGGGGTGCAGGGATGATGGAGCCAGGTTAATTAGTGATTGCCTAGGTCAGGTGGTCACCTAGATCACCTGATCATTCCCACCATGAAAGGATAGCTCCCTTGTTTGTATCAGGTGACCTTTTTGTTTGTTTTGTTGTTTTAGTGTTTGTATGCAAACCTTTGCATACATTCACAAATCAATATTTTACCTTCCCCTGCTCTACCTCCTTCACTTTACAGAAGCATAGATGAGCAATCAGACCAACAGACAAAAAACAGAGAAAGGCTCTTTCATTAAGTGACTGTGAATATATGTATGTGCAATGGTAATGGGGGGGGGGGGGGGACCTACAGCTGCTGTGGTTCTGTGACCAGACATAAATTGATATAGCAAATATATGCACATTGTAGAAGCCCCCACCACCACCACTGATGTGGCTGCTTAATGTGGGTCCTATGTGGTTTTTCAAACTGATTTCTGTTCAGATTAAAACAGATGTGTGCAGCATTAAAGAGATCAAACTGGGTCAAGGATACTAAGCAGTGGAACTGAGTTATAACCCTAGTGCAAATTCAGCCTTAATTTCCACTGAATGGAAAATGGAGAATTCCAGCAAAAAAAAAAACCCATATTATCTTTTCCATGGCACACTGGCTATATGTTGTTGCTTCTCCCCCCCCCCCCCATATTTTTCACTCTGGAAACAATTTTCACACATGAAAATAAGCACTTGCTAATATAGTCAGTAATACAGATCACATAATGCCAAGCCTATGTTTCCCATTTTGGGCAGATACATTTGCCTAAGAATGTGGCTTAACATATTTCACATATGGACTTCAAAACATGCCATAGGAATATGTTCTGAGTTTGAGAAGAGATGTGCATCAAGGATGTATGTTTGTAAGTGCTGCTAACAGTTCCTAACAGTAACTATAGCAACAAATTGAATGTAGAAAAAAGTTGTAGCGGCAGACCTTTATAAATGATTTCACTGAATCTTTGCACTTTTAGGGCAGACATTCATATTTACAGGGTCAAACAAATCTGGAATGTAGCTACTCCTTTGGGAAATAAATTCTAAGACAATTAAAATCTCTTAACAAAAGTGCAGGTTTGCACAGTAGTTAAAAACAGAAGTATTGCTTGTTGCAATTGTGACAAATGTCCATATTATTGAATCCCCAGGCTGGACAATAAAAGCTGATTTCCAGCCTGGGCATTTAGTAATAGGCACTAGAGCTGAACAGTGGATCCTATCCCTTTTTGAGTCATCTTGGATCATCACATTTTAAGGAGATTGTATTGAATGAACACAGTAATATCTTTAAATTCCAGTGCCCCAGCAGATTTTCCTCCCTTTGAAGGTAACACCAGTTCACTTATACACAAGGTCCCAAAGAAAGTAGTTAATGAAGTATAAATGAGAGCTTCATAGTTAGAAACACAGAAAACTGGCCACATCCCTGCTAAACTAAGAGACTAGCAGGGGAAAGTAGCTCGCTGTTATCTACCACCCTGCCTCTTCCTCTAGCCACCCTTTCAAGAACTTCTGAAAGCAAAAATCTCTGGCAGCATCCAGAAAACCCTGAGCCTTGTACCAGAATGACAAGGCTAACAAACTAGTCTTGATGGGCTACAGCAACAGGCCCTTAGACCAACCTTTAAGGAAATGTTTCTCAAACTTTTACCCCCCAGGTGTTTTGGACTTTGGCTCTCAGAAGTCCTAGTCAGCTTGGATGATGTTCAGGGATTCTGGGAACTGAATTCCAAAACACCTGGACCAGAGCTTGGGAACCACTGTCTTAAGGGATATAGAATATGGCAATAAATGGGGAACAGGTACACCTCACCTAAATGTTTTTGCCTCCTAAACTCTGAAAATTCCTTAACAGTTCTGATGTAGCTTTCCCTGGTGCTAGATGCTAGGGATAGATTAATGTCCATGACTAAGCATTATTATCCCAAATGCCAGGATCTCAGAGGGCACCCACAATAAATATTTAACAGTAGGAATTTTATTAATTCAAGTGAAGCTGCTATGAAGGTTTTGGGTGACTAAAAGCAGGGGTCAAGCCTGTGTATACCAATTCTGAGAAACAAAACTCCAGGGTGCAAGGTCCAAATGTAGTTTTACTTTTAGAAGCAAAGGGAAAATAAACTTTCACACACACACATCTTAATTTATTTATCTTGGTGATGAACTCTTGAGCTTCTCCCATGTTGAGCCAGTCCTGCCCAGGGGCTGCCTTCTTGGCTACATGCCTAAAACACCCCTTTAATATGAAACTGTACAAGAATTTGTGATACACAAGGTGGTAGCAGATAGAGATTTTTAGGATTGCAGAGGGCGATATTGTACCTGATTTGAAAATCAGGGTGTTCTCTGAGGGGAAAGTGGCTCAGCATTCTGCCTGTAGATTGAGTTGGCCAGAAGTTGCTGAAATAAGATAGAGACTATGGGCCTCAGCAGACGGGAGGCCGTGGGCCACCTTGGGAAGGTGCGCCACAGGACCGAGGCATCCTCATGCCTCGATCCCGCAGCGCACTGTCAGCGCCCCAAGAAAGGAGCGCTAAAATAGCGCTCCTTTCATATGTCACCGAAAGTGCGCTGCAAAAGCTTGTGGCGCACTTTTGGTGACCCTTCCGCCGCAGCGTGTCCGGACGCTGCAGTGGGAGGTTGTCTTCAGAGCGCCGGCTGTGCGGAGGGCCGGCGGCTCCGAGGATGACCTCGGGAGGAGGAAGGGGCACTGAGCGTGTGGCTGCCCCTCCCCTTCCTTGCGCCGAGGACGGCTTTTTAAGCCGTCTGCCGAGGCCCAGAGTGTCTGTCAGACCTCAAAACATGACCAAATTGATAGTGCCTGAGCACATGTACTTATAGAATAAAACAGGGGTAGGCAACCTAAAGCCCGGGGGCCGAATGCGGCCCCCAAGGCCTTTAGACCGGCCCCAGGCCGGTCCTGCTGCCGCCGCCGCCGCTACCCACCACTACCCGCCATGGTGATATTGATTATTGTTGTTATTACTTGTTCTTGGGGTTTTCTTGGCAAAATCTCCACAGGGGTTTTGCCATGGCTTTTCTGGGGCTGAGAGAGTGTGCATGCATATTTTTTATTTTTTTTTATTTTTTATTTTTTTATTTTTATTTGTTTGTTTATTTATTTATTTATTTTTGGTGCTTCGACCCCTCAATTGTCTGAGGGACAGCAACCCGCCCCCTGGCTCAAAAAGGTTGCCTACCCCTGGAATAAAATGTATGCCGGGCCATTTTTGGGATTAAGGTAAAGTTCCCAGGAGTGAAGAAAAGCACTGGACAATCATCATGAAGGTGTTGTACTCCCAGAGGGAGGTAATTTTGGACTTTTGTTCATGTGTAAGCCCCAGATCTATCTCCCACCATCACTCGTATCAATGAAAGGATTATGCAGATTCTGATTTCAATCTATCTATCTTGGCCATGTTGAGTCAGTCCTGCCCTGGGAGTGTTTTCTTGGCTACATGCCTAAAGCAACCCTTTAATATTAAACAGATAGTAAAAGGGGAGTGGAGGGAGGCTAGACCTTGTGGTAACAGCATCCACAGGTCTGCTAGTATCACATGCAGCACGGTAGTTGCTTCCAGGGTCAGCTGTTTGAAGTGCTCCATTTGTATGTGGGAGAGATAATTGATTAAGCCATTATCCACCACCACAATATGGAGAGCAATGAAAAGAATGTGATTTTCAGCATTGCAAGGTGAATTCTCTAACCCACCTCATTACCTTGGTAAATTTAAATGACAGGAAATATATAACATGTACTATGACTAAATTATTGAAATTCATCCAGGGGTTGGCCAACTCCTTCAACTCCTCCCTCCAAAATGAGATCCTATTGAACTCAGGCCTGAAACACATGGGCCAAAAACACCAGTTTCAGGCCAATCCAAAGGAAAGAGATACAGATGATGCATGCTCCCAGATCAGACTGAAGTCACACTACAGCTGCCTAAGATGGACTGGGGCCACCAGCAAAAGGAGCACAAAAGAGGTGCTCCTTGCCAGTGGACCATTTAGGACTGCAGTGGTGGCTGCCAGTCTCAGGACTGCAGCGTCTGGTCACTGCATCCTGCACAGTTTGGTCACCATGATCTCAGGCCGAATAGGGAGCAATTGGGGCTGAAGCAGCTGGAGGCCACTCCAACCTGCTGGTCTGCCTGACCCCTAGATAGAAAAACTTGCCATGCACTGAGGTCCTCCTGGATCCCATGTCCAATCCTAATTCTATGATGGATTTTGCAAATAATGTCATAAAAACCTCTCAGAAAAGTCCTACCTGGTATCACCACCTAAATGTGAAATTCAAGTGGCAAATAAGCTCCTGAAATTCATTGACTATAATCCTCCTATGCACAAGAAACCAAGCCACTCTTTTGATCATACCCCAGACTTTATCTGTGGGCAACCTACACAACCAATAATACCAATTGATGGGAAGGACTCTCTGTCTTGTCTTGCACCAAGGGAATCCCCAGGTCCTGCATTAATGAACGAAACTCAGACAACATGAAAGCAAAATTCCCCATTCCAAACCACCCAATAAATAGGAAGCTATGATCACCCCTCTAGATCCCAACATTATTTTGACTGCCCATTCCAGGAATGTACCAAACTTCTCAAATGCAGCACACAACACTGAACATCTTGTGGTAAGTGTCTGATCCATGTAAAACATGCCTTCAAATGAAAGGCCCAGCAACTTAATATAATCAGGGTGTACTGAAAGGAGAAGGAATGCAGACTTAATGTTGCATTTTGCTAGTTCTCCTTGGTTCTTCCTAACTGCTGCATCAAAGGGAGTATAATGAATCATACCTAACTCCATAGAAATGGCATCATAAACTGACTCCCCCTTAGGAAAAGACAGATGATGAATAATCCTTTATTCATTTGGGAATTCTTAGTGACCACACCAGATGGTAGTACTCTCAAATTGGCAACAACAGGTGAAGGTAAGGACCAACTGTTTTCCCTCTTTTCAAATCTTCTCCCTAACAACATGTTCTAGCCCTATTATAGATTTCAAATTCTTAGCCATGAAGGTGTGATGGTGCCCCTGAAAGGAAATCATAAACCCAAATCAGAATCCCTCCCTTAAATAGTGGGCTGCTTCCTGATAGGGATATAAATGTAACCATTCTAGAAGCCTCCAGAATAACTGGACTTGGCCCCTTTTCATGGTGAGGGGCATTAGTTGTCCCTGATTACTTCTTTGTTGATTCCAGTTGCCTCCTGATGGACCTCTCCCCTTAGTGTAGTTCCAAAAGATGTAAGATCCTCCACACACAGGACATTCATTTCTATATTTAGAGGCTGGTGTGCACACTGCATGTGCACCCTGAAACCTAAATTCCCAGCACAGCAGCCTCTGCCACTGCCCTTAGGAACCCTGCGAATGTACCAAAACATTTCCTTTCACAATCTGAACCAGATGACTGCTGTGTGACCACTCCCCAGGGTTGGTTATACAGGGGTCATGACCTGCATCACAAGTTGGGAGTGAATGAGATCCCCCCTCATGTTGGATGCACAACAACCCTCATCCTAAAATATTCACAAGAGCTTTGCTGGTCCCAAAATGTCCACATAAGCTCTATATATGATATCCATGTACTGTATCATGAAATAAGCCCTATGGGGATGTGCCTTGACTATAACTCCTGAATAGATTTTTAAAAGCTAGGCAGTCAGTTTGCCCATATCCAATCTATTCTATACCTATGCAACCTTTCCTTCTACCTATCATATAATTCCTCCATATTTTTCTTCTCCGGGTTTATTTTGGAGTATTTATACCCTGCTCTTCTGCCACAATGGCTCTCAGAGCAGCTTACAAATGGTTAATTAGATGGTTCCCTGCCGTCAGGCTTACAATCTAAAAAGACATGACACAAAAGCAGAAGGGAATGGCAGTGGGGAAGGGATCAGGTGCAGCAGTTCTTCTCTCCTTCTGAGGCCTGGACCATGGCTGATAGACTGGAGAGAGGGCTCTCCTTCTTACGCAGGCTAGGGACAATGGAGCTGGGCATGTCTCTGGGGCCAGATGGAATCAGATGGACTGGATGGAGGGCTCTCTTTTTTACTCAAGGCTAGGCCTGATGGAGCTGGGCCTGACTCTCTCCCTCTGAGGCTGGATGGTATCAGATGGACTGGATGGAGGGCTGTCCTTCTTACTTAAGGCTAGGCCTGATGGAGCTGGGCCTGACTCTCGGCCAGATGGTATCAAATGGAGGGAGGGCTCTCCTTACTTAAGGCTAGGCCTGATGGAGCTGGGCCTGACTCTCTCCCTCTGAGGCCGGATGGTATCAGATGGACTGGAGGGAGGGCTCTCCTTAGTTTAGACTAGGCCCAATAGATCCTGTCCTTCTAAGGCTGGATTGTATCAGATGAACTGGAGGGAGGGCTCTTCTTCTTACTCTGGCTTGGCCCATTGGAGCTAGATGTCAATGTAATCTCCCTGCAATATCTTATCCCAAGTGGCAGTTAATAGGTGCTCACCTAATGGGAATGTCTGCTCCTCAAATTGAATAGCCCATACAGAATATTGCTGTAATTATTCAGTTATGTTGGCACTAATACATTTCAATCACCCAACTGCCTGAACTGTGGGTTCACTATAGGTGAGAAACCATAAAAAGGGCTCTAAAGCAACTGACCCCAAGTCCATGTCTGCTGGGACAGGATCCCTGCCATGCTACTGATGCCTAGTATTCTGGGCATATTGGACTGACTAATATTCTGATTTACAGGTGTGCTTCAGGGTTTCCAAGACCAGCTTACCTCCCCCCTCCCCCCAGTAATCTCCCTATCCAAATTATGCCTCTCCCGTGCTGCCTGTCTGCTTCCCCCCATAGTGGTCAACCTGTAAGGCAGAGGGCCTAAGGGCCTAAGCAGACAGGTGGCAAGGGGCCACCCCGGGAAGCTGCAGATCGGGGCCAAGGCATCCGCATTTCTCGGCCCCGTGGCACAGCTTCAGCACCCCAGGAAGAAGCGCTAAAATAGTGCTCCTTCCACAAATCACCAAAAGTGCACCACAAAAGGCTGCTGGCGCACCTTCGGCGCCTTTCCCGCTGCAGCGTGTGTGGATGCTGCGGCCGATAGGCATCCTTGAAGCACCAGAGGTGCGGAGGGTCCAGCACTCCGACGATGTCTTTGGGAAGGGGTTGGGGCACCCAGCGTGTGGCTGCCCCTCCCCTTCCTTGCCGTGAAGACGGTGCTTTGTGCTGTCTGCTTTCCCCCTTAACAGAGCAAGAACTAATGGCCTGATGGTAGGATGAAGCAGGACCATGCCTCAAGGCACAGACAAAGCAGCACACATCCTACACCAGATGCAACATTGAAATCAATATAAATGCAAATGAAAAGGAAACAAATGCACACAATCGCTCAAAATAAATTTTAAATGGAGTGACAAGAATCTAAGACATTACAAATTAACTGGATCACATGGCAGCACCAGCAAACCCAGAGCTATCCCACAGCCAGGCCTAATCTCTACCAATTTCAATTGAATTGCATCTGCTTGTTGGTCTGAGAAGATCTTCACATTGAATCATAGAGTTGGAAGAGACCTCTCGGGGGACCATCAAATCCAACCTCTGCCATGCAGAAAGACACAATCAAAGCACTCCTGATAGATGGCCATCCAGCTTCATGATGTGACTCGAATGGAATTTTAAAAAGAGGAAGAGGAGGGACAGCAGGAGGTTTTATCAACTCAGATTCCTTCCCATTGCAATACACAGTGCTATAACTGTTATCTTGGCCTATGTTCATAGGAGGACAGCAAACTCACCTCCTCCCTGCAGTGCTGTGCAGCATGAGGTAGATACAATTTTTTCCCCACCTTTTCCAATTGGCTGTGTCAGGGTGTGTGACTGGGGATCACTTATTCTCCAAATGCTTGAAACTGTGCTGTTTGGTTTGGTTTTTAGGGGTTTTTGGAAGTTAAAATACATATAAATTATCTCTCCTTCTCCTTGCAGAGGACCCAAGGAGGCATATACTGTGCGTGTGTGTGTGCAAAATTGATTTTTAATTTGGTAAAAATCAATTAAAAACATTTTTGTTAAGTATTATAGAATTCATTGTAATTCTCTCTCACTAAGTATAAAGTGATAAAATTGCATCGTGCTTTGTAATCACATTCACCTGAAAGCAGTTACAGAACCTTCTTCAGATCTTTTTGCTCAACATGTGAAGATGGGACTTACTTCTACTGTAGCTGCATGGAGACAATGGGGTCAGGGCTTCCATGTGTGATCACATTTTTGTCTTCAGTTTTATCCCTAAGCTAGAGCAGGGCTTCTTTCTCCAGTGTATCTGGCTCTTGGGAGTGATGTCACCACTTGCCTATGTATCATAATGGATGTTCTGTTTTTCCTCTGCATATTCATAAACATGCAAAGCAGCACCAAAAAATCTCCTTGTTTCTATTTTTCATCTATTTACAATATTCATATTTGTTTTCTACATATATTATTTGGTGAGGACAGAGCAAATACCACAGTAAACACTAAAACTCTCTTCTTTCTTTAAATTATGTTTATTTTTCAGCATGAAACAGGAACACATCAATTTTATAAACAAAAGAGGTAACATTCTCCTTGCCAGAACCATAGACTCATATTTTTCTGAACACATTCCAATATTTCTGTGCTTTATTAGTGCTTCCAGGCTCTACTTAATCCAGTCTTCTACAGACAAGAGATCTGATTATTCTGTGGATTGAACATATGGATCTAGAATACAGTGTGTACATAATAAAAGAGAAAGACAAGGTTGCCATTAAACATGTGTGGGTAGAATAGTGTTTCTGTTTACTTTTATTTTGACATTTCTTTTGACAGTATTTAAGAGTGTGTTAATATATTTGCTGTGCATGAACACTTTCATATATACACAGATCATGCTTTCTAATGTACTTTTCTTCATATGGCCTTTGAAAAAAATCTGACTAATCAATTAGCATAACCATATAATTAGCATAACCACATTTGGTAAAATCCTTCTTCCCAAATATGTGCAGTTCACCAAAACATGATATAATGTATATGGGACAATTTAATCCAAAACTATTTATGTATCAGGAGTGTAATTTTTGCTAATTTTCTTCATGAAGAGAGCAAATTCTTTATCACTCTGTCAAACTAGTCTAAAACTGTACAGTTTGGGGAGAATATTTGCACTTTGTGCAAAATTTTATATAGTTGTTTCACACAGAAAACAGAACTTTATGAGCAGTGGGGGCAGCAGGGCAGCCTGGGAAGTGGCGGCCTTAAAACCACCTTCCCCACCCTCCATTTCAGCAGTGGTGGCAGCAAGGTGGCCCAAGAAGTGGTGGCCTTAAAACTGCCCTCCCCCTCTCTGTTTCAGCAACAGGAGAGCCTGGAAAGTGGTGGTCTTAAAAGGATTGTTCCCATCACCAGTTCATCTGGTTATATAAGAGACTATGAGAGCAGGAGGAGAACATTGTTGCTTTTGAATTGAGCAGAGTCACATTGTGTGAGCTGAGGAATTGTTTTATATATAGAATGCTTGCAGGCCACTGAGAAAGACTGTTGTCAAAACACGTCTGGCCTTTAGTTTTTACTATTTACTATTATTTTATTACTTTATTTCCTGCATTTGCATGTTTTTTCAGTGAGATATTGTTACCCTTTTAGAAATTTTACTGGTTTATCTATTCCAGGGTTCAGTTTTTTTGTTGTTGTTGTTGTTTTGTTTTTTGGCCTTGGGTTTTGAAATTTTTATTATTATTATAATATTAATTTTCTGCATTTGCAAACTTTTCAGAGGGGTATTTTTACCCTTTTAAAAATTTTATTGTCTTTTCTGCTCTAGGGTTTAGTTATTCCTTAATTTTTCATATTATTGCCTTTTTGTAATTGGAAGTGGGATTATTTTATCCTGGTATTTTTGGCAGAACCCTTCAGTTTGGTTTTTCACTTAAAAACCACCCACCACCCTCCATTTTTAGCAGTGGTGGCAGTGATCAGCAGAGGAGCATGCCCTAGTGACAGCACCCACCCAGACTTCTGGCCACCAATTGGAAGTGTTGGATGTGGGTTGGAACAGACCTTAAACCATGCCCTCCCAGAAGCAGAATACAGGGGAAGCCCCATTAATCTGATCTCTGGGAAGAGTATCAGATTTTGGGGCTTGAAGAAGGTGAAGGAACTGTAGCCAAACATGACCACATAGCTCGAAGCCAAAAAGGAGCTGACTAGCTCTTAATGGACACCTTCAGAATTCAAGGCAAACTTCATCATAGTTAGTGAAAGAAGTAGAAGCAATTTGAGAGTACTTAGTTAGACAGTAGTATTACTCACCCCACAATCAAACTCCAGACTATGGAATATTTCAAGGTCCTCTCTATTTATGATAGAGTATAACACAGGGGTAGGCAAACTTTCTCCTTTAAGGGTCGAGGGACTTCAGCTCCCAGAAGCCTCAGCCATGTTGGCCAATAGTCCCATGTTGGCCAATAGCTCCTGGGATTCTGGGAGCTGAAGTCCCTCGGCACTTAAAGGGGAAAGGTTGCCTACCCCTGGTATAACATCTTGATCTATTCAGGAGGAAAAAGTAAAACAAACCAAAAAAAGTTAAATCAATCTAATGAACATTTCTGCTAACCAACTGATATAAAACTGGAACTGTGCTAGTAATTTCTTAGTTAAATATTTTGGTCAAATACCACAATTCAGGTTTAATATAATATCTATTTAATTTTAATATAATATATAATTAAATATAATATATAATTTGATATAATATATAATTAACAATTAACAGTTTAATATAAGAATTTGGATCAATGCTTGACTGCTGAATGGGTTAGTTAACTGACTACTTGGTGACTAATTTCTTGACTAAAGAGTCTTAATATTTTTTATGACTATGTATGATTAATTAATTATACTACATCCTGTAGACCAGGGGTAGGCAACCTTTCCCCTTTAAGGGCTGAGGGACTTCAGCTCCCAGAAGTCTCAGCCATGTTGGCCAATAGTCCCATGTTGGTCAATAGCTCCTAGGATTCTGGGAGCTGAAGTCCCTCGGCCCTTAAAGGGGAAAGGTTGCCTACCCCTGCTGTAGACTATTTACTTCGAATTAAAAGCATTTCTTTTTTTGGTTCCAGGACAGGAAATTCTGTGCTGCCTAGAAATAAGGGCCTTTACAGACTGCCAGAAATAATGTAACTTGAGGCCACTTTAACTGTCCTGACTCAGTGCTAAGGAATGTCTGGGAACTGTAGTTTATTGTGGCACCAGAGCTCTCTAACAGAGAAGGCTCAATGTCCCAGAAAAAAAATGCAATTCCCATGATTCCCTAGCACTGAGCCAAGACAGTTAAAATGTCTTCAAGCTGCATTATTTCTGACAATCTGTAAAGGCCCTAAGTCTCCAATTTTCTGAGATAACATTTGAAGCAATCACTATTGGTTTTACTATTCCTTTACAGATAGTAATTTTATTCTTCTTTGTATAAGCAACTAATTCTGCTGAAAATTTTGTTTTCTTAGCAAGCTGGAATATAACAGAACACACTACCTCTTATAAATGGCAGCAGGATTACCAAACCACCGACAAAACAAATGGACACCATCCAACAACTAATGCAGGAAATGTGTCCCTTTATGCAAGAAGTTCATCAGGAATTTAAAAACAATAGGTAAGAGATGAATGACAACTTAAATAAAGGATTTGATAAAATGGAAGAGAATTTTGAAGTGATCACAAAATAAATGACTAATATGAGAGGATAATTAGAAATACTGAAAGTCAAAACTCAGGAACTTGAAAGAAAATCAAAGTCATTATTGTAAGATCAAAGAAAATAACAAAAATCAGTCCTGATTCAAGAGTTATTGTACAGAGAAAAGTTTGATGTTATTTGTTCACAAGAAATAAAAATGTAAAATGATGATGTTTTAAATTGATAAAATTATGATATTTTAAAAAAAGATTTTAAAAATCCAAAACTAGGACAACTGTTTTCGTCAAATAATAATAATAATAAAAAAGATGGGGGAGTGATGCTTTATTTCCATAATAGATTTTCTGTTAAGGAGCGCTTGAATGATACCACAGACCATTACAACAATAAAAATACAAAATATTAAATTGCTAATTGTAGGAATTTATACACCAATAGAAAACAAAACAAAATTCTTTAATAAACTCCTCCAAGAAACAGAAGAATAAGAAATAGATGACATTCTAATAATGGGTGACTGGAATGGTGTTATAAAACCAGATTTAGAACATTGAACAAATAAATAAAAAAAATCAAGGCAAACTACCTAAATCCTTCTTTCAATTAAATAAACAATTGCCCCTAAACGACATCTGAATTGAATTATATGGAGCCACTCCTGGCCATACTTTATTCTCTACACAATTCAATTCAGCCTCATGCATTGATATGTTCTTAATCACAAGCAGAATAATACCTAAAATTGAAAGAAAATGGAAATAATACTGAGAATCAAATTGGATCACAATCCCATACTCTTACAGCTGGCCAATTGGACCATTCAATACAACTGGAGACTAAATGAACAACTACTACAAGATGATTATATTTCCAAAAACTAAAATTGCAATTTAAACAATATTTCTTAGAAAATACTACCAAAGACTGAAAAATGAAAACCATTTGGAAAATCAGTCACAAGAGGGCTCTTAATACTAACAGGTGCAGAAATAAAGAAGAAAAATCAAGATAAAGTTAGAAATTTAAAACTGCAAATTAAAAAAAATTGAAAAAGAATTAAAAATTAATCCAACCTCAGAGAAAATTAAAAACCATTTAAACTACTTCAAAAGAAGTTACAAGCTGAATTAACCTTTCAAGTAAATAAGAAGCTACAGGAAACTCATCAGAAATACTTTGAATCTGCCAATAAAACCAGTAAATGGTTAGCCAACAGGTTGAAAAAAAAAGAGGGAGAGAAAAGCAATTGAAAAAATACAAGATTAAAAAAAAGTGTGACAACACAAGCAGAAATAACACATATTTTACTGAGTATTATACTCATCTGCATGAACAGGCTCCAAGAACTGAATCTGAGAAAAATCATTTATCCAAGTTCCTCAAAGCCCAAACATGGTGAATAATCTCAAAGGAAAATCAAGAAAAATAAATAAATAAAGATTTTACTACTGAAGAAATTTCAAAGGCAATCTAAAATCTAAAACCTGGTAAATCACCTGGCCTGGATGGATTCACCATCAGCTATTACAAAAAGTTGGAAGACATAATCAAAATACCATTAAGAGACACCTTGAATACAATCCTAAAAGAAGGGATTCCAGAAACCTAGAAGTCTGCAAATATTACTCTTATTCACAAGGAAAGCAAAGACAAAGCAAGGATGGACGGCTACTGACCAATATCTGTCCTAAATACAGACCACAAAATCTTTGCTGCAATACTAACAGAAAAACTAAAAGTGATTTTGGGAGACTTGATACATGAAGACCAAGCAGGCTTCTTGCCTTCAAGACATCTTAAAGGGAATATAAGAGTTGTAATAAATCGAATCAAATATTTTAAAAATCACAATAAATTTGCATTACTTCTAGCAGTTGCTGAAAATGCATTTGATAACATCAAATGGGAGTGTATGCTATGTATTTTAGAGAAAATGGAAGTTGGGAGCAAGCTTCATGTAAAGAACATACATGAAAAACAACATGGGTGACTTATCATAAATGGAAAAAAATCAGATCTCATCTCAATTCAAGAAGGGACAAGGCAGGGGTGCCCTCTGTTTCCACTCTTCTTTATCTCTGCGATTGGAACACTTAACAACATCATAAGAAGAGATCCAGAGATAAAGGGGACAAAAAAAGGGGGAGAGAATTCAGTTTGCAGGCATATGCAGATGACCTTGCCATCTTCCTGGAAGATCACATGGAAACCATATCTAAATTAATGAACTTACTTAAAAGCTTTGGAAAAATTGCAGGCTTTAAAATAAATAACAAAAAGTTTGTATTCTATTTGAACATCAATTTATTCATAGATCAAATTTGGCACCTGGAAAAAGATCAAACCAAAGTTTTATCCCAAGATACCAGGCTGGTTATCTCCACAAGAGGCCCTGTTAGAATGTAAAAAATAACTTCAAGATGGTTAAGATACTTTGATATATTAAAAAGAAATAATCAAAGGCAATGCATAATGAGGCCAACGACAGAAATTAAAGATTTGAACTAAAAAGCCACTAGTTATTATACAAACAATTATTTGACAGGTACAATATAGATCAAAAAGAACATGACTTTGAAATTAAGAAAAACGAATTGGACAAAATATTAGAAGGAAATATACCTAAACCGGTTACAAAAATCTATAAACTGCTCCTTGAAAGAAATCATTAACAAGAAATAATTAAAGGTACAATGGTAACATGGGCCAAAAGATTTAGGAAGAAATATACATTTGGACAGTTGGCAATACTCAAGGAAAAAAAAACATTCCAGTTCTTCAAATTACCTAAAGATGGCCTATAGATGGTATTTGGCTCTGTCTAAACTGGCAAAAATTTACAGAAATAATGAAAACAAATATTGAAAATGTACAAAAGCTATCGACAACTGGTATCACATGTGGTGGACTTGTTACAAGATCAAAAAAATTGGAGAATATATTCATACAAAAATTAGGAAAATTCTAAATATAAGAATTGAAATGTTACCAGAAATCTATCTGTTAAATATGACCAATAAAATATTGGACAAAGATGCAAGGAAACTTTGGAAAACCATACTTTACATGATCACCTCGGTCAGAATTCTTATACCACAAAAATAGAAATTAAAAGAGTTACTCACAATAGATGAATGGCTACTAAAGGTCCTGGACAATATTGAACTGGGCAGACTAACAAACCTGATAGAAGGGAAACCTTTCATAATAACTAATACTGATTGGGAAACAATAGTAAATTTTTATTTTTTAAAAAGTGGTCAGAACAAAGCATAAATGTATATGAATTGTCCTGAAACAGTTCAAATTAAATTGATAATATTTAGGTTAAGACTGTAGTAACACAACAGTATACATTTATGGGGAACTGTTTCTATTTCCTTTTATATCACTATAATTAAGTAGAAAAAAAGGAAGTTAATTTATACAAATTAAAATTCCTTTCTTTTTTGTTTACTTTTTTCACATAGTTTTTTTTTTAAAAAAATGTAATAATAGTTATATAAGCACTTTGCTGTAAAATTTTGTATGGAAAAAACCAGAACTTCATAGTGCAACACAAATAAATAAATAAATAATGGCATGTCAATTTTGTGTACAGTGAGTTCCAAACTGAAAATATTTGTCACTCTAGGAATCTTCTTGTCAGCGTTTCTCAACACATTTTGACCTTTTTTATTTTTTTATTTTAATATCCTTTTTTCTACTATGTTTTTTTCCCCAAACATATATGTTAGATAAGTTATAGCTTAGTGGTTTCTATTCAACAGAATCCTTATACTAATAGCTAACTAACTTGTAAATTTGCATAGAGTTATGTTGCCTTGTTACTATCCCCTGTGTATTTATTTGTGAAACATGTTATGTGCTTAAGGTGTACCTAATGGATTTCCTTCTCCGATATATTTCCTTCTCCATTCCTTAAAATCTTCCCTAGAGTCATAGGACTTTACCACATAAGAAAAGAAAGATGAAACCAATTGGGAGAGTAGCAGCTTTCTCTGTGCCATTCTTCATACTCTTGTAGCACTTCTGTTCTCTTCCCGAGGGGAGACAGTTGTCAAAGCATACCTTTTGTCAAACATGAAAAATCAGTTTGGCAAAAGGCACATGCATGGCAAAGTCCTTATTTTCTTAGACACAGATGAAGGCAAAGCAAACCCTCTCTGAACAAATCTTGCCAAGAAAACCCCATGACAGGTTTCCCTTAGGGTCACCATAAGTCAGAAATGACTAGAAGGTACACAACAACAACAGCAACAGTGATTGCTTCTTTTACAGTGCCATTAAATAATAGGAAATTTGTCCTAGTGAATTTTGCTTTTCTCCTGTGTTATCTGGCTTTTGGCAATAGGTGAAGGCTAACTGGTTTCAGATGGTATGAAACATATAAAAGTATTTCCTGTGCCCCTTTTTGATGTCATCTAAAGTATCTCTTCTGTCTTGTTAGTTTACTATGGGCTTTTCCAGATTGTTTTTTACAAGTATAGACTTGTGCTACTGGAGCAGTTATATTGTTACTTATCTTGATTAGTTTACCTCAGTATAATATTGCTAGTCATCTTGAAAGTGCAAAAGGCAGGGCACTAATCTTTTCAGAATTAAATAAACATGTAAGATAAATGTTTCTGCAATGTTTGGAATTGGATGAATTTCACAGTCTTTTTCATAACTTCTGAAACAAGTCACCATTCCCTTACCCTACCTTCTGCTTTCAGACACTTGGTAATTCTTTCCCATAAATGTAATATGTAAAGATTCATGTCATCTATATAACCACAGCATTTTGACTTCTGGCATTCCTGGGAGCTGTAATCACACAGAATGTTATAGGGGGGAAGCAGACGGTGCAAAGCGCCGTTTTGGGGGCAAGGAAGGGGAGGGGCAGCCACACGGTGTCCCTCTGCATGGCTGGCACTCCGAGGATGACCTCACACTGCAGCGTCCGTACACGCTGCAGCAGAAGAGTCGCCGAAGGTGCGCCAGCAGCCTTTTGCGGCGCACCTTTGGCGATTTGTGGAAGGAGTGCTATTTCAGCGCTCCTTCCAGGGGCGGCGAAGCTGCGCCGCAGGGCCGAGGTGTGAGGATACCTCGGCCCCATGGTGCAGCTTCCTGGGGTGCCCCCGTGCCACCCATCTCCTTCCCCCCCACAGTCTTTCCTTTGAGGGCAGTTCAAATAGGGCTCACTTTTAATTTACTCCTTTACCCTTTGGGATTTCACAATGTTTTATGACTTCCGTATGGTGGATTTTAGATTTTGGCACCAAAAACACTGAGGGCCAGAGCTCTCATGAGCTTGGAAAAAATGAAGAAGAGTCAACAGATGGACACCTCAGGTAACATACTGAAATCAATGTCGTTGATTAATACACAAGTGTTCAGCTATGCTATTGATGAATGTCAGACTTTCAACATCAGCACTGTAGCAGTTCAACAGGTTTTTATTTTCACTGAGGATTTGTGAAAATAATGCAATGATTGTTTTCTTAGATACCTATTTTTTTTAAAAAAAGTCAATCAATAAAAGATTCATTCAGCATGTGCTACTCAGTTCCTTTGTCTTTTCAGCCAAAGAAACAGAGTCCAGCCACTCCATTTAAAAGAGCCAGGCTGAATAATTATATACTCCATTTGTTCTCCATCTGCTCCTAGCTTGATCTACAAATGCCTTTTCTTGTACCAGAAAGGCAAATAGCAGATATTCAGCTGTTCAGTGTTTCCATCTGAGTAACTGAAACTGACTATGGTCTAGTAGAGGAGCATATATCAGCACTGTATAAAAAGTTCAGAAAAAAATGTTGATTTATATTCAGTTAAGGGATTGCCCAGGCAGTGAATTATAAGTTTGTCCTTCTCTGAAGGCTATGTCAGGGGACATCATCATTGTGCATCATTTAAATCCAACATCCTTTCCTTACCACTGATTATCTTCCCCCTCCCCCTCAATTTCCTTGCTTTTCCAGTACACGTCTTCTCCAGGAAGGCAAACAGAGACTAGAACAAGAAGAAGCCTACACATTGTTGCTGTTGTTGATAATGATGATGTCTCTCTCTCTCTCTCTTTATGAGCAATAGTGTGAATTGGGCCTAGAAGTAGAGAGCAATTGAACAAAAGTGGAAACTGTGAAATACAGGTGAATCCATTCAAGGATTTTTAAGCTCTCATTTTTTTAGGACTCTAGCTTAACTTTGCTTGGTCCTCAAAATCTGGAGACAATAGCCATTTTAACCTTTGTGAGTAGTCTCATGACATGTTGGACTAGACTAGTATGAGGAAGAGAAAAAAACTGTTATCTAAGTATACAAATGTAGAGATACAAATTTGACTTCCTTCCTAATTCCATATTGCAAACTAGTAAATAGATAGGGGCTATGCAGACGAGAAGGAAAAGGTGACCTGAAGTTGTCTTTTCCTGAAGGTGCAGCAACCGTATCAATGGGGATGGAGCAATCACAATGGGGGCAGTTAATGCAGCTTTTCCAAGGCTGCACTGAAGCCCCAGTAAGCACACTGCGGGCCCCGAGTATTCCCTAAATGGGAATGGAATAACCGCATGGACCGGCATCGGCTGCTTTAATTTTTTTCATGATCTCTCAGGTGCATGTGCACGTGCTCCGGAATAACATGGCCCTTTTAATAGCAATGTCAAAATTGTTATGCACCTGTGCAGTGTGTGAGGCATAGAGAACTGGTAGTCAGCCTGCAATGCACAGCCACAGGAGCCTCCACCATGGCCACTGCCACAGCTGTATATATAGAGGATAGCAGTAATGACTCAGCAACACAGAAGTGAGAACTGGTAGACTGGGTGCTGCAACAAGCATTGCATTGGGTATTGTTGCCGCCGCTGCTTTGATGCCTCCCGAAAGAGCCCTGTGCCACAGGTTCATCACATACATCTGGTCTGATGAGCAATGGAGGATGTTCTTCCAAATGCCCTGTGCCCTCTTCCACAAGATAGTAGAAATCCTGCATCCAGAAATGGAATTGTCTGACACTATGATGAGGAAAGCCATCCCAATGGAGAAGAGGATCACCATCTCCATCTGGGTCCTTGACCACAAAGCCAGCTACAAGCAGACATCAGAGCAGTTTGAGGTCAGCCAAACGACTGTGGGGGAAGTGCTGGTAGAGTTCACCATAACCATGGAGAAGCTGCTGCTCACACAGACAGTGTATGCCGCTCAGGTAAGGACAGTCACACACACTTGTTCCTTTCACCTCCTGTGCAAAAAGCCTCATGACCCGGCATACAGTAGAGCTTTCACTGTATAGGATTGGAGGCTCGGACATTGAACCTACACAGGTACGTCAAAATTGTCATGACCCAGCATACAGTAGAGCTGTCACTGTATAGGACTGGGGGCTCAGGCATTGAACCTGTGCAGGTACATGAAAAACGTCATGAGTTGGTAGAGGCCCTGACTTTTTTACTTTAATCCTCTGCTTCTCCCCTTTCTTGTCACCCACAGATCATGCAAGGATTCACTGACCTCAGCTTTCCCCAAATAGTGGGTGCCATAAATGGGTGCCACTGTCTGATCATGCCACCCTTGGGGGGGAGGAACGAGTTTGTCAGCTGAAAAGACAGCTACTCTCCCCTTCCCCTTGTACATACTTCCATAATCCCCCTCCCCTTCTTCCCCCATTGTACCTACCCCCATTTGTAAATAGCCCCCCCTTCCCCCTATTTGTTAATCTCTGTAAATAGTTGTTTGATTGTAATTTTATTTAAAAAAATATTAAAAAAAAATTATGCCGCAATGTGCACACGTATGCAGGTCTGGCAAAAACCTGTATTTTGTGAATAAAAACTTTCTATTTCTAAAGCTTGTGACATTTTATGCATAGGTAGGTACGTTCAACACAGGGAACCAGTGAGCAGCATCTGGGCATAGTGGGGGTGGGTGGGATGGCAATCAGTGAGGTGGGCATAGTGGGGAGTAGTTGGTGGTGTCTGCCTTGGTACTTAGTGGTGATCTTTGCAACATCTGCTTCCCCCTTTACTTGATCTCTGCCGTTAGGGGTGCCAAGAGGGCACTGGCACTGTCACATCACTGCTGAAAAGGCTGGCAATGTTGTCTACAGAGTGCTGCTCAATGATTTCCACCTCTATAGCAACCTCCACCTCCATAGGTGGAGAGCTCTCCCACCTCCCTCTGCCCAGGCCAGAAGGCCCCTCCTCCATTGGTGGAGAGCAACCTCTCCTCCCTCTAGCCAGCCCAGAAGGCCCCTCCTGCACAGATGGAGAGTGACCCCTCCTCCCTCTAGCCAGCCCAGAAGGCCCCTCCTACACAGGTGGAGAGTGACCCCCTCCTCCCTCTTGCTAGCCCAGACGGCCCCTCCTGCACATGTGGAGATGACCCCTCCTCCCTCTAGCTATCCCAGAAGGTCCCTCCTGCACAGATAGAGAGTGACCCCTCCTGCCTCTAGGCAGCCCATCACCCCCCCCCCTACTGGGCCAGGGGGATGCCTCTCTCTTCCACCCTCCTCCACACCTTCCCCTCTGCCACCAATGTTCCTCTGGGGCCCTGTTATGGCATCCACAAGCCAGCTCAGCAGACCAGTCTGCACTTGTAGGGAGTCAGCGACACGGCGGTGCTCATGGGAGACACACTCCAGTTGCTGAGGGATCTCTGTCGAACTCCCTCTGGTGCTCTGCCTCACTCAACCTCAGCTGATGGGAACGTTCAGAGAAATGATAGCCATGTTCCCCAAGTCATTCCTCCTGTTCCAAGAGTTTGTCCATTTGGTCAGCGCCCCATTCCATGAATTGATGCAGGGCAGTAGTAGTTGCTGCGGCTGCTGTGCGATGTGCCCTCTGATCTCAGGCAGGTGGGCTGCCGGTGGCATTGCAGCTCTGGGATTAGCTGTTTCATCCTCCTCCTCTCTCTCTCTCTCATGCTAATTCTCATTCTAGGGACATATATGGCAGAGGGCACTGTTTCCACACAACACATGTCCCGCACAGGTTGGGGATGGAGGGGAGAGGTACATGCCAGGGAGGTTTGTGTAGACACACTGGATACATGCAGGTGGTGATCATATGAGGAACATGGTGAATGGGATACACAGACAAACATCCCTCCACGTCCCCCCCCCCAGCATGCTAAGGTGCAAAAATGGCATGCGGGGGGGGGGGTCTGCAAACCTGCAAACCTATGCAAAAAAAATGTCACAACAGCTATACAAACTCCTTTGCTTTTTGGAGTGCAGGTGTACATGCAACGGAATGCATTTATTGTCATAACAGGGAATTTACCGTGTGCAGCCTAGACCTGCTGGATCAGCTGGATGGATTGTCCAAGACGTGCCCTCTCCTTGACCTCACTGTCATCATCAATTACTGCTGTACTTGTTCATAAGACAGGTGAGCGGTCACAATGGTTACTGATCCTGGAAGATACAGTGGTCCACTCTAAAACACGAGATAGTGGTCTTCTAGTGGAAGATGTAGAGGCACAGGACGGTGGTCTCATGGCGGAGATGTCCATAGCCCTCTGATTGCAGGATGTCTCAACTGAGTCAGTGTGTTCCTCCTGGTCATCTAAATGACAAGTGATGGGGTCATCCCTGCCCTCTGCCTACCCTAGTGCTGTCCCCTGCACCCCTTCCTTGGGCCCCTGGTGCAACTTACTTAGATGGACCATCAAAAGGTCCTGGGCACATTCTCCCTCTGACATCTCCTCCACAGTTTCTGCTCTGGCTGGATGGCCCACTGGGACCCTCACAACTTCACTGCTGGTACATATTCTGCTGGGCTGACTGCTACCGCCCCTGATGAGGAAGGCATGTAGTTCGTTGGTTTTTATACAATTTAACTGTGTTGTTGCTTTTTAGACTCCATAATTGAGTAATAAGGCAAATGTTTTGCATCCCAGAGTTTCCTAGGTCTGTTCCTGGCATGTCCAGTTCAGAAGATCTTTTGTAGCTGGTAATGTGAAAGAAGATATAATGCAGCTGGTGTACCTGAGATCCAACTACCTTTGGGATTAGACTCCAAAACACCTGGAAATTCACTTCTAAGAAGAGTGGCCACAATGACATGCTGGCTTTCTGATGCTATCATTTCTTAATTATGAATGGTTTTGCCATATTATATACATTATATATAATATGGATAAGAGCACATAATGCTGGATCAGAGCATACAATACTCGGCCTATATGCTAGAGTTCTGTAAGGTACGTATATAAATGTAAGTGCCCTTTACATATATGGATGTTCTTTTGGGGTTTTGGGGTGGTTAATATTCACTTCTTCCATCTTCAGTGCCCAAAGACCTTCCCTCAACTTACTCCTGCCCCACACAGCCATTTTGTGTTTCATGGTGAATAGGCAGGATAGGAGAAGCATTTGCCTAAATCCCCATAGCCAGACACAAAATGATGGCATCAATACTGAGGTCATCTGGGATCCTCCAGGAGTCATAGAGTCATAGAGTTGGAAGAGAAGCCATGTGTCATCCAGTCCAACCCCCTGCCATGTAGGGTTACACAATCAAAGCACCCCTGATAGACAGACTCTGTTTAAAATCCTCCAGAAGAGGAGACTCCACCTTTTTCCAAGGCAGTATATTCCACTGTAAACAATTCTTACCCTCAGGCACTTCTTCCTAATGTTAGGTATAATCTATTTTCTTGTATCTTGGATCTATCACTCCATGTCCTAGTCTTTGGAACAACAGAAAACAGGCTTGCTCCATCTCAATATGACAGCCCTTCAAATATTTAAACGTGTTTATCGTATCATCCCTTAATTGTCTCTTCTCCAGGCTAACATACCCAGCTACCTAAGCTACTGCTCATAGGGCACAGATTTCCAGAATTTTCACCATTTTTGTCACTCTCCTCTAGACAGGCTCCATCTTGTCAAAATACTTCTTGAATTGTAGTGCTGAGGTCTGGACACAATATTCACATGAGGTCTGACCAAAGCAGTTACTGTTATTTCCCTTGATGTAGACACTATACTTTGATGTAGCTTAGAATTGCATTGGCTTTCTTAGCTGCCACATTACATTGCTGACTATCAGCACTGCTGTAATCATTATGAGTTGGACTATAGAAATGTAGCCAGATGCTTTTCCAGTCCTGACTGCTTGCAGCAAAGCACAGAATGGCTATGTCAGGCAGCTTCAGCAGCTTTCAAGTAGACTGGGAGAACTCAGCATAGTACATGTCTGTATATGGGTACTTATTCTAGTCTGAGGGGGTGTTGTATTGGTGCTATTGTCTAACATGTTACATGGCAACTTCTTAAGTTTCCACAAAAGTAATTAGAATTGTCCCAAGAGATTCAGAGAGACTGAAGAGAGTTTTAAACCTCACTCTCCATTAAGAGTGTGTGCTTCTTTTATCCTATAACATTGGCTTTTTAAAAAAGAAACAAACAAAGGGGCATTGCAGATGGCACAAAGCACCATCTTCGAGCCAAGGAAGGGGAGGGGCAGCTGGACCTTGGGCACCCCAACCCCTTCCTGAGGACGTCATTGCACATGGCGGGTGCTCCTATGACATTCTTCCGTCGCAGCGTCTGGACATGCTGTGATGGAAGAGATGCCAAAGAGGTGCACACCGCCTCTTCCGGCGCCCTTTCCATGTCTTGAGGAAGGAGCATTATTTTTGGTGCTCCTTCCAGGGCCGGAAAAAGAGTGAATTGGGGCCGAGGTGTGGGGCAGCCTCGACCCCAATCCACCACTTCTCAGGGCAGCCCATGGCTGCCCATCTGCATCCCCCCCCAAAGGAAAAAAAAGTTAGCACCCTATTTTTGCATCAGTTTGGAATCTGCATAAAAATTGATACACTTATTTTTGTTTAGAGTTTCCCTTCAAAATATATATATTAGTCTGGATATATTTTCCTCTAATATAGGACTTCTTGCAAGCAATTCTGTCTAATGTAAGCACATATTAGTGCATTTTAAAATTAGGGATGACTTTTTAAAATTCACAGGAATCCATAAGCCAAAGTACTTCAGTTCACATCCTAATTCAAGAAATACAAATTTGGTTGGTTGATATTCAAATAAGAACCAGAATAACTTTATCTCTATCTTTCATATCTCCAGTACATTGCACCACTCACTTATCCTAATACCACAATGACTACAAACATCCATTCAGTCATGACTCAGAAGCTACAATGAATCTTTGCAAATGTTGTGCCATGTTGTACATCATAAATGCCTCTTCAATACAAGTTTGCTTAATGCAATACTGATCAGGATGTTTTCTGCTGTTGCTACTTGTGTTCATGAAAACATTCCCTGTTTTCTCCTTGAATTTGCATGTAGAGTTCTCTAGGAACTGCAAATTTGTCTCAAGTGAAAACAAGAAAAATCAGATTTGATTAAGATGTGTCATGTGAGGTCTTGACACATGATGAAAATATACTAAATATGGTAATTAAACTGTACTTATTAAACTGCCTGCCATTACTGTGCATCTCAGCTTAGCATAGGAAATGATTGGTACAGGTGCATTGAATGCAAGGGTGGAATAGAGGTTCCAGAAATGGGGCTATAAAATGCAGATTCTTGTAGAAAGGTGTCCCTTTCTTTATTCTTTGGTTGGGGCCCTAATGAACATTTATAGACTGATACTTGCATGTTTCATATTATATTGTAGCCAATCGGAAGGCCTTTCTAATTAAACAGGCATATTTCAAAGCTTAGAAATTTTGCCACCACAATTTTTAGTCTGAAAGAACTATCTATACAGAAGAATGGGACGAGTTTTCATTTGTGAGAAAGGAAAGTAATTCTGAGTCTGAGTATACAAAAAAGGAATGAGTGAGTGAGTTACCTAGCTAGCTAGCTAGTTTATTGATCCACCTTCTTCAAAAGTTCCAGTTCAGTTTCTAAGTCAGTTTAATATCGTTATGAGGTCTCCATCTCATACTAAAATATCCCTTGAATTTCATGTAGGAAAGAGTATTAAACAAGTATGGACATAGATGTAGAATAAAATTGCCAGTCTGTCTTCAGCATGAACCCATATTGTGGGGACATAATCAATTCTGGAATATAGTTTGTGTTCCAAAAAATAAATATTATAGTCTAAATCACAGTGAACCCAAAGGGCACTACCAAAAACAAAAGCAAAAATACCCATCATACAGTGTTAGTGTCATCAGCAAATTAGTAAAGCTTCAAAGAGTCAGTAGTGACTGTAAACATCACACGACAATGACCCCAGGAAGAAGACAATACTACAATGCCAGTGCACACACTACCTTGAGAGTTTAATGATATAGCTGACTCCACCTCATACCAAAGGATGCTTTACTTGCAGCATTTGGTTATGTTCTTCAGGACTTTTCCAAAATTGATAAACTGGAATTAGGTACCATCTTAAAATAAAGTAATAATAGTAAAAAAGAAAGAAAAGAAAAAGAAAAAGAAAAATCTTAACACAAATCCTGCTATAATGTGAAGTAAAGGGACAAAATCCAAGTATGTTAACCCCATCCTAAACCCTGATATAAACAGTTTTCCTCATATCCACAATTGTATTTTGTTTCCTGTTTATTCAAAGAGCAAAAGCCGTTAATTAAATTCGCTTTCTCAAGATGCTTTTTATATAACACATGAATAGCAGGTAAAGTCAATTTGTGAACTCATTGTCCTTGATGCTCTGTAGACAAGTTCCCAGCTGGAACTGATTACACTTAATCTTCTTTGTGTTATCCAGGTAAAAAAATAATTCAAAGGCAAGTGTAAATAATTGCTGCTTTCCTTTTATTTAAATCCCAAATGGCAGTTTTATCAAACAAATGCAGATAAATAGCAGAAGATTGGCCACATTGTACAAAGTGAAGTTTTTCATGAGTAAGAAGAGTCATATCTATGATGCAGATTTGTTTGTTATGAATGAGTCACTCACTGTTTAAAAGCATCTCACAAAAATGAATATGGATTGCATATTTCAGAACACTATATACTCAGGACCCCAAATATAACCCTGCATCTTAAAATATAGTCTTATTTTTACTTATTGTAAACATAAGGTTTTTTTTAAATCAATTTGCAGTTTACTCTTATAATGTCTATTCACAATTAAGACCCATGATGTTCAATAGGATTCCTAGGTATAGGATTATAATCTTATACGTACTTGCTGTTAACTGCCCTAGAGTCGATCTCAACTCATGGCGACTCTATGGATGAGACATCTCCAAGATGCTCTGTCCTCCAATGCTCTGCTTAATTCCTGCAACCCCTTAATACCCATGACCTCCTTAATAGAGTTCATCTATCTAGCATGTGGCCTTCCTCTCTTCCTACTTCCCTCCATCATTCCCAGCATTTTTTTTTCCAAAGAGTTCTCTCTTCTCATGATGTGTCTGAGGTATGACAGTCTCAGTTTGGTCATCTTGGCTTCCAGGGAGGTTTCCTGTTTGATCTGCTCTAGGACCCACTTTTTGTCTTTTTGGCTGTCCATGGGATCCTAAGCACTCTTCTCCAGCACATTTCAAATGAATTGATTTTCTTCCTATCATCTTTCTTAAATGTCCAGCTCTCACATCCATAATTACTTACTTACATACTTAGATTACAGTAAAGGATATTATACACTTAAGGGTTTTGATTAGTGTTTATTTCAAAAGGGTACATTTTCATGGTGTTGAAAGAAATCTCAATAACACAGAGAAAGCCACTCAAGAAGAGAGTGCATGCCATTAGGGCCCTGTCTGCATGACCAAATAAAATGTACACACACACACACCTGTCCTCTCCGTGGCGAATACAGATGACACATGGCCTAAACCCCAGTACTGGTGCAGCAGTCAAGGTGATATCTGACCTGTTCAGAACCAAATACAGGATATACCTCACTTAGAGTACAATAACTCTCCTTTTTCTCTGGATCATCCTGGACAATCTGGAGCCGTTTGTTACAACATTGAACAGCTGTTTACAGTGCATTCCACTGTGCCACTTAGTGCAGCTGCTCCTATGATGAATTGCTTGCTCTAAGAATGAAGAATCCAATCAGTTGATCAATGCTGGGCCACTATTCTAACCTCAGAGCAAACAACTCACTCTTGTGGCTGTGCCAGGTGACACAGTGGAATGCATGTGTGAAGAGCCATCCAGCATCTCAACAGGACATGGATAGATGTTAGGGCAGCTCTGGGGCCAGAAAACTCTGGGCTGTCCCCAGAATATACAGGGCCTACATTGCCAATGAACTTAATGCAGAACAAAGTTGCTTTTCATTTTGATTTGTTGTTTTTCTTTTAAGTATCTCCATGGGATCATGGATAGACAGAACATTTGTAGGAAACTTTCAAGAAACTAAAATAAATTCAGTTGCATTAGATAATTGTCTCCAGAAGCCCCTGTCTTTTTTGTGTTCTAACTTTCCAGAGGAGTGATACATTTCATCAGAAAGGAAAATTGTTGAATTGTATAATTTTTTTCCATAGGCAAAATATGTGAAGAATATCAAGGAAATTTAAAAGGGGGTTTTGAGAGAAATTTTTCAAATAGATATTTCATATCCTTAAAGTTATCCAAAGATTTTAACAAAACAAAGTTTAAAGCAAATTTGGTAGCCTCTAATTTGATAATACTTGATAGAACTGAAAGAGTTTAATATGAATAGCTATGTCTATGTGCAAAGCAGCTTAATGTATATTTTCCCAGTGCTTGCCCTCCAGAAATGAAAGTGAACAAGAAAGAAAGAAAGAAAGAAAGAAAGAAAGCATAGATAACAATACACAATTTTAAATGCCTTGGTGATGGCCCACTGAGGGGGTATACAAAAGGCATCAGTCTTTCTGAACTCAGTTGGGTGGCTGAGAGGCCAGTGGGTGCTTTCATCCTACTCCTCTGCTGATAAAAATTCCATAGGCAGAGAAGGACATTGTTCCATTCTGCCACCATCATTCAGGTTCTGGCAATTGTAGAGAGTGAAAGGGTCTCTGTTAGGAGACGATAAAATGGACCTTCAGGGTCTCAAACGTACCTGTTTGCTGACATGCCTCTAACAAGGAAAGAAAAATTTGTCAGTGTTAGGACTATGTAGATATTTTATCTCTCAGTGAAACATATGAACCATATGTATAAAGAAGAACCAAGTATATAAAAGTGGGAAAGAGAGAGGAAAACCTTGCTCCCTGCACCATGATTGGCTTGAGCCCAGTAAAACCACTTAGGAAATAGTGGTTCCTTCACCATTGGAAACAACTCTGAATATGAATATTCATTTAATGCAAGTATCCAACTATAATAAAATGCCCCTTAATCCATCACTGTGCTAACAACTGCACACTATTCCACTCCATGTATGTGGGGCTAAGGGCCATAATTTATGCAGCAGGACTAGTGAAGACAACTGCTTGAAAACATGAAGGACTCGAGCCAATTGGGTAGATTGATGTGGGCTAGATGGGCCAGCTACAGAACAGTTTCATACATAGTTGAAATAGGACTCATGCAACCCCCCTGCCATATAAGTTGAATAGGAAGGGTGATAGGATGCAGCCTTGTCTGACTCCTTTTCCAATTGGGAACTATTCTGTTTCTCTGTGTTCTGTTCTGACAGTAGCCTCTTGTCCTGAGTACAGATTCCTCATTAGGACTATCAGATGTGTTGGTATTCCCTTGTCCTTAAGGGCATTCCATAGCCTTTCATCATCTAAAAAGCCAAAGACTTTGTAAAGCACATGCTAATTTTCTTTTAAAATTTCCTGCTATGCTCCATTAGCCATTGTATATTTGCAATGTGGTTCCTGGTGCCTCTTCCTTTCCTGAACCCTGCTTGGATCTCTGGGATTTTTTCTTCATGTATGGTTGGAGCCTATGTTGCAAAATTTTGAGCATGATTTTGCTTGCATGGGAGATTAGTGCTATGGTTCTATAGTTGCTGCAGCATTTTGTGTCTCTTGTGACCACAGAGAACTTACACACATTCAAACTAGACAATGAGATAAAAGAATTCTCATATCTGGGACAAACACTGATCAGAATGGGGGCTGCAGACAGAAAATCAGGAGAAGATTAAGAATGGGGAGGATGGCTATGAAAAAACTAGTAAAGATCCTAAAATGCAAAGACATACAACTCAACACAAAAGTCAGAATCACACAAACCATTGTATACCCTATTATCATGTATGGATGTGAGAGCTGGACAGTGAAGAAAGAAGATAGGAGGAAAATCAACTCATTTGAGATGTGGTGTTGGAGAAGAGTGCTGAGGATTCCATGGACAGCCAAAAGGACAAATAATTGGGTCCTAGAGCAGATCAAGCCAAAAATATCCCTGGAGGTCAAGATGACAAGACTTACCCCTTTTGCAGATGGTGCTTTGTGCCATCTTGGACACAAGGAAGGGGAGGGACAGCTTCACACTGGGCGCCCCAACCCCTTCCCAAGGATGTCATCAGAGCGCCCACCGTTGCACATGGTGGGTGCTCTGATGACGTCCTTCCAACTCAGCATCTGGACACACTGAGCCAGAAGAGGTGCAGAAGAGCCGCATGGTGGCTCTTCAGGTACCCCTTTCATGTTTTGTGGAAGGAGCACTATTTTAGCGCTCCTTTCCCAGGCAGAGAAAGGGAGGATTGGGGCCAAGGTCTGGGGCAGCCTCGACCCCAATCCGCCACTTCCCAGGGCGGCCCAAGGCCTCCCGTCTGCATCACCCCTTAGACTATCATACTTTGGACACATCATGAGAAGACATGAATAGTTGGTAAAGACAATAATGTTAGGAAAGGGAGAGGGAAGTGGAAAGAGAGAATGGCCACATGCTAGATGGATGGACTTTATTAAAGAGAGCACAAATATGAGTTTTCATGAGCTGGGCAGAGCAGTATAGGACAGGGGGGCCTGGAGATGTCTCATCCATAGTGTTGCCATGGATCGAGATTGATGTGAAGGCAGTTAACCAAAAAACAAACAAAACACATATACATTTTTGGAAGTAAAATTCCCATAGCCAATAGACTCAAAGACAAGGAAGGTGGTGAATTGCACTTCAGTAACATTTAGAAGGCCACCTGATTCTTACTCATGAACAAAACATAATTGTTAATATCAACTAGAGTAAGTGTCGGTTTTTTCACCTTTAAGTCAACATGCTATCATAGGATTTTGTTGGTAAGATTTATTAAAAGGAATTTTACTATTGTCATCTTTTGAGGCAGAGAATGTATGACTTGCTCAACTTCACCCTGTGGGCTTCCATGGCTCTGTGTAGATTTGAACTCTGTTCTCACAGTGTCCTAGTCAAATGAATATGCCATCAACTGAATTAGTAGGTTTTTGGTAAATCAATAATCAAGTAAGTTCTATTAAATCAATGGTGAGAAACACAGGGGGCTGCAGTTCAATATCTGGGCCAAATGATTATCGCAAATACCTGAATATTCAGAAATACCTTCACAGTGTAATTGAAGTGTATTATGGAGCAGTGAGAGACTTACAGGACAGCAGTCAGAGCTGTACCACGTCAGCCATTGCTGTCCCCAAAGATTTTGATATGATTGTCAACATTTAATTTTCTACCTCTATCTTATTGGTCTGTGCTCCTGCTCTCCCCTCCACTTTAGAAAACCCTGATATGAAAGCTGTCAGGGTGAGCCTGTCATTAGACAGTGTGAAATGCCCACCTCAGGCAGCAGATTTTGAGTGCCATGAAATAGCAAAAACAATGTTAAGATATTTTTCTTTGTTGTGACTCCATTTCTAACATCTTGTGGAGAGTGGTTGCATCATATGCCAAAATAACTTGGCTATCTTTGGGGATTATGGTCACAAATGTGGAGGGAGGGAGGCTATTTACTTTTCAGCCTCAGGCAGCAAAATGTGTGTTGACAGTTCAACTTTTTCCTGTCTTGGGGCCATGTAATTGATGAATCACAGGTATTTTTCAGTGTTGGCTTGTGCAAGATTAAATGGTGTTTACTGAGAACATGACTGTATGTGCCTGTAAGCATATTGTGTGCCTTCCAGTCATTTCTGACTCATGGCTACCACAATTTTATTTTATTTCTGACATTTTGACAAAATTACTTTGTGGAGCTCTGTTCCTGCTATTCCCACATGTCATTCTACATATGCCCATGTCCGGATAAAGGTGCAATAAAATACATTTGAAAGGGTGCACTTAAACATTATTCTTGGTATCAATAAGGACTAGAAACTTTTTTCTTTGTAATTTCAGATTTTAAAGCACCCATATTCTGAAGTGGACCATATACTATACATACAAAAAATGAGCAGCTCCACCAATAGAATGGTATTGATTTTCTTTTACTCACAGTTATTCTTAGCATCCATTCTCACCTCAAAAAGAAGATATATTTCATTGTTTTTAGTGTTCAGTCTCCCAGAGCAAAGTGTCTTCTCTCAATCTCATTTTCAGGAGCATAGTATTCCTCTTGCTTCTGGACAAGTCACAGTGCATGACAGGTCATTAACACACCCAGCTTAATCTACACAAGGCCATGGCTGGCCTTATCTACACAGAGAAATTGATTAGTTGCAGATGATGGCTGATGGCAATCAGTCAAACTAAATTAGTGCTGGAAAACAGCTTAACACCTGCTGGGGATGTGATGGTGGGAAAAAATGATTTCAGCATCAGTGCAACAGAAAGTGTTTCTCAAAGAAGTCCATGCTCATTGTGTATCTCTGGAAAATTACCTTTGCTGAAAATAGCTCAGAGAAAAGGAACCCCTCAAACAGGTGCTGGAACAGGACAAAAGCCCCTATGTGCCACAGTAATTAATGTTTTCTTGAAATAGACTCCCATCAGATTTCAAAGATGCTTTCAGCTCTCTGGTGTGGACAATATGGTTAAGAACCTTGGAAATTTACTCATCATGATGAAATACAGTGCATTTCAGAGATGCCATCAGGTTATTACTCTCTTACACATTTTTAAAAAGACTAGTCTTAATTCTGATGCTTGTTTGAGGGTTCTGAAAGCCCAGTCCCAACTTGGCTACTGTAATTGCCATCTGTTTTTCCCAAAGTCAGGCATGCTTAAACTGACCTCATCTCTAATCAGCTTACTGGTCTGAAGGGTGGCATTTATCTGGGAAGGTCACAGGTTGCTTAGATCTTCTTGCAGGCTCTTTTCAGATAGGAACTAATTAGTTCAAATCAATTTGGTTATCAATTAAGTTAGAAATTTTCTAACAAACCAAACTAAACAAAATTTTTACTCACAGCTAGCTATTGTTTTTAAAAGTGAAAATTAGGCAACAAGAAATAGTAATTTGTCCAAATGGCAAAGCAGACATATACAAAGTAAGTATCATATTTTCAGTCTTGAATTGACAATACAAGTTGTGGGAGTTGGCTACAGACTTTGCCAATTAATAAACCCTGATGATCCCATCTGGATAGCCATTTGGATATTTATCCCCAACTCAGGCTTTTGTCTTAGGGAATGGATAATTTTAATATCACATAAATTTAAATGAATTACTATACACACATAGGATGCACAAATACGCAATCTCCTTTGGGAGAAATGGTGAGCTTTTGACATAATCTTACTCATTTTAGTAATGGATCATGTGAATCATGTTGGGAAGATCCAGATATTTGTGATTATCATCATGGTACATTGTACAGAATTCCAACAATGTTTGTGATTATCATCATGGTACATTGTACAGAATTCCAACAATAATTTTGATGCACAAGAACAAACCAGTCTAGAGTTTCTTACCCAGTCTTGTGAAGATTTGGCTAGCACTCCTAATGCTTTGAAAGGTAACCCATTTATGTTCTCAAAAGACCAGTCTAGACTGAATGGTAGAGTCTTGTTCAAGGTCAACTGGTCAGCTCTACCCATGCAACTGCAACTATGTCAAACTTGCTCTTTCCAGTCTCGCTTATTGCACAGCTCTATTCCATTTCAATGATTTACACAGAGAAAACTTCAGTTAATAGTGTTCCATCATCATAAATGTTGGGTTTTTCTTCAATGAATCTGCTGTCCTTTCAACTCTTCTATATAGTTCTTTAGTTTATTGTTTTCATCATCTTGTTATTGCTTCCTGGCCATTTAGTGTGTTCTATTGCTGGTTCTAGGACATTCCCACTTTTGGTTTAAATTTCATTTTGATTTCTCACATCTTGTGGAAGAAGTATTTTGTTCTTCCTTTTTTGTTATAAGTTTCTATTGATTATTATAATATTTCTCCTTATTCCTGCACACAAGCCATTGGACAGTTATATTCAGGGTTCTATTTCTGTCACCTTTCCCTTTTGTTTCTCTTCTGTCCTTAGCTGCTTGAAATGTCATACACTGAGGCTCCACCCCCTTTTTTTCATCTACTGATAGTATCTTTTTGCTTTCCTCCCTTACAAAGTCCCTGGCATCAGTCCATAATTCCTCTGGTTCTTGATCAGTTAGGCTTAATAGTGAAAATCTATTTTTTCACCCTGCCTTTTAATTCTTTGGGGATGTTCTTCATGTAGTATTTTGGTATGTTGGTTAGTTTTATGTTCTACTTTAGCTATAGTCTAACTTTTGCTGTTAATATCTCATGGTTTGTGTCGCAATCTGCTCCTAGTCTTTTTTCTTTTTCTTTTCTTACAGAGACAAGGGAGCTTCTCCATCCTCTGTTTCCATTTATGATGTTTATTTGATTTATATTGACCATCAGGAGATGACCAGGTATAAAATAGCTTCTTGGGTTATTTGAAGATTGTGTTTGTAATTAACAAATTGTTGGCCTTACAGAATTCAGTCAGTCAGTTTCCTGCCTCATTTCTTGATTCTAGTCCAAATTTTCCTATGATCTTTGATTCTGCTCCATTTTGTATTTTTGCATTCTAGGACTTATCTAAACAATTAAAATACTTCTCATGGAATTGAAATAGAATGTAATCCAGCATATGCAATCAGGAATTCAGCCATTTTGAGAGTGTGTGTGAAAAACTCCTTGAACAAAATCACAGTTTTTACCAGAGTATCCACAAGGATGCTTGTTATCGAATATGTTGCTATCTCCTTCACATGTCTTCACACGGTTAGCATGGCTGAGAATATTGCTATAGAGGGAGGATAGAGGAGCAGATGGAAGGGACAGACCTTCACATGATCTTTTCCCACCAGGAAACAGAACTACCCAAGTGTCTCTTTGTGAATTGGCAGCAGCACCAATTTTTAGTTTGTGTGTGTGTGTCTGTGTGTGTGTGTGTGAGAGAGAGAGAGAGAGAGAATCCCATCAAAGGTCTCCAGTGCCTTGAAAAATTTGGCCTTCACAGTCTTGCACTAGTGGGCTGTCCTCATAAAACTACTGACGTAGTGTGTGGGAAACACACACACACACACACACACACACACACACATTTTCCTCCTATTGGATGAGTGCCTGATGCACTTGGGAACAACAACCTGCTGGGCCAATGATTCCAGCAAGAGGTGAGTCTCTCAAGTGCACCAATAAGTAATCCTCCATGCTTTCCTTTGTGCAACCATTGTGCCATTCCATAGAAGGGTTGCTTTTGGGTGGCTGGATTTGAGAAACTTCCTTGTGTGGAAAGTGATGTTCTGGCTGAGATTTTCTGTTATTCCCTGCAGTAGGCAGTGCAGGCTGCTCTCCCCTGAGATCTCAATATTGATATGTAGATGCTGCACAGTCTTACAGCCTCTTGGGTTCCTTGTCCAACACATAGTGGGCAAGATCTAGGGGCATACGTGACACAAACTGTTCTAAGTCAAAGCGGAAACAGAATGCCCTCCACCAAAGTTGCTTTGGCCACTTGCAACCAGATTTCTCTTTTCTGTTGAATGGCAGATCAGAGTAGGAGGCTCCCTGTTGTTTGGTAGTTGCTCTGTAGTGCTTCCTTACCACCTCTGGGGTGATTCCAAATTGCTACTGAGCCCTCTCTACAATGAGTTGAAAATCCCACCTCTTATCAAGTCTCATGCTGGTTTCCACCTTTCCAAGGACTCCAGAGAGTTGTGGGTTAGGTTCATGCATGTACTGGTCTTCAGGGATCCCATGATGCATACAGGCTCTCTGGAAACTTTCAAGAAAAGCTTCAAAATAATCTATATCTTTGTAAAGGGGATATTAGCGAGGTTGGGGAACTGGAGGTATAGGCTGAGCTGTTCAATCATTTTATCCTTCTCACTCAACTGGCATTGCATGTCACTGAGCATAGCCATCATCTGGGACAACATGTCCTGAGATGGCATGTTGAATGGGATTGGATGAACTGTCTCCTCTTCCCCCTCAGAGTGACTTCAGTGGTTGCTTCTTCCATGGCAATTTCCCACACCTGAGATACATTAACTAACTATGTAGACAGAGGTGAGCTAATCAAAATAAATAAACAAAGCTTGACTGAACTGAGTGGGCAGAACATGCTGCTTCTTTTTCCAGAAAAGAAATGAGAGAGAAAGGACAGAGTTCAGAGACCACTGAACTAATTTCCTTCCCAGCAGTTCCCCAACACCACCACCTGATGTCAGTCAACAGGCCTCAGTGCAGCTTGAAAGGAAAGAAGAAAGAGGGCAAACATCTGGTCCCTTTAAAAACACACACAGCCCCCTTTAGTTCAGGCCAAGCCCCCCCCCTTTTCTCCTAGCTAGAGAGAAGGAAAGTAAGCAACAACTGCACAGAGAAGAAATCAGTCTCTTTTATCACCTCTGCCAGGTAGAGAGCAGATCAAAGGGTCAGGCAATCAAGAGCAGGAGAGTTATTTGTTGCCCTTAGCAATTGGCTCTTCCCTCCTCCCTGAACCAACATGTGATGGGAGAGAGTACAGGGGGAAAAAATACTTCCCTAGCTTCTTTTTAACGTTTGTACTTCTTTCCCCCAGCTGTCCACACCAAAGCCTCATAGCTCTGGTCCAAGCCTGATGCAGGCAAAGACTATCCCTTCCTTTTTCAGCTAAGGAGAACAACCAGGGCTTTTAAGTTGCAAAAACTCTGTAGAGCAAGACCAGGGCAGAGAGGTCCAGAGCTTCCTTAGCACTGAGCCAGGACACAGTTAAAGTGGCCTCAAGCTGCATTATTTCTGGCATTCTGTAAAGGTCCAAAGTCTCTCCCTCCACATGGTCCCTTTATACCAAGGCAAAAAACAAAACAAAACAAAAACCCCAGGTTCACACTGCCACCATGTCATGATCTGTTGGCCCAGCAGTCAACCACAGCAACCCTGTCTTGGCTCTACGCCCCAGTAGTCCCTGGTCTCTTGGTTCACCCTTCCCATTCCTGCTGAGCTGAAGGGACCCCTTGATACCATCCAAACCATCTCCTGCTACCTAGTGAATGACCAGATCTTTTCTCTCACAATAGACTAGGACTTTGTAAAGGGATTTGTAGTTTCCTACCCTTGCTAACTTAAGTAAGCAACAACCAAGCTAAAGGTGCATGGAAGGGATAAGATAGACAGCCAAGATACTTTTAAAAGAAAACTTTATTCTAACTACAGGTTTTTATAGCAACTAGATACCACTCATGCAAGACTTGCACACACAGAAATATAGGGCTTTTACAGACTGCCAGAAATGATGCAGCTTAAGGCCAGTTTAACTGTCCTGGCTCAATGCTAGGAAATCATGGGAACTGTATTTTTTTTCTGAGACATTGAGCCTTCTCTGTCAGAGAGCTTTGGTGCCACAATAAACTACAGTTCCCATGATTTCCTAGCACTGAGCCAGGGGAGTTAAAGTGGCCTCAAGTTGCATTATTTCTGGCAGTCTGCAAAGGCCCAAATTTACAGAATATCAGTCATTTCCATCAAGCCAAGACATAAACCAAAAAGGCCTAACTGCTCTAGGTAACATATTTCTACCTCCTTACAATCTCAGATGGGCTTTGTAGTCCTTGATGTATCTGAATAACTAGGAGCTCAGCCTCCATTGCTTAGCTCAACCAGCATCCAGGTCATCGCAGGCCACAGTCTGAGGCAAGAACAAAGGGAGGATTCAGACTCTCGTGGTGGGGAAACCCTTTTTAAAATCTCTGTTTGGAAACATCTGGAAAGTCCTGCTGTTGCCCAGCTGATTGGCCAGTTGGACATTATGTCAGCTGTGATGTAACCCTTCATTAACATACACCTTTCTCCCAACAACAATTAACCCTTTGAAGTCCTCAGATGAATGGAGGACCTCCAATTCATCACACCATCAACAAAAAAGTGCTCAAGAACAGATAAATATCACCACATTTTTGGGTACTGGCCAGGAAGATTACAGCCAATCTGATACTTTATTGGAGTTTTAAAAAAGTAGTAACTCAGTAAGAAAGTTTCAGGAACTTGGCACAACAAACCTATTGGGAGACAGGGGAACAGGTATATTGTGCAATAGTTAGCCATTTTAGAGCAAGCACAAATTATATCTTCTTTGCTGGGCAATATCAAGCACATCATAAGCTGTGATCATGGCTTTCAACAGTACCTATAGAGTCATGCAGCACTCCAAAGCTCCCTTCATGACATCTTCTTTGGTAGCCAAAATGTTGTGGATAACACAAGAACCAGAGACCCTTGAATCAGGAAAAATTGAGTTTATTCCTTTAATATCGACAGGCCTGAGAGCGTGCCCCCCCTTGCTAATCAACATCCTTATATACCATCTTACACAACTAACTTATAATTATATTAATATATGCATAATTCCACATTTTGATTGGTTACAGGACACAAGTCCAAAACTCCTCCTTTCATGATTACGTTACATTTTTATTTGCTATGCGCAAACAAATTTAGCTTTTCTCCCCACTGTCTGCTCATATCATCTTTATCTATTTTAGCTTTGAAGGTGACTGTCTAGCCTAGCCTTCAAGGCCAAAAAACACATTCCTTTGTTCCTGTTTCACTGAAGCAGAGACGAAAAGCCTTTTGCTAACTGCCTGCAAATGTACAGTTTTAAACATAGAAAATGAGACCCCAGGGGTCATCCAATCCAGCCCCGAATTAGCCATGAGCTTTGTAGTTTTTAACATTATTTTTCATCTCTGGAAAATGCTGGTCAAGGAAAAAGTGCAATCCTTGGGCTTCTCACAATCTGTTATTCTAGCCATGGGGTATGCAAAAGCCAAACAGAACATTTGTCAGTGCATACGGGACATCAAACTACAAAATCATATATGTGCAGCATCTTTACACTCAACTTTCAAAGACAGTGGGAGAGGCTTTGTCCTTGCTGCATATTTGAATAATCTAACAAATCCAAAGTATAGGAAAGCTTTTACCCTGGCCAAATTTAATGTACTTCCATCAGCCTTACTTACTGGAAGATATAACAACAAACCATTTTGTGAACGTTTATGTCCTTGTGGGTGTGAGAGGGTAGAAACAGTGGAGCATGTCTTACTGTATTGCACCTTTTACCTGGATCTGCAGCGTTGTTTTATAGAACCAATTTTACAAAAAAATGCCAGGTAAATCTGAAATATTTTACACTGATTACCTACTGGCTGACCAGCAGCAAGGGATTACAACCAAGGTCGCAAGTTTCTGCATTGCTGCAATAGCTTGTCGATGTAAAATGGTGTCTTAATTTTTAATTTTTATCCTATCAATTTCATCTGATATTTGAAGTATAATTTTATCCATCCTGCTGCTTCTTCCCCCCCCCCCCCATCATTGTCTTATAGCATCAATCTTATGAACAATAGCAGGTAAACCTTACTACATTGGGTTGACCCGCTGCCAGGGTTTATAGCCTGTTTATAGCCTCCAAACTGTATTCCTATTGTATTTGTATTGTAGCATTTGCATTGTTTTTCTATTGGACATTGTATAATATTGTACCATTTTATATTGTTTTATGCTGGTCACCGACTGTAATAATAAAATTTCATTTCATTTCATCTTTTATAAAACTGCTCACAATGATGACACCAGTAGAAATGGGCAACACTGGAAATAGAAGTGCATATGTCAACATTGTTTGATTGACAGGGGAAAAAAATAATGGCAGAAGCCGGTGAAATGTGGGCACAGGTAATTCACAGACACTTCCTTCCTGCATGCCATCTTAGTATGCAATGCTGCTGCATGTGGCCCATGGCACTCACATAGATGCAAATTGGCATAGATGGGCTCAGGAGAAATGAAAACAAGTGTCAATATGAAGGTGCAAAAATCTGCATCAAAGTACATAATACACTTACATGTAGACTACCTCCTAGTCTCCTATGATCAGCAAGAAGTCATGTTTTGGTGTATGATCAGTTTTTTCTAGGATGCCTGCATAGAATCTTTCAATTTCTTCTTCTTTTGCCCTTTGTTGAACATAATCTTGAATTATGGTGATATTAATGGATTTACCCTGAGGTCTTATTAACATGATTCAAACAGACTTTGCATTATATCTTTTGACTGCTTTTGCTACATCTTTCTTCAATATAAATGCCACCCCACTTCTTTTTATCTTTCCATTTCCTGAGTAAAATATTGTGTAATTGTTTGACACAAAACCTGACATTCCTTTCTACTTTATCTCACCCATCCCTAGTATTGCAATTGAGTGTTCCATTTCTTGCATTACCATGTTAAGCTTCCCCTGATTCATGCTTTACATATTCCATGTTCCTATGAGTTGTGCAGCTTTTAATATTCTTTTCTTCTCTGAGTATGTGACCAGCTCAACTGCCTTTCAGCACATGTTCAGTAGTACCATTAACCACTCACTATTAATAATCCCCTTTTGCTAATTCCAGTAGCTTGCTCAATGAATTTTAATAATTTCTGTTGTCTCCCTTTTGAGTGTCTCATCATAGGATTTCTATGGTGATTAATATTCAAGAGATGCTTACCATGCCTCCCTCCCCACAAGCATTAGCCATGGTACTACTGCAGTTGTCTCCAGAGATTATCACATGGAAGGCATGGCATTGTTCTCCCATCCTCAAACTTTGCTAATTACTCAATTGGGGGCCAAAGATTATCACAGCCCTGCACACTTCTCCCATCCTTCTCCTGTTTGTAAAGTGTAATGGAGCTGTCCCCATATGCTTCTCCCATTGGTAAAGTGTAATGGAGCCGTCATTTGGTATTAACAGGAACTCCTGTTAATACCAAATGATGGCTCCATTACACTTTACACATGGGAGAAGGACAGGAGAAGCATGTGGGGGTGTGATAATCTTTGCCCCCCCCCCCGATCATGTGATTAGCAGAGTTTAAGGATCGGGGAAGGACAGGAGAAGGATGCTGTGCCTCCTACATGATAATCCCCTATGAGAAATTCTCCTCCAGTTTCATCTTTCACTACTGCTACTGCCCAATAGCAGCTTGACATATTTAGTTTGTCTCCTCAGTAACAGCCATTTTGAGAAGGACTTGCCACCTCTCTGCTTTCCCTGCTCTGATGGTCCCTGTTACAATAAGCTATCCCATTCCAGTTTTCCCCTGCCATGACCAAGGTCTGGATATAGCAGTGTTCCTGCCCAGCCTCACTGGGCTCTCTGACCCTTCCCACTCCCAGTTGAGGTCTAGGTGGTGGCAGTGGCAATGTTTGTACCCAGCCTCACAGGGTCCTCTAGCTCTTCTGCTCCCCAAAGCAGAAGTCTGCTAGATAATAAGGAACATTTTCTTGTAACTTTTAGATCAGGCATGTTCATAATTTGGGCCCTAAGCATCAAATGTGATGAGAAATGGTGGGCTGTACATAAATTCATTCAAATAAACGTGCATGCATACTCACATAAAGAAATGTGTACAAAAACTCTTCCCCTACCCAGTCACATCCCACACATATCACCTCCATGCTTGAGATGGGATCTCTGGGGGCTGGAGACATCACATAGGACCTTTACAGACTGCCAGAAATAATGCGGCTTGAGGCCACTTTAACTGTCCTGGCTCAGTGCTAGGAATCATGGGAATTGTATTTTTTTCTGGGACATTGAGCCTTCTTTGTCAAAGAGCTCTGGTGCCACAATAAAATACAGTTCCCATGATTCTTTAGCACTGAGCCAGGACAGTTAAAGTGGCCCCAAACTGCATTATTTCTGGCAGTCTGTAAAGGCCCATAATCTCTGACTCCCTGACAATTTTCTTCAAAATTATTGTCTTGCTGTTGGTGCAGTTATCTAATAGAGGAGGTTAAAAATGCTGTTTAAATCTAGATAAAATATAGTGTTTAAATCTAGATTTTTTTTTAAAAAAATGTCCAAAAGTGACCCTAAATTTGCAGGATGACTCAACATGATGGCATCTGAATGAGAGACATGACAAGACGTTTCCATACCCTTATGCTACTTTCCAAGCAGCTTTTGAAATTGAGTAGGTACTCACAATATTGTAATATTCTACTGATATATATTTTTCAAAGCAACAATTCACAAGTTGACAGAGAGGCCACTCTCATTGGCTTCCCTATAGCAACCCCAAATCATTGGTCAAATTTAAGTTGTTGAGTGCACTACAAGATCTTCCATGTTTTCCAGTTTTTCAAATCAATTCAAAACCTGCAGGGGCTTATTTGGGGGTTGTTGTTGGATTTTTTAATCTTATTTCTGTCATCTTTACCAGTAAGGTTCTTGCAACTACAAACATTTCTCCTTTTATTGCACTGACACAACACTGCTTTTATTATTTTAATCTAATTTCTTTTTATTTCCCAATCATAAAAAATGTGAAAAATTTGTAGACAATTGCATTACATGTATTTGACCCACATGTAGAATACACCCGAGTAATGCAGTCCATCAGATTTAAACTAAAAATTATGAACAAAACCAAACTAGAACCTATTTTTTTAACAAATCCATCTATGTGTGTATGTATAACAAGGCTTACATGGCTAAGTACTCCAGAGGTTGGTAATTTTTTTTATTCAGCAGCCACTGCTTCAATGTTACATGCATATTAATTTCTGCATGCTGTTGTGAGGTTTAGAAATTACGTGTAAATTGCCAAACTGAAAATAAGTGCTAAGAATGAGATTTCTGAGAAAATCTGATGAATATAGCTTAAAAAAATAGTGAAAAATATGCTACTCAGACTGATCTGGACTTCCATAACTTATCACACATAATTAACTGGAAGAGAAGTCCTGACACCCAGGCAGAAATGTACTACCATCAGCAAAATTATTCCCACCTGGGGCCTTTACAGACTGCCAGAAATAGTGCAGCTTGAGGCCACTTTAACTGTCCTGGCTCAGTGCTAAGGAATAATGGGAACTGTAATTTATTGTGGCACCAAAGCTCTCTGACAGAGCAGGCTCAATGTCCCAGAAAAAATACAATTCCCATGATTCCCTAGCACTGAGCCAGAATAGTTAAAGTGGCCTCAAGCTGCACTATTTCTGGTAGTCTGTAAAGGCCCTTGATCAGATCACAAAAGTGGTGGTCCAGAGTCAGATAATATTCTAGCCCATCCATTTTTGATTTTTTTGGAACTCATGTACATGTTTTCAGAGTACACATCTTCACACTAGGGAGCATTTGGTAGTAGTTGGTTGACTGAGATAGTGTATGGTGGAGGGAAAGCTATTTAATATCTATATGAAGCCGCTGGAAGAGATCATTCGGAAGCATGGAGCGCAGTGTCATCAGTATGCTGGTGACACCCAGGTATACTTCTCCATGACCCCAGTCATTGGCTTTGATTTCAGATGGCGTCTCTCCTCTCAATGATTGTCTTAAAGCAGTAATGGACATGATGATGAAAAACAGACTGAGACTGAATCCAGACAAAATGGAAGTACTAACAGTCACGGGCCCAAAACCAGGTCTGGGAATACAACTTCCAGTCCTGGATGGAGTCACACTCTGTGTTCACAGTCTGGGGGTGCTCCTAGATGACAAATCAGGTGAATGCGACAGTCAGGAATGATTGCTATCAGCTTCGACTGATATGCCAGCTGCACCCATTCCTGGAAAGTAGGGATCTTGAAACTGTGGTACATGCTCTGGTAACCTCCCATCTTGATTTCTGCAATGTGCTCTACATAGGGCTACCCTTGTGCTTGACTCGGAAACTCCAATTGGTTCAGAACATGGCAGCCAGGTTGATTTCTGGAGCATCCAGAAGAGAGCATATAACACCTGTGCTAATAAATAATAATAATAATAATAATAATAATAATAATAATAATAATAATTTGTATCCCGCCCCTCTGAGAACAATCGGGGCAGCTAACAGTTAAGAACAGACCCAAATACAATTGACCCCAATACCCTCCCACCCTTAAAACAATATTAAACTCAGACAAATTAAAACCATCCAAATTAAAACAGACAATAAACAGCAATGAGCCAACACTTCAACTATTACAAGCAAAAAATGGGGATGTTCTTGAGGGCTCTCCTTAGATGGAATTCCTGAGGTCGGGATCACTATTCCGGAAAGGCCTGCTGGAAGAGATCTGTCTTGACAGCCCTTTTAAAGCTGTCTAAAGATGTCAATTGACAGATCTCATCCGGCAGGCTGTTCCACAATCTAGAGGCAACCACAGAGAATGCCTTCTGGAAGGTAACCGCAAGCCTAGTTTTTGTGGCTGGAGCAGATTCCTCCCAGAGGACGGGAGTGAGCAGGGAGGATTACAGGGAAGGAGGCGGTCCCGAAGATAGTTTGGATCCAAGCCACTTAGGGCTTTAAAGGTAATAACCAATACCTTGTACTGGGCCCAGAAACTAATGGGCAGCCAGTGGAGGGACCTTAATACAGGGGTAATATGGTCCCTCCTGGATGTTTCAGACACAACTCTGGCTGCCATGTTCTGCACCAATTGAAGTTTCCAAACCAAGCACGAGGGTAGCCCCATGTAGACTGTGTTACAGAAATGTAGACGTGAGGTTACCAGCGCGTGTACAACAGTCTCGAGATCCCTTACTTCCAGAAAAGGGTGCAGCTGGCATATCAGCCGAAGCTGATAACAGGTGCTCCTGACTGTTGCATTAACCTGATTAACCATCAGGAGTGACGAGTCAAGGAGCACCCCCAGACTGTGAACACAGTCACTGGAGGAGAGCGTGACCCCATCCAGGACTGGAGGTTGCAACCCAATTCTTGGTTTTGGGGCTGCTATTGTCAGCACCTCCATCTTGTCTGGATTCAGTTTCAATCTGTTTTTCCTCATCCAGCCCATTACTGCCCGAAGACATTCATTGAGAGGAGAGCCACCATCAGAATTTGAGGCTGATTAACAAGACATGGAGAAATAGATCTGGGTGTCATCAGTGTACTGATAATACTCAGCTCCATAACTCTGAATGATCTAACCCAGTGGCTTCATATAGATGTTGAACAACATCGGGGACTGTATAGCACCTTGTGGAACCCCACAGGTGAGCTCCCTTTTGCTGGAGCTACTGTCCTCGAGCAGCACCCTCTGGGACCTGCCCAAGAGGAAGGACCAGAACCATTGCAATGCAGTGCCTCCGATACCCACCCCACTACACCCCAAAACTAGCTTGCATATGCTGCGGCAGCATGCGGCATGTAAACGGTGTGCTGCCACAGCATCATTTTCACTCCTTTTTCAGCAGGTGAAAAAGGGGATTGGGGTTATGACATGTGTTCACGACCTCCCCAACTCATCTTCAGAAGGGGTGGTTTCAAGCCACTCCTTCTGTCTGTCTGTTTTGCCCCTTACTACCACACCTTCCTCTAAACATTCATGTTGGCTGTATATGTAGCTCACTTATCATAATTATCTTCTTAACAAGGCTGAGCCCATTTATTAAAGCAGTATTTTAAAATATTTATTGTATATTAAAATACTGGAAATCTTGAAGAGCCCCAAGGCATGGATCCTAGTTTCAATTGCACTAGGCCCACTTGGTCAATAGAAAGTCAACATTTATGTAAGTTCTATTGATGCACCCTGACTCAGGTGTACCCTGGCTGGCTCTTAATTATTAGATTTAGGCTGATGTATTGAAAACTAAATCCTTGGCTTAAATCCTGTTGTTAGACTAGGAATCATGTTAGACCTGCTGAATCAATGGGGAATTAGCAAAAGAACAATTATTTTACTGAATGGATCCATGTAGTCTACTTGGGAGTAACAATTGTACTTAGGCTTTAGGATTGTGTATCTTTATCTAATATCTTGTAAAGTAAAATAAATTATTATATTGAATTATATTATATTATTACTCTATTCTACTCTATATCATACAAAAAATAATCAGTTTATCCAATTTAAACAAAATAAAATAATAAGAAATCATTTAATTAGGCCAAACCAAGTTGATCAGTTTAAACAAGATAAATAAAATCAGTTAAAATAGTTAACAGTTTAAAACCATAACATGTGTGCTGATTTTGAAAATCTCAGTTAAGCTGTAAAGCAGGGGTAGGCAACTTTTCCCCTTTAAGGGCCAAGGGACTTCAGCTCCCAGAAGCCTCAGCCATGTTGCCAATAGTCCCATGTTGGCCAATAGCTCCTGGGATTCTGGGAGCTGAAGTCCCTCGGCCCTTAAAGGGGAAAGGTTGCCTACCCCTGCTGTAAAGCCTTAAATAACAGACATGTTTAAATTGGCACTGGAATTAAGCCAGTTTTGAGACCAATCTGGCCTCCAAGAACCAGAAGCAGGGGCATCAGAGTTGCAAAATCCCTCTCTCATATCTTCATGCAGCATACTGGTCAATCTGGTATAACAAAGAGGAGGGATCCTTCATATCTTTGTCTTTGGATACTATATATTGGGAGAGATACACTTTCAAGTAGCAGTGTCCAAACAAACAAAAACCCTGATTCATTTGGACAATACCAGTTCTCTCATGCTGGACTACTGTGTGTTTGTTTAAGGAATGGATTGATTTCTAAAAATATCTAATTAGCATGTTATAAAAAGCCATGCCAACATTTCTGACAAAACAAAAACAACTTTTATACATACACATGTAGGGGTTTTTTATTTTATTTTTTTAATTACCCCAAATAAATATAACTGGTATCATGTTTAGCAAAGACATCATAATTTGGAAAATGATGCTTCTTATATGGAATTGAAGGAAAGGTTTAGTTCTAGTTTTGTTAAAAAAATCATTTGGATTCTCTTCATGTATTGTTAATTTTATAATACTTGATTGTTAAATATGTATCTCTAATACAAGACAGGGTAAGGTTTTAGTTATGGGTTTTAAAACTTCATTATCATTACTTAGGGGGAGATGCAGACAGCGAGACATGCCATCCTCAATCCCAGGAAGGGGAGGGACAGCCGGACACTGGGTGCCCCATCCCCTTCCTGAGGACGTCATCGGAGCGACGGCCCATCCATACGATGGGCACTCCAATGACGTCCTTCTGGCTCAGCATCCAGACATGCTGAGGCAGAAGAGATGCCGAAGAGATGTGTCATGCCTCTTGCAGAACCCTTTTCACATCTTATAGAAGGAGAGATATTTTAGGCAGCAAAAGGGAGGATCGAGGCTGAGGTGTCCAGCAGTCTCAGACTCGATCCTACGCTTTCGGGGGTGGCCCAGGGCTGCCGTCTGCTTCCCCCCTTAGCTACACAAGACAGTATTGCCAATGTTCACTAATCAAATGTTGACTTGATATAATTTATACAATTTTTAAACTATTAATACATATATTTCTGTCAGGTAGTGGCTTGGGTGGCATTGACTGAAAAGAAATTGGAATAGGGAGACAAACAAAAATGTCTGGCAGAAATGAAGGTGCAGGCACTGGGGTTGCTTCATTATCTCTCTCTCTTCCTCTCTGTGTGCATGTGTGTGTGTGAGAGAGAGAGACAGAAAAAAGGAGAGAGGGAGGAAGGGAGGGAGGGAGAGAGAGAGTTGGGTGATGATAGATAATCAAAAAAGTGAAAAGCATTGCTTGTATACTGTGTGTTTATTAATGCATGTGCAGTATTTGTGGGCTTTATTTGATAATGCAACAATGGCAGCAAATTCAGTGATGGTAGTGGATATTATCCTAACCAAAAAAAAAAATTCTTTCCCATACTTGCTTTAAAAGGACTATGATAATGGCTTGGTTTTCCTGGCTGTGAATTCCCTGCTTACGTCTGTTTCTGTTTTGAAAAAATTGAGCTTTAATTTTTAGATGGCTATGTACAAACAAATATTTTTCACATCAAGTTGTTGTTCCCAAGTAGTTAATCTAAATTCCCAATAGAATTATATAACAACTTTCAACTGAATGTTCAGAAATACAGAAAAAGTATGCATGTGATCACAATGCTGTATGAGATCTAGAAAATTTCTTCAAATAAATATGACAGCAAACAATTCACTAGATAGCAATGTTTAAGGGAAAAATCAATTTGAATCCCCACATGGCCATGGAAATTTATTGAGTGACTTTATACAAGTCACACTCTCTCAGCCTCAGAGGAAAGCAAGGGCAAGCCCCCTTTGAACAAATCTTGCCAAGAAAACCCCATTATAAGTTGGAAACAACATGAAGCACACAACAATGAATCACTTCAAAATGAATTTGTAAATTGGTTAGATGTGAAAATTATTACTGTGTGGGACATTCTTTGATTTTTGAGACATAAATATGATAATTGTTATTGTCAATTTCTTATTTTATGGATACATTAGAAGTGAAACAGACACAGTTATAGACAAGAAACTTTTATTTGAAATAAATTATCCATTATAAGTTTTTAAGTTAGATTGGAGACATTAAGAATTTACATATTGAAAGACAAATGCATATAGATAAATATGCTGATTTCATATATTTGCGATTTTACACAGAAACAACACATTGTTTTTTCTCTTTTATAGACAAGTAGAAGTTCATTAAAAAGGACAAATATGAACAAATTGAGTAAGATAAGAATAGAATATAAAACATGAAAGAGTGAATGCTAATAGGTCCTAGATGATAAATATAGGATAATATTGACAGTTTTTATGAAGTTAGACAATCATTATATTAGGAGGTCAAGAAAGCAAAAGATGAACAATAATCAAAATATAAAATTAGCAGGCATTCTCTGTTTTGTTATAATTGTGTTTTTTCTTTTTTCTTTACTATTCTTTACTAATATGTGTTTGTATCAAAAAAAAAAAAAAAAAAAGAAAGAAAGAAAGAATCTAAAACCTAGATTTTATGATAGAGGTTGACTCTGTGAAGTATACAGTGTTACTTTTCTTGTCCAAGTTGGATTATTCTTGAAAATAGTTTCCTTTGTAGTGTTACCAAAAGTGCATTTTTCTGAATTTTGGTGTATGTATGAATTCCATATGGCCCCAGATGCACACTGCAATGAACTCCAAATGCCGCCAAGGCAAGGCAGGCAGGTCATGCCTAGATCACTTGGAAGACTGGAAAATCCCCAATCCCCATAGCCAGGTAGATAGTGTGGGAGTAACATCACCTCCATAATAAGAAGGATGGACAATAATGGCCTAGATGTCTCACCTGATGAGCCAGCTAACAACTTAATCCTCTCTCATTTCCCTTGAATATTGCCAGACCAGATTACCTCACCCAGATAATCTCACACCTTTGCTCTGCAGCTAATTTTATCCCTTCAAAACCCCTGGATTTCTCCCCTCAGTGTTCCTAGTTGGAGTTCATGGGGACCCTGCGTCACTGTGTTCTCTAATCTAGTTACCAGCACCTACATTCAACCCGCGCTCTTGGAATGGTTGTGGTGCATGCCACTTCACCTGTAGAAAGCTTCATCTGTAGTAAGTATCACCCATAGTTCTGCCTCAATATCTTTTCCAAACTAACCCCTGATTTCCTGAGCCTTGCATGAGTGTGTATGTGTATGTGAATTGCTGTGTGATTTTCCCCTTTAATAAATAATACTTTAATTGGACAATTCTGTCTCTGCATCAATTCTTAGATCCACCAGCTCTTGGTACACATGTGGGAGATGTTCTTGCAGGGTCCTTGTAGCTGACTCCCTCTCAACTTGAGTTAAATAAAATTCCCCTTAATAGACTTTTGGCTATAGTAGTGCCCAAGTGTAAACAATGGCTATAACACTTGCATAGGGGGTTCACATGCATGTTTGGTCTTGTAGTTGCTTGTAGCTACTCAGATATAGTCCTGATTTTGGTTAAATGTTATCCCCTTTGGGTGCTGTTGAAATCCACTTTTCCTCTCCTAATACATCTGCAGGATTTTGTAACTTTGGATCTCTTTGATATAACTTTCCTCATATGTATCTCCTTCCTGACAGATTGCACACATTGTGTGTTGTCTGAGAGCCATCTGTGCTGATGAAGTACTCTCCAGGGATTGTAACCTTCTTGAAAATGGTTATTGCTTTCTCTTCTTTACTTTGTACAATCTACTGGCTCTGTCATACTAAAATACTGCAACTTTTCAAACAGTACCATAATGTTATTAGGAATATATGTCAGGGCTTGTGTCAGTATCAGAAATGCAGATGTGTCTTCTACTTCCTTGTAGGTTTTTTATATATGTCTTATTAGGAATGGATAATGGTTTTTCAGGTCTGCTCAACTTTGGCTTCCTATTTGTTTATAAGTATAAATAAATACTGTCTTTTGTGGAAATGGGACAATGTGGACAATAGTGTCTGGTACCCAAATGAAGTACTGTGATATTTGATAAGGTATGCCAACTCATAAAAGGTACTGTACAGAAGGTTTGGCTGGATGGCTTCCAGTGGATGAAAAGTTAATGTGAACCTTGGTGAAGTTCAGATTACAAACTCTATATTCATTAGTTTGTCTGTTGAATATATATTGTCAACAGAGACGGCACACTCTATAGTGCCTTGTGCCCCAGGGCTGTACACAGAATTGTGATTTCTTGTAGAAGCCACTTCTCTGAGATTTTGGATAGCTCAGAAATTACTTTATGTTTTTCTCATGTAGTTCTTTATGCTTTATGAGTACAATGGATATCTTTCGTATAGTGATGACAGTGTCATATACAAACAAGGTTCAGCTTGATATATGTTTTTGTGATGTTATTCTGTCTTGCTTTCTCTCACTCTCTTTTTCTGTCTCCACACCCTCATAACCTTCTGGAGAATATTCATCAAGCTTAGGAATGGGGAGAATATTCAAAAATATTTCCAATATCATTAGTCAACCCATCAGATAGTATACAACATCTAAATAAAATTTTAGATCAATTTGGTCAGGCATCAGGCTTAGTGATAAATAAAGAAAAGACCTCTGTTTTGACAATGAATTTGTCCAAAAAAGAAATAAAAGATATAAAAGAAAAAAAAACCTCAATATCAAATCCAAAAGAAAGTCAAATATTTAGGTATAAGTATTACCTAAAAAATGTGGATTTATTTTAAAATAATTATGAAAAAATGTGGAAATATATTAAGAAAGATTTAGACAAAAGGGGAAAAGTAGGTCTTTCATGGTTGGATAAAATATCTGCTATTAAAATGAACATTTTACCTAGAATGATTTCTTTATATCAAAACATCCCCATAATAAACAATAAAATTCCTTTTAGAAATTGGCAAAGAGATATATCTAGATTTATCTGGGGAGGAAAATAAACCAGAATAAGACTAAAAGAAATACAGGATGGTTTGGAGGTCTAGCCTTGCCAGACCTAAAGATATATTACTATGCCTGTTGCATTGAATGGATTACAGATTGGTAATAGAAATTTGTTACAATTAAAGGAAAATGATATTATTTTTGGTTGGCATGCCTATTTATTTTATGGAAAAGTCAAAGCAAATAGAACTTTTGAAAATCATTTTATTAGAAAAGCCATATTCAAAGCCTGGCAAAAATACTATCCCTGAATTTATAGAAAGCTCCCCATGTGTGTGTCTATAAATGAAGCTTTTTATAAAACACAAGAATTGAAACCCAATAAATGGCTGATATACAAAGACCTAATAAAAATAGAGGAATCAACAAATATGGTATATATGAAGTCTCAAGAAGAATTAATAAAAGAAGGATATAAGATCAGTTGGTTTACTTATAGAAAGTTTAAAGAAAGATTTATAAAGGACAAGAACACCCATTTTGAAAGCGATAAATTAAATTTTGATGATATATTATTCTCCGAAAAAGCACATAAAATAGCAAGACTATATAAATATTTATTTCTCTAGAAATGCAAGAGATTATTAAGAAATCTATGGTAAAATGGTCACAAGACATACAAACAAATATCCCATTACAACAATAGGAGTACAATTGGAACAGAAGATTAAAAAACACAACCTGCTATCAATTAAGGGAGAAATATTATAAGATGTAGTACCGCTGGTACTTGATGCCAATAAAACTGGCAAAAAATTATATATAAAAAAAAAACATGGACTTTAAATGGTGGGAATGCTCTAAAGCAGGGGTAGGCAACCTTTCCCCGTTAAGCAGGGGTAGGCAACCTTTCCCCGTTAAGGGCCAAGGGACTTCAGCTCCCAGAATCCCAGGAGCTATTGGCCAACATGGGACTATTGGCCAACATGGCGGAGGCTTCTGGGAGCTGAAGTCCCTCAGCCCTTAAAGCGGAAAGGTTGCCTACCCCTGCCCTAAAGCCCCAGGCACTTTTTTCCACCTATGGTGGAAATGTGAATATGCTATTAGTTTTTGGGAAATCATACACTGCCAGACCCCAAAAAAATTAGATTGAAATTCTCAATGGAGCCTTCTTTTTATCTCTTAGGAATAGTAACAAATGAGGAATAGGAAAAAAAAAATATGGAAAATTGATATTTTATTTAATGACAGCAGCAAGATATATTTATGCAGCAAATTGGAAAATAAAGACCCAATTAAGCATGATAAATGGTTAATAAAACTTCTAGATATGTCAGAAATGGATAAACTTACCTGTTTAATGTGAGGCCTCAGTAAAAAGACCTGGCAATACATTTTCTATAAATAGAAGAAAATATAAGTTATACACTAGATTAAAACTAAAGAGTATGAAAGAAAAAAAATAAGAATAAGAATAGTAAACAGACAAAATATTTTTTGAATTTTCTAATTTAACCTCTTCTTAGTTGTGAATATGAATCTACATGTTTCTCCAAAGGAGAACATTAAAAGGAAAATGTAAATGAATTACACTGTAAGTATGTTCAAATTAAAAGATAGAATTATTATGGAAGGATATAAAAATGAAGGAAGTATTGGAATCCAGGAAGTTAATATGTTTTAATGATGGTGGGTATATGTTGGTATAGTTGTAGTCAATGGTGTTTATGTGTATAGTTTATAGTGCAGATTGTTACCATTAAATGTTGTTTAAATGTCATTGTTTTATGTAGTAAATAAAATAAAAAACAAAATAGTAAAAAAAAATATTCCCAAATGTCAAGAAACCCCTTTGAGAAGAATTTTGAACTGATGAGAATTTTCACATTTCAGGACTTATTGTACACCAGTTTATTATATTTTTGTTTTGTTCTGACTTTCTTCATAAGAAACAACTTTCTGTGCGAAAAATGCTGATTTCTATGTAAAATGCATGTTTCTATATAAAAACATTATGTGCAAATGTTATAATGAATAAGTTCTGAATTCTGAATTTTCTTTTAAAACTGCTCAGGTTTCTAAGGGTTTCTCTAGGAGAGAAGAAAAATACTTAAAGTATTTGTTACTTTCTTTGAGGAAAAAAGAAAATAATATAATTACATTTCTAACTTCAAGTTTCTTATTCATTGCTGCATACATTAGGTAGTACTGGCCAAGAGTTCTGTCCATGACAGTGTCTTGCATCTCAACATTGTTTTTAACCAGATATTCAGTTGTGATATCATGTAGGGGATACTCTATATAAGACTGAGGTATATGATTTACACTACATCAAAGAAGATTGATTTGAGGGGACATTGTTTCTCCCTTATGCAAATATGCATATTTTGCTAATTATTGACTTTGTGGTGGTATGTTTAACAGTGTTTGATACAATAGATATCTTGCCAGAAGTAAAATCAGGGCAATGATCAAAGTTAATGATTAACAATATCAGAAATTTCACATTCTCCTTGGCAGATGTCACCTGAAGTAAATGCCTAACCATTTTCTCCTTCACTTCAACACTGCAATAATTTCATAACCATACGTATTTTGACCCTATACAAAGAGAAATAATGTCTACTTACTTCAGGTGATGCAACATGCCATCCACTCTGTATGCAGGAGATCTACCTTTTTCTTTAAGACACCTTCCAATTTTCATTTTAAATTAAAGTCCAGTTGTCATTTCTCACCTTGGTCCTATTTTAAGCAGCATCTGCCCTTGAAAAATGCTGTCACTTTGTCATCCCCCCCCCCCTTGTGCCCAAGGTAAACTTGACAATCATATTGTCCTTCTGTGAGTTATATTTGAATATGGACTTGGAATTTATTATTTTATTGTTATTATTTATTTATTTTAAATAAATTTCTATCCTGTTTTTGTTCTGCTTGGAAGACCCAAAGATGCTAGCAGACACAACCAAGATAATCTCATACAGCACTGTAAAATGCTATTAGACTAGAATGAAGAAGCAGAAAGATATTGGATATAGCTTTCTGTAAAAACCAGTGTAAATAAAGTTATAACTAAGCACTGAAAGAGAAACAGTGGTGAGTTACATGGGGTTTTCTAGAGAGTGCATTCAGAATCTTCAGAGCCTATACTGAAACCCAGTTCTTTTTTCCCACCTACTTAACTTGTTAACATGATGACCTGAAACAGGCTTTTCAAGGATGAACTGAGTGCATAAGAGCACACACTATAAAAGTCAATTACTTTAATGGAATAAGTAAATCCTGTTATTTTAATAGATCTACTCTAGTTGGGACTACCAAACAGAATTCAGACAATTATGCTTTGATTTGTGTTCATTGAATACATTGTACACTGCTTTGGTTTCTGTTTTGTAGAGACATAGTAACACTTGAACAAATGAACATACTTATGTCCATTCTTATCATATTTCCTAGCATTTAAAGTGTCACAGGACTCTGACAAACATAATAGAAATCCAGAAATTCCACAATGTAGCAAAAACTCCCAGATATTTGAGGTAAATGCTAGTTATAATTAGAGCTGAGTACAAATGCATCCCATCCTCCCAAAGTGTTCACAAGAGGCAAATGACACAGAACCCCTGTGCTTTTTAAATATATCAATGCAGGCAGTAATGGTGCCTCAGTGATTGCCATTTGTCTCCTAAAATGCTAGGATAGACCAACTCTTAAAGATGGCATAGATATACATATAAATTCAGATCTAGATATAGACAGACCACAGAATTCTAGGTCAAAGTGTGATATTTGCTATGTACAGTTACCATTTTTGTGACTGCTGTCATTTTACTAAGAATGTTCTAAAACAAAACTATATTGGGAGGCAGGCAACAGAGGAAAAGGTTGTTTTTAACAGTCTTGTCACTGATAAGTCATTCCCAGAAACCTTTCGAAGAACTGTGTTGCCTCCCCCTCCAAAACACATAATCCAAGCCTTCAGAAATTACATTTGATTTTCCCTCAATTTTTATGCAGACATTTCTCAATAATTTTGTTTAAGCTTCTACTTAGCTTCAATATATTAACACAACAGCCTTTGGGAAGTTATCTATTTATAGCTGTTGCTGCTCTTTTCTCCTCATTTCACAAGGAAAGAGTCTGACCTCTGGGGGAAAATGTTTTCTAACATTCTTTCTTATCTATTCCAGGCTTTCTTTATGCCAAAATCACTCTCTGATTTTAATTGAAAGAAAACAAGGAGTCTCATCCCATGTGTCAGGCTGCAGGATTTTGTATCACTGATTTTCAGTACTGGTTTCACTGGGACAGAATATCACTGACCTGCCAAGTTTTGTCTCCTTGTTACTTTTCTATCTATTTCAGCATTGTATCTTTCTTTCTTTCTTTCTTTCTTTCTTTCTTTCTTTCTTTCCTTTTTTATCTCCTCTCTGATTAAATTGACATCATTTTAGCTTCTGTGATTCCTGTATCATTTTCTGTTGACAGCATCAGGTAATGTAACGAAGGGGCGTCCTTGTGAAAGGGGCACTTGCCATTGATTGGCTGGCTGTATTAATGCAAGCCCTTTAAATGTCACGCAAGCATGGCTTTGTGCTAAGTGGCAGCTGAAAGGGTGCCAGTAGGAGTTGTTATAAATCACAGATAACAGGCAGAAGGCACCCTTTGTGTGCTGCCAATGTCACTTTGTGCAGTCTGAGGAGCATTAAGGGGAGAAGAAGCCACTGAAGTAATTCATTTCCACACCAGCACAGAGGATGTTTGCTTAATGCACACCACAATTGAGATCTTATATTCAGTACACTGACTGTATGAGGCCAAGGGACCATACTACTTCAAGAAAAATAAAGCCCTTTTTTAAAATCCTGCACAATGCTACTGAAATCTCTGTGGGACAATCACAGAGATTTCCCAATGACACACATGATTAAATTATGTTTATCATCCACATGGATTTGATATTTTTCTTCTCCCAAAGAAAACAGATGATTAAAAATGGCCATAACAAGTGCTGGGATTTACAACTCTAATATCTATCACTGGCAGAAGAAGAGGCATATATTAAGTCTACAGCAGGTTAGACTGGAGTGGCAAATGCTGACACATCCCATAGGGAAAGTTTTAAGGTCACAACATTGCTTGATGACAGACAATATAAGGAAATTGCATTTTAGGCTTCAAATGCCTTGGCAACCATCATTTATTGACCAATAGAGGGGTCATTTATTTTTCTGCTTCAAAATAGACACAGTGTTGATGACCCTATTTTTAGAAAATTCATATCAAATGAATGCTAAATACAACACACACTTATTGTAAACCACTTAGGGAGTGCTTAAGTGCACTGATAAGTAGTATAGAAATGTAAATGCTATTGCTATTATCTGCCTGTTTGTCTGGTGCTTAAACCCTGGACCCTTAAATTCACAAAACACAAGTTTCATAATAATAGTTTCAAGACTGAATTTTGTTTTCTGGGGTGCTTCTATGCTAATGAAAAAAAATGTCCTTAACTTGCATTTTTCTGTTCCACTGAGATCCAATAGTTACCCTGTCATGTCCACACATAGAAAGCACTTTGAAATGACATCAGCACAACCAGCCTTGGATTTGGATAACTCACTATTTTCCCCCTTTCTAGAAGCCATCAACCTATCAACCAATAGCCCTTATGGTTTGCCAGTGAATCTAATGACTACCATACACTTTGATTAGATGTCTCTCAGTGCATCAACTTTGCATCTATGAGAGCATCAGTGGGGGGTTACATTAGACTGCCCCTTCTCTCTTTCTCCTGCATACCGAAGTGTCATGTTTGTTTTATAGTTTGTACTCTTTTTTCACTCCCACCTGCCCCCCCACCTGATCAATATTGTGTTGTATATTGGGGGCATGGGGAGGAGAAGAGTAGAAACAACAAAACAAATGCAACATTTGGGTGGGATTGGAGATGGGGATGGGGTAGGGGTGGAAGAGTGAGGTGGTAGCCTGGTCTAAATGAACATCCACTCCAGTAGAAGAAAATGGAGACACACACCAGGCTTGCTGGACCCAACCAGTCCCACACACCAAACACTCCTCCTGCTCCTGTCCTCATGCCAACATCCCTGTGGAGTCCAGTCCACACATAAAAATGAATGTCTAGATTTTCCACAAATCTGGAGTAAATTGTCACTTTATTTCTCTGGATTAATACCCCGAGACACCAAAAAGACCCAGGTTCAACCTGGATCATTCCTTCCATCAGTGAAAATAAGGCAAGGCTGTTTCATTTGGCCTGTATAGACAAGCTCCTAGTCTGTGCTTACCAAACTATTAATTATCCTCAAACATTTCCTTCCTTATGGGGAAACAGTTGGATGTAGACCTAGTGTAGCCACTATAGTTGGTATCACCCAGAGCGGGTGGGGAGCAGAGAAGAAGTTGGGTGGTGGTGGACTGCCCAACCTCACTTCCTGCCTTCTGATAACTTACTTGCCTGCCCCCCCCCCCAGCCAGTCTGCTACCACATGACAAAACTGCTGCTGCTGCTGCAGCCTCTTGACAGCCATTTGGAATCCAGTACAGTTGCTCAGAAGAGCAGCTGAGCCAGAACCCAACTGAAAGCACCTCCCAGTGCTGTGGTCTCCCAAAAGCCATTTTGGATCCAACATAGCTGCTAAGAGGAACAGCCATGCTTGTCCCAAAAGGAAAGGCACTCCCCCCCCCTGCCCAGCAGTGCCTGCTGCTTGGAGGGCAGTGTTGCGGCATCCAGAGGTCTGTCTGTGATCTTGCATGGCTCCTGGGTAAGCAAGGAAAGGATATAATGTCCTTTCTCACTCACCCATCAGCTCTGCCAGGACCACCAGGTGCACATCCCCATGGGGTATCACCCGGTGTGGTCTTAACTCCACCTCTAGTTATGCCATTGTGTTATGCCCTAATTCTAGGAATCTTTCTGTTATCTTATCTTTCTTTATCTTTCATTATACTTCTATCCCACTTTCTCCAATGAGCAGAGGTTCACTCAGGGCATAATGCACTTTAATTTAGCACTGGAATTACATTATATATTTAAGCCAATCCCAACTCATTCACCAGATTTTGTAAGATGTTCTGAATCCCAGTTTTGGGGAAAAGGTGAGGTGTAAATAAAGTGTCTAGTATAGGGTAGGGTAGGATAGGACTTTCCATTGTGTCACAATTTATCAAGAACTAGAACTGGAGCTGTGTATTGGATATAGGTTGAAATTCAGACCATGGACCTTACTTAGTCCAATTAGAATTAATGAGATGTGAGATATGAAAATAATTTTTTTTACACTGATTTCAGTGGGTCCCAAATGTCACTAGTTTAAGCTTCATATAACTCTAAATGGTTCTTACCTTCATACCTCCATTTTAGTTGTGTCTGCAACATGAGAGCAATGTCTGTGGCAATTCTGTATCCACTTGGTTTGTTTTATGAAACACTTTATCCTTTGTGAAGTCGTAGGTTTTCATGGCCGGCATCCATAGTTTTTGTGGGTTTTTTTGGGCTGTGTGGCCATGTTCTAGAAGAGTTTCTTTCTGACGTTTCGCCAGCATCTGTGGCTAGCATCTTCAGAGAAATTTTCGCCACAGATGCTGGTGAAACGTCAGAAAGAAACTCTTCTAGAACATGGCCACACAGCCCGAAAAACCCACAAAAAGTTTATCTTTTATCTGGTGGAGTCTCCTGTTTTCATGTCTCCCAGTTGGCCATACCCACAGAGAGACTTTATTATAAAATATCCTTTTGGGGCATTCCAGGAGGTATGGGAGGATGAAGAAGGCTAGAGACTAGGAAAAACTGAAAGAGGGTATATAATATAAGTTGGTCACCTTGTAATATTACAGTTTTGATCCACCATGATGGGACATTCCAATTCTCCAGACACCCCTTTGCCTTGCACAATATAAACATGAGTAAAGCTACAAGCAGGTAAGTTTTTCACACTGCTGTAAATTATGCCTCCAAATTTCAGCCACTTCTCATGTACAATTTTCCTTATTAAAAAAATGAATGGTTCAGATAGAAAAAATTATCTGTCTGTCTATCTATCCCAACCAGTATATTGGCTTTTGTCACCAAAGTGTTTTTCTTCCATTCCATTCCTTTCCTATCTCTTCCTTTCTCATCTGTTCTCTGCTATTTTCTATTGAACCACAATGTGATGAAGCAAAATGGTGTATTCTAGTTGTCAGTAGATTGGCCCTATTAGAAGGAAATCAAAAAGTTATTCAAATTTGTTTAGAGTGGTATCCATTCAAGTCAGAAAACATCTCACAGTATGGGAAATGTTGTTGTTGTGTGCCTTCAAGTCATTTCTGACTAGGGACGTATACATTTTCTTTTTCTTTTTTCTTTTTTCTGATTTTGTTTCACTTTTATTCCATCATGCACTTTCTGGATCTGGAGGTCTGGGGTGGAACACACCTGGTTCTGTGCACCAAAGTACACTATTACACCTGGATATTTATACCTGGCAGTACAGTGGAATTCTCATTCGCCCAATGGCACTGAGTTAAAAATGCAATTAATATAATGCAAATTAGGAATGAACAGGCAAAAAGAGATAACCTTTCACATGAAAACAGTCACAATATTTTCCCCATAGTTCACTTTTTCTGGAATTATTTCTTTCTGATCACCTATGTGTGATTTAGAGCTGGGAATCAGTGGGGGAAAGTATATTCACTGAGAAGTATATGGGAAATGTCTGTATGTGTATATACATACTGCTCCAACAGCACCATATGTAGTGCTGGGAACTGAACAGCTTTTCTATCCTTGCTATATATGATCATGGCCCAGTGCAAGTACTGAGACTCAACAAATACATTTTGTACATATGTAAGTCCTTTCAGAACACACAAACAAGTCTTCAGAGGCTAGAAGATAGACTATTCTCATAAACTTTATATGAACAAAATTGTCTCAGGGTATTTTGAATGTAGCCTGCTATGGAGATCAAAACTTCATAGAATCATAGAATCATAGAGTTGAAAGAGACCACAAGGGCCATCCAGTCCAACCCCCTGCCATGCAGGAACTCAAAATCAAAGCATCCCCGACAGATAGCCATCCAGTCTCTGTTTAAAGACCTCCAAAGAAGGAGACTTCACCACACTCCGAGGGAGTGTGTTCCATTGTCGAACAGCTCTCACTGTCAGGAAGTTCCTCCTAATGTTAAAGTGGAATCTCTTTTTCTGTAGCTTGCATCCATTGTTCCGGGTCCTGTTCTCTGGAGCAGCAGAAAACAAGCTAGCACCCTGCTCAATATGACATCCCTTCAAATATTTAAAGAGGGCTATCATATCCCCTCTTAACCATCTCTTCTCCAGGCTAAACATACCCAGTTCCCTAAGTCATTCCTCATAGGGCATGATTTCCAGACCCTTCACCATATTAGTCATCCTCCTCTGGACACGCTTCCACTGCCTCACTGTGCACGTAGTTACTATAGCCAATTTATCACCTGCTGGCCAGTGTTTTAGTGATGGAAGCTATCTATATTTACTCAGACTGTTCCTAAGATATCAAACATGTTGTGTACAGCTGGGACCACATCTGAAGTCTTATCAGATTGGTAGAACATGCCAGAGTTTGTATTCCATTGATGTATCCTTTGGGAGCCTAGATCAGTGATGGCGAATCTTTTAGAGGCTGAGTGCCCAAACTAAAAGACCTTCCAGCACCGGGTGTTACACTTTCACTCTCTGGGGGTGGGACTTCTGGGGCAGAATTTTTCCCCCCACCTCCCAGGCCTTCAGCTGCCTCTGCAGAGACAGCTGAAGTCCCTGGGGTGAGGGGAGAAGAAAAGAACAGGCACATGCCTCTTCCTCATCCTCCCCCCCGCACTACCCCTGGCCTCCAGAGAGAGAGAGCTGAAGGCCTGGGATGGCTAGGAAAGAAGAGGAACAGGTGCACTCCTCTTCCTCCACCTCCCCACCCGCTGAGGAAAATGGCTTCACATGCCATCTCTGGCATGCATGCCATAGGTTTGCCATCATGGACCTAGATGATCTCCCTGCCATTATTTGAGTTGCTGCTGCTGCTGCTGTTGTTGTTATTGTTAATTGATCTTAAACTTAGGACCTGTTTCTTAACTAATATTGTTGAAAGGAAAATGATATCTGCACCAGACTACATAAAATATATATTTTGATGTTCTATTTAAACTTGCAAGGCATCTGTGCACTGAACACTGAATTTTTAAAAGTACAATATTTATATAATTTATTTTTTTTCAAAAAAGATTTAGGGTTGTTTTTGTTGTTATTGTTGTTGTTGTGTTCTGTTTTATTTTATGGAGATTTGGGGGTGGGAAAGGGAGGACTGAAAATCCTCTGTCTGTCCAGACAAGACCTACAAGGATAGATGTGGCTTTTATTGATTAATGTTATGCTTTTTTTAAAAAATGAGATCCACCTGCTACCTGTTTTTTTTTAAATTTTATTTCAATGTAAAATGCAATTGAAATGGTACATTTAAAACACAGCTAAAATGTACAAAATAATAAAGAGTATAGAGCTCTGCCATTTACTCATTCCTGGGATGTCATAGAGTTCTTCCTGAATAGAACCTTGGAAGTGGGTTGGAGGTGGGAGGAGGGAAAAACGGGTTACAATAAGAAGATAAAATACATACAGAATATGTCATCAGTTACATATCACAGCCCTCCACCAACATTCCAGAAAGAAAACATTTAAAATTTACATAGTTAAAATAATTATAACAATTAAAAACAATGTGGTTATTTCACAGAAAAATCAGAAATTAAACAATAACCCAAATAATTCCCTAAAAATCTATAGACAAAAAGTGCATTCAGAGATCACGAAAGACATATTTCCATAAAAACTTGGCCAAGACTGGAGGGTGTCTTGAAACCAATTCTTGCTAGACATTTTCAACAAGTGGGTGCCAAATCTCATGGAAAGTCAATTCAGAGTGTAAGCCTCTCGCTCTGCTGTTTCTGTCTGCAATTTTCTCCATTAACCACAAGTCCCAGAGTCTAGTCCAACATCCAGCAATATTCAGTTTTTCAGTTTTCCAGTTCTTGGCTGGCTCAAGCCTAGTGACAGCCAGAAGGAGTTATTTGTGCTGCAGGGCTTTGTTCTCATCCATAAAAAAGGAAAACAGGATCAGGAGTGGAGATGATTGTATGCTTTGCTTGGTGATCGTGTGATGAATGTTATGCTTTTTAAAAAATGAGACCCACCTGCTACCTGTTAAGTACAAGCAAGAAAGTGATTTCATTCAAACAGTGTTTGTTATTATGGTTGCTGGATCCCCTCAGTTGGCCTAGGCAATATAGGAATTCACTGCCTTATCCAGTATCCATAGCAACCAGGATATATAAGATCCTGCATTTCAGTTCTAAACAACAGGGGTGCTGCTCATAGTCCACAGGGTTAAGATAAAACCCTCTGCCCTTCTACTCTCCCCTATGTCTTTCCTTCTTTTATTTTTTTCTCATTTGTTCTGCTGAAGCCTTGGCCTTGGCATGAAAGAGATCTGTAGTCAACACACCTTCAGCATGTTTGAGTTTTAAAAAGGATCAATAATAGATCAGAGTCTTTGAAATTATCCCATATTATGGTGCCATTCAGTCTCTTCCATAGTCAGGGAGAAGCTGGTGCTTGTTTGTTACACAAACAAAGGTCCATGGTAGGAAAGTGGCACAGCATGCAGTCTGGTGAATTTATTTTGCTTAAGTATTTAGGTAGTTGCCAGATATTTCATCCCCTCTATAGGAAGAAGCATATCATGCAGCCTGAGTTTTCACACCAGAAGAATTTCAACACAGTGATTTGTTAACTGACAGTCAGAGTCTAATATCAGGTAAGTTCATGAAGGATCAGTCCAATAAATGAGGGCAAGATCTATACTCATGGTGATGAACCTATGGCACACATCTCTGGCATGTGAAGCCATTTTGGAGGACATGCAGAGAGATGTGAGGGTGGGGGAATAGGGGGAATAGGTGTGTGCCTGTTCCTTCTCTTCCCCACCCTCCCAGGCCTTCAGCTGTCTCTGGGGAAGTCCCACCCCCAGAAGTCCCACCCCTAGAAGGCAGCAGCCCCAATCCCAGAATTCCTGTGCTCCTTGGAAGTCCCATCCCCAGAAGGCAGAAGTCCCACCCACCTCAGAACTCCCACCCTCAGCAATGGATGACACCCGGTGGTGAAATGCCTTTGCGTTTGGCACTCAGACTCTAAAAGGTTTCCCATTAGTGATCTATACATTGGTTCTGTAAACTGGTACTGGATTGAATGCTATACATTTGCCATGGATTAAACCCATCTAACTGGTAAACTTTGGCAGACTTTCATCTTGGGGTGGAAAGAATATTCATAATTATTTGTTTCCACATTGAAAAATGTGTTTTCCAACATTTAGGAGACACTTGTGGCAAGAATAATAGATCAACAAAAATTTTGCACAATTTTCTCATAGTATTTGAATGATCCAAAGTGTTACAGAAGAATTGTCATATGGAGAAAAACATATGAAGTGTTTTATTTTGGATTTTGAACAATAATCCCTAGTTTCTGTGGGGATTTTTTTTTCCTGTGCAAAAAAGTGTGTTCAAAGAAAGAAAGAAAGAAAGAATGAAAATGTTTTTTTTCCTCCACATAATCATTCCTCAATAAATGATAAGAACATTCAAATAAGGAGAGAAAGACACCCCCTGACGAGTTGGGAGGGGTTTCATGTTGTGCTGGCCAAATAAGGACAGGAGACGCCTGGTTGGTCAAGGCACACGGGGGAATAAGCATACCTGCACGCCTTGCCCAATAGGATCATTGATGATAGCACCAAATCTCGCGGTGTTATTGGTTTTGCAAGACTTGGGGTGAGAGTTTGTCATTTATAGTTCTGTGCTGCCATGTGGAGGCAGCCATTTTAGAGCTGAGATGGAGTGAGTAACATCCCTCCGCTCTTTGCTTTTTGTTTGCTTGGCTTTAGGCCTAGCACTCTCTTGGCTTTTGCTATTTCAGCTTTTGCCTATTCAGCTTACTATTCTGTCTCGCTTGTACTGGGGGCTCAGGTATCTTCCTTGAGCAACCCATGGGGGGTAGGGGGGTGGGCCGGCCTATGGGGCCTGTAGGACCTCCGCATCCCCAATTCTCAGGGATGCACACCCGAGGAGGGCTTTGCGGGAGGCATCTTCATCGGGTGTGTGGACCCAGTACTTGATTTTCAGGCCCAGAGACACCCAGGTCACCTGGTCTGGTAAGGTTGGGACCCATCGCTGGTCTGGGAGGGTTGGTTGCACTTCTCCCCAGCAGTGAGTGTGTGGAGATGGCAGTCTTCGGGTGAGGGATCTACACAGGACCCTCGGTAGACACCTTTCCCGCAGTGGTTGCCAGTGACGCTTCCTGGCTGTGGTGTCTCTTGTAAGACTTGGGAAAGCGTGGCCTACTAAGGCCTGCTGGTAATCATCCACAGTTGGGTGATTTGAACTGGGCCCGCGTTTATTTCACTGAGGTTAGGATGCCACATAGTAAGGCACAATCCAAAAGGCGCACGGCTTCGGCCGTGCCTAGTGCGGGTCACTCTGCTTCAAAAAGGCCTTCACAGTCCAGCAGCAGAGAAGATGAGATTTCTGCCCAAGTTGCACAACTGGGCAAAACTGTTCAGGCTTGTGTGGTGCTCTGCAATCAACTTGCACAGAAGGAACTACAGGCTACAGCCTCCACCTTGATTGCCAACTTTTCGGGTGCTAGTTACACCAAAGTGTCTATTCCTTTAGTGGCATCTGAGTCTCAGCTGGCTGTTGCTACACTGAGCCCATTGGTGGTTTCGGCAATGGAGCTTGGGCACCCCACTATTGCCGATGTGTGGGATCTCTTGCAAAGAGTCCCGGGTTTGGGGACACGGTGTGGTTCCCCCTGTGTCTGGGCAGCCCACTATGGCTGATTTATACAACCTCTTACAAGAGGTAGTTCTTCCAGGTGGTGCAATGGAGCAGACCGGTGGTGAACAGAGAGGTGATCAAGCTGCTGCTACCTCAGCTGTCTTGGACACCTAAGCTGTTGCAGGGCCACACTTCGAGGGACCACTGTGGTCAGTTGGTGAAGCTTCCCAACAACCTTCAAGGTCAGGTTTGTCTCATAATATTGCACATGCTAATTGGCCTACCTCGGTATGGGCTCCAGGTGGCCAGGTTGGCCTAACCCTGTGACTTTGAATGCATCAGTGCATGCACCTGCAACTTCACAGGTCCCTGACACTCGGGTTCAGGGTGGTCAGTCTTCAGCTGTTGCTAGTACTACACCTGTGGTGTCTATTTCTGGTGCTCCTTTGTTATCTGGAGTGGTGGGGAATGTGGAAGCTACTCCTTGCGCTGGTATGTCTACACCCCTTGGTTCACACCTTCCTCTTTCCACTAAAGAAAGGATTTGGAAGGGCAAATATATTGATTTATTTACTTTGACTTTTAGGGATCCCGAGCCATGGATTATGGTAAAGGATGGGATTGTTTTTAGTTTGCCAAAAGAGTTTCAGGCGCTCAAACGCCCTAAGCTAGAGCACAATTTTGTTAATTGGATTATGAGCTTCACCATTTACAGAGGTGTCATAGAGGAAAAAGAGCCACTCAGATTCCCTGATTTTTCTAAATATCAGGAGATCATGATAAAAAGCGTCCACCAATTGCGATCACAATTCAAGGGGTGCAGCTTGGCTCCAATACAATGAGCAGTTTAGGATGAGAGCAGCACAGGATCGCTCCTTATCTTGGAGGCATGTTCAGTCCGAGCTTTGGGCTGATGTTATGGTGGGGGCCTCCCCCTTGAGCAGGTGTGACAACGGGTTTGTCCCCATGGTTACCATGCTGAGAGGGCCGAATGTGCGGCCTGCCATGGGAAAGAGAAGGCAATTTGGCTTATGCTGGGACTTTCATGCCGGCAAGTGTAAAAGACAACCCTGTAGGTTTGATCACAAATGTAACACCTGTGGGGGTGGCCACCCTGGAACTTCCTGTGTTAGAAGAAAAAGAACAGGAGAGGGTTCTGCCCCCCCAGCCAGTTTCGCCTGTTGGAAAAGGCCCCGTCACCAATTAAATTGGACATTATGGTGGCGTGGTTAAAGGTTTACCCTAATAGGGAGGCTGCTTTATATTTATTTCAAGGTTTCTCTGTAGGCTTTTGTATTCCCTATACAGGACCTAGGGTTTATCATTTTGCACCCAATGCTTGTTCTGTGAGGGACTTGCCAAATGTGGTGAGGGATAAATTAGCTAAAGGAATAGCAGCAGGGAGAATTTTGGGACCCCACAATCAGCTGCCTATCCCTACACTTCACTTATCTCCTTTGGGTGTGGTTCCTAAAAAAGCCCCTGGGGAATTTAGGCTGATTCATAATTTATCATACCCAAAGGGGGAGTCTGTGAACAATGCCATTGATCCTGGGCTTACCTCAGTTAGGTACACATCGTTTGACTCAGCAGTTAAGATGATCAGGAACTTGGGCACAGGAGCCCTTTTAGCGAAATGTGATATTAAATCTGCATTTAGACTCCTTCCTGTACATCCAGATTGTTTTGACCTACTGGGTTTTCAGTTTGAAGGAAAATTTTATTTTGACAAAGCCATGCCAATGGGATGCTCAATTTCTTGTTCAGCTTTCGAGACATTCAGTACCTTTCTCCATTGGTGTGCAGTTAAGAGAACTGGTAATAGAGCCATTGCTCATTATTTAGATGATTTTCTAATTGCAGGCAATCCTAATTGCACCCAGTGCCAGGACTCCTTAGTTCAATTTCAGGAATTAATGCAGGAGCTTGGTGTACCTTTAGCAGAGGAGAAGACAGAGGGGCCACATACTCAACTTACCTTTTTGGGCATCGAGATGGATACCATAGCTGGAATTTCTCGTCTGCCTAATGAGAAACTAGTGGCTATGAAGCAACAAGTTGGGATCATGTTAGGGAAACAAAAAGCTACCCTTCATGAATTTCAATCATTTACAGGTCTTTTGAATTTTGCCTTTAGGGTTGTAGTTTCAGGACGAGCATTTTGTTCTAGACTGTATAGGGCTACTGCAGGGATAGTGGCCCAGCATCACCACATTAGAATCACAAGGGGCATTCTTGAGGATTTGAAGGTTTGGTACTCCTTCTTGGAGCATTTTAATGGCATATCGTTTTGGAGATCTGAAATGCTGCTTCAGGCAGATTTTCAGGTGCATTCTAATGCTGCTGGTGCCCATGGCTTTGGAGTTTATTGGAACGGCCAGTGGGCTGCAGAGGCATGGCCTGCTGCATGGGTTAAAAGTGGTCTGACTAGAGACCTTACATTCCTGGAACTGTTTGCAATTGTGGTAGCTGTGCACTTGTGGGCAAGCCAGTTTGGTAATAGGACTGTCTGGTTTTGGTGTCTGGTTTTGGTGTGACAACCAGGCAGTCGTGTATGTGGTAAACTCTGTCCTCCAAGTCTCCTAAAGTTATGGGTTTGGTAAGGATGATGGTGTTGCAATGCTTCAATTATAATGTGTTATTTAAAGCTCAACATGCTTAACCCTTTGGCGGACGCCCTTTCTCATTTTCAGTTCTCCAGTTTCCGGCAGCTGGCTCCCGAGGCTTCAACACACCCGTTGGAGGTACCAGTGTTGCTCTGGAACCTTGGAGATTAGAAGTGCATAGGGCAATTTTAAACTCCATTGCCCTGTCAACACACAAGTTCTATCAAAAAGCTTTAAATTCATTTAACCAATTTTTGCAGGAAATTGGGGAGGACCTAAAATGGCCTATTGCTGTTGATTTGGTCCTTCACTTTATTGTATCTCTTAAGCATTCAGGACTTTCACCTGTCACTGTGAGGGGCAGGTTAGCTGCCCTGGCATTTTACTCTAGGGCAAAGGGCTGTTTTGACCCTACTAATGATTTTGGGGTCAAAAGAGCAGTGGAGGGATGGTCTAGAGAATCCCCTGTCACAAAGGATCCATGAAAGCCGATAACTGGCCCTGTCCTTCTTAAGTTATGGGATCAACTAGCCCTAACATGTTATTCACCTGGGGAAGAGGCATTATTTAAAGCAGTATTTGCCTTAGCCTTTTTTACTGCTTTAAAAATCAGTGAAATTGTGCCTGGATCTTGTAATGATAAATTTGGCAGGGCGCTATCAATCTCTGATATCAACCTAACATGACAGGGGATTCAAATTCACCTTAGGCGTTCTAAGACTGACCAGCTTGCAAAAGGTCAGTCTATTTTCTTGGCTAAAACACCACAAGGTCAAATTTGCCCAGTGGTAGTGATGAGTAACTATTTGAATGTTAGGCCTAATTTGGTTAGATACTTGTTTATTCATTTGTCTGGTTTGCCCTTAACCCAATTCCAATTTAGGGCTGTGTTAAAAGAGACTGTAAGGAGGGCTGAGTTGCCTCAGGAATGTTTTTCCTCTCACTCCTTTCATATTGGAGCTGCGACAGCTGCGGCCACTCATGCCTTAAGTGAAGCCGATATTTGCAGAATTGGCAGGTGGCATTCACGTGCTTTTAAATCCAGTGTTAGGCAATCAGGTAATGGGACTCCTGATAAGCCATGTTGAATTGTTTTGTTTTGTTTCAGCTGGCTTTTACCACAGCAAAATTTGGATAGTGGGACACAACCTGGTCTTCTGGGTAGAACGCCGCCTGTTGGAGCATCGCCATGACAATACATTGGGCCTCGCCCATATTGGACTTACTGAGTTGTTTGGACAAAGGGGCATGATGTGGGGATCTCTCCTTCCACTTATTATGGATTTGGCACATTCACGTTCTCGATGCTGGGTTTTGGTGGTACAGCTGGGGGAGACCGATCTAGTTTGGACTGCATTCTTGCAGTTGGCCAAGCAGATAGTTAAGGACATGGACAAAGTCCAAAAGATCTTGTCGGGCACTGTGATCCTGTGGACCAAACTTGTGCCAAGGCGTTGGTGGCCTGGAGTGCAGAAGAACTCAGCTATTAATAATGCTCGGCGCTGGCTTAACCACTATGTGGCTAAGCACTTTGCTAAATTGGGAATTTTCTTGGTGGAGCACAGTATTAAGCTTGACCAGCCACAGCTTTACAGGGGGGATTGGGTTCACTTCTCTCCAGAGGGCTCAGAGATGTACGTAACAGCACTTTCTGACCAAAGTCTAAAAGTGACTTTTGGCCTAAAGTTAAATATTGGAGAAGTTTTGAAATATAATTTATAAGAAAAAGCCCCCTCCCTTATTACTTCCAAAATAGATAGTTAAATTGAATCCAAAAGGGATTGATTTTGAGATCATAAACCAGCCAGACTTGATGATAACAATTTTAAGTGAGGGAGATTCACATAAATGTGATAAAATAGATATTGATAAAAGCCGGAAATCCAGGCAGTTATAGATGTTCCTTTACTATTAAAAGAATAAGAGGGGGAGGATGAAGAGTCTATAATTGTCATGGACAGTGAATATGTATATATTGGATGTACAAGATTTCTTCAATTTTGGAGAAAAGATGGTTTAAAAATGTAGATAGCAAGGACTTAAAATATCTTAGTCAATGGAAGCGGATTTGGACTCTTATGCAAAGGTTACCAAAAGTAAAATTTGCTTGGCTTAAGGCCCATCAAGATAAGAAAAAAGAGAACAAATTAGAATAGCAACATCAAGGCAATGTATATATAGATCAATTGCTTAAATAAGGTAAAAATGATACCAATTGGAACTCAATTGTTATATCTTCATTTGGGTCTTAAAGAATATGCCTTGAGACCCAAATGGAAGGGGTTATGGCCCACCAGTTACTTGATTAAAAAAGAAGGAAAACCTATGGTCCACCATAATCAGATACAATTGTATAAAGTTGATAAATAACAAATATGTCTTGTTATATGTTTTTTTATATATATATACAGAAACAAATTACACCAGACGAATAGATGAGAGGGTCTCCATAAGGAAAATTGGACCTATCCCCTCCAGGATCTAACACATATATTTATATTTTGCAGGCTGTTGCACTAGCAAGAAGATACCCGGTTTTTATATATATAATTGAAGAGAAAAATTTAAGGTGGTATATTAATTGGGATTCCCAATTGGTTCCAGTTGTGATGGATTAAAGATCCCCCAGGAAATAAAGGAAAGATATATGTAAAATGGAGGTATCCCAGAATATAAGGGGGTGGAGGATAAAGGTCATCATTTTGGGTATTCTGATGTGGGAAGAGGTACAGGGAAATTGAATTAGATGACATGCCGAGCATATGTTTGAATACCATGGAAAAGATGTAACCTTAGTTCATGCACATCCATAACCAGTAGGGCATATGTCCTTTTTGCCTGCTTTAATTGAAGACCCCGAAGTCATCTTACTGGGTTTATCGAAATCAGGTGTGGGTCCTCCCATGATATTTTCTTCACCGGAAAGACTAAATGATACCTGATTCCGAAGAATGAGTTACAGAACTACCACAGCAGGAATGTGTTTTTGTTGTAACAACAAAGGGACTTGGAATAACAAATTGAGGGATTATAGAAAACATGAAGACTTTTTAATGAATCTGAGAAGTTATACTTATTGTAGGGATAAATTTTATTTGAATGGAACCCACAATCAGTTATGTACCCAAGAATGTACATCAAACTGAATATAATGAGATGTATCCAGAATATCCAATGTTGCATATAAATGGAAGTGGTATTTTGGGATTGTGACAAAGTATGGGGAGTATATGCAATTACGAGATTCAAACCAATGGTTTTTCTTTGAGATTGGGCTACTAATTTCCATCCAAGCAACTATCAATGTGTGGGAGTGGGATATTTGACTTTTCCAGTCCAAGTATATAAGTCCGAGTCTCCATAGACTAGACATAACTGGGAAATGTACGACAGGCCTTTGGGACCAGCGTGTTCAGATGAAGTCCAATACTCAGACACTTTGGGGAGCAGAGTAGCAGCAGGGGCTATATTTGGAGCATTAACTCTAGGAGCATATCCAGGAATTGTCGCTCAGGAAAATTGTAGGAGCATATTGGGACTTACATGCAGACTGGAAAAATCAATAAATGCTACCGGGGAGATTGTACGCATGTTGAAATCTGAAATTGAAGAATTGAGCCAAATGGTAATGCAACAAAGGTTAGCTTTGGATTATTTGTTGGCTGCAAAAGGGAGGGTTTGTAACATGATAGGAAGTCAATGTGTGGTAAAATTTCACAATTTGAACAGATCATGATACAAAAAGGGGTTGGTCTTTCTTCGGATGGTTGAGTGATTTGTGGCCTTCAGCTGTTTGGATAAAGGAAATTATTTACATAATAGTTATGACAGTGGTTAATAGGTTGTTGTTTCCCACTTTTTTATCCACTTGTGCCAACATAGTATTACCAAAAGAAAGTAATACCCCAAAAGACAGTAGATGCTTTTGAATTTTAATCCATTGTAGTGTGTGTAATATATGATTTTTAGAGATCATTGATGATTTGGGTTGATTATAAAATTAATTAAATTAATATAATTAAAAGGGATGTGATTGTTGATAATTATTGGTGATACTCAATTATGAACTAATTAAGTATCAAGAGGGGGAATATGTGAGAGAATGGCTGAGTATGTGGAAGGTAAATGGGTTCCTGGAGTGACAAGGCCCTGAAAGAACCAAATAAAATGGATGCCGCGCAAAGCACTATTGAAGGAGGAACTTGGATGGTGGAAGCGAGGAATGGGAGAAACTTGGCCTCGGAAGCAGAGATGCTGACCAAGCATAACCAGGACAATACAATCTGTCGAATATGAATGAAATATGTTGATATGGCTGAGTGAGATCCGGCATACACAGAATGTACTGAAACATGTGTAAAGAACTGAACTGTTCTGAACCCACAGTGATCAGAAAAACATGTTTGCTTCAAGAAAGAAGAGAAAAAAAAGGTATAAAAGACAGTACTTCTCCCACTTCACCTTGTGGTTCCTGATCTGCGGCAACAGGCCATCCACCCTTCTTGGAGGCTTGATCAACTTCCAGTGAAGGATCATGAGTATGAATGTGTGTGAATGTGTGAGTGAATGAAAAGAGCTCTTGATACTTAAGGTGTTTGTTATATTGAGTATTTGATATTAGAAATGATTGTTTCAGGTGTCTCTGTGTCTGTGTCTCAATAAATGTTATATGCAGAGTGTCTAAACCCAGATCTGGTTTCCTATGTGTCTTTGTTGAAAGTCCTATAGTCCAGGGTAGCTAAATTTCTCCCTGGATCAAAAGAACAACAGAGAACCTCGGTTCATGACATCTGTGGGGGGGGGGGGAGAGGGGATGCCTAGCTAGGCTGGCCCACTCTTGTGGCGGGTAATGACCCCAACCCCACAGAATAATTTAATCTGGCTAATTAAAAATTGGGGGAAAAATTGGCATGAAACAAATTTAAAGGAAATGATGTATGCATTTAAATGCATGACGTCATAAAATTGTATGATGTCATATGTTGAAATATGACATCATTTCCAGGGGGAGGGGTTTGTAAATTTGTTGTTATTATTGTTTACTTGTTTTGTCACATGCGGTGAAGGACCACCCACTCGGGTGGTTACACCTTCACTTACACACGTGACAAATTTGTAATTGTTTATTATTTATCAATAGACCCTGTACAGCTAAATAAAAGTTGTGGCCTGTTTAAACCCAAAAGAGGCATCTTGTGTCCTTTGTGCCAGTGCAAAGACACCCCCCGATGAGTCGGGAGGGGTTTCATGTTGTGCTGGCCAAATAAGGACAGGAGACGCCTGGTTGGTCAAGGCGCATGGGGGAATAAGCACACCTGCGCGCCTTGCCCAATAGGATCATTGATGACAGCACCAAGTCTCGTGGTGTTATTGGCTTTGCGAGACTTGGGGTGAGAGTCTGTCATTTATAGCTCTGTGCTGCCATGTGGAGGCAACCATTTTAGAGCTGAGACGGAGCAATTCATCCCACCCACCCTTTATTAAAAGTCTGTAATTGTTACTCTCAGGCTTAGGCTGGTCGCCTTCGGGGGCCGGGAGGGAATTTTTTTCCTGGGTTCTTCGCTGGGTTTTTCACTCTCCTTGAGATTTATTATTATTAATTTTGATATGTTAAGTAATTTAATTTAGGAATGGGTCATGGTGTGCTAATTCATTTGTTTTTTAACTGCTTTCTCACAACTTGGGAATAGGGTCTATGAGTTGAAATTGTAGTTGTACTGTAGGGTGGGTAATGGCTCCCCACCCCACAGAATAATTTAATCTGGCTAATTAAAAATTGGGGGCATAAAACAAATTTAAAGGAAATGACGTATGCATTTAAATGCATGACATCATAAAATTACATGACATCATATGACGAAATATGATGTCATTTCCGGGGGAGGAGTTTGTAAAATTGTTAATATTGTTTACTTGTTTTGTCACATGTGGTGAAGGACCACACACTCGGGTGGTTACACCTTCACTTACACACACAACAAATTTGTTATTGTTTATTATTTATCAATAGACCCTGTACAGCTAAATAAAAGTTGTGGCCTGTTTAAACCCCAAAGTGGCATCTTGTGTCCTTTGTGCCAGTGCAACTTCTATTTGTGTGTGTGAATAGTTGTTTTATACAGCTCTCTACTTTGGCACTACTTCAGTACACAATGGGCCTGTACAGAAGTGCAAGAAATAATCCAGTTTGAGACCACTTTAACTGCACTGGCTGAGTGCTAGGCAATCATGGGAACTGTAGTTTATTGTGGCACCAGAGCTCTCTGACAGAGAAGGCTCAATGTCTCAGAAAAAAATGACAATTCCATGATTCCCTAGCATTGAGCCAGGACAAAGTGGTCTCAAGCTGGATTATTTCTGGCAGTCTGTACAGGCCCAATGTTAAGTAAGTTTGGCCTGGGTCAGACTTAGTCTGGCACAACTTTGCAGGGTTTCTATACCGGCTTCCTGAGTGAAAGTTAACCATAGTTAGTCATGAACAGGCTGTCACAAGGTTAAACTTGGTTTTACCTAAGGTACCTTGGGATTCATCTTCTTTAGAGGCTTCTCAACACCATTGTAATTCCCCACTTGGCCACACCAGGGTATCAAGCTTCAAGAAAAAAAATTCCTCTAGAACAGGGGTAGGCAACCTAAGGCCCGGGGGCTGGATGCTCCCCCCCGAGGCCTTTGGATCAGCCCAGGCCGGTCCTGCCACCGCCGCTGCCCACTGCTGCCACCACCACCCGCCATGATGATATTGATTATTGTTGTTATTACTTGTTCTTGGGGGTTTCTTGGCAAAATCTCCACAGGGGTTTTGCCATGGATTTTCTGGAGCTGAGAGAGTGTGCATGCATATTTTTTAATTTTTTTATATATTTTTAAATTATTTATTTATTTATTTATTTATTTATTTATTTTTGGTGCTTCGGCCCCCCAATTGTCTGAGGGACAGCAACCCGGCCCCTGGCTCAAAAAGGTTGCCTACTCCTGCTCTAGAAAGTACTCATGGGAGGAAGGACCAGGCAGAAGTAACAAGCTGGAGTCTTTGTCAGTGTGTGGATGATGGGTGTTGCAATGATGCTCTTTGTCACCCAGCAGAATCTCCAGGACAAGCAGGCTGCTGTGATCCACAGCCACTTTGTATTTCTTACCATCAACTGCCTCAGCTTCCCTTCTTCAGGATCCTGTCTTCCTCAGTCAAGAATACACATTGTAAAGTCCAAAAGCATAGTTTTATTAATGCATATAAAAGAAAAATAAGATAGCTAAATAAAATCCATTGTGATGAACTTGTCCAGTTCAGCCATGAAAGAATACATCTTTAACAATCCCAAATGCATAGGATCCCAACTTGTTGTTGTTGAAAGTTAAAAAGAAGTTACAGATCCATGTTTCCAGATCCATGAGTTAGATTGTAAAAGTAGTATAAACATACTAGAAGCCATTTCCTAACTCCATAGTTAAAAACCACTGCTGCCAGAAGCTCACATCTTGAATCATAAACATTCTTAAACAAAGGATTCTCTAGGCCCTTCCCATACTTCACCTTCTGGGTGTTAACCTTATGTTGGTTGGATAATGCCTGTATGATGAATATTAAAACAGCCTCTTGCTGTCCATGATCCACCACGTGACTATTTTCTCAAGACCTAACGATGTTTACCTTTTTGATATCTTCTGCTTCCCATAACAAAATCTGTGTCTATGAGTTGTACCTTTGGGAAAGTTCATGTTTATGACTTCTTGCCATCTGGTGTTAGATTCATTTTGTTTCTCTAGATATTGTTCTCATGAGGAAAATTCCACACACACATCTCTACATTTCACCTTTGACTGTATAACCCATCTGTATTCCAACAATCTTTACTTCTTGTTTATGCCTACTTCTCTAGTTAGCTGCCATCTTATTTTCTTTCCACTCAGAAGACAACTCATTTCTTTGCCCTCATGCACACACATCCTTTCGTCCAGATTGAATATGTACATCATGAGGGCAGGAACCAGATCAGTTCCCTCCAGTAACGGCCTCTGCAGACTGGCCCAAAGGGACAGCCTGGAGGCAGAGCTGGGGTGAGGCAGCCGCACGCCAGCTGCCCCATTCCAACACTGGTGCCGTCCTGACACCATGCACCATTACGCATGATGCATGGCATCAGGTCACCCGTCTGGCGCAACATTGAAACACACGAAGAAGAGCTGTGCGCCAGCTCTTAGGGCGGCCTTTGGCGGCCCCTGAAAGGAGTGGCATTTTGCTGCTCTTTTTGGGGTGACAAAAGGGAGGATCAGGGCCACAACATGGGGTAGCCGTGGCCCTGATCCACTGCCCAGAGCTGCCCATCTGCACCCCACATAATTCTTTTAGCCTAAGTTACCATGGAGTTCCAGGGCTTGCAGAGGAGGTAAGTGGAACTGGATCAGTTCTGAAGTTGCAGCAAAATCCTTATAAACTGGGATTATAGAGGAAGTGAAAGATGCTGGCCTAAGTTCATGCTTAGTGGGGGTTCACAGATGCGTTTTGCCCAGCCTACCAGTGTTTTTATTGTGCTTCTTTTTTTTTCCCTGGGTGATGTTTGGAGTGCTTGTGCAGGTATCTGTCTGTATGTGTAGTTTTTCTGTATACTGTGTGACCCAGACGTTGATTTGGTTTGCAGATGACTAAGACATCCAGGAATGTCAGTGTTCCTTTCTTTTCTTTTTCCATAGTGAATTGGTAGACTGGGCAAAACGCTGGTAGACCGGGTAAAATGCATCTGTGAACCCCACATCTTGGAAGAGGAATTGAAGCATTTAGACGAGGCTCTACAGGTGAATGGTTACTCCAGCTCAGATATCAGAAGGGCTGCCAGACCCAGAAAAACAGAGAGGAGTGAAGACAACCAACCACCCAAAGGGAAGGTATTTTTACTATACATCAAAGGAATCACAGACAGAATAGGGAAAGTGGTGAGGAAAGACAATCTCCAAATGATTTACAAACCGACCAAGAAAATCCAACAAATGCTGCACTCAGTGAAGGACAGAAGAGACCCTCTCACAGCTGCAGGAGTTTACTGCATACCATGTAGCTGTGGACACATCTACATAGGGACCACCAAATGCAGTGTCCAAACATGAATCAAGGAACATGAGAGACACTGCAGACTGGGTCAGCCAGAAAAATCAGCAGTAGCAGAACACATTACAAACCATCCTGGGCATAAAATGCTGTTTGAAAACACTGAAATTCTGTACCATGCCAACAACTATCCAATCAGTAAGCACAAGGAAGCCATCAAAATCCACAAACACTTGGACAACTTCAACAGGAAAGAAGAAACCCCTTAAAGTAAACAAAGTTTGGCTATCAGTCCTGCAAAATAGGAAAATTAGCACTGAGCAAATGCAAATGGGAAACCACCCAGGGTCAAGGCCTTTCCCAGAAGACAATGATCACTAATTAGCAGACAATAATCCTCATTTGCATATTCTCCCACCCTGAAGACATGCCATCAACAACAGAACAATGCACAGTTTACATGGGAATCACTCCTCCCTACCCAGGTTCTCACAGTATATATACCCACTCTCTTCCATTCCAGTATTCTCTGAAGATGCCAGCCACAGATGCTGGCAAAACAGAAGAAAGAAATTCTTCTAGAACATGGCCACACAGCCCAAAAAACCCACAAGAAACTATGGAGTTGAGCCTCCATTTTGAAAAATTAAAGGATGATAATGATTCTTCCTGGTCAGTTTATGTCAAAGCTTTGTTGATTAGAGATGATTTATGGGGTGTTGTGCAGGCACCCACACTGACTACGAAGGCTGAAGATGACAGGAGGGCGAGAATGACTCTTTTGATTACATTAAAGCCATTCTAGTTGATTCATGTGCGAGAGAAAAGAACTGACTTTGAACTAAGGGATGATTTGACAGTGATACACCAGCCTGATAGCTCATTGTCTTACATGATTTGGGTGAAGGATTTGTGTGACTACAAGCTGCAAGAGGGCACATCTGCAATGCAACATCTCAGCAGCATGCAGGAATTGTTTGCACAAGTTCCTGTTCATGGTGTAAACATTCCAGAAACTTACAGGCTTACATCTTGCTAAGAAGTTTGTCCAAAGAATGGGATTTCTTGATGCCTTCAGAGCATTGCAGAGCAAGACATGACTTTGGACCTGGTATTAGTGAGGATCCTGGAGGAAGTCCAGAGGTGTGATTTCAAGGCCAAGCTACAGAGTTCTGTGAGGAGGGAAGAAGCCAGATCAACCATCCATGATGTAAAGACATCTCCCACAGCATCTGAGGGTGAGAGAGTTAGAGTCTGCAGAGAGAGATGCTGCTATAATTGTGGGAAGGTGGGACATCTCCAGAGTGCTGGATGTTTTCTGCAGTGCAGAAGGGAATGTCATCCAGCTGAAAGAGAAAAAAAGCCTCAAGGAAGGAGGGGCATTGCTTCTCAAGCTGAAGGGAGTGTTGCTTTAGCCCACCAGGCAAACACTCCAGGGGGTGTTTGGCTTCTAGACCAGGGGTAGGCAACCTTTCCCCTTTAAGAGCCGAGGGACTTCAGCTCCCAGAATCCCAGGAGCTATTGGCCAACATGGGACTATTGGCCAACATGGTTGAGGCTTCTGGGAGTTGAAGTCCCTTGGCTCTTAAAGGGGAAAGGTTGCCTACCCCTGTTCTAGACAGTAGAGCAATTCAACAGATGGTGAACAATCCAAAGCTCCTGAATAAATTAAAGCCTGCCCCAGTGTCTTGTTTGTTTAGCAGATGGAGCCCCTAGCAAGGTTCAACAAATGGGAACTGCTTTTATTCCTAGTTTTTGCAAAACATTTAATAGTGTACTTTGTGCAAATAATCTTGAAAATTGTTTAGTGAGTGTTTCCTCACTAACATCTGATGGGTATCAAGTGTTGTTTCAAGGGGATGAGTGCATAATGTCTTCAAATGGGTCTGTCTGTGCCAGAGGGGTAAAAAGGGATAAGCTTTATCACATGGTAGCAAAAGCTAAATGTGCAAATGTGTCTAATATCCCATTATATTTGGATTGTGCCCATTGCTTACATAGATTAATGAGGCATGCAGATCTTTCAAGTCTCTCTCCGTTGGAAAATGTCTGTCCAGATCTAAAGGTGAACCCCTGTACAAAGTATTTGGATTGTTCAGTGTGCAAAAAAGTTAATCTGAAAACTTTTCCTGTGCCGAAGGAAAGCAAGTGTGTTACCCAAAGGCCATTCCAGGTGGTCCATGCTGATTTGGCCAGCTCCTACAGGCCCAGTGAAGGGGACAACAAATACATGTTGGTCCTTGTTGACAGGCACAAAAGGTATGGGTTTATCTTTCTGTTAAAAGCCAAACTTGAGGCAGTTGCAAAATGTAAACAGTGGGTAAATTCAGTTGAGAGGGAGTTCCCACACAAAGTTGGTGCATTGGTGACTGACAGAGGAGGTGAATTCCTTGGCAGCCAATTTCAAAATTAGCTGAAATAGAAAGGCATTCACCACAAGACCACTAATCCTGCCACTACACCAGAGGATGGTCTGGCTGAAAGACACATTGGGGTCATCAGTGAAATGTGTGATTGTCTGATATTGAATGCACAGGCTCCTGCCAACTTGTGGGGAGAAGCTACTCTCACAGCAAATCACACCATCAATAGGATGTTGAGTTCAGCCATCCACCAAACTCCATATTTCCTACTGTATGGTCATGCACCCAATTTGAAACATTTAAGAATTTTTGGACAATTTGCAAATGTGCTTGTTCCACCTCAATTTTGCAAAAAGATAGAGTCAAAGTGGAGGAGGCTTTGCTTTGTTGGGTATGAAGGGAACAAATGCAGGTTTTTGATGGGTCATGGCAGAGTAATGTTCTCCAGAAGCACAAATTTTGAAAAACACATTGGTTGGGAAAGAATCCACTGTAACCAAGATGTGTTTGTTCCACTGGGCATTGTGCTACAAAATGCCAGAAATGGAGGGGTGGATTTGCCTAAGACTGAAGAAGATATAAAGTCAGGCACATCACAGGACATTGCCTCCATGCCACACACACAAACATCTTTGCAAAACATTCCCACACCCATATTTGAACCTAAGCAAAAGCATGTTGTGGAACCAGATGTGCAGACTAATAGTGAGGTTAGTGAGAATGAATCAGAAAGGACAAGGATGATCATTCCCAGAATGACCCATAGAGCCAGAAAGAAACCAGATTGGTTTGTTATTCAAGAGGCAAAGGCTTGCACTACGATGACTCAAGAACCTGACAATTTTCAGTACATGTTGACATTTCCTCAAGAGGAACAAGAAGCAAAGCAGCTTCATTTATCTACTGCTTCATATCGCATTATGGGATGTCTAAGCGGTTTACAGCTGTAAGCTCATTGCCCCCCAACAGCTGGGTACTCATTTAGTGACCTTGGAAGGATGCAGGCCTGAGTCTAGCCTGAGCCCTGGCTAGTATTGAACTTGCAACCTTGTGGTCTATGAGTGAGTGGCTGCAGTACAGGCATTTAACCACTGTGCCATCAAGGTTTTCCAAGAGAAGTGGAACCAAACCATGGACTCTGAGTCAATTGTGAAAAGGGAAGTATTTGAAGTGCTGGATAGGCCAGTAGATCACAAGATAGTGGGCTGCAAGTGGATATACAGGAAAAAGGACATGCCCAATGGAACTCAAAAGTACAAAGCCAGGCTTGTGGCCAAAGGTTTCTCACTGGAAAGAATTGAGAGCTATGATATGCCATTTTCTATAACAGTCAAGCCTGAGAGCTTGAGATAGTGTTGACAGTGGCAGCACAAAGGAAACTTGAAGTAAGGCATTTTGATTTTGAGACAGCATACCTAATGCGTGTTTGGAGGAGACAGTGTACATGGAGCAAGCTCCTGGGTATGACTGTGCTGGTAGCAACAAGGTATACAGGTTGAAGAAGGCCCTGTATGGATTGAAGCAGAATGCTAGATGTTGGGACAGTTGCATTCATGATGAGCTTGTCAAACTTGGGTACCAACGGAGTGTGGCTGATGCGTGTGTGTATACCAGTGTAGTGTCATTCTAGTGATCTATGTTGATGATCTTTGTGTGGCTGTAAGTTGTTTGAATGATGTGCAGCATGTGCAGGAGGAGTTAAGAAGAAAATTCAAAGTGAAGGATTTGGGCAGTTTGAAGAATTACTTAGGCATCAAAGGAGAGAAAACTCAGGATTCTGTTGTGTCAGAAAAAGAAGATTGACAGGATTGTGGAGAAATGGGGCTTGAACAATGCTAAGGTAGTCAGAACTCCTATGACATCTGAATTTGTCAGTTTAGAATCTGATAAAGTTTTTGAGCATCCTGAATTGTTCCATTTAGTGATTGGTAGCCTTTGATACATTGCCAATAATACTAGGCCTGACATTAGTTTTGCAGTGGGGATGTTGAGTAGGAGAGCCTCAAAACCCAGGTTAGTATACCGGACTGCTTTGAAGCATGTGGTGCAATTTCTCAATGGAAGAAAGGGCAGATGGCTGGAAGTGTGTCTCAGCTAGAGTTCTATGCAGACAGCTCCTTTGCATCAGAGGTAGCAGACAAAAAGTCAGTTTCTGGTTTGATCATTAGATTTGCTGACAGTCCTATTGTGTGGAGATCTAGAAACCAGAAAGTTGTGTAGCTTTGAGCAACACAGAAGCTGAATTTGCTGCACTCTTGGAGATGGCTAGCAAGTTCAGTGGGTCAGGAAGCTATTGGTGGATCTTGATCACCAATAGTGATCAATGAAGACTCACAGGCTTGCATTGCAATGGTGGAAACAGAAAATCTAAAAAGCAGGATGAAATACATTGGGGTGATGTACTGGAATGTTTGTGAGTTAATACAGCTTGGAATCCTAAAACTGCAATACTGTGTTTCCAAGGAAAACATTGCATTTACTCACAAAGGCATTACCTGTAGAAAGTCATGAGAGACTAACAAGTAGGCTGGGCCTTGAGACAAATAATCACACCTAATGAAACCATTACACTGTGTGAGTGAAATGTATTCTGATGCAGTTTTTTTTTTTTTTTTTTAATATAAACCGCCCTGCATGGCATCTAAGACATTTTGGAGGGGATTGTCAGTGAGGCTTTGCCCCAGGATGTAAAATGTCTCAGGTGCATGCAGTGTGCAGTGTGCAAAATGGATAAAAACTGACTCAGAGGAAGCTGATGAAACTTCAGCAGGACGTTGTGTGGTAACAGTTCAAAACTGCATAATCACTGTGGACATGTGACAGGAAAATAATGAAATACTGGCAGGGGATTGGGTCAGAATCCTAGCCAGACTTTGTATATATAAGGAGATTATCGCATAATGATTAAAACTAGCTTACCTGAGCTGGCTTAAAATTAGAAGAGGGTGACATTCTGATATTATCAGATGCATTCAGCCACTGAAATCACCACTGGGGTGCAGCCCAGCTCCATCGCTTCTCAGAGTGGTGCTCTGGTGGCCATTTTTTCAAGCCAGAAAACTTACGGCTTCAAAAAGAGGTGCGAGGAGCACCCCTTCGAGCGGCAATGGAGCTCGGCTTCACCCGGGAAGTGATTTTGGTGGCTAAATGCATCTGATAATATCAGAATTCCACCCACTTCTAATTTTAAGTCAGCTCAGGTAAGCTGGTTGTAATCATTATGCGATAATCTTCTAAGGAAGAATGTTCCAATGCATAGTGGTAAGGTGGATGTTCTTGTAAATTATTTCTGCAACTAAGATTAAAAAAAACCTCTTTGGAAGAACCTGAGCAGTCATGAGTAAAAGTCTGTTCAGCAGAAGGAGGTTCCCCCCCCCCCCTTCATCTACTTCCATGTTCTCCAGTGGCATTTGTTTCTTGGCTGGCTGTCTTCTGTGTATGGACTCATTTTTCCCTGCACTAACACAGGCTGCCAGCCTTTACTATATAGGTATGATCTTCTCTTACAAACATTACATGCTCCATAGTGGGGGCCTATCAGGCTGATTGACCTCAAACAGCCATCTCCTCTCCCCTTGCAGTCTTCTTTTACCTCCCTCAGTTCCCTATCACCTTTAGGTTTCCTGTGCCCAATGGCCATGACGACTTTGTATGAGTTGGTGAGGAAATATCTAAAGCTATCTCCCTCTCCTCTTGTCTGGCTCTGCCCTTGGCATCTGTTTTCCCCATACTCAACTGCATATTCAACTAGAGCTGTGGCTTTTATCCCTGTGCCCCTCAGTTCTCAAACCAGCATCACTTAGTAAATAGTGAACTCCTCTGAACTCTCTTTAGCTGGCCCCACTAAGACCCTACAAGAGACAGGTTGGAGAACATTTGGTAGCAGTATGGTGGTTCCCAACACACTATTACACCATTCTAAGGATAAATTCTCCATGCTGATGCTCTTGCTGCACACAGAATTTTTCATCTGTGGGTTTCATTTTAGTTCTGTTATCTGAAGTCCACCTCTTTAAAACATCAAAACTGTTCAGAGGAATCAATTTATACTGGACTTGAGGCTTGATCCAAATCCAGTGCACATCCCCAATATCTACTGTATCTCCCTAATATATTTTAAATTGACCTAGGCAACAAAATAATTCTATATAAATAAATGATTAAACTCAATAGTAAATATTAATGACTTACTAGTAGGTAGCACAATGAAAGAAAACACTTCATGTGTGACTGTTAGAGATAAATGATTTGGTAGAATCTTCTATTTGGTCCCATACAAATATACATGGTTCTATTATACTGTCACTCCATTCACTAATTCTATCTAACTCCTACCCTGACAAAATTCACAAGTCACATTGTATAATACTTGATAACACTCCCTATCTACCTCATATTAGGGTCAAAATTCATTCAGATATATATTCTTGTAGTGAATCAATATTTTAAAGAAGGAGATGACCTGAAATGAATGTTTAGTAGCCATCTAATGGTTTCACTTAGGGATGAACTGAGCCACATCCCTGTCTGTAGAGAGATAAGAAAGAAAGTTGAGAAATTACACAGAAGGTAAAATGAAAGTGTTCAAAGTTAAATAAATGCCTCCTTCTAGACAGCCAGAAATCTGTGCCTTGTATATTCATCAAAGATCACAAAAGTTAGACACATATTTCAGAAATTCAAAAAAACCACAAGTTAATATACATGGAAGGAGGGCATGCATGTATAAGATATACAGAAAATGCTCCATCAAATATAGATGAGGGGGAACATTATATGCATATGTTTAAGCAAGAGGTGAAATAAAGGCACCATGATGATGCACTGCTGTAGGACAGAAGATTAGTCTGAACACCGAGGAACCAGGCAGGGAGTGAATTCCAGGGAGTAAAAAACATGTACTACTGATGCA